>OW203728.1:13675365-15002785 GCA_934045075.1 Yponomeuta sedellus | reverse complement strand
AAGGAAGGAAGGAAGGAAGGAAGGAAGGAAGGAAGGAAGGAAGGAAGGAAGGAAGGAAGGAAGGAAGGAAGGAAGGAAGGAAGGAAGGAAGGAAGGAAGGAAGGAAGGAAGGAAGGAAGGAGGAAGGAAGGAAGGAAGGAAGGAAGGAAGGAAGGAAGGAAGGAAGGAAGGAAGGAAGGAAGGAAGGAAGGAAGGAAGGAAGGAAGGAAGGAAGGAAGGAAGGAAGGAAGGAAGGAAGGAAGGAAGGAAGGAAGGAAAGAAAGAATAAACATTTATTGTCATGCAAGTTTTACAAGGTTTATATTACCTATAGTTACATATAAAAGCGTTGTGCTGCGAGAAAATACTCATTAATCTTTACTTGTATGCAGCTATTTAGTATCAGTTACGTTAGTGGTGACTTTGCAACTGAATTGTAAAGGTTAATGTAATGTATTACAGTTTGTTTTACTCGGCTGCCAAAGCAAACGGCAACTCAATGAAACAAAACGAAAATCAAACTGACGTTACTTCTGCGCTGTAAGCCGATTCAATCTTGATGAATATTGAAGGTCCAGCGCAAATTACATCCTTTGATTCTTTTGTATTTTAGTGTGTACCGCTATAGGCTATGAGGCTGCAACATGGCATTATGAAATTGTTTTGTACCTACCTTCTAAGTTTATGGTAATTGTGACCCAAAAAAAGCTGTCATAGAACGACATGTTTACTTTGATACGGTTGTGAATCCCCTTACAATTTATTCTTTGGTAATTCACCTAGCTAAACATAAATAATGTTGTAATTTCTCACTGACAAGGCCAACGAATGTCCAATGTGCTTAGTTAACGTACATTTTAAACGTAATTATCGGCCAAGTGCGAGACGGACTTGCGCGCCGGGGGTTCCGTACAAATTTATAGGTGGGTACTTACATATTATTAGGCGTTTCGAGATAAACGATCTTGACAAAAACTAGTTCCCAGGGCCGTTAAACCTAATATTAAAAAAAAAAAATCTTGACAGACAAACGGACGGACAACAAAGTAATCCTATAAGGATTCTCTTTTTATTTTTGAAGTACAGAACCCTCAAAATTTAAAATGTTTCATGAAAAATAAACAAATAATTATTACAATAATCAAATTGAAAGTCAAAGTACAATGGTATCTTTTCTACGGACCTAGAGGTTCGTGAGTTCGACTGCTACAGGAGGCCACCGTACTTGATCTGTACCAATAGCCAAAGTCTTGTTGTATTTCCATGTTTGTGATGTGTTACGACACTAAAGGTATCCTAGTTTGAGACCAGCACGAGTGGTATTGTTATATGGAAGTTATTTATTATTATCTTAAGAAATACTTGTATTAAGGCGGTTTAGGGCGGATTGAGAACCCCTGACAATAAGACCAGCCACTAGTCTTGCAAGCCTCCACCAATCCGGACTTGGCACCCGTGGTTGAGTATCGGCCTGTGGCCTATACCTCCCTCAGGGAAGATACCCGTGCCCCTTGGTGGGGACGTAATGGGTTGAAAATGAAGCCTATCCGTATACAACATTTTGGTACCTACTTTGTGCAATGCAAAGGAGTTTTTGTTTTCAAATATACCTCTCCAAATACGGCCCGAAGGCAACGGCTAATATAGTAAATTGACATTCAGTAAAAAGTATGCAGAAGCGCTCGTGGCCTAGTCGAACCGAGTGATTGCAATCAATCACTTGGTTAAGCAACAACAGGCGCGGTCAGGTGCAGGATGGGTGACCATCCCGCGACTACCGCTAGTGGCATTTTTTTTGGGCGCTTCCGTGCTTCGCAAGGCACGTGAACCGTTGGTGCCGGCTGTCATGTAAAGGCAGTCGTTAAGCCATGTCAGAGGCCTTATGGGCGGCTTGATAACTTCTGACAGTAAGGCCCGCCCCACTGTCTAACAATCCTCCACCAATCCGGACTAGGCCCCCGTGGTGGAGTACGACCTAACCTTCCTGTGGTGCAGGAAGAGACCCGTGCCCCAGCAGTGGGGACATACAGGGCTTGATATCGAAAACAGTATGTAAATTATTTACGTTGAAACAAATTATTGATTTCTGATTGTAACTTCGCTCAACGTTTTATATCAATTGTCGGTCTGTATGTATCAGATCGCGAATAATTCCACAGAAGAGACAGAAGTGTGCTCTCGACACAATTAGCATAACGGGTCACGCACGCCACAAACATATTATCCTGGAGGCAACGGACTTGACCTTCACGTCTTGTCTTCATGTACATTGGACGCATCGCACCTCTCAAGACCTGGGATATTAGCGTGCAACGTGCTGTTTGCAAGTTGAACCGGTCTACGATAAGCAAATTTGTTCGAATTCGAAGGAACAATGAATCAAAACATGTCAGTTTATCGAGCAATCCTCCGTTAGAGCTGGCTTACGAACGTTTGTCAACAGTATATACTGGGAAGGAATCTTTTAAGCTACTTTTACTTGTAATATAGGTACCCGTGGCAATTCTACGTAAGTTTCTACGTATGGAGCTGTCAGTGTCAAAAATACATCCATTTTTGACACTTTGGAATCGTCAAAGTGGTCAACCCAATTTGGCACACCCATTACTGTACCCATAACACCCATAACTAACCGAAAGAACCCAAATTAAAATCAAATTCGACAAAAGTAAAAACCAATATGTATAAAACGGTGAAAGTGAAACCAAACCGTGAAAGATTTGTTTTTTTTTTCATTGGTGGCACTAGTGAACCTCATGGATTTCTTTAAGTAGTTTGCTGACCTGTTCTATGTATTTGCTGACCATAACCAAGTCATTTGTACATGCCCGCACGGGGAATCTAACTTGGGTCTCTCGCTTCAGAGTCCATTGTTCTACCACTGGGCTACCGCCAATTATATAAAAAAAAACTTACTTCAAAGTTAGGGCTATTTGACAGGAGTTGGTTGGTTGGTAATAGAGGGGTAGCCGATAGCAAATAATTCGTACACGACTCTAAGGCGAATGACTTGAATTCTGCATGAACAGTCGCATGGTAATCACCATGCGACATTATGACACCACAAAACGAGCGAAATTTTTTAGCAAATTTGCGCATACGACCTTATGAGAATACATGAAACTGATTTTTATGCGACAAATGTTTAATCCTTCGAATATATTGGGTCTACGCTTTCAATTCGCATGGGCGAATATCGGCCCCCAGGGCGTCGATTATCTTAGTACATTAAACTACAATGATAGATAAATAGACGAGTCACGTGACGAATTTTTTATACCATTGGCGCCTAGAAAGTTTGATTCGTGCGGAGGCTTAGAGTTGAAGCAGCAATGAAATGAAATCGCCATGTTTATGCAGTTGTCATTGCACTACAATGCATTAACAGTATCTAGGGCCCGGTCACTGGTTTGTGGCAGAGTTGTAACTTAGCTCTTCGTCCCCAGGAAGCATGGAGCCGTTATGGCTCGCCCTGGCGCTGCTGTGCGCTGCCTCGGCGGTGCAGCCGGCCGCTGTCCCGACCGGGACTACGGACACCCTCGTCGTCGCGAGGGAAGATGACTCGGTGAGTAAGATTTGGTAGAAAGAAAGGAACAGGAAACAGAATGAGAGGGAGAAATACGGAAGCGGGAGGGAAGCATTTATTGTGAAAACACGACACATCTCAAGTGAGTAAGCAAGTACGATTGACCCAAAAGATACAGTCAAAATTGATTTGTTTCTTACGAATTGACACCTACTTTTAATACATTTAAAAGATTGAATAATTAAATATTTAAAAAATATATAAATATATGAGTATTAAGTTAAGTTGCTTCCTCATCGATAAAGTTAAATAAAGACGTGAGACTATTTTGCTGACTTGTTAATGTTCAAAAATAAGTTTGGATTTATTTTTCGATTGTAATGTGTTACGGACAAATATGTTTTTAGATTCTTTTCAAGAAACTAACCTAACCAGACTTTTCTATAAACTTGTTTGAGTAATGCTAAATTGGTCGTTATCAATGACTTAATGGAAGCTTAAGTTCTTTAAAATATTTTTTCTTCATTCAAAATATTTCTTCATTGTTTTTCTGAATCCGTGAATTATTTTGAGCATACTTCAAATATTTACCTATCCAACTCAAGGCTTACTCTCTGTAACAGTTAAATTCCATGAGTTGTGCAATATTTTAAATCATCAATAAGCGTACAGATACCTACTCGACATGAGTTCTATTGAGATAACCTCAGGATCTTCAATAATAATAACCAAGATTATGTTTTCTTATCAAACTGTGGATACCTAACCGTGAATACTGCACCTAACAAAATTGAATGTTATGTAAGATAGAATATGTATATTTTATACAATATTCTTTATTGTACACCAGCGCCAATTTCATAAAACTACAATTCGTAATTTATTATGACCATTCGACTTACATTGCGCGGCAGGGTACTTGTTAATCTGTGGGCGACTTTATGATGTATGTCAAATAGGCTATTCGACATTAATTATATACATTTGTATCAATTATGAGTTTTAAGGTATTTTAACTAAAACAATGGATAATTTCTGCAAAAAAAAAGTATCGATAATGACGTCACAGTCCTGTAAATATAATATATTCGAAAACCCGAGAGTTGACTTGACGTTTGTTTGCTTACTGACCAGTGACGTCACTAATTCCTGTGCGACGCCAATTTGCTCAATAGCGTTTTGGTGGCTTATTTAAAAAATGAATTTTTTGTTTTAAAACAAATAAAAGATTTAAAAATTATCACTTTCAAGCACTTATTAAACACGAAAAATCTGACTGGGTTTTCAGAAACCTGTCAAATAGGCTATTGCCATTATAAACAATGATTTGTTGTTCATATTATGTTACACATACCTACACAAGTAGGAAGACTCGATGTACATCGAAAGTGTCATAATAAAATATGAATTGTACTTTCATGAAATTTGGCCCTGATAAGGTTTAAAAATTAAAATGTTTTAGATGTGGCACTGTTAGTATAAGAAAGGAACTGAATAAAAGGATTTCACAAGGGGAATTTCCGTAAAAAATTAAGGTGATTCGGGGTGTTAACTAGCGCCGCCAATGAAAAAAGAATCATAACTTGCTATATACTAAATTTTTATCTTAAAGCGAACATAAGAAATCTTAACGACTGTGACAACAATTTTTAGAACCTACAGTCTAGAACCTGGAGTCAGCAACCAAGGACTTTAATTACTTTCCGCCAAAAACTGCCGTTTCAAGCGGAAATCGATTGAAGTTCTAGTATATTGATCCTAGGTTCTAAAAATAGTTGTCACAATTGTCACAGTTGTTAATTAGACTCCGCTAACAAATTAGTTCAAAGTCTTCACAAAGAAATCACAATTAGTAAACATAAAAAAAAATTGCTCATTTCGTGTCAAGACTTGACTTTGGCAGAATTTGTCGACATCGGCTGGTTGCCATATCAATAAGAAATACTACTAAACTCGAACAAACGAAGTTAGGTTTTAATTCACAAAAGACATTCCAGATCGCAATAACACTTTACGAATAAAGAATAATGTGTATTTAAAATGAAATAAAACTGAAAAACATAAGCTGCAATATAAATGTCAATACCAAATAAAATAGTTACAAAATAATGTCACACGACATGCACAGTACAATATCCAATAAATGTCAGTCAAGAACACAGAACACATAAAAAATAATAATTTGGGCACACAAAAAAGTCCTAACAGAACAAACCACTCCGGAAAATATCTGAACCACGAATATGTTTAGAGGACACAAATGACTGTTTTATCGTGCCCACAACTGTAAACCACATAATTAATAAGGAATTAGAGCCTTATAAGTATTTTCATAGAAACTACATACTCTCGAGGCAATAATTACTTTTTGAAACGTTTATTTCTAATTTTGAGCACGATTAAATGTCGATTTGTGTCCTCTGAACATAATGTCGGAATGTCGTTTGTAAACAAAAATCAAACTGCGTTTGTATGGGAATTGCTCCTTGCAGGAACTCCGCCTCATTGGGTCTCGTTATCAACCCTTGTATGTCCCCACTGATGGGGCACCAATGTCTTCCCGCATCGCAAGAAGGTTAGGCCATACTTCACCACGGGGGCCAAATACGGGTCTAATCGCGATTATTTTAAAAAACCTAGGTAGAGGCTAAATCCTTAAAATATTTAAAGGCTAAAAATTCTACCCATGCCGGGACTCGAACCCGCGACTTCTGGCTAACCGTGCCAGAGGTCGCGGGTTCGAGTCCCGACATAGGTGGAATATTTAGCCTCTCAAGGTTCTTTAAAACTCAACATATTACCAGGGACCAGGAGAGTTGATTGTGTTGAGTGGACGTTATTATTATTTATTCTATTCTAATCTATTCCATTCTGTTCTATTGTATTTTAATTTAGTTTATTATAATAGCAAAACTTACAGCGAAATTTATGAAAAAATAATGAACTATGATCTAACGCAGCTTTAGAAATACATTAAGGTAAATAGTCTACATCTTTTATAAGCTTGAAGGCGGCAAAGATATGTTTGATATGTTCACGATATTCCCCTTAGTTTTGACCAGAGAGGTGCGGCCAAACTTGTCAATAGATGAAATAAAAACTGACAGCCAATAACAAGTGTTCACTTAGAAATATTTTATAACAAAAACAAAATTTCCCTCACTACAAAACAAATTGACACACAATACATACTCGTATGAATGGTCTCGATCAATGTATTTCCTCGTGCACAACAAGGAACGTATATTATCTATCGGTATATATTTTTGTCCTATGTCCGCTAGTCATCAAGCCCGGCGCCCACCGCTGTGTCTGACCCGACTACAAGCGCTACGCCCGCGCCGATCAAGCTGACGTCCATGGACGTGACGTCAGAGGTGGCACTCCGTTACGCCCGCACGGCCATCGTCACCAAGGTGCGGAACCCCGCGGGCAGGCCGCAGGAGGCCACCTTCAGGGTTCTGCTGCCCGAGACGGCCTTCATCAGTGGGTTTGTCATGTAAGTAAAGTACAATAAATCGAACTCCAGCGTCATAATTTTATAATACGGACGTTTTTTTAGGGTTCTGTGCCAGAATTGTCACAACGGGACCCTATTATTATGCCTTACATGACTGTCTGTATGTCCGTCTGACTTATAAAGGGCATTATCTCTATATCTCGAACCGTTAAAGTACCTACTTGATTTCTTATAGATTTTTGTGTTATAACAGCAGCAAATTATCCCAAGAAGTAATAAATGGTAAGATATACTGACCACATACGTGAGCTGGTTTCAATAAAGTTTATTTTATTTTTGATCTATCTTAAAAACGGCCATGATAGGTACGAAAACGGAGTTTCAAAACATTGAAAAAACCGAATGGGAAGCAATGGCGGGTCATTGAAAAGTTCGGTGATTCCACGCAAATTACGTACAATGCCTAGGTCATTGTTGGCGGGTCCCCTATTGTACCTGGAATCAGTAGTGCCGGTCACCCTTGACTATTTTGATTCTTCTAAAATATGATGGAAGCAATTGCCCGCTTAGAGAAAGCAAAGAGAAGCAGTTGGGCAGCAATTATTCGTTACAATTTAAAACTATAAAGCGCTGATTATGCGCCTAGTTACGGGTCATCCTACGACTAACAAGAATTTACCTCTTCACTAAGGCAAATATATTATGTGGTAATACGGAACCCCTTAGTGCGCGAGTCCTACACGCGCTTGCCCTGTTTATATAACGCATCGCAGGCTCGCACTCTGCTGTAATGAAGATGAAAAATATAGGCGTCCAATTTTCCTTAGTGTTATTGTGAATATTCTACATTCACATTAATATCTGCTGGTTGCAGGACCCTGAACGGCAAAGCTTACAAGGCCTACGTTAAAGAGAAGGAGGAAGCTAAGCAGATCTACAACCAGGCCGTCTCCCAGGGCGTCGGGGCTGCCCACATCGCTACCAAGTAAGACTTCGATATCAACCCGTGTACGTCTCCACTGCTGGGGCACGGATCACTTCCTGCTTTGCAGGAAGGTTAGGTCATACTCCACCACAGGGGCCAGGTCCAGGTTGGTGGAGAATTGTAAGGCTGTAAGAACTATGTCGTGGCTTAACGACTGCCATTACATGACAGCCGGCACCAACGGTCTAAAGTGCCTTGTGAAGCACGGGATTCGGAAAAAACGCCACTAGCAGTAGTCAAAAATGTATATTATATATTAACCCAATTTATTTACCGATTTTCCAGCAACTTTTATAGTTTTAGTAAGTAGTGTTTTCCAGTAGTGTTTTAGATACCTTTCGGATCGGGCTTCGGTATTTTAATACTGTGTAGCGCCACCAAGAGATTCCTTGGCCCTTCCACACGTCCCGCATGCCACTAAAACCTCCCTAACTCTCTCACCCAGGGCGCGCGACTCCAACCACTTCACCGTCACTGTAAACGTGGAGCCCAACACCGAGGCTGTCTTCAACCTGACCTACGAAGAGCTGCTTACGCGTCGCAATGGCCTCTACAACCAAGCCATCAACCTGCACCCGGGGGTCATCGTCCCCAACCTGAAAGTCACCGTCCACATCAAGGAGGGCCAGAAGTTGACCGTACTGCGAGTGCCGCGTGTGCGAACTGGCAACGAGGTGGACGCCACGATAGACGATGAGCGTAAGTGTTTGGTTGAAGATGTAGCTGTAGTGTCAGTTGGTGGTATGTAGCTGTAGTTACACATGATATGGCAAAATTGTAGTAACTTGAATGTAGTTGGTGCCGGTCCCAGACGGACTCACATCGACCAAATAGGGGATGTATTAGCAAAGGGAAAGATAAAAAGTACCCGGAACCGGCGTGCGTGCATGCAACGACTTATGAACGTTGATGAAGCGAAGGTGATCAGTCAGGATCAGTCAGTGGCAGTCCCTGGTCTCTGCCTACCCCTCTGGGATACAGGTGTGAGGTTATGTATGTATGTATGTATGTATGTATGTATGTATGTATGAATGTAGTTGTAGATGAATGTTATAGCTGTAGTGTCATTTATTACTATGAAGAGGGGGACGCGGACTACTGTTATAATTCTCGTGTGCAGAAAATGCTGAGGCAGGCTAATGGAATTTTCATACAGAAAACTGCATTTCTTTTTGACATAGTCGACCCTTAACCCTCCGTCCGATAAACATCGAATTTCCCCTTGTAGCCCGTGTGTTGTGCAGTAAAATAAATCTTCTGTAACAGTGAATTTTTATTTCTTAAAAGGACATGCTTAGAGCCATTGTTACGGTACGTTGTTTGAATTAGTAGAAGTTTAAAATCGAATGTATTTTGCAGAGAACGCCAAGGCAGTAATCACCAAATCGGCTGATGAGAAGGAAGCGACAGTTACGTTCGAGCCTGATCTAGAGGAGCAGAAACGATTGGTCGCGGTCTATTATGTGAGTTTTTCACTTACTTATTCAGTGGTTTAAAATAGATTGACAACGTGTGACAAATGCTTTGTCAGAGGCGTCAACTCATTAAATTTGATTCATATATTATGATCTCGTAATATGGGTATTTTTACCCATCCAACAACATGACAGTGACTTTAAACTAATTTGAAGTTTTTTTCCATTCTACTAATATTTATTTAAGGAAAAAGATGTCAACTGTAAAAATGAGATAAAAAAAATCAGAAAAGTTTAAATTTTAAGTTAAGGATCAGTTATTCCCATGAATTAACCCTTTACCAGGTAGTTGTTATAGTATCCACCATAAATTGGACCTTATCACTTTTGAATAAAGTTCAAAACTAATGCAAAACTTACGCTATCTATGCGCGTTATGGGTTAAAGTTCCAATGTTCAGAAATTCTTTGCAGTCTTTTTTTTTCTGTAGTCTTTTTATTTTTATCCAAAATGTATCTTCGCGCTTTTGCAGCAAAAAAGTTATTTTCTTTTGCTTCTTGCACCTCTTGAACCTCACTCCTCGTCTTCACAGGAGAAGGCCAAGGAGTCAAAACTGCACACGCACCGGCCATGGTACTCGCAACAGGAGCCTGACACAGAGTCAGAGGGCGTGCTCGGCCAGTTTGTGGTGCAGTACGACGTCGACCGGCCAAAGGAAGGCGAGATATTGGTACGTTTACCCTGCAGACAGGTGGAGGGCGAGCGCGGTCAGTTTGTGACGAGGTTTTATTGAAGTGTTTATCGAACTCCTCCGAAACGGCTTCACTATTTTTAAGGTAGGTAGGGATCGCTCTTAGCCCCGGCTGCTTGAGTGATCTAAAACTATCACGAAGATTAAGCAACATAGGGTGCGTTCAGTGCATGGAGGGCGACCGTCTATGACTAACATTTAACACTAGTGACATTTTTCTTTGGACTTAGTTTAGTCCAATTTTCATGTTCAATGAAAACTCATCCCAATTGCACGGATGGGGCATTCAAGTTGTCTGTCGGGCGGTATAACAATAAACACGCACAAATACCATTTCAGATCATTGGTCTGAAATAAACGTATATTATTATTAAATATTATTTATTAATGCTTATGGTTATATTCCTTTTAAAATGCACTAACCCGTGCTAAGCACAAATAGCCTCTAAATAGGTTTTTAAAAATGCTTATCATATCAACCTTTTTATGCCCCCTGTCAGAAGTTATTGTCATCATCATCATTATCAACCCATTACGTCAATCTTTCCGATTTAAGGTGGCCTGGAAGAAATTGCTATCAGCAATAAGGCCGCCAATTGTACCTCTTCTTTTGTAACTGTTGTCTCTGTAATTATTTTCTGGTGTGTACAATAAAGAATATTCTTATCTTATCTTACGTCCCCACCAAGGGTCACGGGTCTCTTCCCTGAGGAAGTAATAGGCCATACTCCACCACGGGGGCCAAGTCCGGATTGGTGGAGTTAGAAGTTATCATAAAGCCCATAAAGCCTCTGTCGTGCCTGCCATTACATGACAGCCGGCACCAACGGCCTAAACAACGCATCTGACCGCGCCTGCTATTGCTTTACTGCTATTGTTCCACTAGGCCGTGAGCGCTTCAATGACATTAATGATCGACCTTTTTCCTTCGCGGCAGGTGAACGACGGCTACTTCGTGCATTTCTTCGCCCCGCCCGCGCTGACACCGCTGAGTAAACACGCCGTGTTTGTGCTTGATACCTCGGGCTCTATGATGGAGCGGAAGATCCAGCAGCTGCGCGAGGCAATGACTTCCATACTGGGCGACTTGAACCCCGGCGACTACTTCAGCATTGTCGAGTTCTCCTCCTATGTTAAGGTAAGCTCTTGCTGGAAAAAAAAATCGGCCTAGTGTGACCAACCGTACAAATTTATAAGTAGGTTCTTACATATTATAAATAGTTTAGGAATGTAGTGTCGCCGTTTTTCTCTAATGTAAAAGACATTTTTTAATGTTTTAATTACAAATGTATAGTTTGCAGATTTTCACCTGTATTTGTAGTGTAAGGCGAAATTACTTGCCAAATTACATAGTTCTAGTTCATCGAAAAGTACCCTATGGATTTGATTCCCTTCAGTGTCGGAATTACGTTTTTTTGCCGCATAAATAATTTAAAACAATATTTTCACAATTTCTGTGTCTATAATTTATTACTACTAATTTATTAGTAATTTATAATTTATTACTACTAATTTATTAGTAGTAATAAATTACTAATTTATTACTACTAATTTATTACTAATTTATTAATATTTATATAAAACTAACTGACCTAGCGAACTTCATACCGCTCGATTCATAACATAACAGTCGATTCATTATTTTTTTTCTCTCCGTAAGAACCATCCTCGTACTAATATTCTAAAAAAAGAATTAGCAAAATCGGTTCAGCTGCTCTCGAGATTTGCGCTTACCAACACATTCAACAATTTATTTTTATATTATAGAAGATATCAATATTGGCCTCCAGAAGGTATCCCGGACTTACAAGACACCCGGTATTATGCATTTTGTGATTCGTCATTGCTGTCGCGTCATCAGCTATGCCAGAATTACATTTTAGAACCACACATATTTACAAGCCGTCATCACTTGCAGGTGCACGACCTGGACGAAAAGGCGCCCGAGACGCCGGTGAATGGCTACTGGAACCGCGAGGAGACTCCGACCGTGCTGGTGCCGCCATACCGCGCCACGCGCGAAAACGTGCAGAAGGCCCAAGCTCTCATCAGCAGACTCAACGCCGACGGAGGTGAGAATCGATTTTAACAAATAGCGCGATCTAAGAAACAGAGTCTCTTACCTTCCTTAGGGAAGAGACCCGTGCCCCTCGATAGGGACATAATGGCTTGATGATGATGATAAGTAAATAATATTGTTACGGGCTAGGGTTCTGGATTTGGATGTAAAAGGCCAATGACAGCTTCTTAGGATTTATTCACGCAGGGTCTGGTCTGCAGGTCTTCACGACACGAAGTCCACACGTAGATTCCAATCGCAGGTCCAATCGAAGTCCAATAGTATCGCAGAGGTCGTAGGTTATCGCTCGTATCGCAGGTATGTTCGCTCGAAGTTCACTCTTCGCTCTTCCAAACGGAACTGACAGCGCGCCGCGGCGACCGCTATTTATATCCGCCGGCAAGGGTTCTAGAACATTCAAGTACGTACCTACACTCGGTGCACGCGGCAACGATTTTAGAACAAAGTCCTTGTCAAAGAGATTTGAACCTTATACTAGTGGACATACGAGTCACTATTGCTTGCAGCGTTTTATTGTTTACTAAAACGCAGCATGCGGCGACTATTCGATAGGCTTCCAGAAGGCTCTATTCTAGATGGTTCGGGATAGGACCGCGACAATATACTCGTAAAAAATACATATACAGAGATTAAAATGTTATTAACTAAATAGATACATAAATGGTAATTGTCTTCCACTCAGGCACCAACATCTACCAGGCTCTGGAGGTGGCGCTGGACCTGATCCACAAGGGCGTGGGCTGGACCGCGGCCAACGCCAGCGCTGGCCCCGACAAGAAGCTGGCGAAGAGAGAGCTCGCTGCACCGAACGCCAAGAACGGTACTGTAACAATATCTCTTTATTAGCTACTTTATTTAGGTATCAGTTGATCCCGAGTTATGCTAGTTATGCTCCACGTCAACTGTTGGTTGGCTAGAATAAAATACTATTTAGTATTAAGCCCGCCAATTGTACAATCTTTACAGGTACAATAAAGAATTTAATAATAATAATAGTATATGAAAAAGGGCTGTGCGGTGTCGGCCTAGAGAATAGCACCAACCCAAATTCTTCCCGCGGGTGTCGTAAAAGGCGACTAAGGGACACAAACCGGGGGGTGGGCAGCAGCGCCCCCTGCAGTACAATTCCGCCAATCTGCGATCCCCAACCCGCATGCCCAGCGTGGCGATTATGGGCATTACCCCCCAACGATGGCACAACCTTGTGATATGGCACTCATTAGGGGAGGACTATGTCCAGCAGTGGACTAATATAGCCTGAAGAAGGAAGAAGGAAGAAGTATGAAAAAGGGAAATTTTGAAATATCCTACTAATATTGTAATTGTGACAGCTTGTGAAGAACTTTTGATATTTGCGAGATCGTTACTCAGTCACGCAATAACGGCAGAACGAATTTACGTAAACCCTTGCGTACAGATAAACAAAGATCTGAATACTTGCTTGTTTGCCGTATGAGGTAATGCGTTCCAGTGGGATAATTTTGCCGCGGGTTAGAGCTAGTGTTATTATAAATGGCCTTTTTCAATAAGTAGATTGCTACAGTACGTATGGAATAAACTACAACTGTCTGAGGTGTTTTTTTCATTGATTTTGGACTTTAGTTCAAAGTGATAAGGTTCAATTTATGATGGGAACTGTTATAGCACTGCCCGGTATAAGGTTATGGCTGCCTTTACGTCGGGCTTATTGTGTCTCTGAAAATTTCTATACTCGAAGCGAGTTACTAACATTTCCTAAATTTACTGTAGCAAAACGCAGTCATAGGAAGTTCCTTCACGTTATTTTGTTCACAAGTTGTAACTGTTGTCTCTTGTAGTCCTTGGTGTACAAAAAATAATTTCTCGGGTGTACAAAAAAGACTGTTCTTATGTTACATGACATTCCACAGAGAGCCAAGTCCTGGAGCCGATCATAATCTTCTTGACCGACGGCGACCCAACTGTGGGCGAGACCGACCCGCGCCGCATCATCTCTCGCCTGTCCGAGAAGAACTATGGAGACAACAAGGCTACCATCTTCTCCCTAGCTTTCGGTGAGTTGCCTTGTGATTTCTTCCCTTGGGGGCATAATTACGTTACACGCTAAGGTGGCGGAAGAAGAGCTGTGGTAGTGGAGAGGTAGAACATCGGCTTCTCAATGAGCTGGTTGTGGGGTCGAAGGCCGGCATTTACAAATTTGTTTTCTAACCTACAATAACTTTACAAACGCTAACGCCAACAGTAAAAGAAAACTTCTTGATGGAAACGTAGTGTCTGAAGTTGTCGCGCAATGAGTGTTCATGCCTAGGTTCATACTATTAAATATCATAGCGACAAGTAACAGAAAGATTTGTAATTCAAATTTAAGGTGACAATGAAACAAAGATTTCCTTTTCTAATTCAATTCAACTTTAGGTGAGAACGTGCGCTTCTTGCCACACGTACTCATTCATTTGTAGGGAAACCTTCCGGTTCCCCCAGGACCTCCTCACACACCCCTACAGTCCTGCCCTTATTCTCCACCACGAGCTAGGCACATTCAGCTCGTATTTCATATTCATTCATAACCACTTACTGTGCCATTTCATGATTTACTATATTATTTTATTCAGTAAGCCTTGTTTCATTTCTCCTTAGACACATGTTCAATACAGTCAAAGAGTTATTAGTTCTGGAAACTCACCAATATTTCGGCTACAGCACACATTTAAGACGTCGTTCCCGCCATGCTCTCCTCCATCATGACTTCTGTAAGCTACCCCTTCAGTAAGCACAGACAAATAAGATAGCTTCAACTTATTTATGGAAGTGAATAATCTGTGGGCATACTTGTACTTACGGTCTTGATAACTTCGTGATGATTCGCGACAGAAGTGTTAACATACCCCAGCGCTTGCTACGAGGCTAAGTGCGGAAATCTCAGTCGTAAGTCAGGGGGCGGGACCTTTTGTCAACGTCACACTCTGAGGGTTAGGCGTTCAAGCGTCCAAGATGTTAGTTTTGCTTTCTCTGTGTTGTATTACGTTACATAGATATACTAACACAGGAGATGCAGGAACACGTAACGGTTGAACGGCTGTCCGGTCTCTGTCTCATAGAACCCTGAGGAATATGCTATTTGTGTGAAAAAAGTATTAATTACATACATTAGTATTAATTATGACTTTTAAAACCGATATGAGGCATTTGACGAAAAAAAATATTAATATTTCTGCAAAAACCAAACTAGGATAAAACTTAATAATTTTGTATCTGTAGCAATTTTACCGAAAACGGCCAGGATTGTTCGAATCTATAATGACGTCACAAGTCAGTAAATATAGCGATCCGAGAACCGGAGAGGTGACTTGACGTTTGTTTATGTTTATTTGTGACCAGTCACGTCACTAATTACTGTGCGATGCCATATTGCTCAAGAGCGTTTTGGCGGCTAAATTTAAAAATCATATTTATTTGCTTTAAAATAAAGAAAAGATTTAAAAAGTATCACTTTCTGACCACTTATTAAACACCAATGAAAAATCTGACGGGGTTTTCAGAAACATTTCAAATAGTTTTTTTTTCGAAAAAAGACACGAAAGATTTAAAAATTAGCACTGTCCGAGCGCTTAAGCACCAACGAAAAACATGAATTGGTTTTCAGGAACCTTCATAGAGCCTATTATGTTTATTAGCCTATTAGATAGCCGATCCATGACGTTTTTGACACGAAAGAAGACGAATCCGCGTTAATAGGAGTCTTTTTAGGAGGAGGAGGAAGGTCTCGGGTTCGATCCCCGGCCGGGTCAAACTAGGAAACGAACTTTTCTAGTTTCCTCTAGGGTCTTGGATGTTATCTGTGTATTTATTGTAAATCTATCATCGAGTTAGCACCTATAACACAAGTCATTTACTTGTACTTAGTATAGGGCTAACGAGATCTGTGTAATATGTCCATGAATGTTTATTTATTTTTAATACAGTTGCTCAAAAAGTGGCGTATTGCAGGGACGTATAGCGTTCGGGATGTGGGCTTACTCGAGCGTTTTCTTTACCTTTTCCGAACTCGTGCGCTCTCTTTCCCAACTGTCAAAATGATGTCAATTACAAAAAGAAAGTAAAAAAAAAAGTTCATAGAAGTTTTTATGATTCATGAAATATTTCTAAAAAGAAGCTACTAATTTGCTTCAATATCAGATTTAATGATAAGATTCAATGAGTTGGGTTAGGTTTCATTTCATTTCATTAAATTGCATCTTCATTTCATATCAATAAAAAAAATCTACCGACGCGTCGACTGTTGTCGTTGTTGTCGTTGTTTCTGGTTCCCACGACACAGGGTATCCTAGTGTGGGGCCAGAAGCAATGTATGAGCTTGTATGTAAATGTTATGTTATGTTATGACTGTATGAAGGCTATATTATGGTTATAGTTCCCTTGGTCTACCCAGAATGGGTGAAGAAAAAAAAATCTCTGCTTATATTCTTTTACGGTTGCTGTTACGGTTGGCGCCATTTTCCATTGGTTAGTTGAGTTTATTGTGTTTTTATTATTTTATTTAAAAATAAAAAAAAAAAAACATTTTATTAAATTGCTTCATTTTTTCACAACTGTATTAAAAATAGTTGTTCCACAAGTGCGGAACCGTCATTGCAACTTGTTCCGATTGTCAACCCTCGCCTTCGGCTGCGCCTCGGCCTCGCCTTCGGCTGCGCCTCGGCTCAGGCAGACATTTGTCGGAACTCTTTGCAATGACAGCCTTTCCGCACTCGTAATGAAATATACTATTATTTATTTATTCCCCCGTGCAGGCGAGGACGCAGACCGCTCTTTCCTGCGCAAGCTGTCTCTACGGAACAACGGCTTCATGCGGCACATCTACGAGGCGGCCGACGCGGCGCTGCAGCTGCGTGACTTCTACCGGCAGGTGGCCTCGCCGCTGCTGGCTGACGTTAGATTCACCTACCCCGCCGACCAGGTCAGGAACCGGCTCCAACTTCACAAATACCGCTCCTATTTATAATTCAATTAGAATATTTTTATTCATGATGAAAGCAACATGTTTACTTCATGAACGTCAAAGTTATAGAGAGATTGAGAAAAAGAAAGGATAAAAAAAGAAAAGACATTATAACAACAATTTGCTGTAACAAAATAAACAGATAAGTGACATAATATGGACCATAAAAGAAAGAAAACGTAAGACATAAGTTGTTAGTTTCTGATAAACACGTTTCCTTCAAATACTTCGTAAACGCCGTATAGTTTGTGGTAAATAGACTTTATATGGAAAAGAATTTAACGCGGACTATTCTTATTTCTAAAAACACGATTCTCTTAAGGGATCTAGAAAGGGAGAAGGACAACCATCTCCAAAAATAAATAAAAAAACGTATTCTGTTAGCTAGATCAATCTCTCAATAATTATTTTTGTAATCTTTGTTATAAAAAGGTTTTGTTTAAATTAACCCAGTAATGTACCAAAAATTAAACTCAACTTACATTCTCACCCAACTAAAGACTAGTGACTTCCGCCGTGCGGTCCAGCACCCATGTCTTAAGTTCTGGCTCGCATACCAAAAATCACCAGTTTGTAAAATTTGTGATTTATAGGACCAGTGGCCTCGAACCTGACGCAAAAAAACCTAGGACTAGAAAGCATTAAGGCCAAAACGCGTAATTGCTACCCAGTCCTAGTTTTTGGTCGTGGGTCCTAAAAACCAATATTAACATGATTGAGAGAATAGCCCAAAACTTTGTCGGACATTGTACCAATTTTTCAACAAAAACTTTTGTAAGCTTTTACTACATTCCGGAAATGATTTAGTTTTATGATTATTTGATTTTTATTATTAATATTAGTAACCTTAATTAAGCTCAGCGTATCAGAGCGTAACTTGGTCGGACTCTTCCGATAATAATTTAAGCAAGTATTTTTTTTAAGTAGGATAGCTACACTTGACCTCAGTCACGCCTGATGTAGTTCCGGAATAAAGTAAATAATAATTTTACACGACCCCTTTGGCGCAGCGGTAGCGCATCTGCCTACCATGCGTGAAGTCCAGGGTTCGAACCCCGGCTAGGGACAAAAATAAAGCCCCAGGTCTTGGATGTTAACATGTTTGTGATGTAACTGTTTCTGGCTCCCACGACACAGGGTATCCTAGAGTGGGGCCAGAAGCAATATAGGTGCCTGTATGGAAATGTGAAGCGCTCGTGGCCTAGGCGAACCGAGTGATTGGAATCAATCACTTGGTTAAGCAACAACAGGCGCGGTCAGGTACAGGATGGGTGAGCGTCCCGTGAATACCGCTAGTGGCATTTTTCCGAGCGCTTCCGTGCTTCAAGGCACGTTAAGCCGTTGGTGCCGGCTGTCATATAATGGCAGTCGTTAAGCCATGTCAGAGGCCTTATGGGCGGCTTGATAACTTCTGATAGTAAGGCCCGCCACTGTCTTACAATCCTCCACCAACCCGGACTTGGTCCCCGTGGTGGAGTATGGCCTAACCTTCCTGCGATGCAGGAAGAGACCCGTGCCCCAGCAGTGGGGAAATACAAGGGTTGATAACGATGGAAATGTTAAAATGTTATCGCAGACCAAAAACCCCAATTTATTCTACTTTGCCAACAGGTGAAGGAAAGTTCGCTCACTAAGCACAAGTTCCGCACCTTCTACTTGGGATCCGAAGAGGTGGTGGCTGGCCGTCTGCACGACACCGCCAGTGAGCTGACCCCTCAAGTGCTAGCCTTCTGCGGCGTCGACGACGGATTCACTAGGGTAAGATTGCTTACGAGTTACGTTGATTACTTTGTAAGTTGCGAGTTGCGGGTAATTAGAGACAGCAATCAAGCGTGGCAGGGTGAATCTACACAAATTGTCGTCGTCATTGTCCTTGCAAGTGTCACACTTATTATGTTGTCAGTGCAACAGTTGTTAGAGATATTTTTATTTCTATATTAGTTGGAGTTGACTGACAAACTTACATACTAAAACGACAATAACTGTATTCTTAGTACATTTCTGTTGTGCTGAGAACTGTGAGAGATTAATGAGAACAATGACGAATTAGCGACAATTCGTGTAGATCCACCCGGCACCTCATCATCAGCCATGCGACGCGAACTACAGGACATAGGACTCCCTCATGGTTTTCCAAACTTCTCGGTCTTGTGCCGCCCGCATCGAGCGAGTGCCCGCCACCGTAATTAGGACGTCAGATCATCTGGTGGGGCGCCTGTCACACTGTCACGTAAGCGTATCACGAAAGACAAATAATTCCTAAGTCTTAATAAGTAATTACTAATATTGTAGTGGGTTCGTATGATTAATTTAGCTGTTTTATTTTTCATAAAGAAGTAGTAAAAATAGTGAGCCTTATTTTTATTTTTTTGCATCTAAGTCTGTGATTCACTGCAAGCCCCCTCCCTCCATTTAACTTTCCTCTCCATTCTACTTCCTTCCAAATTGGTGATAATACAAACCTTATAAAACCTTGGTCTCTGTCTAACCCTCCGGGATACAGGCGTAAGTTTATGTAATGTATAATCTTCAGAAACGCTACGAGATCTTCCCGAAGATCCCGGTGCCGCGCGCCAAGGACGCCTACCTCCCCCTGGAGCGGCTCTGGGCCTACCTCACCATCAAGCAGCTTCTGGACGAACGTGATGCTGTTGAGGACAATGATATTCCGACCGCGGCCCCTCCCACTGAGGCCAAGCCTGCTGACAACAAGGAGAAGAAAGAAAAGCCGGAGAAGAGAGCCCTGGAGCTGGCGCTGAAGGTGATTGTACTATGTTTTTAAGTATGCTATCTTTAGTCTCTTTCTAGCCTACGAAAGCTATACCTTAAGCATCTCCGCTTCGCTTAGACGTGGACAGAAGTCGTCAGCACGACTTCTGTCCACGTCTAAGCGCTACCAATATTACTAGTGCACTAACGCACTGTTTCGCTTTTCAGCAATTAAATACGGTATAGAAACGTTGTAAAAATACTTCGAATATAGAAATTTTTTATATTAAAAAAATACCACAGACTCATTCAATCACATATTCCTCACTGACTCTTTTCGTAACCGACGAAATTTGACGAAATAATTTGCCCAGCTCAGTCTGACTGCCAATAGCGTAACTGCCTATGCATTGTAGTACAATAAAAAATTAAGTTCTGTTGTTATTTTTTTTTTCTCGAGAAAATATCTGATTTGGGGCTGCTTTGATTGTTTCTTAAAGAGAAATAAGAACCAAAGTTTTTAAGCATTGAATTCAATGGTTTAAGAAACCGGAACTACGTCATCGACGATCGGAATACCGAGATGTATATCTTGGTGTATTTTATTCAAAAATATTAACTTATTTTTGTGTGAAATTAACGATAGAATATCACTACACTTGATTATATTATTTTTAATGCACTAACCCGTGCTAAGGACAATTTTAAACACCTATTTAGAGGCTAAAAATTCCACCCCTGCCACCCATATCACTACACTTATTCTCAAAAATACAAGAAATCAGTGAATATTATTAATTTATAATTGTAGCAATATTCTTACTGACGTTTGAAATAAAGTATTTGTAACTACCTATTTTCAATATTTAGGACAATGCTCATTCGACGGCGTACTCCGACAATGTACTGAAAAGTCACGCCTTTTGATTGCCTTTTGGCCGCGCGCGACTCGCGTCGTCTTACTACAATACTACCTTCGTCGGTCAGTCGTTAATCAGTTTCTCCGCCCGCAGTACGAGTTCGTGACCCCGCTGACGTCACTGGTGGTCGTCAAGCCGAACGCCACCGACGCGGTCGACGCTGAGTCCGTCGACAAAAGCCAGAACAGTGAGTTTTGTTTGTTATTATTTTAGGCGCTGTTATTTAGTCTCAAAATATATAGTTGTCATCAACCAATATCAGTCGGCGATCCCTAAGACACTGGGTCAGAATTTCGTTGTATAATGATATTGTGTGATACAACTAGTGCTAGTTTAAGAAAAATATTGTAGGTTATAATTTTTTTTTTATTTATCAGAGTTGCTACAAAAATCAATCAGGGGTTCGGAGGAGTTCGATACCAAACACTGATACGAGATTTTTATGTACTAGATTATATATAATTGGTGAAATTTAGAATATAAGTATATATATTTTGAATTACATGTCTATTTCTACATTGTAATGTGATCAATCAGTAATCGATCACATTTTAATCATACAATTCTTAATGTGTGGCTCCCCTAATTTCCGCACGAACTCTGCGGAAGATAGGTTTAAATAAAAAGCAAGATATTTTTGGAAATTTACTGTAAATAAACAGCCGGCAACTAAAAGAGTCTCATCATTCATACAGATAAAGTTGATCTAATTTTATGTCGAGTATTTTAAAGGACTTTAACTGAACGCATATATGCATGAACAAAAAACCGTGAACTTAAAGTAAAACTATTTAGAGGCTAAAAATAACACCCATGCCGGGATTCGAACGGGTTCGGGTTCGGGTTCTAATCCCGGCATGGGTTTAATTTTTAGCCTCTAAATAGGTTTTTAAATTGTCCTTAGCACGGGTTAGTGCATTAAAAAGAATATAATTTTTTATATTGATATTAATATGCATTTTCTCTTGTCCACAGTCAGGCCAGTCTCTTTTGCCACGCGTGAGTAAAACTGTTTCATTTCGTTAATGCGATGTAGAGAACGGTGTGGGCACCTTATAAGACGCTCATTAGCGTGAAGTGTAGCGCGCCCGCGGTGCGTCACTCGAATCTATTGATTAAGAAAATCCATTATAATTTTACTATTCAAATTATAACGGATTTTCTTAAACCTTGTGGGTTTTACCTGTATTAATATGACTGTACGAATCGGCTACGTAAGGTACATCGAACTATCATTGTAGACTTTGAATTCTAGTTTTGTGAAACGTGGCCAAAAGTCTATTAAAGAAGTTGTTACGTTATCAACCCTTATATGTCCCCACTGCTGGGGCACGGGTCTCTTCCTACATCGCAGGAAGGTTAGGCCATACTCCACCACGGGGGCCAAGTCCGGGTTGGTTTGTTGGTTGTTAGCCAACAAAAATAAAAAATACTTTATTTCCATTACTCGGTTACATTACTAGGTTACATGCTGACTCCTACACTAGGCAAAGCCTGTCTCGTGGGAGAGAAACATTGTTTTACAGGTATAACTTTATACGAATACGATGATATAGAAGTAATTTTAAGTACTGCTTTTAACTCTTGTTGCTCAACTGTAGAACAACCTTCCTAACTTTATTCAAGAGATCCGATTGAGAGCCAAAAGAAGTAATGTATAATCATAGTTAATATGTACGTATAAGTATATATATGCATATGTAAGTATATTATCGTCTTATTACCTATGTATGCAGCTCTAACTATTTCTCCTTCCCGTATTCTCAGATTAAAGACTATGCTAGGGTTGGCTGGAAGAGATCTCTCTTAGAGATCAGGTCAACTTTGTAACCTGTAGCCTGTTATGTAATTATTTTTCTAATTTACGGTTAGCAATCACATCACACTAATATGTGAGTGTGCATGTTTCTTACTTCTTTACGTCTAAACGGGTGGAGCGATTTTAATAAAATTTGGTGTGGAGTTAGCTGACACCCTGGATTAACACAGGTTACGTTATACTGCGGGAAAATATGTTTTACTGTTCTTCTTCTTCTTTTCGTGTCAGCGATTCGACCAGTGTATATTTTACTGTTAGTACACAATTAATTTTCCATAATAAACCGCGGGTAACAACGCGGGGCACACACAGCTAGTAAAGAATATGAAATTAAATATACTAAATTGGACGACACTAGCAAAGGACTGGATGGGTTGGCGTGAAAGAGAAGAGGCCTAGGCCCAACAGTGGGCTCTGTTTATGGACTGATTAGATAAATAGCATAAAGAATATATTTATATATATTTTGATAAGAATATATAGTTATTATAATTATGATAATTACCTATGTTAACTCTGTTAAGTAAGCATTTTGAAAAGACTGAGCTTGGGAGTTTTTTTGCTTATTTTTTCTCAAAAATTATCTAGATTTTGAAAAGGCCACCTTGTTTAACTTGTTACGTTTATGAAGCCGCACTTTCTGTGCTATTTTAAATAAAACCTTTTTGTTGATTGATGTTATTGTCACTGTTGTATGCAGCTCTCGTGGCGAATTACGGAGCACCGGGCCAGTCATCCAACTTCCTCGCCGCTTCCTTCTCGGGCCATCATAGTAAGTTTACCCTCGCTTTCCCTTCACTGATATTATTGTCGTCACTATTGCTTAGCTCAAAGTTTCTTTTAACTAATACAGATAGAAAAAATAGAACGTGAGTTAGATCATTGGTAATGAAATGAAACTGCAAGTGTGGCATGCGATTATCATCTTTATCGGCATTTGTCTCCATGTGCATGGTCTCACGCATATTATAGTGCATCTTTGCCTACATAACAGTCTACTTACATCACATGCATGCTATTACGTCCAGAAAGTTAGATTCATCTACTCTCCGTGAATCTTTTTGATGGTTGAATCGATAGGACAACTATAATTTTAGGCCTCTTGCAATACTAAATGCGCCAATGGTTTAAGCAATGGATAATTCGCGAGATAGCTCAAATATTGGTAATGTCAACTATGACACCATAAGCTACTTGTGCTTACACAGTCTGTGTCCGATTTTCACGTAGTGGTTGTACTATGTGACTAAAATAACTCTTCGGCTGATTATACTTGTATGAAAAGCATTAGTAGCAAAGAAAATTCCTATAATACTCAAATTACTGGAAATCCGAACTATGCTGAATTGGTGTTTCTAAAACAAAGTCAATGGTTAGCAAAACCAATAAGTTGTAAAGAGTGTCAGAGTCAACTCAGCTCATAGCATACAATATAAAAACCACAACCCTCGCATGGTCTGCCGCTCAGAGGGTGCCTTAATCCGCGCAGGCTCGGCTGTATCTGCGTATTACGACTCGGCGCCGTCGGGGCCGGCGGATCAGGATCTGACGTTACAAGAAGCGTATGAAGCAGAGGAGGAGCTCGTCGAGATATGTGAGGGGTCCAGTCCTGCGCTCGTTCTCAGCTCAGCTCGCGAGCGTTCATTCCCAAGTCAAACCGTAAAGGCAAAATTAGACGACTCATTTGGATGACCGTTTGCTCAAGTCATCGTTTATTTCCGGTTTCATTCCTCGATCATACAATACGGTCTAAATTAACGTTCTTTATTGTAGTGCGGACAAATGAAACAATTTGAGCGGTCAATTGCCCCTCGCTCACACATGTTTCCGTGCATATGGTACGAGCGAGAGGCAGATACTTGCTTTGTAAGTTTCTAAATGCAGGGATGTAGCCCGCATTTACGTTCATTCATTTTGTGTGTTGAAGTTTCAATTAAATTAAATTGTGAAAATGCCGATCCAAGATTGTTGGATCTGTTCACTAATGAATTAATGCGGCATTTTACGTTTTGTCTGTCTACGTGATTCATTCCGAGTGAAAGAAGCGGACTAGAAGATACCTATAGATGAACGTAAAATTATGAAATAAAATGGTGTATTGCCATGTTCGTGGCTGGTTATCATAGCACAGGGTATCCTAGTTTGAGACCAGGGCGAGTGATGGTTAAGAAAAATGGACCGTCTGATTTCGCCTTAACTTCTCACACTGTTACTTGTTGCGAATGACTAGGTGCGGTCACAGATGGTCGCAGGAGGCCACTTTATCGCAAACGACTAAGTTTGAAGTATGTTTTTGACACTTATTAGTAAAACATACATACATGCATACATACATACATACATACATACATACATACATACATACATACATACATACATACATACATACATACATACATACATACATACATACATACATACATACATACATACATACATACATACATACATACATACATACATACATACATACATACATACATACATACATACATACATACATGCATAACCTCACGCCTGTATCCCAGAGGGGTAGGCAGAGACCAGGGA
This sequence comes from Yponomeuta sedellus, assembly GCA_934045075.1. Lineage (NCBI taxonomy): Eukaryota > Metazoa > Arthropoda > Insecta > Lepidoptera > Yponomeutidae > Yponomeuta > Yponomeuta sedellus. The sequence goes on along the minus strand of OW203728.1, from coordinate 14,977,613 downwards.
CTGCCACTTGCCACGATCCTGACAGGTCACCTTCGCTTCATCAACGTTCTTATGTCGTTGCATGCACGCACGCCGGTTCCGGGTACTTTTTATCTTTCACTTTGCTAATACATCCCCTATTTGGTCGATGTAAGTCCGTCTGGAACGTCCCTTACCAGCCCTTCCCCTCACATTCGCAATATATATTTGTTTCGTCAATCTTTCTTCCTTCATCCTCTCCACATGTCCAAACCAACGCAACATTCCTTAAAATTAATCTGGAGAATGTCTTTTTACATATTTTTTTTGCCATTTCTGTACGTTTCTATATAAAGAATACATAAAAACCCATCCAATTTCTTTATCAAAATGATATTTACATTTTACTAAATCATCACGACTCGCTGACCCATTAGGTGTTTAATAAATTTCTATGGCTCAATTCAGTATTTTCTGAAGATTTTCTTAATTCAGTATTTTCTACTCGGTGCTCTGAATCTTTGACGAAAACTGTATTAAATAAATTACATTTTTTATTTTACCGAAAAAGTAAGCTTACGAAAGTTGGATCATTTAGTTCGGAATAACATTATATTGATGACCAAACCCGTATTTTTAACTGATCCTTAAATTATACCCTTATGTTTGTAACCGCGGCGCTTTCCTTTCGCAAGCGGTGGAGCGGGTATCTCTAACTCTCAACTTACCTATTGTTAAGAAAATTCGGTCACATCGCTCATATCGGTTGAAAGCTCTTCTATGTGACCGAATTTTCCTTACAATATTGTAATTGTTGGAAGCTTCTGTTTATGCACAAACGAGTAACAGTATGACAGTTTTGAGAATCCATATCACGTTTTGACAGTCCCGTCGTGAGGCTTCTGTTTATGGACGAACGAGTAACAGTATGACAGTTTTGAGTGTTCTAGAACAATCCATATCACGTTTTGACTGTCCCGTCGTGAGCTGAGCGGTGCTGACGTGTAATTTAGCTGCTATTCTAATCTGATATTGAACAACAAATATTACAATAACACTGTTGATAAAGGAAAGGGGCTAGACAATTGTTGGGTCCTCGGTTTTACAATAAAGCCGTATTTATTGTGCCAGATAATTATTCAATAACGACTTATAGTTCACCTAATAAATAATCGCGATTAGACCCGTTAAATGTATATCTAACATTTACCCAGTCACTTTCTCATACTAACAGTGCTATAAGTTAGGATATTGGATTAGAATAGACTACTGGATTATTTACCTTTTTGTCAGACAACCTGCAAGTGATTCTAAACTGTTTTAAGGAGATTCAGACTATCAGATCCGTGACCAGCACCCAATCATGTGAGCTGCTGAAAGTTGAAAGCTCATGGACAGAAAGAAAATGCTTGCACGTTCTCTAGATATACACATACTTTTGATTCAGCTCGATCGGAGTGAGTTTGTATACGAATTATGTTTGTAGTCTCCAACGATATAACGACACGACATAATATCGTTGTTGGAGGGTCTCATAAGATATTTTTTCCAAATTGGAAAGAATATGACTCTTTACTGCGATCGGGCTTGGTCAAATCCATAAACAAATTTATATGTTTAATCTTGGCGATAGCACGTTTTCATTAGGGTTTCAGACTTATTGTGTGTCCATTACCATAATAGCCATAAGGGCTACAGCATATTTATTACAGGTGAAAGCATCATCATGCTCCATCGCATGACACTGGGACTTGCTTGAGACAGGGTAATTATTTTATTCTAATTTAGGTTAATTAATCTTCCAGTTCACCATTCGAGGAACATGGAAAATTATGTCAGTTTTTATTCTATTAGTAATATATATAAGAATTTATAATTACCTACAAAACGATTCGTACCGGAGCTGTTTCTTTTTCTCATCACATAAATTTCCCACATTCACGCTCAATGGTCAAAGTACATGGAAAATGATCCTGAGCAGAAACACGAGATTTAAGGGTAGGATCTCATTATTTCCATTTTCCATTGGAATGGAAATTCTGATACTGCCACATTTACAGCACATCTGTCTCACACTAGCACGTGTAAAACATCGAATGGAAATAGTGATACCCGATTTCTCTAACAAACCGTCACAGTATTACCATTATAAGCGATTTATGAAAACGCTCATAATTGTCAAAAAAATCTCTTCGACGCAAAAAATCCAAGCCTGTTTAGGACAGTTCAAAATGTTTGTGTTGACTGTGTAATTTTAATTTATAAATAGGCTTGGTAGCGGCAACGACAGTACTACTACTGGTAGTGGTAGTTCCTTTGCTTAAAAACAAATAAAAATCCCGTACCTAGGTATACTTAAATTTTATTTACAAAAGCAAACACGGTCGCGGCGTCAGCGGTATCAGCGGCGTCTTATCAGACGCGACCGTCACGATTTTAGAAACACAATGAAATAGTGATGTCGGCGTCACGATTTTAGAAACGCAATGGAAATAGTATCATGCGGTATCAGAATAACCGTCAATTGTTATTCTCAGTGGAAATAATGAGACGCACCCGATAGCACCAAGGATGAACTTATCGAATCATAGTCTTCCATGAAATAAAAGGTGTTTTTTTTATTTACTGGTTGTTCGTACTGTCGCTAACCAAAGTTAAATGAAATATAAGTCCTATTTTTTCGATAAAATAATGATTCTCATTCACGTTCGTTACGCCTTGTTAATCTGATTGGTAGATTAACTGTGTAGAAAACCACAAAAGTGTGCCAGCACAGCGGTGAATGTCATATATGAATTACTTATTAATTACCACACCTGCCTGATCAAAATGTTAATAATTTTTTGTTAATCAATAAACATCGGGTAGGTAGCTCGGGCACATGCACATGTCCAGCAGTGGACTACATAATATAGCCTGAAGAAGAAGAAGGTAGCACTATATCTAATCGATATAGTACTCAATAAAAGTATACAATTTTAAATTCATCGCTATCTAAATTTTCCCCTGTGTGAATTTTGGTACACACTTTATTTTCTATATCTTTAAAGAATCAAAAGATGTTCTTAGTGATAATTCGACAGTAATTTTAAATAAATAGACTCAAGGGTCATCTAAGAAAACCTAGTAGAGGTATAAAAACAACAATACCTTCTCGTAAGTTGCAATTAAGTTGGTGCTTAAGAAATGTTAAAAAAATATCTTAAGTCTCCCCAGAGTTAAAGTTATTATAAATGTTGTTTAAATCCTTTTCTTACCGATGAACTGGAGATTCCAGAATAATCGGTTTTACATTTTTGTTTGCAATTACATTACCTTGTATTTTTTCTCCGTAGGTTATATGATACACCCACAGTCGCTACCTAGACCAGCGTATCGTCCAGGTATTATACAGATCTTTTCCTATTGCATGTATGTCCGTCTATTATATACAAGCTGCATCTGTGTAACTGAAAAAGCCGAAAATAGTTTGTTCAGAATCGCGAGTAGAATACAATAGAGTAATTTTAGGCACATGTTATTTTTTTCAAAAACTAGATTTTTACTTGTTCAAATCTAAATCTTGCTTAAGCCTGTGATCCGAAGTTTGGCACAACTTTACATGTCACTTTTAAACCACTGTACATGACAACAACATGCCATAGAATTAATGGTATAAAGCACTGGACTCAAATAATAACAGTTAAATTATGTTTACTAAATTTATTTAAATATTGGTATTTATAGAGCAAGGGAATTTATCACAAATTAAATCACTTGGGGTGTCTATGGTTTTTCAATTACACAGATGCACACTGTATATGCATGTCTTGTACATATCATGGTGGTACTGATTTAAATATGTTATGGTTAAATTTATCTTGTTGTGTTTACTAAACAACGATAATATACAGAGTATGTAAAAACTGATAGCCAAACCGAAATCTACGCATTCTGGGTAAAAAAAAAACATTCATAAAATATACTTGGGAATAGTTTTATTTTATTTTATTTAGTTAATATAATGTAAAATGTTAGCATGCATTAGACGTGGTCTATGAGTGGATCAAGGTTTTTACGGATAAAAACCAAAGTATCATTCAAAGGCACAATATGTTTTGTTAAATAAATTAGTAATCACAAATATATTTACAAGGTAATTGTTCTTTTACGTTTTACATAAAATTATTATGTTGTAGAAAAAAAGTGGTATGTTGAAAGTGTTAAAAAAAATTATGTCCGTTTCAGATAAGAATTGCTTAAAATCTGGAACCTGACAGATAACTTTTATTTTCGAAAGTGCGGAGTTTTCAAGCACAAAAAATGGAAAGTAATTTAAAATTTCTGCGCATTTTTTTACTATGTATTTGTATACGACATACAACCGGTACGACGACAATGACTTCTGATTAAAATAATAATTTTTTGTTTGTATTAACGCGCGCTATATCATTATTCATGGACACAGATTTCGTTAGCCCTATACTAAGTACAACTAAATGACTTGTGTTATAGGTGCTAACTCGACCATAGATTTAATACAATACATACATAGATAAAATCCAAGACCCGAGACAAATTAGAAAAGTTCGTTTCCTAGTTTGACCCGGCCGGGGATCGAACCCGGAACCTTCGGTTTTACAGTCAGCGTGCCAAACCGCTGCGCCACCGAGGCCGTCAAAAATATGAGTAATTACTTGGTAATGAACATGGAAAAAAATTAAGGTCTTTGGAAAGGCCAATCGTAATAAAGAATCGTAAAAAAGAGTTTTATTAAAAGTTGCTTGTGTTTGTAGCAAGTATTTATCAATATTTAAGTTATCTCAGCGTATAAGCCACCAAATTAACACCTTATAAAACATCAAATTGGTACAAAAACTAGCACAGTTGCGCTTTCGTGGCCAGTGCCACCTGAAAGTTGGCAATAGTTGATCTACTATGTATAAGACACAAACAGGGTCAGGTGCTATAGTTAATTCATAACAATAACAAGAATGCAGACTATGTACGTCCCACTGTAGGGCAAAGGCCTTCTCTGAAAGAGAGTATGAACCGCCTGGTGACTAATCCCATACACAATACTCATATCTTATAATAAATAACAAGTATTTTTTGTCCATAGCACCATTTGCTAACAGGATGGCGATATCAACTGCTTTTTCAGGTAATTCTGGTTTTTGTTGATAATGTAAATCGGTAATAATCTGGCTTATTTGTGTTGTTAGTGCCATAAATGCCGTCTAATTGAACGTACGTGTGATTAATAATTTATTACATTATTACTCTCCTCTATTGCATTCTGTTCAACCCAGCTACCCCATCCTACCTCAAAGAGCGTTTCGAGTTTCTCCATTCTTCCCATAGCCTGACTCTTCACTCATCCCAAAACCTTCTCCTCAAAACTCCCATCCACAGAACAAAATTTTATGGCTCCCCTCTTTCACGGTTCAGGCAGTCCATTTATGGAATGATCTGCCCGTGGAAGTGAGAAAAGCAAAGTCCTTGGCTTGTTTTAAGGCACTGGTGAAATCCCACTATCTCACTGGATTAACTGGAAAACTGTTGCTTATATGTATTAATTGTAAAAGTATTTATTTTTAGGTATTTATGTATATTATTATTTAAGTATTATGTTGCTTACCTACGAGTATATGCATTTAATTGATATGTATTTATTTTTGTAGGTGTCTATGTATATTATTATTTAAATATATGTACATTATATTGTAGGTAATTATAAGTCATTATTATTATTATTGTTACGGGATAGGGTTCTGGATTTGGATGTAAAACGCCAATGACAACTTCCTAGGATTTATTCACGCAGGATCTGGTCTGCAGGTCTTCACGACACGAAGTCCACACGTAGATTCCAATCGCAGGTCCAATTATCGCTCGTATCGCAGGTATGTTCGCTCGAAGTTCTCTCTTCGCTCTTCCAAACGGAACCGACAGCGCGCCGCGGCGGCCGCTATTTATATCCGCCGGCCAGGGTTCTAGAACATTCCCGTAACTACGTACCTACACTCGGTACACGCGGCAAGGTCGCTCGAACAGTTACTCATTTAAAGAGTTTTGCACCTTACGCTAGTGGACATACGAGTCATTATTGCTTGCAGCGTTTATTGTTTACTAAAACGCAGCATGCGGCGACTACTCTAGATGGTTCGGGATAGGACCGCGACACTGCTCCCCTCTTAGAGATGCTCGTCCCGAGCATCTTCATTACTGCCGTGATAAGGAGCTAAGCGGTCGATGTGAACCACTTTTTGTGCACCTCTTGGCTGCCGTTGAATTCGGTACGTCACGTCATTTAACCGAGTTACCACTTTGTACGGTCCCTCCCATCTTGTCTGCAATTTCGGAGATTTTCCTTTTCGTCGAGTTACATTGTGAAGCCAGACTAGTGCTCCTTCTTCGAAGCTGCTTGTATTTGCTCGGCGGTCATACCTAGTCTTCATCTTTTCACTCGACTCCAATCCGTTTTCCCGTACTATGGCATGAATCTCTCGCATTTTCTCACGTAACTCGGAAATGTAGTCGTGTAGAGAACGTGAGTCGTCAGGAGGGCCTCCAGTCAGCAGATCTACTGGTATTCTCAGTTCTCGGCCAAAATTTACACGCGCCGGGGTTACCTTCGTGCTTTCATGTTCTGCCGTTCTGTAGGCCAGAAGAAATGGCGGTATGTATTTGTCCCAGTCTCTCTGGTGCCTGTCAACGACTTTTGCTAAATGTCTCTCAAGTGTTTGGTTAAATCTTTCTACCATGCCGTCAGATTGAGGATGATATGGGGTGGTCCTAGTCTTATGCATTCCCAATATTTTGCAGAGTTCTCGAAATACTTGAGACTCAAAGTTCCTGCCTTGGTCGGAGTGTATTTCCAAGGGCACACCAAACCGGCAAACTACTTCTTCAAACAACTTGGAGGCAACAGTCGTGGCTTCTTGATTGGGTATGGCGAATACCTCTGGCCATTTAGTGAAGTAATCCATAACTACCATGAAATACTTATTTCCTGATTCCGTTACTGGGAACGGTCCAGCCACATCAACTGCAATGCGTTCCCATGGCGCACCAACGTTATAAAGTTGCAGATTTCCTCGGCTTCTAGTTGGTGGGCCTTTCACCGCGGCGCAAGCAGCACACTTGCGGCACCAATCTTGCACATCTTCTCGACAATGGAGCCAGTAAAACCTTTCTCGAATCTTTGTTAAAGTCCTTTTTACGCCCAAATGTCCACCTGACACGCCGTCATGTACTTCACGAAGGACATCTTGTACCTTATCTCTTGGGACAACTATCTGAAGATGGAACTCTCTGCCGTTAGGTTTCTCCCATTTTCGGTAAAGTATTCCGTTCCGAAGAATAAAACTGTCCCATTGAGCCCAGTATGCCTTGGTGACAGCACTAGTAGGAGCCACTTCGCACCATCTTGGCTTGTCCTCGCCTCGTTTCTTCCATGCGACAATGAGCCGTACATCTTCATCATCTTCCTGTGCTTCTTTCATCGCCTCATCTTCCCAAGATCTCGATGGACTCATTCTTGTCAACCTCACTGGCAGTTCCTTTGTGTCTTGATTGGCACGGTGCTTGCACTCTTCAGTACTCGGCCTTCTTGACAATTTGTTCCCATTGCATACTTGTGAGATTCTGGTTACCTGGGCTTTCTCCGCCCCAGCCAGTACTCGCCTCGGAATCCTAGTTTCGTTTCCCTGATTCACAGTGGAGGCCGGAGCGTCATGCTTCTTTACGAACTCTTCAAAACGCTGCTCCATTTTGTTGAGGCGCGCACCCAGTCTGTCATCTGTTTTGGTCGGTTGCTTTTCCTTCTTAGGACACGTGAACTGCAGATGCCCTCTTTCTCCACACTTGTAACACATGGGCCCGGAGTTCCTCTTGGGCGGTGTCTTGGTCTCTTTGACCTCCTCCTTAACTTCTCGAAGTTTATACCCTTGCCGGATATCATGACGCACAGCTTTAACTTCCAGGGCGTGTGCCAGAGCTTCTTTTAATTTAGAATGGTGGCGAAGCTTTACTGCAGCCCTAATTTCAAGATCCCTTATTCCGTCGACGAAGGCTTGCAATATATTCGTATCCACCATTTTACTATCAGCAGAAGGGTACGCCTTTCGAACCAGCTTCTCAATTTCCAACGCCCATTGTTGAAGTCCTTCACCCAGGCGCTGGGTCCAGGGAAAAACGTGTTCCAGGTGCCGTTCCCCATATCTAGCCTCAAGTGCCTCCATCAGATCCTTGAACTTGCTGCCTGAGGTGGGCAGTGCCTCCAGGACAGATAAAGCCGAACCTCTGAGCGCGACGGTGAAGGCTGTCAGGCTCTGTTCGTCCGTCCACCCGTTTGAAGCAGCGACAGTCTGGAACTGCTGTCTGTAGGCGACCCAAGACGAAGTACCATCGTATGGAGGCACCTTCACTTTAGGCCCCTGACTTATGCTGACAACTCCGCCCGACGTAACTCCATTAGCTTTTATACGCCGAACTTCTTGCTCTAGTCCAGTGAGGCCGTTTTTCAGACTTTGTTGGTCCTCCTCTAATTTTGTAACCCGTTCGGTCACTATCTCTACATGTTTATGTAGCTTAGCAACGGTATCGCTGAACTTTGTAACGGCCGAAAGGATCACTTGTTGATCTGCCTTCTGTTCTTCTTGCAGACTCCGTATCTGCTTGCTCTGTTGTTCTTGCAGGCACTGCATCTGCTTGCTCTGTTCTTCTCGCAGGCCTCCCTGTTCTTCTCGTATGCCCTTCAACATTGCCATCAGGCATGCATGACATATCCAAAACCTCCATTGTCCGTGACGGAGGTTTAATGTCTTCGGTGGGCGTGGCCAGGTGGGAGTGGCTAGGAGGCGGAGCCTGTTGGTCGGTGAGTGGAACTTGGTAGTCAAGGCCGATGGGCGGGGCCTGGCGCGCAGGGTCGATGGGCGTGGCCAGTGGGCGGAGCCGCTGGGCAGATACGCTGTGTCTCCTCGATGGGCGTGGCCTGGTGGGTGGGGCCAGTGGGCGTGGCTTGGTCGATGGGCGTGGCCTGGGGGCGGGGCTAGTGGGTGTGTCCCTATGGCCGATGGGCGTGGCCTGAGGGGCAGTGGGCGTGGCCTCCTCAGCACTTCTGGACCTGGTCCTCTCTCTAGAAGTATCCTCTCTCGGAGTCAGTGGCATCTCCAAATCCCCAATTCTGACACCAAATGTTACGGGATAGGGTTCTGGATTTGGATGTAAAACGCCAATGACAACTTCCTAGGATTTATTCACGCAGGATCTGGTCTGCAGGTCTTCACGACACGAAGTCCACACGTAGATTCCAATCGCAGGTCCAATTATCGCTCGTATCGCAGGTATGTTCGCTCGAAGTTCTCTCTTCGCTCTTCCAAACGGAACCGACAGCGCGCCGCGGCGGCCGCTATTTATATCCGCCGGCCAGGGTTCTAGAACATTCCCGTAACTACGTACCTACACTCGGTACACGCGGCAAGGTCGCTCGAACAGTTACTCATTTAAAGAGTTTTGCACCTTACGCTAGTGGACATACGAGTCATTATTGCTTGCAGCGTTTATTGTTTACTAAAACGCAGCATGCGGCGACTACTCTAGATGGTTCGGGATAGGACCGCGACATTATTATAAGTAATTATATTCTCGCACTCCCTTGCTGTTTGTTTGTTATCAATATATTTTCGATTTAATTATTTATGTACATGCACCACGTACCGACTATATTCTTCATGCAATCTACTCCATCCAAAGGTTGTCTGGAAGAGATCGCTCTCAGCGATAAGACCGCCAATTGTATAACATTACTTAGATTTAAGAATCATGGTTGTAATATTTTTCTGGTTGTGCAATAAAGTGTTCTCTATCTATCTTTCTATCTACATTTCGGCTGCAAATATCTCTTTTTGTGCCTACTAACTACAAAATTTATTAAAAGTGTTGGATACCATTACAAAGTAATTTGTACATGTTTTAAATTATTTGTTTATATATTTTTTATTTTATTCAAATGTTCGTACCCATTGTACTATTAAATTTTATCGTCTTAGATTAGATTAATACTATGTGAATCTCACAATTTTCTATGGCTCACGCCGAAACGGTAGTACAGTCTATTTATTCTTACTTGTCCAATTTAGTAAACAAGATTCTAACCTTAAAATTGAGATTAGATGCCTGAACTAGACATTTTCTCGCAAATTCATGAACTATGTTTATAAAATTAGCAGCGTGTTATCTAAAAGAGTGTTCTAGGTTACTTCATTTATGGAAATATGGCAGTTTTGGACTAAAAAGTCACAGTTTAAGGGTAGAATCTTGTTTACTAAATTGGACAAGTAAGAATAAATAGACTGTATGTGACTCGCGTCATCGTAGTACCTAAGCAGGTCTGGTTTCGCGTTATGGACTACTTTAGAACCTCGCCTCTTCCTTAGGAGCTGCCGCCTATGATGACCAGGATGATGACCTTATTTCGGGCGGTCCTAGCAGCTATGTCTTTGGTGGTGGTGGTGGAGGTAGCTTTCTTTTTTTTTTTGTTTTCGCTATGTGTAGAATAAATACCCAATAATTTTCAATTTTTTTTAATAATACAATTTAATTTTCTTTATTCATTTGCTATGTAACTTCATATGGCTTTGGGTCGCTTTGTTATTTATTATTATTATGGGGATCGCGTCGCATTTTACTGCGCCAAACGTGGTCAGATTGACTCCGATTTTGTGTGATTTGTAAGAGTTTTGCTTAGAACTGAAGGCCACTTTACAAACACATAATTTCTGTTACTGTAATTTCTGTGTCCATTAAAGAATATTCTATCTATCTAATATCGCTGGCTCTGCCATCTAATACTGGTTACCGGTTTTTGTTATTGTGTTAACGGCAGTCGTCGTTCTTCTGGCCGTTACTTTTGTTTAAAGAAATATCTTATACTACGTTTCTTTCTTTACCATTAGACACATTCGCGCCTCTTCTATCTGATCGTATGGATTTTTCTGGTTCTAGAGGTAATTTTTTTTTTATATACTTACAATAGAAAAATGCTCACGCCCTCTTGGACATCCACAAGACTGCTTCCTGGGTGTGTGGTGTGCAGTGGACCTTACATGGTTAGCGCTGTTCGGACAAGAAGTGGTGGTGGTAGAACTGGAGGTCGTAGATTCGATTCCGGCATAGCAGTGATCTTTGTTTTCTACATTAGGGGTCGTCCATTAGTCACATGAGGCTCAAAAGGGGGTAAAAAAAGAAACACAAAATTTTGTAATTTTTTAGTTTAGTGAGATATCGCGATTAGTATTTTTTTGTACTTTGCGGAATTTTAAACCGAAAAACGGCACGTGACCCTAAGGCTTCTGCAACATAGGAAAGACGTGGTTCGAGGGCGCGCCCTGTATGTCTATACAACGCGTCGCGTCTTTTCCGTCCACTCATCCCACGCCATTCCTGTGTACACAGGGGCCTGTTTCATAGAACTGCAATTCATGGTTTACTTTGACAATTCGTTGTACATTGCAAAATCGATCGAGATTGTAGACTAAAAAGTAGGAAGACTTTGCTACGCAACGAACATCGAATTTTTACAATAAAATATTAATTGTAGTTTTATGAAACCCGGCCCATTTCGCACTAGCCGTTCCCAGTTTTGGTTAATAGTTTATTATTTACATGTATCTCAGACTGGCTAATTGGGTCTATAAAGAATCGTTAGTGACGGCGAACTATCAAGGTTTGATCGTTTGTGCCGCTATAGGTTTGTCAATAAATAAAAAAAATTGCCAGCCAAATTTAGGCTTTTTGAGCTTTTTGTCCCTAAGGGCTTAGGGGGCCCATTTCATATGAAAAGAAATGTGACGCGATGTATGACAGCATTCAAAGTAGTTTCATCGACAGTGACTCAATAATTTTCGAGAAATCTTTAAAAACATGGGACCAGCCGGCCTGCTATCCGGCTGACTAGCCCTTTTTATTTCCTCGATAATCCCTATTTATCACGTTTTAAACGTCCGAAAACACAAGAGAATTGTGACGGATATAAACGGATGACGGATATACGAATACTGGTATAGGTGACACTACGGTGCGAGTCTCGCGTTTTGTGATCTAAAACAGCCTGGGTAATACGCGACTCACGCGTTTTGTGGCGATGAAATGTCGGAATTTGACAATTAATGTACAGGAAAGTCGCGACTTTTGATGGTTAAAGACGCGACTCATGTCGTCGTACTACACAGGCTGGTTGACTATGTAAATTTTATGTTCTTTGGATATTGCGATTGACCCACAGATTAACTAGTAATAAGACTTAGGGTATGTTTCACAATCTGCAGATAAAGTTCCGGATATGCTATCCGCAACCAGAGCTGCCGTTTGTTCTAAATTTGAAGCCATAAACGAACACACGCAATATAGGAAAATTTATTTAAATTTAGAACTAGCGGCAGCCCTGGTTGCGGATAGCTTACTTGGAACTTTATTTGAACATTGTGAAACAGGGCCTTAGTACTAATAGGCTACGCATTTATATCCGTGGCTACGTAATGTACATCGAATTGTCAATTATGACTGTATAGTCCATTTATCCTTACTTGTCCATTTTAGTAAACATGGTTCTACCGGTAAAGTACGACTTTTTAGACGAAAGCTGCCATATTTCCATAAATGAAGTAACCTGGGACACTATTTTACATAACACGCTGTTAATTTTATAAACAAAGTTTTTAAGTAAAAGAACTTGGGAGAAAATATCTATATTCTTTTTTAATACACTAACCCGTGCTAAGGACAATTTAAAAAAACCTATTTAGAGGCCAAAAACTCCACCCATGCTGGGACTGTACGTAATACAGAGAATATTGTAAAGAGGTTCGAAATTTCACTGATGCCGGTGAGTCGCCCATTAGCTCAGTTGGAAGAGCGCTGGCACGGGTGGCTGGAGGTCGCGGGTTCGAGTCCCGGCATGGGTGGAGTTTTTGGCCTCTAAATAGGTTTCTTAGAAAATATCTAATTTTCGCATCAATTGTCAATTTTGAGATTAGAATCTTGTTTACTAAATTGGACAGGCTATAAAACTATAGTTCTATTTACCTTTGCACGCAACGATTTTTCTCGTCGCGTTCCTAAATTAACTACGTTTTTTTCCATCAGGTGGCCAACTGGATTCTCTCTTTGGTGGTCCCCCACCTCCTTCAGGTATGTTTTTCTTAGAGAATAAAGTAATTTTTGTATTATACTTATTTATTTCAGGCAATAAATCTGTACAAATTAAAATTATATTTACATTAGGTACGTTCACTTACAGTCTATTTATTCTTACTTATCCAATTTAGTAAACAAGATTCTACCCTTAAACTGTGACTTTTTAGTCCAAAAATGCCATATTTCCATAAATGAAGTAACCTGGAACACTCAGATAACACGCTGCCAATTTAATAAACATAGTCATGAAAGTTCATGAATTTGTGAGAAAATGTCTAGTTTAGGCATCTAATCTCAATTTTAAGGTTAGAATCTTGTTTACTAAATGGACAAGTAAGAATAAATAGACTGTACTTACGCATGCGCTTATATCGCTGGTCTAGTTTTAGTTTTGTGTAAAACATTTTAGATACCATGCTTTGGTCAAATTTTATTAATAGCGAAGAAACTTTTGTTTTAGTTTTTCCTTTTTTTATAGGTATTGAAATCTTTGACCACCGCTTCGATGAATAGACATTTTATGTACCTTTTTTCTCCATAGCATATTGAAATCTTTGACACCACTTCAATGAATAGACATTTATTGTCCCTTTCTCCCTCATAGAATGTTGAAATCTTTGATCACCACTTCCATGAACAGACATGATTTGTCACTTTTTTTTGCCCATTAGAGCATGTAGCCGAATAAGGATCCGGCCAAATCGCTTTGTTTTTCTCAGATCTTTACTGTTTTTTCTATTTCTAGGTCCATGGCGTCACGGGGTCTACGATCCCCACCATGGTTTTGTTTCGACACTTGATCTTGGTAATGTATCTTCGGTTTGTAAAGAAAGTACCTCCGTTGGTACTTACAATGGGTACGCCTGTTACTCTTTGTTACTGGCGCGGTGGCGCGTGTACCGTACACAATAACGCCCACTCGCGGATTCTAGAATGTTATTGACAGTATTCGTAATATTAAAAATAAACTTGCTATCGCCAAGTGTTTACAAAATAAGTGTAGGCTTAAAACGTGTGCTTGATTTTGTGATGAAAATATGAAAACTTTCATTTCCACTCATAATTGTAGAAATATTATCTGTTATTGGGTCACTAATGTGATTCAATGGATTAACAAATTTAAATTGAGTGATTAAGTAAGAAATAAAAACGGCCTAATATGGTTTTCATATCACCATCGCAATGTACAGTTCTACCAACTTTATTGTAGAATGTAAAATATAATTTCAAATTTCGATCTGTTTTTGTGTCAGCAGCTCATTTGTTTCTGTAGCTGTTCTACAGTATTATTTAATTAACCTCCTCACTCATGAACTTGTAACGGTGCAAACCTCTTCACACCATTTTTATTTCTTTTTCTATCTATCATTTTCAAATATTTTAATTACGTCACACATTCTTCGATTTCCCTCATTTTCATTCACTACTACTTTACCCTTTGACCAGATCTGACTATTTTACCTGTTTCTCCGTTTTTTTAGCCAGTTTTCTGTTTTAAAATTACTACAAATATTTACAAATAAAACAACACCTGAAGTCGTTCCAGAGTTTATTATTATTTATAAAAGTTATACATCGTTCCAAACTGACACACGAAGACTGAGAAGGTTAAGTGTTAAGTTGGTGCATCTGTAGAGCTTGACAAATCAGATCCAAAATTGACAAGAAGCATGGTGACAGTTATCAGTAACAGTAATTTTCAGTAACCCCATTATCGCTAAGGGCAGTCCGAATTTTTTCGTATCTTTGGCCAACGTTAATTACGTTATTACCGCAACGACAGTCATCAACTCATCATTTACTTCTTTTTCAATTTGACGTCCGACTCGTATTAATCAGCGCACTAAAGGTCTATTCACATTACACGGCCCGAACCGGGCGCAAGGATATCGATCTGAATTCACTATACAAGAGCAAATTGAAGGCCGGCCCCGTACCGGTCGACGGGCCTTGCATACTGCAAATCCCGGCGCAAACGCGCGGTCAGTCTCGGGACGCACAGCCCCGTCCCGATGTATTATGGATAGACCTTACATGAACCATAGTGACCTGTTTGCGTCTTTTACACATTTAACTTAGTTACGCATCGATTACCCATGCCCAACAAGGGGGTGAGTCTCTAAAATGCATAGTTGTTCAATAGAGTCATATTAGTCCGGTAATGGTCGTTTCAATCACATTATCGGTAGTCTGGTAACCAATCGCATTGAAATGGTATAACCGGTGCTACCTAACTCGGCACCTCGCCTCGCGCGATTCGATCTTCTTCGCGTGAAATGCCTATTTAATATACCCTGGAATGACATTGTACTGCTATTGCTTTGTAGACTACCGAATTGAGGCAAATAACAACCATTGTACTTTTCTATTGACTAACTATGTAAGTATTAGACTCTAGGGCCATAATAAGTGTGAAATTTTAAAAACCTATTTAGAGGCTAAAAATTACTTCAATTTACTTCAGCCAGATGTCGCTGCCTGTACGTTATACAGAGAATAGTGTAAAGAGGTTCGAAATTTCACTAATGCCGGTGAGTCGCCCATGAGCGCTGGCACGGATAGCCAGAGGTCGCAGGTTCGAATCCCGGCATGGGTGGAATTTTTAGCCTCTAAATAGGTTTTTAAAATTGTCCTTAGCACGGGTTAGTGAATTTAAAATAAAAATAGTATAAGTGTGAAATTGTTTTACAACGTGTTTTCGTGCTCCTGCCTCTCGCAGCCGCGCCGCTGTCGACACCGGCGCCGCCTCGACCATTCGTCTACACAACGCAACGCTCTCCCCTGGATCGCTACCGGCTGCAGCAGTTCCCCTGGACCGCGAGCCTGATTGACTCCGCGTCTGGCTTGCTCAATCTGCCGGCCAACGGCACCGTGGTGGCGCTCAAGCTGAGCGAGCAGAATGTGAGTGTACCCTTACAAATTTGGGTTGCGAATGTCGCTTCGATACTCGCGTGTGATCTTTTCAGTGACACCACGTATAAAAGACGAACAGTGTTATTTATGAAGCACTCGTGGCCTAGCCGAACCGAGTGATTGGAATCAATCACTTGAGTTAAGCAACGATGGTTGAGCGTCCCGATTTTTCCGAGCGCTTCCCTGCTTCGCAAGGCGCGTTAAGCCGTTGGTGCCGGCTGTCATGTAGTGGCAGGTCAGAAGCCTTATGGGCGGCTTGATAACTTCTGACAGTAAGGCTCGCCACTATCTTGCAATCCTCCACCAACCCGGACTTGGCCCCCGTGGTGGAGTATGGCCTAACCTACCTGCGATGCAGGAAGAGACCCGCGCCTAGCAGTGGGTTGTACATACAAGGGTTGATAACGATGTTAAGGGTATCCCTTTAAACTGCATTGTGTTTAATGGGAATTGTGTTTGTAAATATAAGACTTGTAGAGAGTTGTTCTGAACATAATATACGCACAACCTTTACTTCCCACTGCAGGGCACCGGTTTACTTGAGCCCACTCAAAATATCTCGGTTCCTCAGGTTTCCTCACGATGTTTTCTTTTACAGTCCGCGAGTGGTATTGCTACTAAATTGTACGTATCCGGCCTGTACAAAGTAATTGGTACCTTCTTGCTGGAATCGAACCCAGTACAGCATATTATTTAACCATTCTACAAGGAAGGAAAATGTTGATATTTATATGTCGTTGGGAGAGGTTACCACAAATTTTTAGTAGTTCTTGTTCGATCGGTTGTGATGTATTTGTACATTTACAGTACTAACTAATTATGAATTATTAATTATGAATGTTGTGTGAGCCTTTAATTGGCAACCTTATAAGACTGAAACTGTTATACCCTAATTAAGCAAAAGTGTTTTATAAGAAGGCCGTTGGCTTACCTATTGAATAAAAAAAAAGAATATTTGTAGTCATAATCTTACGCATTAGGCAAAATCTGAGTGCTTAGTGCGAGTTTGACAGATCCAATCGAATAACTTTACTACCGCGTTAATCGAGCATTGAGTAGTGAGTATGAGTAGGTTAACCGTTCGAACTGGCAAAACGCTGTCACAGTACAACTCGCACTCGCGTTTATTCGTGTTTTGGCTGGTAAACGTGTTCACTTCTCAACGTAAACCATTACAACTCGCACTCAGCAATTTTAATTTCCATACTTGTCGCTAGGTGGCACTTCCTCGATGCCATAGAAATATGAGTTTACGTTAACGCGATCGAGTAGTTAAAAAACTCGCACTAAGCACTCAGACCTTCACTCGTTTAATTTCTCTTTCATTCCTCGGTCATAGTATATGACCAAAATCAACTTTAGTTTTTACGTGTAATAAGGTCAAAAAGAGGAATGGAAGACAAAAGGGGAGGCCTTTACCAGCAGTGGGACACAATCGAGGCTACATAAAAAAAAGGTCAAAAAAGGGTACAATTATATTCCATTATCAATTTTCGTTGTCGAAAAGAGGTACGGTAGCAAAATTGAATGATGAAATCCCAATGTACGTTAATTTTGTGAGTACATAAGAAGAAGATAAAAAGTACCCGGAACCCGCGTGCGTGCATGCAACGACTTAAGAACGTTGATAAAGCGTAGGTGATCTGTCAGGATCGTCGCAAGTGGCAGTCCCTGGTCTCTGCCTACCCCTCTGGGATACAGGCATGAGGTTATGTATGTATCTATGTACAGAGAAAAATGAAATGGGCACTCCCATTTCATTTTTCTCTGTACATAGATACAAACGTCTAAATATTTTACCCTTTTTATTATTATGGAAAAATGAAAGATGCGTAATTAATCTTTGCAACATTGTTGCGAAATTAAACACGAAAATGAACTACAAGTGAATTAACATAACATTTACATACAAGCACATACATTGCTTCTGGCCCCACACTAGGATACCCTGTGTCGTTGCGTGATTATTGTGTTATTGCGGATTAACAGGGTCACAATATCTATGCACCTCGCTGGAATGCGATGCCACTACTGCTTCCGCCGTCACCACGCCGCGGTCCTAAAGTGCAAACCATACGCCGCATCTTTGATGCATACCTTCATTATTATTATTATTAAATTCTTTATTGTACATATTATGTAAAAATTGTACTAGAAGTATTTTATTCTATCCAACCAACTGGTGACGTGGAGAAGTTGGGGCTAGTGCCGTACCTATAGATAATTTTGCAAACAGTACAAAAGCCCCGCTGTTACACATCAGCCAGGTGCACAGATATTTTGACTGTTTTCTATCTTCACCGGTCTCTTCCCAGGATCTGTCTTCAGCCGCCGCCACGGAGTGCGCGCGCGCAACGGACGGCGCGGCCGGCCTCTGCGTGTACCTGACGCGCTGCGACGCTGCGCGTGTGTTGACGCCGGCGCTTTACGCCGACACCTACTGCAAGGTTGATGGCGGGTGAGTGTGGCGGGAGCTTAATTTTTTTTTTATTGTTAATTTTGATTGGTTGGAGACCGAGTACAAACGTAAATGGACACTTCTTAATATCAAAGGCCATAGCCACTTCTGTTAGGGGAGCACAAGTTCAAGATAAACGTTTGACCCCACTATCGTGTAGCGGCATCTCGCTTTACACGGTGAAATAAAGCAAGATGGCGCTAGCCGAGAATGGGATAAAAGTTCGTATCGTGACGTGCTCCCCTATCCAGATCGCTGAGCCAGCAGTAGTACAAACATTTTAATTTATTAGCGTGTAAAACAGGTGACAAACATGCATTGTAGAATGTCACCAAAAGTATTCAAACACGTAAGACGCTATTTGAAACACGTATTTGTTCTTTCATTTTAGAATTAATCTATCATGGTGCATTTGGGTTGTAGCCTAGATCGAGAGTGACTATAATGTGTAAAAAACTTGTGCCTCTCATAAGACCAGCTGAATGGCTAAGGGGCGCTGTTCACTTCAACCAGGCAATTTGTTTCTTTTATATAAAAAAGGACTTGATAGCTGGATGCCCATAGCACTTCGTCTTATTGTTTCGAACTTTGAGCACAAAACACAGTATGTATCCAGAACACAAATAAAAACCGTAAAGATACAACAGCCCACCATAAGTGTATTCAACTGAACTCTGGCTCCGAATAATATTTTATTATCGCTTTCACAGATTCGCGGGAGTTTGCTGTCCGAAGGCCAGCATCGTGCAACAGTCTTGATCAGTCGTCTTCCCTTAGCTAGTACCTTAGTGTTAATCTGAAACATGTAGGTTAATCATGACAAACACGACGTTCTGATCTTAAATATTCCTCTAGGTACTGAAAAAATTAAAGCTCTATATTGATGTGCCATTATTTTATTGTGATGTGAGATTTCTGTATTTTCAATTTTGTAATAAAATCAGTTCCATTAAATTTAGTGTCAACTTAATGCTTTGTATTATTCCACTACAATCTAACATGCTTCGTATAAACTTGCGGGTCTGACGTATTTATGCATTTTGTAACATTGCAGTGACGCCATTCAAGCCTATACCCATCTAAAAAACAATGACCACTGCAGCGTCCGAGTGGCCTCTACACCTATCCAGTGATAGTGAAGTATAGAATAAAAGAAACATGTGTCAGGAAACTGTTTTCTACGGTAGGTTACCAGTTTAGCATCAAATTTTATTTAGAGCCACGACATGTTCATTAACCTTAGGTAATTCATGGTAATTCATAAATTTCTTCTGCTGGACGTTGTATAAATTATCTCAAGTATTTATACTATTTTTATTTTTAATGCGCTAACCCATGCTAAGGACAATTTTAAAACCCTATTTAGAGGTAAAAATTCCACCCATGCCGGGATTCGAACCCGCGACCTCTGGCTATCCGTGCCAGTTACGGTTAGCCAGAGGTCGCGGGTTCGAATCCCGGCATGGGTGGAATTTTTAGCCTCTAAATAGGTATCTCAAGTGTTTTAAAGACCTAGGTCAGTAAAAGTTATTTTGGAGGACAGGGACAAGACCCAGGTTAGTAAAAGTTATTCGCAGGACTTAGGGACTTAAACTTCGACACTGGCGAGCGATCAGCCAAGTCCTTCAGACTCAAGAAATCAAATCAAAAGGTTTTTATTCAAAGTAACACAGAAACTGCGACTTAATGAAAGTCCCATGTAATCTCTAACTTCGAGACTGATATTTTAGATTCAAATGATGACGGCCTCACTTCGCCTGCCAGTCGTACCTAATGCGTAAAGTGGATAGCACAAATTATATAGTAATATGTGGTGGATAGTTGATGCAAAAAAGCCTTTATAAAATGCTTTAATTAAAAAAAACAAGCCAACACGACTGCTTTATGGACCTACAAATGAGTTAAGAACAGTCGACACCCTATACATTTTAGTTGAAAAGTCGCCCGTAATACGACGGATCAGCATGATGTGTACCTACATCGTTGAATAGGCTATTTGATAAGTTTCTGAAAACCAACTCAGATTTTTCGTTGGTAAGTGATTTTTTTTTAAATAACCCGCCAAAACTCTTGAGCAATATGGCGTCGCACAGAAATTAGTGACGTCACTGGTCAGTACACAAACAAATCGGATCGTTATATTGCGTAGACAGAGAATGAGAATATATCTATTCTCTGTCTACGTTATATTGTTAGATTTTGGTTTAGTTGTTCTGTGGTTATATTTACCGCGCTATGTATTATCGATTAAAATTGCTATCGATACAAAATTATCAAGTTTTATCTTGTTTTTTGCAGAAATTATCCATTATATGCCCGGTTTTAAAACATTTGTACTTATAATATTTGATTCAAATGTATTGTCCTGTTTATTACATACTGTTCTTGGTTTTATTTATGTCCAGATATTTTCCTTGTTTGATTTATGGGAGGAATCACCATCACCCCACACGAATAAAAGCCAGAGGTCGCGGGTTCGAATCCCGGCATGGGTGGAATTTTTAGCCTCTAAATAGGTTTTTAAAATTGTCCTTAGCACGGGTTAGTGCATTAAAAATAAAAATAGTATAATCATGTGGGTACAGCGATATCATTCCGATGTAAAAACCTAACTGCAAAGTAGGTAGTCGGGGCTGTAAGTGATGCAATCTACTTCAGCTAGATATCGCTGCCTGTACGTAATACAGAGAATAGTGTAAAGAGGTTCGAAATTTCACTGATGCCGGTGAGTCGCCCTTTAGCTCAGTTGGATAGAGCGCTGGCACGGATAGCCAGAGGTCGCGGGTTCGAATCCCGGCATGGGTGGAATTTTTAGCCTCTAAATAGGTTTTTAAAATTGTCCTTAGCACGGGTTAGTGCATTAAAAATAAATATAGTATAAGCAATATACCTATATAATAGAATTTTGATATTTATGAAGTACATTTAAAACAGTAGGTAAATAAGGTAGATTGACTTTAAATTATCAATATTATCAAATTATCAAAGTACTAACACAGGTTATATTATTCTGATCAACAACAGCCTGCTCCACCCAAAATATCGATTGTCGTTGGCTTCCCTAAATATATTAAATTCATTTATTATTTTGTTTTATAGCCTAGGCTGTTTTATATCTTTATTTATTTCGGGAATAGCCTAGGCTTGAAAATAAGAGTTTGGTCCCAGCCTTACTCTAAAAATTAGACTACATACAGCAATCAATAGATTTATTTATTTTTTTAGTTTTAAGGTCGATTAGTTGATTAGACAATAAGTATAGGGTACGATGGGGCTGACATGGTCCCACCAGGACAAAAGTCCCGAAAAAAAATAAAGATAAAAAAAAAAGTTTTGGTGATAACTGGTTCTTATCGGTTTTTTTAAAAACCGCTTTTCACAGTCTTTCTAGAATCTACTCACATCTCTACTCCAAACAATCGAACCAATCGATCGCACAGAATCTAGCTGTCATTCATTAGGAGTGGGTCGTTGTCCGATTTTTCGACGACGAAACGCAACCGTTTTTTCTGGAACGAAAACAGGTCCTCGAAACGGTCCTCGTTCGCAACTGGTTTCATTGTATGCGAACGAGCAAGTCGCTGAGGACGGTCAAACGAGTGCGAACGAGACGAAATCACGAAACATCGGAAAAAATAAGTTGTTTTACACGATATTCAATTGTATACTCATAGACATAAAGATTACTATCACAGACCAAAACGAACGGAACGAGCAAGGAGCCGACGACGACGTCGCAATGATCTCATTACGTTCTAGGCTCTATTAATATAGCACTAAAGGACATATCCGCGTCAAATAATCTAAGGACTGGTCTCGCGACGAACGAACGCTGGCACTGCTTTAGAGTCTCTGGCACTGCTTTATAATGAAACGTAAAACGGTCCTATCGTCGCGGAACACAAAACGGTCTTATAAAACGGTTCGTCTTTGCAACGATCACTCCTATCATTCATGTGTTCATGTGTCATTGTTCACAGACGAAATAAAATAATCAAATCAAGTCTATTTGTAACTTTTCGTAGTTTTTGTCTGGTTTCCTTCATTTCTTTGACATTTTTCACTCTAAAAGTAGAACAGAAATATAAACAGGTATGGTCAATCTAATGGACACGCTCATGATCAATACGGTGGCGGACGGCACAATGAATTTCTTACGGAAGATCGTAAGTTCTCGACGACAACATCATGACTGTGAAAGAATTGATAAAAGTATTAACTAATTTAAATTTATTATCGCGTGACCTTTGTCCGCGCAGCGTCTGACTTGTCTGTATATTTGCAGGGAGTTTTCAAGGCGACAAATCCGGCTAACATACAACCGCCAACCCAAGTGATGGTCAGGATGCCACTTTGGCAGCTCGCGCAGGAGGCCGGGCCCTACGTAAGGCTGGCTGGGATCAGTGGTGCCTCCGCTGTAGTCCTAGGTGCTATGGGGGCGCATCGCAAGTTCCCAGAAACAGATTCCAAAGAAGACTTGAAGAGAATTTTTGAAACAGCCAACAGATTTCATTTCCTGCACACACTGGCCCTTGTAACAGTTCCATTATGCAAACGGCCACTTATCGTGAGTAATTAAGACAATTTTCTATCCTTGTTTGAAAGTTGAAAGCAATATTTAAAAAAAATCAATAACTTGCATAATCTCAATGGAAAAATGGGTTTTTAAGTCTAGCGTAATTTGCGACCATCTGCAGCAACAATAGCTTTATAGGGTGCCTAGTATTTTTTTCAGACTCAATGTCTAGGGGTCACTTTATCCTCCTCATGAATTCCTATCTGTGGCAAAACACTAAAATAAGACTCTCTTATTTGATCAGCTAGGATCTAATCTGTGTAGGCGTGATCGTTGCAAAGACAAACCGTTTTATAAGACCGTTTTGTGTTCCGCGACGATAGGACCGTTTTACGTTTCATTATAAAGCAGTGCCAGAGACTCCAAAGCAGTGCCAGCGTTTGTTCGTCGCGAGACCAGTCCTTAGATTGTTTGACGCGGATATGCCCTTTAGTGCTATATTAATAGAGCCTAGAACGTAATGAGATCATTGCGACGTCGTCGTCGGCTCCTTGCTCGTTCCGTTCGTTTTGGTCTGTGATACAATAAAGTAATCTTTATGTTTATGAGTATACAGTCGAATATCGTTTAAACAACTTATTTTTTCCGATGTCTCGTGATTTCGTCTCGTTCGCACTCGTTTGACCGTCCTCTGCGCCTTGCTCGTTCGCATACAATGAAACCAGTTGCGAATGAGGACCGTTTCGAGGACCTGTTTTCGTTCCAGAAAAAACGGTTGCGTTTCGTCGTCGAAAAATCGGACAACGACCCACTCCTAAATCTGTGATGTTTCTTGCAGGCTGGTTCATTCTTCATTGCTGGCATGGGCTTGTTTTGTGGGACATGTTACTACAGAGCTTTGACTGGCGACCGTGGGCTGAGACACCTTGCACCCATTGGTGGCTCTTGTCTCATCCTTGGCTGGCTCGCCATGGTACTCTAAATTTACTATATCTGCATATTACAAACCTCTGACAAAAGCCATGTCCAAATGTCTACTGTGAATATTCTCTTATGTTGAACTAGTTCTCTGGATATGGAGTAGACTGTAGTGTTGACAATGTTTTTGTAGACAATTTATATGGTTAATACCAATTCCACACAATAAAAAAAAATTGTAGATATCATAATTTAAAATCCATTTTATCTATGATAATGTAATTTGTGTTTACATTGTACCTAGTTGTATGTAACTGCAAAATAGAGTTATGTAAACCTAGTTTATATTGAAAAGTGCTACAATGATAATTTCTATGTAAGTTAATGACTTTGTTTGTCAAGTAGAGATGTTGTATTTTGGTTAAAATAGAACCATATATATTAAGTGAAATGTACCATAATTAATTTCTCTAAATTCCAGCAATTAGTGCCAATTTACCCAGGAACTTGTATTCAGAATTTTATTAGATATTTAATATGACACCATGAAACCATATATTTTGATTTGCCTATATAATTCGATATTCCAACTACTGCTGTTTTAACCTACAGGCCAATACGGAATTAGTGGACGCAATTATCTGGGCTGCAACCATCCTGCCACTTTAAACAATTTTTAAATTTGTAACCTATTTTTACTCAAATACATTACTATTTTTAAAATTACTTATTCTGTAAATCTAAATGCAGTCAGGGGACAATCAAAATGCACAAGTGATCCAAGATAGTTTACATGGTTTTATTGAAACTGTTACATACATTATAATTTTGCACTTTTATTTTACTCATTAATGATACTTTAATGTTAATCAAAACATACACCTTTTGGTAATAAATGCTATCATAACTCATAGGGCTCTCGCGCGAGACTCATCAATAGTCCTTCGAACAGATGTATCGATGTATCAGTATACTGGCACAGAATCGGCGAGCACGCCGTGCCGACCAGTGGCTCACTCGCATGGCGGGGTCGTCACGACACTAACGACACAATCCATAAACTATTGATAGTCGACATGTCTAGAGATACCAATAAAGAAATATACAAAGCTATCACATTAAATTAACACAAAATATAGTATATAAACATATTTATGTGATCTAAAAATTCCAAAACGAAAGGTATTGGAGCAACGCACAGCACTTTGAGTGTCCATCGCGTCACAGAGATATAAATCACTAAATGATTGCACATAGAGGGCGGGGCCGTTGCGGGATGCGCTCACGACAGGTGGAAGGAGTGCTGCCCCTCGGAGGCGGCCAGGCGCAGTTTTGCGCGCATCACTTCGGGCGCACTGTAGTCTGGAAGCTTTAGGTAGTTGACGCACGTCATCACAGAGGGAAGGTACTCGTCGGGGTCAAGAGAGGACTCGAGGGACTTGCGCACCACCGTCAGCGGCGGGTTCAGGGACTTGAAGCCTGTAAGAACGCAGACTATTAGCCTCCATGGTTGAAGTGGCTGCTAGTACTTGGTAGTACTAGCAGTATTTTACAACATACTTTTCGTTAATTATGAGGTTGCACACTAATTTATATTTTTTCAAGAATTAACTCTCTGAAGTATAGATTGCGCAGCAATCAAAAGCTGTAAGTAGTGGCCCTACAGCTTAGCATCTAATTTGACACAAATATAAACTAGGAAAGAAGTATATTTTATCTCTTTATCATAGAATTGCTTTAACAACTAGGCATTACATGAAACAAGAATTCATAGTTAATGTAATTATGAGAATTCGTTTCTTCCCACTTGTGTTGTGGGTTAATAAGATATGCAATCGCACCTACATCAATAGTAAACAGGACAACTCATTATTGATTACTGATTTTAATATTAAACCTACCTCCGGTGGGCAGGCGCGGGCTGCCAGTAACAAACTGCAGGAACAGTCGTTGTTCCTCGCGCGTGTAGGAAGCCAGGATGTCGATGAGCATGCGGATGGCGCGAGACTCCGCCGTGAAGCCGTGGTCGGGCCGGATGGCCTCAGCCAGCATGCGCGGGTCCCAGCGCTGCTCGCGCCCGCCTGGGGAGAGGGATCACGTTGATTTGGTGATGTTCACTCTGAGTACAGTCGACAGTCGACATTTCCATACATGCATTCTACTATATTTGTTATGGACGAAGATGATATAGAAGAGGATGACAGTTTAAGCTTGGGATCCATACTAACTTCTAGGTCTCAAAACAAGACCAATGAAGAAGTTTAATATCTATCGCACCACCATAAGACCTCCATGTCAACCACCTGTTGCGAAAACTAGCAGCTGACGCAGAAGAATGATCAAAGACTTGCCGCCTTCGCCGCGCAGTGCTGGTCTAATCTTTGCCAAGTCCATGACAAAAGCAGTTGACACCTATCGCTCTCAAATGAAACATGAACTGGATGCAAAATACCAACGATAGACAACGGAGCAACCAGGTGGACCACACAGAAAAAGAGACGAGGCAGGCCCAGAAAACGTTGAATTGACTTTATTGAAGAAGACTTCAGAAAGATGATCAAATACACGGACTGGCAGAGAGAGTAGAGGGCTTGAGACACGTGGCAGAAAAAAGTGCAGGAGGCCAAGACCCACAGAGGGTTGTAGCGCCATAGGATATAAGAAGAAGTAGGTAGGTCTGTTGACTTTAATACACAAAGAAGGAACAAAGTTTAATAGTTTAAAAATAGATGTTTACCTGAAGGGCTGCCGCAGAAAACTTGCTCCAACTCCTCCGGGTAAAATATCTTGAGATTGGTCAGTGGGAAAACAGATTCGAAGCCTTCCCGGAATGCCTCCATTTGTCTGCTTACACCTGTGAGAACAAATGTCAAGATTATAAATGTTACAGTGTATATTTAGACACAATATGCCTGTACTACACTGATCAACACTAGACAGTGTACATACAGAATATTATAATACGAGGGCGACACTGAAAGTTTTTAGAACTGGCCACTTGTAAACAATATAATAAAAAAATAAGTTTAAATTTGGAAATTGGAACTCTTTGCCGATATTATTGAGTACAGTGCGTTCACATTAACTTGACGCGTGAGAGGATTGGTAGCACTGATATGTTTAGTGTTACCATGTTAAATAAGAAATCATTCCCATTACTTGGGGAAAATAAAAGGATTGAGGGCTTGTTTGACCATCTTCCGATTAGTGTCCAAAAGCTTCTATAATATTCTATAATCAGCCCACATCAACCCCCTGCTGGGCATAGGCCTCCAAAAGCTAATTCACATGTAATGTCCTTGTTACTTGACATGAAGTAAAAAGGGGGCAAAACTTATGGTTTAGTCTATACTATGTATGTTTATGAGTATATCACAATGATGAGGAAAACTATCAAGGGGAAGAAAAAAACGAAAGAATCGGATTAGTATTTATTGGCAAAATGTTCGCTTGTTAACCGCAAATGGATTTTAAAACTGGCTGCATTTTCCATTTTTACTTCTCGAATAAAATTATTCGAAACACCTAGTTCGTCACGCCTTAAAATCCATTTACGCGTCCAAATTTTTCTTCTTTTTTTATCCTGCTGCTGTTGCAGCTCGACGATAAGACAACAAAGCGCGTTCAAAAATGAATAAAAATCCATATCCACTAAAATGTGTGTAAACTACCATCCGAGTGGCTTACACTTTTAGTTGACTAAGAAGATGCGCTCGGTCCGATTTTACTAAGACCGTGAAAACGTGGCCTTAGTAATTTCATGTAACTGGGCACCCTAAAAACGTACCTGTCATGGCGGGAAATCGAGTCCGAACTTGCTCCAAAGGAACAATCAGCTTTTTTTCAGCCTTTTCCCTCTCACAAAATGCATAAACCTGAAGGATTGTTTGTCTTTTTGCATTTTTGACCACTTTGGGCATCTTTAAAACTCACACAAACGAATAATCCTATAGTTAGTAACCGATCGTACCAAAAGCAAGATGGCGACTGAGCAATCAGTGCTACCAATTCTCTCACGCGTCAAGTTAATGTGAACGCACAATATGTATTTTATTCATTAGTCATTTGTTTTATGATTTGGCGGCAAATTGAAAATTGTCTGTGTCACGTTATCATGGAATTGACGCGAGAAAATTTTCGTGCAATGATTTTTTATGACTTTCGATGTCATTTTAGTCAACAAAAAACTTATGATAGACTTCGATTGGCCTTTGACAATGAAGCCCCATCTCGTGCCACAGTT
Source organism: Yponomeuta sedellus (assembly GCA_934045075.1). Lineage (NCBI taxonomy): Eukaryota > Metazoa > Arthropoda > Insecta > Lepidoptera > Yponomeutidae > Yponomeuta > Yponomeuta sedellus. The sequence continues at coordinate 14,949,428 of OW203728.1, read as the reverse complement.
TACAACTGGTTTAATGAGTTCTAATCTCACGGATGATCCGCGTGAGGGACGGCCTTCTACGGCGACGACTGAAGATCAGTGTTGCCAACGTGGGTGATTTTTCGCCATTTAGGCTACTCGGATAGAAAATCGGCGACGAAAAAATGTGAACGGCGACCGGTCGCCTTTTAGGCTATCTCGAGGGCAACTCTGAGATAGCCTAAAAAAAGAAAAAGGTAGTGTCGAAATTATTAATGCGGCCAGTACACAATGGCCCATGCTGGCCGACTGCTCGCCATCGCCATTGTGTACATGTGGGAATGGTGTGTAGTGGCGGACAATTCATATCGTGGCGCGCAATCGGACAGTTGTCGGTTTTTTGGGCACACTTCAAATGAATCGTGGCGTAGCATGGCCCATCCCTGTGAACACAGTGGCCCATCGTTTAGTCAATTGACCTTCAAGTTTTTTGATTTATATCAATCTGAGCCCGTAATGTTGCGGCTTTTGCGCCATTTTTTTTTTAATAACTTTGTTGTTGTACATACTTCTGTAATACTTGTAAATAAATTAAAAAAAAAAATAGCTGCGGCCGCAATTACTTCCACGTCTATCGCAAGTGGTTTGCCAGACAACAGTAAGCCACGCGCCATTGTGTAAACAGCAAGTGATCGTGGCCTACAGTTGGCAATGGCGAGCAGTGGGCCAGCATGGGCCATTGTGTACTGCGGGCTTAAAGCTAGTAGATTCTTTGCTGTTGCTAATAGGAGATGAAGCAGTATCCTGTTGTGTAAATTATTTTTATTTTAGATTATGTAAATATTAATTTGCTTTAAAGATATACTAGTGTTTAAGTCTACAGTCTTTAAGAATAGTATATTTTTAAAGCAAATTACTATGTTTTAAATTGTACATTACAATAACAACTTTTTTAAAAAGTAAATAGTAAATAATTTTTCAAAACTACCTTTTTATTTAATTTTTAATGTTTTGAGTTTAGGCTACTTATTTAGGCTACCTCGGCAAAAAATGGGCTACAAAAGCTTTGAAAAACGGCGATATCATGCTGTGAGTCGTTGGCAACACTGCTGAAGATAACATCAGTGTTGTGCGGCGTATGATAGAGACTGACAAAAGAGTACCTATCAGCGGATTCTTAGGCATCGGTATGAGTCAAGTGCACAAAATCCTTCATGAACATTTAGGAGTCGGGAAGCTTTGTGCCCGGTGGATAATTTGACCGAGGCTCAAAAACTCCATCGTGTTGATTGGTGCCGAAAAATGTTTCAAAAATTTAATGGATGTGACTCAAATGCTGTTTCCGACATACTGTCGGGTGACGAAAGCTGGATTTACTGTTATGATCCCTAAACCAAAAGACAGTCTGCTCAGTGGGTGTTTCCTTCCGAGGAGTTGCCTACTAAAGTGAAGAGAGGTCGAAGCGTGGGCAAAAAGATGGTGGCCTCGTTTTTTAGAAGGACAGGTCATTACGCATCAATTGGTTTAGAGAATCAAAAAACAGTCACTGCAGAGTGGTACACTAACAATTGTTTGCCACTTGTCCTGGAAAAAGTGCGAAAGAAACGACCTCGCAGCAGGATCCTCCTTCACCACGACAACGCCTCGTCACACACTGCCAAGCGAACGACCGACTATTTAGCGACGTGAGACGTGGAATTACTGGGTCATCCGCCATATAGCCCCGACCGAAAAATCGCAAGAACCTTGCGATTTTTATTTATTCCCGAAAATAAAAGAAAAACTTAAAGGAAAAACTTTTATAGACGCCGAGGAAGCAGTGACTGCGTATCAAAAGGCCGTTGAGGAGACCCCTAAGGACGAGTGGGCAAAGTGCTTTTCTCAGTGGTTCCATCGGATGCAGCAATGTATTGATGTGAATGGACACTATTTTGAAAAGATATAATAAAACTAATAACTTGCTAATACGCTCAGTTTTTGATTTTCTAAGAACTTTCAGTTTGACCCTCGTATAACACTATATAAGAAAAATATAACTTGTAACACTATGTACGCTGTTTAGTGCAAATTGTGTTAAACAGGTTTGGACTGGTTGGTAGAGGCTTGGGAGCACGGTAACATGATATTAATAATTTATTATAAAAACAGAGAAGGACAAAATGGAATGTATGTAATCATAGCAATGATATTCCCATTCTTTGTCGGCAACAGGTTTTACCACTTGACCGTTACCGTTATTGACCAAAGTTTACGAAAGTAGAAGCAAGATGAGTAATACCTTCATAGAGCAGCCAGTGCGTGACCAGCCCAATATAGTTGTGCAGATTGTGAGCAGTGACAGGCAGGTCACGGCCGCCTCGGCGCAGCTCTGTGCAGCCATCACCCGGCAGGATGAAGTCTAGCCCTAGCTCTTCGATCGGGCACCCGTCTAGCTCCAGCCCGGAGATCTGCGGATAAACAGATTGATTAGAGTCGGATGCTTCTCCAATTAAGTTGATGTTGTGAAAAAAATATTGTAGTAATAGACAAAAATGCTGAAATATGAGTTTAGATATATTATGCATAATTGTGCAATGAAACGATATCAATCCTTTGTATGGCCCCACTGCTGGGGCAGTCTCTTCCTGTATCGCAGAAAGGTTAGGCCCCACTGCACCACGGGGGCCGTGTACGGGTTGGTGGAGGATTGCAAGATAGTGGCGGGCCTCACTGTCAGAAATTATCAAAACGCCCATAAGGCCTCTGACATGGCAGTGTTGATATCGCGGAGTGAAATGGGTGTACGAACAACAGCATAAAGTTTCGAGTCGTAAGTATCACGCTTTTTTTACTAGAGTTTTACTACGACTAATTTGCGCTGATTCGTCAGTTACGTTGTCGGGCTTCGGCTGGCTGGCTGACAGACTGAGTGTTAAGTGTATAACTTGTAGTGGAAATAAAGACTTTAGACGCTTAATGGATAATATGTTATTGTGTAGTACCTGAAGAAAAGAAGACGTAATTTTTTTGTTATTTTCAATAAAGTCAAAGAAGAAGGCCGCGGCCGTATACGTTAAGGACCTATCACATTCAGTCTGGCGTCAGTTCAGTCCGTGACCTCGATCAAGCTCGGATTGATGCCAGACTGATGAAGCATCAAAATATTCGAATATCCGTCAGTCCAGTCCATCAGTCCACTGAATAGGCAATCAGTCTACCGTCAGTCTATCCAGACTGATGGAATCGACTGACGCCAGACTGAACGTGTGAACTCGGTCTCACACTGAGTAATAAAAATGAAGGTCACGTGTAGGATTGATGAGGGTTCCTCTTCCTCAACATGAGGAATTTTGGTAACTGGTTACAAAACCATGGTTACCAAAGTGGAAGAAGCGAATTTCCTCATATTTTTGGGGTTCCTCATCCTCTTCTTCTTCCTTAAAATTTAAGAGGAATTTAATATGAAGGAGAGTTTATAACATTGTCGAAACGAAATGTGTGAGGGGAGAGAGAAGTCTCCTGCATCCTTTTCCTCTTAGTCTGCTAGATTCCTCATCCTCTTCCTCAAAATCGATTTTAATAAACTCCTCTTCCTCATAACAAGTTCCTCAACAACCCTAGTAACGTGTCAGCAAGCTCAATATATCAAAATAAGGTGAAGACCTCTGTGGCGTAGCGGTAGCCCATCTGCCTACCATGCAAGAAGTCCCGGGTTCAAATCCCGGCTGGGGACAAAAAAAACCATAGGTCTTGGATGTTTACATGTTTGTGATGTCGTTGTTTGTGCTTTCCACGACATAGGGTATCCTAGTGTGGGGCCGGACGCAATGTATGTGCCTGTATGTAAATGTTATTATATTCTTTTTAATGCACTAACCTGTGCTAAGGTAATTTTTTTTAAATCTAGTTGTATTAAGAGGCTAAAAATTTTACCCATACCGGGTTACATGCACGGGTTAGTGCATTAAAAAGAATATAATCATGTGGGTACAGCGATATCATTCCGATGTAAAACCTAACTGCAAAGTAAGGTACTCGGGGCTGCAAGTGATGCAAATTACTTCAGCCAGATGTCGCTGCCTGTACGTAATACAGAGAATAGTGTAGAGGTTCGAAATTTCACTGATGCCGGTGAGTCGCCCATTGGCTCAATTGATAGAGCGCTGGCACGGGTAGCCATTTGCATTTTGTCTCAGTCTGGGTGTATTCACATGTTTGTGATGGCCTTGCTTCGTTACCATATCCATCATTTTAGTTTGGGACCAGGACCAGTCATTGTGTTTAAGGGAAATTAAATTTGTATTTTTAAAAACCTATTTAGAGGCTAAACATTTCACCCATCCCCGCCCAACAACCCGCAACCTCTGCGGGTTCGAATCCCGGCATGGGGGAAATGTTTAGCCTCTAAATAGGTTTTTGAATTGTTTGTAAGTTACCAGCGCGGCCCGCTGGTCGGGCGTGTGGCGCGCGTCGGCGGCCAGTGCGCGCGCGCGCTCGGCGACGGCGTGCAGGCGGCACAGCGAGCGCCACAGCTCGGGCGACACGTGCCGGACGTCGCCCAGCGACAGCCAGCGCGCCTCGCTCACCATCCAGCGGTACATCGCCACCGACACCGGGATGTCCACCTGCCCAGACACGCGCGCTCGTATCGTTATCAACCCTTGCTTGTATCGTTACCAACCCCGCTGCTGGGGCACGGGTCTCTTCCTGCATCGCAGGAAGGTTAGGCCACACTCCACCGCGGGGGCCAAGTCCGGGTTGGCGCTTGTATGCAGGAATTAAAAACCAAAAATATGCATGATAATCTCGTGTTACTGCAATTTATACGACCTCAATACTAGAATTTGTTAAATTTATAAGCTATGTGTAGTATCGCGCGTAAAAAAATACTGATCACGATTGAATACTAAAATAAGAAAAGTAAATGGAAAATGATACAGAATATTAAACTTTTTTATGTAACGTCCCACTGAAGGGCTCAGGCCTCGTCTTCTTCTTCAGGCAATATTATGTAGTCCACTGCTAGGCATAGCCCTCCCCTAATGAACCCTCGAGCACCATATCTTCTTGCCGCATCCAGCATCTGCCTGCAGTTTTTCGCAGATCGGCATCCCACCTGGTCGGGGGGCGTCCTACACTACGTTACGCCTTGTCTCTATGGGCTTAATTACTACCGCGGATTGGTATTTTCACTTTAAAACCTAAGTTTTATTTTTAGAAGCCTATTCCTCAGCTGGGTTGAACAAATTCATAGACTGAATCTATAGATTACCAAACACAGGTAGCTTTAAATTCAAACTCACCATCCGCGAGTCCATCACGGCCTTAGCCATGAACTTGCCAAGGAAGCGGAACTTGGCCTTGACCCGCGACAGATGCGAGGCGCGCGCGTTCCGGCCGATGGCCTGCGGGAACAGGCCGCACGGCCACGACACGTAGGTCGCATCGGGCGCCGGCGACGGTATGGAGGTCTCCTTCTCCAGCTCGGAGGGCTCGGCGCTGCGGTCCTCGTTCAGGTTCAACGCGTCGCGGACGGACGAGGCGAGCCGCGCGGTCGCGTCCGACGGGTCTGCGACGACAGGTTGACTCTTGACTATCTCCCCGCCGAACGACGTGGGCTTCTGCTTGAAGTTCTCGCTGCCGTGCCAGAGGTCCAGGTCGGCGCGCTGGAGCTCCTGCGAGACCAGGGCGTAGAACTCGAGCGTGGGCCCGAGGCCGGTGCCGACCTCGTTCTCGTACTGTATTTCTAGTAAAGCTTTGGAGTGCGCGAACTCGTGCATGACGTGCTCGGCTTGGCGGAGGACGTTTTGCCTCTGCACGGTGCGCTTGCGGCGGTCGAGGCGCGGCGCCACCCGCTCCGAGTCGGCGCCTCCCGCGCCCGCGCCGCCCGCCGCGCCCCCCCTCTCGCCTCCCGTCTCTATGAGCCGCTGCAGCGCGCGGTCTCGGTCGAAGGACACCACGTAGAAGAGAAGGTGTCGGCACTCGAAGGGAAACACGAACGGGCACGCGTAGGCGATCCGCTTGAGCCACGGCGGGAGGTTGCCCGTCATTATGACGAGGGGGTCTTGCAGTTGACGACTAGCTTTGGCGGCGAGCTGGAACAGGGGAGAGAGGGTTAGATTGTGGGAAGGTTACGCTTACAAATTTAACTATTTTTAAAATTGTTTGCATGAAATTCCATAATATCTTGCTTACAACACCACTTCATTCGAATTCGGATGACGATAACAATGGACGAATTGCCGAAAATCTTTCGACGCAGGACGTAGAGGTGAACGAGGCTCTATGAAACTACTCTGACTTTGACTTATATGTTATTTTATAAAACAATAGAAACTAGCAACCTTATTAATAAAATTCCAATTCCATAAAACAATCCAAACAGCGCTCACTAAAACAATCTGTGGTTGAGTATTTACAAGGAAAAGACAAAACCAACGTTTTAGCAGAATCACGATTTTAGGCCGAACAGTGTAAAAGCCCGTGTGCATAATAGATGGGTTCGGCTCCTTCACATGACACGTCCTAGACTTCAGGAGCCGATGGAGGGGGTCCACTCACTTTGGCGTTGATGAAGTCGGCGTTGTGTATGAGCGGCCGCTGGTCAGGCAGGCACACGGCGCGGTACAGGGTGTGCCAGTGGCGCGAGATGGCGTGCAGGGCCCGGAGGACCCCCAGAGCGGGAAGGGACGCGTCCTTGATCTCCCCAGCGCTGGGCGGGAGCAGCGGTGAGCGCAGCACTGACACCAGGGGCGACTCGCGGACCGGGATAATGCCCTCTGTGGACGAAAACAGGTTTCTTGGAGGTTATCCCGAGACATCTGCAGCGTTTTGTTGTGCTACCTCCAGATAGAAGAAAGCCTCGGTCTCGTTATGTTTCTCTGTTTGTGAGGCACGATTATCACAGATATATAGTAGTATATGATTCGGTAATTGTGTTGGGTAAAAGTTACTAATATTATAGCAGATAGAACGTCTGAAAACTTCATATATCTAACACACTTATGAATACAGTTGTGCAAAGAAAAAACAAATCATGCTAATCGGAATCGGAATATAGCACTAGCTAGGGATTCCGACAGTGCCATAGTTGGCAGATAAGGTGAGGTATTAAACCACTATATATTTGGTTGATCATAACTTTTCCTGAGAAAATTTCCAAAATAAACATTTTTTTCATGTTCGTCTTTTTATGCAAAGCAAAACCGCTCAGAGATAAAAGTGGGGTATACTTTTACCCACAGTTTAACAAGTAATAAGACTTAGCTATACAATACATTGTATTGTATAGCTACGACGTGTTCATCGAATAATAAACTAATCTGCATTAACTTTCAAAAAATGTTCATGTCATGTTTTATCAATTTTACATCTATGTTAACAGAAACATTCTATGTTAACTTTAAGTAATTGAGTTCCAGTTTTTTGTCGTTTTTTTTTTTTTCATAGATATCGAACGTCATCCGCGTTGTTAGGCTGACGGCAGTGTGTGCAGGACGTACCGTTCCACAGCTGGTCTGGCTTGCGTCGCGCCGACACCTTGGTGGGCTGTCCCTTGCCCTTGCGCGAGGCGCCCGCCTCGGCGCGCGGCTGCTCGCCGGCCTCCACCGCGCGGTAGTAGATCGTGTGCGTCTGCACCCAGATGCCCGCGTTCGCTGTACAGGGAACACCGCACGTATATTAGCTAATCACAACGGTATAGGTACTCTTCGACACGTAGGCAGAGACTTACGATTTTATATTGTATAATGACATTCAGGAACGGAATGTAAATTGTTTGGGTTGAAATAAAAAAAAGAATTGAATATAGAGAAGAATGGGTATCGTACAATCAATCAATTTATTTTAATGTAAAGAATTTACATTCTGTTTGCTGAATGTCAATGTAAAATGTAAGCCGCTGCCTTCGGGCCGTACTCTTCCCCTATAAAGAGAAACTTCTTGCCTGGCCAACTAGTGTCCGTCGGACGTTATATTTATGGTATGTCTTGTGTAAGTTTTTGTTTGCGCGATGCAAGAATGACGGAGCATATAGTGCGCGTGCAAAGTTCACATGTGCCCGCCACAGATGACAAAATAATTAGACTGAAAGAGGTCAGACACTAAAGCCAGCTCAATACAAGAGTCCCGGGTTTTAACAAATGGGACGACAGTGGATTCAAATGGATACCCACTTTTAACTTGTAACATTAATAGCTCTTGTGCAACATAGAATAAAAACATAGTCTTAATTACATACATTTAGTCTCATATAGCGTTAGATTAGGCTATAACACTTTGTATCACATAAATAAATAGTGTAAGAGTGCACCTAGATTCAGGGTAATCGTTCCTGTTTTTAGTTGTTCAATAGCACAGTATTAAGCTTGTATTTACTGAGCTTAGTTCTCTGGTCTATACAATAAAGAGTTCAATCTAATCTTAGATACAAGAGATATATAAAGGGGTGTCTGTTTACCTAGCGGGGTCTCGGTATCGGTGTCGGCGTCAGCCTGCTCGCCGAACTGCCGCACGGCCTGGTACACCGTCATGTTGTATGGCAGCACCGTCTCGCCGATCAGGAACTCCAGCTTGTGTTCCGCGCTGTCCATGAAAATTGGCAGTGTTAGAACTAGGGCGTCGCCAAGTTACAGCAGGAAATATTGTTTGGGAGAGAAAAAACGTATATCTTATTCAGAATTGGTCTGGGTGCAAATTTTACCATCAAAGTCAAGCAATTGAAAATGGTTTTGTTTTACTTGACACATGACAACCGACTTGATTGATAGACATTAATCTTTCAATACTTTAACACTTTCCATAAGTAGGTTGTTCATATGTAGTTGAATTAAGAGAAATATGAGTCAGTTTCAATTACGAACAAGCAAGAAGCTATTCTAACAACTTGTTAATAAAATAATTTAACGCTCATCTCACAATATCACATCAGTTGACGACTTGGATTAACACATAATATCTTTTTGCCATGGAGAAATCGCTTAGCCGCGGGTACAGTTAGGCAATAATGTTTACTTTGATAGTCATCATCATCTACAGCCCGTTAATGTCTTTTGTTGAACTAGTGCCTCTTCATGCAAGCACTAGTCGCTCCTGCTGTACGCTGTTCTTCTCCAGGGCCTTGATTCTACAACTAGCTGGCCCAGCGAACTTCGTACCGCCACAGAATCCTTTTATACAATTCATGTTACCATAGCAACATAATAAATAAATACTGCGGACTAGGAGTTGCTCGTTGGTCTAGCAGTTAAGGCGGTTGAGTACCAAGACAGATGTCGTGAGTTATATTCCCACTGGGGGTCACCATACATTTGTACAAGTGGCCTCAGTCTGGGTGTATTTTCATGTTTGTAACGTGCTTCTCTGGTTACCATAGTACACCCAGACAAAATCTGAATGGATATCCCACCGAATTCCTATTAAAAGGGAGTATGTACTCACTCAGTCGGTTGGTGCTGAGGCATCGTAGCCAAAGCGTCTTCCACATCGTCGTCGGAAGCGGCCTCTTCGTCCGAGTGTATCGCCGCCGACGAGCCGTCGCGAGATCGAGTCGTGGCGTAACCACGCTGAGCTAAATATCTGTCGAAGAATTTGACTGTTATCGATGGTGGACAAGTGTTGTTTTCTGTATTTAAGCCCATACTGTTTCCCCCTGAGAGAAGGATTGTGCTCGCAATGGGGTGGTTAAAGCTTGCGTTTCGAAATATTTTCATCAACCTAGTGTGAAAGCGGATTATTTTTATTACTATTCTTGTTGTCAATTATTTTTTAGAACAACGATGTCGTCAAGATTTTAATGTTCTTTATCAAATACACTTATCTTCTGGTAAGCTAAAGGAGGTGTTATACTGCTCTTAATGCGGCTTACATGATGGCAAGTCAAGAAGATCACACATAAATTACTAGCTCCCTTCTAAAGTTCTTTCATCCCTCATTTTCGGAAAGATAGTAAAGATTTTATCTGATCTGTGCAATGTGAAAACCCGGTTCTTACCTTTCTATGGCTTGCACTAAAGCTAAGGGGTCTATCCGCACTACACCGCCTTTCCACTGTTTGAGATTGGTGCAGTTTGGATGACGTTTGAGATCACACTGAAACAAATTAGCACAAATTAGTGGTTCCCATTATTGTCACGGATAAGTATCTCACAGTTCTGAAACAGTAAACTGTTCTGAACAGTAATTGCATCTCAACGTCAGTTGTGGCATATCAATAGGAAGAAGGGTTCTGAAATTAACTACATTTTAATTTTAGTATTTTACGTATCTAGGTAAGTTTATGTTGGCCGAGATACCATTAAGTAAGAACAGAGATTTATTTTCTGATTAAGATATTTAAATATGGAGGGGTGGTGCTAAAGACGCATGCTTAAAATTAGCTACCTTAAAATTACCACGAGCCGGTGGGTGTTGTTGAAGTGCGCCTAGTTACATCAGCTGGTGGGTGTTGTTCATGAAGTGCTCTAGTTACCAACAGTCGGTGGGTGTTGTTGAAGTGCGTAGTTACCATGAGCCATAGGGTGTTGTTGAAGTGCGTTTAGTTACCATGAGCTGGTGGTTGTTGTTTAAGTGTGTATTTACCATGAGCTGGTGGGTGTTATTGTAGAACTGTGTAGTAACCACGAGCCGGTGAGTGTTATTGTAGAACTGCGTAGTTGCATCAGCCGGTGGGTGTTGTAGAAGTGCGTAGTTACCAACAGCCGGTGGGTGTTGTCGAAGTGCGTAGGTACCACGAGCCGGTGGGTGTTATTGTAGAACTGTGTAGTTACCACGAGCCGGTGTGTGCAGTAGAGGTGCGTAGTTACCATGAGCCGGTGGGTGATATTGTAGAACTGTGTAGTAACAACGAACCGGTGTGTGCAGTAGAGGTGCGTAGTTACCATGAGCCGGTGGGTGTTATTGTAGAACTGTGTAGTAACAACGAACCGGTGTGTGCAGTAGAGGTGCGTAGTTACCATGAGCCGGTGGGTGTTATTGTACAACTGCGTAGTTGCATTAGCCGGTGTGTGCAGTAGAGGTGCGTAGTTACCATGAGCCGATGGGTGTTATTGTAGAACTGTGTAGTAACAACGAACCGGTGTGTGCAGTAGAGGTGCGTAGTTACCATGAGCCGGTGGGTGTTATTGTAGAACTGTGTAGTAACAACGAACCGGTGTGTGCAGTAGAGGTGCGTAGTTACCACGAGCCGGAGGGTGTTATTGTAGAACTGTGTAGTTACCACGAGCCGGTGGGTGTTATTGTAGAACTGTGTAGTAACAACGAACCGGTGTGTGCAGTAGAGGTGCGTAGTTACCACGAGCCGGTGGGTGTTATTGTACAACTGCGTAGTTGCATTAGCCGGTGTGTGCAGTAGAGGTGCGTAGTTACCATGAGCCGGTGGGTGTTATTGTAGAACTGTGTAGTTACCACGAGCCGGTGGATGTTGTAGAAGTGCGTAGTTACCAACAGCCGGTGTGTGTTGTTGAAGTGCGTAGCAACCACGAGCCGGTGGGTGTTGTAGAAGACCACGGGCGGGTGTGTGCAGTAGAGGTGCGTAGTTACCATGAGCTGGTGGGTGTTGAAGAACTTGAGCGCGCTGGTGGCGGGGCGCGCGGGCAGGTCGTGCACGCGCACGGGGAACTGCTCCAGCTGCGACACGCACGCGTTCACCTTGCCCACCAGCGCCGCCAGCGCCGAGCACGCGCCGCCCGGCCACCCGCCGCTCGCCCACTCGCCGCAGCTGCCGCCGGGGGGAGGTTAGCACACTGAGGCCCACTTGCGTCGGCCCGGGTTAGCCCATTCGACTCGAGTTCGTAACATAGAGATTATAGTATGTTCTAAGGTTAACACGAGTACTAGGCATAGTTAAAACTGTTTTATATACGGATTTCACTCGTTTATTATATTATTTTTTTTTACAATTTACCGACGTTGCAGCACTTTTACAGGTGCCGCCGGTCTCGCCTAAAAAAAAAATAACAAACGAGTGAAATCCGTATAAAACAGTTTTAATTAAACATAGAGAGTATTATATACATTCTAATGCACTAACCTGTGCTAAGGACAATTTTAAAAACCTATTTAGAGGCTAAAAATTCAACCCATGCCGGGATTCGAACCCGCGGCCTCTGGCTATCCGTGCGAGCGCTCTTTCCAACTGAGCTAAATGGGCGACTCACCGGCATCAATGAAAATTTCTAACCTCGGTTCGAAATTTTACTGATGCCGTAATATATAATAGAGTCAATCGGTTAAATCGATCATTTACCATACAAAATTAAATCCGGGCTGACGCAAGTGGGCCTAATAGGACAGATAAGTCGATACCCAATATTGTAAAACTTATAAATATTTGTTATCTGTGCCTGTTTATCCAAATAAATAAATTAAATTAAAACATTATAAAGGCGAAAATTTGAGAGTGTGTATGTTTGTTACTTTTTCACGTCTAAACGGATCGAGGGATTTTAATAAAATTTGGTATGGACATAGCTGAGACCCTGGATTAAAATTTGAAAATATCTTATTCCCATGGGAAAATCCATAAACCGCGGGTAACGCCGCGACGCGACGCAAAGCTAGTTGTTATATATGCTTGTGAAGCTATAGTAGCCACACCGCACAATAACGGTGAGGAGACCTGAGTGTCTAAGGTGTTCAAATACCTCAGCGCTTGATTGATAATCCATGGTGGGCACGGCACGCGTGGTAATTAAGCCCATACTATCTATCTCTCTCTCTCTCTCAGAGAAGGCCTGTGCCACGCAATGAGATGTGTATGGGCTACATAAAAAAAATTTTTTGTTGATTCGGTCATGATTTTTTTTCTATAGTTTTTAGCGGAAAGAAACATCATAATGGATTTGAATTCATAAAAGTAGAATAAGGTTGTAATCCTGCTTTGAAACCCTAAGAACACTATCGACCTTGTGACGTCAGACCATTTGTATATTGAAAGCCTATTGTCACTTGCGGTGTTTGGACAGATGTCACTGACTTTCGTAATTATGAGACACGACAGATGTCGAAAATAAAAATGCATTTTAGATCAACTTCAGTATTGCAAAATGCCTCCAGTTATAGCAATATGGTTCCTCAGGTTGTCCACTATCATCAAGGACTTATCACCCATTTTCCTCGAAGAGTCAACAGTTTGCTCGAACGTTACACATTTGTTTACTCAGAGATTAGGTAAATCGGGGGTTTTGGACGCAGTCGTAAGGGCATACAGCTGAATCTGTCTACTCACTCTGGCACGAGCGGCATGTCGGCGAACACGTGAAGGAAGAGCCGCAGCCGCTGTTCACACGCCGCCTGCTCGGCCTCCAGGTCGCGCTCGCCCTCCGGCGGGGCCTCGCCTTCGGCCTCCGCCCCCGTCAGGAATTGGAGCAGCGCGCCAAGCACTCCGGAGTGGTTCACCTGGACGGAAGGCACGTTCGTCAGGTAAAGGCATAATTAAATAATAGTTTATATTCGTTAAAGTGTAATTCGAGTAAATAATTTCCAAATAATAATGCAATAATGGTGAACAGCTCGTGGCCTAGGCGAAGCGAGTGATTGGAATCAATCACTTGGTTAAGCAACAACAGGCGCGGTCAGGTACGGGATGGGTGAGCTTCCCGTGACTACCGCTAGTGGCATTTTTCCGAGCGCTTCCGTGCTTCGCAAGGCACGTTAAGCCGTTGGTGCTGGCTGTCATATAATGGCAGTCGTTAAGCCTTGTCAGAGGCCTTAAGGGCGGCTTAAAAACTTCTGACAGTAAGGCCCGCCACCTTTCTTACAATCCTCCACCAACCCGGACTTGGCCCCCGTCGTGGAGTATGGCCTAACCTTCCTGCGATACGGGAAGAGACCCATGCCCCAAGAGTGGGGACATATAAAGGGTTCGTATCGAAGTAGACAAACTATTTAAAATCTATAATGATCTTTAATGTAAGTAAGGATACTTCAGTTCTGTTACTTTCACACTTTTTCATTGTATGTTTTTGTTAGGCAAATCAGGCAACAAGTAGGGCGGGCGACGGACCTCGAAAGGCGAGAGGTTGTGCGAAAGTGCTTCGCAGCTGCAGCAGCGCGTGACTTTTGTCTTAGCTTATAATATCACAACCTAGGTTCAAGTGTTATTCTGCCTTAAGTTGTATTTTGATGAGGTAAAAACATTGTTTAGTGTTATCATTGTCATAGGTAGATTAGGCAATAAATACCTCGAAGGGCGAGAGGTCGTGCGCGGCGAGCGTGTCCCGTAGCTGCAGCAGCGCGTGCCGCTGGCGCGGCGCGTGCGGCAGCGCGGCGGCCAGCGCGGCCAGCTGCTGCAGCGCGCCGCCGCCGCCGCCCAGCGCGCCCCACTCGCGCTGCAGCCGCCCCGCCGTCCACACGATCCACGACCGCACCTTCTCCCTGCAGGAAGGAGTCGCACGCTCTCATCGGTGGGACACGATAGTCTTTCATTCACATGTATGTGAACAGGGAACTCTAATAGTGTAGCGGGCTATTCGGTAAGGCGCTATGCGGTGATGAATAACGCCACCAACGGAAAACATTATATGTTCTAAAAACCTATTTAGAGGCTAAAAATTTCACCCACGCCGGGATTCGAACCCGCGACCTCTGGCTATCCGTGCCAGCGCTCTTTCCAACTGAGCTAATGGGCGACTCACCGGCATCAGTGAAATTTCGAACCTCTTTACACTATTCTCTGTATTACGTACAGGCAGCGACATCTGACTTAAGCAAATTGCATTACTTATAGCCCCGACTACCTACTTTGCAGTTAGATTTAACATCGGAACGATATCACTGTTACATGATTATACTATTTTTATTTTTAATGCACTAACCCGTGCTAAGGAACAAATTTAAAAACCTATATAGAGGCTAAAAATTTCACCCATGCCGGGATTCGAACCCGCAACCTCTGGCTATCCGTGCCAGCGCTCTACCAATTGAGCAAATGGGCGACTCACGGCATCAGTGAAATTTCGAACCTCTTTACACTATTCTCTGTATTACGTACAGGCAGCGACATCTGACTTAAGCAAATTGCATTACTTATAGCCCCGACTACCTACTTTGCAGGTTTTTCACTTTAATGCCCGTTTAATTAAAAGTTCCGATATTTCTATTCGTGGAATAGAAATATCGGAACTAATGTGATACTTAATTTCGAAATCAGAACTCGATCATCAGTATGAAAACCGGCGAAAATTGGCGAAAACCGAAGCCTCCTCTAGAGCCCGAGGTATATTAGACTATACAGTCTGTTAGCTTTTAGAATATACCGCGGGCTCTAGAGTAGGCTTCGGTTTTCGGCGATAGCACACGAGTGTAATACTACTTCCTGCTCTGTATGAAACTTTTCTTCACTATTTTGTAAAATTACAAATAACAATACAAAATAAACCTTACCTTATTGCAATATAATCGGTTCTATCCATTAGTAGCCGAGGTACATTCTAAACAAGCTACAAGCTAACAAGGTACAAGCTAACAGACTATACAGTCTGTCAGCTTTAAGAACTAACACCGTTCTCTATCTGTCTCTACGTGCGTGTAGCGCCAACCGTGTACTCACTTGTTCTGCACGGAAAGCGCTGGCGCGTGAGGCGCATGGTGTGCCGCGGGGTCCTTGTGCGGGGGGGCGCGGCCCCAGCGGCTGGGGTGCAGCGAAGACAGGAACGAGGACGTCTTGCTGGCGCCGCCCGCGCGCGCGCTGGACCGCCCCGCCCCCGCCCCCGCCGCAGGCCCGGGCGCCGACGCCGCGCCCGCCGCTGCTGCGCACGATACAATATCGTCAGCGTATCGACACAGTGCAAAAGCGATTCCTTTACCATTAGGGCTTCACCGAATGCGGATATCTCTAGCAAAAGTTCCAATCACCCAAAGCGGATCGCTCACGAACGTACGAATAAGAAATTGGCTGTACTTGTTCAAGAAGTAAAAAATAAATGAAAGACGCGCGAAATTGATTCCTTCGCCTTTGTTTGTAATTGTTTACATCAAGTATTTATAAAAAATGAGTGTATCTTCAAATAGTAAAATGAAAGCATCGAAAGCTAAATGTAGAAAATGTAAATTCCGCCTCGGGAGCAACACTATTATAAGTTTGAGTGGCGTACTTTAAATCGAGCAGAGTTCTTCGCTTCGCTCTAGGTTCAATCGTTTTCCATTACTTGACTGACTTGAATTTTCACATTTTTTGAGAGCCGTAAAGCCTAAAAAACTATTTTTATTGTTACATTTTTATAAAAATGTTGTGTGCTTTAAGTCTTCTGTGGAATAAAAACAATGGCCGTCTAGGTACACTAGCACCCGCACCTGGTCTCTGGTCCTTAGGCGAGGTGGCAGCGGCGGCGGCGGGCGGCGCGTGCGCGGCGGGCGGCGCGGGGGCGGGCGCGGGCGCGGGCGCGGGGTCGTCCCGGCGGCGCGCGTGCCGCTGCGGCGCGGCCCCCGAGCGCTTCACGGCGCGCTTGCGCTTCAGCATCTCCGAAAGCTGCAGCGGGCTGCCCGACCTGAGCGCCAGTCACTTTTTAATTCTTATACTATTTTTATTTTTAATGCACTAACCCGTGCTAAGGACAATTTAAAAACCTATTTAGAGGCTAAAAATTACACCCATGCCGGGATTCGAACCCCCGACCTCTGGCTATCCGTGCCAGCGCTTTTTCTAACTGAGCTAATGGGCGAATCACCGGCATCAGTGAAATTTCGACTTTCTTAATTTCTTTCGAAAAATTCCTCTTCACACTATTCTCCGTGTACGGTCTACACCGCACACATTGTATTTTGCTGCGTTAGCGCTTTACACCATAGTACGTATTTTACATGTATAGAGTCAGTAACGAAATAACCGTAGAGTAGCTAACACGTGAAAGTGACAATAAATAACTACGTTACTCATCTTTAACTAAAACTCCAAACTGCAACTACCAAACTACAACTTCTCCTGAAGGGGCCTAAAACCCCATTCATGGTGGTCCTTCGAGCCTAATAAGTGTCATTTGTGCTGTTTGTATTTCTCAACTACTCTAGCGAATCGGACTATCTGGCCTCTCACAAGCGGGAATCACCAGTTAGTTTGAGAAGGCGCACATAGAGTAGGCGAGAGAACAGCTGCGAGTGACGGGAACACACCGGCCTGGAACGACGGTCAACTTAAACAAAACTGCGGCTGAAAACTTCAACGACTCGTTTATCAACTAACTTCAACTTCGAGGATCAGATCGAGTCTGGTCGCTCATCAACTTCGGCATCGGTCCGGCAACATCAACTACTGAAGATTCGTTCAACCTACGTGCTTCGGACTACTTTAACTGCTACTCTTCAACTGAAAACGTAACTATCACTAACTTTAATCTGCTATGGCGTCAGACGATGAACTGATTGCGCGCCAGCAAGAAAGCTTTGAAAACATCAAGAAAATTTGTATTAACATCAAGAAAGACTCTTTGAAGAGAAAAAATCTTCAGTATCTAGAGTTGCGCATTAATGCGCTGACAGCTCACTGGGAGGAGTTTCAACATAACCACGATGAACTCCAAAACATTGAAAGCAAAGACATCCCCTACTTCGCGAACAGTGTTTATATGAAAACTAAAACCATGTACGAGGAAACAATCCAAGCAAACTCGAAACTGAACCAACTCACGAAAAATCAAGCGGCACTATCGGTAGAATTGCTGAACCGACATTTTCGCGAAATTTAACGGAGGTCGATGAGAAGACCTCTGACAGTAGAGACGTATTGTTACGTCAGCAACAAGCCAACTTTAGGTCATTTGGCCGAGCTGTAGCCAAAATTAACCTGGAAACTATGAAAGAAAAGTGGGACTTAGACGACAATCTCAGTATCCTAAAAACTAAATGGGAGGTCATAGATAAGACCCACTGGGAGCTCGACAACATACTGCTAGGAAGCAACTCACTTTACGACAAGGAGTATGAAAAATGGGAAACTACTTACGACCGGTTAAGAAGAGACATTAACAAAAGGATTTATGAAAACATTCACTACGAAAAATCCACGCCAACTATGGATATTACCACCTTTGACGAGGCAGCGACATCTGGCTGAAGTAAATTGCTTCACTTACATCGTTAATTCTTATGACCTTTTTTAAACTACAAGGATGCTGCGCATTTATTACGTAACGATTAACGTATACATCCGTGTGCGAAAGCGTATTTACTTAGCTCTGCCGCATAGATATGAAGCGCTATATATAGTGGAAACCGCATTTCAGTCGATATCTGACACATGTCAGTGATTGAGGCACAAACTTGTACGAAAAAGACAAGTAATTTTGATTTCAAATCAAGTAACTTTGCAATTTACCTCATCTACCTTTCTGTAATGGCATGCAATGCTAAGTAGATATTCCGTTTTGACACACTGATCTATTAGTTACATAATCAAGGCGCTGAATATATAATTTCGACTGTTAATTGTAAAGTTTCCTTTGATACGACTGATAGTAAAATAATTTATTTGAACTAAGAGACACACATATAAAGCATAACACGTAACAAGTTGATTATACAACATAGAATAGTTTAAGAATTATAAAAAATTATTCTGCTGCACTGCTAGGCCGTGTGTATGCCGCGGAAACTCAAGTTATAAAAATATTTTACAACGATAGCGCGATAGCACCTGAAGTTTTGCATAATTTACTGGGCAGCAAAAATACACACATGCCTTTTACACGCTACAACGCTACCAATGCGCGGCGGTAATTTCTACTCTACTCGCCACCGAGTGGTCGGACTATTTGGAAAAAAGCCCCGCTTTAAGTTTTCATATCCTCTTACCCCTTCGTATGTTAACTATATTAAAACCTGTTTCACACTTCGAACATAACAAAAGTTTAACTCGAAGACAAATATGAATACGAATAAAAATATGAATTGGATGACACTTGCCACTTGACGCGATTAGGGTAAAGGCACGGTTGGCAGTCCCCAATTTTAAATGAATTAACGTAACGGAGCGAAGCGAGAGGAATTAATATCAGTAACAAGTTACCTGTGCACTGAAGAAGTAGCGTGAAGATTTGTAGAGGCCGAGGCTGTGCCAGCTTCCGATGTGAGACCGTCGCTGCCAGCTGCTGTTGAATTGTTCCTCCATTAGAACAAGACTCTATAGGTTACTAATCAACACGTAAGCGGGAGGGAAATACATAAGATAGAAAGAGACGAAGTTTTACAGAGTTGTGGAGGCAAGTTAATTTTGAGTTACTGAGCCAGCAGGATTTAGTGTATCTTTTAACTCATAACTCAGTACTGAAGTATTTCGTCTTTTCATAATGACACACATTTTGTGTGTTGAACTTGACAAGACATTGTTGGTTTTCGCAGTTTAACGATTTAAGAATAAAAGACTAGTATATTTTTCAGGTTTTCTGACCCTTTGCTAGATAATAAAATTATAGAAATGTAATATTTTAGTTACCCTACAGCTAGAGATTTGATAGAAAAGTTAATAATTCTAGTGCCTCATATCATATTTTTCAAATGTATACTATTTTGATGTAAAACGTCTCCCGGTTTGATAGCAGGGGGTATATTCTTAAAAACGCATGCAACGGAAAGTGTCGTGTGCATTCTTTGCAAATATCGACGAGTAGAGCAAAGCAGCCATTAAATAGATCCTCTTGACTGGTTTCGCTAGGCGGCGCCAGTGTCGCGTATAACATCGCGAGTTAAAAATTAACAAAGCTTACTCAAAGAAGTCTCACGGTAAATCAACAGCCGTGCAACCCGACTCAGCCCCACGAGGTTTATTTACCATCACCACAAATGTTAGTTTTTGCAAGCAAGACAGCACGCCAGACATAACAGTAAAGTAAGGTAAGGTAGGTAAGTAAGACAGCTACCAGTACATATTATGCTTATTGCAACTCGCCTTTGTACAAATATTTTAAAGCATTTTCTAATCTAATCTACACGTCAACTCAAGCAGCATGGTCGCGTGAATCGGCGTAAGCTCGCTTTTTAGTAATGTAAGCCGGGCGTAAAGTAAACTAAGGTAAGTAAGTAAGACGGTGACCAGTACATATCAACTCACGCAGCGTGGTCGCGACGAAGGAGCCCGACGCCGAAAAGGCCACCGTCAGCTTGCTCTGCTCCAGCGACGTGGCCGACGTGGACGCCGGCGGGGAAGACCCGCTGCTGGAGCGCCCGCTGGCCGCGCTCTGGCTTTGCTGGGGGGGAAGACCGGTCACTTACAAATTGGTACAAGTTAGTTTCAGTTACACCTTATTCCACCAGAGCGTTAGTTACTGCGTGCCCACCGCGGTTAGACGATTTCACGGGCCAAGGTATGTGGTTCCCTCTGATTTTCTCACGATTTAAGCGACTTCTAGATTAGCTCTAACAAGACAAACTATCGAAAATAAGTGCAATCGATAACACAAATTTCAAACGCGTACACATTGGGTAGTTACGGACGATTTCACCGTGTTAACATAAAAAAATGTGGGGCAAACAGCAGGCACAGGGCACATATTCTCGATTGGACCGGAATCATCTCATCCGGCAGCCACTGCATCATAGTGGAGCTGCACTATCAGTCTTACTTCCAGAATGGGGTACCAGAACTTGTTGGGTCCGGCATCCGCTCTCCGCTTCATCAACGTTCATTAGTCGTTGCATGCACGCACGCCGGTTCCCGGAAGTTTTTGTAATGCTTTCCCTATTTGGTCGTCATTTTTATAATGAACATAATATATTTGTCTTTTTTGATTAAATATTTGATTTTTTTATTAAAATATTTGATTTTTTAAATTAAGTATATAGCAAAGGGGAAGATAAAAAGTACTCGGAACCGGCTTGCGTGCATGCAAAGACTTATGAACGTTGATGAAGCGAAGGTGATCTGACAGGATCGTTGCAAGTGGCAGTCCCTGGTCTCTGCCTACCCCTCTGGGATACCGGCGTGAGGTTATGTATGTATGTATATTAATAATTACATCCTTGATATTTTTCATTAAATAAATAAATAAATATTCATGGACATATTACATAGATCTCGTTAGCCCTATACTAAGTACAACTAAATGACTTGTGTTATAGGTGCTAACTCGACGATAGACTTAATACAATAAATACATAGATAACATCCAAGACCCGAGACAAACTAGAAAAGTTCGTTTCCTAGTTTGACCCGGCCGGGGATCGAATCTGAGACCTTCGGTTTTACAGTCAGCGTGCCAAACCGCTGCGCCACCGAGGCAGTCATACTTCATACTTTTAATTAAATATTTGATTTTTTTTTTGTTAGGTGTTTAATATTTTATTTTTTAATTATATATTTGATTTTTTTTTATTAAATACTTGATATTTTTAATTAAAAATTCGTTTTTATTATCAAATATATGATTTATTTATATTATTATTTGTTTTTTTTTATTAAATATTTGAATCTTTTAAATTAAATATGTATGTACTTGATATTTTAAATTAAATATTTTTTTTTTTTTTTTGGTTTTGTTTTTTTTTTATTAAACATTTGATTTTTTTTAAATAAAGATCTATTTAGCCAGTGTCACCTTGAGCGCGTGCGCGTGCGCGGGCCGGTCGAGCTGCGCGAGCTGGTGCAGCACCCCCTCGCGGCGGAACTGCGCGGCCATCTCGTCGGGCAGCCGCTGCATCAGCACCTGCGCCAGCTGCAGCGAGCCCACCACGATGCGGACGTCGCTCGACGCCATCATGCCGGCGATGTGCGACGAGATCACCTGCCGACCAACCTTGTGTAAGAGAAGGACAAAGCGCTCCCGTGCTAATCACACTGATTGTAATCACATTAACGCCATCATGCCGGCGATGTGCGACGAGATCACCTGCCGACCAACCTTGTGTAAGAGAAGGACACAGCGCTCCCGTGCTAATCACACTGATTGTAATCACACTAATGCCATCATGCCCGCGATGTGCGACGAGATCACCTGCCGACCACCCTTGTGTAAGAGAAGGACACAGCCGCTCCCGTGCTAATCACACGGATTGTAATCACACTAACGGCATCATGCCCGCGATGTGCGACGAGTTCACCTGCCGACCACACTTGTGTATGAGAAGAACACAGCCGCTCCCGTGCTAATCACACGGATTCTAATCACACTAACGGCATCATGCCCGCGATGTGCGACGAGATCACCTGCGGACGACCGTTGTGTGACAGAAAGACAAAGCAGCTCCTGTGCTAATCACACTAATCACATCACACTAATATTATAAAGGCGAAAGTTTGTGAATGTGTATGTCAAATCTTCAATCAATGAACCGCGGGTAACACCGCGGGGCCCAGCTAGTTTCCAAATAAATTACAAAGCCCCCAAACTTAAAGAACATTGAGTAAATCAGAAACCAATGAGAGAGTACCTCAGAATGAACGGTCTAAGCTTCTTACGTGGACTAGTTTGAAATGAGAATTCAACAAATTTAACTAACCCGTCGAATTAGGGATATGATCGCTTAGAAACTCCATAATAATCCATATGTTAAGTTTTTTACGGAGTTGAACTAGGAATCCATCTAACCCGACCAATCAAATATATGGAGCATGAATATATTTAAATCAGTCGATTGGTGCACGAAAGTTGATTGTGGCACTCCTCGACACGTAGAAAAAGCTTGCCAAAACTTGTGTTATTGCAAAAACAGTAGTCCAATCACCGATTTTAATATGAAGTCATGGGGTGGATTGAATTTAATATGAATTTAAATGGAGTTTTTCCAGAACCATAAAGCTCGTTACACACCTGCATCTTGAGCACCTGCCGCAGCAGCGGCGCGTCGGCGTAGTAGACGCAGCGCAGGATGGCCTTGAGCGCCTGCGAGCGCACCGCCGGCCCGGCCGAGCTCCAGTACACCTCGTGGAGCACCGCGAGCAGCGAGCGGACGAGCTCCGGGTTCTCGCGGACCATCGCGATGCGTGGATCTGCGTGGGAGAAAGGCTTTAGTACGAAATACACCTCGTGTGTTGCGAGGAGGCTATTCTTTTCTTTCTTTTTTTCATGCACATATTACACAGATTTCATTAGCCCTATAGTAAGTACAACTAAATGAATTGTGTTAAAGGTGCTAACTTGACGATAGATTTAATACAATAAATACATAGATAACATCCAAGACTCGAGACAAACTAGAAAAGTTCGTTTCCTAGTTCGACCAGGGTGTATACGTTAGGTGGTATTTTAGTGAGACATGTGTGGGAGTACAATTTGATTATCTGTCTACGTAATGGTAAACACGTAGTCATCATATACGGGGGGGCTCGGAGATGTCACTGCAGGTTGATGAAAAATTGCTACAATATGTGCGCAAGTACCATGTAGTTTACGATATGAGCCTTTATTATTCGAAAAACATGTTTATTGCAATAGCTGCCAATTGATTGTGAAAATTGCATATTTACTGGAAGCATCACGTCTATCGACTGATGAAATCACTGGTTGACACAAAACACCTAACACTGGCACGGCCGTGGAAAGAATACAAGTAAACAGCCCGGTGTAGCATGAATGACTGGACCGGCCGTGCCGGTGAACGATGGACTTAATATGCTGCATGTTGAGGTCGACGGTGCAGGAGCTGAAAGTGGTCATGCAGACTCCTGTTTACCTGGCGAGCTAGCCGAAGTCTGCTGATCGGGCTGAGGGGCCGGGGCCACGCGCTGCACGGGCCTAGCAGTCCCTGTGTGGTCGTTCAACTGCTGCATGGCGGTGAGGTCCACGGTGTAGGATCGGCCCAGCGTGGTCAAGCAGACCTCTTCTTCGCCGGCGGCCGCGCCCGCCTCGAGAGCGCGGCTCTCGGCCCACGAGTAGGAACGCCACACGCCTGCAGGTTGGAAACTTATCATGTTCACCGATAATTTTTGTACAGCTATGAAAAACACTGCACATGTTGTGATGTCGAAAGGTTTTATCTATTGAAAAAAGCGGGCAACTCTGATAGGACTTGGATACCTGCGATTCGAAAAAAGCTGACTGCATAAGCAAATTTGTGATATGTGTAATATATGCAATGTTATAGGATTTATTTTCCTCCATCTGTGAGACCTTACTAAACTTAATGATACATCTAGGTCAACCGAAGTATGCTATAGATTATGATATCGAATGCATTTTGACTTGACAGCTCTATCCATGCTTGAGAAAAAACGACGGGCGAACGGACATACAAGAATGTGATCCTATAATGTGTTTTATTATGCAATATATAGTTTTTTAAAGTATGGAACCGTAAAACGCCAAATTCCGTGTTACTGTCGATGAGCAGACACGCACAACATCAGCTCAATTATCAACTGTTCCAACTAAAGTTACCTGCGCCATCGAACAGCTAATATACGGCAAAAGTTACTACTATTGACGAGTAAAATCCCCCACTTTTGCATGTGAATGGAGACTTCATTACAACCCATATAATATAGTCTGTTTACTTTTAGTATATACCTCGGGCTCTAGAGTAGGCTTCGGTTTTCGTCAATTTTCGCCGGTTTTCGTACTGATGATCGAGTTCTGATTTCCAAATTAAGTGTCATATTAGTTCCGATTTCGAAAGTAAGTGCCACATTAGTTCCGATATTTCTATTACACGAATATATCAGATTCTATCCGATAGTCGTCGTCGTCGTCAGGCTATACTAGTCCGCTGCTGGACATATGGGAGCCGACATATCCGAGGTATATTCTAAAAGCTAACAGACTTGCAATGGAAGAGCGGCTCACCCCTGTCGTCCCGCCACTGCCAGTGCGCGGCGCGCTCAGCCGGCGCCGACCAGGGCCGGTCGAGGTGCGCGTCCACGCTGAAGATCCCGTCAGTGGGCAGCCGCGGCATCAGCTCGCCGATCAGGCATGTGATCTCGTATAACTCTTGAGGGGAGCGCGGGATCAGCTCCACTTGCTGTGGACAACGTTCGGATGTTATTGCGAAAGGTCGAAGATTAGCGAGTGACGTGGCAGTGGGCTGGTCGCATCTGCTGTAAAAAGAATTGGGTACAGAGTTGGAGATCACGAACTGGCAAACGAAGCGTATGACGCCCGCCGTTAAACGATTCATAATACATAATTTTGTGGACAATTCATAGTTTATTATGACACTTCCACGTACTTTGCGTAGCCGAGTCTTCCTACTTATTAATGGGTGGGTTCATTGACTATGCAATGTCCACCGAATTGTCATAGATGGAGTTTACACGTTCAGTCTGGCATCAGTCTATTCCATCAGTCTGGTTAGACTGACGGCAGACTGATTATCTATTCAGTGGACTGATGGACCAGACTGACGGATATTCGAATATTTTGATGCTTCATCAGTCTGGCATCAATCCAAGCTTGATCAAGGTTACGGACTGAACTGACATCAGACTGAACGTCATAGTAAACCAAGCTTTATGAAATAGAACCCAGCTCGGTAGACTGACGATCTGAGGCTTTTGTCAACAGAAGCTGGATAAGGATGGCCGAAAACGAACAGAAATTGTGTTCTTCGGGATATGTACTAGATTAGAGAATTAAAATCTAAACAACGCAAAATGTAAATTGAAACAACTTCTATCGGGCTCAGCTGGACAGTTTATCCCATTATAGGCTAGCGCCATTTTGCTTTATTTCATCACGTAAAGCGTGATGCCGCTACCCGATTGTGGGATAAAACTTTTATATTGCCATTATCCCCTGATCCCTGCAGCGGCAAACCAATATAACTGAAGATTTACATTACATACAGTCTTCTTAAATTTCTTTATATTGTCGCGGTCCTATCCCGAACCATCTAGAATAGTCGCCGCATGCTGCGTTTTAGTAAACAATAAACGCTGCAAGCAATAATGACTCGTATGTCCACTATCGTAAGGTGCAAAACTCTTTAAATGAGTAACTGTTCGAGCGACCTTGCCGCGTGTACCGAGTGTAGGTACGTAGTTACGGGAATGTTCTAGAACCCTGGCCGGCGGATATAAATAGCGGCCGCCGCGGCGCGCTGTCAGTTCCGTTTGGAAGAGCGAAGAGTTAACTTCGAGCGAACATACCTGCGATACGAGCTTTAACCTACGACCTCTGCGATACTATTGGACTTCGATTGGACCTGCGATTGGAATCTACGTGTGGACTTCGTGTCGTGAAGACCTGCAGACCAGACCCTGCGTGAATAAATCCTAAGAAGCTGTCATTGGCCTTTTACATCCAAATCCAGAACCCTAGCCCGTAACAATATTTACGAATCGCGTTGCACATCGCGAAGGAAACTTATTCTTAAGTTTGCAGCAACTATCAAACTTAAAATTTGGAGCAGTCAATGGAGAAGCAAACTTGTTTTATTTTAAATGACTTCCTCATCATAGTAGCAAACACAGTACCCACTTACGCTAATATAGACCTCGTTTGTTTACTTCAGCTATTTAGTGTATACCCAATTCATAATAAAACAAAGCGTATCTGCAATGGTACATTAGTGTAGCGCAAGGTTTTTACAAATAGACATGGAATAAAGATACTTTAAGTTTATAAACAAAAACGTTATTGTATGGGTATGGAGTTCAACTTATACCAAATTTTTTTTTTATTAGGACAGGTAAACACTTGACTTCGAATGGTAAACAGTGTTACGTGCTTACCTGTTTAATTATAGTTATGTTAATTAGACCCGAGATTTCCACACAGCCTCATAATTAAGCCATTGTACGTAGCAAACGCTGAGGTATGTTAACACTTTAGACGCTACGGTTTCCTCACGATGTTTCCCTTTAGTTAGCGAGTGGTATTCCTACTACAACATCAAAAATATACGTAACTTAGAAAACTAATTAGTACATGGCGAGATTCGAGCCCACAACCTCTCGATTGAAAAGCCGGTGTTATATGCCTCCGTTACCACCGCTTCAGGTAATATGTTTCAGGAAAAAAAATATAGCAACGCGTTCGATATCTTGAATCGTTTGGTGCGAATTGGCGGAATTTCCACAACAAAAGCATGCAAATGCGCCATCCGTAACTTGTTGTAACTTTATTCTATGTGAAGTTGTAATATAGGTATATTCTTGTTTAGTCCAGCTTTCTGGTGTTACTAACCTCGTGTTGAACTGTGGATCCGGTGAGCAGACACAGCAGAGTGTCAGCGATGGAGCGCTGGTGCAGCGCCAGAGCCAGCTGCGGGCAGGCGCCGCACATGACCCAGAGGAGGCGCAGCACCGTGATGAAAGTCGCGCCCGATATCAGAGGAGGCTGCACCACGAGCTGCGACGGACAAATATGTGATAAGTGCGGTGTACAATCCCGACATTATTAGGCATGGTCAAAATTGGTAGAAATGAAATTGGCAAGAGTTAACGCTGCCGTCTTACCGCCCAGAATACCGTCTTAATTAGACGTAGAATTACTTCAGAAACTTTTTACATTTGTCACACTCACGATGTTCAGTGCAATATTGACAATGGTCTCTTATAAAAGCTTGTGTTGTTTTCAGTGCATTGTTCCATTGTACTGTATTTTTTTTACATAATGTATGATGTGCTTATTTTTTGTATTGATCATGTACGCGCGCGTGCAGTGTGTGTGTGTGTATGTGTGTGTTCATCTGGATTCCTCAGGTTTTCTTCCACAGTTTCATTAGTGGCTGGGATCGCGACCGAAGTCGACATAAGAAGTACAACCAATGCTGGAAAGTTTTCCACCGGAATGTCAGACACACACAAGCTTGCGCCTTCTTGCCCGTTTCACAATGCAGCACAATAATACTTACAAGCTGCTGCAAATTGGTCAGGAGCTCAGGAGTAGCGATCTCCTGCAAGCGCGCCGGATCGTGTTGGAAGCTATCCACCAGACGTGAGAACGCCAGGCACACGCATTCTACAGACTTCTTATCTTGCTGCGTCAACCTGGATAAAGAGGGCGAAGTTATTGTGCTGTTTAAAGGGACTGAGCGTGGATAAGCGAACTGTGTCAATTTCATTTTATTACATTAATTAACAGAGTTTATAAAAATAAGAGGCTCTCAATAGTCCCGATTCTACATATTTTTTTAGCGGAAATCCACGGAGCAAGCACATATTCGAGTGACTTCGACTTCTTCGATCTTGGCACGTACTTTTCTTATTCCAAATTTTACATATAAAAAACGAGTACACAAAGCGGTTCCACATTTAAGCGCGCTTTATAGGAGAATATGAATATGTATAATTATAACGTGTTATCTTTACCGATGATAGCTGATGGAGTATCGGTGTGTACTCAGCACTACTCACTTGAAACGTGTTCCATTAAAATTATACAGGCCGTCGCTAAACAATACCGATCCCAAATGTACCATCTGTCGTATGTGGACGGATCGTTCTTCTACCGCGACTTGATTTTTACGTAAGTTACATGGAAGATTATACTATTTAATTTTTAATGCACTAACCCGTGCTAAGGACAATTTTAAAAACCTATTTAGAGGCTAAAAATTCCACCCATGCCGGGATTCGAACCCGCGACCTCTGGCTATCCGTGCCAGCGCTCTTTCCAACTGAGCTAATGGGCAACTCACCGGCACCAGTGAAATTTCGAACCTCTTTACACTATTCTCTGTATTACGTACAGGCAGCGACATCAGAGTGCTTAGTGCGAGTTTGACAGATCCAATCGAATAACTTTACTACCGCGTTAATCGAGCATCGAGTAGTGAGTATGAGTAACAAATTTAAAAACCTATTTAGAGGCTAAAAATT
The DNA here is from genome assembly GCA_934045075.1 of Yponomeuta sedellus. Lineage (NCBI taxonomy): Eukaryota > Metazoa > Arthropoda > Insecta > Lepidoptera > Yponomeutidae > Yponomeuta > Yponomeuta sedellus. Next base: position 14,920,810 of record OW203728.1, on the reverse strand, counting down.
TCACCCATGCCGGGATTCGAACCCGCAACCTCTGGCTATCCGTAGCAGCGCTCTACCAATTGAGCCAATGGGCGACTCCTCACCCATTCGCCCATTGGCTCAATTGGTAGATTTTTTTAGCCTCTAAATAGGTTTTTAAATTTGTTCCTTAGCACGGGTTAGTGCATTAAAAATAAAAATAGTGTGAGTATGAGTAAGTTAACCGTTCGAACTGGCAAAACGCTGTCACAGTACAACTCGCACTCGCGTTTATTCGTGTTTTGGCTGGTAAACGTGTTCACTTCTCAACGTAAACCATTACAACTCGTACTCAGCAATTTTAATTTCCATACTTGTCGCTAGGTGGCGCTTCCTCGATGCCATAGAAATATGAGTTTACGCTAACGCGATCGAGTAGTTAAAAAACTCGCACTAAGCACTCTGGCTGAAGTAGATTGCATCACTTGCATGGGTGGAATTTTTAGCCTCTAAATAGGTTTTTACATGGAAGAACAAAAAAATATTGTCTGTCCGTAGGCCTAACGCACCTGTTAGCCAGCAGCTGCAGTGAGTCCCGTACGAAGTGGAACTCGTCGGGCGTGAGGTTCTGGCAACAGTTCGCTGTGATGGAGAGCGCCGCGCGTTGCGCGTTGATCGAGAAGAAGTCCAGGTACGTGAGGCAGGCCGACACGCCGCGCTGAGGAGGGGAAAGGTTTGTTAGCTGGTAAAATTCCCACTAGGACCGGTTACAGTTCAGTCTGCTGAGACTATTTTGGACCCCTGTCTCCTACTACATAATGTAACATGCTAATGCTAAGAGGTTACTAAGTTGTAAGTGTACTGGAGAATATTTTTTTTTTTGTGTATGCTGACATGCAATCGGTCGTCAGACCATAAGCAGTCCATATGAGTGAGGGTCCTTGACGTGATAGGCTTGCCCTTCCAGAGTTCAGAGACGACTTCCAGAGACGACAGCCGGCACCAACGGCTTAATGTGCCTTGCGAAGCACGGAAACGCTTGAAAAAAATGCCACTAGCGGTAGTCACAGGACGGTCACCCATCCAGGACCTAACCACGCCTGTAGTTGCTTAACTCAAGTGATTGATTCCAATGACTGGGTTCGACTAGGCTACGAGCGCTTCACTAGGCCATGAGCGCTTCTAAAATAAGTAAAAAATGTAATTTAAAGTGTTGAAAACTTATTCAAATCAGCATTCTTTCACAATAAACGAGTTATATTCCTGAAATTTCTGCCCTTAGCCTCATAGATGTACCACCAAGGCTGTAAAAGCGTAGGCAAAGATGCAGCGCAGTTGCACCATGAAGAGAAGGTAATTTGTCCAGAGATAAGCAATGTCAACATGACGTCTGAAATACAGTTTTGGGACCATAGGGACGCGAGAGCTTGTCTAGTGCGTTCAAGCTCTATTTCACGACGTCCATGTACGTTATTACTTACAGCTTATCCAAGAAAGGCCCAGCCCAAAACTGCACTGAATCTAAGCTTTTTGCTAGAATTTTCCAGAAACGAACAATGTGTACTCACAGTCTGCAATATAGTTTTGGCATGGCGACGCGAGAGCATGTCAAGTGCGGTCAAGCTCTGTTCGGCGACGTCCATGCACGTTATTGCTTGCAGCTTGTCCAAGAAGGCTGGCACGGCGATTACGACTGCCCCGCTGCTTCGCGGCAGCGCTTCCAGCATGTATGTGAGTGCGCGGCAGGCGTGGTTCATCTGGGGAGAAAGAGGAAAGTTTATGTTTCGTAGAATAAAACGTCCACGTAGCGACATCATGCATTTGATATCTTCTTAGGTTTATGCATTAACGAAGCTAAAAACCTTGGGCTAATGCGTAGTATGTTTGCGAAGTCAAGAAGGTGAGACACGCTGCCTATTACACAAAACCACTACTAAGCCAGGCTTAAGATGGCCGTTCTAGACTTGCTCATGCAAGCTGAAGCAAGGCTCGTGATCGCAAGGCGTCTATCGAACGTCTCAGATGCAGCTGAGTCAAAAGTAATCTTTCAGGAATGAAGGCGAAACAATACTGTGACTCACCATATCAAAGTTGTGTTCAGCGGCTAGCAGATTTATAAGCGCCGGTACGACCTGGCGCACCGGGAAACCAGCCAGAGTGTCTTCGTTACCCATCACCAGCAGCTGGCACATCTCTATGACGGCTTGCAGTTGCTGGCCCTCGTCGCCTGTGGCCTGGAGGCCGGCGAGAAGCTGGGCGGCTTTGGATGCGGCTGGAAGGGAAAATTTTGTTAGCACGATAGGAGTACATGTGCATCGGTATCAACGCTTGTATGTCCCCACTGCTGGGGTGTGGGGTCTCTTCCTACATCGCAGGAAGGTCCAGACCGAGTCCGGGTTGATGGAGGATTGTAAGACAGTTCATGTGCAAATGAATAAAACATTTCTTAAAAAAAACCTATTTTGAGGCTAAAAAAAAATTGTCCTTAGCACGGGTTAGTGCATTAAAAAGAATATAAAAACATTTCTTACTCTCAACAAAATAGTAAAGGTTTGAAAGAATGCTGTCCTATCCAATACAATCTAAACATAAATAAATCATTTCTTACTCCAAGGAGAATCTTCTTGCTTACTCTCAACAATTCGAAAGAATGCATCCAATCCATTCCAGCATTCCCTGCAGCTTAATAACCTAACTCTGCAAATATGGCAAAAGATCACTCTAGCAAACTACATTCTCTTTTATTTAGTTCAATGTCGAATACACAATTTTTATTTTTAATGCACTAACCCGTGCTAAGGAACCAATTTAAAAACCTATTTAGAGGCTAAAAATTTCACCCATGCCGGGATTCGAACCCGCAACCTCTGGCTATCCGTGGCACGGATAGCCAGAGGTTGCGGGTTCGAATCCCGGCATGGGTGAAATTTTTAGCCTCTAAATAGGTTTTTAAATCAATGTCGAATGTAGAAAAAAAATTGAGGCTCGGTCGCGCGCCCAATATGAATGGCGGACGGCTGCGCGTCTTTAGCAAGGTCTAGAGGCGGCCCACTTCGCCTTCTTTCGAGATTACTCTCTAAAAAACCAGCGCCAGACTCACCCGAGTTGGCAGTGACGGTCCTGTGCAGCAGATGCTGCATCCGCGGGCCGAGGGCGCCCAGCAAATGGGGCGGTAGACCGCGGGCCTCCAGCAAGGCCTGAAGGCGGCCCACCTCGCCTTCTTCCGAGGAGGACTCCTCGGCGGCACCCGCACCCCCGCCCGCGCCGCCCGACCCGCCGCCGCCCGCCGCGCATTCTTCGGCTGACGACGATGCTACAAGAAAAATTCAGAAGTTTACACACTATGACAAATGATTAAAGATGCGCCACAGTGTGGGACAATGGCGCAAGCTATTTAAATATCCAGCGAAAGTATTATCTTAGGTATGTAACAATGGCCTCACAGTTGGGCCAAGCAAAGCTGTGAGATCACTCCAGTCGGTCTAATTCTTGCAGAAGGTCAGCAGTGCTCTGATATCTCTGCAGACGTCCGGAACGGATCCCAGCTTCCCAATGATGGCGATCAGTGTTTTTTTTTCAGTACTTTTAATATATACTATTATATGAGGTATTTATTAACAAAACTAGACTTGAAAAAAAAACAGGATGACAAAGACATCTCTTTGCGCATTTCTTATGGATGCCATCAACCGATGCAATCTGCAGGTTTTTTCAATTTGTAAAAATTTAAAAGAATCATTTATATCCGACAAAGTTGTAAAGAATGAACTTAAAACGTAGCTGAGACACCACGTTTAATAAATTCAATGTATATTACCTTTGCCCTTAGGCTTGGCATCGCTCGCGGCGTTGTCCGGCATTGAGGCGGTCGCGGAGGCCGGCGGAGTGGACGACGTGGACGCTACCGCACCCTGCGAACACGCAAAACCGTTACTACTGGACGATTAATAGACAAGATAGAATATTAGAGTGCTTCATTGACCTAGCGGTTTCACGTCTGATTACCATGCCGGAGGTCGTGGATTAAATTTCCATTGGATACTGTCGTATATTTTTACGTATATTCCACTGGCCTCAGTCCGGGCGTATTTCCATGTTTGTGATGTCCTTGCTTGGTTGGTAAGGCATAGGGTATCCCAGTTTGGGACAAGGACAAGTGATTGTGTTGCGTGAAAGTTATTATTATTAATTTATTGTACAATTGTTTGTTTACCCTAATAAAAAAAAAAAATAATAATAATGATAATAACATTTTTTGCATCTATAAACATGCAAAAAAAGTTGTTTCAACAAAGAGGCCATGTTTAATTAATGGAGATGATATCAATGATATCATTTGCATGTCTCCACTGCTGGGGCACAGGTTCCTTCCTGCAAATTAATTACTATGGTAACAAGGCAAGGAGATTACAAAGATGGAAATAAAAGTAGACTAGAGTCATGTGAGACCAGGCTGAGAGTTCTTTCTAAACAGCCTCGTATTCGCGTTACAGGTCTGTCACTGACCGTGGTGAGGGGCTGGGGGTGGGCCCGCGTGGAGGCGCTGGCGCAGGAACCCAGGCTGCTCTTGCCTCGCTTGTCGCGGCGCGTGGAGGCCGGCTGCGGCTGGGGCATGTCGCGCGCGCGCGCCCGACGCCCGCCCGCCGCCTGTGCGGGGCTCTCGCCACTCGCCACCTGCTCGACGGTTACAGCACTGTTAGTTATTACCAAAATTCACATACAAAATGCTGAATGTGGCCGGCACAAGACCGGGAAGCTTGGAGAACCAGGCCTATAGTTAGTTAGACCTGAGATTTCCGCACTTAGCCTCATAGTAAGGCCATTGTACGTAGCAAGCGCTGAGGTACGCTAACACCTCAGACACTAGGATTTCCTTACGATGTTTTCCTTCACAGTCAGCGAGTAGTATTGCTACTATAATTCCACAAATTTACATAACTTAGAAAACAAAGTCATTGGTACATGCCGGGGTTCGAACCCACGACCTCCCGATTGAGAAGCCGGCGTTCTACACCGCTCCGCTAACACCGCTCTTGAACCAGGCCTATGTCCTGCAGTGGGCGTCGAACGGCTAATAATGATAATGATGATGACACACAAAATACCAAAATTTTCGAATAACATTAATATGCATAAAGCTTCGTCAAAGATACAAACTGTTAGTACAAGAATGAAACTGAATAAATAACTTTTTAGTTATACGTTTATCGAGTTCGTTTCTCAGTGCGAGCTATACCTACGACTTGGTTTATAGTGATACAGGGTAGTTAGTTAGACCTGAGATTTCTGCACATACGGCCGAATACTCAAACGTCAGTCAAATCGATCACTCAGTTGAAGGGCATTCAAATTTGAACATCTGTTAAATATTGAGTGGTATACACAAACGACATTCAAACAATTTCAGACCGTGATCAGCTGAGAAGCCGTCAAATAAACAACAAGTCTGTTTTCATTGACAAAATATTTAAACTTACGTTGTGTATCCGATTTACGCAGAATTTGTTCGATCAATTTTAAGTTTTGTGATGAAATATGAAGTATTTTTATAAAAATAAAATAAATCATAATATGATTTATGAAACAAACTTAAATTATTATTACCTCGTTTTGTACAAAGCAAAATGTTTAATGTTGTAATAATAATATCTTATATCGTCGTAGAACGAAACGTTAGGGCCATCTCACCAATGACATTTGAAACGGTATTGCGGTTTTTTAAAGCTATTCCCTGATAAATACTAATATAAACAAGAATTGAATGAGAATTATTATTATGCGTCATTATGCCAGTAGCATAATATTGTCGCGGTCCTATCCCGAACCAGCTAGAATAGTCGCCGCATGCTGCGTTTTAGTAAACAATAAACGCTGCAAGCAATAATGACTCGTATGTCCACTAGCGTAAGGTGCAAAACTCTTTAAATGAGTAACTGTTCGAGCGACCTTGCCGCGTGTACCGAGTGTAGGTACGTAGTTACGGGAATGTTCTAGAACCCTGGCCGGCGGATATAAATAGCGGCCGCCGCGGCGCGCTGTCAGTTCCGTTTGGAATAGCGAAGAGTGAACTTCGAGCGAACATACCTGCGATACGAGCGATAACCTACGACCTCAGCGATAGTATTGGACTTCGATTGGACCTGCGATTGGAATCTACGTGTGGACTTCGTGTCGTGAAGACCTGCAGATCAGACCCTGCGTGAATAAATCCTAAGAAGTTGTCATTGGCGTTTCACATCTAAATCCAGAACCCTAGCCCGTAACATTTGGTGTCAGAATTGGGGATTTGGAGATGCCACTGACTCCGAGAGAGGATACTTCTGGAGTGAGGACCAGGTCCAGAGGTGCTGCGGAGGCCACGCCCACTGCCCCTCAGGCCACGCCCACCGGCCATAGGGACACGCCCACTGGCCCCGCCCCCCAGGCCACGCCCACTGACCAAGCCACGCCCACTGCCCCTCAGGCCACGCCCACCGGCCATAGGGACACGCCCACTGGCCCCGCCCCGCAGGCCACGCCCACCGACCAGGCCACGCCCACTGGCCCCGCCCACCAGGCCACGCCCACCGACCCCGCGCGCCAGGCCCCGCCCACCGGCCTTGACTACCAGGTTCCACTCAGCGACCAACAGGCTCCGCGTCCTAGCCACTCCCACCTGGCCGCGCCCACCGAAGACATTAAACCTCCGTCACGTACAATGGAGGTTTTGGATTTGTCATGCCTGATGGCAATGATGAAGGGCATACGAGAAGAACAGAGAGGCCTGCGAGAAGAACAGAGCAAGCAGATGCAGTGCCTGCAAGAACAACAGAGCAAGCAGATGCAGTGCCTGCAAGAAGAACAGAGAGGCCTGCGAGAAGAACAGAAGGCAGATCAACAGGTGATCCTTTCTGCCGTTACAAAGTTCAGTGATACGGTCGCTAAGCTACATGAAGATGTAGAGGTAGTGCACGAACGGGTTTCCGAATTAGAGGAAGACCTAAAAAATGTGAAAACCGGTCTCACTGGGCTAGAGAAGGAATTTCAACGTATAAAAGCTACTGGAGTTACGTCGAGCGGAGTTGTCTGCATAAACCATGGGCCTAAAGTCAAGGTGCCTCCGTACGATGGTACTACGTCTTGGGTCGCCTACCGACAGCAGTTCCAGACTGTCGCTGCTTCAAACGGGTGGACGGATGAACAGAGCCTGACAGCCCTCACCGTCGCGCTCAGAGGTTCGGCTTTATCTGTCCTGGAGGCACTGCCCACCTCAGGCAGCGAGTTCAAAGATCTGCTGGAGGCACTTGAGGCTAGATACGGGGAACGACACCTGGAACACGTATTTCGTGCCCAGCTACGCGACCGGACTCAGCGCCTGGGTGAAGGACTTCAACAATGGGCGTTGGAAATTGAGAAGCTGGTTCGAAAGGCGTACCCTTCTGCTGATAGTAAGATGGTGGACACGAATATTTTGCAAGCCTTCGTCGACGGAATCAAGGATCTTGAAATTAGGGCTGCAGTAAAGCTTCGCCACCATTCTTCATTAAAAGAAGCTCTGGCACACGCCCTGGAAGTAGAAGCTGTGCGTCATGATATCCGGCAAGGGTATAAACTTCGAGAAGTTACGGAAGAGGTCAAAGAGATCAAGACACCGCCCAAGAGGAACTCCGGGCCCATGTGTTACAAGTGTGGAGAAAGAGGGCATCTGCAGTTCACGTGTCCTAAGAAGGAGAGGCAATCGACCAAAACAGATGACAGACTGGGTGCGCGTCTCAACAAAATGGAGCAGCGTTTTGAAGAGTTCGTAAAGAAGCATGACGCTCCGGCCTACACTGTGAATCACGGAAACGAAGCTAGGATTCCGAGGCGAGTACTGACTGGAGCGGGGAAAGCCCAAGTAACCAGAATCTCACAAGTATGCGATGGGAACAATCTGTCAAGAAGGCCGTGTCCGGAAGACTGCAAACAAGAGACAAAGGAACTGCCATTGAGGTTGACAAGAATGAGTCCATCGAGATCTTGGGAAGACGAGGCGATGAAAGAAGCACAGGAAGATGACGAAGATGTACGGCTCATTGTCGCGTGGAAGAAACGAGGCGAGGACAAGCCAAGATGGTGCGAAGTGGCTCCTACTAGTGCTGTCACCAAGGCATACTGGGCTCAATGGGACAGTTTTATTCTTCGGAACGGAATACTTTACCGAAAATGGGAGAAACCTAACGGCAGAGAGTTCCATCTTCAGATAGTTGTCCCAAGAGATAAGGTACAAGATGTCCTTCGTGAAGTACATGACGGCGTGTCAGGTGGACATTTGGGCGTAAAAAGGACTTTAACAAAGATTCGAGAAAGGTTTTACTGGCTCCATTGTCGAGAAGATGTGCAAGATTGGTGCCGGAAGTGTGCTACTTGCGCCGCGGTGAAAGGCCCACCAACTAGAAGCCGAGGAAATCTGCAACTTTATAACGTTGGTGCGCCATGGGAACGCATTGCAGTTGATGTGGCTGGACCGTTCCCAGTAACGGAATCAGGAAATAAGTATTTCATGGTAGTTATGGATTACTTCACTAAATGGCCAGAGGTATTCGCCATACCCAATCAAGAAGCCACGACTGTTGCCTCCAAGTTGTTTGAGGAAGTAGTTTGCCGGTTTGGTGTGCCCTTGGAAATACACTCCGACCAAGGCAGGAACTTTGAGTCTCAAGTATTTCAAGAACTCTGCAAAATATTGGGAATGCATAAGACTAGGACCACCCCATATCATCCTCAATCTGACGGCATGGTAGAAAGATTTAACCAAACACTTGAGAGACATTTAGCAAAAGTCGTTGACAGGCACCAGAGAGACTGGGACAAATACATACCGCCATTTCTTCTGGCCTACAGAACGGCAGAACATGAAAGCACGAAGGTAACCCCGGCGCGTGTAAATTTTGGCCGAGAACTGAGAATACCAGTAGATCTGCTGACTGGAGGCCCCCCTGACGACTCACGTTCTCTACACGACTACATTTCCGAGTTACGTGAGAAAATGCGAGAGATTCATGCCATAGTACGGGAAAACGGATTGGAGTCGAGTGAAAAGATGAAGACTAGGTATGACCGCCGAGCAAATACAAGCGGCTTCGAAGAAGGAGCACTAGTCTGGCTTCACAATGTAACTCGACGAAAAGGAAAATCTCCGAAATTGCAGACAAGATGGGAGGGACCGTACAAAGTGGTAACTCGGTTAAATGACGTGACGTACCGAATTCAACGGCAGCCAAGAGGTGCACAAAAAGTGGTTCACATCGACCGCTTAGCTCCTTATCACGGCAGTAATGAAGATGCTCGGGACGAGCATCTCTAAGAGGGGAGCAGTGTCGCGGTCCTATCCCGAACCAGCTAGAATAGTCGCCGCATGCTGCGTTTTAGTAAACAATAAACGCTGCAAGCAATAATGACTCGTATGTCCACTAGCGTAAGGTGCAAAACTCTTTAAATGAGTAACTGTTCGAGCGACCTTGCCGCGTGTACCGAGTGTAGGTACGTAGTTACGGGAATGTTCTAGAACCCTGGCCGGCGGATATAAATAGCGGCCGCCGCGGCGCGCTGTCAGTTCCGTTTGGAATAGCGAAGAGTGAACTTCGAGCGAACATACCTGCGATACGAGCGATAACCTACGACCTCAGCGATAGTATTGGACTTCGATTGGACCTGCGATTGGAATCTACGTGTGGACTTCGTGTCGTGAAGACCTGCAGATCAGACCCTGCGTGAATAAATCCTAAGAAGTTGTCATTGGCGTTTCACATCTAAATCCAGAACCCTAGCCCGTAACAATATTAATAACGCAGGATTATTAAAATTTGGTCCACTGGCTGTTTGGATCTCTTACTCCTTGTAACTGGTTGGATTGTATGTCAAAAGACGGACAGACTCCAAATATAATACCGTCTCTTTCGACAGCCGGAACCGCGCATGGAAGTCTGTTTCATTATAATACTCGAAAGCATTTAACTTTGCCTCATTTCTTCGAGGCACATTAGGCCCTTCCTCGACATGATAAGGACATTGTTTTTCACATAAGTTCACTGATATTACAACTTTTTTACGATTTGAAGGTCCTCGCGACCACTTTCAATTGTAACCCCTACTCAACTCGATTTGACAGCCCATTTGACAGATAAATCGCGCTAAGTTGCGTTCGAGTATACGAATTTTTCGCTGAGTGATGTTTAACTGCCAGTTATTTTGTGTTCCATTTAAATTTAACACAAGCTTTTAACTAACGTTTGTGTATACGAGTTTTGTGTTTAACGGCTTGTCAATTACTTAAGATGCCTTTAAATATTTGAATGACGTTTGAGTATTCGGCCGTTAGCCTCATAGTTGGGCCATTGTACGTAGCAAGCGCTGAGGTACGTACGCTAACACCTCAGACACTAGGGTTTCCTTACGGTGTTTTCCTTCACCGTCAGCGAGTAGTTCGAACCCACGACCTCCCGATTGAGAAGCCGGCGTTCTACACCGCTCCGCTACCACCGCTCTACAGGGTAGTTTAGATGCTGGGCAAGCCCACTTAACGTTTAACGAGTCTAATAGCGAGTTATTCACAGAAGTCGTGATAAGAGGTGATGCTACACAATAATGATACTATCATACTTACACACAAAGGAGTGTTATTTAAGGGGAAACCCGAAATAACGAACAATTATAAGATAAGTACCGTCTTTACTGAACAACAAGAAACAAAACAAATTATATTCAGTAATCTTGTTACAACCGTTTCTAGTGAACACAAAACACCTATTCTATACTTCCATTGTATTGGGTTATCCATTTTGACGTTTCAGAAGTGTCAAAATATGTATGTGTTTATAGTATTTTCTAAGGTTAACACGAGCTGTAGACATAATTAAAACTGTTTTTATACGGATTTATGCTCGTTTATTACATTTTTACAATTTTCCAAGGTTTCGGCACTTTTTCAGGCACGTTTTTCAGGTGACGAGTCATCCGGGACCACGGCACCTGAAAAAGTGCCGAAACGTTGGAAAATTGTAAAAATGTAATAAACGAGCATAAATCCGTATAAAAACAGTTTTAATTATGTATGTGTTTCACAGTCTGGACGGGGATTAATCGGACGAGTCCAAACAGCAAAGAAGTTGCGTAGGAACACCCTTGGCCTGGACACCAAGAACGTGGAAGACGGCTTATGATCACAAAAACCATTTCTCATGGGGGTTAACCATTAGGTTTAAATTTCATTTTTTCCCGCTGCCTTTTTCTCCACTACATCTAAGGCCTGAAGCCAGCGGCTTACATTTTACACTGACATTCAGCAATCACAATGTACAGTCTGTTACCATTTAGAATATACCTCGGGCTCTAGAGTAGGCTTCGATTTTCGCCGAAATATTAGTTCCGATATTTCTATTACACGAATATATGAGATTCTATCCGATAGCAGCCGAGGTATATTCTAAAAGCTAACAGACTGTATATGCTTTACTTTGAAAATAACTTTTTTATTTGATTTGAACGACTTCAGACCTCTAAATGATAATGCGTTTAGGTAACATATTAGATGGTCGCAAAGTGGTTAACCTGTCTCTTAGAAGCAGTCTCCTGCCTCTGACGCTGCGATGTGCTCGCTCCTCTCGTCAGGCAAGCACCCAGGGTCGCGCCCGTCGCAGCTGCTATACTCTGCACGAACAATGTAAGAAAAGATAAAAAAAATTTTCTTTAAATCGATTCGTTTTCAACCCTTGTATGTCCCCACTGCTGGGGCTTGGGTCTCTTCCTGCATCGCAGGAAAGTTAGGCCATACTCCACCACGGAGGCCATGTCCGGGTTGGTGGAGGATTGTAAGGCTGACATTCAGAGACGAAAACTAAGCTAAGACCAGTCTCAGAAATGTCAAAATCATGTACTTAGAAATATTTCGTATTCAGAATCGAATCTTAGCAAGTTGAGTATAAAATGGTACAGCTAAGTGTAAGTAGCCAATATTGGGGACTTTACGTGAACTTAGAATTGTCATCTGTCATTTGGTTCTCTTTACTTTGAGGTTACCTACTTTTTTGTCGTATTGTTTTGGTTGGAGTTTGCGATTAGCATTGTGTTTACTACATCACTAAAAATAATAGACAATATAGATGACTTTCTTAACACAATTCTTCTCTTAGCTCATGCTTAACTCCGGCTCCCGATCGAATGTGAATACGAAAATTTCGGCGCATTACTAAGTATGACTTTAGTTTACTTTGCTAAGACTGCTCTAAGCGTGAACTTGGGATTCGTCTCTGAATGTCAGCCTAAAACAGTGGCGAGCCTTACTGTCAGAAGTTATCAAGCCGCCCATAAGGCCTCTGACATGGCTGAACAACTGCCATTGCATGACAGCCGGCACCAATGGCTTAGCGTGCCTTGCGAAGCACGGATTCATCGAAAATCTATTAAAAAATTACAATTCAGGTTAATACGAATGCACCTTTAATATGCGACTTGCGAACTATCATACATAACACAATATTGTCGCTGTCCCCTGCCTTTTATGGCTAATGTGATGGTACTGTTCGTTATAGCAAGAAGGCCGCTGTCTGAGCATATTCTTACAGGTTATAAAGCTGAAGTTTATGACTTGCCATGCATTCGTCAGTGATTATGCTTTTGTATGTGACGACTCTAGACCAAAACACGACATTGGCAGTGTCGAATGCACGAATTGAATCAACACTTTATGTCTACTAATTCATTTTCAGTTCGTGGCACACAGGTTAGTATTTAGACACGGCGTCGTATTCGAAATATGAATCTCGAGGCACATAGTTCCACTAGAGCGAACTTCTTTATTTGTTCCCTTGATTACAAGTAAATTTAGTTTAAGGAGAAGATTAAAACACTAAAAACACCCCGGGTCCTAAGGCAACACGGTGCACACTTTGAGAACCGCGGACCTAACTAGTTTCCGATATATGTAATTAATAATATGGTTGAATAATCATAATATACATCAATTATATGGTCTATTCTGAGAAAAGGGTGTCAGAAAATAAGATAGCAGGCCAGTAGACATCAAACACAAGGGAACGAGTTTCTTACTTTGCAATAACAAGAAGAAAGGAAAGTTTACAACATCATAAAATAATCGTGTTTCGAGTGCACTTACCCTTCGCGCGTTAGTCTGACGCAAGTACGGAAGATCTCGCGGAACAATGAGGAGTTTGCTCCCAGAACTGTGCGCCTTTGACGAGCCCGCTTCTGAAATGAACGTCACTATTATAGCGTTAATATAACGCGATTCTAACACACAGTTCATGTCTAACGCGCTCGCTTAGATAACGACCTCAATCACGTAACGAAGATGATTGTTAATTAGGAATCAATTAGGTAATTACCCTGCAAGTCTTTAGGCGGCGGTGTGGTATTTCTGACGCGCGTGTCCGCGGAGCTCTTGCGATGCGCGTCACTCCTCGACGGGCTCGCTGCAATAACAGCATTATAAATAGGTACGTATGGTTATCTGCAGTTGAATGCCTGCACTTGATGCGCGTGATAACACCAGCTCAGATAAGCCACGCATTCAATGCTATTATAAGTCCACTAGGTTCAAGAGACTATCTAATTTATTACACCTAATTTTGTTAAACGCGTATGTACTGCGGCGTTATTGGCAAAGTGGGGCAAGTATGGTTTATTTACCTGAGTTGTCTCTAGTGACGGTGGACGTGGGTGGTCCAAGATCGCGGTTGTGTCTGCTCCTCAGCGGATATGTACACGATGCTAGAGAGCCAGACAACACCGAAGCTTCACCCCTGTGCTCACTGTCGTATTTTGACGGCTTCCAATCCGTGCAGCCTTCTTTATTTGTTTCGGCTGGCTCTTTGTGTAAATCTATTTTAAACTTTTTAGTGCACCCGTCTAGGTTCAAGAACGAGTGGCTCTTTCGGGCAGACAGAGAGCGGTGCGCGGACCGCTTCCTCTTCTTGCCTTTGCTTCTGTGCGTAGTCGGGCTGTACACGGAGTAGTCAGACTCCACTAGTTCTGTGACCGTGGACGAGCTAAAGGGCGAATAGGCGTAGTCCCTCTCGTCGAGTGGGAGGAGACCGCCCTCGGCTTGGCTCGAGTGCTGGCTCGGCTGTGTATCGATTGCGTGGGGCTTCAAGTCTTTGGGTGTCTCACAGGTGCTCTCACAGTATTTAAGAGCGGTCCGTGAGCGAGTGCAGTGCGCGATGCAGTCCTCGGAAGCACTCAAACTGGAGAAGGAGTGGCTCTTGTGTTTTTTGCGATCATGCGAGGAAGTCTGCGCGCGCTTGAGGCTGGGGTGCTGATCGTCGCCGCTCCGTTCGTGGGCGGCGTCACAGCGCGTCTCGTAGGTGACGTCGGCACCGTAAGACCAGCGCTCGGTGAGCGAGTAGTCGGACCTTCGAACAACGTTAAAGTATGATTCGGGAGTAGGCGGCACCGGCAAGTGAGGTTAGCTGGCTGCTTCTTGGAAGTGAGTAACATAACACGACGACGCGAGGACGCAGCAAGCTAAATAACTTGTCGCCTCCGCTTTGTGGTTGCCGTCGTCTCCAGAAAAGCATCTTTAACAGCACTCACCGACAGACTCAGTTATCATATCACTCATGCCTACTGCCATCTACTACACTCTACAAGATATATTGTTAAGAGCAGTAACAATGAATCAGATTCACCGAACGACGCGACGGTTGCATTTAGGTGCTACAGTACAAAATACAAGCATAATATTAATTAACACTAGTAGCCGAACGAACGTCTAGTAGTTAGAGAATTACCTGTGGCACTTAGCCTCATAGATGGGCCACAACAAGCGCTGAGGTATGTCAGACACTCTGAATGCCTTTCGAAGTTTTCCTTCGCTGTTAGCGAGCGGTATTCTTACAAACTCACATTTCAGAATGGAATTCAGGACCTCTCGTATGCGAATCGTATCGCATAACAGTTTTACGTAAATCGCCCCTGGATACGCCAATGGCACTAAAACCGCAATGAACCGGGCCTAATAAAGGTCCGTGCTGAAAATCGGTGCAGTGGGCAAAACCGCAGCATATACCCAGCTTGAGGCCTCTTTAACACTGCATAACCTGGCTAAATTATTCTTGTTTCGGGAGTATGTTTCTAATCACATGTCGAATGTGCCCCTGTGGTGTTAATTTTATGTTTTTCTTCTTGTAATGGTGGAACTATAGACATACCACGGAGACAGAGTGTATCGAACAAAATTCCTCTCAAACGCGACACTCACACATTAACGTCAATGTGTGAGCCTAAGAGGATGGTAGATAGTGTCATTGACCACGGACTGCACTTAGCGTGCCAATTTGGCTAACATTGCCGCGCTTTGAAAGCTGGGACTGCTGTTGTGTTATAATAATTAAATGGGGAGGAACTAGCGAGGCTCGCTCACCTGGGCAGGCTGGTGACGAGCCGGGAGCTGCGGCGCAGCTCGTGCGTATCGGCGCGCGGCTGTGGCGACGTCGCGTGACGTCGGCCTCGGCGGATGGGGCTGGCACGGCGCACCTGGCGCGACCACCGACCGCCCACCACCCTGCTGTGAGAAGACCTGCGCGGGAACGGACTGCGTTACCGACGACTGCCCAGACCAACGGGCAAAGGCAAGACTAATGCTTGGCATCATTGACATTCAACAGAATGTAAATTACGTACGTTGAACTTTTCTAATTAGGTACATATCGTTGTTTATATTTTAACACCACTGAATTGTTTACTGAAAACTAATGTTAATGTATATAATTAATCTAGTATGAAGTATACTCAAATTATAAGATGGTACAGTAATGGTGACTGTGTGAAATTATGTAGTATTTTTCACAGACCTGGATAGTACCAATTATTGACAACGTGGTGTTAGAAATTAAGGCGCTTCGGAAAGCCAACTAGCGCCACCAATGGAATAAAAATCATAACTTGTTACGTTTTTTTCAAAAAGTAAAAATCCAATAGTTTAATATCTGTGATAACTAGTTTTAGCCTAGAACATGGTATCAAAATCCTAGGACTTAAATCGATTTTCGACACAAACGGCCGTTTTAGGCGGAAATCAATCAAAGTCCATGGTTGTTGATCCTAGGTTCTAGACTGCTAGGTTCTAGGGTGCTAAAAATACTTCTAGTGGTTAAGATTTATGATGTTTACTTTTTGAAAAAAAAAAAAGGAATTATAAAACAAGTTTTGATTTTTATTCCATTGGTTAAAGTAAGATTAGATAAGAACTCTTTATTGTACACACCAGAAAACAAAATACATAAAAAGGCTTACATATCTAAAGTTTAAAAATAAATAAATATTATTTATTTATAATATGAGCAATTGGAACTCCCACACTAGGCACAGTCCGTGTCGTGGAAGTCTGGTAGGATTCGCAAAATCATAATTAGCACCGGTTGACAGAACGAAACAATATCGAGTATCGAATCATAGGTAAAAACAAAAACAGTGCTACTATGGACTCGCGGGCTGCCGCACTAGGCCGAGCCTGTGATGCGGACAACCATATTGTAATTGGTATATGTATTTAAGAGCCGTAAGTAAACATTTTATCTAGTTAGGTGCACACAGTGAGACTCTAGGATCTTAAGATTATTATCAATTTTGAAATGAAATGAAAACTTAGCACGGGTTAGTGCATTAAAAATAAAAATAGTGTAATGAAATGAAAAGTTTTAAAAACCTATTTAGAGGCAAAAATTTTTTTTTAAAAGTGAAAACGTTTTATTCAAAGTAGCGCAGAAACTGCGGCTTAATGAACGTTACAATTCAAACTAGGTGTCCATTTCAAAATCTAGCTATTTTGGAGAAAAATATGGAGAAAAAAACTCTAAACTTAGTCTTTTCAAAGTCCTTAATTAACAGAGTTTACATAATTATTATAAAACATAGATCTCTGCATTGCATCATTATCATCTAAATAATCCTTTATGTTATAGGAGCCCTTTTGGTACAGTGTGCTTAACATATTTTTTGGACCGCGTTTCAGGTAAGCTTAATATAACTTCAAGTATTTTATTAAAGAAGCGTATACAATGCCCCATGAAAGATGTATTAACTTTTGCCAGTCTACTCAATTTAATAGATATGTCCCAGGCAATACTGTCTGAGTGGTCACTTCAATTCTTTAACATAGATAGGAATAGTAGATAGACCTGTGATTTTCCGCACTTAGGGCCATTGTATGTAGCAAGCAATGAGGTATTTCTACACTACAAACACTAGGGTTTCTTCACGATGTTTTCCATCATAGTTAGAGTGTGGTATTGCTAATATAAGGTCTATCTATAATCAGCCCACATCAACCCACTGCTGGGCATAGGCCTCCTTTTTAATATAAGGTCAGAAATGTACCTACATAAGTCAGAAAAATAAGTCATTGATACAAGCCGGGATTCGAACCCATAATCTCCCGGATTGAGAAGTTGGGCAATAGGAATAGTAACAAATCTGTATAATTAATAATATCGCACTGCAGACAGGACTTGTCTCAGACGAAAAGTATGGTCTCAATATTGGCAATTGCAAGCGCTACTACAGGTAAGATAAGATTCCTTGCCCATGGAGAACTTGCTTTTTTTCAATGTTGATAAAAACCATAACATAAGCTCTCCAGCATTATTTAGCATTAACTGCATCCCAGAGGAATAGGCAGAGACCAGGGTCTGCCGCCAATCCTAGCAATCCTAGCAGTCCTAGCAGAGCTCTTTCGCATCACCAACATGTTGGTCATCACTTCATGTTGGTTAGTCTAGGTACTCAGCTACACTAAATGTCTAGCCATTGTTGAACAGATAACAACAGAGCGGCGAGGTGTATGACACATAAAACAAACTCTCTCTCTATCTACCTAAGAGAAGACCTGTGCCCTATAGTGGGATGTATATAGCCTGCAATATTATTATTACCTACCTTTAAATAATATTTGTGTCAAATCTAACACAAACAAACAAAAAAAAATAGCAGAATAGTCTAAAATTTCAGTCCCAGATGGACACTTTAGTAATGCGATGAAGCTCTGTCATCTTAAGTACAACCATTAAAACTGCTTGCAAAGCTCTTGTCTATTTTTTACCTGACAGTGGTGGAACCCAAATGAAGGGTAATGTGTGTATTTATATTAGAGATAATCACCAAGCCAATTTCTCTTCTTTACACTTTTTCTCTTTATTT
The DNA here is from genome assembly GCA_934045075.1 of Yponomeuta sedellus. Taxonomy (NCBI): domain Eukaryota; kingdom Metazoa; phylum Arthropoda; class Insecta; order Lepidoptera; family Yponomeutidae; genus Yponomeuta; species Yponomeuta sedellus. The sequence continues at coordinate 14,902,681 of OW203728.1, read as the reverse complement.
ACAAGGCGTTAATGGGATATACTAAGGCATTTTTTTTAATGCATGCTTTTTTCCATCCAAGCTGACATGTTGTACAAAGGGCCCAATTTTATTAAAAGCAAATGGTCTTCCTAAGTCTTATTATTAGGGTATCATAAAGTGCATTCTAAATAATTATTATTATTCAGCTCCACAACTAAAGGTTTGTATTGAATGATGACAAATCAAAATAGTATTGCACAATATTTGTCACTCAATCTTCTGTTATTTTTATCACAAATAGATTTCTCTGAATTCAAAATAATTATAAGCTAGGGCTCGATGCATTTTAACGGAAAAGGCAAAATTGACTTCAAATCTCTAAAGGCAGATAATAATAATAGATTTACATAATAATACTGCACTGCTAACTTATAATACAATCTTGAATGATTTAACATAATATAACAAAGGGCTAGGCAGGCCAAGACTACTCAGTTTTTGAAACACAATGGATCTGAAGTACCTAAATATATGAAACTGAAGTGAAATGATCTATCAGACGATCAGGTTCTGGTTAGTCGCTCTCATTGCATTGATTGTAGGTAAAACTCAAAATAATGTAATGATTTTAATTTATCTCATTCTACAAACTGCTCAAACAAGATGGTGCAGTGGTATTTCTTTGTCATGAGCATATATTCCGACATAAGTATCAGAGTAAAGAGTAAAAGCAAAGACAATTTCAAATTGTAAAGATGACAGTGCAGTAAAAGCACTAATTACCTAAGGCGGCAAAACCCACAGCAACGTATCCCACTCTGGCTGGAATGATGAATGTCGAAACCACAGGACAAACGACATGACAAGGAAATTTTTTAATTTCAATTTTAGCACTTTTCCTCCACAGCCCCGCATCACGCTCGATGGTGCGTCATAATATTTTCCGCCTAAATAAGATTGCATGGCCTTGGACAAGGCGACATGCAAGGGTAAGCTAACATACCTGGTGGACTCCCTCGTTAGTGCAGAGTGTGACGAGGACGGTGTAATGTTTTGCTCGGCCATAGACGACGCTGGGTGACACTCGCGGCTGCTTGTGAGGGCCTGCGCAGCCCGCCCGCCCCGCTAACTGTCCGGCAACATGCCCGGGGTTCCGGCTGGCGGCGCTCGCATCCACCGCAACTCACTGGCACATCACCCGCACGGCACACGGATTCACTCACTGCTCCGAGCTGCAACAACGGGACAAGAAACACTCAGCGATGCGAACAATGTTGCGTTACATAAACATCGACACAACTCTGCCACCGCAGCACTTAGCGATACTACTCAAGACTATAAGCACTCTGAAAACGCGAAAAATCACTCTCTTACTTGAAATTACCACGTTTGGTGTTGTTTTCGGTTTATTTATTAAAATGGTGACACATCAAGGACGGCCTCTGGGTTTTTCGAGATTTTATGTTTCCTTCGACGATCTATGCACACTACACAGCCAAGCCACAGATTATTTTGCACACGAACACACACACACACAGCTGGCTGGCTGTCATCGTTCCAAATGTTGCCAGTTTATATTTATTAATTCTACTATTGATTTTTGACAACTCAAGTTTTTGTTGGGATTTCTAAGTAGCTTTCTACTACATCCAAGCAATCCAAGTTATAAGAAAACATCAAATATAAAAATATAAAAATCTCGGGACAGTGTTTGTTATCAAACTCCACTGAAACGGCTAACCAATTTGTATAATTTTTGTGTGTATATTAATAGTTCTGAGAATAATGTCGTAGGATAATGAATATAGCATTTAAAATAAAATTAATAACTACTTATTTCGATAGCTACACACAAAAAACACAGTATCTAGTCCCTCGTTCTTTTAAAATCTATTGTTTTAATCAATCTATATAATTGTTATGTAGATTCATAATCGTAGAATAAAAAAATACATTAAGGAGGAAATTTGATCAAAAAGTTAATCACAGTAATATATGATTGTGTGTGAAATGTAATCTAAAAGCTTGAATAGTATTTTTGTCCATTTCCATTATGGATGTAGGAAAACATCCATAATGGAAAAACCTTCTCTATAAGCGGCAACATTATTTATTACACACGCACCAATACAATAATAACATGACGTTTATTAGGTAACAATATACCACTACAGTGCGTTCACATTAACTTGACGCGTGAGAGAATTGGTAGCACTGAGATGTTTACTGTTACCATGTTAAATAAGAAATCATTCCCATTACTTGGGGAAAATAAAAGGATTGAGGGCTTGTTTTACCATCTTCCGATTAGGTCCAAAAGCTAATTCACATGTTATGTCCACCGTGTTACCAATTCTCTCACGCGTCAAGTTAATGTGAACGCACTGTATTTTAAATATACTATATTTTTTTAATATTATTATAACATACTACCAATTGTACTTTGTATCTTTACATGTTTTATAATATGTGCTCTGGTGTACAATAAAGAATATTCTTATCTATTCGCTCGCGCAGGTAAGCAAAGATATTCAGTAAAGTTCGTCCTCACGTAGATTGCTCGATTTTTTTATATTATGTAGGTACTGTAGTTTATTGAAAGGCTAGATTAGCAGCAATACTTTCTATTTTATTATCTTTTTTATCATCTAAACCTAGCCTAGCTGCGATTCTCAACACGACTGACACCTATCTAAACAAAACGTAACGATATTCTTTTAAATAATTCAAACTCTGCTAGACGGCTACGCCAGCCAGCTACAATAAAGAAGTATCGTTACAGTACACACAATTTCAAAAATCTACTATTGAGATTTGAGAGTAAATAGAAAACCAACTGTTCTACAGTTTATTGAAGCAAAATTAACGTATTGCTGATGAACTACCTATTCTATCTGGGTAGACTAGACTTTGTAGCGAGTCCAGCGGTTCCTAAACATTTAGGACTATGGAACTCTAAAAACCTGTTTTATTTTACGAAATTATTGTGCAGTGCAAAGTGCAACAACTATTTTTTTGTTGAAATAAGTTCATTTTTTATCAATATGTTAAAGGTTTGTTAATGCTTTTTTTTCAATAAAGTATAATAAACAAACAAATGGAACAAAAGGCGGTCAGGTGTGGTGTGAGTATTATTTCTGCTAAAGGTCCTTGATCCTTGAAACTGAATGAACATTTTGCTAAATACATATTATGAGGGGGCCTTCGGTGCGCGAGTTGGACATACACTTGGCCAGTTTTTTTTTCCTTCTTTGGACACATTTATCCCGCGCGCCGTAGAGGGAACAGAGAAAGTAAAGTAAGTAAAAAATCCTTATTTAGAAAAAAGGTGATTGGCAGTGTACTGTGTCTGCTGGTCCCCACACTAGGTAAATTCTGTATCGTGAGCTCCTGTTTGTGAATTTCTAATAGTAGAAAGGCCACTAAAGGTAGCGTACTCCGGTTGCTTTATCCCTACATTGAAGTATGTACATGTACAGTTGCCTGGGCTACCCGCAATCGCTCAGGTGAAATGAAAAGGGAAAATCATTACGGATGCTAGCTAATGTAACGGTGCAGTCAACGGTTAGCGGAAAGGTAAACCGCACTCACGAGAACAAACACATCGTGTCATTCAGAGAAAACCTTCCATTCCACATATCGGTTATAAACAACGACGCAGTCGTCTTTTGATAATCGTAATCAAAGAGACATAAACATTTACCTCAGTATATTTCTTGTGTATTTTCAACTGATCATTCACATTTATGTTTGTTTACAACTGTTCCTTCGTACCTCATTATCATATTGTATTCCTTAAAAAATGGTCATGTTACGTTGCGTCGCGGTATTTATTAGGAAGTAACGAACAACCACGAAGCAGATTATGCCAATCCAAAATTTCCGTAACTCATGTTTAAGCTTAGCTAACTTTAGCTAGGTACCCGACGTTTGTTCTGTGCCGACGACGTGATATCGAGCGAGATGGGGTGCTAGTGAGAGGCAGTGTTACCAGACGCTGGCGGGCCAATGTCACCAAAATTAAATAAATAAGGAATTTTAAAAATGATGTAGCTGAATTTTAGACCACGTAACCTAAAATCGCCTCAATAGAATATCATACTTTTTGTTTAAAAGAGCGCTTTTAGTTTTATATGCAGTTATTTTCTTTTCTCTCAACTATTAATCTTAAAAATACGAATATACCTTTTTGACGGATCAGTACAGGTCAATCGTCGTTTTTTATATTGATCGAACACAGCGTCAAAAATCCAAAAACACGATAAGTCGATATTAATAAAAAACACGATTACGCAAAACATATAGCTCTTGGTGTAAATTTTCGAAGATTGCTGGAGGTTTTATACCCTAAACGATCAAAGTTGCTTTTTCGTTAAAGCAAGAACATCTATGATGGATGAAAATTTCACCCTCTAAATATTTTTATAAAATAATTATAAAATATTTTTAGCCTCTAAATAGGTTTTTAAATTTGTTCCTTAGCACGGGTTAGTGCATTAAAAATAAAAATAGTATAATCATGTGGGTACAGTGATATCGTTCCGATGTTAAAACCTAACTGCAAAGTAGGTAGTCGGGGCTGAATGCAATTTGCTTAAGTCAGATGTCGCTGCCTGTACGTAATACATAGAATAGTGTAGAGGTTCGAAATTTCACTGATGCCGTGAGTCGCCCATTGGCTCAATTGGTAGAGCGCTGGCACGGATAGCCAGAGGTTGCGGGTTCGAATCCCGGCATGGGTGAAATTTTTAGCCTCTAAATAGGTTTTTAAATTTGTTCCTTAGCACGGGTTAGTGCATTAAAAATAAAAAATAGTATAATCATGTGGGTACAGTGATATCGTTCCGATGTTAAAACCTAACTGCAAAGTAGGTAGTCGGGGCTGTAAGTAATGCAATTTGCTTAAGTCAGATGTCGCTGCCTGTACGTAATACAGAGAATAGTGTAAAGAGGTTCGAAATTTCACTGATGCCGTGAGTCGCCCATTGGCTCAATTGGTAGAGCGCCGGCACGGATAGCCAGAGGTTGCGGGTTCGAATCCCGGCATGGGTGAAATTTTTAGCCTCTAAATAGGTTTTTAAATTTGTTCCTTAGCACGGGTTAGTGCAATAAAAATAAAAATAGTATAATCTAAGGTTCAGTAAAAATAAAATTTGTAACATAGTTTTTACATTTTAAAGGATTTGTCTGAAGTTCTAATTATTTTTTATTTAAGTTATAGTTTTGACTGTACACTGTGTTATGCGATGCGAACAAGTATGATGTTTATCATCATATAATTTTATTACGGTTACTTTCTGGGTACTGTACCAATTTATGACGAAAACAGCTAAATTCAGCCATAAAATAGAGTATAAATTTTAATTTTTGTGCATCACCTAGCCAAGCTAGGTTTCGACTGAGCCCCATAAAGTAAAAAAAATATTTTTTAAATAATTCAAACTTGACTAGACGGGCTGCGTCGGCCAGCTATTATAAAGAAGTACATAGGTAATGTTATATAAGAATAGCAATTTATTTAATAATTTTGAACACAAGGAAGATTTGATTGAATTTTTTTTTTCACTTATTTATTATTGTGCATGAAATTGTATCGAATTTATTAATTAACTTTAAATACAAGGAAAATTTGATTAAATTTATTTTTGTTAATTCGCTTTTTACTGTGCATAAAATTATATCGAAATTCACTCATTCAAAATTAAATTAAATAATGTAATCAATTGACATAGATTGCCCTGTTGTAATAATATAAAATCATGTCAAGTCGCCCACGATACAGGCTATATTATGCCTAGTGTGGGATTATTACCACTATTCTTAAGTTATTTACACAAAACCTTATTTTTAGTATCTAAGCACTGTATAACCATTGCTATCTGGCATTGTGTATTATCTATCTATAATATGAAAATGAATAACTGAATGTGTTGGTAAGCGCAAATCTCGAGAGCAGCTGAACCGATTTCGCTAATTCTTTTTTTAGAATATTCCTTGAAGAACGAGGATGGTTCTTACGGAGAGAAAATAAAAGAAAAATTAAAGATTCCACTGTTAGGCGGTAAGAAGTTCACTTGGTTAGCTAGTTCTTTATATAAATAAATATTATTTGAGTATGCACACGATTCGTGGCTTTCGATAACGCGCATATGGGCCGGTATCGTGGTCCCGTAGGCGGGGCAAAGGGCCAGGCTGGTGAACGACCGCAGCGCTCGCCTCACTGTCCGTCCGGTCTGTCCACTGTCCAGCGGCACCGCACGTTGGCATCGTAAAGCGCGATTGCGAACGACCCCATTTCAAAATAAGAACACGAGCGAAAATCTAGTTTTACACGGCCCGAGTGCTGTGAAGGCGCACGCTGATAAAACGCGATAGAGCTGTTGGAAAGTGTCGAAGAAAACACGCGAATAAATTAGGCCAAAGATATGCCGTTCAATGATATCTTATCATAATCAATTTAAGTCCCACGTCAAAGGATGTTACGTAAAGTAATGCACTTAATACAAAGGCATACAATGCTCGGCCTGAATAGGAAAGTAAAGTACTTAAGGCACTCTACATGCGACAGGAATATCCAATGACTTTGACCCCAACCAGACGGCCAGGGACGTAAACAAAGGGTTTCATACATGCCTAATAAATATAGCTACTAGCGACGCAGGACCCAATGAATCCCGCTCCATGCCAATAAATAAGATACAGTTCGAACGTTATGTACCAATATTGTTTTATAACGCATTTTTTTTAAGAGGAATTGATAGTTGTAATAGTATGTAATACTACATTTCGTGGGGCGGACGCCCCACTTCGGTCGAAACAAACAAACAGTCATAGGCGTTTTGTAGCTAAAAGAGGACCAAACTAACAAAAATAAAAACCTGCCGAGTAACAATTCAAACAATCTGGAGCCTGTTGCTGTGGGACAAAAAACTGAACCCAGTCGAGTCGCGAGCGGCCAGGTGCCAGCGCCAGCTATAACACTCCCGGACGAAATACCTGCTCGAAACCACTGCATCTATTGATTGCAGACATTGCAGTCTACCCAAGCGACAGATGCGCATACCTCGCGAATCAATAACCCATGCTGGCTAGTTTGAAACTAATAACTAGTTTAGATGCTTGAGGAAAACAACACGCTCGTCACACCGATTGCCATTCTACTGTAATGACCTTCCTTGACTCCGGACGTTTATCTTCGCCTCGGGCCGCGCCGCAGCGCCGAATACTCGCCTGGCGTGTTGTTAAACAACACGACTGTGCCACACTTGGATGCCAATCAATATTGAGCTCTATTTCCTCTACTCAATCTTTAAACAACCGGAATTGTGGACTCATGTATTGGTAAATAAAACATTAAAGTTCAACAAACACGGGCACGAACTGCACCAACTGCTTCGGGTATTGAACATAAAACTTTGGTGAGCGAAAAGCACAAAAAAGGTAGGTAGTATAACAAGGTCACAGTTACCGAATTACCCAAGCACACTGAAAACCACTTCGTTGGATACTGGTATACAAACACAAGCGAACCAAAACAACACGAGCAGACGCCGACCGAAAAGATTTAACTAGTGCTTAAAACAGTTTTTGTAGAATTTTAACAGTAGGTACCTACCTCTGCCCAGCCTTCTGAGCTCTAAGCTTGCAGTATTACGGTTTGTTTTGGTTTGCGGTGATGATGTTCAGGCGAGGGGCTGCAAACCAAGGCCATGGGTCATCAACCCGGCAATCCAGCCACGTGCGAAAGCAGCTCACCTCGAAGACTGGTGTGAACACCCTGACGCACGCAGCACTCGTACTAAACTGACCATAAACATTGGTCTTGGTAAACTTTAGACTAGTAAGTAGGTACCTACCTGCCTTATCTGCGTCCTGTTACCTGACATAACTTTATATAACAACGGAGGACTCTTAGCAACAATAAACAACCCAGAGATCTCCAAGAAAAAAATACGGTACACTGACAAAACCTTTGTTCAATATTAGAAAGCATTTCGTTTCGAAATCGACACAAAGCTATCAGCTGTTCAATCCCACGAGTCAGGTAGAGCTTCCTACTTTTTGTGTAGTACGATCCGCAACAATAAAATTCATGTCCAGCCCCGGAAACATGAGCCCCTATCCCGCACGCGAGAAATAGACAAAATTACCCTATAAGTCGCTCTCGTAGCGGATGAGAGAACGATATAGTGCGAGTATTTGTCTAGGCATAAGAGATTCTGCTACCATACTTTACCATCTGTAGAATACTTTAGGGACCATAGGCAGCCAAGCGGTAAAAAGCAACAGACTAGATATAGCCTTGTAGACTGTATCATACCACTAAACATTTGAGAAATAACTTTGGAACCTCGCTAGAGCAACGTGCAAACTGCAATATCATGTTTCATTTGTTTTCTGACTGACTAAATAAAACAAATGACATAATAATAAGTGCATTGTAATTGTAACACAAGACAAGTCTTCGTGCTCGTCCTTCCGTAATGAACTACCTAACTGAATAAACAAAGAGTCGCGTCACCGCGTCATTGTTATACCTACAATGATAATGGCCGTCATTGCTTCGCGAAAATGCTATTCGTCAGACGCACGCAGATAGTTACATTAGACATTTTACAGGAAGTTCTGGCTTGAGACAACTCTTAGGGAGGAAAGAAACTTCGACTAAATCCTCACTAACAAGTCTCGGTTCGGTAGACTGGAAATCTTTTGACAAAGGCTCGCACATCATGGTTCGATAGTTTTAATTTAAGGTGCAAACTCAAAGAGCAACAGTGTAATGTCGGATGTGTGATTTACAATGCAACAAAATCAATCTCCGTCTGGCCGGGGGTGCACCCTCTGGTGTCAACGACCGGCCCAGTGCTCCCCCGCGCCGAAACGCACCTCGCTGCAGCGGAGCCCTGCCGGTTCAACGAACTCGCCTTGCTGCCACGACCCTCCATCGACGCAGCCCCCAATAACACTCTACACGCCCAGACAGGTCACCTCGCAAAATCACTTTTGTTTCTACCCTGCTATACCTATGTATATAGTTTTATTAATATGCTGGCCGAGTATCTTTGTCGTCGTCGCACAAACCACAAAATGAAAACAAAACCAACAGCAACAGACCTGTTATCCGAAGGTAAACATATATACAATGAATAAGATACACACAATATTATTCACGAGTGGCGGTTCGCGTCGGCAGCTTATGCCTAACAAAGGAACTTACGATCTCAAACAAGGGCACAGCCACCGAGTGCAGAGCCGCGGAATAAAATAATAAGACTCGACATTTTCACAAATATGCTGTTGGCTTTTTACTAAATGTACAGGAAGTACTAACGGGGACAAGCGTCTGCTGCAGATGCACTAAGTGGCTTTGGCTGACTATTTCTGTACGGGCACGTCAGGGGCATAATCTAGACGAGAAATAAAACTGCACTGCGCTCGTCGCCAACACAAATCCGTTCAAGGATCTTAGCTTTGTTACAATTTCAATGCTACTTTAACGCGAGCTTCAGAATGCACTATAACTCTTGAGGGAGCAGTGAATAACGTCGCTACCAGACGAATCGATCGCGGAGTTCGCGAATCGCACACGGGTTCACACGACACGTTAGTTACTAGTGAAAATTAGCAATTCTATGACTGACGACTGAAATAGGTACACGTGGAACGCTCAATGAAATCGATTATTTATAGACCGATAAACATTATCACCAATATGAAAAAAAACTAAAAATGTTTCAACAGGAAATTTTATTTGCCCAACCACGCCATTCTATTGACTTAGCAGGCTTTTATAAATAGCGGGTTTACATACGACAGGCATGTGTGACCTAAATAACGAAAATGTATAGCGAACGCTACATAGTATGTGGAGGTGGCTACAGAACAATGAGATTGATAGCGCCGCTACCCATCACGGTGGATGGGGCATCTGTACTCTATACAATTATATATTATAGATGCTTTTATTAGCATCAATGAGCATTGTCTTAAATATTCACAATAGTTACATTAATATTAAAAAACCTCTAAAAATTCCACCCATGCCAGGACTCGAACGAGCTAATATCGGTGCTCTGGCACAGTTAGCCAGAGGTCAGCGGGTTCGAGTCCCGGCATGGGTGGAATTTTTAGCCTCTAAATAGTTTTTTTTTAAATTGGCCTTAGCACGGGTTAGTGCATTAAAAAGAATATAGTTACAGTCTATTTATTCTTACTTGTCCAATTTAGTAAACAAGATTCTAACCTTAAAATTGAGATTAGATACCTAAACTAGACAATTTCTCGCAAAGTCATGAACTTTGTTTATAAAATTGGCAGCGTGTTATCTAAAAGAGTGTTCCAGGTTACTTCATTTATGGAAATATGGCAGTTTTGGACTAAAAAGTCACAGTTTAAGGGTAGAATCTTGTTTACTAAATTGGACAAGTAAGAATAAATAAACTGTACATTAATACTTAATTTGAAAGATGTAAGGTTATGTATGTTATGAGTTTATGACAAACCATAATGCTACAATTATTATAAATTAATAATATTTACTGATCATTTTTGTGAATAGGTTTGTGATTAATTCGACCTTCGATTCACACGTGTATGAATACTTTTAATTATGGTTTAATAAGTTTAAATAAAAACGCTAACATTGATTTATTCCATACAATAAAACAAATACAATATATTTAAAGTTCGTTCTTGTATCGTGTCATCGTATCACTAGAAACTGCCAGCTCGTATAATTTGTCCAAAAAGTGCAGAAATTACAGAGTAAGGTTTTGCTCAGACCTTTTGTCTGTTAGTTAATTTCTTGCACTTAAAAGCATTATAAAAACAAAAAATACAGTCATTTCATTAAAAAGATGTAATGAACATAATAGGTAGTAATGGTCTTAATTTAAGTTTCTTGAATTTTTGGACAATCTTTTGGATTTAACCCTTAAGTGGACAAGGGGAAAATAGTTCCCACGTTAAATTGAACTTTATCACCTTGAAATAGAGTTCAAAACCAATAAAAAAATCATACTACCCAACCCTATTAAGGGTTAAGTTGATTTGATGAAATAGTTCCGGTTTCGTACTCTGGTTATTTTTTCGCTTTAAAAATTAATAAAATAGCTCCAATCGAAATATTCAGCTCTGGCTCTCATAATCACCCTCTTTTTTAGCACAATACTTTTGTATGTAACTGAGAAACTAACTATGTTGTATATCTGGAAGTTACATTTCAATCTACTTCTAATATTAAAGTCTTATCGATTTGAAACTTTCGACATTTCATACCTACATACACTTCGGATCAAAAAGCAATATTTTGGTATCATAGAGCCGATGTGATATTATTATGCCACCTATCCCAATACGCGTGTACCAAAATCTATGTGTAGACAGTTAGCCAGGATAAGCGTTGTAATTCAATACTGTTGATTTGGTATCTCTATCTTGTGTCACTTCAACAATAAAAATTTTTTTTTAACACACTTTATTTGGGTGAAAACAATATAAATTGGTATCATTTAACTGAATTTCGGATCTCTATTCCTAGTCTGTCGACAGTGTTAAGTAAACTAGAACAGAGTGCTTAGTGCGAGTTTTTTAACTACTCGATCGCGTTAACGTAAACTCATATTTCTATGGCATCGAGGAAGCGCCACCTAGGGACAAGTATGGAAATTAAAATTGCTGAGTGCGAGTTGTAATGGTTTACGTTGAGAAGTGAACACGTTTACCAGCCAAAACACGAATAAACGCGAGTGCGAGTTGTACTGTGACAGCGTTTTTCCAGTTCGAACGGTTAATTTACTCATACTCACTACTCAATGCTCGATTAACGCGGTAGTAAAGTTATTCGATTGGATCTGTCAAACTCGCACTAAGCACTCAGCCTCATGTAGTTCAGACAACTCGCACTCAGCATTTTTAATTTCCATACTTGTCGCTGGGTGGCGCTTCCTCGATGCCATAGAAATATGAGTTTACGTTAACGCGATCGAGTAGTTAAAAAACTCGCACTAAGCACTCAGCTCCTACTGCTTAGGTCACGCTAGTGCAGAACCACTTTAAATTACACCAATAAGTGACATTCATCGATTAATCCAAAAAGCGCTGATGTTCTTTTTGGAATCTTTCAAATACTTTGAATTAATTTGGAATTACCCCATCTTTTAGCGTAGCCACTGAATATTATTTATGTTCTACTTTTTAGTACCAGTCAAAAGAGAATTAGTTAGTCTTTAAATACAGTTTATTATAGTTGCATCAGATCGAAAAAGTAATTGTAAAACATGTAACACCGTTGTAAATACGCAGATGAAGAAGCTCCGTTACGTTGAAACGAAAGCTCGTATTAACCACCGCTCGATGCGGCTCGTATCGAATGGAGAAAGCAGCTATGGTGTCGCAACACCACGACACCGCAGTCGAGGCAAAAGGTTTCGTGACGGCAGCCCGCGGGCTTGCACAATGAGGCCTAGCAACCGCTCACTCCGCTGCACGCTCCACGACATTTACCACACCGGACTGGTACACGTTTCGGATCTAATACGAAACAAAACTACGGCAGGAAAGTGGGCCGAGATCTGTACGCAAAGGAGTTTGCCCTAACTTCAAAAGTAGGTCATGTTAATGGAACAAAGAAAAGGGATGTCGGTCACAGGCGGCCGAAAGGTTACATAGGTCGCGCAGCCAATTGAACGGATCCCGTCGATGTGGACTTTCAATTTATAGAGCTGAGCCCAAACTGGCGTGCGAGAGATTGAGCTCAAGTCTACGGCCGTTTACGCAACAAGCACAACTAGGCCGATAACGTGCTGCGCTGAGGGACATCATTGGTTGTTCTTTATTTTGTTTTACAATCGAATCACATGATCTAGTGATAGTGAACATCCCCGCCGTTGTTCTACAAAACATGGTTGCTATTTGATGGCATCCCCTTTATAAGACATTCGCTAAATGTATTGCTTACAAAACAGAATTTGTATTCAAAATCAAAAAGTAGTTACTGCGAAGGTGAAGCCAAATTCTGAGGGTGTTATTCTGGACAAAATAGAGTACAATTCTAGTAGCATTCTTAAAGATGTCAAATTAATTTACGGAGTTAAAAGTTCACTACGGCTGACAAAAATAGTGGCGGTAGCCTGCTCTATTTCTGTACTGTAGTGTCGTGTTACGTAACTTGCTAGTGCCGCATGGCATGGACAAAGCTTGGTTTATTAAGTCGACTTGCTCTAAGAACATATGTTAGGTATGACTAAACGATAAGTTGCCTGAAACAACCAACCAAAATTAGACGAACGCTGCCGTTTCTAGCAAAGCTTTTCATAAATAAACAATTCGACTGCCACTGCCGAGATAGGTGGCTTGTTGCGCGACCTACTTAACTCCAAGTAGGTAAATCAGACTCGCTCCGTAGGCACACGCGCGACCTTAATAGCTACCAATATTTTGTTGTTATAATCATGCATAAATCGCATTTGGTTTATGCAACATGTTATTTTTTCGTGTTCGACAATGACTTTCACTCGTCTTGCCCCTCTCTCTCTCTCATCCCAACAATCACTGTATCTGGGTCCTCAACCGATAGGGCCCGATAATGGTGACACCAATCACAAACGAACAGTACCTTCGTAAAAGCACCTTGTTTATCTAAAAAGGTAAATAATATATATAGGTATCTACTTTGGCGCTATGGAAGTGCTAAAAAGCCTGCGGATTACGGATTCGCGTCAGCAACGCGGCCTCGTTTTTAATAAGGTGACCGTTTGAGCAATAGGCCGATTAGCGCTCGTGTGTCAGAGGATGCACCGTTGAAGGCCCGTTGCATATGAGTATCGACTGCGAGCCGTCGGGCTCCAGCCCCGGGCCGCCGCGGCGGATCGATATTCCCGGCCCCGCCACCGACCCTTATATACCGACGTTGAATTGAATAGAACTTCACAGAAGACCGAGCCACCCCTGTTAATAAAACCTAATGCGAATTCGGATAACGTATAAAATTACTTATTTCGTGTTATTGGTGATTAGGAGGTTAATTAGGAGAAATGTCTGTTACGAATTTACTTACGAACTTAATAGATTAAGTTGGAATGTCTCTGTAAAGACAAGGTGTTAATTAATATGCACTCGACTCTAGTCATCTACAACAGGACTTCTTTGAACGTTACTTTGATAGTTTTCTTATAGGCGTTGGATACGACTGCAAGTCGAAGACAAGATGCCGATGTGGGCTCTGTTACTGCCTAGCTTGATAAAGCTCAGTGAATCACAACAAAACCTGGTCAATCAAGACTTCAATTACTAATAGCCTGAAGAGTAGTTGAGTCGTAAACCATATTGCGATCTCGTTATCTAGCGGACCTCTATTACATTTTCGTTTGTGCACAGTGCAAATACAAGCTCCCTCGCCCCCAACCGCCTATATTAGGAAGACAAAAGAGAAGCAGGGCATTAAGCTCCGAGCAATCGTAACTAAGTGGACGATTTATGCTTCACTACAGCGTCTAGCTGGATTGGAAGCACTCGACCAAGGAGTGTTTCTCGCATGAACGCCAGCGTGTGACCTTAATTCTTCTTCATGTTTATTATGTTTTACACAGGCAGGCATGACCGCCGGGAGAGATAGATCTCTGCAGCAAAATTCCAACAGAACCTTCCGACGTTGCAATTGAAATTACAATTCTTCATGTCCACATCATACTTTAGCCATAAGTAATAAAAGATTAAGACATTGTGACACGTGAATTTTACATCGCAGGCGCCTATTTACGTAATTCGTCACACAACAACCGTGCTGTGGCGTAGGTGATTTAATAAACAAAATGGCTGCATGCACCGCACATGGTAGGTAGGACGATAAGATACGTCCCTATGTTGCGATAAAAAAATGCGCTCTCTAGACGATTCTCACACGTGTTGCCTGCCTCCAACTGAGAGTGGGTAACACAAATACCCACATCGAAACAGAAACTGTAACTCCTTCTGCCCACAAGTCTATTATATTGGATTACTACCTCCAAAAAGCAGAGCTGTTGGTGCTATAAACTAACTGTGCTTTAACAGCTGCTTAATTGGAAGCCCAAGAATATGACAATTGAAATCTATTGATTGACCTTGATCTCATCTCTCCATAATAACTAGGTTTATGAAGTATTTCTTCTGTAATATCCACCAATACATACCAGACTTTGTTAAACACCAAAACAATACTTCATACCAGACTTTATTGAACATATCATTTTAATCATTGCTTTAATCATTGAACGTAAAAATCATTGTTTTAAAGGAAAATCTGATTTTTTCTTAAGGGTTATTGTACCTGCAGATATATTGACCTTGATTTACAATAATAAATAGGCATAGGTCTATGAAATATTTAGAATTGTATGTGGGTACTTTTGTGAAAAAAAAAAATAATCGACAACTGTTCACTTATTGTTAACTTATGAGAAACCAGGGGTTAGTGACACAGTAAAATGGGGGAGAAGAATAAGCTTTTGTTTTAGCTCTGTAACTGAATTGTTGTCAACCCTTAATCACAGGTATTATACAGAATTTATTGAATTGGAATAGCTTAAAAAAGCAATTAGGTACTTTATCCCTGTATATAGAGCTTAATAAATAACATGCAGACTGCACTAAAATATTACATTTCTAACGGAGGCGAAAAGTAGTGCAAGCTAACAGAACCAGTTTAAAATAGAGAGCAAGACTTAAGTAAGCACACAAACAATGACAAACAGGTTACTTATCTACACTTGCGATGATGCTTTTGTGATTGCTGAGAAGTCACACTAATTACCTACCTATTTAGGTATTAATTGTTAGCTAATAACCACTTTGGACATTTATTTGTTCCTGGCACCTACTTTGTTAAGTCGTATGAGTATCACTTAATGATTCTGGGGTCGTTGATGGAATTTTAAATGTTTTTCATAGAATATTTGGTTCTGTAACATACAAATGGTAATTTGGGCTAGTTTGGTAGACTGTTGAGAGCTGCCATTCTGTGAAAAAGACTGTGTAGAGTGCAGCCAGGTAATCTTCGATGTTGCCAACTATAGTATGGGACAGAAGTGTAAAAGTAATGCATGGTAGCTTTTCAGAATGCTGTTACATCTGACATTGCATCTCACTTGCACATTCTAAATAAACTTTTGATGAATATAGTCTATGGCTTCGCCAGACAATAAAATCATAGACATTATAATAATATTGGCCTTTTTTTTTTGCATCTACTTAATGAGATGATTTATACAGCGTCCAGTGGTATCTTCACTCACACTAGATGGGTGAAGGGACCACTCCGACGCTGTAGTGCCTGGGTCATGGTTTTATAGATGGTGTAGGCTTGCCCAGCACCTATACCATCCTGACAGCATCCTGATAGACATTAATAACAAAACAAACAGGCTTATTATAAATGCTTGTGCAGTGCAGTGCTTTAAAGAAATCATGTTTTAAAAAATAACACTATCAGACTATGTACATAAATCAAAAGTATATTTTTGTATGATTCATGTGCGATTGACACTATCATTGAACAAAAATAGGGAGGTAGGTACTGTAACTATACTTCTTTGTATCGTTACAGTACCTACCACATTCTAATGGCACATTCTAAATACACATTAACCATTTTTTTAAAACATGGATGAATAATGGTGATCTCTATTTTTAGAATTTAACTATGAAACACACAAAGAAAACTTAGTGGGTACAAACAATTAAGTGCCAATAGAAAGGCTTGCAAATAGTAACATTTTGTTACTGGTGGCGAAAAAATCATGTTCATTAAAATTTGCATTTGCATTCCTTTGTTTCATGATAATATAAGGTAGACAAGGCAGGTAGCCATTGTTGTGTTGGCAGACAAAAATTCGACAGAATGTCTCGGCGGGTACCTACTATTATTATTCTACCTTGATTGAATTCACGAACAGGTAGGTAAGCCAAGACCCTTCATTTTAGATTTGATCGAAACCATAAGTAGGTAATCCACGACGTAATTTCGTAATGCCAATGCCACGTACGTAACAAATGTAACCCTAATATTCTCCAGGATTTTAAACAGCTGAATGATCAATTGTAGTTAATTTTTCGTACTCTTCACCCATAGCATTGTATAATAATGATACCTCTAAATTGATTAACAAGATTACTTACCTTTATTCCAATCAGATATAATTTGTCCAGGGCACTTATTCTCTGCGATTTTATTGCAATTCACGCACAATTCACAAAATGTCCATATATCAAGACGAAATGACACTGTTCAATTTTAATCCATGGTGATTTCAAACATTGCGAAGAACAAAAACAGCTGGCCGTTCATGTTTTTTCTGGACACAAGCACACAAGTGATGGCGACCAATAACAAATCTTGAACAAATCAAAATGCGTCAAACAAAAATGAACTTCAAGTGAATGACAATAGGAAGGAACGTTCTCCGCAGGTTGAACAACATACCAAATCAATATTGAATTCTTCATTCAGTGCCACCAACCTGATAAATGTGTTCCGAAGTGTTCTGTCCGAGCCTGCATATCTCTGACTATTCGAAATCATAAAACAATGTAGGGTCCCGTAGTACGATTTCTTGATTGCTTTACACTTTACACCCACTTCATCAAAGTAATTTTTACCATTAAAAATTTGAAGCTTTTTTTTTTTAAACTTTGTCGACTATTACTCATCAGCATCATCATAATCAGCCGGTGTCATTTCACTGCTGGACATAGGCCTCTCCCAAGACACGCCACTGCGCCCGATCTTCGACTCGTCCAGTTCAGTTTGCCGATTCTAGGTCTCCACTCAAGAACCAGTCTATCCCAACAGTTATCGGTCCGGTTGGCGGCAGATATGACCCGCCCACTAACACTTCAGTTTGTTAATCAGTTGAGCTATGTCGATCACTTTAGTTCTCTGGCGAATAACTTTGTTTCGGATTCAATCCCGCAGAGAAATACTGAGTATAGCTGTCTCCATAGCTCGCTATTTCTCGTTGACTTGTAAAGCTTATATAGTCTGTATTTAAGTTCGTAAAAAATACTGCCACTTTGACACTTTGGCATTTGTTAACTTATAAGTTATAACTCTACTTCATCTTCTACTCTACGTAGATAACAAAACAAAGGGTCAATGCATACTAAATCCGACCTCAGCATAGACGCAGGTTGCATGTTGTAACACATATTGCATCTACTCATGTCGGTTATACCGTCCTCATGGTCGTCTTCGTCACTTCTTAAACCATCTTGGACATTAATTATAAGACGTTTTGTAGGCGAAAACCTGCACAAAAACAAAACCGAGGTAAACAGGTGATCAGAGATCGAAGTCCAAGTAAACAATAGTCAAAGTCACATGTGCACAACCAGTTCGGAAAACAAGGGGAAACGACCGACATTCGTGTAACCAAGAAAGAAACAAAATATTTGAATACATCTCGATGAATGATTAACTCAAACCTCAAACCCAAGTTCGGCAACACCCCACCCCATTTCCTTCCAAGTAAAAATGGTGTGCTAATAAGTTGTGTTTTTCAAATATTTTTCTTTCATGAGTAATGAATGAGGCGTTATCAGCAGAAATTCACAAAGTACTTCATAGATGGTGTTAAGAATAGAAGTTTGATTTTTGAACGCACCCATGACGGGCGGAACTACTTGACATCTGTCAGATGAGCTGAAAAAATTGACCTCTTGTTTCTTGGTTGTTGAAAGTGTGATTTCCAAAAATTGTGTGGCAATTAGATTGCCGGGCTTATATCTTCGTGTGAAGTGCTAAATAAGTTCAGAGACGGATCCCAGTGTTTTTGTTGTCGGGCGAAGGATCGCCCAAAATATTCTCACGCGGTGAAAACGTAGTGCCGTGAAAGTGCACTGAAGGTAGGTAGGTTTCTGGGGAAAGAGCTCTTGGGACAGACTTTGTAAGTGCCTTGTTTTCTCATTAGTTTTTAAGTATTAGTATTTAGGTGGGTCCTATACCCAACAGATGGGGCTTATAGGCGTACACATACAAGAACAGTCACACACAAGAGCTGCATTCCGGTTCTTCTATGGCCACGTCAGTAAGCGCCATCTATGAAGTGCTTTGTGAATTGGTGCTGAAAATGGCTCATTCAATAATTATGTTATTAGTGCAACAAGGTTTTTGGTTACATGAGTGTACTTTAACACTGTGAAAAATATCTACCACTATATCGATATATTTCATAATGGTGACGCAGCTTGTTTTTTTGTATCGAACTATTGTAAATTAAAAGGAAAGCTGGAGTGATAGTTTTCCTCTTAATTTCTTTATATCTGCAACAGCCCTGAATTTTTAAAAAGCTTAGTACTTCGCAAAAGGACCCTTGAACTGAAAAATGGTTTTCGTTAACCCACAATATTCTTAAACGATCAATCCAACGTTCAATACCTCACCCTATGAGATGAAAAAGAAAATAAAGTTTATTCATTTACCATTGAACTTTATTACAATTAAATGCCTTCAATATCCTTAATTTAGGTAGGCGAGGTACCCTAATATTTTTTTGTTTCATTCTAACATTAATATAGTTAACCTATGCCAAATTTCAACTTTCTGCAGCTTTTTTCAGTAAAAGTATTTTAGGATCTTCTCTGAGCTACGTCGTCGCGGACAGTCAGACACATATGGGAAACATGGCAAAATTATAAGGGGTTCTTGTTGACTACCGAACCCTAAAATGATGAAATATGTATCGTTTTTTTAATCTGTGGTCTGTACTAATGTACTCAGAACTCAGAACTATGAACACTTCGGAACGGTATGTCGTTCCATTTCATTTACAAAATGTAGCAATGGATTGCGTGAAAAAAACTAAATCGGTTTATTTGTTCCTCAGAACTTCGGAACCTCAGAACAATAACTAAAGCACACAGAAAAAATAAACCATAAAGCATGAATAAATGCTTGTTCTGTGATAAATGCGTTATTGTTCTGAGTTCGGAACGGTATGTCGTTCCATTTCATTCAAAAATGTAGCAATGGATTGCATGAAAAAAACTAAATAATATTGGTTTAGTTGTTGTTCTGAGAAAGAAAAAAATCTATTTTGAACTTGAAACACTTGAAATGTATGCGATAGGGTTGAGCCAAACGCTATTATACGGATAAACGAACTATTTAAAATACTTCGTGCATTTTACGTCCAGCTTAACAAAAGCGAGAAAAACTTCGCATTTATAGAATTTATTGTTTTATTCACTTAACCATTTCTCTCAAAATATATTTATATATACCACTCTCCTGTTAGGATAAAAACAAACTTTGCAAATATTTTCGCCTTTTTGTAAATACAAAAAAATATATAATATAAAGAATGAAGAAAGAAAATACATTTATTTGGTTGTATGAAGCTAGAATTAATTTTTTTCTTACAGTTTGTTATTAATTTTATTGTGTTTTCGTTTTCTATAATATATAATCGGCATTGTCAAAAAAATTAATTTTTGTGCATATTTATATTTGTTTCGAAAACATAGGTGACTGAGAGACTGGGCCGAATGCCTATTTCGATTATCTAGTTAGTGTTGGATTGCTTTCATTAGTTTTTAAAGTGAAAAAAAAAGACCAACTAGTATTTTCCTTCGGAAACATTAGTTTGACGGTAAGCTTTTCTCTTTTGCAATTGACTTAGTATTTCGTTTCTGGAAAAAGAATTAAAAATATTCTTTGCTCGAAAATATCACATAAATTCTTCAAATATTTTATGATTTTCTAACTCATTTTCTTGTTGTTTTATTTCCGAAGTATCGTCCTCTTGAGAGAGACATAATTTTTTCAATATATCTGAAGGCGATGGCATATTTTTCTCTTCCACTGGTATGGAATCTATTAATTCTTCAAAATTTGAGTTTAATAATTCATTCAGGCTTTCATCGTTTTCAATTATGTGTTGTTCTGTATTGTCTTTTGCATAATCAATTGAATTGTGAATTTCAGTTTCAAACTGAAGTGATATTAAAGAAAAGTTTTCTGTTTCGGTATCTTCAAATGATAACTTAGCACTGCTTCTTACTAATTCAGCGTTCGCTTCTGAGACTTCCATAAAAACAGCACTCGGCTCTATCTTATGTTGGTGTGGTTCTCTTAAGGATCTAATGTCAGAATTTGAATGTTTGATTTTTAGTTTTTCGAGCAAATCACCACTTTGTCGTATGACTGTACCAGGGGGTTGTGCACGACATTTATGAGTTCTTTGAGAAACCTGTAAGTTTATCACTTATTACTACCAGCAAATTCAAAACTTTTAAACTTTGTTAAGTTTTTTTATTTGTTTTTTTACCTTGTAACGAAAACTCTTCTCACATGCTGTACATTTGTAGGGCATAACTCCTGTGTGAATACGTCTGTGCACTAAATAAGAGACTCTTTGTCGAAAACATTTTCCTGAAAACAAAAAAATAAGGTAATTTAAATACTTAGGTTTTTTTCTATAATTTTGAACCTGATTTTACCACATGTTTCACAAGAGAACGGTTTTTCTCCCGTATGAATCCGCTGATGGTTGTGAAGTGTTGAAATCTCTTTGAAAGCTCGACCACAATAGGTACAGGTGTGAGGCTTCTCATCATTGTGATACAAAAGATGTTTATGATACGATTGCTGGAAGGTAAAGGTTTTGTTGCATTGTGTACAGGAGTATGGAGTTTCACCTGAAAAATATTAGATATCTAAGTGCTTACATTAAAAAAACTCAAAATTGTTTTGGGCAAAGTTCTTGAGCTTGGGGAACTTTTTAGAATATATTGGTAGTAAAAAAGCATTAATTTTGTAAGTATTGTGTTAAAGCATTCTTGTCAAGATGGAACCTAGTAGGGAGGCTTTACCTAATCATCTGGGCAAATACAAGTGCAGTAAATCCCATCTACCTATTTTACTTTTTGACTAGTCGTGTTAGTAAAATTACCTCCAAAAGAAACACCAATAGTTAACCTGTATGAAGACGCTTATGTTTTTTCAAGAAATATTTCGTCGTGAAACATTTTCGACATACATCGCACTGCCATTGTTTAGTATCGTTTTTTAACAGAGGTTTGCCATTGGAGTTAAATTCCTCATCTACGATATTCGAAGTATTATTAGAATTGGCAGAGCAATTTCCGGCCGAAAACCCGTAATGAGCCATGCGTAGGTGCACCATCAGGGATCCTCTCATTTTAAAATTCTTGGAACATAAATGGCAGTTATATCTTGTAATATTCTGCACAGAGTTCTCTTCAATATTATGAATCAGGCATCTGTGCATCTTCAAAATATTGCAGTCAACAAACTGTAAGCCACAGATGTTACATGTTGTATTTAATTTTGTTTGCGAGTGTGGTGCCTCCGTTTCGATTGTTGAGTCGATTGTTGACACGAATACTGGGTTGGTTACGTTTTCTTTGATAGGCACTTGCGATATATCAATAGCAGACACTTTATTTAGTGATACCACAGGCAGTTTAGGATAAATCTTCACGAATTTAACAGGTTCACTGGCCACCGCGGGTGGAGTTTTATTTTTAGACACTGATGCTTTTGATTTCTTTCTTACGGAAGCATTTGCTTTCGAACTTGATTTTTCTTGTATAGATTTGAGATTCACATCATCTGAATTCTTTATATTAGTATAGGTTTCCATAATTTTAACGTGACTGAATAAATGTATGGTCAGTTTATCTAGTCCAATTACTTCATCTTGGCAAACTGGACACAGAATTTTGTTTGTGGAAACAAATATCAACCTGTTTCTAAGTGTTTCTGCGGAATCAAAAACGCCACTGTGGAAACAAATCGGACACTTCAGTGAGGCTGCATGTGCACTCATTATAAAAAGTAATATTTTTAACAGAAAACAAACTAAAAGGCCAAGAAGGAGGCTAGCGTCAGCCACAAAATCGAAAGATACGAAGAGACTAAAACTAGGAGTTATTTTGGGAAAACTACTCGCTGCGTTTTTGGCACCGTATCAAAATATCGCCGGATAACCCTTGGTAGGTATATTAGACCACTTCAAGGCTTGCCATCAAGTCGCGTAGAAGAAGACCTGCCTCATATTTTCATACATTATAAATTTATAATACGTATATAAACTCACACATGTAGCACGTGAGGCCCCGTGAGGGTAAATAGATAATTATGATTTGTTATTTAAAAACGTTTTCATTCGTTTGTCGTTAAAAGCGAAACGTTTTGTGTTTCTGTCTTGTCTCCAACCCAAAGAATATCAAAAAACAAAAAACTGTTATAGGTTTAATATTATTATAATTAGGAATTAAATATATGTAGGAGAAATAATTTATAATAAGTAGGAACATAATCCACTCCATCCAAAAGTGGTCTGGAAGAGATCGCTCTTAGCGATAAGACCGCCAATTGTATAACATTACTTAGATTTATGAATCATGGTTGTAATATTTTTCTGGTTGTGCACATAAAGTGTTCTCTATCTATAATCGGTTCTTACCGGTTTTATAATTTTTTTACAGTGACAAGTGACAGTCAGCTGAGTTTGTTGCAGCGTTGCCATATATAAGGATTTATCCGTAGTTGTACGGATTTTGACGATAGAATACGGACAGAGTCATCATACGGAATTTTATACGGAATAACGTTTTATTTTACGCGTAGGCACACCATAATACTTCCAAATTTATTAATTTATTACACTAGCAACATCGTATGACGTCTCAGATATAAGTGGGGAATCCCATACAAATTCATCACGAACCAAAGACAATGATACTATGTATGCGTAGACGGAGAAAAGAATAGACGGAGTCACGTTATGCATCTTCCTCGCACACAACAGAGACAGACTTATAGAACATTCATAAGTGTGGAAGAGAAGTATCTTTTTTTTTTTGTCCTTATCGCTGTAACCGCTTGACTCCAGCCCACGGGTGACGTTCTGGTGTCAAACAATCGAAGTTTCCCTTGTGCTTTAGGTTTTTTGGCTTTTATCGTTAAAATATCTGCTCGTCGCACATTTTAAACTGTTGCAAATAGTAAAGGAAAAGATAAAATGGTGCAGTGTTGTGTTTTGGGATGCAGCAATAGAACAGAACAAGGATTATGTGATGTTTCTTTTCACAGGTTAGTTTGGATTAATTTTTCAGGACTTATAGTTATTACATGCATTCAGCATTCATGTGTGTACTATTTTGAGGGATTTTAACGTGTAATGTGAACCAAAAATCGTTTAAAAACTAGATCTATATTGAATAACCTAAAAGGATTAGGGTTGCCATATCAGTAATCTTGTTTTTGCCGCAGTCCGGGTTCCCATGTTAGTAATGGGGCTGCCACTTAATTAGCATTTATTTTTTTAGATTTCCATCGAATGAAGAGTACGCCAAGCTCTGGATAAGAGCATGTGGTAGATGTGGTTGGAAGCCATCTAAAAATTCCAGAGTCTGTTCAACGCATTTTGACAGTAAAACTATAGTGACTCGTAGCGGCAAGAAATATCTGAAACCGGACACTCTACCTTGTAAAAATGTTCACGTGAGTATCTTTATTATACAAAGTCATTGGTACATGCCCGCACTCGGTATCGAACTTGGGGCTCTCGCTTGCCAGTCCATGGTTCTACCCACTGAGCTACAACCGCTTCTCCCGCCATACTAACTTAGATATCAAGGCAGGGAGCGCCCGCGCATCGATTTACCTTTGGTACGTGCGGTAAAACGAACGATGAAACGATTTTGTCGTTCTCACCAAATAGATATACATAGTATGGCGGGCGAAGCGGTGGTAGCTCAGTGGGTAGAACCATAGACTGGCAAGCGAGAGCCCCAAGTTCGATCCCGAGTGCGGCCATGTACCAATGACTTTGTTTAAATTCAAAGTTACGTACATTTGCGAATTTGTAGTCGCAATACCACACGCTAACTGTGAAGAAAACATCGTGAGGAAACCCGCGGCTTGGTTGGCTCCGCACGTATTGACTAGTCTTTCCTGTGGGCTAGGCTGACTAAGCTGTTATAGGTGCTGGGCAAGCCTACACCATCTATAAAACCATGTCCCAGGTACTACAGCGTCGGAGTGGTCCCTTTACTCATCTAGTGTGAGTGAAGATACCACTGGACGCTGTATAAATCATCTCATTAAGTAGATGCAAAAAGGCCAATATTATTATTATTATGGCGGGGCGACATGATTACACTCCACACAAGTTTTGTGAAGAACTGAATGCGCGGTGTATATATATATATATATATATATATATATATCTATACTTCTACAATACCTTCATGGAATTTAAAGGTTATTTTCGTTTAAATTATTTCTCATTTTTTAGTGCTATAGGATTTTGAAGTCAGTATTTGTTTTTATGAAAAAAACATATAGCTAGGTTAAATAATGTCTAATTCTGTCCATTTTGTTTTACAGGTTTCTGATGCTACTCCTGGTCCCAGCGGGGCAAACTTAGTAAAAGTCTCTTCAGAAAAGCAACGGGAGTCAGAGAAAGCTTCGAATACAGTGACCGAGGGATCTAGGAAGCGCAAGCAGGCTGAAGACGAGACACCGCGGAAGAAAAAAATTCGTAAAATATCAGAGAGTCGGTTAAAGAAGTTAAGAGCAGCTCGTCAAGTAAATAGGCGTTTGCTGAAAAGAAATGCGGAGCTCTGTAACATATTGACTGAACTGAGAGTGAAATCCTTAGTTTCGTGTGAAGAATCTGAACTTCTTGACTCAATTGAAATGATACAGCGAGACTTCTTGCGACGGTTTGCAGCCGTTGAAAATAAAACTATTAAATATTCACCATCCTTGCGAAAGTTTGCGCTATGCTTGCATTTTTTAAGTCCCCGGGCTTATTCATATGTACGCGAACAGTTTAATACGTGTTTGCCTCACCCAAAAACTTTAACCAACTGGTACCGCTCGGTAGATGGAAATCCAGGTTTTACAAAAGAATCATTACAGGCCATCAAATTAAGAGCTGAAAAGAGTGAAAGAAAAATTTTTGTTTCAGTCAGTTTTGATGAAATGGTTATCAGAAAGGGATTCAAATTAACCAATTATGAGGTTTTCGGTATGGTTAATGTTGGATCAAATGTAGATGGTGATAATGTGCGGCCGGCTAAACAAGCTTTAGTATTTATGGCGACTGCAATTAATGATTCTTGGAAAATTCCAATAGGTTACTTTTTCATAAATACCATCACGGGTGAACAAAAAGCAGAAATGGTCATAAAATGCATAAATTTGTTAACAGACTCCAATGTTGAAGTAGTCTCGGTTACCTGTGATGGTTGCCCCTCAAATTTTGCTATGGCTAGAGTGTTAGGTTGCAAGATTAATAGTGAAAATCCGAGCGATGTAAATCCTGAATTTGAGGTTGTTGTCGATGGAAGCCCAAAACGAATTTGCTTTTATCCTGACCCTCCACACATGCTCAAATTGATGAGAAATATCCTTGGTGATAAAGGTGTCATTCTTGGTATGAGTGGTGAAATTAAATGGGCATTTATTGAATTATTGCATCAGTTACAAGTAGACGAAGGTCTGTATTTGGCAAATAAATTGAAGAAATCACATGTAGAATTCACAAAACAAATTATGAAAGTTAAACTTGCAGCTCAAACTTTCAGCAATAGCGTAGCTGACGCGATAGATTTTTGCAGAGATGATTTAAGTTTGCCTGAATTCCAAAACTCTGCTAGCACTACAGAGTTTATAAGGACAATGAACAATTTATTCGATGTTTTAAATAGTAGAAACATCTGTGCCTATGGTTTCAAAAAACCATTAAATAAAAAAAAATTTCAAGAACTTCAAAGCTTCTTGGGTGATGTGTTAGAAGTTTTAAATGGTTTGCGTTTTGCTGATGGGCAAAAAATTTTGAACAGCAACAGAAAAGCTTCTTTGATAGGTTTCAGGTGTAATATCCGAAGCCTTTTAATTATATATAAACGTTTGATCGAAAACTCTGAACTAAAATTTTTGCCGGCATACAAATTGTGCCAGGACCACCTTGAGTCCTTTTTCAGTTCTATTAGATCGAAGGGAGGTTTCAATAATAACCCATCACCGTCACAATTTATGGCTGCTTACAAAAGATTGGTTGTTCATGGTGAACTGAAACACGTGCCTACTGGTAACTGTACTGTATTAGAAAACATAGAAATATTGACTTACTCGTATAGCAGGTACGAAAAAAAAATTAACTCCAGTCTTGCTGTGCTGAGGGATCCTATTATTATGGAAGATCCTAGTACAGTCATGGAACAAATACCAAACCCTGAACATATTTCTCATGATCATGACTATCTCCCCGATCCCACTGCCCACACAGAATATGCTAGAGAAATCATCAGCTACATAGCGGGCTTCATCGTCAGAAAAATATCGAAAACTCTAAAATGCAGTAATTGCTTACTATGTTTAATTGACAGAGACAAAGCTACAGGGAGCTTAATTTCAAAAAAAGACAAAGGCGGTCTATGTTTTCCAAGCGAGGACGTTACACACATATGTTTGTTTACCGAAAAAGTCTTGAAAAGAAATTTAATTAAATCAGGGCCATCATTAATTGGGACAAAAAAATTGCTTATATATTTGCTACACGATACCTTTAAAGGTTTGAAAACAAGCAGCTATTTCCAAAGCCACGGCGAAATTTTTGATGTCTCACCACTAGATAGCCATGAACTATTGTTAATTAAATCTGTTATCATGACTTACTTACAATTGAGAATCAACAGTATAACGAAATTAATGTCGGAACCTGAAGACAGAATAAGAAATATATATAATAAGTTAGTAATATTTAAAAACCAATAAATGCAAATAAAATAAGAAGCCTCTATTTTCTTTTAACATCCCCCCTTTTTCAGTGCGACATAATTATTTTATTTCAGACATACGTGTAAAATTGACACGAGAGGCGTCCGTTTTGCTGTAAGTCGCTGTTTTTGCTACCAAGGGGTTACGTCTACCGTGCCTAGGAATTCTATGTCAAAATTAATAGTTATGTGCTCGCCGCCACTTTGGTAACATGTTCCTTGCGATTTGCGCAATGTCCTCATATTGTACAAGAGATATTACTACCATAATATTATATTTTAGTGTGTAATGTAAATATTATGTGTGTGAAAACTTAAACTACGACTCGTATCATATTAACATTATCTGACGGTTATGAACTTAATTCCGGATTCACTTACTTGCCTTTTTGACGGAAAAGTCCGACCACGGCCTTATTACGTAGGTAGCTGCTCCACTGTATCGGCTCGTCTGATTTAGCTTACTCCAAACTGTCAAATACCTACATATTTTGACACTTTGGAGCTGTCTAAATGCCGATAGAGTGGAAAGTTACGTAATCAAGGGCCGGTTTCGCTCTGATTGAAGAGCTTAATCATGGCGAATAGAGACGGAGCTCGCACCGTCGGTGTTACGGTGTTACACTTAAAAATACAATTCCTTCAAAACATTTCCTAAAGCAGTATAGTCTTACGAAAAGGGAAAGACGTATACCAAAACGTATTTGAGGAGTGTTTTAAAAAAATGTGTTTGTATAAATAAGAATCTACGTATTCTTTCATGAAGAACGTATTTACCATTTTTCGGGAAATTTATTTTGTATGGTAACACCATGAATAAATATCGCTATCTCATACCCAGTTACACGGTGCCTCCGTCTATTCTTTTCTCCGTCTACGTATGTATGCCTGTCTTTTTCTTTCTTTACTTGGTGCAGCACTCGACTGCTCAAGTGCTGCGGTGGAGCGAATATTTTTGGCTAGCAATTTAATGAAATAAAACAACGAAATAAATTGTCTACTGAGACGATAACCGGGCTTTTACATGCTTACAGCTTTTAGTTAAGACAGCTTGTTATGACTTAGAAATTAATGTGAATATGTTAAAAATGATAAATAAAGATATGTACAAATATGCTTCCTCATTGTTTCGTTGCGAGAATACGGATTTTATACGGATTAATACAAATACAGTCAATACGGAATTCGTACGGATTTTCGAAACTAAAATACAGATTTTTCGGCTTGCTGATCTGGCAACACTGGTTTGTTGTTTGTTTTTGTTTTTGAAAAAAAGGCGTCACCGTAGGGTTTTATTTTATTGCTATACGTTGCTATGATATCGAATTTGGTTTTATTTATCGACTCAACATCTAAAGAATTTACTTGGAGGGGTTTTAACTTAATTTTGACAGAGTAGTGATTAAATTACAATTAATTTTATGTTTCTCTGACGACAGACTTGTGCTACAAATATGGCCAGTAATAAATGCATTTGTAATGATGAAGTGCCGGGTTTCATGGCTCAATTGCTTCGAGAGCTTGGCTGGAACGAAGGCACCAGGATTCCTTTGGCGAATTCCGTCAATCAGGCCTTGGAATCCGAACTTATCAAGAGGTAAGCATTGATACTGCTGAAAGACATGAGACAGTAAAAGCTGCGTAGCTTAGACACCGTAGGCCCTGGGGCAACAAAAATTGGAGCCTTATCTGAATGCCAAATTATATAAATACATATGTTAGAGGTAAGCCCTCGAGGCATCTCCTAAGTCCCTTGAGATATTCATCACTGGACTGTAAACTTTGTTTAATAAGATTGTACTATGTAACTTGCAGGCAAAATGAGATTCAGCATCTGAAAGAAGCAATCATCACACAAGAGGAGAAGAATGCTGACCTCAATAACTACAAGCAATATGTCCAGACAGAGTATCAAGAGAATACTGTAAAGAAACATTACAGATATTTTTCACACATGTCATTCTAAAGTTAAAACTGTCTTTTACTTTATATTTTATGTTTCAGCGGCTCCTATTTGCCCACAAACAACAGATGGAGCAAGAGGTGAAGCTGACGCAAATGTCTCTGAGCGAAGCTGTTACGCTTGGCAGGGAGACAGTGGGCCTCGCTAAGCAGACAGATGAAGTAGCTCCTCGTGTGGACCGGTTGCAACGTAGGGACTTTATCAGAGATTTGAGTTAGACCTGAGAATTTGGCACTTAGCCATTTGTGAGCCATTTATGTAGCAAGTGAGAGATGTTGATAGAGAATGTGGAAGAATCTTACACTTACAGCTAGTATTATTTTAATACCCACATATTAGTATGCATGAAAAGTGTGCTACGCATATGGACACCAGAGCAGAGTTTCATAAAAATACAATTCATAGTTTATTATTACAATTAGAGGTGCATTGTGTAGCAGTCTACTTGTTAATCTATTGCAACGTACATTGAATATTCGTAGTAAACCTTGAATTGTAGTTCTGTGAGATGGGGCCCTGTTCCTGGAGCAAGTGATTCATGTACTTCTGCTCATACATCAACTAATACTATTCTAAATACAACCTAGCTGTATACTGATATCTGACTTCAATAAATTTCTATAATTTCTAGTTGAAAATTATACCTTTAATATATGAAATAAATGTAATTTGTACAAACACTTGCAGGTGAAATTGGTAAACTTCTGAAGAAGGCAGACAGCATGAAAGGGGAAATTTGTGGCGAAAAGGGTACATTGCAAGAATGGCGCGCACAACTCGATCGGAACTCTGGCGACATTACCGCCATTGAACAGTTCAAGAAGCAGGACATTTCCAAAGCTAAGGTAAGATTTTCTCTTTGGACATTTATGTTAGGTCCTATTTAGATTTTATTATATTTAAGGATTTCCCTCACCTTGACGAAACAAATACATCGAGCGAATGTGGGTGGAAGGGCCAATAATTAACTTCCCAGGCGGAAATACGTTGATTTAATAGAGGATTTATTAAATAAAGAGAGATCTTTAACAAATTAACGCATTGCTAGCAAGAAAAGGAAAGGAAAAGAACCACTCATAGTTGCAAATAATGAACAGAAAAACAATTCACATAAATACACAATAGGTCAAGGCAAAGTCTGAGCGTACATCCTGAAATTAGTGAAAGGCAAGATAAGTACCAGAAACCTGCGGGCTTGCATGCAGCGACTATTGTTGATGAAATGAAAGAAGTTTGTTATGCCTTAGTTTAATTGTCGTCATAAGTCTTATCATAGGCTTGATAAACGACCTTAAATGGGATTTGTCTGTGGTATTTTAATTATTGCTGAAATATGTGACGCCACACCAGGGGAGAGAGATCACACAAATGTGACCTCTGACAAGGATTAGGGTCTCGAAAACTCATGAAATGTGTGTGACGAACGTAAATTATGGATTATTATATATATTTTTATAATTTACGTCGAATTGGAACAAACTCTGTAAACGACGATTTTTTCTTCAGTCACGGTTATACCTTCATTGCATCACAGGCTTAGGCTTTTTCCAAGGTTGTAGTTTAATAAACTACATAACCAGTCTCTGCTACACATTCGGGTAGAAAAATACGGAAGGCAGAAATGATATAACTCGTAGTCGCCCATAAGCCTCGCGTGTCTAAGTTTTATGTAGATTTATGAGGTAGCTGATGAAAATATTTAGATTCCGGCTCTATGCTATACCATCATGGATTCTTATGTCTTTCCAGCCTACGGCACTTTAGCATTATAGTCTCGTTTAGAAGTACACAAAAGTCGAGCCTACGACTGCCCTGTTGCTAGAACATTTCGAGCTCCACGACTTTCTACTTCAATCAGTTCGTATTCGTTCACTGGTGGACATCGACTGCCCACGCGGCATGTCAGTTCTTCTTTTCTCACCCATACTGATCCAGCCACGCTATCAATCTGCCCCCTATTATGTAACGGTCTACTGTGTTGGGTTGCCCATCTTAACGTATACGAAGTGTCAAAATATACGCATTTGGCAGATGGAGTATCTTAAAAAATTAACGTCATTCAACCCAGGATACTTATATATAATTATAATAGATACCCTTTTGGGCGTCTTACGACGCCTTTGCCAGTTCGTAGTCTCCACTGGAGAACTTTTGTACCCCTGGTATGTGACCAGCCCACTGCCATTTCAACTTGCTAATCTTATAAGCTTTTCACCACATCAGAAATTATTTCATTTTTGATGTGGTCCAAAAAAGGAACTCCGGGCATAGCCTGATGCACGCAGACCGACTTAGAAATGGTAGACTAGTCCTACCGTAAGTGTCTATAATTCGGCTGTGCAGGACCCTCTACTTATTCAAGTTATTCAAGAAGTTACTTGTACTCAGGCGCTCGAGACAAAGCGGCAGAAGCTAAAAGTGGAACACGACAAAATGCATGAACGTCTAGTCCATCTGGTGGGCAACCTCAGTGCCGAGGAGAGGGCTTGCGAAAGGATCTCCGTTCAAGTATGTATAATTCTGCGCACAAGACACATGTGGATAAGATTCAGGGATGGAGGGGTCTTGTGAGAAGAATATCCGTCCTCATGCTTCTGAGCTACGAATTCTTCCATCATTGTACATTACTACATTCGTATGTAGCTAGCGTTTAGCGAAGACCTGTTTCTCTTGGCATGAAATGGAGATGAATATGGGGAGCAGGGCTGGCGGGTAAACTCCATTACTGGAGAGGTACAGAAAGAAGAAGGCATAGATTATTATTACTCTACCTTAAAAGGATGACTGTATTTCAGGTAATATTAAACAAGCTTTGTTTGGAAAACTGTGACCTGACTTAGATGGGAAAAACTTCATTTTAGAAGATACATTTTCGGAACTGCTAATATTATTATATCCATAAACGCTGAATTATTTTTTGTAGCTTCATTTTCTTCTTTTTCAATTGACATACTTTTTTAAAAAATTTCATCTTTATTGCATGTCCATTAAAAAAAAACGATAGTAAAGAAACTGTAGGTAGGTTTTGCGTATTTTCCATAACAAGTACAGTCTGTTAGCTTTTAGAATATACCTCGGGCTTTAGAGTAGGCTTCGGTTTTCGCCGAAAGCACACGAGTGTAATACTATTTCCCGCTCTGTGATAAAACTTTTTTGCTAAAAGTTCACTATTTTGAAAAGTATGTAAAGTTAAGTGTCATATTAGTTCCGATATTTCTATTACACGAATATATCCGATTCTATCCGATAGTAGCCGAGGTATATTCTAAAAGCTCACAGACTGTACGGCTATTTTCTTAGGTGAAAGAAGGCATGGAGCAACGGAGGAACATGCTGCAAATGTGGACGGAGGCCATTGAGAACCTACGCCAGAGGGACACCGACATCAAGCACATTCGAGAGGTAACTTAAAATGGATTATTCCAAAATGTTGTACTACTTTGATAAATATGATCTGAAGGTTTGATCTATAATATAAAAATGAATCGCTGAATGTGTTGGTAAGCGCAAATCTCGAGAGCAGCTGAACCGATTTCGCTAATTCTTTTTTTAGAATATTCCTTGAAGTACGAGGATGGTTCTTACGGCGACTAAAATAAAAAAAAATTAAAGAATCGACTGTTGGGCGGTACGAGGTTCGCTGGGGCAGCTAGTTGGTAATAAAATTTCTGACAGTTTAAATACATTTTGTTTTCTACACTTAATTATTGATACCGAAAGAAAAGTTATTTCCAAAATTGTAAATTTTGATATCAAATTTTCTCAGCCAAACTCTAGGTGCAGGATAGAATTAAATTGTATCGAATGTCCCTAATTTCATTATCTATCAAAGCCCCAGACCACAATTAATAACAAAAATGTATTTTTTTTACAATAATTAGAAACGTAAGATTGAGCGAGAGGTCAAACGTAACAGGAGTAGTAAAACTGACGTAAAACTTCCTGTTCATGATAAAGCACATACACACGTATACAAAGCGAGTATAGTTACTACAATAATTTTAATTGTTGAAATCTTCAAAAATTTATAGTGAGATTGAAAAGATAAATTATTTATCTTTTCCCCCTGCGCTATGTGTGCGTGAACACCCGTTACTCAGACGACTGCCACGTGGCAGTCGTCTGAGTAACGGGTTATTGTAGTAACTATACTCGCTTTGTATACGTGTGTATGTGCTTTATCATATCACATCACACTTATATTATAAAGGCTAGAGTTTGTGAGTGTGTGTGTATGTTTGTTACTTCTTCACGTCTAAACGGCTGGAGCGATTTTAATAAAAATTGGTATGGAGTTAGCCGACACCCTGGAATAACACATAGGCTACGTTTCACTGCGGGAAAATTTCTTTTGCTGTTAATACATAATTTATTTTCCCTTATAAACCACTGGTAACACCGCGGCACAGCTGGTACTTATGTGAATAAATGATTTATGTATCTATCTATAAAAATTTGAGCAATCTAAGTTTAAAATGTATGGCCGTGGTGGAGTATGGCCTAACCTTCCTGCGGTACAGTAAGAGACCCGTGCCCGGGCAGTGGGGACATACATGGGTCGAAATCGAAGTTTAAAATCAATGTCAGGACAAATTCAATCTCCCGTCCAGGACTATGCGGTGTTGGAAGCGGAGACAGTGAAAGTGACCGAGCAATGCCGCGAGCAGCAGGCTTTCTGCGACCAGCAGCGCGGTAACAACGCGGACGCCGAGCGCGAGAACGCGGAGCTGGCGCAGCGGCTCGCCAACACCAGGATTGCTTACCAGCGCATCGCTCATGACAACGCAACTTTGGATAATGAAGTGATGTATTTTCTGGAGTATCATACATAACATACCATTTACATACAGGCACATATATGCATTGCACACTAGGATTCCATGTGTCGTGGGAACCAGAAACAGTGACATCACCAATACGTAAACATCCAACACCTGGGGTTTTTTTGTCCCCAACCGAGGTTTTAACCCGGGACCCCTCGCATGGTAGGCAGATGCGTTACCGCTGCGCTACAGAGGTCGTCAACATCACCATTATTATATTATTTTTAATGCACTAACCCGTGCTAAGGACAATTTTTAAAAACCTATTTAGAGGCTAAAAATTCCACCCATGCGGATTCCACGGGATTCGAAACCGCTACCTCTGGCTATCCGTGCCAGCGCTCTTTCCAACTGAGCTAATCACCATTATGACAATCAGCCGGTGTCAGTCCACTGTCAGGCGTAGGCACGGACAGGTGCTGGATGGGCGACCATCCAGTGACTACCGCTAGTGGCATATTTTCCGAGCGCTTCCGTGCTTCGCAAGGCATGCTAAGCCGTTTGTGCCGGCTGTCGTGTAATGGCAATCGTTGAGCCATGTCAGAGGCCTTATGGGCGGCTTGATAACTTCTGACAGGAAAGACCGCCACTGTCTTACAATCCTCGTACAGTCCACTGCTGGACATGGGATCTCCCAAGACACGCCACTGAGCTCGATCTTCGGCTCTTCTCTTCCGGTCTCTGCCCACAGCATTGCGAATGTCTTCGCTCCACCTGGCCTTGGAGTCTAATACTTACATAGTATTTGTTATTTGGTTAGAAGGTAAGATGGCCGGTGGAACAGGGCAGTATCGGAGTGGTGGCCAAGGGAGGGAAGGAGGTTGGTAGGCAGACAACCGACACGATGGTCAGACGACATCGTGAGGGTTGCGGGTCAGAGATGGATCAGATTAGCACAGGACCGTGAGGAATGGCGCAATAAAAGGAGGCCTATGCTCAGCAGTGGGTTGATGTGGGCAGATTATAGATTATAGATTTGGTATTTGCCCCAACTTGGTAGTCTACAAAGCGATAGCAGTACAATATCATTTCAGGGGTATAACCCGCGCAAATTAAATAGGCATCTCTCGCGAAGGAGATCGAATAGCGCGAGGCGCCGAGTTACGTAGCGCGGGTTATACCATTGCATTGCGATCGGTTACTATACTACCGATATATAGTGTGAATTGATACGGAATCATTGAAGGTCCATCTGTTCCAGGCCAAAACGCTGCAGCGCGAGATGCAGAATATGCAGGTGATGCTGGAGAAAATGCACATGGAAAACAAGCGCATTATGGAGGAACAACACAAAAAGGATATCGCTATCAAGGCCGTCATAAATAAGGTACCTACGTACCTATAGTTTAACCAAGGAGAATTAAATTCTCCTTGGTTTAACTAAAGAAAAACATAAATACGTTTATTTCCAATAACAGTTACACACACAAAGGTACAATCAAATAAGGAATACAGAATGCTTATTGAAAGATACATAGGTACAAACTATATTTGAAAAAATAAATAGCAAATTGGTCGTAGTTTTTCTGTTACTGCAATAGACAGCTAACTCAGCATTTTGGCAAAGGTTTCAGGCCTCGGCACTGGATTTCACTCAGCGCCATATATCAAATGAGCGTTGCCAACCCAGGTTTATTATTGGGGCATGAATATACCGAAAGTAAAAAATCTGATAAACATATCACCCAAAATGCTCAGAGAGAACTACATCAATGCAGAAAAAATATCAATACTCAATGGAGATAACTGCATAATGACGAAAAGGTATCAGCAGCTCCATACATTCTAACGCCGTCGTATCTTTCTCAGAGTTGTTATACTGAAAGCTCAATTGACAAATATTTCTCAACATTGTGTTATTGAAAGCGCAATTTATAATTTTTGTCGAAGCTGTATATTGAAGGTGCATTCTCTTTGGCAGATCAAGGAGTTGAAGGCAAAAGTGCTGGAGTCCCTGGACAAGACGAAGTCGTCGGAGAAGCGCGCCAAAGAACTCGAGGATATATTGAATGTGAGAGTTTGTTTTATATCAACACACGATCCAGCACAGCATTGATTTTAGTGAATTTAAGCACACAGCAAAGTTCCTAATTAGCCATATCGCATTGTTTAATTTGCAATACTAATTAATATGGTTGTTTAGAAAAACAGACTGACTTGAAGAGAAGCTGGTTTCTTGCCCTCTTCAATGGTTTTTCTATCTTTCGTAGAAAAATAGAGAAAAAAGCACTAGAGGGACTGTAAACACTTCCCAATGCAGAGCCCTGTCCTTGTCTCGGAGAGAGAAAATATCATTGGCAATTTATGCACACTTCTAACAAAAACTTTCGTGAGCACTACACATTCTTAACTTAATTTCGGAAACACTTACTTGAATGTTTGTCGGAAAAGTCCGAATTAAGTTAAGAATACTGTTTCTGAACTAGATTAGCTGCTACAAAGTATTTTCGAATAGAGCTGTTGTGACATGCACTCATTTTAAAGTTTCCACTAATATTTGATTATTTTAGGGCTGATTTTTCAATAGTCAGATAACTTTTATCTGAGGAATAAAAATGGCGGTTTGACAGCTTATGTATGAAAATTATGTCAAACCGCCATTTTTATTCCTCAGATAAAAGTTATCTGACTATTGAAAAATCAGCCCTTAGTATAATAGGAAAACAATACATTTATTTGACACACCAAAACATAAAATCACACAACCATTACAGCAGTTAACCTAAAACAGGGCAACATCAGTAAAATGTAAAATTCAATCTGAGTCTGTGACTTCGAAATAGGAGGAGGAAAAATACGCGAGCCAACTGACGCAGAGTCAACAGCGCGGCATGCACTGCGCCTTCGTCGAGCAACAGAAACTACTGGCGCTCAAGAACGAAGACAAGATTTTCACCATGCAAATAAAAGGTAGGTTTATTTTGCCTCTGAAGGCGGATTCGCGCGCACAATCCAACAGTGAAAATAATATTGGTATAAAGAAGGTACAAAGATACAGGTCGACAGTACAAATCTTTACCATTTAGTTCCAGTGGCTTTGCGTCACTTTGTGTACGGATGTAAAAGTTGATGTGCTATTGACTATGCCACTCTCCCTCCCAGAACCGGTCTCTGAATATACATTCTTGTCTTCGTATTTTGGACATGGCAAGTATTTACATATCTATCTATCTATCTCTCTATCTATCTATTTCTGAGTCTCTCACTCGACGTCGAGAGAGAGTCAAAACGTGCATGCTTAGCGTACTGGTGATGTCAAGTTATGAGACATGTACTATTAATTTAAATTCAATGGTGCTACTTATAAAAACTGAGACAATTTGGTAAGTATACGTATATTAGGTTTCACATTGCAAAACTGCCACGTTGGTTTAACGGTTAACACTAGCAGTAAAACACTTGACAGTCAAAACAGAGGTCGTGGGTTTGTGGCCTCCAGTGGGATGGAGGCTGCTATACGTAATTTGTACAAATGGCCTCAGTTTTGACGTATTTCCGTGTTTGGGATTTTCTTGCCTGGTTACCATTGATAGTTATATATTAAACAGGTCTAATCGCGATTATTTATTAGTTAAAACGTAATTACCTTATTTCCCGACGTAAATAACTATGTATGAGTATCGCGAATCATACTATGGTTACCATAGCACAGGGTAGTTTAGTTTGGGATCAGGACAGCGATTTTTTGTGCGCCTGGCTGTAGGGAATTTATTGTTATTCTTACAAGAATCGTCCCCTGAGGTTTTATCTTCATTTGACTGCGTTATCTGCATTTGACCTAAAATTGAGAGTTGTCACTTGTTTTTTATAGCCGCAAAGGCCACGATGACGAAACTGGACTCCAAGCAAAAGGTGGCGGAAAAGAATCTACAAGCTCAAAAGGAAACCATTTATGGCATCGTACGTGCTTACCCTTATACTCTTTGTAACATTTATTTATAATATGTGTCAATAGGGATGTGGACTAATGTTCGGAATGGATTTTGTTTCATAGATAGACGCTATTTAAACACGAAAAAAATAATTTCATGAAAAAATACGTCACATTTTACTAAAAAAATACTTATTTAAAACTACTTTTTAAAATTCCCACCAAAACGTTCTAAACTAACGCGTGAGTATGATGACGTCACAGACCGATAAACAATCTCGCGCTCTATGAAAGTTAACCTGATATTCAGTGAATTCTTACGAATAAATAAGTTTTCTGAAAGGTGTAAAAATGAATACGATGTACAAATGCTGTGCAGTACCCATGTGTAAAAGTACGTCAATAAGTACGCCGCAAAAAATGTTCATAAATGTTCCAAAAATTGCTAAAATAAGGAGAAAGTGGCTAACGCTTGCTAGAAGATTTTCAACATCATTGACATCTACAAGTACCAGCTATTTTTGTGAAGACCACTTTGATGTAAGTAAGCCAAATATTCTAAAGGTATTGTACGATAAAATTTAAATACGAGTATGTACTTAGGTACAAAATAGTTTTAGATAGGTAGTTTTGACTTTACCCACCAACCATAGGTAGGTATTTCAAACGTACTTACAATGACATTTTTACTAAGTTTCTAAGCTCCGCTGCACAAAAATTCTTATTTCGGGCAAAATAACTTGCCACCATCAACGGATCTATCTTCGGTAAGTTAGAACTACTTCCTTTGATGAATCCAGTCTCCATTGTTATAATATTACAATAATATTATAATAATATCGTTGAAATTAGTTCGCCGGTGATACTTTTGACTACGTGAGCTTGTTTTGTTTAGCGGTCAGTGACGTCACCCGCGCTTTGATTGACGTTCGCAGTCACGTGATAATGGGTATTAAATAATGCAATTTAAACTATTTTTATTTATTTTATGGCAAATAAATATATTCTTAGAATGTTATTATACGTTTTTAAATACGGTCTTTACTAAAAAAAAAAAAAAATAACTTAACATGAATTGGTAACATGTGTCAACATCCGTATTATACTCGTAGTTATTGCGACTTCCCTCTTGGTTCCATCATAAAATTGATTTGTATTGAGTAGTAAAAAAAATGCGTAATTAACTTCCACTTAAACCAATATATCGGTCTATTGTTATCAACCCTTGTATGTCCCCAATGCTGGGGCACGGGTCAACAATATATAATTTTAAAAACCTATTTAGAGGCTAAAAATTCCACCCATGCCGGGATTCGAACCCGCGAACTCTGGCTATCCGTGCCAGCGCTCTTTCCAACTGAGCTAATGGGCGACTCACCGGAATCAGTGAAATTTCGAACCTCTTTACACTATTCTCTGTATTACGTACAGGCAGCGACATCTGGCTTAAGTAAATTGCATCACTTACAGCCCCGACTACCTACTTTTCAGTTAGGTTTTTACATCGGAATGATATCACTGTACCCACATGATTATACTATTTGTATTTTTAATGCACTAACCCGTGCTAAGGACAATTTTAAAAACCTATTTAGAGGCTAAAAATTCCACCCATGCCGGGTTTCGAACCCGCGACCTCTGGCTATCCGTGCCAGCGCTCTTTCCAACTGAGCTAATGGGCGTCTCACCGGCATCAGTGAAATTTCGAACCTCTTTACACTATTCTCTGTATTCTATTCTGTGTAGGTTAATACACAGAATAGAATACAGAGAATAGAATACACAGAATAGAATACAGTAAATTTCACTGATGCCGGTAAGTCGCCCATTAGCTCAGTTGGAAAGAGCGCTGGCACAATAAAATATAATATTATTATACATAAATATATAGCTGAAACTTATCTATAATATAAGAATGAATCGCCGATGTCTTGGTAAGCGCAAATCTCGAGAGCTGCTGAACCGATTTAGCTAATTCCTTTTTTAGAATATTTCTTGAAGTACGAGGATGATATAAAAATATAAAAAAAGAAAGAATCCACTGCTAGGCGTTACGGCGTTCGCTGGATCAGCTAGTTATTAATATTTTAATTATTAATTACTCTCCTCCGTAGATGTATCGTACCGAGATCAACGGCGCGCGCGTTGCGATGCTAGAGGGCGCGTGCAGCGAGCCCGCTAATGAGGCGGAGCTGAACGCGTGCGAGGCGCGGCTTAAGGACGTGCTGGCGCGGCACTCGGCGCGGCTGGCCTTGCTGGAGCGACACTCGGCCAAGCTGCACGATGACATGCGCCGCCTTGCGCGCGATCTGGAGCACGCCAATGCGACGCATACCAAGCTGGTATGTACAATTTCCTTTTTGTATCGATATATTCGATATCAACCCTTGTATGGCCCCACTGCTGGGGCACGGGTCTCTTCCTGCATCGCAAGAAGGTTAGGCCATACTCCACCACGGCGGCCAAGTCCGGGTTGGTGGAGGATTGTAAGACAGTGGCGGGTCTTACTGTCAGAAGTTATCAAGCCGCCCATAAGGCCTCTGACACGGCTTAACGACTGTCATGTAATGACAGTCGGCACCGACGGCTTAACGTGCCTTGCGAAGCACGGAAGCGCTCGGAAAAAATGCCACAAATGGTAGTCACGGGACGGTCACCCATCCTGCACCTGTCCGCGCCTGTTGTTGCTTAACTCAAGTGATTGATTCCAATCACTCGGTTCGCCTAGGCCACGAGCGCTTCATCTTCATTTTACATAAACCGTTCTAAGTTCCAGGTTAGTGCGTTGCGGATTTCATGAAACAATGTTGAATCACTTGTTATGATAGGATGAAACTCATAAGTATTTTTAGCTTAGTAGTAGCATGGCGTAGTGTATGCCGATGGCTGATCTAGAGGCGCGGTTAGCCTTGCTGGAGCGGCACTCGGCCAAGCTGCACGATGACATGCGACGCCTTGCACGCGATTTGGAGCTTGCCAAAACGACGCATACCAAGCTGGTATGTACAATTTTGTTTTACGAAGACCGTTCTAAATTCCAGTTTAGTGCGTTGCTGATTTCATGGAGCATTTTCAAATCTATTAGATTGTTTATCGGTCCCAGAGATGACCGGTGAGTTCTAGAATCTAGTGAAATACTTATTAAGTTGGGATGGAACTCATTTACAATGAGTTTTAGCATAGCACATATGATGATTATAATAATCGATGGCCTAGTCATCGAGACTAGAGGCTAACTTGGCAGAACTGAACGCGTGCGACGCCTTCGTTAGATGACGTATTTTTAATCTATCATTGATTTCTGATATCATTGTGTCAAGAGCAGCATACTGACCGTGGAGCGCGGCAGAAGTGGGCGTTCTATTTTTATACTTTATATCCTCTTATTCAAGAGCGACGTGGGCGTCGTGGGCGGCACGAAAGGGCAAAGATTCTTTTGATAATTTATCCACGTGTTGGGTATTCTACTGAAAAGTCGTTTCAAGAGAGGCTTGCTGACCGTTGATGCGGGCGAGAAGGGAGCGTTCTATCTGTTGATTTTCTACCTCATTTTTGACAGAAAAGCCGTCTCAAGAGCAGCATGCTGACCGTGGAGGGCGGCGAGAAAGAGACGAAGGAGTCGCGCGCGCACTGGCGGCGCATGCGCGTGGAGGAGGCGCTCATGAAGCTACGGGTCGCGCATGCGCGCCGCGCGCTAGACGGCCTCGACGACGCCGCATACACGCTGGATCAGCAGCGGCTGCGGCTTGATGCGGTGAGTCACCTGCACGCTACACCAGCAGCGGCTGCGGCTTGATGCAGTGAGAGTCACCTACAAGCCACACGAAGCTAATTTACGCTCTCCCTTGGTATCAACCCTATAATCCCTGTCTGTGTTAGGAGATAAGCCGATATTATAGACTACCGCTAGTACATTTCCTATTTGGAGAAGTTATTAAGTCTCTATTAAAAGGCTTATATAGCTCTAATTAATTTTTTATTCTTTTATTTTCTATAGTTTCTTTTTTAACTCTTGTTTTGTGTGTTCTTTGTAAATTAAAACGGAATGATTAGTTAGTATTAGAAGAGTAACCAGCCAAAAATCAAAATGTTTTGATCCAGAATCTTCATTTCAAAATCATTTACATTTTGAATTGGACACCTCGTTGGTGACAGCCTATATTGGTGAAAAAATGGACAACAAACCACGTTACAAATAGCTTTTCCCCGCCGCAGGCGCTGAAGGAGCGCCTGGTGGAGATAGAGGCGCGCCGCGAGATGTTCGCGCTGAACCGGCGCGCGCTGCACGAGGACTGCGGCCGCCTAGTGCGGCAGCTGCGCGAGCGCGAGAGCCGCATCGAGCAGCTCAAGAAGCGGTACGTGACGCGCGCGAACTTTCATACAGTGAATCATTACATACATACATTAAATCATACAGTGGCGCGTCTATCATAAATAAATAAATAAATATTCATGGACATAGGTATTACACAGATCTCGTTAGCCCTATACTAAGTACAACTAAATGACTTGTGCTAACTGTCGAGTTAATACATAAATAACATCCAAGACCCCAAACCAATTAGTCCAATAGTGACAAATGTCACTAGCGACACCTAGGGGCGCGGCATGGAGCTGCCAAACAGAGATTTTCCAATACTGCTCTCGGTGGTTCGGCTTCTCGTCGCTAGGCGGCGCTCGGATCGATCTGCATTGCCCACGGAGTGATCCATCTGTCGGTAAAGCGGGTCGATCCGACCGCTCTCTTAGAAGAAAACATGGCTGAAAGACACATATTTGTAATATTGTAAAAACCAAAATAATAAACCTAAGAGAAGATTTTGCCACTATTTTATTTGGGTAACAACAAAAAATTGGAGAGCGGAATGGAGAAAGAGGGGGGAGGCCTTTGCCCAGCAGTGGGACACAAAACAGGCTACCAAAAAAAAATATTTAAAAATGTATAAATTGAGGAAAGTACGTGAAATCCAAGACGCAGGTACCTGAATTCTGCACAGTGACCCTCGATATTGCTCTGGGAATAATTTATTTAGGCAATCAGGGTTCTTCAAGATTGCTCAGGAATATTGAACTTTGCAGGCAAACTCGCTGCATACTGGTGTACTGTAACGATACTTCTTTATAGTAGCTGGCCGGCTAGACGCGTCTAGGCAGAGTTTAAATTATTTGAAGAATATCGTTACGTTTTGTTTATGTAGGTGTCAGTCGTGTTGAGACTCTCAGTTAGGCAAATTTTTTGAGATAAAAAATATAATAAAAAGAACAATGCAATAATGATAA
Source organism: Yponomeuta sedellus (assembly GCA_934045075.1). Lineage (NCBI taxonomy): Eukaryota > Metazoa > Arthropoda > Insecta > Lepidoptera > Yponomeutidae > Yponomeuta > Yponomeuta sedellus. The sequence goes on along the minus strand of OW203728.1, from coordinate 14,858,991 downwards.
TTGCTTCATTTTGGATGAAAACTCGATGAAATCATGGTTGCGTTGTTGTTATTTCACTATGCTCACAGATCACTTACAGAAAATTGAATGTCAAACTTTGTTTACAATTTTTTGGGACTTCAAACCATAGACAAAAATGGCTGACCGTGTTTTTGGCTGTTTAGGATAATAAAGTCTTAAGATATATTTTTATGTTGCTTTTAGGTCCTCAAAAAATATACTAAAATATTTTTTGGTCTAATGGAAGACATATTTACCGTTTAAGACTTGCTTAAAAAAAGAGTCAAATAGCGGATTGTTAATTAGCGAATCCGCCTCGAACGATGAATACTATCTTGGCATATTCTTATTGACATCTATTACACTTCGTATTCAGTTTCATTAGCACCAGATAGTTTTAATATTTTTTTACCATCTGACCACCGATTTTAAATATATTTTTGCGTGACTGTTTCAGGTATGAAATATTCCTCAGCTCCCTTGGCAAAGACGAGTCTGGTCAAACTCTCGCTCCGTCTTTCTTCAAGATCAAGGTAGACATCTGCTTTTCTATTTTTACAAACTATTATGTGTTTATCGACCTTTTAATGTTTATCGTCAGGGATTAACGATGATCGAGATTTTGGTCAAAAAATTAAACCTAGCTATGGACGAGCAGTAGAGGAGTAAAGGGACAGACATTTGGCCCCCAATGGAACTCTTCTTCTTCTTCAGCATTTGTTTGTCCACTGTTGGGCGTATGTCTCTTCATGGGTCCTCCATCGCGATCGGTCTGTGGCTATTGTATTCCAGGTCGACCCTGTAATAGCCATGATGTCATCTGACCATCTTGCAGGTGGTCTGCCTACCTTTCGTGCTCCTGTGCGCGGTCCCTATAATATTATTTTACGGCTCCACCTTCCGTCCTCCCTCCCTACCTTACCCGTTTTTCGATATCGGCTACTTTGGTGCGGTGGCGAATGGTTTCATTCCTTACTCTGTAGTGGAGGTATATTCTGAGCATCGACCTTTCCATTGCTCTTTATGCGACTTTTAATCTACCACAGGTCTCCACAGTGAGCGTCCATGTGTCGCAAGTGTAATTCATCACTGGTAGGACCCACTGTTTATAAATCCTGGGTTTCAGCGCTTGAGTGAGCTAGAACTTTTGTAACGGTGCAAACCTCTTTACACCATTCTTTATATTTCTTTTTCTATCTATCATTTTCAAATATTTAAATTCTGTCACACATTTCAAAATTTCCTTAATTTTTCATTATTACCACCTCACAAATGGACTAGATCTGACTATTTTACCTGCTTATCCGTTTTCATCCAGTTTTCTGTTTTATTATAAAATAAAATAAATCTACAAATAAAGCAACAGTTGAAGTCGTTCCAGTTTTACTATTTACAAAAGTTATACATTACACTTTAAAGAATATATTTGAACTCCAGTTTGCCGAAGAACGTGCCAACCTGCGCGAAAAGGGTGCTGCACTAGACGCCGAGATCGGGCGCTGCGAGCGGCAGATATCCGCACTGGAGGCGACGCGCGCCGTCATGCAGGCGGCTCACAAACACTTTATGCGGAAGATCACGCCCCTCGCTGAAGATAGTAAGAACTTTGGAACTACCTACCTGTTTTGTTTATGGACATCCTACCTGCGAATAGCCTGGAGGCGGCCGCACAAACACATTATGCGGATGGTCACGCCGCAGGCTTAAAATAAAGAGTCTATTTACGACATATTTTCTAAACCTTTGTTAATTAAATAACTTATAAATAAGAAACACCAGAGGAGGTGTGGGGCTACCTGTAACAGTGGGGCTTCAGCTTAGTACAGGTCTCCGACGAAAGGACTTTGTCCATTTTGGGCTATACGTGGACAGAATGTAAGAGAAAAATCGAAATAACCCCTGATTATAATTAAATTTAAAACGAATATTTTTGCTTATCTCGTTATATCAATCGACATTTTAAACAGTTACAAACTAATAAGAATTTTATCTGAAATCCAGTCTTTATTCTGTCAACCAGCCTTGATTTTTATTTCGGTGTTGCAATTTAAAGAATTTAATTGTAGACTTTTAGTCCGGATTTACTTACGGGTGTTGTTATATTAAAAGTCTACAATGTGTTGTGCTTACGAAAGAATTTAATTAGTTAAAAATTGCACAGAAAACAATTTGGAGTCTCGAATGCAACGGGTTTTAGTATTATTTGGGTAAAACATAATGCATACTATGCAACGGCATTACAATACTTGCTAGATGTGTCGTATTCAATTATTGATGTGATAAAATGATTAAAAGAAATAATCTGGATTTGAGGGTAAACTATTTATTTATGGCAACACTAGACAAAAAAAATTGTTTGAATTGTCATTGTCACCGGCTAAAACAAACAAAACGATTCATTTATTCATTGTTTTGCTGTTTCTTTGCTTCTGGTGAATATTGTTTGGTTTATTACTACAGTAAAGCCAATTTAATAGGTCACATTTGACACTCCATCAAAATTCGTCAACGTAACCTTGTAACGCAGGGCACACAATATTATTTAGTTTTTCAAAATTAGAACTGCACAATTGCTTCACTTTCTTCAGTTAATAATACAAATTTATTGTAATAATGTCAAAAGAAGGCATTATTACGATTTGCTTTGACTAATAAACCATTCTAAACTTAATAAACAATGTTTGTCCTAAAAAACTGAACTTCATCACAAGGTTATGTCGGTCAACCCTTTTTGTTTTTAAAAACTAGGGATGTTACCGTAAAAATCAAAGGAATCATAAGTGAAAAAGTTGTATTGAATGCAATGATTACCTAAGTAAAGGAATGTATCGCCATACATAATTCCATATTGTGATTATTTTATTAGTAGATTGTACAACTAGTATGCATCACATAAAGACGAACTTTTATAGCATGAGAAGGGAAAATAGTAGTTTAAGATACCGTTGCATAATAAGGGTTCTTATAACACTAGTGTATTTTAAAGAAATGAACTGTAGGCGAGTTTTTTTATAGTATCACACGATTGTTATAAGACCAAGTTATGTACAGTGTCATACACTACTTTATCTACTCTCATACTATAATACTTACATAAAAATAGAACCAAATTTTGTTTATATTGAAAAGTTTTTTTAAATGTTAAATATTGGCGCCAAGGCGCAAACATCGATTGCGCATGCGTGTTGTGTCGGCGCGGACTCGTTCATTGAAACCTTTTTTTTTAAGTAGAGGTTCAACCTTCTTGGTCCAGCTAGAGGTTGTATAGGTGTATCGTTATGATTAAAAAGTTATATTATTATACAGGTGTCCATACAAGACCTGTATCGTAATAAAACTTTAGTTTTTTGTTTTTGGCCTATGCGTAATGTTTGTCAAGAGTTTTGTTTTCATTATTATATTATTCTTTCAATAATATAAAAAATACAAAAATAATTGAATAAAGACAAAATCAGTTTCATTTTTTTTATCTTGTTTTTCTGCTGATAGCAGAATAGGTAAAGGACTTTCGTCCGTTCAGCCAGGTCTAACGTTTTTTCATTTTATGTATTCGAAGACAACTTGTTAACGCAGGTAATCCTTTGTATAAGGTCAAAGTCAAATATTTGTTGTGTTTTATAAATATCTTTTTCGTTTGAGTGTTAATTTTTAGACGATTTATCTTGTAAATATTTTCTTGTTTCTCGTTTCATTATATTATTACACTTTTAGGCAAAAAAAAACTCGTAGGATGTTCTTGGCAACACTAGAGCTTGTCCATAATGTTCGTTCCAGGTCCAAACTTTGTACAAGTTGATAAACCACCAACTAAAGCAAATAAAAAGCAAGAAATTGTCTCGTGGCTGGAAAAAAAAATGTGGAAGCAAGTCCAACTTTATTGAAAGCTGAGTTGTTGAATTTGGTAAAAGCAAACAAGCCATCCAAGCCTTGCTATGTAATTGATGAAATAGCACTAGAGCATGGACACGAAGTTATTCGATTGCCACCTTGCCACTGCCAGTATAACGCTATCGAGCTTATTTGGGCACAAACAAAAGGGTCATGCAGCGCGTAACAATACTGAGCCACCCTTCAGTACTGCAAAAATGATGGTTCTGCTACAAACTGCATGTGCAGAAGTCACTTCAGAAGACTGGAGAAAAGTCGTCGAGAAAACAAAGAAAATAATTTTCGATGATTTTGAACGAGATGTGAGAATAGACAACATTATCGAAGAAGAATTTATTATATTTGTGGGAGCGGACAGCAGTGATGACGATGACAACACTCGTTATAGTTCTATTAGTTCTAGTGAATAAATGCAGTTTTTCTTGGTTAAACTATATACGTGTCTTATTTTGTTTTATAAATTTTGGTTAGACAATGATGGGACAGGGATTTGATTAATAATTGTTTATTTGATTTGATTTTCGATGGAACTCAATTAAAATTACAGTACCTATACGTACTCTTTCACAATAACTGCATTCGATTCATAAATGTTTGAAGTCCGTATCGAATCATTCGATTTAATCAATGATTTTTAGCAGTTCACCTCACTATGAAGCTAAAACTGACACATGGCAAATGTGGCCTATTAAATTGGCTCTACTTTACTTTGGCTTGTTAAAATGGATCCCAATTCTTCGTTTATTGATGACCCCGGCTCAACTACGGATTTTGTACCGGACTTACTTTGTGGTACTTACCAAATAAAGCAAACAAATCATAGGACACCTTGAAGCAAAAAACTCACAATGCAGGTATATTGATGCAAATTAATTACTGGTAGTTAGCCAGTGTCGGCTAGGTCTACCTCACGATGGGCTGGTTGAGAGAGCGGAATGGGAGGTGATGTGAATGGGCTTACTTGGTGATGGTGGATGATGGCTCGCTTTAGTTGTTGGGCAGATGATGAGCGGTGATGGATGAGCTGATGCGTCCAGCGCACGGAGAACACTCCTGCACTGTTCACTTACAGTCTAATATTGTCAATTTATTGTTCTTTGAGCTGACAAAGTTTATTGTTCACCAAATGTCTATCACTTCACGAGAATTCGAGCACTTATCACGCGCGCATGTCACCGTGCGAATGTGTATGCAGATTGATGGATAAATTAGTAGCGAGCGAGCGGCACCGGAACGACTCAGTGGTGAATGAATGACCACAGATTCACGATTACGTCGCGCGATCGATTCTCGCGCGAACAATTACTGTAATAGTGTTCTAACTTACTCATACTACAAAACGTATTACTCAGTCTTAATACAATTCACGTTCACGTTTGGCCAAATCGCCCATACAAAGTGGACAATGTCCTTTTGTTAATTCATATTGTTTAATGAATAAATGAGTTTTGTTTATTAAAATTTATATTATTTAGTTACGTTTAAAACTTTCGAAGGTAGACTATTATTTATGATGAACCTACCTCATAGTATATATGTAGTAAAACTTCTACTTCAGTCAGCCTACTTTTATTCAATACCTTATTTCCTCCTTAAGGTTGGAGCTTTTACAATCGTAAAACATGTTAGAATATCCTGGCGAGAGGTGAGTATGCCAGAAAGTACTCTTGCTCTGAGCTGCCTCGACCTTCACAGCGCCGGAGATCCAGGAGCTGCGCAGCCTCACGACTCAGTACTACGAGCTCCGCGACACGCTGAAGCAGCTGCTTGCGACGCAGGCCGAGCTCGAGCGCCGCGTTGACGAGCTCGCAGAACGACGCAGCCAGCTCGCCGACAAGACCACCACTCTCGCCGCGCGCGAGTCAGTATTATGTATAATGGCGAGGTTACACAGTGCGAGCTGGCATGCGAGCTAACCTAGTCAGTTACTGAGGTGCAGCGACTCGCACCGTGTAACCGCATCATACGAGTTACTCTCACATGCGAGTGGGTCAGGAGCTCGCGTCCGAGTTGCTTCAACATTATTTGGTTTTACTCGCCACTCGCCTTCCCCCACCACGTCACAAGCATCGGCTCGCACGCCGCTCGGTCGTCAACTCGCTCGATTTTGCGAAGTGACAGCTCGACAGCTCAGGCCGGCTCGCCGGGTGTTTTGTTTCGACGCCAAAGTAGCGATGAACATCCGAACACTTATTCGTGTATTTTGCGACAACATTGCAAGAGACATGATCGGACTATGCGAGTACAATGGTAGAGTAACTGTTTACCGCGTTGCCAGCAGTTTGCATTGGTGTGACCGAGCACGGCGAGTCGAGCTACTGTCATGCGAGTACACAGGCACAGTAGCTGTCTACTGTCACATCAGCTGCTCGCACTGTGTAACCTCGCCTGCTGCGTACGGACAGTAGCTGACGCGTCAGCTGTCGCGTCGCTGTACGGCGGTTTACGCTGTAGACGTAAAGACAGTAGCTGTACGCGTCAGCTACTGACCGTACGCGTAAAGACAGTAGCTGTATGCCTCAGCTACTGTTCGTACGCGTAAAGACAGTAGCTGTACGCGTCAGCTACTGTCCGTACGCGTAAAGACAGTAGCTGTACGCGGCAGCTATTATCCGTACCCGTAAAGACGCGCGTAACCGACTACGCGTACCAATGTCGTGCTGTCCGTACGCAGTACGAGTACGGATTCGTTCATTTCTTCTTTTCAGAAGAAATGAACGAATCCGATTCGTTCAGCACGTACTTGCCTAGTGAAGTGTTCAGGCACTTACTGTATTCTAAAACATATATTGTCCACAGCCATCCATATCATCCATATCAATAATAATATTATGTTGGAAAAATAAGAAAACTCACTATGTACGCTACATCGCTTCCAAATAACTAACCCAACAGACGTTGTCCTGCATGCAGCGCCAGAGTTGTGAAACTAAAACATCCTGTGCGCCACTCAAACGCATACAAAAAAAATAATTCAAATCTCTCCAGCCGTTTAGGAAGAGTTCTGTGACATACCTAAGTACAGTATAGAGATGATAAGTTTAACTTAGACGACTAAAAAAGTAGTCGTGTAAGCTCAAAAAAGAGTAGACTTATCAGCTCTACTCTATGAGCTGATAAGTCTACTCTTTTTCGGGCTCAGCCTCTAAGATAACCTCAATATTAATCTTATGACATCAATATTAATCTCTGCTGACAGAGCGGATGCCGAAAACGACCTAGAGTGCACCCGCGAGCGTATCTCGACGCAGCGCGGTCGGTTGGAGAACGCGCGAGGCAGCGTCCGCCATTACCTCAAGCGGGCCAAGATTCTCATGGACAACGTCGACGAGTGGCGGACTTTCCAGGTACCTAGATCCCCTTGCTCTTCGTACATAACTGAGATACATTACTAGCAATGTATTTTTGAAGCGCTCGTGGCCTAGTGGAACCGAGTGATTGGAATCAATCACTTGGGTTAACCTACAACAAGCGCGATTAGGTGCTGGATGGTTGACCTTCCCGTGACTACCACTATTAGCAATTATTCCGAGCGCTTCCGTGCTTCGCAAGGCACGCTAAGCCGTTATTGTCGGCTGTCATTTAATTTCAGTCCTTAAGCCATGTCTTCTTCATAGCTTGATTACTTCTGACAGTAAGGCCCGCCACTGTCTTACAATCCTCCACCAACCCGGACTTGAGCCCCGAGGTGAAGTATGGCCTCACCTTCCTGCGATGCAGGAAGATTCCCGTGTCCCAGCAGCGGGGACATACTAGGGTTGATAACGTAACGTATAACGTAATTACAATGCCAGTTATGTACAGGTAAAAATTCTTCCTACATAATCCGGTTCTGTACAAAAAAAATGGCTGTCCCTTGTACAAACCAAGGAGGTTCTCTGAATAAACAATAAATAAAAGAATGAGCTTGAGGATTTTTTTTATATTCACCCGGCCGGGGATCGAACCCGAGACCTTCCTCCTCCTCCTCCTCCTCCTCCTCCTCCTAAAGACTCCTATTAACGCGGATTCGTCTTCTTTCGTGTCAAAAAAAAAGTTCATGGATCGGCTATATAATAATCTAATAAACATAATAGGCTCTATGACAGGTTGGTGTTTAAGCGCTCGGAAAGTGCTAGTTTTTAAATCTTTCGTGTATTTTTTCGGGATCCAACCCGAGACCTTCGGTTTCACAGTCAGCGTGCAAAACCGCTGCGCCACCGAGGCCGTCATTCGATAAAAAACACTATGACGCGAGATTTATTAGGTGACATTAAGAAATACTAGACACATATTACACCCAGATGGCTTCTGCAGATGGCGCTGTGGATACGGGACTATGCCGACGCGGCATATAACGCTCTGCGGCAACTGTGCGAGATGTGCGACGGTGCGCCTCACGCCGCGTCGAGACTGGCCGCGCTGGTGGCCGCCACTGACATTGAGCACCTGTTGACTGCGCCCCAGCGCCGGCTGAAGACTTTCATACAGCGGTGAGTCGTAGTCGTGTTTGTTTTGACCCTCATGACTCTGCTAGATGGCGCTGTAACTGCGAGTTTTGCCAGCGACTTGAGCATCTACTCACTGCGCCCCAGCGCCGCCTGAAGACTTTCATGCAGTGGTGAGTTTGTTGGCGTATTTTTTTTACTCTAACGACTCTGCTAGATGGCGCGGTTACTGCGAGTATTGCCAACGACTTGAGCATCTACTCACTGCTCCCTAGGGCCGCCTGAAGACTTTCATACAGCGTTGAGTTTGTTGGCGTGTTTGTTTTGACTCTAACAAATCTGCTAGATGGCGCTGCAACTGCGAGTATTGCTAGCGATATTGAGCATCTACTTACTGCGCCCCAGCGCCGCCTGAAGACTCCTACAGCAGTGAGTTGTAGTAGGCGTTTGTGTATAGTCCCTATGATTTTGCTAGATGGCGCTATATTTGCGAGTATTGCCACCGATTTTAAAACTTGCTCTTGATTTAATTAAATTAAACACTTATTCACCGTGCTCCAGCGATGCTTGAAGAATTTTATGCAACAGTAAGTTGTAGGCGTTATTGTATAGTCCCTTATGGCTCTGCTAGATGGTGCTGTGACAGCTATTATTGAAATTGCCACCGACATTCAGCAGCAGCGCAGCCTGAAGAATTCATAGAGTGGTGAGATATAGGCGTTTATGCATGTCCCTAAAGACTGCCAAATGACCCTGTGATTCCAAGATAGGCTGGCTAGATGGCGCTGTAACTGTTAGTATTGCCACCGACATTAAACACTGCGCCCCAGCCCCTGGGGCCCTGAAGTCTTTCATACAGCGTTGTCGTTTTTTTAGTTCTCAGTTATATTTCGTCGTCGTCAGGCTATACTAGTCCACTGCTGGACATAGCCCTCCCCTAAAGAGCGCTACGTTGTGCTATCATAGGGGGTAATGCACACTTATATTTAGTTTCTTTTATTATTTTAATAACGTGTGGTCTCGCCCAAACCCGACTGAACCAAGATTTTCTTTCCGCCAATATCGAGTTCGCTTCCGGAATTCCGTTACGGGCCCATGGGCTCACCTACTGGCATCGTAGTAAGTGTTACAAGGTCTTATTATTTTTATCGATTAAATTAGTTAAATACATAGATAGAGAACACTTTACTGTAAATAAAAAGGAATTATCTTTGAATTGAGTCTTAACTGATAACGATATCTTTTTAGTTTTAGGATATCGCATAATACATATGCTGTAATTTCGAGTAGGTGTCTCAATCAGTGTCAAAATGTCGAAGCTACTGTAGGCTAGTTGTCTCATACTTTTAGCAATATCACCGTCGCCAACCTTTTTTGGCGATATCATCTACAGCATCAGGGCGATTCTGGGTTTCGGAGGCCTCTTCAAGATACAGGCACCGCTTGGTGCCACGCATAGGACCCTGCTAGGTTACAACAAAGATAAAAGACTGGATTTCATTGAAGTTGCAACCAAGTATGGCTACGAAGCAGAAAAGCATACGGTGACCACTGAAGATGGGTACATTTTGACTCTGCACCGCTTGTCACATGAAAACTGTCCTAAAACAAAAGTTACGCCAGTCCTCTTAATGCATGGAGTAATGATGTGTTCACAGTCCTTTTTAAACGCAGGACCAGGAGAAGCGTTAGCATATTTACTAGCAGACGAGTGCTTTGATTTATGGCTCGGAAACAATCGGGGAAACCACGACAGTCGCGCACACGCAACCCTCAACCCTGACACTGATAAGCAGTTTTGGCTTTTCTCCACCGACGAAATGGGCTACTATGACCAGCCGGCCATGATTGACTACATTCTGTGAGAGACTTCCTCTGAAGGCTTGAATTACATTGGATATTCACAAGGTGCAACCAATTTCTTAATCATGTGCACTGAGAGACAAGAATACTGCGACAAAGTGAACATCGCTATACTTCTAGCCCCAGTATCACGAGTCATCAACGGCAAGTCGCCTCTTATGAGACTTCTGTTCACAATTTATGGTAGTCTGGAGAATGTATTTGATTCGTTGAACATATACGAAGTTTTGTTTCGACAATCTATTGAGCAAACATTGCTGGAATTTCTTTGCCAAATGGGCGGCAAAGTTGATCTACTCTTCACTGTTTGTAAACATTTCCTGTACACATTAGCCTCGCATAACCAAGGAAGCATATCTGATAAAACGTTCCAGACAATTTTCTCTCACATCCCTAATGGTATGTCGGTTAGAAGTATTGCAAAGTGGTACCAAGCTTTGTCAGCTGAAGTGATGCAAAAATACGATCATGGCTCTGCGGATGCAAATCTCGCTGCATATGGCAGTGCATCACCTCCAGTATATGACCTTACCACTGTAAGTACGCCGGTAGTTCTGTTTATCGGCATGGATGATCAATTGATTAACATAGATGACATCACGTGGCTAAGATCTCAACTTACTAATGTTCTGGAAATGGTAACGGTGAACGACGAAAAATGGAACCACATTGATATGGTCTTCAGCAAGAAAATAAAGGAATTAATTTTACCGCCTATTGTAAATTATTTAAAGATACACACGTCTAAATACGGACGAAGGATGGGCGGGTTTATGGCCGAAAGGATCAAAACTCGCAGAGATTTATTTTGCGTAGCGAGGAAGACATTATAAGTCTTTTATCAAAGTTTAAGTAGGACTTTTATGTGTGTTTTACGTTCTTTATGTTTTGTTTGCATGAGTGCAATTATGGCACCTTGTAAAAGTGTTCAGTCCCAGCGGGTAATTTTTCAAATTAGTAATTTCTGCACCCTTATAATGTATATATTTTTACGGAATGTATTTATTATTACATACTCTTACATCACTTACTTCTATATACAGACTTATCACACTGAGCATAATATTTACACGATTCATTATAAGTATACTTTTTGCGATGATTAAAACGGGACTCAAAATTTGCTTTCTTAACGCGGGGTCTCTTGGGACTAAACACGACGAATTGGAGGCCGCGTTCTGTAGGATTTCACCTGATATAATAGGTATTAATGAAACCTGGTTAAGACAGGGTGAAGAGGGTCGGGCCCCTACGCTACCGGGGTACCGTCTGCGGCATGTGCCACGGCCGCGTACTGTGCGACAGCGCGGAGGTGGCGTGGGATTCTACGTACACCGCGGCGTGCGCGCTGTTACCGTCCCTCATCCCCCCGCGCCTGATCAAGTGGAGCAAATGTAACAGTAAATTCCACCCGTTTAGTGATCGGAACAGCGTATAGGCCACCGTGGCTTAACTGTGACCTCTTTCTGGATGCTCTAACTGAATCTATAATAAGCTTTGCCAATTTTGACCACATAATCTTGCTAGGTGACCTTAATATAAATGTGTTAGAATGTAGTAGCAATCGAAATAAATTAGAAAACTTTTTGACTTGTATGACTCTGAAAAATTTAGTTTGTACCCCAACTCATTTTACTGAACATTCCTCTACCCTAATTGACCTAGTGTGTACCGATGTTGACCCCGTTAAAGTTACAGTTACTACGGATCATATACCTAGTCTGTGTAGCCATGCAATAATCACGGCAGAATTTAAGATACGAAAACAAAAGTTACCACCACGCAAAGTTAAATATAGACCGTTGAAAAACATTGACATAAATAATTTAAATTTAGAATTACAATCAATGTAATTCTAAATTTGTATTTCAAATTTAGAATTACAAATTTAGAATTACATTAATTGGAAGAGTGTAACACAAAAGACTAATGTAGGCGAAATGGTAAAAGAATTTTCTGATAATATTATATCTTTATTCGACAAACTCGCTCCCATGAAAACAATAGTCATTAGAGACAAACAGAAACCATGGCTTACCAGCAACGTTCTGTATATGATGCAGTTGCGTGATCAAGCCCATAAGAAGTTCTCCGGTATAAAGTCTGATACGAATAAAAAGAAGTACAAATCACTTAAACATTTGGTTAATGTCAGTTTATACTTCGAAAAGCGATGTTACTTCGAAAAGCATGTCAATAGCAACATTAACAAACCTAAAACCTTGTGGAAAACACTAAAAAATATAGTTCTTCCCCAAATCAACAGGAAAAATGACTTACCGGATCACTTCGATGATCCCGACGAAATTAATAATCATTTCGTTAATATGCCTGGGGACGATTATTGTAGTATCTCACGTCTGACATACTTTGAGTCTAATAGGTACACTAGTGCAATGTTCACACTACATCCAGTAAATGACACTGCTGTTTCTAAAATTATAATGTCTCTTTCCTCAAATGCACAAGGTGTAGATGGCATCAGTTTGGATATGATCATAGCGTCCCTTCCACACTCGTTAAGTTCTATTACGGATATCATAAACAAGTCAATAGTTACTTCTACTTTTCCCGAATACTGGAAAACAGCCGTTGTCCGACCTATACCTAAAAACTGCAATCCAGCAAATGTAACCGACCTTAGGCCAATCAGCCTACTGCCTATAATGTCTAAAATCCTTGAAAAGGTGGTATACGATCAGGTGATTCGCTTTTGCGAGGACAATAATATATTACCTATAATCCAGTCAGGATTTCGTAGAGGTCATAGTACAAGCACTGCATTATTGGATGTTATTGATAATATTTTGTGTGCTCAAGACAACGGTAGCGGTAGTATTTTGGTTATGCTAGATTTTTCGCGGGCGTTTGACTCGATAAACCATTCTTTAATGCTATCAAAGCTGTCACATTACGGTTTTGATACTGCTAGTATTAGATGGTTCCATAGTTATTTGTCGTGTCGCCGTCAGCGTGTACTGTTACAAAAGTCTGATGGCACTGCGTGTGAATCCCAGGATAAACTCTTGGATAGAGGAATTCCTCAGGGATCAATTATTGGTCCGTTACTATTTATTATTTACACAGCTGATATAACGCACTATATCAAACACTGCCATTATCATATATATGCCGACGACCTGCAAGTGTATACGAGAGTTCCTCCGACTGATGCTGTTTCTTGTGTTCAGCGCCTTAATGAGGACTTAAATAGTATCGCTGAGTGGTCCAAAGCAAACTGCTTAGTTTTAAATCCCACGAAATCAAAATATATGCTATTAGGATCAAAAAAGCAACTGAAAACATTGAACCAAGCGGATCTTCACGTGGAAATGTTGGGCACTCAAATGGGTCAGGTAACTGAAGCTCGAAATCTTGGCATTGTAATTGACGGTGAGTTGCATTTCGAGCGTCACGTTCAAGAGGTGGTATGAAATTGTTTTTATCGACTTAAAATGTTGTATCGTATCCGTAATTTTATAAGCGAGAAGCTCCGTCTACGACTTTGCGAGGCTTTAGTATTGTCAAAACTCAATTATTGTGCTACTGTTTATGGGCCCTGTTTACTTCAAAGGACCCAAAAGCTCGTTCAAAGGGTCCAAAACGCTTGCGCTCGATACAGTTTTTCAATTCCACCTCGTACACACGTGACCCCCTTCCTCAATGGCGCGAACATTCTAAAAATGTAAGCGAGAGAAAGGCTACAGTTAGCAACTCTTTTGTTCGGCGTCATAAATACTCGCAACCCCCCATATTTGTTTTTTAAGCTTACCTGGCGACAATCACGACATGCTGAGAGTATAAGAGGGGCCACTGCACCGCTTCTACTAGCGAGACACCGTACAGCAGCCTTCCGGGGAAGTTTTAGATATGCGGCAACTAAATGTTGGAACAACATCCCGCTACCTATCCGTGTCTGCAAAAGTAAGCACACATTTAGGTCCACTTATAGGGCGCATCTTTTGCAGATACAGCAGCAAACACTTTAATAAAAAATATATATATATATATATTAATAAAATATATATATTAGAGGGGGACGTGCAGGCTCGTCCCACTCTGGGATGGTCTGGTAAGAGTTCGGTGTAGCATATCATCGCAACATACGGTTGGGGCCCCTTGAAAAAAACCCTCAATACGCCCATGTAAAAGTAGTAGTAGTAGTTACTCACTGACAGGTTGCCTCGCACCTCCATTCCTTGTCCACGGTCTGTGTTCGCGTTCACGTTCTAATGGCACGCACTTTACGGTCCATATTAGAGTGAACGGGATGTTTTCTCGCAGGTCACCACTTCACGTACTGAACTTCTCTCGTTTGTATTTTATTCGCTTACCCGTAAGTCTATCAACATAATATTTGTATATCACCATTGAATTATATCACTGACTTATTTGTTTCACTGTTTATCCGATTATATTATGTATTTATTACCTTCACTCTTCACAAACACTGCACAGTATAATATTTAAGTATTGTATTCTATTGTATATTTCACACCACGGGCAGCTTATTAATTTTTTTTTTTTCTCACGTACATGGCTAACCGCAGCTTGGACCCGACTGAAAATCAGCGTTGCAACTGACAAGTCTGTTGCTACATTATGCTGAGTCGGGCCCATTTTGGGGGCTCAATACTTAAAACCTATGTATTAAATTATGTTGTTTTCGTGTTGTAAAGTTGATTTATTTTTTAGCTGTGTCTTTTTTTTTTTTTGCGTTCTGTGTAATCTTTTTTTTTAATTGGTTTGTGTGTTTTTTTTTTGTTTTGTTTTGAGTATTGTGCCGTCAAATAAATACATTTTCTTTTTTCTTTCTTTCTAAATAATTAAGAATATTTTTTATTACTATTCTTCTATCCATCCGCCCATAATTGAACAAGATACCACAATGGACTAGTTAGAGATCACCCACTTAAATCTATAAATTAATTTACCCTGCGCTGTGTCAGAAGTGAGTGATTAAATAATGATGAAAACCCCGAAAGCATAAAGAAAAATAGTAAAGATACACAGAAATCTGTAAAATAATGTACAGAAAATAGCATAGGACAGGTTTTTTTTTCTCTGTGTGGCTACTGTACTAACATAGTTTTAAGTCACTGAACTTGTCACTAACATTTACTAAAACCGTTGTTATTAACTTACCTACTGCCTGAAATGGCTGCCTTGTCGGTCTTGGGTACCAAGACGGGTCGTGGGTCCGATTCTCCCTTTGGGCCGCCGTACATTTGTGCAATTGGCCTTAGTCCGGGTGTATTTCCATGTTTGTGACGTTTTTGCCTGGTCACGATAGTACGGGGTATCCTAGTTTGGACCATGAGAAGTGATTGTGTTGTGTGTAAGTTGGTATTAGTAAATAAACATTTATTTTTTAAGTAGGTGTCAATCTCTTCTTCCATCTCTCTAAAATCGACATTTCGGAACCTATTTACGACCCACTGCAGGGCACAGGTCTTCTTTCAGTGAAATAGTATTTATAACACGTACTTAATAAAACTTAGTGACATTTTAGTCAAACTGTTTAGTTTTCATATGTTGGTAATTTTTCTTGCCAATCTTGTTATTGGCACACCTAATTTTAATTAGGTGTGTGTAGAATAACAAAAATATGCCTAACATGTCAGACACTTTATAATTTCCCCTTGACCAATTTTGTCAAGCTGTTAAAAATATTAGAATTATCTCATATTATATTGTTATTATTTCTTTTAATGGAAGGAGAAGCAGAGAAAAGATCTTATTTTCTGGATATGGGGGGAATATTAGTGTGACGCCACTATCCCCTGTGCAATCTCGCAAGTTAATATTTGATTGTTTTTCAATTTTCAGCATCGTGACTGGAGCTGAACATACGGCGAGCGTGGGTTATCTGAGTAAGTATTTGCGTGCTACTGTTCACCTTTCAAATTCAATTTATCTATGTACAACTCATGAAAGACGCCCATTGCTAGCCAGAGGCCTTATTAGATCACAAAAAGGGCCATATTTTTTATCTTATTTTCTTTAACTAATTATCTTTTTATTTTTTGTATTTATTTTGGACCAATGACTTTATTTTGTAACTAATGTATATTTGTGAAGTTATGGTAGTAATACTACACGCTAACTTTGAAAGAAAACATCTTGATTTAACCTAAGTGTCAGAGGTAGTCGAAAACCTCAGCGGTTGAAATTGCCAATTCGCGGTGAGCACGCGTGGTGATTAAGCTGTATACTATCTTGCTGAGAGAAAACCTGTGCCTTACGTTACATAGGCTACATAAAAAAAAAACAATTATTTAATGGATGTCTGAAAGAAATACCATTTTCAGTTTTATTGACATTTGAGAATGGCAATTTTTCTTGGTGTTTGTTTATTTTTTTCATAAACAATGCAATTCAAGCAATTCATAAACTATATTTACATATAGTTCATGAATTGCTCCAAAAGGTGGAAACGTTTCTAAAAACATTCTCCAGTATCTACAATGGTTGATAGTTCCTTTTCGTTTTGCTGTCCGAGCATTTAGTACTGCCCCGTACGCAGGCCTCACTGCAAGGTTCAGACTCCTATTTCAAAGAACTACGAGGGGCGGCTGAAAAATTTTGAGCCTAAGTACTTCTAAGAATCACTAATGACTCGCAATGTGCATCACTAATTGCGCGTATTCTAAGTAGCATAAATACCAAGTTTCATGTCATTATCATCATTACGCTTCTAGTAATTGAACATTAAACAACGCCATGTCTGAGTCATCCGCGCTTTGCACGAAATTGGAGTACAGAGCTGTCATAAAATTCCTCACCAAGAAGAACAAAACGCCGACAAAAATATTTGAAGAAATGTCTGCAGTTTATGGGGATTCTGCACCTTCATTTGCCATCGTAAAACGTTGAACACGTGAATTCAAACACGGCAGGGAGTCGCTCGAAGATGATCCCAGGTCAGGACGTCCAAAGACCGCCGTTACCGAAGAAAATATTGAAAAAGTGAAAAACCTTGTTCTCGAAGATCGGCGAATCAAGATGTGGCAGATAGCTGAATCCATAGGCAGCAGCAAGGAGCGAATTGGTGACATTTTGCACAATCATTTGCACATGAAAAAGGTGTGCGCGCGATGGGTGCCAAAAATGCTCATGCCACTGGACAGGCAGCGTCGAGTCACAACTTCGAAGGAGTTTTTGGACATCTGCACGGTGGTACCGTAGTAGGTCATAGGACTCGGATGGCAATGACTGAGCTAAGCCATGATATCTGGCTCAGTTACCCACTAATTGTCATACTACCTGAGGGTATAAAAGGTTTCGCAATCTATTGTTCCCAACATTCCTTTTTCGGCATCCGAAGTGAACACAAGTAATTAGTCATCAACCTGTTATCACCAAGTGCTTTAATTAGCCCAAGACGCGACGCGTGTGTTTAAGTTCCAACTTGTCTGTGACCTGCTATTTTACAATGGAATTTGAAGTCACAGGTATGTATTATTAATTTACTTTACTATTTTGCCTTTTCCTTCTACATTTTTTTTTTAAATAGAGTGCTACGCCAACGTGGCATTTTTTATGTATTTATGTCTGTATATTTTTTACGTTGAAGCTTTTACTTATGTTTGTACCTACTTGTACCATTCAATTTGGTATAGAAATATGGGTTACAATGTCTACTACTAGGCCTCTCCAAATTTAGCTGCGTCATGCTGCGTCTGTAAGGTGCAGCCAGGTGCTACGCCGCGCGCCTGAACGCGTAGCAGGCGCGTAGCACTTGCTACGAAACATGTATCTATTTTGATCCGCTTTTAACGTATTTTTATTTTGTTTTAGGTACTAGTATTAAGTGTTCTTTCAAAAGAATGCTTGTACTAGATACTTGGCTGTCTATTAAAGACAGCAAATCTGAACTGGAGCGTTGGCATCGAGTTTTTCGAGACCTAATACAATTGCTGCCTGATGTTGAGAATTACATTGCTGATGACTTGGAAAAAAGAGTTACTAAAGTTTGTACAAGATTGGTAGCAATTTGGAAGCAAGTCACGCGCAACCATTCTCGCATGGTCTCTAAGTACGGAGACTGGCTGAACGAAATTGAAGTTTGCGTTCTGCCAACTTGTGCAACAGTAGGGAGCCACAACACCCAACGGCCAGCAGCAGAAGCTTCGACAAGCACCCAACAGCACCAGCACAGGAAGGACTTTGAGGAATGTAGCAAGAGATCAAAACGCCGCAGGCTTGCAGAGTTAAGTAAAGTAGACAGTTCTGCGATAAATTCTTTGTTGGACGATTCTAGTCTATCTAACGCCGCTGCATCTTTAAATTTCAGCACTGACGAAGTCTTGTCTCTTATAAATGAGACAAAACTGACTAAACATCAGTATCTTTTGGTGAAAGACTTCGTTAATGCAAAATCACCTAATGCATTACCATCTTATCAAAAAGTGTTAGAAGCTAAGAAGCGGTGCTATCCATCGCAAGAGTTTATCACGGAATCATCTGCTGAAGTAGAATTACAATCATTGTTAGATCATACTGCTTGCCGGATACTAGAATCCCAAAAACCCGTTTTGAATAATATTGACCCTAATAAAGAATTTGTTTTGATTGGAAAATGGGGTTTCGATGGGAGTACGGGGCACAGCGAATATAAACAGATTTTTGGAGATTCTGGTATCGATGATGATGGCAGTATGTTTGTTACTTCATATTGTCCTCTTCAATTGGTTTGTAAGTCCAATACCTCCGACCCAGATCAAATAGTTTGGAAAAATCCGCGCCCTTCTTCCACCAGGTATTGTAGGCCTATTCGATTCCAATTTGCCAAAGAATCCAAAGACCTTTCTGTGCAAGAAGAAGCTTATTTCAAGACTAAAATTGATAGTTTACAACCGACTTCTTTCACTCACGGTGAATATGAAATAAAAGTGCAGCATTCTTTACAATTAACCATGGTTGATGGTAAAGTGTGCAGTGCTCTGAGCGATACATCTTGTAGTAGATGTTATATTTGTGGTTCAACTCCAAAAGAGATGAATGACATTGATAAATCGCTGAGCAAAACTGCAGATAGTGGTACCTATCAATTTGGACTATCTCCTCTTCACTCGTATATCCGATTCTTCGAATATTTAATTCACGTTTCTTATAGATTAGACATAAAGAAATGGCAGGTACGTTCTTCAGACGAAAAAGCTCTTCTTGCACAAAAAAAACAACATGTGCAGCAACAGTTTAGGCAGAAACTTGGTCTAATAGTCGACAAACCGCGAAGTGGAGGAAGTGGCACATCTAACGACGGAAACACTGCCAGAAAGTTTTTTTCTAACTCAGCGGTTTCAGCGGAAATTACTGGATTAGATAAAATCCTTATTGACAGATGTCATAATCTGCTGCAGTGTCTTTCGTCGGGATACAAAATTAATAACGCCACTTTTAAAGAGTATTCTCTAGAAACAGCACGTAAACTTGTTGCTACCTATCCATGGTACAACTTGCCATCGTCTGTACATAAGGTCCTCATTCATGGGTCGGAAGTAATTGAACACGCATTATTGTCAATAGGTGAGCTTTCGGAAGAGGCCGCCGAATCTTGCAATAAATTAATCAAACTCTTCAGGCGTGACAACACGAGGAAAATGTCTCGGGTTGTCACAAACACCGACTTGATACATAGACTTCTCCTTAATTCGGATCCTTATATTTCTAGTTTAAGAAGGTTACCACAGAAGAAGAAGTCTATTCTATCAAAAGAAGTATTAAATTTGTTGTCGGTTTAGGAAAAAATGTAAAAAATAAGATAGGTATTTATGTTATTTTTTACATAACTCCTATTATGTAAATATAATATTTTTTGTCCAATTGTGTGTTTGTACTTAGATGTTAGTTAAGTATTTACTTTATTTGTAATATAAAATGTAAATAGTAAGGTTTAATAGTTATTAAGTTGCAAACCTTCTTTTAAGTGTAATAAAAATGCATAATTTTGTAAATAAAATAAGCTTTTTAAGATTATTTTGTTTTTTTTTTATTGTGTTATGGCTTAAAGTATTACAAAACACCATAATAATAATAATCAGCTATGACAACGACAGTCATTATTATCGCGAAACCCTATGACCGCTACTCTTAGGGCGTGGAACCAGTGTGATCTGTGGCGATAATCCTGACGATGTTTTTTCTCGCCTCGTCACTGTCGATGAAACATGGATCCGGCAGTACGATCCGGAGTCAAAACAAGAGTCAATGCAATGGATAGCAAAGGGAGAAAAGCCGCCACGGAAATTCAAAGTGGAAAGATCGGCTTCCAAGCTCATGGCCACTGTTTTTTGGGATTGTGAAGGAATTTTGTTCATCGACTACCTTCCCAAAAATACTACAATGAACGGAGACTATTACGCCGTATTGTTGACAAAAGTCCGTCAAGTGGTTGTCGAGAAAAGGAGAGGCAAACTGGCGAAAGGAGTCCTGTTTTTGCAGGACAATGCGCCCGTGCACACTGCCCGAGTTGCGAGACGTGCCCTCGCCGAAACAGGATTTGAAGAAATCAACCACCCACCCTACAGTCCAGACCTGGCTTCTAGTGATTATTTCCTTTTTTCGAATTTGAAAAAGGACCTCCGAGGACGAAGATTTTCCAGTGACGAAGAAATGAAGGCGGCCGTAAACGAGCATTTTGAAGGCAAAGACGGCGAATATTTTTTTACCGGGTTAAAAGCTCTTTTAAACAAATGTAAGAAGTGTATTGAAATAGAGGGAGATTACATTGAAAATTAAATTTTTTATACATTTCTATCAGCATTTTTAATACCTTAGGCTCAAAACTTTTCAGCCGCCCCTCGTAAAATACAATTATCATAATAAACTAAAAGAAAAAAATAAAATGACTTCTAGTATTTTAATTAAAGGAATTGTTACAATGACTTATACATTTTTATGCTTATTATTCTTAGAGGAAAACATAACAAAAACGTAAAATTGTATGTGAATACTACCATAACTAGACGATCTAGTAGCCTGTATTTGTAGTTTCTACAAATGAAACTACAATTCTACTAAGAATTGTAGTTTCATGAAACGCGGCCCAGGCCATCTCTTAAGGTATGGGAATAACTTGCTCTGTTTTATTCAAGATTTAAACCTGGTATAAATACAACACAGAATATTCTGTCAATTCTCAGCCGACGGTATGGAGTCTGTCTTCACCACGTCTTCGGAGTCGACTCACAGTGGACTGAGTATGGCGAGCGGGTACACGCGGCGCGTCACCGGCTTCCGGAAGACGCTTGCTGGCAAGATAACCGAGCCTGCGGTGAGACCCGCCTTAGGCTAGGCGCATGTTGAAATGCAGGCGAAGCAGTACGGCACAGCACAGTTCAGTACACTGCAGGGCAGTTAAGGCAGACATAGGCCCCCTCCGCATGCTGCGCTATTCTGCATGCACTATTCGCTCCATTTCTTGGCAATTCTCACCCATAATAACTCTTTCAATGTATTTTTCAAATAGTCTGGATGATTTGTATCATACAAACAAGGTTCACAGCGAACTAATTCAATTAAATGTTTTGTCATTGCAACAAATTTGTTAGTAAACACGCCTCGACCTGCACTCGTCGCGCAGAAATCTGTGCCGGCACTACAACAAGACCCAGAGCAGGGCAGACACATATCTGCGTAGGCATGTGCGGCCTGCGCCGCAGCGTACATAGGTCAATGACGTTCCATGCTTTACTAAATCTGCGCTCCGTCTCAGCATGCGCCTAGCTCTTACTTGGTTAAGATCAGTAGATCCGTGGTCCGCGGCCCACTCATTACGAGAGAGTTTCTCACTGGAAAACTTTCCCGTCACGTGGTTCTGTGCATTGTCACTCTATGTGGAACATCATGACTAAAAACTGAATAATTACACAATTCAGCATCGGGCTGATGGAAACCGTGGTTCCTTACAATACATCCACAGTGTAACTCGTAATAATTTACTTATTGAAAACGCTTATTTTAAAGTAAATACTGTCTTTTTACTTTCTCTTTTTTGTCGAAACCCTAGCCTAGCTAGGTCTCGACTGACAACTAAAACGTAACGATTTCCTTTAAACAATGTTTACACAATTTTCATACTCTAATTCACCAAAATAAAGCTATAAATGAATAATTAACAGGAAGAGGCAAAAGACACTGACCGCCCATAAAAGCGGCACAATCCGGGCTAAATGTTCGAGGCTTTTTTCACTTTATTTTCCATCAAATACAACGAAACTATTATTTGAAACATAATCTACACACTTTTCCCAGTAATTTGATATATAACACATAAACAAATACGCAGCGTTGCCTTCTCGAAATAACTTATAAAACTTTAGCGAGCGGAGCGACTCACGACGAAAACGCAAAATGGCGTCTGACCTAGCAAGCTCATGTGGTTTCGATGATAATTCAATTTTTTTCCACGTCACGTCATTGGATTGGTTGGCAAAAGTAATCCTTACTAACCATTGGCCAATAAAACAACAGATATTTTCCATAGAGAATGCACAGAGCATAGATAAAAAGAGTCCAATCTGAGTGTTGCATAGTGTACATACGAGTACGTCTGTACACTAAGCGCTTGGGGGATTGTGCGCGGCCGGGCTGTTTAGTGTACAGACGTATGTACACTAAGCGCGTGACGGGTTAATTCAAACTTGACGGCTGTGCCGGTCAGCTGTTACAGCTACAAAGAAGTATCGTTACAGTACAATTATAGTCTGGAGATGATAAATGGTATATTTTGCAATACCAAAAAGACACAAAGTAGGAAATCAAGTTTTACTAAACTTTTTAGGGTTCCAAATCATAATTGCACATTTTACAAAATTTGCAATTATGATTTTTAAATAATAATTAAAAATTTAAGGGCTTTTTCGATACAAGCAACGTGTCTTTATAATAAATACGAGCTGACACAAGCAAATATTGCTTGTGTCAGCCATATTTATTTTTAATTTTTTTATTCGTAATAATTAGTTTACGACCTATTCTCAAACTTACCAAATATACACAGAAAACCTGAAAATCTGGGTAGCCGTTTCGGACGTGTTCGATAACACATACGAGATTTTTATATATATTAGATTATTATCTATTTACACAGTCATGACCAAAAAATAAGTAAAGACATGGCCAAATATGTGTCGGTGGCGAAAAAAAGAAATTAAATAAAATTATTTTTGTTCATGCACAATATTAAGTCCCCTTACATATGAAATTGGCGTTTTGTATAAGGGAACATAGTCGTTTTTTTACATGTAATAATTTTTATTAATGAAAGTATGTACCATTGTTTTCCACGTCGTGTTTGTCCAGTTGTGCAACAACTAGCTGGGCCAACTGAGCGTGGCTCTTCTTGAGATCGATGGTTGCGGCTTCAAAGCTGAGAAACCAAAGCCGAACTTTGTCCCGCCAGAAAACTGGGATACGACTCGCGGTAGCAATGCCTCCAACTTTGTGAGTTGTGCTTTGATTTGATGCGGATGGTTCATTGGTTGTCATCTTGGTACTGTGTTCGTTCGGGGTCACCACTTTAGGGATTGTTGCTGTGTATGAATGATATTCGCTCTGTAGTTGACATTAGAATGAAATCCATTTATTTTCGGTTTAATTTATAAGTAAAGTAACATGCATTTTTGACCAATAGAGAAGACGGAAGACAATATTATCCAATAGACTGTTTCCGAATTAACGAGTGAGAGGCAAACACAGTTGTATTGCGGTGTCTCACTCGCACTTATAAATATAGCAGGCAGCAAGCGCACGCCGCTCGGCAGACCCGTGCGATCTTCATTGAGAGCGGAGCGTATGTTCAATGCTCACGCGCATTGCAAACAATCGCGGCGCGCAGCGGTAGCTACACGATCTATGCACTTTTGCCATATCATAAGTAGTTCATTGATCCCTTTACTATAAAAACCATTCAGACGAGAATCAATCCAAAATTTAAAGGCGGTTTGGTCTGCCCCATCGAAGTTGAAATTTCAAAAAAATGGAAATCTGTTGAAGCAAGATCCGGAGAGTATGGTGGATGTCTTAGATATTCCAATTGAAGCTGTTCTAATTTGGTACACGTCTGTTATGCAGTGTGTGGTCTAGGCTTGTCCTGAAGCAGTAGTGGCCTAGAGCGATTGACTAGTCTCGGTTGATTAGCAGCTAGCTCATCCATCATGGTTTGCTATTGCTGACAATAGACATCTGCTGTGATCGTCTGGCCAGATTTAAGAAAGCTGTAGTGAACGACACCGGCACGATTTGCTTCACTCAATACGTGAGGTACCACCTTTTAAGCTTTTTCACCTTCCCAATTTTCTTCAAGCGGTAAAACAGTTTTATCACTAACACCGCAGCCTACAGCTGACTTTGACGTGTTTTGAGATGGATCCGCTGCCACAAAAGCCTTCAATTCTTTATTACAAACTTTGGTCTCCGGCCGTCCACGGCGCTTGTTATGCAGGTCGAAATTTCCAGAACGAAAACGTTGGAACAAAAACGCACTGTGTTTTATATTGCGACACCGCCGCCATACACGCCATTAAGGCTTGGAGCTGGTTCTGCAGCTCTGGCTCGAACTCGTAAATAACGCCATATTTCAAGTTCTCCATTGTGCGAGATGAGCGACGCCAAAGAAAAAACAAATGAGCAAAAAGCCATTGAATGACTGTTTCCGAAACTCAAGTATACCAGCTAAATATATTAATAAATTTGAATTTGGAATTCTTAGTCAAAGAGCAGATATTTGAGATCAAAGTGGCAAGTACCACGAAACGCCAATTTCATAGTACATAAGGACCTAATATTATAATAGGGTGGTACAGTCTTAAGTCGGTAAGTCTTGCTCGCACTCTGGCAAATGTATACTAGCTTCCATATGCCAGTTTGGCTACAGATATAATACAAGATGCTACTGGTTCCTTGAAAATTAATTTGATATTTTTCTTGCTAATGGTGACTTTTTTGTTTCAGCTCACCGATGGTATTCAAGAATCCAGTAAGTATATTTAATTTCTTGAAAGTAGTGAAAATAGTGAAGCACAGCGGTAAACGCCGGCCAAACATTATGGAGGTCGTGGGTTCGAATCCCGGCATGTATTGTTTTCTAAGTTAGGTACACTTGGAACGTTGTAGTACCAATACCACTCTCCGGAGGAAACCTGAGTATCTGAATTGGTCACATACCTCAAGATTGACAATCCGAGGTGGGCACGCGTGGCAATTAAGCCCAAGCTCTTTTTCACACTCTCTGACAGGACTGTGCCCCGCAGTGGGACGAATATAAAATAAATAAAAAAAAAACATACTTAGTTCCTTTGGGAGCGTCGCTAGACACGTGACCCGTTAGTTAGACCTGAGATTGCCGCACTTAGCCTCATAGTTGGGCCATTGTACGTAGCAAGCGCTGAGGTACGCTAACACCTCAGAAACTAGGGTTTCCTTACGATGTTTTCCTTCACGGTCAGCGAGTAGTATTGCTACTATAATTGTACATAACTTAGAAAACAATGTCCGGGTTCGAACCCGAATGGTACATGCCGGGGTTCGAACCCACGACCTCCCGAATGAGAAGCCGGCGTTCTACACCGCTCTGCAGTGATTCCACGAAAGTTTGGTGATATGCCAAGGTGACCGGTCAACCTGACGTCAGGATGTACGGTCACCCTTAAATTTTGTTTCTCTTCTAAAATATGATGGAAGAAATTCCCTACTTAGGGGAAGCAAATAGAAGCAATAGGGCACTAAATATTCATCACAATTTCCGACGATAATACGAGTTGTGACGGGGTTTTCTGACGCTGACAAATAGACGAATCTGCCGCTCTGTCGCTTTTGGCCCTTTGTGTAGCTACATTTTTATTTTTCCCGCAGCCATGCGATCGTCGATATCCCTGCGTGTGGTGACCCTGGGCCTGGAGCAATCGGTCTCGAATGTCAACGGAAATCTCCCCGTGAAATCGCCGGGCTCGCGCAAGTCCTTCCGCTAACCACTTACGAACTGGTATTTTAGAATGGCTCTAAAAAGATGTTCGTTATCCTATGACAACCACATTTTTTCGTAGATAGGTATAAACTATTACTCTATATGATGTATATCGGATATGTGTTTTTCATTTTATCGGTGAGACTAGTCAGAGCTAGTCATTCCATATAAAGAATTGAAGAGAGTATAGCTTCTGTAAGACTGGTTAATGTTTGACTTGCTATCATAGTCATGTTACCAGTAGAGTAGATTGTCCACCAGTACCAGTAGATTGTCCACCGATAACAATTAATATATGCGAAAATAAAACTGAAGATTTCTGAGGATTTCATCATTTGAAATTTGACATGGAAACATTAATAAAGTGAATACATTTTTTGAATCCACCAAGGCGATATAAAATCTTTGAAGCGCTTTATCGGGATACGCTTGAAATATCACTGGTGGCAACACCGGTTAGAGTATTGTGCATTCTTTAGAATTTATTACACAAATTCGAATTTACGAATTCAGTCGAATTTACGACACAGGGTATCCTAGTGTGGGGCCAGAAGCAATGTATGTGCCAGTATGTAAATGTTATGTTATTTTTATGGATTCCTCAAGTTTTAAAAGTAGATCGTTGCACCAGATGTGATGTAAAATAATAATTTATGACAAATAGTGGACCTGTTTTAGTTTTTTTTTGATATTTTATTTTTTTAAAGACAGTGTACCTAGTGTGAATGATTCGCGAAAAACTTTTATATTAAAAGCTTGGGTAGCTATTTAACTAGTTAAATGTAGCTTCAAGAAGAGTTCATCTTTACATTTGTATGACTTGAAGTGCTTGTATGGAATACTTTTGAAAATGTTTAATTAATTATAGTCATTATTTGAGGTGTATGTGTCGCCGCCGACTCACTAAATCTGGCATCCAATTCAACGGCTAGGAAGTTTATTAGCCTTTAGTAAAGTTATAATACAGATTTGTCTAAACCGTTTGACTACTTGGCTGACTGAAAACTAGCCTCTTTATGGAAAGGATGAAGAGCCGCTTTTAAGAGTGCTGAGAATAGCTAACTTCACCTACAGTCTGTTAGCTTTTTGAATATATCTCGGCTACTATCGGATATATTCGTGTAATAGGTTTGTTTTGCATTCTTATTTTACAGAAGTTTTCAAAATAGTGAAGAAAAGTTTTATACAGAGCAGGAAGTAGTATAGTAATACACTCGTGTGCTATTGGCGAAAACCGAAGCCGGAAATTGGATGCCGCCGCCTAATGAACGTACTAGGCGGTTAATTCGACGGCTAATTGGCGGCGACACATGCATTATTTGAGGTGTATGCACTTATTTATGTCCAGGAAGTATTCTTTCTGTCATTTTTGAATAAATGTTGAAGCAAATACGTATTGTGTTTTATTGCCATCAAAAAGATAAACACACATATTTTCAATCATTCATTTATTATAATATAAGTAACTAGTAATTTTGAGTTTAAAATCAATTTCAAATAATACAATAGATCATACTTATACAAATAATAAAAACAGTGAAAACATTGGCAAGATTACTTCCATAAATCTGTATAGGTGGGATTTATTGTTATTGTCGAATTAATTAGCTCAGTGTACCTTAGTAGTAGTCGAAGAGGATTAAAAAACCTACTGTAAAAATTCAACTATTGACGCAGGTACATACTCTACATAAGCCGATAAATCTACATTTCCTATGAGGTGTCTTTTCTTCTTAAGTAATTAAAAATTCTAACGATATGTTTTACAGAAATAAAGTAGGGAATAACACTACTATTAAAGTTACGTGGAATTTAAGTGAGAGCCAATAACGAACAACACGACTACGCACGGTTACAATGCAACCCAGTTAGTGGGTTGACAGGAATATCCCAAAATAATAGGCCATAACGAAATACATATTTGCAATGCAGATTTTCGTATGTACGTCCTGATTCTATGCACATACGACATGGAGTACAGATCCGCAAAAGAGGATCCACTAGTAAATGCACCAGAACAGATTTTAAAAAATAGACTTGTAAATGCTTACAAGTTCCGCGGATAAAACTCATTTTAGATTAAGGTGAGTCAATAATTTTGAAATTATCTATACATTTGATGGTTGTTGTCCCAGTTTCATGACCTTTGTATCTCAGAAAGATCTTAGAGAAAAAATATCGTAATACAGGAGAACATGTACAAAGCAAAAACATATATTGTAATATATTCTATAGGAAGTACATTACTACTGACAATATTCCAACAAATGACTGCTTTATGTGGGCTTTGATTCTTTTGAACTCTTTCTACCTACTCAGATTAGCATGTGCTGTAATAATCAGCAAACGCGTGTTCCAACGAACTAACTGACAAAACATGTCGCTACAAAGTTATCAAAAACGCACGATATCCACCAGTTATCACAATATTTCGTGAAGCACTCGTGTCCGCTCTCAGTTCTATTGTTACATTAATACTGACATACGAAACTTACACAAAAAGTTTTGAAGTGGTCTTGTTTCCACCATTTAGTGTAAATGTCTAGTATTAAATGTGCTCTATGTAGGACTACAAACAGGAAATGCTGAAGGCACAAAGACAGCTTTGCCTGGCTGACCACAGCTAAGTCTGATGCTGCCCATTACAATACAATGTTATCAAACCACCTATCACACTTCAATCTTGACTGGGACTCCACTCTGAATAAAACATGGTGCATATTAAAAAAAATCATTTCAATAAATACCTTATTCAGTGATTTTGAACAGTAGGCAGACACTGTTTGGATACATCTGAATCGGAATTGCTGGTTTTCTAAAAGCTTATGGCCTTATTTAAAACATGATTGCACTAAAACCTTTTCCTTGTAAATTCTCCGCCACAGATTATTTTAAGCGGCATTTTAAGCATTCATGTTTTTATAAATAAGACAGTTTATCTACTGGAAAAGAGTTTATCTAAAAATCAATAAATTATGATATCAAGACAAAAGTTTCATACTGATAATAATTATTGATAAAATATATTATAACATTAAATAATAAATTAGTAAAGACAAAGCAATTAAACAATTTCATCTGGACGCAATCTAAATGAGCAATTATTACACTATATTTACACAAAGCTTCAGTTACATTTGTTTCTCTTGAAGGTACACCAGTAATGAAATCACATTTCAATGTCTTTAATAATAAAAATAGTACATAAAATAAATGATAATATAAGTTTATGTGCTTTTTCTAGTGCTTTCTCCAAACATGTTCAAATTTAAGAGGATGTAGTCTAACACTGTTGAACGAAGACTAACACTAAACCACACAGACGGTTCACCAAAAATTTCACATGCCTACGAGTATGAAATAAAGTGGACTATTCCACAAGGAGGACACAATGGCTAGAGTAGGAGCTACCTAGGCCAAACAGCATGGGAAATTCGATGCTGAGCAGATACTGCGCAGTCGCCGCCGGACGACAGAGCGCCCTCTTCGCTTGCGCTCGGCGCGCCTCCCACGACCTCATTGGCCTCTCATTCACTTCAAACAGTGTTAGAATATGAAATCGTCATAAGTCAGGGAACCGAAGCGGATCCTCCACAAAGTCTTCTGGTATTCTAAACATGTCAGGTGGTATGTCTTCGCGAAATTCGAATTTCTGAAATGTTATCTTCGCTGTCACTGTAGGCAAGATCGGTATGTCAATTTTGACTGGGAACCCTCTGGGCAGCTTCATAGCAACAAATTCTCGTAGTTTAGCAAAATGTTTGAAGGGTGCTATCACTTCAAGAACATTGAGGAGCATATCCACACTGAGAGGGAACTCATCGCTCATAGCTATAGTAGCACGGAAATTTCTTGAAGATTCTTTGTAGACTAGTTCTCTTCCCAGCCCTGGGTACTGCCCTGTGGGGGCACTATTGTATTGGGCCCAGTCTACTCCACTCTCTGGAGGAGGGTTCAACGATGCTCTTCTGGCTGGCTCTCCATTTGTATCTAGATTTTGGGTATTGCCTTTAGTAAGACTCTCTATGATTGCTTTGTTTTTTTGCAGATCATCAGTTGAAAGATGTTCACGACGTTTTCGAGACTCCAGCACCAGTCCTGATATAGTATAGATAGCACTGTTATAGATACCAGCCACAATCTCTTTGCGATCTTCACGGAATATCCAACCAGACTGAGCCCTACAGAATGAGATGCCCTTGGTTGACATTTGGGCAGCCAGGATATCACTTGACATAAGGATGTCTACTTCATCTTCTATCTCAGCTTCAGTCTCCTCATACCTTACACGCTGGTAAACTTTAGCCTTATTATCTAGGACAGTTAACGACTCACTGGGTGGTTTCTCTCCTTGAAATATGAATGAAATGTCTCCTCTTTCCCATTTCATATCAGTGAAATCCACTAAAGTAGTATCCAGTCTAATACCTGACCCAGATTTGTAGATTTTGCATACATCAGAAGGTAATATCCTTGATACTAACGGAACCCATGAGTGGAAGTCCCACTTGAGTTCCATATAGAAATCCTGTATTTGAGCGAGGGCTGTAATGAGATCCGGTCGCCTTATCTCCATCTGTTCTCGGGCTTGCTGCTTGAGTTTCCGTACGAGTGAGGAGATCGTCTGGCGGTCGCCGTAGCTGATAGCCTCGGCGAGCGGCGACCATCCTGCAAGGTTTTTTACTTTGACGGGTGCTCCATGCGCTAGAAGCAGTTGAACGCATTCCTTACGTCCCAGCATCACGGCGAGGTGCAGCGGCGTGTTGCCATGTTTGTCTTTTCGCGTCACGTCGTGCAGCCGCAGCAGTGCCGACAGCTTGCGTACGTCTCCGACAAACACGCACTCGTGCAGGGCGTATGCCTCTTCATCCTCGTTGCCGTTTGCCATAGCGCGACCCACTTTTACTAGTACGTTACCAGCCGGCGGCACACATCGAAATCAGCCGTTTTTAGCTGCAGCTGATAATTACACACTGTTGTTTATCTAATCATTGATTGATTCGATTATTTCTAACCATTGAGATACGAACACTTTTTTTTGGCTTCGCATTTTTTCATCTAAATGTCTCCGCACCACAACTGTGTTATGTGTCTGTTGACTAAAAACTTAATCTAAAATGTCATTAATTATCATTTCACTCGATTTGTAAAAGAAAATATTCTGCCTTTGTCACAAAAATTATTATTTCAACATTTTTTCACGCTTTTCACATCAGTAATTCATTTTGTCTAAAAAAAAAACTTGATTATGGCCACAGCACAGATCAAAATGGTTGACAGCAATTGTTCTGTGTTGACAGGTCTCTCTGAGCGTCACAGATAACTTTTATCACGTTGATATGTCGCAGGCTATTTGTAAGATTCTGCATTTTACAAACGGCGTCGTCCGTTTATAAACGCTCGCTGTTTTGAAATATGCCGAAGAAAAATTGTAAATTGCCTTGTACTATCCACTATACAGGGTGACAAGGCAATTTGAGACGGGTCAGTAAGGGTAGGTACCTTAATCGTTATAGTTACAGGAAAACGTTCCTAAGAGACCAAAACCAACTTTTTAAGTTATTATTAAGTAACTGCATTCACAGATTGTACAGTCAGCGAAAAAAATGCTGAAATACAAAAAAAAATATTTTTATGCCAATCGATCCTATTTAAAAAAGATTATGGCTACCATTTTCTGGGATTGCGAGGGAATTTTATTAATTGATTACTTGCCTAAGGGAACCACAATGAATGGTCAATATTACGCTAATTTACTGAGTCAGGCACGTGAAGCAGTAGTACAGAAGAGACGTGGCAAGTTGGCGCGCGGAGTGCTGTTTCTGCAAGACAATGCGCCCGTTCACACCGCTCGGGTTGCGAGGAATGCCTTAAAAGCTATGGGATTCTCAGAAATTGACCACCCATCCTATAGTCCAGACCTGGCCCCCAGCGACTTTTTTCTTTTTTCAAATTTAAAAAAGGAGTTACGGACGACCATTTTGAAGAGAAATCTAAAGAATATTTTTTCGGTGGTATAAAAGCACTATATTCAAGATAACTATATTTCACTTGAGGGGGACTACATTGAAAAATAAAAAATATAAATGTATATATTTGTTTGATTAAGTGCTTTAGGTCGCGAACTTATCAGCAGCCCCTCGTACATACCAATGCGGCTCGCACGCATTGCAACCCAGACGAAGCGCCACTGCTACACGCATCGATAGTATTATGGATGTACGTACGTACGTGTGTACGTACATACATATATACATACATACGTATATATGTATGTACGTATGTTTGTATTTATGTATGTAAAAGTATAGTATGTACCTATGCATATATGATTGTTAATCACAAAAAGTGTGACTCGTGCCATCGTGGCCTTATTGCTGAAAATAAAGTCTAATTTGTCCAACCTCTGCATTGTCATTGTCACCCTACTATGGTATTAAATCTCTAAAATTTAAAGAATTGAACGAATCGCATTACAATTTGCCTTCGGCATATTTTAAAACAGCGAACGTTTATAATAAACAAATTTTCAGCGACTGATAGATGTTCCACCTTAAAACCACCACGACTATTCATCCATACAATGGCGCTCCAGATGTTTTGTTAGGTATTGCTTACGTGATTGAGCAATGGCAGTCAAAATGTATAAACGCATCATACGTGCTCACTATAGCACCGTACGTTTATAGTATAAGTATAGTACCCGTGTATCGACATAAAATTTTTGTATCAAAGCTATGCAGATCTTTACGTACCTGTATGAAATTATAGCTTAGTATTGAAACTATGCTGCGCTAGGAGCCACGACCAAAATACTTTCGCAAAGACATTGTGTCGAAATAAATTCCGCTCGGCGACATGGGCTCAAATTGTTGTCTCACTTTAAAAGCTCAAACTGGTGCAGTTGCAGCGCACCCATTAAACGCGTTTTTAATCATGTGGTGAAGTGACCAGGGTAATTTGTACAATAGAGTGATATATTAGACCTGTAATAGTTGTTTCATTGACACAATTTTTTACTCTACTGACTAATTTTATTGATTAAGCCCTCTTAATTTGCGCGGGTAGTTACCATTGGAATGACATTGCAATGCTATTTGCTAGATAGATTACGAACTAGCGTCCAACGATGCCTTTAGACTCTAGGCCCGGATTTACTACGACTGTTTTATATTTGTAAGACAATAACAAATTCAACAATGCTCATGGCAAGGAAAAAAAGGTCACCAACTCGGCATGCATTGCTGGTTGGTCAAACTGATTTTCAGTTGGGATTGGGAGTGTGATTGGGACCGTTACTTTTTTTTTGTTTAGATACCTACCCGGCTTTATTAGTTTGGAAAACCATGATAATAAACCATGTTATTTTATAAAAACACGGTCCACCTCAGTTATTTTTGTAGTTAGATTAGAACTGTCCAAAAAGTCCTTCGTTAACTCAATCTGTGGTAACGAAGGGCAAAAATACTTAAGTTTAACATTAGCAACGCGAGATGGCTCTGGTTGCTTTGTTTTTTTTCGTGTCTTCGAAAAGTCGAAAACATTGACACTGACAGATGCGCAAAGTTACCGAGCCTGAATTACAATGTTGTTACCAATTTTTTGGTCTGGGCATTCTAGCAATTTTGCCAATAAGTGAATTTATGTGAAAAACAGTGCGACTCAATATCATTGAAACACTGATAGCCTAGTGCATACATTCACAGATATGGACATTCAAACCAACTGGTGATACTAATCAATACTTTACTATTTACCGAGAATATCTTCCCAGTGCTAACGTCGCATTTCGATTCTCCTCTTTCAATTCATTACGCCTAAACAGCGAAACCTCTGTTGATGACGAAGTCTAAATAGCTCTATTGTTTACTTGCATTGCTGGTAAATCATAAAAACATACGGCGAACAAACTTCAAATCTTTGTTCCTTACATCTCGTATTTGCTTGGCTTCCGGCTCCCACCATCACGGACTATCGATCTCAAAAACTTTATCGTAAAACTTTCAAGTGATCAACACTTCGTTTTATGAGAAGCTTCAGCTACATTCAATAAGATGTAAGTATTTTAGTCATAACCCAATAATATTAGTTGTCTTGTACAAAGCTCATGTCAACTTCTTCATGATCCTTGAAGCCC
The DNA here is from genome assembly GCA_934045075.1 of Yponomeuta sedellus. Taxonomy (NCBI): domain Eukaryota; kingdom Metazoa; phylum Arthropoda; class Insecta; order Lepidoptera; family Yponomeutidae; genus Yponomeuta; species Yponomeuta sedellus. The sequence continues at coordinate 14,824,706 of OW203728.1, read as the reverse complement.
ATCAGCTGTTAACATCATCACGGTAAGCTGTTTACATAATTAAGATGTTAATAAATTGATATCTCATTTTGCTCTTTTTAAGTACCTAGGTCACAAACTCTATTAAAGTAGTTTTTTGGGTGTGTTTGTTATTATATCTTTTTTTACCGTGCCAGAAGGAGGGCTATTAAACCATAAAAACACAATTCCTTAAAACACTCCAAGGACGCTCACTAAAACATGTGGTAACGAATTTACAAAGAAAAGATAGAACCACAGCTTAAATTGAACAACTCTGGAGGTGTTGTAATGGAAACATGTTTTTATAAATAAGGCTGTTAGTTTTTATGCCTTTTTATGTCTAGAATGAACAGCAAAAACAATGATTCCACATTTAAGTCTGAATGAAGTGTCCAAACCGGCCTTGCAAGATTATGAACTAAAAAAAGTAACTTGTATAATGACGTTGGTTCAGGGCTCAGAATTCCAGAGTTAGCTCTAATAAAATTACTAACATATGTAGATATTGATTTACATCTGAAGTTATGAACAGTATTTTTTATTTTTTTTATATACTTACCATATTTACCAACAGTTTTAAATAATTTCTTAAATGCTATGAGAATAGATAAAGATATATACATATTGAACTGGATTTATAACAATTTATAGATAAACATAGCATGCATAACAAAAATAATATACCTAAGTGCCCATAAATAAGTCACTACAGTACTATTACAATCTTATTACAATAATACTATTACTAAGATATGTACTTGACATTAAATTGTGAAAACACTTTATTAATATCTTTGTGCAATCTGGGAATGTTTCTAATACTGATAAAATGCATAAAAACCTCTCTTATGCAAAACATAAAAATAATTCTTTAGTATGAATAATAAAATTATATCAATACTAAATCTTCTTCTTCTTCAGGCTATATTAGTCCACTGCTGGACATAGCCCTCACCTAATGAGCGCCATAGCGCCCTGTCTTCAGCTTGCCGCATCCAGCATCTGCCTGCGGTTTTTGGCAGATCGTCATCCCACCTAGTCGGAGGGTGTCCTACACTATGTTTGCGGAGTCGCGGTCTCCACTCAAGAACGCGTTTACTCCAACAGTTGTCGGTTCTATGGCCGGTATCTGGCCATATCTCGCCAGCCCGCTGCCACTTCAGCTTGCTGATTCTCTGAGCGATGTTGATAACTTTGATTCTCTGTCGAATGCATTTGTTACGAATCCTATCCTTCAGAGAAACTCCGGGCATAGGTCCCTCCATAGCTCGCTGAGCGACTTTGAACTGCTAGACCAGCCCTTTCGTGAGTGTCCATGTCTCGGCTCCGTAGGTCATCACAGGTAGGACGCACTGATTGAAAACTTTTGTTCTCAAACATTGCGGTATGGATGACGAGAAGACTCGGCGTAGTTTCCCAAACGCTGCCCAGCCCAGCTGGATCCTCCTCTTGGTCTCCTTCTCGAAATTGTTTTTACCTAACTGCAAAATCTACCCGAGGTAAGTGTATTCAGAAACGATTTCGAGCAGGTGACCATGTACGACGAACGATCCCGGATCAATGTGGCTATTGATCATGACTTTGGTTCGCGACACGTTGCGAGGCTGAATCTAGGCCGGTCAGCATCTGGTTCAGCTCTTCTAGCGACTCCGCTATTAAGACTATGTCATCTGCGAATCGCAGTTGTGAGATGTAGTCGCCGTTTATGTTTATGCCCTTTCCTTTCCAGTCCAGCGTCTTAAACATGTCTTCCAACGCGCTTGTGAACAGTTTCGGGGATATAACACCCCCCTGTCTCACTCAACCAAATCAATAAGTTTAAAATTATTAATTGTTTTTTTACCAGCAACCAACTTTTAAAAGGTTTTTTAAAAGTTGTTTTTCTACCAATTTTGTTCTGATAATAATAAACAACAACGAAAACAACCTAATCATTTGAGCTGTTCTCAAGTGATGCACCAAAAAACATTGTGGCAATTTCTTTTTATGTAGATTGCTTACTTACTTTAACTTATTGTTATTGGAAGTAGTTTAATTTTATTACTAGCTGGTACCCGCGACTTCGTCTGCGCAGGATTACTATTACGAGTAGCGTATATTAGCGTGGCGTACAAAATATTTTGCCTGTGCAGTTTTGGCAGCGCACGCCACTGCCAAAACTGCACAGTTTTGGCAGTGGCTCGCAGATGTTAGATTTTTTCCTACTTGACACTTATCGCCATATTTTGGACAACAATATCCTCATAAATTGTAGCCTATGTGTTATTCTGATGTATTAGGTATATATTATTGTAAAGTTTTATTAAAATCCATTCAGTAGTTTTTATGTGAAAGAGTAACAAACATCCATCCATCCACCAACTTTCGCGTTTATAATATTAGTAGGATAAACAGTTTTCAGGTTTTCCACTATTTCAAAAATACACAGAAGTCCAATTAATATCTGCTTCGATTCTTATAAACCCTTTTGATGTAGATGATACTATGGAGACAGTATGTAAAAACTGTTCGTTCTGAAGATGTTCAGTAAAGCCAACTTTGTACCAAGATCAACACTGATTTATTTACGTAGTAGTATTTACATTGAGCATGCAATTCAAACTTGATAAGAAGATTGTGCTCAGCCTATAAAATCGTAAGGAGAAGGACATTACTTTGCCTCCTTTTCCAATAAACTGCTGAGTTCATAAACAAGCCTAAGGCGCTTATCATTACCTTAACAGCAAAGGTTATCTTTGTTTTTATAACTATCATTGGAGTTTACTTATGTTTAATATTGTAAAGAAGAACTTAGCAAAAACTGTCAGACAGAAGTGGATAAACATACCTGATGTTGTGTTGTGTGGAGATACTAAAAGAAAGCAATATTCATACAAGGTTTTCATATTTTTGTTCGAGTCCACAGGCTTAGGTAAGTCTTTTGTAGTTTCGTCCCACAGAAGTTATAGGATATCATACATACTGAAATCAGCACAGTAACCATAGGCTTTTCCTAGAAGAAAAGTGTATGAGCTTAATTACTACTTTTTTTATTATAATATACTAAATTTAAGTATGTAGTAAGAAGTTAAGTGTTATCTTTATATCTATGAGTAGGAGATTTCTTAATATTTTTTTCTTTATTAGGAATGTAACAGTATACATACATAACATTCACAACATTTGTGAATGTTGTAATACCATTGCAGTGCAACAATTATATATGTTTACAACTTTCGCTAAGTAAAAAAACAAATCTATTCCTATATTTTTACAATACATGGCCTTGAATTATAATTATCGAACCATTGAACGGTGTTTTTATTCATCATACTAAACAACTTTTATTTTACTAGTTTGCTTAATTTGCGAAAAAAATTACAATATATATTAATAATAATAATAATTCTATGATAGCCAGACAATCACATCACAAGCGTGGAAAATCTCCCAGACTGAAGCCATAAATCAAGTGTTCAAAACCACTAATATTTTATTTTATTATGGCCCAAGCTGACAACTTCTTATATCACCTAAACTAAAGAACTAGTTTGTTGCTACATTTGTATGCAAATTGCTACAAAATTGACATCACGAGAGACGAGGAGATATTTATAAATCCTGATATTGTTGTCCAAATGTTTGTTTTCTAATATACGTATGTATATAATATCCCATCTATTATGCGCCATGAAATACATATCATATGAGTTGGACAGTGTGTCTACATTAAGATAACAGTTATTTTCATGTCTGTTCTGATATCACTGTTTGTTTTTATAAATTGTTGTTGCGAGTCTACCACATTTATCAGTGAAATAAAACCCTTTCAGTGGATTCAAATTTCGGAGAATATCTGGCTGTTGAGGGATAATACTTTTAAATCTTTTATTATTGGTTTTGCTTTTGAGTCAAAAACACAAACATAAACTTCACTATCGTTCGAATCTCGACGAAGCGAGATTCGAATTCGCGCTTCTGGCATACCGCATACCTCGATCATAGAAATAATCCATATCCACGTTTGCGTCCTGATTTTTTCGGCTCAGTGCCGTCTTTTTTGTTTTATGCAAGTCCCATTTTTTTTTTTTTTGTAAAACGAAAGTAACAGCTCTATAATAATATGTATGTTCTATCGGTGAAGCCTAAACTGTCACTGACATATTTGTATCACGGGTCGTGTACTCAAGAAAGTTTTAAAACTCTAGTTCTATGAAGTGGTAGTGTTTTAGAACACTCATTTAAATGATACCTAAAGTAAAATGTTGATGACAATGTTTATTACTAAATATTATTTGGCAGACAGCCTCGGCCTTTTAACCAAAACCAAACATTTTATTTCAACGTAAAGAATTCATATTCTGTTTGCTGAATGTCAATGTACGATGTAAAATGTTAGACGCTACCTCGGGCCATAGTGTAGTGGAGAAAAAGGTAGCAAAAAAAAAACTCCAATCGACCATCTTTTCTTAAATCGTATATAGACCCTCTTTTTACTGCCTCTCCGACTCTCTAAGGTTTGCTGGAAGAAATCTCTTTCAGAGATGCTTATCTCTGAAAGAGATTTCTTCCAGCAAACCTGCCTTTGTACATGTCATTATACAATACCCTGTTAAATGATAAATAATCGCGATTAGACTCATCTTAAAGTTAGTACTTATCAGATCGAATGACTTGTTATGAGTTACTGTAAAATCGGTTTAACCTTTGGTAAGATAAGCCCTGCGGCAGAAAGCACTAGCATAATTATATTGTCTACACTACAACGATAACTGAAGGTCCAGGCCGTCTGGTAACTGGGTCAAGGTCTGTACTCCCGGAGCCCTGCGGGTTACTACGGACGCAGCGCTCATAGTGCTCAATATCAAAAGGCAATAAAATTTGACGTTTTGGTCCTTAAAGCTAATAAATAAGACAGGCTTTTGTGGGACCTAAAAGACTTTTTAAATATAATGGTAAACGAAAAATTGCTCTAACATAATAATGATATGTGATTAACTTGTTACCCTGCAAATAAATAAACTCCGTATAATAAAGTTATACATAAAGAGGCGCGTGGCGGTAGCCGAGTGGGTAGAATAATGGACTCGAAAGCGAGAGAGCCAGATTCGATTCACAGTGCGGGCATGTAGCAATACCCGAGTGTCTGAGGTGTTCAAATACCTCAGCGCTTGAAATTGCCAATCCGCGGTGGACACGCGTGGTAATTAAGTCCATTTTCTCTTGCTGAGAGAAGGCCTGTGCCCTGCCATGGGACATTTATAAGCTACATATCAACCCTTGTATGTCCCCACTGCTGGGGCATGGCTACATAACATGGCTACACAATTTTTTTTTATACCTGATTACAAAATAATTTCTATTGCATAAAGACGGTTTAATCAAATGAAATGAAAAATTAAAATTCTACGCAAAGAATTTAAATTCTCTTTGTTGAATGCACGAATTTAATAGTAGATTGCTCAACGAGGGTAGAAATAATCAATTCTATTATGAAAATAAAAACTCATTTTTAATATTCAAATCTTAGCATAAAAGATTATTACCTATTTTTTTGAATTCCGTCACAGATTACGACCGCCAATTTAAGTCGACTTTTTAAATTTTAAATATGGAACTCACCGCCTAATTGTTGCGGTTTATTGCGCTCAAAGAAGTTTGCGCTAAGTTCACAGTGGCTGTTTAAAAACCGCAGCATTTTTTTATATAGTTTTTTTAAAAAAGCCTATTTATAACATAAAACTTTTCACAACTGACAGTACAGTGCGTTCACATTAACTTGACGCGTGAGAGGATTGGTAGCACTGATATGTTTAGTGTTACCATGTTAAATAAGAAATCATTCCCATTACTTGGGGAAAATAAAAGGATTGAGGGCTTGTTTGACCATCTTCCGATTAGTGTCCAAAAGCTTCTATAATATTCTATAATCAGCCCACATCAACCTCCTGCTGGGCATAGGCCTCCAAAAGCCAATTCACATGTAATGTCCTTGTTACTTGATATGAAGTAAAAGGGGGGCAAAACTTATGGTTTAGTCTATACTATGTATGTTTATGAGTATATCACAATAATGAGGAAAACTATCAAGGGGAAGAAAAAAACGAAAGAATCGGATTAGTATTTATTGGCAAAATGTTCGCTTGTTAACCGCAAATGGATTTTAAACCTGGCTGCGTTTTCCGTTTTTACTTCTCGAATAAAATTATTCGAAGCACCTAGTTCGTCACGCCTTAAAATCCATTTACGCGTCCAAATTTTTCTTCTTTTTTTATCCTGCTGTTGTTGCAGCTCGACGATAAGAAAACAAAGCGCGTTCAAAAATGAATAAAAATCCATATCCACTAAAATGTGTGTAAACTACCATCCGAGTGGCTTACACTTTTAGTTGACTAAGAAGATGCGCTCGGTCCGATTCTACTAAGACCGTGAAAACGTGGCTTTAGTAATTTCATGTAACTGGGCACCCTAAAAACGTACCTGTCATGGCGGGAAATCGAGTCCGAACTTGCTCCAAAGGAACAATCAGCTTTTTTTCAGCCTTTTCCCTCTCACAAAATGCATAAACCTGAAGGATTGTTTGTCTTTTTGCATTTTTGACCACTTTGGGCATCTTTAAAACTCACACAAACGAATAATCCTATAGTTAGTAACCGATCGTACCGAAAGCAAGATGGCGACTGAGCAATCAGTGCTACCAATTCTCTCACGCGTCAAGTTAATGTGAACGCACAATAGTTCTATTTTTAAAGTTCATTTCATTCCGGCCCTTAAGTGGGAAGTAATTAGTATGAGTTTTTTCCTCCCTATGGAGGGAAGCAGCATTTTCCACCCAATAATCAGATCAAAACAACACTACTTTCCGAGTATAAGAAATGAAAAAGAATCTACATCCGTGGTTGAATGTCAATGTAAAATGAGACGATGCCTTCGGGCCGTAGTTGTTGTAGTAAAGAAAAGAGTAGCGGGAAAGAAAATCCACTCTGACCATCTTTTCTCAAATCGTCATCTTCTTAGCGTGTCGATGGCAAGCCATCGTGGTGAAAGGATTTGCCAATCATCGTAAGGGACTCGCTGATTGTTGCCCAGGGTGCGCCAGACGTACGGTCTTAGTGAGTACATCATTCGGGGAGGCTTCTTTCATGCACCCAAATCGCCTTTAACCAATACATCAGTTGCTACCTACATGATAAGATTTCCTCAATAACTTTAAGCGCCTAATTTAGCAACAAAAACTACATGATGGCCAAAACTTTGTTTTCAAATTTTGCGTTATTTCTGTAACAGTATTATGTAGCGTCCTAACGTACTTGTAAAGCGGAGTACATTCTTCCAATGATTTTTATTTATTTATCTATACATTTTAAACGATCTACCCACAGAACTCGTTAAAAAATCCAGTGTGAAGCAAATAAGTGCCGAAATGCCCTAAAACAACACTTCTTGAGCTAGTTATAAGAAAAGGGTAACTGACCTCACAGATAACCTCTATACAGGTTTCAGTGATTTAATATGTATTCTGTAACTTGAATAAATAAATGTGAGTCCATGGCAACCCCGACGCCTGAAACCCACCTGCAACTCGAGGGTTGTTAACAATACGAAGAGGGATCGAAAGTATACCCCCTCCACTGCTCTGTAGGGAATTACAGATGCAGGCTCTTTCGCGGCTGAAAAAGTACAAAAAATAACGACCCTATTTATAAAAACGCAGTTTTTTTATTTATATACTATAACCTCACGCCTGTATTACAGAGGGGTAGGCAGAGAACAAGGATTACCACTTGCCACGATCCTGACAGATCACCTTCGCTTCATCAACGTAAATAAGTCGTTACATGTACGCACGCCGGTTCCGAGTACTTTTTATCTTCCCCTTTGCTAATACATCTATTTTTATTAGCAAAGGGTCGACGTGTGTCCGCCTGGGAGCTTCAACTCACATTCGCAATATATATTTGTTTCGTCAATCTTTCTTCATCCTCTCCACATGTCCAAACCAACGAAACATTTCTTTCTCAATTCTAGTCACTACATCCTCTTTCCCTCCACATTCGTCCTGTAATCAGACTATTGCGTATCCTGTCATTCATAATAATACTACACAGACTTCTAAAGGACCTAATTTCTACTGCATTATTCTTACTTTTATCTTGTTATTTTGCAGAAATGATCCATTTCTTTTAAATATAATGCCTTAAAATCGGTTTTTAAACTCATAATTCATACAAATGTAATTAATTAATCTTTTTTCACACTGTCAAATAGCCTATTCTTAGTTTATTTTGACAATTCGAGGTACATAGCGTAGCAGGGTCTATTTGATAATCTGACTTTAATCGACTTTGCAATTTACATCTAACTGACATAGTAAGCAATGAATTGTAGTTCTATGAAACAGGGTCCTGGGCAGTGTTGGGCGTAGTTAACTACATGTAGTTATGGTTACATGTAGTTAACTACAGTAATCAAAATACATTAAGTAGTTGTTAATTTGATTGCTGTAATTGTTGTAATCGTAACTACTTCTGATTACTGATTAGCTGAGTTGTAAAAACTTATATTTCCGTTCGTTCGCACAATGTAGCGAACGGATGTGCACACTGTCAGACACATTTAAATACACTACCCTGCATGCGTCGCACCAAAAATAAACACATTTACCCGACATGCAGGGAGTAGATAGTGCGCTCTAATCTAACGGCTCTAACTACCTACGTAGCAAACAAGTCGATACATGAACGACACGCGCGCCACGCCTTTGTTTTTTTATACGCAAGTTCATTTAAAAAATGTAGTTATAAAAAGTAATCTTGTAATCGTGATTGCAACTACAAATTGCAGTTAGTAATCAAAATATTTATCTTCTTATTCTGATTACTTCATGTAGTTTGTAATCGTGATTATCAACTACTTTATGTAATCGTAGTTAGTAGTTAGATTACATTTTGCCCCAGACTGGTCCTGGGCAACATTTTAGACTTGGATTTTTGATTAACACTACTGCCTGAAATTCTCCCTAATCCCCACTTATATTTTTGACGTAGGCTTGTGATTCGCGTTACGCCCTCCGAATACCCTTCCAAAAGAGGTTCAAGAGAACCCTGTTGGGATAGGTCCAATTTCATATCGTAGGTAACGTCTCTCAGTGGGCGAATAAGTAATATGATAGTAGTTACGCCCACATCCCGGCGGTAAGTTTTCAGGCGTGCATAACCAAAATTATTTTGCCAAATTATATCTCTGTGGCGCAACGGTTACTGTAAATCCTCTGGTTAGACTATGGGCTCTGCGGATACCACAGTCGTAAGGTACATTTATCCCGGCTGCTACTCTATGGAGTAATATCATCATTAGCCTACCTCTGTAAAATACTGAGTATCGGCCTTTTACTGATATTGCCATCTTTTGTGAGCTCTCACCATCCGCATCCACGAACCCTCTGCAGACTTGACGATATCGCCTAACCTTCGGGCTATTAGTATCTTAGAACATGATTACGAGTTATATGATTGGTGTCGAGCTGGAGGATCTGTAACAAAAAGAGTAAAACATACATTTTCAACAGAAAACGGCTGGTCAAAGTTAGGCTAGGCATAGAACACGAGACGCCCCTCAAAGCCTCTTTATTAAAGTAAAATATTTGAAGCCTAATCAAATTAAGTACGGCAATTTTCTTTTCGTTTCCCACCGAAGGGAAGGGCGGGTCTTACCCGAAAATGGTGAAGTAGGAAAAAGCAGGTTAATGATTGTGACGTAGTTCTAACTCTGTATGTTTGTCATGCAATTGACCTTTGTAGAGATAAGTGGTCATCGTAACGAAAGTTGCTTGTCTGAAAGTTGCAATACAAACGCAAACACATATGAACGCGCGATCCCAATTCATATAGCGGTTTAATATTTTCAAAGTAGCATTACCATTCTCTGACTGTGACAGAAAAGAGTAGTGCGGAAAACTTAGTTAATCTGCGTTAGCAATTTTACGATTCTAATCGGTTGCAAATCGGCTAATTCTTTACTATATCGTTTTTTTTTCTTTCGGTATTTAATTATAATATACTTAACTCCGAAGACCACTTAGTGAAATTAATCATATAAACGCCTAAAGAATTCAACGAATTGAGGCCATTTTACCTGAACCCCAACCCATTATCATCACAGTTGAACATGGGCCTCATCAGTCAATCATCCCGTCTCTATCTGGCACTGGCCGTGCTGACATTGACATTGGCGGTAATTACATTGATTTGCAAAACAGTTTTAATTTTGCTTTATCCTAAACTATCCAATAAATATAGTTTTATTTTAGTCATGTCTTATCCGAAGGTTAGGTACCTTTTATGGAGATTTTACACAAAATTAGAAAGTCTTATCTTGTGTAGGTACTTAAAAAGTTATTGCAACTTTAAAAGGGTGATACTTAGTTTTGCAGGCCAGTGTAGTAACTAAGCGAATAGCAGCTAAACTAATCCCCCCCAGCCTGGCATCGTGTTCGTAAACTGTTTTTAAGGAGATTCCCTTTCAGTGAATTGGCATATTTTTGGTAAACACAAATTATTTGGTGCAAAATTGAATTTTTTTGGAAATCGCAATTTTGTTACAATTTATTTAATTTAGTGCGGAGTGGATTATTTCTATTTATATAAAGGCATCTATTCGTACTTAAGGACTATTTCAGGCAAGCTAATGGCATTGAAATCATGCGGTCGGCATGTCGCCGTGCAAGTTGTAGCGTGGCGAGATCTTTATTTGCGAAAGGCTTGTATTTAAACGCTTACCAAAATTGTATATAGCCTAAATAATAAGAAGAATTCAAAAAAAATGTCAATTTCCTACCAGACCATATAATGTCTCACCAGTTGTGCATTCGAAAAACTGTTGCTCATTTGTCACTTGATAACGTTTTGTTTGAAAGCTGTGAAGCCTGGAAGGAAGGAAATAAAATCAACCAAAACCAAATAATGTATTTAGTCCCACTTGTATGCAATGTCGCCTGTAATTCAACTGAATACGCCTCTAATAGTGCACGCTTGAAAAGTTCGATCTTCAGTCAATTACGTCTTTTTAAAATAAGAAAACTGTATAAAATTCCATACACTTACACTGAAAGAAGGTCTGTCTGTGCTTTGAAGTATGTTTATGCTAGAGTTAGGGTGTTGGGGACATGATAAGCTCTCATTAGACTTGTTACACGTTATGAAACCGAGCGAAATGTGTAGTTAGTTTTTTAATCCGTGAATGAGCCATTGTTAGCACAAATTCACAAAACACTTCGTAGATGGCGCTTATAGGCATGCGCATACAAAAACAGGGACACGGCTGTTAAATTTTGCTTGGCACAGATTTATTTTGACAGCCGTATTCCGTTGCTTTAATGGCCACGCATGTAAGCGCCATCTATTAATCAATTTGTGCTGAAAACGGCTTATTGTTAACTCAGAATTTCAAGTGATCTTTGGTGACAAATTCACATGACATCTGGCAACACTGCCTCATTTACAATTCTCTAAGCCGAATTTAATTTGTATTTTTGTCTTTGATTTGTTGCGAGATACTTTCTTACATTTATCCACATGTATTTAATTTACCACTGAATTGTCTGCAATCCGCGCCCAACGAATGAAAGCGAGCTTAGTAAAGGCATGTACTGACTTGTGTATTCTTTCGAAATATTAACTAGTCTAATAATATATATTTTTGTGGGAATAAGATCAATCGAAGAATATGTAAAACATAAAAAAAACAGTAGCAAGTTTATTATGGCCCGCCCAAGAAGACAGAATTATAATCACCAACCTCTTTCTTATAAGTTCACGACAAAAGTAGAGTTCACGAAAAAAAGTGAAGTGATGTTCTCATGCTCAACATTTGTTGTGAAGTGTTTACAACATGGAGGTCCCAATATCAGTGATTTAATTATTTTATTACAAGCTCCGCCCTTAGGCTGCCCATCTGAAACAGCTGTATGAATAAAAATTGCAACACAGAAACAAAAAAAAACCGTCCACGCGCAGACCTACGGTCGGAGTCGGCGAAACTAGGGTTCCTTGTCGACTATGGAACCCTAAAAATATTATTTAGCTTAAAAATAAATTTATATATTTTTTTAAATTCTAAATACTATAAGATTTTTATTTCTGCTGTACCTATTCTTTGGGGGAAATTCACAAAGCCAACACTGCCCAATCTTGACGTGCCCTTAGGGTAAATTTCTGCAATCACATTTCTATGCAAAGTAAGTACCAAAGTTGGTCAGAAAAGTAATTTCTACTTGTATTAATTTGGGGCATCTTTACAACGTTACATTCCGTGTCTGGTGGAGGTTATTTTAAGAGAAAAGTTTTAGGCACTTTGACATCCATAAATTTTTTTGGCCGTCTAGCTCTGCCAGTGTTGCGTAGACAAGACAAATTCGTCTACCGCAAGTTCGAATCGCTTAAAGGATTTTATTCCTGGTCTGTTAGGCTCCTCGATACCATGATATTTCCATAGTACCTACTTTATATTCTAAGACTATTTCAGTGATTTTATGTTACCGAGATTTATTCTAGATGTTAGTTAAATTAACAAGAAGTATTTTTGTATAAACATATTACCTATCATCATCATATTAAAAGTTGGACTGTTGTTGGTGCAGTACCTTCCACACCATCTTTGTACCCGACTGTGGCGGACCCGAAAAGGAGGGTATTGTGTTGGTCTCGTGTGTCTCCTTAACCAATCATCAGATTTTGACAAATAATGTATCAATCGATTCGTCGTATTTGCGGGAGTGTAATAGTCTATGTGAAATGAGCATCAAACCAACAAAAAATATAAAAAAAAAAACGATTATAATAGTAAAATATTAATTCAGAATTGCGATGTGCACAGGCTGGTCCCGCCTACTTAGTTGTTAATGCTCGGCAGACGGGTTGTTGGTTATTTTATTATTTCGGTTTTTTAATCACGTTATTTCAGTGCTTCGACATTTATTAACTATACTGAATTAATACACTTGGACATATCCGTAGCAAAGCGTGTCCTGGTTTTAGTGCTGCACCGTGGCTCATTGGCCTTAATCACGCGATCCCTAAATTCCATTCGAGCCCCGAACAACCTAATCACTGGTTCAGAGTTGATTTATCGAATCCACGAATTACTTTAGATACTCTACATAATTGAAGCCCGAACTCGAATAAATAAACCCACAACCCTGATTGCTACAGCCTGCCAATTATTAGCTTTGACACTAAAATACCTTGGCAACGAACTATCCTGCCAGCTGAGTGTATAGACACGTGCCGCAGCCACGCGCTCCTAACTAACCTTCCATTTCCCCAATGATCAGCTTCCCACCCACCCGAGAGTTAATCTGCGTTATACAGTTTTCCGATATCCCGTGCAATGGGATAGGTGTTGAGACATTGTCCTGTGATTATGTGAGGCGGGGGTGGTGCCCCATGTTGGGCGCCAGCGCCTTGCGCAGCCCCCACCTCGCCGCCCACCACCCCCTCGCTAGCCCCCGCGCCAGTAGCACGCGACGACTCAGCCGGACAGCTTGTGCGCGCGTTATGCCGAATAGCAACCCAACCAAAGCGCTCCTACGCACGAACACTCGTACCTTCTTCGGTTCGTTGCATTGATGCATGGACCACTCTAGATGCTTGCCCGCACCAACATCACAACAATCATCCATGACGTAGACCTCATGCCACGTTTACTCATTTGTTTATTTTGTTTCAAGATGTTCATTGTTTTGTTTCACTGTTTAAGATATGCATTATAATGTCATATGTCTTCATAAAATTCGACGCCCACTAATCATTCGGTCTCATTAGTTGCTACTAAATTAGACTTTAGGTAAATAATTGGAGTTTACTTTTACACGCTCATTTGGTGTTAGTTGATTACGTATTTTAATTATAGTAGGGTAATTTAAATGTATGAGGATTTTAAATGTTCTTAATTAAAGTCATTTAATGTAGATTCGAGGGGTTAAAATTCAAAGTCACAATAGATTTACGTTAGTCTTTGGTTGAATCGGTTTTATTGTTTGTGTGGGAAATTTGCGTAGTTTGGCATCAGCTGATCGGCCCCACGTCGGGCTCCACTTTGCAGCGAGCAAGCGCGACGCAGCTGCAAGGTCGCCAATCGTATCGAGCGGTAGCTGTCAAATATTTACCACTCACGCCCACGCCCGGTACAATATGCAAACGGGTATCCTACTTAGTTTCTCAGTTCGTAGGCTACGCACCATTTTTAATGAGTCCCTATTCCTACCTACACGTGGCTTGGTATGCCGGGTTGATTATTCTTGAGCCATTCAGCACAGTTGTTCTGAATACTCTCGGGCCCCCGACCTTGGGCCAGCATGGGCGGACGGCGACGGCGTGCTTCTTTTGTTCGTGTTTCTCATACCCGTCCGCTTCCGCTGCGCTCTCGGCGGTCGGCTGTCGCTGTTTGTTGTGCGACGCGAATATACCCGCCGTACAACCCCCAACCCCCAACCGTATTATGATACAGAAAAGTAAGACTATGGAAAAGAGAGTTGATTATTTTAAAAGTTTCATTTTTACCTCTTACGTTCATTACTTGTAGGTTTCCTGGTCTTGATGGTTTCATTTTGTCTTAGAATTTTTAATGTTCAATAAAATCCGTGTCTTCGGCAGATTTTGAAGTTTAATTATGTTCTTTGACAGAGGCTTTATTCTCCAATTTCTCATCCGGGTGCATTCATTCGTTTTAACCACAGATATAAATCTTGGTCTGTGGTTTTAACCTAAGTGGAAACTGCTTTTAACATATTTTGACAAGTGGCAAGTTACGAACTGGTGTTCTGCTAACCAGATTCAGATTCACTCTTGTATATAATTTTCTGAGTCGCCCTCGGAAATTAAAGTATTTAAGTGCCAGTATATAGGGCAGTCCGGATATTGGCTTGTCAATGAACTAGGCCGGTGGGACCGGCGGAGTCAGCTCGTGAATTTCACTCATAGTGCTTAGTGCGAGTTTTTTAACTACTCGATCGCGTTAACGTAAACTCATATTTCTATGGCATCGAGGAAGCGCCACCTAGCGACAAGTATGGAAATTAAAATTGCTGAATGCGAGTTGTAATGGTTTACGTTGAGAAGTGAACACGTTTACCAACCAAAACACGAATAAACGCGAGTGCGAGTTGTACTGTGACAGCGTTTTGCCAGTTCGAACGGTTAATTTACTCATATTCACTACTCAATGCTCGATTAACGCGGTAGTAAAGTTATTCGATCGGATCTGTCAAACTCGCACTAAGCACTCTGGTTTCATGACGTAACCTTCCGCTCGTGTCCTGAAAACATTTTCTACCTTTCTTGGTAAAGATATTTTTTATTTGCTTATTTATCCACTAAGAGTTTGTATCTAGCTCTGTTAGCATCAAGTTGCACGTTCTCTAAGGCTTCTGAAAAATGCTAGAAGGCGATCTAAGAAAAAGAACTTCGCATTAGTAAGGTTTCTTTAGGTGAAAAGTTTACTTACACTTTTAAGCGTTATTAACAACACGATTCCTCAAAACTCTCTTCAATTGGAGTTAAAGTTACTTAGACTATATGTACGTGTGCTTATACCGTTTTTGGGATGGGTGTATTAGCTATATTATCTTTTCAGTTGATAGTACAGTCCACAGCTGACAAACCATCACAGTCATAGTACACGTGGGAAACGTTCAACTGTATGGAATGCACTATCGCTCAACATGTGCCGAACTTGAACTTCATAGATTTCCAAGTTCCGCATATTTTAAGAACAGTCTTATTTATAAAAAAACACGTTCCCTGAGACACACCTCGAATGCAGTTCAATGATCATCCTCTTTACGCTAGACTATCTAAACTGTAATTTAGGAGAGTTTTAAGATATTGTGTTTTTATAAATAAGTCCGTCAGACTGATTTTAGAGACCATGCAACATCAGTCGACGGGCGAACACGACGGACCTAGTTCTTGTTGAATAGATAACGAACCCTGGAAAACGACCGCGTGCACAAGTATCGTCGCCAAGGTTACAGGGCACAATCAGCTGAGCTTACGTAACGTAAGGCCCAAGGGGCTGAGGCGGGCGGGGCGCGGCGGCCGGGGTGGATGTTAGGGCCGATCGATAGCTGCTTTCGCCTTTTGCTGTCGCCCTGCCGGTACACGTACACAGACTAAATCCCACTAAACTGTCTAATTTACAACCGGGAATGCAACATTAATTCCAAAGCGACCGCTCCAAGGGGTGGCGGGAATATTTGCAATCACGCAATAACCTTGAAACGAATTTTCGTGATCTAATTATTTCTCCCACCCTCCCCACCCCCTACTTGCTGCCAATGGCAAATTGTGGATTGTTTCATATTTCTTACAGTTGAATCGATTAGGTCAAGGGGAGTGTTAGAGCCACTATCTTAGATCTAGTACTACGCGGCTCCGATCCACCCAGGCTTTCCACGTGGTTTCCCGCGGGGGTCATTGGCGGTGGAATTTCAAATTTCACCCGGGAGTCGCAACCGGGATTACCCTGTCACATTACTCGGGGAGTTTTAGGTCTAAATTGCTTTTATCGTCCCACCTGCTGCGGCGATGCTCGAGAAGGATTTGGGTTAAGGCACATTCATTTGTTGTGTTATTTAAAGAACTCGGCTGCCAAATCATGACCTACCGTAAACCATAACACTGTAATGCGAGGAACCTTGAGCGGTGCTTAAACTTGTTCAGGGAATCACTTTGTGTGCAATCAGTCTCTAAAATGCATTGTTGTTCAATAGGGTCATATTAGTCAGGTAATGTTCGTTTCATTCATACTATCGGTAGTCTAGTAACCAATCGCAATGGTATAACCCGTGCTACTTAAATCGGCGATTCTATCTTCGCGTGAGATTCCTATTTAACTTGCGCGGGTGATACCCCTGGAATTACATTGTACTGCTATTGCTTTGTAGACTACCAAATTGAGGCAAATAACAACAGTTCTCTTGCTTATATCATTCTATTGAAAAACTATGTAAGTATTAGACTCTACTGCCTGATCGCTTGGTTTGTCTTGTCTTCGTGCCCACTATCTGCTAGTTCAACACCGTTGGTTGAAGGCAAGGAGGTCGTACCGGGTCGAATATTTATCTAATAGGTCAGAGGTTGCACGCTATTGCAGGAAACTAAGACAGATAGCTTGCGACTAGAGTTGGGTCGCGGGAATATACCCAAAAGGTATATTCCCGGGTAAATACCCAAAACGGGTAAATACCCGGGTAAATACCCGAAATGGGTATTTATGTGGGTAAATACGTTTATTGGTGTTTTCGTTCGCTAAAATAGATTGAATTACCGTTAAATCCATTTTTACTCACGAGCCTCAGGACTATATTCAATATCATTCATTCTTTTTTGACGATAGAACGAAATAAGTATATCTCAAGAAAATAACTTTTTTGTGATGGACTTATTTCATGAATTATTGAGAGATTGTTAAAGATTCTTACTTAGTAATTATCCGCCCGAGAGTAAATAACCATAAATACCAGTTTCTACTGAGTATTTACCGAAAACTAAATGTAAATATTTTTAATTGGTTTTTACAGTAAAATCTTTTAGTTAGGGTCTTATTTGATCGGTATTGATGAGATCTTTGTTTAAACTTGGGGAGCATGGTTTGATGATAACGCTGGAAGGTGTGTATGGGATCTCCTCAACGGATAGCAGTAGACCATTTGAGTTTGTACTTATTCGATTAGTATTTATGAGATCTTTGTTGAAACTTGGTGACAAGTTCTTAGATGGCACAGCAAAGTACCCAAATTCTAGTGCCATCATCAGACCCTTCAGACACTAGATCTTCACAACGGATAGTAGGAAACTATTCGAGTTTCGCCTTATTTAATCTGTATTATTGATATCTTTAGCAGAACTTTCTGATAAGATCTGATTACGGCAAAGTAAGATGATAGTTAGTTAGATCTGGGAAAAAGAACGTGGTTACAGGATCTCCTCAACGGAGAACCTAGAATGATTGATATTCATTTATTTTATGATATTCATCTATTTGATTTCAATAAATTTTCATTAACAAAAAACATAACATACCGTAACATATTCACACACCCGTATCGCGTACGCAGAGATCAGCGTTTGCCACTTGCCATGATCCTGACAGATCTTTTTCGCTTTATCAACATTTGTTAGGTACTCAAAATCAAATTATTGAAATATTTTTGCAGTATTTCAAAAGTTAGTCTCAAATTATGGAGTCCTAGTAAAGAATAAATATTGAATTATATTTCAATTGGGTCAGAAGAAAATGTTGCATTATTGTATTATCATTTGATTTCACTATAAACATGGCAACATTGACAAAGGATAAATAACAAAATTTCTGTTTGCTCAAATAAGTCATTAACTTATGAATGAACCTATTTAGAGGCTAAGAATTCTACCCATGCTGGGATTCGAACCCGCGACGTCTGGCTATCCGTGCCAGTGCTCTTTCCAACTGAGCTAATGGGCGACTCACCGGCATCAGGGAAATTTCGAACCTCTTTACACTATTCTCTGTATTACGTACAGGCAGCGACATCTGGCTGAAGTAAATTGCATCACTTGCAGCCCCGAGTACCTACCTACTTTGCAGTTAGGTGAGTCGCCCATTAGCTCAGTTGGAAAGAGCACTGGCACGGATAGCCAGAAGTCGCGGGTTCGAATCCCGGCATTGGTGGAATTTTTAGCCTCTAAATAGGTTCATAAGTTAATGACTTATTTGAGCAAACAGAAATTTTGTTATTTATCCTTTGTCAATGTTGCCTTGTTTATAGTGAAATCAAATGATAATACAATAATGCAACATTTTCTTCTGACCCAATTGAAATATAATTCAATATTTATTCTTTACTAGGACTCCATAATTTGAGACTAACTTTTGAAATACTGCAAAAATATTTCAATAATTTGATTTTGAGTACCTAACAAATGTTGATAAAGCGAAAAAGATCTGTCAGGATCATGGCAAGTGGCAAACGCTGATCTCTGCGTACGCGATACGGGTGTGTGAATGTTACGGTATGTTATGTTTTTTGTTAATTTGATTTTATTGAAATCAAATAAATGAATATCATAAAATAAATGAATATGAATCATTCTAGGTTCTCCGTTGAGGAGCTTCTGTAACCACGTTCTTTTTCCCAGATCTAACTAACTAATCACCTTACTTTGCCGTAATCAGATCTTATCAGAAAGTTCTGCTAAAGATCTCAATAATACAGATTAAATAAGGCGAAACTCGAATAGTTTCCTACTATCCGTTGTGAAGATCTAGTGTCTGAAGGGTCTGATGATGGCACTAGAATTTGGGTACTTTGCTCTGCCATCTAAGAACTTGTCACCAAGTTTCAACAAAGATCTCATAAATACTAATCGAATAAGTACAAACTCAAATGATCTACTGCTATCCGTTGAGGAGATCCCATACACACCTTCCAGCGCTATCATCAGACCATGCTCCCCAAGTTTAAGCAAAGATCTCATCAATACCGATATTATAAGACCCTAACTAGAAGATTATACTGAAAAAAACCAATTAAAAATATTTACATTTAGTTTTCGTTAAATACTCAGTAGAAACTGGTATTTATGGTTAATACTCTCGGGCGGATAATTACTAAGTAAGAATCTTTAACAATCTCACAATAATTCATGAAATAAGTCCATCACAAAAAAGTTATTTTCTTGAGATATACTTATTTCGTTCTTTCGTCAAAAACAAATGAAAGATATTGAATATAGTCCTGAGGCTCGTGAGTAAAAATGGATTTAACGGTAATCCAATCTATTTTAGCGAACGAAAACACCAATAAACGTATTTACCCTCATAAATACCCGTCGGGTAGATTCAATGGGAATATTCCCGCGAATCTACCCATTTCGGGTAAATACCCGGGTAGAATCACAACTCTACTTGCGACATGGGGGACACACTCGACTCGAGATTGAAATCCACTTGAAAGTCGAATCGTATTGTGGGTATGATTTGCGTAGGTATCTCAGTTCAGTCGTAAAACCGTTCGAAAGGACATCGTTTAAATTCTGAATAAGTTTCCATGTATGTTTTGCGCATTGCGTACCTAAATGAAGTGTTTATGTCTCCTTATATCCTTTTAAAAAGTTTTTCTTGTAGCTTTATTATTCTCTCTTAGGAAGTCAACAAGGGTATGCAGTTGTTTCTGCACTCGGTGAATTTATTCCTAGTCACGTCTAGTTGGGGCACAGCGAAGGGGAACTGTTTTATTATGCACATATTCTTAAATGAAATAAAGCTGTTTGTTACCTCGACAAAAGGTGCCATAATTTTCCTCGTGCCTAGGCTTTTAGGGCAAAATATGAAACAAGAATCTGCCAGTGAAACATTACCTGAAGAAATAACAATGATGTATTTTGTGTTTAGCATTAATCATCCTGTCAGAATTATTTTCGTGGCCCTGTGAGTGACATGTATTGAATGGCCCTGGCCTTTCTATTATGCCGTGGAAGGGTCGCGATCTTGTATGTGAGGGATCCGTAATCTACGTGAACGTGGTGTACGTGAGCTTACCTAGTTTTTGCGTGCTTTTGTAAGCTTATCCCTCACTCTTGTTTTCACGAAACAATGTCTTTATTTAGTTGTTCTATGCTACACTGTCACCCCGCTACTTCAATTAATTTGCCAAGGTTTAATGCCCCACAAATAACTTGAACAAATGACTTCGGACATATTTTGGGACATATTTAACTGAGGAAGCGAAATGTGAGGCATTTATTACTCAAATAAAAAAAATAACTCTTACGAGTCCACAGCAAAATCGCCGCAATTGCCAGGATTTCTGTTCAAGTTATCATCTGTCGGACATTACACCCTCACGCAGTGGCGACGTGCCCCCGCTTGGCTTTGTCTTTTAATTTACGTGGCATGGTTGTATCTGTTGTGTTGCAGCGCGCGTTTTTAGTGCTGGTCGACGTCAGCGCAGTGGGGTGATGTTAGTATCGGTGGGGGGTTGTTAGTGGCCCGCGATGTCGTCACCGGCGCGCGCGCCGCCGCCGGCCGCCGTGCCGCCGCCCGGCGCCGGCATGCTGCCACCAGGGCCCGGACCTTCCAGGCAACGTTCCCTCAAGGACCGACTGAGAGAAGGCATCACTGGCCCCTTCCAATGGCAGTAAGTCGCACACTTGAGAATTTGCTAATAAGTTTGTTTCAGGCGCGCGTCATTGGGTAGTGTTTTCTAATTATCTGCATGAGTGCACTTAGGGGCTGTTCGTTTGTTACGTGAGACAACGTGATACTTTAGTAGATGTGTTCTGTGACGTGAGATCCCTTGGCGGTTCGAAGAAATCATATTATCTCCTATATTGGGTGAAACATGACTTATTTCGTGTTGAGTAGCGGGGAGGAAGTCGAAACTAGTTAAATTTGTCTCACGTAATATTCATTACAGCTTAGAACAGCCCCTTATATGCTTTAGGCTGTTCTGTATGGCTTTAGCGGTATCATATTATCCCTCTAGTGTAAATAAGAAGTGGAAGTTGTACATATTATGTAGCACATGCTCTTGGAGGGCTGCCGTAATCCTTTGGTGTTTGAGTTTTACGTTTTCGTGAGTACGTAATTGTATAACACACGATACTACGTCAGTTATGTATCTCGTGTTTTGTGACATTTTAATTTATATTTACTCTACTTTTCTTCCTTAGCTGTACATTAACAATTTATCATTCACGTCATATCAAATGTAGCTAATTAAATGTAGGTATTTTAATGCCAGTGGTTTAAGAGATTTTTGTTCGAAAACAGTTTCTGCACGGAATCGGCATTTAGGTCAAGAGTGTATAATTATGTAAAATCTCTGATATTTTCGCTTTGCTTGTTAGTAACTCAATTTTGGCAACTCATCACTCGGTCGAAATTCCATCCTGTAGCATTCTTCGTTGACGAGCGAAATTGAATTGTACGCAACCGCTACCATTTGCGTTCCGTAACGTTCCGCCATCGTGTGATTTTGTGTATACACTTATCTAGGTTTACCTATACACAAACTTCACACCTAGATAGGCATACAGACAAAATCACGCCACGGCGGAACGCATTGCTGCAACTTATATAGCCTAGGCAGGTTATCAACTTAATTCCAGATTCACTTACTTGATGTTTTGTCGGAAGAGTCCGACCAGATGTCGCTTTCCTCTTAAGTTAATAATGTGTGATGCTTACGAAAGTTTCAGTTCCAAAACTTGACAGGTTAAATAGATACAACCTAGACAGGTTTACACACAAAATCACACCATCCCAGAGTGAAGATAGGTACACGGTGCTTCAACTTTTCGGACTGTTTTTTTTTGCCGGATCCCTTTTCTCGTGACGTTGTCGTAGTTCACAAAATCAATAAACGTCCGTCCGCTCCGTGAAGTGCGGTAATTGAGCAAAAGGCGCCGAGGAACGGTACGCCGGAGTTCGCTAATTTCAACATCAATCACCCGCCGCGTCTACCAGTAATTGGTGCGATAACGATGTTTTTTCCCTTCCTTCTTATATTAATACAAAATACAGCTCCCGTTGAGACTATGGAAGGAGTAGCAAATTCCTTGGAAATTGCATTTCTTAACAAGGTCAGTAGAACCAGCGAGCATAATTTCTTTTTCATTCCCTAAGGCAAACAGCAGTAAAGCTTTATAATATAATTTCTTGCCGCCAAATGGGGGTGACTGATATCGCGGAAAATGCCGCCCCGATCGTTGACACGCGATGACGGCGCTCGACAGATGATAAGATTGACACTAAAGTTTTATTGTCACCGAAGGGATCGAAAAAGTGGAAAAACGAGTGTGATGCTTTACGATGAGGGAATACAAGGGACGTAGATAACAGACGACAACAGTTACGCGTTTCCGTTATGTTGCGGACGACTTTGTAACAAAATGTCACTGGGGCGCTAAGAAGCAGGCGCTCGCCTCTAGCACTGTGTTAGTTTTCCTTGCCTGCCCCCTCCCCCCGTGATATAATACTTTACAATACAATACTGTATCCCCCGATTTTTAGTTACGAAATTTAAATCTTCAAAGGCCATCTTGGTTTGATCACGTTGTCCGATTTCACTGATTTTATGTTGTTTCTAGCTGGGCCCGTATAATCTTGGTCAAGATCTGTTGACGGGATCCATGACAAATCATCAAACTCTTGAATTTGCATAAGCATCTTCACGATGTTATGGACCCCTCTTTGACCACGCTTAAATAATACTCATTAAGCTAGTGCTAAAATAACCGAACTACAGTTTCTGTTTATTGCGTATGACACAAGAAGACAATCTTGCACGGCAAAAATATATCTTTCTTAGTTGTAAAGAAAGTGAATATATGATGATGGTGTTTCGAAGAACAAGTCACGTGTGTCAGATAATAGCATTCCTCGCCATGACCGAGATAACGGCAAGAAGAAGGGATGCAAATATTGTCACGATAAACAGACAGTTGCGTCGGCTCTTGATTCAATCTGAAGCGAAATGTATTTTTAAAGTGTAACACTGAAGCTGCATCCAACTGAACTGTCGACAAGACTGAATCTCGGCTATCGGGAATCCAATTTGCCCCCGCTTCGGCTCTCCCTCGGATAATTTGTACGAATGGATTCTGAATTAGTAGCTCACCCATTCTATTCTTCCCTATAACGTGATGTTTCTTACGTGACGAGATATTATTCGTAAGTTATATCACTGTCTCTGTCCTATCAAAGCTATCTTGTGACGCGATACGTCAGCGAAGTATTTAGTTATCTTATTTAATTAGTCAGTCTGTACCGTGACCGTATCATGATTCGCTGATGTACGTTCTTTGATGATAACTGACTTTTTGAGTCGCAGCAATGCTACAGTTTTACGCATACTAGAGTGTCGACACTCGGCCACACTTCGACGCATTGGTCAAAAAAGCGAAACAAATGTTAGCAGTGCGCTCCACCATTTGTACCTCCACCTTAGCGGTGTGTACTCCATCTACATTTAACTCCTTATCTTCCGCCAAGCGGGCTGCAGCCTCCAAACTTAACTTGTTTACCGCAGCTTATAAGGTAATTTAATTAAATCCCGTGCCTCCACCCGCCTCAAATTAATTCGAGTACGGGCATAGAGGACTTTAGAGGAGCCCTTTATGACGTTAAATTATGAGCAGTTTCGTCGTAAAATGCTGGCCGTCTCTGTGATTTAGCGCCTCTTCAGATTTTTTGCGTCAGAATTTGGACGAATTCATAAAAGTATACTTTGGTGTGGTCTTGCTCTGTAGGTGGCAGCCATCTAGCAGTTGAAGAGAGACGGGACAGTGCAATCAATGGATATGCTGCATAGTCCGGCCCACTTTTGCCTCTGTGTAATTCATTCACGTCACTGAGGGCAGGTCTGGGGCCGTCGGATGTGGTGCGGGCACAGTCGTGCTCGTGTGCCGCCACTTTGCTTTGTGCTGTGCACGTCGGATCAATGTCGTCCTTGGCCGATATAAACTGCTTCTTGTCATGTACGATACATTTTTTACCTGCGGCTGTGTCTATTTCCCCCTCTTTAAATATGCAACGCGAAACAACTCCGAGCCAGCACCGGCTTTTAAATGGCCTCTTCATCGACCGGTGAAATGCTTATCCCTAAATATATGAATTAACCTATGTATTAGCTATGAGTTTTGAATATGTATGTATAATGCGGATTTTAATTAGTACTTCATCTGCTGATAATGTGTTAGGTAAAACTAGAGGAACTAAGCAGCAATTTTCCGGAGTGAAACCAAAGCTTTGGTTAGTTATTATATTATACTATTTTTATTTTTAATGCACTAACCCGTGCTAAGGATAATTTTAAAAAGTTATTAATGAAGTTAGTAATTTTATTTAGTTATTATAGTTAAAGCTTTGTAGATAAAGGTATATTATGTTGCGTTCGTGAGCCTTGGATTGCGGTTTCTATCTAATACCTACCAGTGATGCTCATATCACATTTACGTTTATGATATTTGCCTTTGCAGGTAGACTTAAAAGAGGATCATAGAACTCAAGTTAATTGGCGGTTTTTGTTGTAGGATTTTTCGCGATAATGAAATAAATTTATTAATTTGATTTACGTGTGAAAATATTGTATTGCATTTTCTTTTGTGTTCGAAGTTCAAAATCAGTCGCGTGTTTAAAGGTTAGTTTGTGAGTGCTAAAGCCCACAGTTGTAGTTCATTATTAACTTGACGTGCACTGCTAACATATGGTGTTAAATACACCAAATTGTTGGGAAATAAAGGGGGCGAACGAATACGTTGAACCGATGATTAAGCCTTGTTTAAAAAGCAGTCCTACAAAAGGGATTTGATTATTGCTTTATACCACGATGGTTTAATTTAAGCGGTTAATTTAAGGCAGAAAACATCACCTGGAAATGGAAAAGTCATAATTATCCTTTTTATGCAGATCGTTTTTCCAAATAGTGGATAAGCCGTCGAGAGGTGTTATTAAGTGGACTTTATGGATTATATCGTCTTCTTAACTGGTCTAAGCCGTGCATCAAATAAAAGGCCCAATAATTTTTTTTTTTCATACAGGCACATACATTGCTTCTGGCCCCACATACCCTGTGTCGTGGGAACCAGAAACAACGACATCACAAACATGTAAACATCCAAGACCTGGGGTTTTTTTTTTGTTCCCAGCCGGGATTCGAACCCGGGACCTCTTGCATGGCAGGTAGATGCACTACCGCTACGCCACAGAGGTCTTCAACTGGGTAATAATTGGGTTTGCCAACGAGAAATATGTAGAAATGTAATGACAATGCAAAAGAACAATAGAAGAATGAATGTCAATATGTACAATAAAACCTCCTGCCGAAGTAAACTCTATGATGGCGTAGACAAATAGTTTCAGGACAATCTCTCCATTATATTAATAGTGATTCTTAGAACCGAATACGGTTACGAACCTAAGGCAACAAACCTATTACTAGATAACGTTAACGCTATCTAAAATAAATGCTATCTATTCCCAGGTCCGTGATCCTAGCTTCTCAGACGTGGGTTATTCCAACGAAATGTATAGAAAATTTAAAACAGCAGTGTTATATATTAAATTACTATGAGTTGTTTTCCTTAAGTTTATAGATAAATTTAAATTAACTAGGCATGATTATTTTATTCATGGTTATTTTAATGGGACTCTGATTTTTTTGTTATCAAGGGATCTCGATTATAAAGCGTTTCGGAGACAACCGTTTTTCAAAAATATTCTCAAGAACAACATATATTTCATTCGCCGCCACATTCGCACTCTGGATCGCTTCCAACTTAAATGCTTCCGTACCATCATGAAGATCGGATGGTCTGATAGAGTGCAAAACACCGAAGTTCTGCGACGAGCCAATGTTGGTGGCATTGAGGCCTATCGACATCGACAGCTTCGGTGGTGCGGTCACTTATCTCGTATGGCGGAGGATAGAGTGGCGAAGCGCATCTTCTATTCTGAACTAGATTAGGGCAAGCGGAATCATGGCGGCCCCCTCCTCCGGTACAAGGATGTCCAAAAGCGACACATGAAGAGATGCAACATAGAGCCCTCCCGCTGGGAACGTTTGGCAGCACAGCGGCCAGAATGGCGCGGGATCGTGAAAAGCCAAGTACGTGAGTTCGAGGTTCAGCGTAAAGCTGACCTTGATACCAAACGCGACCAGTTAAAGACTCGCCCACCTGCTGCCATAACATATAACTATGTGAACGGCATTCTCACGTGCCCTCAGTGTGCACGGAGTTTCGCCGCGAAGATAGGCTACATAAGCCATCTTCGAGCGCACCAGCGCCACATATCTGATTAGGGGTCAAAGTGGTCGCCATGGCCGATATCGGTCGGAGCAATCATCATAATATTTCATTAACATAATATACTAACCAGATATAGACAAGAAAAAAATCACGTATTACTCAATCCCCTGAATTGGCTGTGTTATCAGCGCTTTAAAAAATTGTGAATAAAATGAGTCACTAAAGGTACTGAGATGTTGAATATTATACTAAATTATGAAAGATTAGTCCAGTTCGTGACTTCGGGCCTCGCGCCCATTGTCGCCCTGGTCATCCTCAACCGTGCCGTCACGCGCCGGCGCACAAAACAGCATAGCCTCCTCATCGACCACATTATCCGACCATTAGAATCGGCGCGTGAATCTGTTTCACGCCCCCGATTGTGGCCACTGTGCAAACAGTTAGGACTATTAATATCATTGTAATAGCACCTCATTGTCATGGAACGTCGTGATTCCTTTTATGTCGGTGAAGGCCCTAGTTCTTTACATACGCGAGTCGTGACCTGCGGTGGCCGATCCGTCAACCAGCTCTTAGTCATAATGAGTCAGTGATGATTGCTTATCGAGGTCCTTTCTCCTTTAGGGCTATTGTCTTATAACTCTGGTAAACAACTTTACGAAATAGTCTTCCTTTGGTTTTCCAGGCGGATAAAAAATGCGGTCGTGTAGTCTTCTTATGAGCATAAGTTGCAAATCCAAAATTCAAGGAATATTTTATTGTATTATTTAAAGGGCATCAACAGGTGTATTTTTTACAACACAAGAGTATTTAACAAAACATCTACAGAACTTGTTGACACAATACGCTCTTGCATTTATTTACCGTATTGCCAAAGAATAACGTCCTCGGTTAGTTACGTTTGCAAGTTATGTTGCCAAATAAGATGAATAACGACAGATATTATTCGAACTTATGGCGCAATATTTGTCTGACTGTAGGTACCGAAGCTAAATCAGTAGCGTCGGTGATCATCTCCTTGTGAAAGTAAGAGGGTTTGTTTGCAACGACTGTAGGAAAAGTTGAAGCCTTAGTAGTTCGTGGAAAGACGCTAGCTGCGCTGATAGCAGCGACTACTGCGCATGAAACTAACACAAGAGTGTCCAGATAAGAGGACAGATCTGTGACAAGAATTGATAACAGTCAGACGAGCCCCCTACCCCACTATGTATTTAGTGACACCGATGTGTTGTTTGGTCCGCAAAGAATCGGATAAGATAACTTATTTTCATCTGATACAATAAAAAACATTTTCCTTCTTCTGACAGCATGTCATCACCACCTGAAATGTATAAGTAGGTATATCACCGTCAGTTAGGTACATATTTCGTTTACACAACGGCGTTATTTGTAAGAACACAATCCCTTTTTTTATTTGCTGATTTAGTGTCCCACTGCTGGACAAAGGCCTTCCCTTCAGCTTCCACTCCTTCCTCACACAATACCTTAACCCTTCACCACGCAGTGGTATAACAGTTGCCACCTTAATTTTAACCTTATGACAATGAATTAATGTCCAAAAGCAATGAAAGTAGTATTTTAGCTCTGCCCGTTAATGGGTTCAAACACGTCTAAAATTGTCTGTGGTGAAGATTTTACAAGCAAAAAACGTAACCACAGATTAAATAAGATTAATCTAAGGAGAGGTTTAGAGCATATGTGTTTTTTTTTATAAACGGGACCGTGGATGTCTTAATTTAGTTTCAAGTGTGCATTCCACGATTCGATACAATGTAATCCGCTGTAAAAGTGCTTTAAAGTGTGCTCGGCACGAAATTGCAGTTTGTGCGTCATTAATTCGGATGCATTAGGAGATGGACGGATCCATCAATTGAATAAATTCGCTCCACAAATAAAACAGAGGGTTCGCATAATTTTCCTGTGTTGTCTCTTGTGGAGGTGCGCGATCAATCTAGTGTCTCTTCTTCCCGATGGCCGAGATGCCAGCGAACTGTGGACTAAAATAATGAATATGGGTTACTACTTACATTTTTTATTTCAATATTTCAGTAGTAAATACTTATGTAATTTGTTATTTTGTTTACATCGACTGTATTTACTTTGAATATGTACATCTTATTACAATTTTGTCGCTAACTTTTTCTCCACTACGATGCGACCTAAAGACAGTATATAATAACAATTATATGGTTCATTGACATTCATCAAACAGAGTGTAAAATATTTACGTTAAAATAAAATTCTGATTTCTGATTGGCGCGCTACTACTAAAATCAATTAACCTACCTATCTACCAGAAAAAAAAATTGTTGTGTTTAAAAAAAATATTTATAAACTTACTTAACATATACGTAAATATTTTAATTAATAGACTTGTATACTTTATGCGTTTTTAAAGAGAGGTTTTTTTTAGTATCATATTGAAGTAACTAAACATATAATGGTTTCACTTGTAACGTTCATTAAGCCGGAGTTTCTGCGCTACTTTAAATAAAACCATTTCATTTCATTATTATTTTTTCCCTGATTGATGAAAAAAAACACTTTTGAATTGATAATTATTGATTACGAAAAACAATGTGAATAAGCTGTTTGAAGTGGCTGGCAGCTCTGCTGGCCACTCAATCTCATTTTTTTATCCCACATTCCTTCTAAATTTGTTGGTTCAGATTCAGTGCTTCTGCTGCATTTATTTTGCGGATAAACGGTTGGAGCGCCGCACGCTCTCCGGACACCTCTCGAGATGACGATGCGCAGTATCGCGTCTGACGAGGCTCTTCCGATGCAACATTAATAGCTTCCATTGCACACGTCTGAACGTTTGCCTGCTGTTGAACGATTGGACGTTGTTCTTCTAGGATTTTCAAAGGAGTGTATGAGACAAAACTATGTGTTTATGTGCCAGTTTCTGAATTGAGAACTTCACTAAGTAAATACTTAAATAACGTTCTGTCACGCTCTTTTCTGAGACATTCAAAGAGACAGCACTAAATTTAACTATTTACTTAGCAAGAATCTCAATTCAGAAACTAGCCGTATGTGTCCCAACTCATCGCAAGATTAGATTTATTTTGTTTAATTATCTGGTGTCCCCGCCGTCTATCGCAGACGGGCCCAGAATAAGGTGGCGGGATGATATCGACAAATGCTGTCAGGAGTGGTCTAAGACAATGACCGAAAATCATGGCCTGAAAGGGGGATGCCTTATTCTGCAATGAGACATCCATGTTATAAAAAAATCTGGTATCAGCTGTTTGGCAGAATGTAATATCCGCTGGTAACATGACTAAGCCTCGGTTTCTGGTACACTAACAAGCCGTTAATCTAATGTTAACAGCTTTCAGTAAGCCAAAGTGCATACAAGAAAGACATTTGACAGCTGTTAACAGTAGATTAACAGATTGTTAGTGTACGAGAAACTGGGGTTAAGACTAGGAGATTGTCTGTTATGTGACCATAGCCACAAATCACAAGTAGTTTTCTAGGTATAAGGTCGCTAAACTGATTCCTGAAATCATAAATAAATAAATATTCATAGACATATTATCTTGTTAGCCCTATACTAAGTACATTTAAATGACTTGTGTTAAAGGTGCTAACTCGACGACAGATTTAAAACAATAAACAGATAGATAACATCCAAGACCCAAGATAAACTAGAAAATTTCGTTTCCTAGTTTATCCCGGCCGGGGATCGAACCCGAGACCTAAGGTTTTACAGACAGCGTGCCAAACCGCTGCGCCAGCGAGGCTGTCATATATATTTATAACAAAAAATATATAAATCATATTTTTAAATATATATTTTTTGCCCCAGCAGTGGGGACATACAAGGGTCGATATCGATATATTTTTTGGGCATATGTACTATCATTTCTATTCACCTGCGAAATTGTTTTCACATTGAGCGTTGTTTTAATAACACGTGGTACAAAAGATAACCTAATTGGCAGCGCAGCTGATATCACGAAATGTTATAATATCATTGATAAATTAAAGCTTTGATAAAACTCAGTAGTCGCTGAGTGGGTTACAATAATAAAACGTTTTTGTGAGTGCAAACATCTTAACCTAAATATTAATAGATTCTTCAGTCTCTCTTGAAGTGTATAACCTGCTGTCTTAATGAATGTATTCTTTCCATCAAGGTAAGGATTTCTTTACAACGACTCTCTCGCTGTTTCTTTTTCATCACAAATTTTCCATTACAGAACACATTTACGCACTTCTCTTAAATTGTGAGGAAATTACGTGAAAACATAAGGTTTCTTAAGAGACATGGGAGATCTCCCTTTTCTATTGTATTTTGTTGAGCGTTAGTATCTTCTACGTCTTGGCTAAACTATATTACCCAAATCATTTTCAATTTCGTTCCGTCTCACTGCAATATATTTTGCTACGAATTTTAATAATAGCGCCGTAACGTAATTAAATTTTGCCTTTTTCTTTGTATTTTATGTTGGTATACTTTAAAAATGGGTTGATTAATTTTAATTTGTGTCCGGCCTTGCAGACTTGAGGTCGGTCAATTGACTTGGCCCACGGTGGCACAAGGCTCTCTAGATACTTGTTCTTTTATCTTGCTCTAGCGCTCCTAGAATTACCTAAAGTATAAACAAAAAAATATTACTTTTCAGTTATGTTTCTTGTTGATATTTGCGCAGATTTTATTGATAAATCTAAATTAAACTAAAATGAATACAAATTGACACACAGATGGACGATGACGATGACGATTTATGGAGCACTGAAATCGAGTAAGTATTTCGATCCCGAATGGTCAAATCAGAAATAATCAATGATACCACCGATTTTTACTAACCCGATACTCGCTGGCTTTTAATACCGAATGATATTCAATAAATACTTATGAAAGGGTATGTAATTTTGTATGGAAGTTGGCTGCCTGTTTTTCGCACAGCCTGTAACCAAATTAATACCTTGAATAAATGGTACAATTACTAAAAAATACCTAAAAGTATGACGTATTGGGCCTATAGGTATGCGGTATTATTTATAAACACACTTTATTCCCTAAAACCCTCTCCTAATAAATTGCCCGTGGTCTCTACAAGGAAAAGACTTAAGTACAGACTATTTATGGAGTGTTTTACCAGAAACGTATTTTATTAAATAACACCATCAAAATTGAAGTAGCCTTAGCTTGATCAGTTTTGATGAATGAGATGTCATGAAGTGAAAGAGTTTTATCATAAACCCGTTATGTCCCCAGCGAGGTGCACGGGTCTCTTCTCTGAGGAAGGTATACGCCATTCTCCACCACTGGGGCTAAGTCCGGATTGGTGGAGGCTTGCAAGACTAGTGGCTAGTCTTACTGTCAGAAGGTTTCAAGCCGTCGAAAAACATTTAGTTTTTTGTGACGTCATATAATCTAGGATAGTAGTAGTATTAAAGTAATATATTTTATTTCACACCCCATTCATTAAAATTGGTTAAGGTTTAGGTAGCAACACCGATTTGCAGCAGTTTGATACTCCCGATATTACATTACATTTTTTTATGATCTTATATATTATTATTTGAATTCTTTATTGCACTAATTACATGAGCAAATGTACAAGGACGTGCTTAATGCAAAAAGGATTCTCTTCCAGACCTTTGGTGATCAAGAGACTGGCAAATACATACGTTTTTAGGGTTCCGTACCTCAAAAGGAAAAAACGGAACCCTTATAGGATCACTTTGTTGTCCGTCTGTCCGTCCGTCCGTCTGTCAAGACCCTTTTTCTCAGGAACGCGTGGAGGTATGAAGCTGAAATTTATATCAATTACTCAGGTCTACTGTCCCTTGAAGCTGTGAAAAAATCAAACTTCTAAGCCAACGCAATCAAAAGATACAGCCGTTTATGCCGCAAATTTTCGACACTTGCAAGGGAATCAAAACCTACAGGATGCTTCCCGTGAACTCAAAATCTTGAAATTTGGTACGAAGCAACGTCTTATAGCATAGATAAAGGAAAAATTACGAAAACCATAAATTTTTAGTTACATCACATAATATATATTTTTTTAATAATTTTAAACTTACTACCCATTTCCTCATAAACGCGTAGAGGTATTTAATTGAAATTCATACCAAATACTCAGGTCTATAATACAGGTTTGTACGGAACCCTCGGTGCGCGAGTTTGACTCGCACTTGGCCGGTTTTTTTATAATTATTTGGTAATAAAACAGCTGTATCCGGGGGGGGGGGGGCTTGGGGTACGGAAAGACCAAGGTCGCTACTTGCGACGATCCTTAGAAATCTTCTTTCTACTAGGTAATCATAGTTATTGAGAGCATGCATTTCCTAGTGTCGCTTTGCATGACGGCCATGCGAAAAAAAAACGGAGCCACCTTCACGCCCCTTTGTTTTAGTATCATTTTATGACAACATGTCTGCATTTAGGTCTGTTTTCTAGCACGTAGTCACACGGGCACATACGATTTATGTAAACCTGCCAAGATAACATGGGCTGTTTGTTTATACAGACTTTTCTCTGCTATTGTTCCAAGACTGAGGTTCCGCATTAGAATTTGAAACTAAACGACCGACTTAACAAAATATATCGTTAAGGTCGACCAAAGTAGGTTGGAGTGTAAAATAAACGTAATTCAGGACTTATGGATGCGGTTTGATAAATAAATAAACATCTTTCACGGGCCAATACTTCTTGGTCGCTCGAGGCCTCGCCGGCAATCGCCTCGCTTTTCGAATAGGTCTCTTCACTTTTCAGTCTTGACTTGAGCGTCCTCTATTGTGAGTCAATTGGTGCTTAGATCAGTCTCCAAGCCAGGAAGCCTTCGCCTTTTGGAGGCTATCGAATCCGTAAGAACAGAAGTGTTTGCTTTGAATAATCTCCAAAGTAATGTTGCATTTCAGTTTCGTTCCTACAGAACGAGAATATAAAAACCGTGACGCAGTTGAAACTACGTCACACAGACTGCGGTGTATTCATACTCGCTTGTTCCGTTAATATTTATTATATTATGTTACACGCGTCGCAGTCAAATCCAATTTGCGACACTATTTCGGTTTCCAGGAAAATCACATCCCCGCGAACTAGGCAGCCGCACGCGTATTGCTAAAATTCCATATACGACACGTAGTACGGTATTAAAAACTAGCGAGTACTTTATGGAGAAAGAAATCTACTACAATTTTTTAAGTTACAATATATTTTTAGTAGGAAATTATCTTAGGTTAAGGTTGTAAAGGCGTTCATTTGTTTTCAGTTTCGTGGCCTTGTCTCCTCCTTTGACACCTGTACATTCGCCAGCGTGGGTCCGACGCTCCTCTCTTGTACTGTACGTTTTTTACAGCTACTTTATCGATCCATCGATGTTCACCCATAATAAAGAAATAATGTAACTACTCGTATTTCACAGATGAGCTGAGAACGCTATTTTCGAAACCGCGAGCCGTTTGAGTTGATTGAAACGGATCTGTAGAGTTCTGGTGCTGGTCAACGTCACTTGTTGGCTATAATGTGAATTCCTTGCCTATGTTTCATAGAAACTGTACGTACTTATGTGTCGAGTACCTTCAGAATTTACGGTTCCTTATAAACATTGTGCGCTTGCGCACATGACGAACATCGGGCATGGAGTGTGTTTACTAAACAACGATCGGCAGATTGTATTGATCAATCCGGATAACGTCTCTCTTTGATGCTATTATCTATCCGTGTTCCGGTCTCTCAGTTTAGTACTGACAAATATTTATGCGCTTCCCTTCGTCGGTTAAAGGTTAACACTCCTCAAGCACAATTTAAAATGTTATTCTTTGGATCTGTTACATTTTACCCGACTATGGCAGAACCAGCAGAGAGGTTTATGAATATAGTAGTCTATTTAGGAATATGTATGTATTTAAAGATATTCAACCGTAAACCCTAAACTATTCATCTGATTTTAATTAATGAGTTGTCAATCGCTTCGTTGTATATTCGGGGTGACAATTATGATCCATTTTATACGAACACAATCAATATGATGGATGTTATATTCAAGAAAATGGAGGCTTTTTTATTTTGTTTTTATGTCAAATAAATGAGAAGATAATTCTGAGTACTGACATAAATATAGAGCAAGACTTTTAAAATACACCAAGCACGAGAAAAAAAACTTTTACTGTATTTCAGCGTTTATTATTGATAGAGGTACCTGCCGGGATCCGCGCGGGGCGCTCGAGCGTAAACATCTTCCATTGGCACTCTCCCGTTAAACACGTATTATAAATAGTATAAACTATAATAATCATATTGAATTTGGTATCAATAGCAAGCTAAGAAAGTCAGCCTCTTAACAGTGCTAAAAGTGCAGTGAAAAGTTAAAAACTGTGAGTAAACAAAGTGAAATTATCTTGTAACAGTGAATTATTTTGGGTACGCACATCGCTTAGCCGAAAGCCCAAGGTCGCACGCATCTATTGTCCGTGGCCGGTCATTGCTCCCAAGCTGACGCATCGCGTCACTGGTCCGTCAGACTCAGAGCCGGTGTTTTTGCGTGAACGCGTTACCATGGACACAAACACACTAATCAAGTGTGATGCATGTCTAGCGTCAATCGTGGATGGGAACTACTTTAAATGCACGAAATGCCATAGCAGCTTCCACAATATCTGCCTAGGCTCAAAGAAGACCGACAAGCCAAACTGTCCAACATGTTTCAAGGTCTCAAGAACACCCATCAGGGAAGAAACCACCAAGACGGACACACCGAATGCGCCGAGAGTCAGTAACGTGACGGCGCGTTCTAAGCTACGCCAGCTGGTCGGCCGAAGTCTAGAGTCTCCACCACCGCGTGTTGAGCAAGACGAAGCCGCCACACTGGCGAGCGAACTAAGACTTTTCAGAGAAGAGATGATAGAGATAAAAAATCAACTGTGCGACCTTACCCAGAAAGTTACTCACTATCATGACAAACTAGAAGAACTAGTTGGAAACATCGCCGGTCATGAGCTGCGTCTGACGCAATTGGAGCGTAAAGACCTGGAAGTACTAGAGCTTCAATCTAAAATGCAGGAGCTGGAGCTAGAGCTACAATCGCGAGAACAGACGTCCTTGAGAAACGAGCTTGAGATATCGGGTCTCACAGAACAAGCTGGTGAAAATCTCTATCACACAATTTTGGTAACCGCGCGAAAGATTGGGGTGGAGCTCGAGGACCGGGATATAGACTGGATCACGCGAGTCGGCCCGAAAAGCGCTAAATCACGTGATACAGTCATACAAGTAGACGAAACCACCAAGTCACCGAATGAGTACATAAGGCCCGTTGTTGTATGATTTGTCCGCCTGACGAAGAGAAAACAATTCCTAGCTGCCACAAAACCAAGACGCCAAACGCTCACCACCGCAGAGATTGAAGTTGGCGGTCCCGTTCGCCAACTGTATTTTAACGATAGACTGTCATACCGTCAGAGACAGTTATTTCGCGAAGCTAAACATCGCACGAAAGAACACGGCTTCAAATTTTGCTGGACGAAAAACGGTCATATCTACGCTAGACAAAGAGAAGGTCGACAAAGCATCCATATACAGACACGGCTGGACGTCGCCAAAATCAATAGTCAAAATGATGTTATTAATAGCGAAAAATAATAATTATGTTCTCACTCAAAACTCACCCAACAATCAAATCACTTTTGTTCACACAAAATACACGCATACATTAATTAAACACAAAAACACTTCACACAAAAAAGATCCACAAATCGAAAATAAACATTCTGACCGAAAGCGCGAAATGGGTAACCTCTCCCTGTCTTTTCTCCCACCGTGCTTCGAATTACTACCATGACTACAGACCTAGAAACAGATATAGATAACACGCTTGAAATCCCTTGTCGCGTAGTCAACACTGCAGAGCAATGTAAAAACATGGTTCCCGGTACCCATAACCTAAAAATAATATCGCTCAATATCAGAAGCCACACCCGCAACCTCGACAGTTTTATAACCCTTTTAAATAGAATCGACATAGAATTTGATTTCATTATCCTAACTGAGTGCAGACTAGGACACAATCCTATTGTAACAACGATGCCAGGCTATACACATTTCCACACAAATAACTATTCAAACCAAAACGGGGGATTGATAATATACATAAAAGACACCTGGAATGTAATTGTGACTGAACCCACTTTCAATGATGCCGACTGCCTTCTCATTGAGATACCAAAAATTAAGCACACTATACTCGCACTCTATAGATCGCCCTCTGTAGGCAACATTACACCCTTTCTTGACTCACTAGAAAACGAAGTTAGCAAAACCAACGGAAATAGCATTATAGTGGGTGACATGAACATCAATATCTCAGCTAACTCAAATGACAATAGAAAGTCGGACTACCTATGCGCTATGGCTGAGTGTGGCCTAGCTCCTGTAATCACGCTGCCAACCAGACAAAATGCTTGCCTGGACCACATCTTTGTAGCAGCAAATACTGAGGTAGAAGGACTAGTTTGCAAAGCCTCGGTAACTGACCACGATGCAATAATTGCCGCCATAAACACTGGTTTCAAACCCAAAATACAAAAGAGAAAAATTGCCAGAACAAACTTTGCGGGTGTAGCAGAGGAATTAAAAGATTTCGACTGGACAAACGTTATATCCTCCCTGGACGTGGAAGAAGCTACAAATAATCTAACTCAGACTCTCAATGAAGTGATCCAGAAACATACTGAAATCAAAACAACGAGTCGCACCAAATACAATATGAAACCATGGATCACACCAGGGCTCATAAGATGCATGAAACACCGAGATAAACTGCACACGGAATGCAGAAAACGTCCCAAAGATCCAACCACGCATTTAATATATAATCGATACCGCAACTTCTGCATAGACATCTTACACAGAGTCAAAACGCAGTATGAAAACCAACTTCTCACAGAAAATAATAGAAATCCCAAAAAGTTGTGGCAAGCCATAAAATCTATATGTGGCTCAGCACCTGCGAAATCACAAGCATCGTCAGAGCTACTCATGAACAAGCATTCTCCTATTGAATCCGTAAATGCTACCACCAAATATTTCACTACAGTAGGAGCTACTCTCGCAAACAAAATATTAGCAAACTCGAATAAATCTGAACAGCAATTGGCCTCTCTAGCTAAAGTCCCACTAAATTCGACCCCACTTAACTCCTTTTTTATGCACCCAACCGACAGGGAAGAAATAAAAAACGTAATTCGTCTGCTTAAAAATGATAGTGCCCCCGGTCTTGATGGCATTAAACCACTGTTAGTCAAACAAATAACTAACTATCTTGTCGACCCACTACTTCACATCTGCAACCTTAGTTTTGAAAATGGTATTTTCCCTAGTATTTGGAAGTCAGCCGCGATAACCCCGATTCACAAAGCAGGTAGCAAAAGTGATCCAAGTAATTATAGGCCTATCTCACTACTGTCAGTTCTATCCAAGGTGCTTGAGAAAATCGTCAACCGTAGACTTGTATCCTTTCTGGAATCAAAACAGCTTCTTTCGTCTAGCCAATTCGGTTTCAGACAGGGCAAATCTGCTGAAGATGCAGTACTCCTATTGACTGACACTGTGGTGGCAAATTTGGATAAGGGTCACTGCTGTATCGGCGCTTTCCTAGACCTAGCGAAAGCGTTCGATACAGTATCAATACCGATACTTCTTCAGAAGTTGGAAAATATGGGTATCCGAGGAATTGCTCTTAGATGGTTCCTAAGTTACCTAAGTGAGCGTACACTTCAAACTAAAATAGGTGACCTTACCGGAGAACCAATGGCGGTAAAATACGGAGTTCCCCAAGGTAGCATACTTGGCCCAACTC
The DNA here is from genome assembly GCA_934045075.1 of Yponomeuta sedellus. Lineage (NCBI taxonomy): Eukaryota > Metazoa > Arthropoda > Insecta > Lepidoptera > Yponomeutidae > Yponomeuta > Yponomeuta sedellus. Next base: position 14,786,116 of record OW203728.1, on the reverse strand, counting down.
TTTTTCTTATTTACCTAAACGATATAAGCTCCACTATACCAGAGACAGAAGCGAAAATTATCTGCTATGCAGATGACACGGCCATAATATTTAACGACACTACATGGCATTCAGTCTTAGAAAAAACTGAAAATGGCCTCTCTGAAATTGCCAAATGGTTAGCAAAACACCTGCTTACACTAAACACAAGCAAAACAAAATATATGTGTTTTCATAAAACAGCCGCATCCCAACCTGATATCTCTCCCGACATCAAAATTCACACTTGCAGTGACATCGATCCAACCTGTTCCTGCGAGTCTATTGGAAGAACAAACGCCATAAGATACCTTGGGATAACACTGGATGAAAAACTAACTTATAAGCCACATCTCACAACCCTGGCAAACCGGGCACGGAAATTCATTCACACAATGAAATCCTTGCGATGTAGTGCTAGCTTAGAGACTCTAAAGTTGGTATACATCGCTTTATGTCAATCGGTGCTTAGCTATTGCATTGGCTGTTGGGGAGGAGCAGCAAAAACACACTTGATGAGTTTGGAAAGGGCACAGCGAGCCATATTAAAGGTTATGCTGAAAAAACCGAGACGCTACCCAACTTCAAAATTATACGAAGAATGCGGCGTCCTCTCCATAAGACAATTGTTTGCGCTGAAAGTGATCGTTACACAGCATAGAGATGTCTTGAATTCTCCAGGTTACACCAAATTGCTAAGTCGTAGAATCTTTAAAATCTATAATCCTCCCACTAAAACGACCTTCGCACAAAAGTTCCCAACATTTTTAAAACCTATTATTTACAACAAAGCCAATAAAGCATGCGATATTAAACACTGTAACATGTCTGAAGCTAAGAAGAAAGTTGTGGATTGGCTGAGTACGCTAGATTACACAGAAACAGAAAAACTATTAAAAATATGCAAGTAAATAAATATACACACAAAATATAACAAGACTTCCACAGTCATGCAAGAGGTCCCGAACAAACACTCATACACAAACACATACACGCTGACACACACACATACACCCTCACACACACACACACACACCCTGACACACACATACACTAAACTCATTTTACAAAATCCAATTTAAATTTAGAGAGATAATTTTAATTTTATTTTATACTATTTTTAAATCGAATCAAATTTAATATAATCTTAAATATTAACGCAAGTATGCATGTTTTTGTACTAAAACTACAAAAAAAAAAAAAAAACCTGTATCTAAAATCCATAGTTTAAACGTACAATTTTACAATTTTATTTCTATTTTTATTGTCACAGAAATCTAGAATGGACATTTACCTTTGTTTAAAGCAAATTAGTCACTTAATTAAATTAAATCTGTAATAATAACTTAAATGAATTGTTAAACTATAATTATACAATATCTACACGAAGCCAACAAAGTGTAACACAAGCGCAGGCATGCATTATATAATATACCAAAGCTGTCCGCGACACAGGCTCGGCCTAGTGCGGCAGCAAAAGTTGGTCCATAATAACACTTTTGTCCGCATGCCTACGACTGTGCGGTGACTCGCTTGCTCGATCGGTGCAATGTGTAATCTACCCGCCACCCGCGACACAGGCTGCGCCTAGTGTGGGAGGCGCAATGATCCAATGTCTTGTCAAAATCCTTTCCTTATAATAAACGAATTTTTATTATTTATTATTTATTTATAAGCGCCATCTATTAGCGATTCTCAATATCAATGTTGTAAACAGAACTTTTTTCAGTAGCAGTTTTTGGTATAGCTTATAAACTTTTGCTTGCAGTAAGGCACTGTGCTCATAAAGGATCTAATCATGTCTCATCGTAGTCCATTAAGATTGCAGTGGCTTTGTTTGCACTGATAGCGGTCGGGCCATCGGTCTCGTAAAGAAAATAGTATTGGTGCTCTCCTTTATCTTAATCCCCTACTTATCTTCAACGCGGGTAAATATGTTCCAAGCTACGGGAGTAACTGCTGTGAACAAAAACGTATGAAAACATTGTCTGCAAGAAGTTCTTAAGAATGATCACGTCGTAAAGTGTTCTTACTATCTTGCAATTTACTGCCTCTGTGTATACGCGTTAAATGGGTCGGAACTACTTCTAGTGTCTATCGTTAGTATTGCAATACAAGTTGCAGGTGAGGAGACAGTTAAACTTTGCGATAGAGATGTGTTTTACTACTGTTTTGTTACTCGACCTATTGTTTCCGTCAGCAGACAATTGGTCGGTTGAATTACTCGGAACTGAAGCGCTCGTGGCCTAGTCGAACCGAGTGATTGGAATCAATCACTTTAGTTAAGCCACAACAGGCGCGGTCAGGTGCAGGATCGATGACCGTCCCGTGACTACCGCTAATGGCACTTTTCCGAGCTCTTCCGTGCTTCGGGAGGCACGTTAAGCCGTTTGGTGGCGGCTGTCATGTAATGGCAGTCGATAAGCCATGTCACACGCCTTATGGGTGGCTTGATAACTTCTGACAGTAAGTCCCGCCACTGTCTTACAATCCTCCACCAACCTGGACTTGGCCTTCGTGGTGGAGTATGGCCTAACCTTCTGTGATGCGAGAAGAGATTCGTGCACCAGCAGTGAGGACTTAGAAGGGTTTTTATCGAATACATATTTTTTATGGTTTTTCTAGGTCTTCAATAATCATAATTGAAAAGCGATCATGAAGCAATGAGAATTGATTTGTTTTCCAAAAAGCCTGTTCGCTAAAAAACATCAAAACACGTACAAAACAACAACGCAGTAGGTGGGGAATAATACAGACTGGGAATAATACATATACACCTAAAATATCTCAAGAATTATTCAGGTGTTTCGTCCCGCCACTGGTCTGTATCTCGTGATACAATCCACGTAGTCAGGGCTAAAGCCATGGCGTCATTAAAATACAAGCAATGATGAATATGAACTCATCAATCATCAAGATAAAGCTGTTTATACTTGGATGAATAACATTAGGGCCATTTCGAGAATGTTTAATGTCAAACACACGACTCTGATAGCAGTTGTATGAGAATTCTCGTCTGAAATAGAAAAAGTACATGCGAGAATAAGGGCTCCGTCCAGGTCATTGTGCTCAAAACTCTGATGGCGACGGTTTTAAGCAAGCTTTCACGCACCTACTCTATTTTATGTTCTGGCTATTTTATGTTGCTAACCCAGTAATTCTAGCATCGTTTGGCAGATTATCTCTATCTGCGATAAGCTAAATCGCAGCGATTTTGTGATGGCGTAGGCAAAAAGTAGACCGCCGCCGTTTACGAAAACGCAAATAAATCTTAAGTTCTTGTACTTAGTACAATGAAAACAAAATTTACCTATAGTGAAGAGTGAGGCTCACTCGTAATGCAGATATTACGTTACGAACTCATTTTCTTAGTATGTACCACAAAGGAAAAAAGGAATTATGTACTTTGATGCCCTTTAAGAATCCTCATAAGCAATTTTAAAACTCCAACATCTCAAAACACTTTCTTCTTAATATCATAACAAAATTGTATTATTATGTACTTGCTCGCATTATGCACAAGAAGACTTGCGCCGGTCGCGAAACTGAATGGTTTACAAAAATATTTCGAATAGAGCTCGATATCGTTAGCAACCCTTGTATGTCCCCACTGCTAAGGCAAGGGTGTCTTCCTGCATCGCAGGAAGGTTAGGCCATACTCCACCACGGGGGCCAAGTCCGGGTTGGTGGAGGATTGTAAGATAGTGGCGGGCCTTACTGTCAGAAGTTATCAAGCCGCCCATAAGGCCTCTGACATGGCTTAACGACTGCCATTATATGACAGCCGGCACCAACAGCTTAACGTGCCTTGCGAAGCACGGAAGCGCTCGGAAAAATGCCACTAGCGGTAGTCACGGGACGCTCACCCATCCCGTACCTGACCGCGCCTGTTGTTGCTTAACCAAGTGATCGATTTTAATCACTCGGTTCGCCTAGGCCACGAGCGCTTCGATATGAGGGACTCGATATAAGAGACACAAAATCGCGTATCAGGCTGCACGTAATTCAATCTTAAAAACGTCATAAGTTTTTCATGAAGCGCTTAATTTAAACCCTATATAATTAAGCAAAAGCCATCTTTCTTTGAGCATGGGACAGTCTCGCTGCTCTTGAATTAAACACTTCACTGGAAGGTCTCACTAATTTATCATTGATGACATTTTTGGGAGCAGACACCTCGTACCTCGTATTTTATTGCCGGTCGTAAATGCCACCATTAAATTGCGATGCATATTTTATTAAATTACTATGGAGTTTGCACTTGAACTTTTTGCTGCATATCGTTGATCTTCTTGAACATTTCGTTGTTTCGTCGTCCGGCCGCCTTTGCGCATCGTTTACCTTCGTTTAAACCCGACAGCGGAAGCAATGGAGGCATATTCTTCAGTTTGGTTTTCCGATGATGCTCCTCATTTCACTGCTGACCGACTAACGGCATTTCATGTTCACGGTGAATAGAGAAAACCTTGCTAGTGGTCTGCGTGACGGCAAGTGTATTTAATTTGTTCACATACTTCCTTCTAGTTTTTTACCGAGACAGCAATATGAGTAGGGCCAAATACCTTTGACTAAGTCAGTAGGTGAGTGGCCCGTCACGACCTCATTAGACTCGATCACTCGTCACCAGTCTCGGCTTCGCGAGTAGGTTCATCATCCGTTGCCCCAATGTTAACCGTTACATGTCCGAGTTTATCACCTGAAGCAATGTTGATGTGATAGGGATGCAGTCCGTTGCTCCCTCAATGCTGAGGATTCGTGGCCGCTATGACGGGGATGGGTGTAGTGTAGAGTGCTCTCCATCTTTACTTGACGTGGACCGCCTGGTTAAACTTTGTTTGCGTTGTTTCCTTTGTTATTTTGATAACCCACAAAATTGTAATGATTTCCCAGCAAAATTTCATGTATAAAATATTTTGCTTCGGTGTTGGTACTAGCTTTCGGGTCGGCCGCCCGTCAGTATTACAACATTGATAAATATGTATCAATTTTATTGTTCCGTCCGATATTATGTCGCAATAGCCGAATAGATCTCGGAGATAGTGGAATGCTTCGGCAGAGATAATGTAGTTATCCGGCTGTCATACCTGAAGGGAATGCCACTGTCGGCCGATAAATATTACACGTATTTCCGTTGTGTGGATAGTTGATGACATTTTTCTAGTGATCATAGACCCAGTTGTACAGTAAGCCAAAAGTTGTCGACATGAAAAAAAAACCAGCCAAGTGTGTGGCCACGCGCAGTGTGACGTTCCGTAGAAGGAGGGGTTTTTGAGTATAACTATTACTATTAACTACACTATAGTGTAGGAGAGAAAAATAGTTGTATTGTATAATTTCAGTGTAGGTAAGGTACACAAAAAAAAAATGTGTTTGATGTTCTGTCGACAGTTGATCAACCTGTATTACTCAATTGCCATATGGGTTGCTAAATCCCCGTAATGTCATACTGTGCTGTCGATTGTACCTACGTACATTTGCTAATATTGCAAAAGTTTACCTTTGTAATGAGAGACGCGACGTAAACAAGTTTAAGTTTCCACGATACTCAATTCAGCACTTTAATTTTATGGTAAAAACTTGGCACTCCAAGTTGTCTTATAGATAGTGAATGAAACCAGACTACGGTCAGGTTGCTCTCACATGTCTCAAGATCGTAGCCGTAGCAGGCCTTGTCTCGCGTAAAAAGGGCGGACGTTATGCAAGCAACTGGATAAATAAGTTGCGAGGCCCGCCACGGTTGACCTGACTGGTTTCGGCCCTCTGCCCTCGAGACGGGCACGATACAACTTACTGAGCAAATCGCGTCCATTTTTAATCCGATTTGTGTGGCTACACCGAGGCTTGTTGGGTTTCCTTCCCTGCGGTGGGATGACTCGAAATGTTGGGAGTTTATTTTGTTAATAAACATGAAGTCCGTTCATACGGACCTCATGGAAGGAAGGAAGTTTTATTGATTGCGTTTTCTATTGATAATTTTTAATTACTGGATTCTTTCCGGGTTGATGTTTTCTTGATCAAACGTTATTGTCGACCGGCCAGTCAACCTTTTTTAGGTTTTTTACTGCTTAGCTTTTTCTGTCACATCACATCATCACATCACAATAATATTATATAGGCGAAAGTTAGTGAGTGTGTTTGTTGGTTACTTCTTCACGTCTAAACGGCTGAAGCGATATTATTAAAATTTGGTGCGGAGTTAGCTGACACCCTGGATTAACACATAGGCTACGTTTTACTGCGGGAAAATATCTTATTCCCATGGGAATAATAAACCGCGGGTAACACCGCGGGGCACAGTTACTTAGGTCTATTTTTTTAAAATGGGTTGGTTTCAGTGCCACATTGGATAAAAGATGGATGGACCTAAATTTACTTTCGCGTATTCCTCAATTTTTATGTGCATACATTTCAAACGTTATTATTGCAATTTGATAAATTGTTTCAGCATTCAGGTGGTTAATATGTAATTTTATGTAATAAACAGTCAATCTTAGTACTTATTGCACAGACGAATGTAGCCCAACATTTCTTCAAATCTCCTATACTAATAATACTTTTACCAGCATGATTAACTCATTTAGTTATTTATTTAGGCGTCCTCTTGTACGAATTTGTCCCACTTTAATGCTAACTAGGGGTTTGATAAACAGAATTTTGATAAACACGTTGGTGACCGCAATGTTACTTTCTTGATATGGATATGTCATGCTTGTCTTTAACCTATTCCAGTTTTTTTGATAACTAAATAGCCAATCATTTTATTTTTCTGTATAACTTTTCCCTTTGCATATACCTACCTACGTAATGAGATAATTTATACAGTATCCAGTGGCACCTTCACTAACGCTGGATGGCTGAAGGGACCACTATGCAAAAATTGGAACTGAGCCATACAAAACTAGAAAAGTTTGATACAGAAAGTTACAGAAAATCAATGTAAAGTTAGTTTTAAGGTCAACCCCGGACCCGGAAAATTCGTTTTTTTTTGTCATATTTTAAGTTTACTTAAAACTTATAACCTGAACCTCTTTAAGATGCGTGTGAAAAGGCTCCTTCTGGGAAAACTCGCCCATCCTAAACCTCATTTTCACCCACGGGCTAGGTGGAGGTCAAGAGTAAGCCCATATAAAAAAAAATCTATTTAAAAACTTCTTGTAACAAATTAAATAAATTGCAGTTAATTTGGTTCATGCTGGGGGCCGACGTACTTCGATTTGTACAAATGGCGGTCAGTGTAGGTGTTTTTCCATGTTTCTGATGACCTAGTCTGCTTCCCATATCACTGGATATCCTTATTTGAGACCAAGTGGTTTGTTGTGTGGATGTTATTATTATTTTACTTATTTATTCGTTATATGCATTATTCTTACGTCTAATTATCGGCAATTTGTATCAGCAATTTAGGCGGTCCGCTCTATTCTTTGCTACCTACTTCCACATGCATACATAATAAACTATGTCTTCGAATTATTTTCTCAAATTGTTGGCTTACATTATATTGAGAATAAGGTGTAAGCGTATGTAATGTTCTATTTATATACCACGGGTAACAGTACCCGCAGTTTATCGATCTTCCCATGGGAATAAGATATTTTCCCGCAGTAGTAGTTTTCCCGTTCTCTGTGTTAATCCAGGGTGTCAGCTAACACAATACGAAATCTTATCAAAATCGCTCCAGCCGTTTAGACGTGAAGAAGTAAGAACAAACGTACACACTCCCAAACTTTCGCCTTCATAATATTAGTGTCATGTGATGTGATAGTATAGTATAACATAACACCACATTAAATACAATGTTGAATGACAATATGATAGCCTGATATTAAAATGCACTTTTAACATTATAAAGTTCACTTACGAACTAACATACAAACACTCAAGCTTACAGCAATAATTATGATATTACAAGGCGGTATTGGTTACTTCGCTGGCTCAGCGAACCGACGTGGCTCCGATACAAGAAGTCGTCACTTATCTCTGTCCAGCGCGGTTATCTGCCAGTCTCCTGTTAAGTAAGCAGTCGGTTTTATAAAACTATAATTTATGGTTTACTATGACATTTTTATGTTCCTTGTATTGTCATAATAATTAAGAAAAACTCTGCCCAGCCTGGGTAGTGCGACGGCCCGATACACGCGTTTTGTGGCGCTAAAAGATCAGAATTTGACAATGTATTGGGAAGTCGCGACTTTTGACATTTAAAACGCGCGACTAGCGTCGCCGTATATTAACCTCGCCATTGTCATTGTTAGATCTTCAATCCTCTGTAAGTTTGTTGAGTCAACGGTTTCGGTGGAATTTCATTCGATGATGTTGGGTTCTGAAATCAGGTCTTAGATTTCGTTGTTTTTAACTCATCTACTATACCTATCTCCTTGTTTGAACCTAGAATCTTTGTCATGATTTTGCTCTCCACAACCAGTAGTTTATATTCCTACCCGAGTGTGTCCAAGCCTCGTAGCCGTACATAAAGATCGACCTGATTACGGTCTTACAAATTGGGATCTTTGTTTTTCTATGAAGATTGGACACCAGCACATTTTGAAAAAGCTGCACTACTTCTGAGGACGTTTTGCACTTCGTTGTTGATCTCTTAGTCTCTGTTACTTACATAATCAAATAACACTACAATTTAACAACTAAATTGTAACACACCTAACTTTTTTTACTCTTTATTGTACACAAAGAGAAATTTAGCGTAATATAAATGTGTACATAGGCGTGTGTTTATTAATTTCTCTTCGCGTACGGTCGCGGTCTAAAAATGTTTATCAGTTTTAAATTTGATTCTTTAGCACACTGTGTGCAGTAAAGTCTAAAATATATCTAGGTACTTACTTTTTTTTAATAGTTGTAGCATCGATTCTAATAAAAAGAGTATTCATGACGTTTTGATGATGAAACTCTTTTCTTTATTTAAAAGTTGACATAATTGAATTTTTTACAATGACTTTTATCAAAAATACTGGGATTGAACTAATAGAAATTGATTGTAAAACCATGGCAACCTCGCTTTGGTGAATCTCTATTGCTTCTTCTATGCTCTATGCCTAATCAAATCACATAATAATTATCATCGACCATGTGGCATAGATTTGTGCATGCAATTACCAACCTTAAGGTGGTAAACATTTTCAGACCGCGAGTGTATTATGTTCTTATTTACCTTGTGAATTTTAAGACTGTTATATTTGCTTGAATACTATGTTTGAGGTCCGATATTCCGTATTAATTCAAAAAATGCCATCTCCGATTTAGAAGTGGCGATTGCCGCTGGTCGGACTGAAACATCCGTATTTTCATGGGATGCGCAGAAGTTTACAAAAACTATAAAGTACAGTTGACAGAAATTGGCCTTTATATACGTGCAGTCTACATGCAATACAAACTAGACATTCTTTTCTTATGTTCTGTGTTCTGTTGTCTGCAACTATTGTATTGGTTTTAATATCTAATTGTACTGTTTATTTTGGCTCTATTGTTTAGTTTAATGTTGTTATTTTGCTTTTTTATGATATGTCTTGTCATATGTCGTGTTCTTTCAGTAAATATGTTTTCCTTCTTGTTTCTTTGACTACTCAGCAACGGTTATTGTAATTGTAAACGGAGACGGCTCCGTTTAGAATAACATGTAAATTCTTACTTGCTCTTGACTGTACCCCTTATCGTTAGATGCAATTGGAATACTGATTCGTTGGTGAAAAATTATAATTTTGTCACATATTTTGCAGCCGGTTGGTGAGATTATACTAACCTACATGTAATTCAAGTACAATAACCTATTCGTACTCAAATGGCACATTGTGTCTTCGTCGCCTTTAGGAGTAGAATTGAATTATTGTCAGTTTTATGAGTAGCGGCTCATCAAAACCACAGTAAAACTATGTATTAGCTCAGTCGCGAAGGGAGATCTTTTTAAGGGTTCCGTAACCTTAGGGTGTAAAACGGGATCTTATTAATATATCTACAACGTTTGTCTGTCTGTCCGTCTGACCTATAAAGGAATCTCTTGATCCGTAATAGAATGCTAGTTTTATTTTCACACAAATTTGCGGATTGACTAACAAACAATAATGAAAAATTAAATGAAAATAAAAACCGGCTTCAAAACACTGCAAACATTAAAAGCAGGGACATAATTTAAACGAATGTGACCTTTACATTCGATGTAGGTATTGCAAAAGTATAGTTTGAAGCCGCTGCCACGTTACAAGACCAGCACATACATTTAGGGCGTTTTGTGTTTTGAAGTCGATTTTTATTTTTCACTCGATGAAAAAATTCACTCGTTTAATATCAGTATGACTTAGCAAAATCACATTTTCCGAAAGCAAATACAACAATCACTACAAAAAAAAAACGACTAAATCGCTACAGGTGTACCTTTAAAGTTTGAAAATCTCTCCATTTCTCCAAGATCTCATCATCATATCCTAACTTGGTAATCTTGGTGACTATGGGACCACCTGTGTGGACCACCGCCCTTTCGAACAAAAAATCATTTTCCAAATCGTTTCACGTGTATTCGAGTAATCGGGGAACATACAAAATTTTAAAAAAGATCCTGACGACCTGTACATCGAGTATTTATTTCAAGGAACGTTATACTATAATCTAAAAGATATACAAGTATGAAATAATAATAGTTCACTATGGGCATCGTCATGAGATTCAACAGCAGACATTTTGAAAGTAATTTATTAAACGGGTCCAATCGCGATTATTTATTGGTAAAAACTTAATTTATTTAATTGATTAATTACCTTAATTCCCCACGTTTAGGCACCGTTTCAGTTGCCGTGGTCACGGGTAGACTGAAGTGGCGAGTATAGTCTATTAGATCTGTTTAATATATTATGACTATGTATGAGTATCGTGAAACATTAAGAAATACTAGGTATTTTGAAAGTCCATCTTTTCTTATTTTTATAAGTGAAAGCATAAAAAGCGAAGCTCACTAAGCAATTTTTTTCTCTCCGAGCCATATAACAAGCAAATGTCCACATAACGGTTGCATTACCACGTTGAACAGGCAGGTAGATTCGTTGCATGAGATATGCCGAAGAGCGACAGTCCTAGCTGCATCCTCAAGCGCCGTCCTAACTCGCAAAAAAAGGCTTTGCTCTGTACACCCCAAACTCAGGTAGTCTCAATAGCCAGTGGTACCATAGTAGATTGTTAAACGAGAGTGTAAAGAATCCAGTCCCGAGGTATTTAGACGCCCCCGAGCGCAGCGAGGGCGACTATAGTCCGAGTAGGAATTGATTCTTTTACCCGTTATACTATTTTTATTTTTAATGCACTAACCCGTGCTAAGGACAAATTTAAAAATCTATTTAGAGGCTAAAAATTTCACCCATGCCGGGATTTGAACCCGCAACCTCTGGCTATCCGTGCCAGCGCTCTACCAATTGAGCTCAATCCCGGCATAGGTGAAATTTTTAGCCTCTAAATAGGTTTTTAATTATTTTAATATTAATATTTCCTCGCATTGTTTGAGAAAAGCTTTATACAATCCTCGGCCGGAACAGGGATTGAAGGACTCGTTCTAGACGGCCTCGTCTACGACTCGGCCGTCTATCCCAAACTCGTCCAGCAATCCCTTACTTCTCGGCCTCTGCAGTAATGTACTATTTTTTTTTATTCCGTGAATGACAGATTAGTATCCCGCCAATTTATGTCGACTTTTTAAATTGTTGCGGCTTATTCCGCTCCAAGAAGTTTGCGCTAAGTTCACACTGGCTGTTTAGAAACTCACATAGCCGCAGCATTTTTTGTATATTTTTTTTTACATGAAACTTCACAGCCGACAGTAACAGATAGTTGTTAGTTCTATTTTTAAAGTTCATTTAAAAATAGAACTACTGTCGGGGCCGGCCCTTAGGTGGGAAGTAATTTGAATGAGTTTTTCCCTCTCAAGGCAATTTTCCACCCAATAATCAGAGCAAAACAACACTACTTTCCGAGTATAAGAAATGATAAAATATTTTCTAAGCAGCATTTTCCATCCAATAATCAGATCAAATCAACACTACTTTCCGAGTTTAAGAAATGAAAAAATATTTTCTATTCTTATTTTTGTCTTCTCCTTTTTTTAAGTCGGTTAAAAAAAAAATAAAAGCGTCCAAAATCTTGTGTTTTAGTTCTAACGTACAATCGGAAATACATAAAAGTTTCAATCTTTGTGTGATTTTAGTGCAGTCCCTATAGTATAGGTACCAACTAATTACAAAAATCTGGTGTGACTGGGAGTCTCAATCCCCGGAATTATTAACAAGAAGTCCCGTTAATAATTCCGGTCGATAATATCTAATATGTAACAAGGAAAGAAAGGCAAGTAATTTTCCAGAGATACATGTTTTTTTCTTTCTCTAATCGTCTTTGTTGTTGCAAAATAGGGTTGGTAAACAAGAACCTTTTTCTTATATTTTTCCAAATTAATTTGTTAGGAATGTTATGAGGAAAAGGGACGAGTAGATCTAACAGTCCTTAATATGTGGTGCTGACGGAGTGACCGTGTTAAAATCTGTTTGGCGTACATAGCTGTCAGATAGCAGGGTGGTTTCAGATCGGTTATCAGGTGATTCGCGATAAGAGCCTGCTGGCAGCCCCTCCAAGCGCTGCCCGCAAGCCGCCAGTCGCATACGCAACGCCGCGCGCTTCGCACGCCACGCTCGACGCAAGCGCACCGCGAGTCTTGTAGTGAAAGTCGCGCGCGCAGATCTTCGTCTAGTTATTTTGTTTGTTCGTTGCGCCAGTGCAACAGGGAAAGGAGGCCGACGCTCTAACCGTGGCCTTGTCCCGCGAGAACTCCCGTGCTCTGACGCCAGTTTCCCTTTGACCGGTTTGTCTCGACAGTTTTCGAACTTAATTGGTGTGGCAATTCCGAAACTTCGTAATCTCTTACGAAATCCTAGGTTTCTATATTTTCAATGTAAAATCATTTCTAAGCTACTAAGTTTTACAAGTACCCTCATTTAATTATTTGATTTAGTAGATTACGATTGTAAAAAGACAACGCTAGCATACGATGCTTGCTACAACGCTCACGTAGCCGCGCTACGCGCCTCTACGAAATCAACGCGTCCAGTGAAGTTTATAAAACTTACAGTAGACAAGTGTTGCTACGAGAGCCGAGCTCGCTCCTCGCGGGGAGTAAGTTGGTGCAAGTTAGTGTATCTAACTTCGTCAACAGCAACAAGCTTAGGTATTGTCAGCTGGTGTCGGCGAGGACTTTCCCGCCGCCCCGCCGCGACGTAGGCGGAATGTTTCATAACATCGGTCCCGTCTGACCGGTAAAACTGCTCGACCGACCGTGACCCGACTCCACTAAACCCCATACAAAATGCCACGTCTTAAAATCTCTGTAGTCACGTACTCCTACATTGTAAACAATTTTGCTTAGTGATTTGTATGCTCATTACAAGTTATAATTACTATCGCATGTTAAAGCAACCCGACGATCCGTCACGGACGTAGACGCTTTAACTTCGTCAAATCAATGCTTAAAATCAAGGCGAATATCTTATCGTATCAGTCGCTTTATCGCCAACGAGTAATTTGGGGAAAATTAAATTTCCGATTGTGGTTAATGTCGCATGAAAAGTACGCTAATACCGCTTACTTCTGGCTGAGTAATGTAATTTGGTCGATTGGCCTTCATTGTGCAAGTCCCGCTGCGCTTTGAAATCGGACACGACCTACATTATGCTCGCGATGGTCGTAACTCGAGCATAGTACTATGTAAAGGCTGTGCAATTCCATTTTGCCACCTCGCACTGTTGCTTCTTGCTTCAGAAATATGATAGTGGTCGTGGCTATAGCATTCCGCCGGCGGCGGTGGTCGGCCTCCACGCCTACTGCGTTGACCAGAGAATAATCCTCCTGAAGGATTCTTTCGTTCTGGTTTTGATCATATAAACCCACTAGCCTCGCAGTTCTGATTATTAAATGTTCAGGTTATTCAGTTTTGAATTTTGTTTGCGAAGTTAACTCGACCGTTGATTCGTAAGAAATCTTCGATACACACAATCGATTGCAATTTATCTTACTGTTTCGCGGACAAAGAACGCCTAAATACGTGACAACGAATAGAGCAATAGATCACACTTAGCTTACCGCGAAATATTGGATTACTCTTCAAGGAATCGCCTCGACTGATTTCATGTACGTGATACATGGAAAAACTGATATGCGGTCATTGTTTTGATTCGTCTTCTTGCTATAGTTCTAAACAAACCATCTTGTAGAGCGTGAAAATAGTTAATTAGACTTGATAATTGCATAAATTTTGCAATATAATGTGGAAACATCGTTCCAGTGACTTTCAGATGTGACCGCAGCCTCATCTGCGAGCCTTGATCTACTTGGCGTTTAGAAAATCGTTATTGCATTTGTCTGTGTGCTGTTTCAATTCGCCGAATCTCAAATTGTAGTTTATTGTTTTGTTTTGTCGAATCGTTCGTTGGAGGTGTCTTGATTGTCCTCCGCATAATCAATATCTGATATTCATTAACTACTGATTTCCTTAGAATGACTTGTATGTTAATATGTATTCATATACCGAAATTTTAAAACTTTTCGGTATAAATGATTCATCATCATCATCAACATAATCAGCCGGTGTGAGTTCACTTCTGGTCATACGCGTCTCCTAAGACAAGCTTCTGAGTCCGATTTTAGGCTCTTCCTTTCCAGTCACTGCCCGATACCAGTACATTATAATATAAAGTATACGATACAGTATACCGGATTTCGTCACATTTTTGCAATTAAAAATCTATTATTATAATGTTATGTAGAGGTTTCTTCCTCTAATTAAATAATAAACTGATTTATATTTTACTTTCGGAAAATAACATGGAAATAAAGATTCTAAACCAGCGCTTTTAAAGTGTCAACAAAAAAACGCTCCATTTAATCTCAACGCACGCGGCCGTATTACTTTTTAGGGTTCCGTACTCTGAGGGTACCCAATTACGATACTTATGTCTGTACGTTTCAACTATAAAGGGCTTCATCTTCTGGGCCTTACTAGGTAACTAGTTGAAATTTACACTTTATATGTGACTTTATATTACGGCGGATTCCTCATGTAAAATAATTATATAATATGCGGTCCCCGTACATGCTTTTTCAACGTTTTTTTTGTCTATCTTAAAACCGCTAATACACAAACTTTGCGTTATTATAGTGGAGTCCGTGTAATAGGTATAGAAACAAATATAAAAAAACCCACTAAGCGTAATTCAGTCTCCCGCTATCCCGCATAGATTTTTTACTAAATCCTTAATATTATTCTATGTTTTAGATTAAATATATAAACTGTTAATTACGCACTTTGAAAAGACTAACTTTGGGGTTTTATTGTCCAAAATGCTCTAGATTTTGAAATGGACACCTCGTTTGACTTGTAACGTTCATCAAGCCGCAGTTTTTGCACTAACTTGAATAAAACCTTTTAATTTCATTATGTTTATGCTTGTAACCCTTGGTGCGCGAGTTGGACTCGCACTTGGCCGATTTTTTATTTCTATTTCTAAATCGGATTTGGGTCACGCTCTCTGCACATTTATCCAATGACGCATTGTCGGGTAGCCGTGGAAAACGCGCTCGGACAGTATACACATTTGGGGAAAATTTCGAGGAAAGCGCCTCTTGACTTTGGTTAACTGACCTTGTAGCTTGCAGGCCAATTAATTACCTCTTTTGTTGCCCGTGTATATTTCAGCAAGAACTTGCAACGACTAAAACATTGACCCCGAATGCAAAGCTGACGTGAATGGAAATAAACGTCAGTTTTATAAAAGTATTTAATAAAATAACATGACGCTGTTATTTTTAATATTTACTACATGATGGACACAAACAAATATGATGCTCGTATTGAAGACGCACAAAATAAAATAATAACCAATATGGAAAAGTAGCTTGTGTCGATTGCAACGTGCTTCAGTCCGATTAGATCTCCTATCGGCGTTTTCTGAATTGAGAAGGTCACCAAGTAGAATAAGTATTGTTCCGTCTCGTTCTCTTTTGAGAAATCCGAAGAGACAAACTGACACTTTAAGTGTTTACTTAGTGACATTCTTAGTCCAGAAACGGGCAGTTCTTTTAGATGATATTATTTTTAACCGTTGACGGTGTGAAAGCGCGCAGTATATTTGTTTCGTATATCCATTGTTACACTTTATTCTTAAATAATGTGACTTTGAAAAGAAGTAAATAATTCTTCATTGCCTGTAATTGTCTTTGAAAGATGATTGAGCAAAAATCGCAGCGACTAATTGCCAACGTAGATTTTTGAGACGTTATTATTAATGTAGTGCGCAGCGCCGTCGCTGTTAACTGTTAAATAACAGTTACGTACACGAAATGTTACTCCTATTATTTACTGTTGGTTCCCCCCCGCGTCACTTATGTCGTACCGTTCCACGAAAATTAGGGCCGCAATGACCAAACGACATATTTCACAAGACAGTCACCACAGTTGCTCCTACGTCTCGAGGATACGAAATTGGTAATTTCGTTTTGATTAATGGTTGAAAATTAAAATAAGTAGGTGACCAAGTGCTTTTGTACAATTTTGAATGAGCGATTGTTGATCGCCCGCTCAACGAGGACGCCGAGTGTGTTGACCAAAAGTCCCGTTCAGCAACAGTTAATCAGCGTCATGCATCAATAGTAACTTCCATTGCTGCGGGTGGCATTTTAAATCGTGCCTATTTACATCATTTCATTTCAGCTATTGTGGGCGAATCAGGAAAAAATGCAGAAACAAAGAGGACGCCGCGGTGTCTTTGTCCGCAGCAACTGTATAAATACATGTTAAAATTTTCTTTGTTCTCTGCAAATCTATGTATCTCATAAACAATTAGGTGATTGGTATTCCTTATGTGGAACGAGCATCTAGTAGAGGCCTATATTATGCAGTGCGCTCGGAGTGTAGCTAATGTGACTCTTCATGATAATGCAAACAAATTAATGACCCTCAAAGTCATGCGTTGGTAGCGCGTCCATTACTTTTACAACCATCTCTTGCGCCGCTTGAGAGCACGTTCGTTTCTTCTATTTTGTATTGTTTTACAATACAAAGTATTTGTGAAGGCTGATCGATCTTTATAGTTAGACCAGTCAAATGGTCGCAAACAACAGATAGATGATCGTTTCATACCTGGCGGAATTTTAGTTCGTGTTTTGAAATTTCTGATTTTTTAAATATGAAATGTATCTTAATGACGGCGACTTGAAATTTTTGGTTAATTTTATCTTATAATAGCTAACCTCGCAATCGATGTTTTGCTATATTAATTAGCCTACGACCTATTCACAGGCCTACCTAATATATACAAAAAATCATTAAAATCGGTGAAGACGTTTCGCAGAAGTAGGGTAACAAACACT
Source organism: Yponomeuta sedellus (assembly GCA_934045075.1). NCBI lineage: Eukaryota > Metazoa > Arthropoda > Insecta > Lepidoptera > Yponomeutidae > Yponomeuta > Yponomeuta sedellus. The sequence continues at coordinate 14,768,695 of OW203728.1, read as the reverse complement.
GTGACACGAGCTTTTTATATATTTGATCTAGATCTACATCTAGATCTCCATCGTAATTATTACTTAAGTAGGCATTTAAATAGATTTTGTAGGTAGTACTACACTCGGAGCTCGTATTTGACGGAGCAATATTGATAAACACGTTAAAAGATGTTAAAAGGATAACGCCTACGGATATTTTTCGCATTTCCATCTCCAAGGAGTTTTCAAGATTTTATTAAATAGGTATTGTTATTTCTTGTACCGAACATCACGGTACCTCTGTAAGCTTTAGTACCTAATTAAGTTGGCTTGTTGATATACATTTTCTTTCTGCTTCGTTCGTGATTTTTCTTTTCTTGGAGTAATTAGTCCTTTATTTACATTGCTTGTTACAATGTTATTTTTCATGAGAAAAACATTTTGCTGTAAAATAAATTTCTTAGCTTGGGCTCAGTCACGAGATGTTTCGCTCGGTTAAAGGTTTATTTCAGCCTTTCATCTTGATTCAAAATGTAATTTGGTCACTTAAGTTTACAATCTAACAGACGAGGTAAGATCATTGCATCTACGATCAACTTACCGATCACGACAGCTATCATTGAAGCTGTAGTCACTTTAGTCTTTTTTGGCCATAACTATACAGAATCACCTCTCTTCACCGCTTCACATTGCCAATCCGCGTGGTAATTAAGTCCATACTCTCTCGTTCTTAACTAATAGCTGTCAAATTAAAAAAAAAACTAGTTGGAAATTGATTCAGCAGAAATGCAAAATAAATAAATAAATACAACAATTTTTTTTAATAAATATAACTAACTAATTTTCTATGCAGCCATTCAATTACAGCGCGATATAAAATTGAAATAACATGTTCGTTAAATGACTTTATTATAATTTACTTTAGACTATTTCTTTAAAATAAAATAGATTTGGGCAAAATAGTTACAATTTTTTCAATAATGAGTATGAAAAATAATAATTAAATAGCTGGCAGACCTCTTCATTTTGTTTTTTCAAGTTTTATTTATCCGTTCCTGATATTCGTAACAAGTCTTGCATCATACTAAGCAGATCATAACGGATAATAATGTGATTCATGGATTAATATTGATAAAATAAAGTGTAGTGTATTTTTTTTCTTTTATACATTAGGTGTGTAACAATATGCAACTAGGGAATGTAAGTTGTCAGTTTCAAAATTTTACAGTTGAGCTGAAAGTTGGCATTCTTACTCAAATTTGGCGAAAATGAATTAGATATTAATTAGAAATGAACCATCGAACTAATGCGATGAATTAGCCAAGATGCACTGGAACTCCCTGATAGCAAATCGACGAATTTAGGCAATATGTATTGTTATAATTTGAACTTTCATTACACACGATGACGAGAGTACCCATGTATAGATCCGGACGATTGCTCAAACTCCCTGATAGACAGTGATATTTTTAGATATTTAGTTATGTCTTACATAAACGCTTTTCATTTGAATTTATTGACTTTGAATTTATTTGCAAGGATCAGTAAAAAGACCGAAGGCTTCAATGTACAGGGTCAATATTTACCCTTCTGTCTCCTTCAGAATCACAACAGAAATTGTCTCTAGTTTCCTTCTGCCATGATTGGCACTCTGTGGCCTAATTATGCACATCAAATCCTGAGAGATTACAATCTAACTGTCAAATTCCATACTTACATCCTGAGTGCTTAGTGCGAGTTTGACAGATCCAATCGAATAACTTTACTACCGCGTTAATCGAGCATCGTGTAGTGAGTATGAGTAAGTTAACCGTTCGAACTGGCAAAACGCTGTCACAGTACAGCTCGCACTCGCGTTTATTCGTGTTTTGGCTAGTAAACGTGTTCACTTCTCAACGTAAACCATTACAACTCGCACTCAGCAATTTTAATTTCCATACTTGTCGCTAGGTGGCGCTTCCTCGATGCCATAGAAATATGAGTTTACGTTAACGCGATCGAGTAGTTAAAAAACTCGCACTAAGCACTCTGAGCGATTCCAATCGTCTGTCAAATGTATGGAATAGACAGACGATTGGAATCGCTCAGGATTAGTTGCGCGTAATATAGGGGCAGGAACACGTTTTATAAAGTCAACAAGTCATAGTTATTAACAATTCGATGTACATTGCGTAGGCAATTAGTATAATTAATCTTCCCTACTTGTTAATGTGTGGGTTAATCGGCTTAACAATGTATAGCGAATTGTCAGTAAACCATGAATTGTAGTTTTATGAAATAGCTCTGATCGTAGTTGCAACTGCATCAGTTGGCCGCTGAATGAACCCTTTCCGTTGTTTATGTACAGGCAACTTTGAAATGAGTTTCTGGAATGAAAATATATTGCGTTCGGTCATCGTTGCTCGTACCGCGTTCGTATGAATTTGCCGTGCCTAGCGTTAGTCGTAGCTATGCCGTTTCTAGATGTGCCCTCATATCGCATTTTTAAACATCACATTCTTTAGTGCAATATTCTGTTGTAATCTATATTCCAAGCCAATATTGGAATTCTGAAGATTCTGAATCCAGAGCAAGAACGTGAAATACATTTTATTTAAAAACCTATTTAGAGGCTAAAAATTTCACCCATGCCGGGATTTGAACCCGCAACCTCTGGCTATCCGTACCAGAGGTTGCGGGTTCAAATCCCGGCATGGGTGAAATTTTTAGCCTCTAAATAGGTTTTTAAATTTGTTCCTTAGCACGGGTTAGTGCATTAAAAATAAAAATAGTGTAATACATTTTATTGACAATAAGGACGGACGGATACCTAGCCCTTTCCTTATCCATTGAAGCGGTGTTTATGAGCATTTTAGGAAGTCATTACTTATATTTTATGCCGGGAGTATTATTATTTTAAATGGTCGGCGTACCCAATTTAATTGGTGGTAACACACGGCGGTTACGGAGCCAGTTTCCATTTTGGTACCAAAAAAGGAGCTCATTGATTACTCCGAAAAAGTGAAGGTTCGGACGAGTTTATGAATGATCTTGCTTTCAAGTATAATAGCGTGCATCCCAACGGTGTATGCCTTTTTGTACTTTTATTTATAAAACCAAATACTGCGCTTCCATGAATTCCAAATATCTGAGTAAGTTAGTGCCGTTACATTTACAAGCTATTGTGCGTGCCTTATCACTTCGTAGGCTCTAAGAACGTGCTAGGGGCATTACTCAAAACAGCTTGAGGGCAGTGGTTTCACGCCTATTGTGTTGTGCATATAAAAACCTCTGCATTCTAAAACATGCTGTTACTTTTAAAGTCAAAATTGTCTTTCGAATAATACTTTTGACTTAGTTCGGAAAGGTTAGATACAGAGGAAATAGTTCTGATTAGATAGCAAATGATGTTAAAGAAATTATCCATCACGATGATTGTTGAATAAACTAAAGAGGTTTTGCAGAATCTAGATATAGCTTCTTGTTCAGTCTGTTGCCTGAATGTTAGGAATGTAGTGCACTAGCTACCAATACCAGTCACTGCGGTTGGTCCGGTATTGACGACGGAATGCTTCGATTATTACATCATGCATTTCTGTCATTCACGACTGTTTCGAATTTATGTCTATTGTTGGATGTTTTGAAGTTGCTGGTTTTCAAACAATTTTTTTCCTAGTGTAGATACTTGAAGTACCACTTCTTATGGTGTACAAAGGCATAAAAATCAATAAGCTTTAGCGGCGCGGCATCTTATTTAATCGGTACATCATTTTTCAGAACGTCATCTAGTTTAACATTTTTTTAAACAAATTGTTCATCGCCCATACCATTAACGCATTAATGCCGTGTGCACGAGAAACTCAAGAGATATGTTAGATTTATCCACTTTAGCGGTCAAGTCGCATCAAATACTTATTCCTTCGTCGCCACCCCGTTGTCGGTATTTGGTTTGACTCAAGTAGCCAACCGAAGAAAGGAAATGGCCTGTAGCAACTAAATGTAACTTAAGGCCTTCTTATGTCAAATCGTCGAAGTGCTGTGATTGTTATCAAAAGTGATAAAGGCGCCCGCTTTGATGATCATATCAACATTCTGGCATAAATAAATCAGTATATCGTTTCATTGAAATATTTGTATGCCAGTTCGTTGGTGACATTCGGAGATATTATGTGAAGCACACCTACACGTTTCCTGCTTGCTTATCGGTGAATGTTAAAAAGAGCGCTACTACGCACCCTCTGATAGATTGTGGGTCAATCGATGATTGATTGGGCGATTGTAGCTCTCTTTTGTTTATTTCTTTTGGTTGTTAACTTGGTAACTGGCCTATATCCACTATCTATCTGCTCAGTTTATGTTCAGGCGTTCAACCTTATTCACTCCGAGCCGACACACGACCTAGATCCGGAGACAAATTGCGAAAGTCTTCTTTTTCATTTTTGTTCAATTCAAGTTTGCGACTTGGTACGTACGAGTAGTTCATCGTCTCGCTGATTTAATTGTGTCGTGGCCTTGATACTGGATGAGGACGACACAAAGTGATCATGATCATTCATCACGGGCTATTCCCGGCGATCACTATATTTAATTCTGGTCGCATCAAAACAGGATGCCAGGCTTTACGATGTGAGTGTTTATGTGCATCCAGATGCAGTTTGCTTTTAAACCTACCGTTATATAAGTGTTATTGTATTGGACCAGTACCTGCAACTCAGTCTAGTGTGTGTTTTCCTGGAAAGTTCACTTGGGTTAGTTTATTCCAGTGCTCGATTGTGTGTTCGATAAAGAAATCGATCGCGTCTTGTGTAAAGTAGGCAGTGAAGGCTATTTATAACGTTGGCGGTAACTTTCTCTGCGCGGCTACTGTCTATCTATGTTGTTACGAAAGCCACGCCACCACCTGTTTATGGTCAGGCCCCGAAGCTAGTCCGAACGGTCTAATATGCGCCTAACTACACGATTCACTGATAGGAAATGAGGTACTTAGTTACTCGGTTGCGACTTCTGACCAATCCGCATTTGAAAGCTGTTTATACATATGAATTTTGTTAGGTGTTTACGAGTCATCTAGACGGTGAAACAGCATACCTTATTAACATTTTGGGTTTCGGCTGTTTTGGATTTTTTGTGGTTGGTTATGATTCGATTGGAGTCTTGATTAGATCAGATGACTGCCACATTTTATTAAGTTTTACGAGACGAAGTATTGTCGAGTTGGCTATTAGCAAACCGTGTATGATGTTTGTATTTGCAGCTTTATTAAAAATATACTCTGTGATATTCACCGATAAACCGGAATAATCGGCCTAAAAAAATCGCATACCGTTACGCATCACCTAAAATATCTTTCCTTGCTCTTTTGTGAAAAAAAGTGAATTAGTTCTTTGTCAACGAAACGAGGCAATTTGACGAACGCGAGCTCGCGCGGAACAAAAGCTGTGAAACTCTTTTATAATGTTTCTGTCAATTTGCATCATTGTGTTAGCGTGTCTGTTCTTCTGAGTCAAATTTAACTTAGCACGTTAAACTTTTGCCTCCGACCTCAACATTAAGCATTTGAAGGACCCATTAAAACTCCTTGTTTATATTTCGGAACTGCCACACCATTGTGTCAAAATGTTCAGAGCGGAACAGAAAAAATAAAATGTACCTCTTTTATAGGCACTTTAAGAGTCAGCAGAGTCAAACGACGAAGAAAATTAATAGTACTTGTGAAGTGTTTATCTATAAAATGGTGGAGCCGTGACTGTTCCAGTTTTGGCCGTCGTAACAAGTGAAGTTTGAACCGTTATAAGTACAAGTGTATATCTAAACAGTAAGCATGATGAGCAATGAGCCTACACTGACGGAGTCTCCGGTGCCGCTGGCGCTGGCGCGGCTGCAGGGGCGGCCCGGGCGGCTGCCGCGTGGCCTTCAGATGCACCGGCCCAGCTTGCAGCTCGCCAGCCTGCAGGAGGCCATCGATGAGACCCCGCGCCGGTTCAGCGAAGAGCCCGTCGCGCCCGAAACTGATGACGAAGACGCTTTCATTGATTTCGAGATGATAAAGTCTACTCCGTTGCCGGCGCCTAACGGTCGTCGCGCCTCAGATGCGGCGTTCGGAGAGCGATACAGGAAACTCAATGAGTTCGACGGTCCACCGCCGGAGGCCCCTCGTAGGGCTTCAGTCGCGACTCCCTCGGCGGGCGAAGGTTACGCCCCTGGTGACAAGGGGCGCCGGCGCTCATGGGCCGCGCGGTTGCAGTTGGAGCGCAAGAAGCGCCGCAAGTCGGGCTCCGGCGGCACCGACACTGACGAGGAAGGCGACACTTCCCCTTACTTGCGCCAGAAGCGCCCCTCCTGGTGGAATGTTTTTGTGCCGGACAACGTTCTCAAGAACAGGTATAACCACTATGCAATACGTTCGCAATTATACAATGATGAAAATGTCGTATGCGTCATTGGCTAACATTTTCTTCCTGAAGGGCAATTAATTTCACAATCCTCATAAATAATACATGACACTGAGTCAAGCATGGAAAACTGATTTCCGTTATCATGCTGATGTGCATTTTGTTTTGTCTCTTTACACTAACGGTAACTGCCGCGTCAAGAAATACAACTTTCATCGCTCCGTGCTCCATATTGCAAAATCAGTAGTGAAATAGTCTGCATGTGTCTGCTTTTCGATATATGGGAATTAGAAAGGAAACAACAAGTGGCACCATGAGGCCGGTTCGCCTTGAGCTAATGTACTCAGTACGATTGTTGATACCGTTTGTGGCTGGGTGCGCCACCACGGTCATCCTATGAATGGCGAGCAAACTGACTAAATCCCTGTACTGTCTTAAATTTTTGTATCATTCCATTTGACAATGACATCATGTTTGTAGCATTATTAATTTTGTTTCTATAAGATTAAGTCGAGCGTGTTTTTTGCCAGCCGGAAGGAACTAAAGTTTGTCCTTGTTTCAAGTCCGACGATCATGAGATCAGCCAGAACGGGTTTCGTGGACGACCGCATTATACGATAGGTATATAACATCTGTTCGACTAGTACAACAACACTGTTACCTGTTTGGATAGCACCTAGTTAGAATATTTTCGGGGCTTAATCGCGTAGTAATTTATTGCTATTTTACCTCGACGTTTCGACGACGTTACAGTCATCGTGGTCACGAGAAGACTGATGGCTGAGTGCTTAGTGCGAGTTTTTTAACTACTCGATCGCGTTAACGTAAACTCATATTTCTATGGCATCGAGGAAGCGCCACCTAGCGACAAGTATGGAAATTAAAATTGCTGCGTGCGAGTTGTAATGGTTTACGTTGAGAAGTGAAGACGTTTACCAGCTAAAACACGAATAAACGCAAGTGCGAGTTGTACTGTGACAGCGTTTTGCCAGTTCGAACGGTTAACATACTCATACTCACTACTCGATGCTCGATTAACGCGGTAGTAAAGTCATTCGATTGGATCTGTCAAACTCGCACTAAGCACTCTGGTACCCGTTCGCATCTTCGGCTGATGAGGTTTCAGACTACCCTCAATCACGCTAATGGATAGCACCTGATCCATTAGCGCCCCTTCTTGCTTGCGCTGAGTTCATCTAACTTCATGCCGTAATAATTAGTCTCTTAAATAAGAATTCTCTTCATGGAAAGTGGCAAACCCTTTTCGGATTCGAAGTATTGGGACATGTGTCATAGACTGCTTATGTTGCGTCAGATAGAAGGCAAGAGAGGTAGAGGCAGGCTATGGAGAATCAATGTTAACCAAAATAAAGAGAAGTTGTATGTCGTGACGAACCAGGCTGTTGAGAATGATGCACTGACAAGAGTCAAGCACGTAAATATTATTATAATTTTTAGTGTAATAATTATAATGTTGATAATGACGTCACGTCAGGTCGTGTCAGGTACTGCCAAACGTTCTGCTCTGCAGAATCCCGCAGAGGTCACAGCAGTCCCCGAGACTTGTCTATTATAAAAAAATAAACAACCTAGTTAACATCGATCTAGCTGATTAATAAACACCAAATTATCTACAGTTGCAAACTGTAACGGGTAGCAGAAGGGCCTTATGTAAATGTTTGCTCGCTCCGTTGTCTAGAAAAATATTCCATGAGGTTTGTTTGCAAATCTAAACAAGTCTGACAAATTTATTGCGGCTACAATCCCTGTAAATCACGTACATAACTTAATGGGCTTCCTTAGAATTACTCTTATCGTGATAAGGAACTTTATTTAATTTTATCTATGATATTTATTATCTTGAATTTAAAAAATACGCTGATGTATGTAATGCTGAAGTATTTTTGTAGTCGGTCTGTTTTCTTGTCTTCCATTTTTGTTGTCGTTTTTGTTTTTCCTCGGCCACAGAGTATTTAAAGACGCGAAATCGCTTTCTAAGAACTTTCGCTTCTTTTGTCGCAGTTTTGACACGAATTCGCGTGTAATGTTGTTTGTTAAATAACATGTTATCCTCTAACTTTCTTTTTGGTAATATCATCTCAAGACGCAACAGTCTGAAGTATTACCGAGAAAGAAGGTGTTACAGATAACTCCATATCGTCTCAAAGAGAACGCTCCGATATCGAGAATTCAATTTAGATTGTATCGATACGAGTCTTATTTTCATTGCTTTAGTTTGTTCCTGGAAAAACGCTAAGGATTTTCTTCACTTCAGCATTATAATGTTTTAATCGAGTGTTCTTTATGTGTCTACAGTGTATAGTAGTAAGTTTCTAGCACAACCTCATACAGGCATATAATGTAAAATCTAAAAGGCAGTATTTGAGCACCTTATCTCATAATATGAAGGCGCAAACTGAGCTAAAGCGGACCTTTACCAGCACACTACTTAGCACCATCGTGACCCAATATTAAAAAATCACGACTTGTTTTCGTCTTTCGTTTCGACTTCAGTTGAAACGTGGACGTCCTATTCATATCAATGTGCAAATCTTTTCACCTTGACATTGGCTATTGGCTAAATCGGCACATGGCCTATGTCACGCCATCAGGACCTTATCTTGTACAGTCCTTCTTGCGAAGTCTTCTTTGAAGTTTGCAAATATCTTAGAGAGGCTAGGATGTAGGTATTTGTCAAGGTTTTTCCGCAAATAAACAGTAATTCTTTCACCACTGTGCTAGTTTCGGCAAAAAATTGTGAAACTATCTAGCTCCAATACTTTCTGCAAATGAACCCAACCATATTACGAACCCTAGCTTTTTACACCAGTTATAAACAGTGCTAAGCCTCCGCGCTCTTACTAGCTTCTAACTTTGCAAGTTTATGTTTTAAACTTTACATTCCCTGATGCTAATCTCATAAAGTCGAGCCGGCTGTATAAAACAGCAAATTCTGGTACAAACAAGAGTAAATAAATCTTAGTTCCATTCATACCACTGCCACTGAGAACGAGTGGTTTTCTGGTGGAATTCCAGAACTTGTGTAGGAAAATCTTGGTTGATGTTTGCACTTTAACCTCGTATAAATAAAGATGACTGCCTCGTGGGTCTAGCGGTATCGATTCCCACTAGGGGCCGCTGTACTTCTGTGTACACACACAGTGTTTCCTAGTTTCTGTTAGAGTTTTGGCGACCAGGACAAGTGTTTGTGTTGTGTGGAAGTTATTTAATTATTTATGACTTGCAGAACTGCAGTGTCATTCCTCAATTCTCAAATTTGGATTGTGTGTTTAGTTTCGCTGCGAGGTGATACCACTGCCTACAATGACTACAAAAAGATCAAACCCAACATTATCTATTGCGTTTTTCTTCCTTGGTTGAGTCCAAAGTTATAGGTATGCTGTACAACAGACAGCCCCTTCTTGTTTTTAGTTTAACATGGCTTGATTGATACGCTGATGGAATTTGGATATTAGGTTTGCGAAGTAAGCGTTCCTCCTTTAAATTACATTTGGAATGCTCTGGTTAGGTTATGCGCGTTTTAAAGATCGAATTAGACAATCCCTTGGCTATATCCTGTCAGTACACGTTACCTAAACGCAGGATTTATTTACAAAATTAAACTAAAATACGACCTGATGTCGATGACAGTATGTCTCGGTTGGTTTCTCCGCCGGAGTTCCTCGTGGTAAGGTGAATGTCTTATAAATAGTTATACTTGACTGAACAGGATCGAGAAGTTTCTGATATCGGAGAGTAATCTCCGAAAAGTTGATAAGTCCGCATTGCTACTTGCTCTTCTGCGTTACTTGCCATTTCCTCATACCTATATATACGCACGAGTATGTATTTAAGCTTTTTTACAACTAGTTTTTATTAGCTTAAGTTTAACGACGCCCAGATTGGTAACGAAATTTGGTATGAGTTGCGGAGTACGGTGGTGTTTATTTACTTTTCACTTGTTATTCAATAAGCGCAAATTGGAAGTCGTTAACGTCGCGTGTGGTGTTTTAAATACTTTTTATTAGCCATATGCTAGGAGGACAACTTTATTAATAGACGGAACACTTTATTTTCATGTCCACTGCCAAGTTTCGGGACTAAAGTTGGGCGGTGATGAAACTCAAGCGGGAGAAGTGGGTAAATCAAGCTTTCAGTAGAACAGACTTTCTTGATAATAACTGCGATCATTTCTGAAATGCGCAGTTCCCGAAATACCCCCAATAGGCATGTCGAAAGATTTTTAAATCCTCTCCCATAATGTGCTGACACATTTATTATTTACAAAAAAAAACATATATTTCTGTAACAAGCTAAAAACTTATTTAGAGGCTAAAAATTCCACCCATGCCGGGACCGAATACAACAAACTAAAATTTAACGAACGTTAAAGCAATTTTTCTAAAATTATTTTATTTCTATGGGAAAACAGCTCGCAGTGTCATGGCATCGAATCTGACGTCAAACAAAGCACGAGTGAAGCTTACCAATCGTGATTGCTGTTTCAGTCAAAATCGTAGTGGTTATATTCTCTTTGGTCAAAATGGCTGAAAGCAGTAATATATCTTACAAATCTCATTTTTTTTATAAAACTAAATCACTGTTTTAAATCCTTTTAATATGTACTATCCGATAATATCATTAAATCTTTGATTATTTAATACTGTCGTCACGTCTATTGGAGATTGTGTTTTACAACGATTGTTCCAAGTGTAATTTCTAAGACTTTTTGGAATAACAACGTATCTTGTGACAGACAGTAAATCATTGTTCTGCAAAGGAGAATGCTCATTCCGTTTAACGCAAATTATTTTGTATCAGTATTATGTGTCAAGCATCGTCATCAGTACAAAGCAGAAAAATAGTAAAAAAAATAATGTAACATTAAACACAAAAAATCGTACTGGTAGAACAAGTTATTGTAAATGTCAAAATCTAAAGAACCTGTTTCAATAACCCTAAAGAAGTGTATCTAGCTAGTCTGATCACTTATCCTACTATAATATTACAGTCAATGTGTCTTGATGTTGTTGAGTTAGATTTTTTTTATGTAGTCTATAAACGTCCCACTGCAGAGCACATGCCTTCTCTGAGAGGGACAAAGAGTATGGGCTTAATTGCCATGCGTGCCCACCGCGGATTGGCATTTTCAAGCGCTGAGATATTTGAACACTGCAGACACTCGGGTTTCCTCAAGATGTTTTCCTTTACTTAGCGAGTGGTATTGCTACTATAACAGATGTTCAAATCATAACTTAGGAAACAAAGTCGTTGGAAAATGCCCGCACTGGGAATCAAACCTAGATCTCGCTTCATCGCTCTGGAGTCCATCCACCCACTGGGCTGCCGCCGCGCCGCCGCTTGAATGATATTTTATCGTTGCCAAAATTTTGTAATATATTCGTTTTAAAGGAATTTTTATTAAACGAATTAATTTTTCTATATTCTACCCACATATTGTACGAGTACTTAGGTACATTAAACTAACTCTTAAATACAGATAGTATAGTACTTAACTTAAACCCTAGGAATGTGTAGTGAAACTAATGCGTCTTTACTAAGCCTGCATACTTCGTGTGGTTTATGTTGGCGTAAGTACCTATCAATAGTGTCAAATTAATACTGTGTTTTTCATGTCACAAATTTCCAAATAGTTAAAAATACTGGTGAAATGTTTTCTGTGTAAATGGTAGTTGCACCTATTTTGTATCGCTAACTTCAGAGAATTACTTTGTAAATTATTCGTAACGTAATTAGGAATGTCGCCAATATGCATTCGGTTACTGCGTTCAATTTCACAAGCCTTATATGCATTAATCGTAGTATCTTTAGTTCACTTACGGCGTGAATTATCACCCAGCTACTTCGTTTATAGGGTCCATAAATAATTTAGTTTATGGTGATATGATGTGGTGAATGTGTGGTCCAGATCTGGCGCTCGATTGTGGGTCCTGGTTCGAAATGGTTTGCATCTTATGGTCCCTTTTTGTTACTCACATTAAACACATTGGTTAACCTAGTGATCAAGGAAGATATTTTTTCTTTATTTAAATTGTGTTTGTAACGTAATGTTTATCGAATTAAGAATACATTTCTAGTGACATAGCAAAGTAGCTTCACATGAACACAGGTTTAATGAAGTGCCAGTATAAATTACCTACATAATTATAATTTATCAGAACGTGGAGATGGGAAACGACGCCCGGCTCATGGAACGTGGTTTAGATTCTGCTTGTTCCTTAAAACATGGTTAATCCTATTTTATTTACTTTTTAACAATTTAAATTTAATTTAAATTTAATTAATAAACAAAACAAAATCACATATCATTGGCATTAACTGTGAGCCGTCATGACACAATCATTCTAGTCAAAACCTTGGCTTAAATGCGATTTGCACTTAAGTGTTGAACTGATTAGGATAGAAAATTCCACTTAATTAATTCAGACCTCGTCTTTAGATCAACTTACTTGATATTGAATGCGCAACTGTGATGCTTACTTTGCTTTTGAAACTATCCTCAGTACAAACTAACTTCTTCTTCGTACCTTTTACTCGATGTTGATATACTGTCAACTGTACTACTCCATGTAAATCATTGGCTCATTGATACTTGATACTAGAGCTAGTCTGACCTTTGACGTAGAAAATACATACATTACATAAAGGCACGTCTGTATGCCGAACAGTAAGGCACGCGTTAATATTAATTTCACATCAGAAAACTTCTTACTCATAAATTTGTCTTTCATAAATTGAATCACTTTTACTTAAAATAAATTATAAAAAAAACCTATTTAGAGAGGTCGCGGGTTCGAATCCCGGCATGGGTGGAATTTTTAGTTTCTAAATAGGTTTTTAAAATTATCCTTAGCACGGGTTAGTGCATTAAAAATAATATAATTAAAATAAATTACTTCACGGCAAATAAACAAATTGATTAACAAAACTAGCACAAGAAATATTTATAAAATATACATTAAGCCTTTTCCTCTAACGCGCAACATAAAAGTTACAAATATTATGTGCATAGCAAAAATACTGACTGCACATCAAATTTACCGGCGCATACATACACAATACACTCGTAACAAAAGAAGCATTTCTGCAACATATTTCCTATAATGCATCTCAATGCAAAAATGTTTTAAAATGTAAGTAGAAATAGGACTTTACTAATCATTATAACAAAAAAAAAATGCTATTTCTATAAAGGGCTTTCTCTTTATAACCGTAACAGCTAACCAGTTGAAATTTTTGCAGAATATGTGTTATTAACTTATTACAGCGGATTACCTAAAAAAATATAAATTTAATTTTTAGCCTCTAAAATGATTTTTTATAAAAAAAAATATATAATTCGATACAATTACGAGTATCACAGCTTCCATACAATACAACAAACGTCTTTTTAGCTGCTTTTTTGTTCATGCTCTATTTTGAAAACTCTATTTTGAAGTTATACATACAGGCATCAAAGGTGAGTCGGACTCACTTAATACTTTACTAGAAATTTCAATTAATATTAGTTCTACCACCGGACACGATATGGCGTTACTGGTACGGAACCCTCGGTGCACGAGTTCGACTCGCACCTAGCCGGTGTTTTCTTTACCTTTTTGTGGGTGTTTTAGGTGTTTGTCTAGAAAGAAATAGTTTTGATATATGTTAAGAATCCATGTTTTCGAAGCTGGGAGAAACGAGGGGAAGCGCAGCTCGAATTGAACATCCAATTCCAAAGCTTTATTCATTTTAAGGAAATTATTTATAATTCCTCATATGCCAAATGGCTAAAAGAAGTATGGAAAACAATTAAATTACATTTTTGTAGACATGTTTACTTTGTAGGTCTTCCAGGTAAACAGTTACAAGTGGCGAAATATACAAATACATAATAGAATCCAACGAATAAACTCACTGATGTAACCTTTGTAGACGTTAATGATGGCAATTCATTTCTGTAATAGGAGATATGTTTAGAAATATTATTATTGGAACTCTATACCTAACCATACACACATTCACCAAAACCATTTATTTTCCACTTTTTGTACTTTTTCACTATTAATATTGTATCGAATTTTGTATTATTCAAATAAGAAAATGGTGCTCCATTCAGATAAACTGAAGTATGTTTATAAAAAAATGATGGCGTGTAAATAATAAAAAAGAGTGTAAGTAATAGGTTTGTCGCGTGCTATTTAATATTTGTTATGTTCAGAAAAAAAACTGCGTATTTATAAAACAATGATGCGTCACGAATAGTTGATTAGATAATATTTTAAATTATGTATATTCTCTGCAATCAGTATTTTTGATTGGAAGTTGACATTTTTTATTCAAAAATAGTAAAAAGGATTTTTTTTACATTAAACACTATCCATAAGACAGAGACCAACGGTTTCGACAAATAGTAATTGGGAAAGAAATAATATACAATGTTAACTTTCAAAGTAGCAATTCTGTCTGTCGACCCATGCAGTTCCCACTGTACAAACTATTTCGGTAGTTCATGCTTGTAAACAATCGCGCTATGTTTGTTTTATTTTCCGATGGCATTTAGCCAAGCGGCAACATGCACACTTGCCTCTTCTAACCCGATGATCGGTGGTGATAATCAACCTTCATGCATTATATTTTATTACTTTAATATATATATATATATATATATATATATATATATATATATATATATATATATATATATATATATTAAAGTAATAAAATATAATGCATATATATATATATATATAATAAATAAAACACACAGTTGAAGTCGTTCCAGTTTTTATTATTTATAAAACGCTTCATAACCTCACAAGGTTACAATAAGACTCGGTTCTGGAACCAGTTCGAAAGGAAGCAGAATGATCTGGACTAGACATAAGATAGAAGCTTTATAGACAAAATTAAATGGAGGGTGGACGTCGTGATTCACCTGGCTTACGCCCAATGTTTTGGGGTCTTATACTGTTATGGCGTAAGTTTACAAAACGCCACATTTTTACAACAGAATCTAGGGCATTTCCAATAACCCACCTATTTAGGAATCGAAATCCAATCCTAATGTATCGGGCGTCATCTTTGCTTAGATCAGGTCTGTTTGGCTCTGCGGTAAATTTTGTTGACACAGAGTTTAGAGTTTTCATCAGTAGACGAAACAAGAATCTCGGGAGACTCAAGCTGTCTAGACCAACTGTAGGTATTTATTCAACATGTTTGTTATGTTTTGCTAGTGTTTGTGTAGTTGATTTTATTAACACTATTGATTAATACGCAATTCGTGGCATTACCGCAATCTCTGGCAAATTGTTGACATAGGAGAATACCCATTCGGTTAGCACATGGTTTGGTTTGGTATGGTATGGTTTTAAGCATTTATCAATTGAACAACTTCACTAAAATGGAGAAAAACCGTAACAAGACACAATAAAATATAAATATGGAAAAATAGCAAAAAAAAAATCAATTTGTAGATTTTTTTTTTAATGCAAATGACAAACTCAAATTGAAGTATTTCAGGAACTGTGTATTTTTAGGTAACCCTGATATGTTTAACAAAATGTTTGACGAACTAGTTGATTACTTAATTAAAACTGTTTTTATACGGATTTATGCTCGTTTATTACATTTTTACAATTTTCCAACGTTTCGGCACTTTTTCAGGTGCCGTGGTCCCGGATGACTCCGCTTGATGAACAGTTTTAATTATGTCTACAGCTCGTGTTAACCTTAGAAAATACTATAGTTGATTACTCACAATGACAGTTATAATTGGTGATCGGAATAGGTCTAGTACAAATGCCGACTGTTAGCGAGAATAGGTCTCGCTTTGATACATCGTGCTTATTTGGGTAGCACGCAATAACGAAATTAATTAATTTATTTTTTACATTCTAAATTAAGTAATTTAAACGAAATAATATATTTGATGATTTTGACAACCCCATGTTCGGTAATTGCAGGCATTTATAGGCAGGTAGGTATTTACCGACTCCGATTACTGGGTATACGAGTACCCAAGGTGTTTTTGAAATTACTCGCCATGGTTTTTTAATAAATTCTCCTATTCTTCAAAAAAGGGTTAACAAACATCATATCCACATACAATTTTTTTTGTAGTCCTGACATTTTTTTTCCTCGGTGCTGGAAACTGTAATTTTTACGAAAAGTATTTCTACAATCAATTGATATAGATACCTGCAACAATATCTGCAATACTGTTGCCAAAATTTTATAAAGAGTATTAATCTAAACATATAATTGTGGAACTTTTTAGATGGCCCTTGTTTTCGACAAAAAGTTGGTAAATTTTCGAATCGTTAAATCTTTCGCTGTTGTTAACAAATAAATAGATAAGATATTTTCCATGAAAATTTTCACCTGAAGTAATAAGGCCGCTACTTGTACTGTACTGTTATTTTTTAAGTATCTTTTGTAATTCCTGGGGTACATGCAATAAAGAATATTATATCTATCTGAATTCGTTAGCTCTATCACTTGCGTTAAAACAATAAAAGATGGTCAGCTAATTAGTTTGGTTAGCTAAATAATTTTTAGTCAAGAAAAAGAAGGACCTGATTGTAGTTTTCTGCTTCTTAGTTTGTTTTTTTTCCACCCTATCATAGTCACTGTCTGTGTCATTAATTCACTTCAAGATTACTTGAGAAAAGACGGTCAGAGTGGTCAGATGATCCAAAAGTGGCCTTTTACTCTCTCGATCATATAAATAGATTAGATTGACCTTACCGGGAACTTATGGCCAAAAACTAGGTAGCACAGGTCGTAAATGTGTTAAAACGTCTGATTTCTCAGTACATCAAAATAGCGATAATGTTTTATCTAGATTTGACGTAAGTCAATTCTTATTTTAGTGACGATTATGAAAAACTGTTATTGGGGCCAAACTGGTGAACGTACATTGATATTCGATCTTGAGCATGTGTCAAGTATCCAATATAAACTGTTAATACGGTAATCAGCTTCCGGGATAAAGTAAACAACTCGTGTGTTTACAATAATCCATCGAGTAATTACTCTAATCTCGACCCGCGACTCTATGATATGTGCTTGCGCATGCTCTATGATTACTTAAACATAGTGCTTAAGATCATTTTATTGACGCTAAGGTATTAAGAGGTTAGTGACAAATTTGCAAACTGGTATTTAATATTATCACAATTTAGTTCGTTGTACCAGTTGTGAAACGAATACTTTACTACCAATAAAGTATTCGTTTCGTGTGAAATTGTCACAATATTCGGATTAAACTTCGAACAAAGCAATTCAAAACAATCGAGCTCTTTAACCAGACTAAATAAATTTTATCTATTACGAAAAAAGTCCTTAGGGACCGGTGGCCCTCGTTGGGGACATAATGGGTTGATAATGATGAAAAAAAATTACCAGTTTTAGGGTCCCGTACCTCAAAATGAAAGACGGAACCCTTATAGAATCACTCTGTTGTCTGTCCGTCCGTCCGTCCATCCGCCCGTCCCGTGTGTCTGTCAAGACCCTTTGTCTCGGAAACGCGTGCAGGTCTCGAGTTGAAGTTAAAACCGTGTATTGAAGTCTACAGTCCCTTGAAGTCTGCAAAATCAAACCGCCGTGCCGTTTATGCCGCAAAAAAAGTATATTTCGACTCTTAAGGTAATTAAAAATCAATAGGGTACTCTCCGTTGGCCTAGAACTAGGCATGTAATGTAGTTTTGTTCTACAAAAATACAGGTGAATTCTGAAAACTACATTTGTGATAAAATCGGTAAAACTGCGCGACTCGATTCATAAACTATTTATGACACGTAAGTCCTACCTTCAATTTGTACAGAACTCTCCTCGGTGCGCGTGTCCCCGGATTTTTTAATATATCCCTTCCATATTTCATGCAAAATACTGCCTTTTAGTACCCTAAACAATGCTCAGCCAACAGTGCTAAACGAGTGAGGACCCGGTATAAATCCGCTCTAAGTGTCACCCGCGTCGGTGCCTCTATTGTGCTTCATGATAAGTGGTGCCTTAGACCCTATATTGTGCACTTATATAACACATCCTCCTATCGCCCGATTTAATCTAGACTTTATGCTCCCGAGAATAGCGACAGATTTACGTCGGAACACCGTTTAATCAATATTGAACATTTTACGTCATTGTGTATCCTCTCGTTCGTGTATTTCACGACTTTTATTCTTGAGAATTTCGTGAATGAGCTTTACAATATCAAATCAACTGTATAATTTTTGTCATTGATGACCCATTTAAGTCATGATAATTGTCAATCCTTATTACGATAGCATCTGTAATATGGTGATGATATTGAATATTTATTCATTCTTGAGTAGTGTATGCTTGATAAACACGTGATTTTTAGCATATACATAGGTGTCACTCTTGCCTGCTTATGAATTAGTGATTACTATATGGGCAATATCCACAGGACTTATAGACGAATGTTTACACGGAGTAACATGTAGTGCAACTATAACTTAAGTGTTTGCCGTTCGTATTGCTGCAATATTAGTCCTTTCTGGTCTTCACAAATCTTTGTTTGAGTATCTAGAAGTTCGAACAGAATGGATTTGCACATGGAATACAGTGATTGTTTCAAAACATGTTATCAGTTAATGCTTCGCTGACCACGCGGTTGCAAGTAATTAAATAGAAACAAAAAAGACTGTTGATGTTGTAGATGTTTTGCTTGGCAACCAAAATTAAGATCCGCATTCACGTGAGCTCGTTGAATGACTATAACCCCGTTGTTGATACCTTATCGCAACCACGTAAGCCTCTCATATAATGCACACGTGCTGCACATTTATTTCTAGCCCAGTCTTGATTAGACACTTCACGCCGTATTGATTTTTCAAATAAGAATTGTTCCTAGTCAATTGCGTCACATGTTTTACGTGTCTATGCTATCTCTACCGTTTTTGGAACCTTTCCAATCGTAACACTCTTCGGCATGCGACGCAATAGTATGGCTTTTAAGTGCGTGCGATACATATTCAACGCTTACAGATGTAGCTGGCAGTGTTGCTAGATGCTGGGCGGCTAATGTAGGTACCTAAACCGATTTCCAACATTTTAATTATTTATTTTATTTCAATTCTTTATTGCACTAATTACATGAGTAAATATACGTGCGTGCTTAATGCAAGAAGCATTCTCTTCCAGCAAACCTTTGGTGTTGAAGAGACTCGCAAAGGGGTAGTGCAGGGAAAGAAGGTGAACTACAATAATAAACTTACTTACTTTTAACTTATTTTTAGCCCTAATGTACGCTGAAATAATGTATTTTGGCAGGTATTATTTTTCACTTCGTCCTTAAATAGATAAATAAGCCATGTATTCGTAAAACAATAAATCATTATAAACTGAAATGAAATCCTTGAAGAGCGCCACGAATATCCACTACAAAATTAAATGCAATGCACTCTATAAATCTAAGAATGAAATTATACTTAAAATATAATTTGTTTTGTTTTAGGAGGCCTTTTCCCAAATGAAGTTTGTTAAGGTTTTTCAGTTATTGCACTTTATTTACTTAAGTTGGCAATAACGACATTTAACTTTTACTTTCAAAAAAGTCGCTGAAAAAAATTCGGGATAGCCACAACAACGACTGTTCGCCGATCGTCACTTCACTCACCGTTGGCTACCATATGGCGATACATTGCCTAATCTGGCAACACTAGCAGGATCGCAGCCGCCATAGGAGGATGAATGTCCATTTCCTCCCCATTGCGCCAATTGCGCTCGTTTGCGAACACCACTCGGCTAATTGTGCGGCCGAGCAATTAGGTCCGGTCTCTGATGGAACAGCGCGCACCTCCCGGCTAAATGATGATTGCGGTGGCAAAAACGTCATCTGTAAGTGAGAGCGTACCTATGTCACAAGACTGTGTGCCCTATCTTACCCGGGCAGGGGCTAACTAACGCTTCTAGCTCAGCTATCTCGATTGACTTTCCTTAGGGATACAAAAACGCTCTTCGCTGAAGTTGCCAATTATTTTACGGACAACTCAAGTTGAGCAGCTCAAGCGAGGCGCCGAAAATTATTTCTTAAGATCTCATTAGCAACTTAAGCAAATAACATTACCTCTATGGAATGGAAACCCTTGCTCGCAGCAAAGGGCTTCACATCTCAATAACAAATAGATTTAACTCGGCTCCGGAACGTGCGTGACGGCCGCGCGACACGCCGCGTCGTTCCGGCTTCCCCTTGTCAGCTCATCCATTTGACGAGCGAACAGTCTGAGGTTTCCGCGGCACGCACTGTCAGCCAAATTTATGGTGATGCGCCATTGATGGCCTCAATAAGAAGCTTCTTGGAGGAATAGCCGCGTCAGTTTGCTTGCTCGGTCCAAACAATTTTTCCTTCCTTTGTTAATCGCGCACCGAACACATATCGATATTAAACTGCGATAACTATCACTTAATTGCATATTAACACCGAAGCAAACAGCCGCCCGTGTCAAAGCCATCTATGTGCGTTACCGCTACTGATTTATCGCAACGGTGACTCGCCGACCGTCTAACGATCTTGCGATAGCAATAAGTCAACACGTCGGACGTTTTGAAATCAGCCGTTCGTTTTCAAAACAACAAACTTAACAAGACAATCTGGACGTTTAATCTGTCGTGATAATGTTTACTTTGCACTGTGGCTGTAAGTAGTTAGTAAACTGCATAGTGCATAAGGCTGCGGGCTCGTCATGACGTATGTTTATCTGTCGGTATGTGAGCATTCGTATTTAGTCCGCAGATCGCTGGGCTGGAGGTCGCTGCAGTCATTAGGGTCAACTGGTGGTGTCTACTGCATTCATCGCCGACAGTTTCTGCGCCTGACCGTTTTATTTAATTAAAACATAGCGAGCACTTGTGAGATAGGCGTAGAATGACAGTACGAGATACTTACAATAACTAACGAATCCTCGCGTTGCAGCAAGCTTAAAGTTAGCAACGATTACTCCACATAAATTCCTAGTAGGTAATTTGTCGGACGAAATATCACGTTAGGCAATGTTACAGCAATACATTAAAATGGTAGTACTCGGCTGGTTAGAGTGGTCAATTTATAAATTTCGTACCCGTGATTTATTAGAACACCTTGCTACCAGTGTGGTATCTCGTTTGCATATAGACCGGACTCATTCGTGACTGTCGCCATCGTCAATCGATCTCTGCAAACTAGGCCACATGAATCGAAGTGGGGAGACAGTGCTCTTGAATTTGAATAGGATAGCTAAACAATCGCTGGGTTTGTTCATCTGGCGGAGGAGTTCGTTCACCTTTGAGTCGACTGTTGGGCCAGTTGTGCAACTCGAGCCAACACGCCCCCAGTGACGACAGCGATGACGCTGCCCTACTGTCCGAATCCGTTTTCCTACAACGCAAAAGACTGAGGAATTCGGCACGCCTTGTCGTGTTGGTTGTTTGGTTGATCATGGCAACGCAATAGGCCAAATGTATGTTACGAAGTAGTAAACGAGATGTGAAAGCGTGGCACAATGGAAGGTGTCTACGTGTTCTCTGGCACGCGTATTTCCCTAACTAACATAGTCAACGACCTCGCGGCCTAACCGCAGAATAGTGCATAGTTTCGCCCAGAGCCGGCGAAACAACTTCCTTGTAGGTAATTCGTAATCGGTAAAAGAAACAAAACAAACCGTAAACAATTACAGAATTCCTTGGTATCCGCCTACTTTTGCCGTATTGCATAATTCGCCTGCACCGCTCGGTCATGTGAAGGCTAAATTTAAGTATTATCGCTATCGTACTGTAATTGATCGCAATTTGTTTGTTTTTATAATTTTATATTAACGGCACGCACATGATTTAATCGTTTGCTTGTGTAATAGCTTTTGGGAGAAGTAGCCTGTTTGAGAACAGACAGTTGTTGCTGGATAATGTTAATGTAATAGGTACAATAAAAATTGCATGAACACGAAAAACATAGATATAAACATATATTAAACTAGACCCGTTTAATATATGATTATTTATTAGGTAAAATGCAATCGACAACGTTGCAGTTGCCGTGGTCACTGGTAGTCTGAAGTGACGAGTGTATGAGTATCGCGAATCATTAAGAAATACTAATGAACAACATGTCTCTTGACCCGACCGTGAATCTGTCACTTTATTCTAATCCACTAACAGAATCGAGGCCCTAGTCTAGCAGGAAACACAGTGAAACGCATGCTTTGCCTACGATCGATGAATAAAGAGATAATTCTCAATCCATCTTACTGATTT
The DNA here is from genome assembly GCA_934045075.1 of Yponomeuta sedellus. Lineage (NCBI taxonomy): Eukaryota > Metazoa > Arthropoda > Insecta > Lepidoptera > Yponomeutidae > Yponomeuta > Yponomeuta sedellus. Next base: position 14,746,109 of record OW203728.1, on the reverse strand, counting down.
CCGCACGATCATATAAAGTCGCTGGCACCGGATATTATACATTCCAGTTAAGCTATGCACGCTTAAGAGACTCCAATGTTAGTTCCTGGATAACTGTTGGATTTTTCAAAAGCCATTAAGTGTAAGCGCGTGTGGCCTAGTCGAACCGAGTGATTGGAATCAATCACTTGAGTTAAGCAACAACAGGCGCGGTCAGGTGGAGGATGGCTGACCGTCCCGTAGCTACCGCTAGTGGGCTAATTTCCGAGCGCTTCATAGCTCTTCATGTAATAGCTGTCGTTAAGCCATGTCAGAGGCCTTAAGGGCGACTTGATAACTTCTGACAGTAAGGGCCACCACTTTCTTACAATCTTCTACTAACCCGGACTTGGCCCCCGTGGTGGAGTATGCCCTAACCTTCCTGCGATCCGGTAAGAGACCTGTGCCTCAGCAGTGGAGACATACAAGGGTTGATATCGATTAAGTGTAATGTTTTAATTGCTCATGGTTACAGGTGCAAACTACGAATTACTCTTTGCAAATTGTAAATGAGTTCGATTCGAACTGCTCAACAATAACAACACACACTGGTGTCCGTATCAGATGGAATCTATTGACAGTGACACGCGTTAATTGAAACGGGAACAAAATATCCAGTTACGACGACGTCTCATGTTGTTGCGCTTTGTTGTTTGCACATATCACATCTGTGTGGTTGTGTGGCACATATGTTTAGTAGCTATACATCGCATATTTTATCTACGTTCGTATATGTATCAAGTTTCCGTTTACCTCATACCCCCAGAATTTTGGGTAGTTTGAAAGCCACGACAAACTTAACGTGCCTTGATAATAGCTGTCTCTAATACGCAACTTTGCTTTTTTCTTAAAAAAAAGTTTGCTTAAATGCGAGTCGCACTTCCGCACCGAGGGTTCCGTAGAAATTTGTAGTTAGGTACTCACATATTAGGAATCGAGCATAGCAGTTTTTTTCTGGGCTTTCCCCGAACTTGAAAAAAAATATTTAATTTTGAAGATTTCTCCGGTATTGCAAGATTATTTCATGTAGTGCAAAACTATATTATTTGCCAAATTTAATAGGTCTACGTCAACGGAAAGTACTTTATGAATTTTGATTCCGTTCCAAGTCGAAATATACATTTCTTGCAGCATAAACGACCGTAACTTTTTAGTTTTAAGTTAGAGGTTTAATTTTTCACATCTTAAGTGACTCCCCTAAGGGACATTTCATTGTGTGTATTTGATCCAGAGTTCCAACTGCGCAGTCTACCGATACCGTCCACTAGTATCGCTGAGTCAATAGTAAAAATTCGCCTGCTGTAGTATGAAATGCCTTGCATCGCGCTGGTTCGGAGTCATTTGGGAGTTGAATTACTATGAAATACAGGGTGTAAAAATATCTAGCCTGCTTAAATAATCTACATAATCGACATAGTCCGTCAGCTATTCCATATTTTTTCCGCTATTCTGAGACAGTCCCCTGTTTTGAGGAGTTGAAATCCCCCATGAAAATCAACCATGAAAATGGTTGCCTGGAAGAAATTTCTTGTAGTAATAAGGCCGCCATTTGTACTATATTTTTTTTCATATAATTTCTGTTACTGTACTTTCTGTGTACAATAAAGAATATTCTATCTATCCCCCCTTTTCAGGAAGATAGGGGGATACGTTACATCCTGTATAGCGCAGTACAGTACTGTTATATTCTTTGTTTGCTGGTTTGCTCCCAGCTACCAGTGTCAAGGCCGCCCACTTGCCGATTAGCCGAGTGCGCCAGAAAAGAGCATCTTCCGTCTCTCTCGCAACAAGGGAAGCCTCATAATGACGAAGGGGAAGGAAGTACCCAGGAAGGGTCTTCAGTAGGCGGGCACGTTTCAGCCAGCGTGTTCCGGGTGAGGCCCTCCGAACGTTGCGTTTTAATGTAAGAGCTTCAACTTTGATGTCTTTCCCGTAATTTATGCCCGATGTTCTGCGTAATCTGGGATGCCATGTTTTAAGAGTTCCGCCCGTCTGATTCTAGAACTCAACCTTTAATGGAAGCGATCGTATACTTACCTACTACATTTATCATAACAATATTTATTTATGATTACTAAATCTAGGCACCTACAAGGTTGTTGACAATTTCTAGATATCTATTGGTGTATTTTTCCTAATTCCTCAATATTTTATCAGTTGTAAATAGACTGTCAAGTTGTTTATGTTGGGATTATGTAAATTTGTATTGATTGGTTAGTGTATGATTCACATAAATATCTCACCCAATTACTTTCCAAAGTTTTGTACAGATCAGCCTTCCGGCAAGCTCTTGTGAAACAACGTACAGTGGAGCGTCGATTGTCCCAACTAATTGGGGGACATGGGTGTTCGGAAAATCGGTATTTTCGGATAATCGAACTACCTATATATTGATTAAGCCATACATATTTACGTACCGTAAATGAAAACCATGTTATATTTTACATTTATATCTTTAATGACAAAGAGGAAATAAACAAAAAAAAAGTGCAGAAAATCTTGTAGTAAATATTGTCTTTACTAATTACAATTAACGCTTAAAAAAATCTTGAATCTTCGTCTGTTCGGATAAGCTGTCGTTCGGTTAAGCGACGTTCGGATAATCGACGCTCTACTGTAATTACATGCATTTATGACGAAACTTTAATGATTGATTCTTCTCTTCTTCGTAATGTTCGTGTGAATAAGATTAATATGCTTTGACTAAAAAAAATCATTCGAAATGTGGTCAATTTTCTATCAAACGTATCACAAAACACAAAAGAATCACTTGAGAGATCTTGTGATCATAGAATAATAAGTAATAAATAACAATTACTAAGATTATTAATAGGATTCCAATACGCAATAGCGTATCGTCAGTGTATTAATTATCCAATAATTGATCATAGAGAGACAAGACAATGTACTACATGCATAATATTGAGTATTGTTTATTATTCTATAAAAAATGCCCTTTTGCGTTATTTGCTACTAGTATATTCTTACACGTTTGAGGGACCTCGTCAGACTTCCACTGCATGGAGTTGTCTGTTTTAGCCTACTCTGTACTGTCAAATACATACATATTTTGACACTTTGGAATTGTCTAAATGCTTAAGCTGATAGAGTGGAAAGTTACATGATACGAGGGCAGATCGGTTAAACGTTAATCAATTTCAATGAGTTTGTTTACTCAGTTTCCTTGAAACAAAACATGAATATATTTAATTCAAATGAGGTAGGCTCACTACTGCAATGCGCCGTCCATATATTGCAACGGCAGAATATATCTTTCATATTCTCATAATTAAGTACATTTATAAACATTGATACGACTTTTTTTATGTTTTTGAACATCCGTTTCAATATTATTTATGAATTTTGTTTAATATCTCTGAGCGTACCCATCGCATGAACCGATGTGGAAATGTCTTGACATTTCTTTTCTCATAATCACATCACATCACAATCAACACACGTTGTTCGTATGCTGGGTGTGCCATTGCACTGTTACCAACGTCATTATCACACAACCATTCATAATCAATGTTGTGAACAGTCTCTTGGTTTTGCGATAATACTTGGTGACTTTGTAGTTGCCAATTTAGACATGCATGCTTTCTTTCCCATCGGACTGTGACAAATTTTATATTTACTTCATACATCAGTCTAAAGTAATTCACCTGAAACGTTTTTTAAATACGTTTTTATAGATTTGAACTTCTCATTGTTTTGACCGTATATGTCGTATCATATCACTTATGTGCATCACATAAGCTGTCATTTATTAGTCTAGCCTTTTCTTCGATGAAAGGCTCCGTGGCGTTCTATGGGAAAGTAAATTGCATTGCATGGTCTAAACAAGGTGTTCACTTAGTTGTTGTGCTGCATGCCTTGCCTGTGTCTAGATCGTGCTCTTTGTTGCATGCAGGTCTAGGCGCGCTTCCCAGCAGCTGTCCCGTAGCGCCGAGAGCATTGATCTATCTTTCAAAAGGTACGTACAAGATGATACTCCAATTCTAGCTGTGAACGAACGAAAACTACAACTGTGTTGAAGCCGTTACCTTGAAGTACAGATATCACATGTTCTTCTCGAATGCTATGCCACTCCATCATTGGAAAGCTATCAATTCTTTACATGGCTATTTATTTTAAAGGATTGTAGTGTTGTATTGGCTTATTCACAGCTTGAATATAGAGTTAGTGGATCTCACGATTCACACCTAACAAAACACGTTATCCTGAGACGCAATGACATAATTGTTTGTGAAGTTTATTATTTTGTTGTTAGTACCAATCATAAGTCTGGAGGTTGACCTGAAACGTTATGAAAGACGTGCCATCATTCGGCAGCCTACCACATTTCTAGTACTAACATGTAGAATACATAGAACGATTTTTTAGCTAGTCGATTACGTTTCACTGCAGGGCACAGGGCCTCTGTCAGAGAGAGTACGGGCTAAATTACCACGCGTGCCCACCGCGGATTGGCAATTTCGAGCACTAGTGTGTGATTTGAACACTTAAGACACTCAGGTTTCCTCAGCGCTTGCTAAATATCTACAATGGCCCAACTATATGAGGTTAAGTGAATTTGTAAGTGAATTAGCTGTACGAAAGATACTAAAGTTGACTACATTACGAAGTGCTGAATGACTGGAAAATGAATACTGCTAACCAAAATTGTAATGACAAGACATTGAACTGGAACATCGTTAGATAAGGTTGATGATCTCTACAAAAACATCACATATTAAAAAAAACACAAACTTTGACCTACTTTACTTGGTCAATTCGCAATGCATTTTCTCAACGTGAAAAGAATTGCCAATTTGTGTCAGTCTGGTCGCACAAAAGAGCACTAATTTGTGTCAGTGAGGCCAATGGAAAATATGGAAATGGACCACCGCAGACTGGTCATCGATTGTTACTGAAAGCTTAATATGTTCGCGGTCACAGCGAATACTTAAAGCAAGTAAAAGCAAACATGCTTAAGTTTCAGTTTCATGTTTGGAATGTGGCATATTATCGTCAAATTCAACGCCGTGATCGTATTACGGACTTGAAAACCGGATGTGAAGTAATAAGTTGGAAATTAAAACTTGTGTTGTGTTTAATAAACCAGCCTACGGTACATTCAGTAAAATTTTTCATTATTGTCGCATTACACTTTGAAAGCTTTGCACAATGTATTTACATTATTTACGTTTTTCTTCATTTAATAAATTTTCCAAGTTAATTAATCAGTTACACAACATGTTATTAAAATTATGCAAATCCTGAAAATAGTTTCTTCAGTATAAATAATTAAACCACTCTCAACGAACAAACGTTAAAAACAATCAATTTTGAAAACCTATTTAGAGGCTAAAAATTTCACCCATGCCGGGATTCGAACCCGCAACCTCTGGCTATCCGTGCCAGCGCTTTATCAATTGAGCCAATGGGCGACTCACCGGCATCAGTGAAATTTCGAACCTCTTTACACTATTCTCTGTATTACGTACAGGCAGCGACATCTGGCTTAAGCAAATTGCATCACTTACAGCCCCGACTACCTACTTTGCAGTTAGGTTTTACATCGGAACGATATCACTGTAACTGTACCCACTGATTATACTATTTTTATTTTTAATGCACTAACTCGTGCTAAGGACAAATTTAAAAACCTATTTAGAGGCTAAAAATTTCACCCATGCCGGGATTCGAACCCGCAACCTCTGGCTATCCGTGCCAGTGCTCTATCAATTGAGCCAATGGGCGACTCACCGGCATCAGTGAAATTTCGAACCTCTTTACACTATTCTCTGTATTACGTACAGGCAGCGACATCTGGCTTAAGCAAATTGCATCACTTACAGCCCCGACTACCTACTTTGCAGTTAGGTTTTACATCGGAACGATATCACTGTACCCACTGATTATACTATTTTTATTTTTAATGCACTAACTCGTGCTAAGGACAAATTTAAAAACCTATTTAGAGGTTAAAAATTTCACCCATGCCGGGATTCGAACCCGCAACCTCTGGCTATCCGTGCCAGCGCTCTATCAATTGAGCCAATGGGCGACTCACCGGCATCAGTGAAATTTCGAACCTCTTTACACTATTCTCTGTATTACGTACAGGCAGCGACATCTGTCTGAAGCAATTTGCAACACTTACAGCCCCGCAGTGAGTCGCCCATTGGCTCAATTGATAGAGCGCTGGCACGGATAGCCAGAGGTTGCGGGTTCGAATCCCGGCATGGGTGAAATTTTTAGCCTCTAAATAGGTTTTTAAATTTGTCCTTAGCACGAGTTAGTGCATTAAAAATAAAAATAGTACAATCAATTTTGTTTAAAAAAAATCATATACTTGAATGTGAATGGAAAATAAAAACGACCTAGTGGGTGTTGGGCCACGCGCGGGTTCCTTAGAAGAATTGGTTTTGTTGGATTGCTTTATACAAATACAAATAAGAACTTTATCAACTGAATTTGAAAGAAAAGAAAGGACATTTATTATTTTTAAACTAAAACTTTCGTAAGCACAACACATTGTAGAATTTTAGTCCGGATCTACGTACGGGTGTTGTTATATCGGAAGAGTTCGACCAGTCCGACACTCTCGTGTGAGACGAACAACCGACGTCGCGAGCTCCGTCTCTGCTCACCATGATTAAGCTCTGCGAATCGGAGCGAAACCTGGTCGGACTCTTCCGATATAACAACACCCGTAAGTAGATCCGGACTAAAAGTCTACGACATTTATTATGACAACAAGACACATCACAGAAACAAAATAAACAGATAAATAAAAATTTGCACGAAATTTTCCTTTCTTTGGGCACACGTGGTAATTAAGCCCATACTCTCTCACTGAGAGCCTGAGAGACCTGTTCCTGTAAAAGATCTTTCTATCGTTCGTTTGCGTGATTTATTTATTTATTATTATTTTTTTATTAATTTATCAAAGCCCACAGCACAAAACAATAGATTTATGTATATAGCTAGGCCTAGTTCAGCTTTCTAGTATCTACTAAAAGTCTGAGCCGGGCCGCGGACAGACAGACAGACCGACGCGACGCACGATTAAGGCGACAACTGCAAGGATTCCTTATTCATTACAGAACCCTTAGAACGATACTGAATAAATGGTTATCAGGTTTTGCGTTATTTCAATAACAAGTTGGTTAGGACAGCCGTGGCCTACATTCGTTAATCTGAAATTGTCACAATCTGACAGAAACTAAACTTTATTATGTATTTATGTGTTGACAGATGGCCTTGCAGGTCAATAACCCTTGGTATACTTGAATATCGTAAGACTAAAGGATGTAATAAAATATAAATTGTTGGGCTTTTTCCTCTTATTATGAGGAAAACTATATTTGGACCTAATTAACTTTCTGCGCAACCCGTCACGCTATTTTTTAATAAGTGTAATTTGTTCAATGAAGAAAACAAATGTTACAAGAAAGGTGTAGGATGTAAATGTCTGTTTCGAAAAGTTGAGTCTACTATTATTATGTCATCAGCATTGGTTCTTACAAAATTATATTTTTTCTAATCCTAATTTGGGGGTCAACGTGGTTTTCAAATCAGTGCAATGTATAGTATACTGCCCTTGATTTATCTGACCTGAAAGCTATACTTTCCTCGTTGAAACATATACTTATTATGTCTAATAAAAAAATCGTGTGAGTGCGTATGTCTGAGCGCTCTCAACACGTGCTAAACATAATGTGAATACCAAGAAAGTCCGCTACACAGCATACGTGCTCTTTTCCATAAAAGAACTAACAATGTTATTACGTCATGCTTGTGTGTACGTGCAGTCGACACGACAGCACACCCACTTTTACATGTGTACTGACATTGTATGAAAGTAAAGGTAGATCTGTTTATTACCTCAATTTAAGAAGAAAAAACATAATTGACCAACTTATAAGATGGATAGCCCAATAATTAGACACTGGGACTCGCTTTTGTGTAAACCGAAGTATAAGTTTGGAGTTGAACTTAAAAATAAAAATTTTAATTTCACCTCCAAATTATTTAATTTTTTAAATTTAATTAAATATTTTATTTTATAATTTATGTATGGCTTGTGATCTCACTAACATATTTAATTTTAATACTGAGTGTCATTTTACTAACAACCTATGGATTGTTATTTATCCGAAATAAAGAAATACAATACAATAAGATAAAAATATAAGACGCTCTGTACGAGTAATAAATTTTGCCAATTCCTCAGCATTTCCCACAGATAGGTAATCTTAGTAACGTAAATAAGAGGCGCAATACACGATGTGATATGAGAGTACATTTTAGCTATAGTTGCGTTATTCACCAACTGACACAAGAGACTGGGTACACGTGTGTCCTGTTAGTGAAACTCAAACTTAGTATTACTTATTATTGCATCCTCTGGACGCGCCAAGATTTTTAGACGTGTCCACTTACGTCGAGTTGGTGTATAACCCTAAAAGTTTAAGGGCACGCTAGTGAAATATATTTGGCAAGAAATGAAATAATATTTGGAGAATTCGTTTAAAAGTTAAGGTATTTACCACATCGGTTATACGCTGTTATTCGTAGTTTTTTCGGCGGATGACCATTGCCACTTCAGATCGCTGATCTTGCAGGCTATGTCAATCACTTTGCACCTTGGTTATTTAGCGAATTAATTTCTGTTCTTTTAAAGAGCATCCGGTACTAGAATGTATTAAAATAAGTACAGGCCTGGCAATACTACTTCAGCACTGAGCTGAGCGCTAAGCAGTATACGTTTTACATTCGCGATCTCCTTTAAGTGGACCTTCTCTGTCATCTATATTTCCCAATCTATTTGTAACTTCAACCGTATATTCGAAAACATTTCGCACGTGACAATTACACGAGCGACGAACTGCACAAGCATTTTTATTAGCGCCTTAACTATCCAGTCCAGTCTAGTGCCACTCGATGAAATCTAGATTGATTAGGCTCTGAAAAAAATTGAGGCCAGCGTATTGGTATGCTCTGCTTTCTGCTCCTATATTACGCACTAAATCCTGAACGATTCCAATCGTCTGTCACATTCCATACTAACGTCAGGATTCCGGCAGGCTTTGGTGCCAATAATTAGACCTCGGATTTGTTAAGGTGAAAACTTCGTTTTGAAAGATGGAAGATGTGGAGCAGAAAATGTTGCGTATCGTTCTTTGGCACCAAAAATTCAATGTGGCCATAAAAATATTTATCGGAACATTGTGACATTGCGTCTTAGGGAGTGTGAATAAGTACGATATTTATTTGTTTTTCATTGGAATAAATTTATGAATGTCTTAAGTATATTAATAATATTTTTGCAACTTTATGCAAGCCCGAATATCTATAGTACTTACTAAAAATATTTTCATTTACTTGTAAAAACTGTCTAACGTGGCGTTAACATAAAACCCGTTGAAGACCCAAAATTAAGTTCTCTCCAGCAACTAATACTTCGTTGTAAGTGACACACGCTTACCCCCGGTTTCTTGGACACTAATCTACCTACTGAGTAGTCGTCCCCTGGTGTCCTGCTGTGTTATTGTATCGTTATCAACCCTTGTATGTCCCCACTGCTGGGGCACGGGTCTCTTCCTGCATCGCTGGAAGGTTAGGCCATACTCCACCACGGGGGCCAAGTCCGGGTTGGTGGAGGATTGTAAGACAGTGGCGGGCATTACTGTCAGAAGTCATCAAGCCGCCCATAAGGCCTCTGACATGGCTTAACGACTGCCATTATATGACAGCCGGCACCAACGGCTTAACGTGCCTTGCGAAGCACGGAAGCGCTCGGAAAAATGCCACTAGCGGTAGTCACGGGACGCTCACCCATCCTGTTCCTGACCGCGCCTGTTGTTGCTTAACCAAGTGATTGATTCCAATCACTCGGTTCGCCTAGGCCACAAGCGCTTCCGCACGAGTTATTGTATAACTGATCGTATTTCGATGGCGCTAAAGGTGAATGTTGTGCATTGCAGGTCGAAAAGCCGGTCGGTGGACCATGGATTTGCCGCGCCCTTCGACCTGGAGGCGCTGCGGTCCAAGGTCGAGGGCAGATTCGATGCCGTTCATAGAGGTAACTTATACGCTGACAATTTAGAGATAATTTAATATCTGTGCGAGACCCAACTCCTGTCAGATTATATAGATTCTATACTCTACGCTAGATTACTACGTTACACGTTACAACGAGCGCGAGACGTGCGACCGTAACGATACAGACTATAGGGCTATCCACATTGTCTGTGCTATTTCCTTTTTTATGTACCCCTAGCTGTGTCCCGCTGTATTACCCGCGGTTTATAGATTTTCCCATTGGAATAAGATATTTTCCCGCAGTAAAACGTAGCCTGTGTGTCAATTTAGGGTGTCGGCTAACTCCATACCAAATTTTATTAAAATCGCTAAAGCCGTTTAGACGTGAAGAAGTAACGAACAAACACACTCACAAACTTTCGCCTTTACAATATTAGTGTGATATGTGCTTAGTGTGATATCATATTAATGTCATATTAAAGTGTACTCTATCTATGTACAAGAGGCAACGTTACAAACTAAAATAAGCCTTAAATACTTCCGAGGTTAGAGACTACAACACTAACACAAAAACTCCTTTGCGGCCCACGGGCACGTCACGGGGACGGGCTTTTTAGCACTTGTAATGTATGCCGTCCCCAACTTCGGAAGTATTTAACGATTATTTTAGGATAAGATAGGATAATGCTTTATTCATACACAAGACGTTATTAAGCATTTGGATGAAATTAAATTTAGATTTAGAAATTTTAGATTGAAATCGTGCCGCCCACACGTCCCGGACTGTTCTAACGTGATAAGAGCTTATAAAGCACGGTCCCGTGGCGGGCCTTAATTTTGTCACCGAGCTTCACCGAGTAGTCTTTAAGTTTACCGCAGCCTTAACGAAATTTACAGGCTCTTTCGACCAAAACTCCTGTAGATATCGTTGTGTGATGACAATGTGAATGTTTGTACCTATTGGAAATTATGAGAAACTAGAGGTCTATTCGTTTAACATAAGATACAGTGTATATCACCATTTAAATGACTGTTTGTTTCTAAAATAAAGATAAAATATAAATAAAACAATTATAGTTCTGATAATGTACTAGGAGGTTTCTTGATGTCGCAAATCCAGAAGTTTGGTAAAATAAGCCGGACGCCCAAGGTCTGGATGGGTGGATCCTCTTTTAAGGAAGATTTTGGATTGAAATCGTGGCCCTCGATTCCCGCAAGTCACAGACACGCTTACGACACGGACCCCTTTAGATGTGTCGTTGTAAAATGTATTTTTTGTTGAAATTTATTTGTCAAAAAGTGTCCACGAAAAATACGCTACTCGGTAGATGTTGTGACCACTAAGAAGATACAGTGCCTGGGTCGTACCTTGCTGAACAGATATGCTCTGATATTTTAGCGGGGTTTTAGAGTTAAACGTGTAAAACCGAATATATTCAGTACATCGGCATGACGTATAATGCCTACTTACATAACATTACGAAAATTATGGATAGCCTGATAAAGTGATAAAAACTACAGATTTAGGTGACTGTTCTCAACAATACAATCATATCCACTTGTGTTATCATACCGGCCGCTCTTTGTCAGCTAACCTTGATTATGTATAAAAATCGAAAATCGTAGATAGATGGATGGAATAATCTTTATCGTATCAGTAAATAGAGGAAGGTTTAAATGTTCCTCATGTTCTAGAACAAAGTCGATTAACTCACAGATAAATAAGTAGGAAGAGACGGCTACGCAATGTACATGGAATTTCATAGTAAACTATGAATTGTAGTTTTATGGAACAGGCAAATTAAATTCTCAATTGGTTTAGTAATAAACAGAACGTTTGTTTTCTACAACAGTTTGTCAAAGGCTAGTTTCACATTGATATCAGCGGACGTGGCCCTTTTTCATTGAATTATAATTCGTTGTTAGAATATTTTCGGGGCTTAATCCCGTAGTAATTTATTGGTATTTTTTTTATTTGTTGAGGGTAGTCTGAAACCTTGTCAGATCATGCGAACGGGTGCCAGCCATCAGTCTTCTCGTGACCACGATGACTGTAAAGTCGTCGAAACGTCGAGGTACAATAGCAATAAATTACTACGCGATTAAGCCCCGAAAATATTCTATGTGTTCAAGTCGCGAAAGTATTTACTATGACAATTTGATGTACATTGCAAAGCTACGCAATGTACAACGAATTGTCATAATAGCTTATGAATTGTTGTTTTATGAGACGCGGCCCTGGTAGTTCCATATAATTTACTGAGGTTATGTGCGGGCGTTGTCGAAACGTTGTAAATACTAGTTCAACAATGTGTCCGTTGTCGTCGACTTTAAAAAAACAAGCACTAATAAAAATAAATAAATTTCTCCGAGTATAATTTATGTCCTCATAAGAATTGGAGAGTTTCGGTATTTGTCGTGGCACCCCTTTCATAACATTTCGACAAAATGTATATGACTGCCTTGTTGGTCTAGCAGTATCTGATTACCAAGACGGAGGTCGTGGGCTTGATTCCGACTGGGAGGAGCCGTACATGTGTAAAAATGTATTTGCAAGTTTGTGATGTCCTTGCTTGGTTACCATAGCACAAGGCATCCTGCTTTGGGCTTAGGAAAAGTTTATTGTGTGAAAGTTATTTTTGGAAGTTATGAAACCGCCCACCCTCCTTTCTGAATAAAAATATTCATCGGAATCCGTTGAGTTCGTTGAAAATGATCAATGATTTTCTCATGGATGCCATCATCAGATCATAATAATTGATTGACCTGACAGATTGCATAATTATTATGATATTAACATGTAATATTTTCTTTTTGACATTTGTAAATTTGATTGTTATTTCTACATTGGATTGTTATTATGTACGGAGTCTTGACTTGTAATGAATATTACCAATAAATGATTTCTATGTCTATGATCTTGATAAACATTTCTAACTAAAAATAATTAATGAAATCTGACAATGTGGTACAAAATTATCGCTGACCATACAAAAAATGAAGCGCTCGTGGCCTAGTCGAACCGAGTTATTGGAATCAATCATTTGAGTTAAGCAACAACAGGCGCGGTAAGGTGCAGGATGGGTGACCGTCCCGTGAATACCGCTAGTGGCATTTTTCCGAGCGCTTCCGTGCTTTGCAAGGCACGTTAAGCCGTTGGTGCCGGCTGTCATGTAATGGCAGTCGTTAAGCTATGTCATGGGCGGTTTGATAACTTCTTACAGAACGGCCCGCCACTGTCTTAAAATCCTCTACTTGTCCCCCGTGGTGTGGAGTGTAGCCTAACTTTCCTGCGATGCAGGAAGAGACCCGTGCCCCTGAAGTGGGGACATACAAGGTTTGATATCGATACAAAAAACAATATTCGAATTAACTGAAAACTTTTTTTGAACTAAAACTTTCGTAAGCACAACACATTGTAGACTTTTAGTCCGGATCTACTTACGGGTGTTGTTATATCGGAAGAGTTACACTCCGATTCGCAGTGCTGAAAACGTCCTCCTTGTTTGAAGTTTGTTGAAAAGAGGAAATATTAAATTTATGAATGCAGCAGGTGATCTGTGTCTATAACTTATTTGCGCCTCCCACAACAAATTTGATAAATGTTTTTGATTTCCGAATAACACATTGCCATATCCGATCTAAACTTTGTTTTTTTTATTCTAAGTCATTCGTTATTTAACAGTACCCCTTTACAAATTTAAATGTGTTCGTAACTTAGAAAACAATTGGTACATATCGATATCCGAACGCAGATCACGTTCACAAGCTAGTCTATCCCTTGAGTTGCCAACGCCTCTCAGTTAGTAGATTATTTCTCGTTTCTCGCACCGAGGATTCGATCAAACGTAAAAACCCCTTCGCTTTACGATATCTCATATGATGCCACCCACGTTTAACGAGCCGGATTCATGCGTCATGTCCCCAATAAATGTTCAGTCGATAAAAACACACGTTTCCGCCAAAGAGATGTAATTAGTCCATTAGGTAATAAACAAGAAAATAAATAAGCTTGTCAAAACCATCAAACGCATCTGTTTATATCGTCACGGTGGCGGTTTTCCTTCTAAAAAGTTTGTTTTTATATTTCACTGTCAGTAGAAAATGCACTCGCTCGTATCAGGAAATTGCGCGAATTTTCCTCGAACAGTCTGAAGATAGCCAAATGATAAGTGACTTGGCTATTCAAGTGTTAGGACAGCTTCGTTTTGTTCTTTCCGCGTCACGTTAGGATATTCTTGAAATAAAAGTATTTCTCAGAACAAATAGTGCAGTGCAAGACCCTTGTAGAAAAGATTCTCCGTTCCGGCGATCGGAGAGTTGGCGTCGCATTTCATAAAATAACAATGGGGCCTGTTTCATAGACCTACAATTTATGGTTTACTACGTAGATTGCAAAATCGATTAACCCACACATTAAGAAGTAGTCTTAGCCACGTAATGTAAATTAAAATTTCATAATAAACCATGAATTAGATTTTTATGAAACGCTGCTCAGGTGGATCATATTGGGTCACTGAATCTCAATCCAGGGATTCAGTGTGATAGAACACTTTTCAGAGAGCCAGAAAAATAACTCCGATAAGCCAATACATCTGAGGCAGCTCATATTGCTCATAGTAGGCTGGTTCAGGGCCGAAAAAGAAATGTTAGCGTGCCAAAATATGTTTTATAATTATCTCTTTACTCGTTGATGTACAGAAATAACTGAATTCATGTTTTTATTATTCATCTTGAGGTTGTCAAATAATTTATGAAATATGTACTTACTCTGAGAACATATTTTCTGCCGGATGTCATCCTGTCATCAATACGCCGATCATGCATGACTGAGTGAATTAATACAGAATTATAATATTTTGACTGCTTTTCAAATGTTAATTTGTGGATTAGAAAGAGAAAGAGCCTTATAAAGATAAGAGAAATAAAATAAACCTTGAGTAGTAGAAAAACAAAAGTACCAAATATAATTTTAAATATATTTGATTCGGAAAATTCTCATGAGACAGCGCAGAGTTTGTCCGAAAAACGTAGACTTCCACAAATTTCAAATTCGTGCTTTAACTAAACCCATATCTAATGTGTCGCACGAAGCAAATTGATCTGTAACCTGAAATCTATATTAACCGTATGCCTTCGTGACAAGACTTTAGTAATGGTCGAAAAGCCGATCAGATGATGTATAGAGTGTGGACACAGTTCACTTGAATGAAAGATTATTTCAAGACGCTTTCGAGAAATCTATCTAATCTCTGTCTTGAAGCTTATGATAGGCAAAAAATTCGCAGGCTTAAAACGTGAATCAACTAAAATACTCTATATTATACACTGTCATTCATTCTGACTAATACATAAGGTTCTTTTAAAATTTATGTTCTAACCGATGTCTGAAGGGATTGTAAGGTTTTGTTTTTTACGAAGTAGTATGATTGAATTGTCAATATCGTTTTAACTAGATTATTTAACAAGAAAAGATATTTCAATTGTTTGTATTAGAATAACGCTATTGATTTCGTAACTGTATTTTTGCTAGCTAGTTTTGGAACGTAATAAAAAAAAAGGTGTTCGGGAAATTTCTGTGAAAAAGCTGGAGGAAGATGGATGGGCTCAATTGGTAGAGCGCTGGCACGGATATCCAGAGGTTGCGGGTTCGAATCCCGGCATGGGTGAAATTTTTAGCCTCTAAATAGGTTTTTAAAGATGGAGGAAGTTTTTAGTTTTATGTACGTTGTAAAAGGAAAATATCTGGACTTTGTGAGTATCCTACTAATATTATAAATATGAAAGTTTGTGAAGATGTTTCGATGTTAACCACGCAATAACGCGGAACGGAGTTACATAAAACTTGGTATACAGATAGACAAAGATCTGAATTGCGACATAGGATACTTGATATCCCGGTAATGCATTCCCGTGGGATAATATCCGAATGTTACTGTAATCCTTCTTTATGTCTAACTCTGAGCTAGTTATTGCGTTGCCATGATCATATCGCATCGTATAAACGGATTCTGTGACGGACGAATATATTCGGTAAAACAACGCAGGGAGGATGCCAAACGTAAAAAACTATTCACTATTTTCGACAGTTTTAATCCTGTTACCAAGGCATAGAGTGGATTTTAAACTGTCAGCTTAAATATGGATCTGCTGTTGTGTCATACTGCATAGTAATGCAGTACATACAACTTTAACAAAGAGTCCAATTTAACATTTTTGCAATTTCACACTGATGATGTTTTTGGAAACATTTTTAACACATCAATTACTCCGACCAAACGGTAGAATGAAATCTTAAAAAAACATTTTGGGGTACCCTTGCACCTAAATTAGACATGTTTTTTTAGTTGTCTACCCTTTCGTGCGGTATATAATTGCGGATTAGATTGGTCTTTAAAAAATATTGTGGGTGTAGAACAATTTTTTTTATTCAAGGACCCGCTATCGAAATATTGATCTTTATATCGCTGAATTTTCTTCGATTAGAGCTTCTTTCTCCCTCTTCCGAATTTGGCATTGATATACATAGGTATTAATCACACCGACAAACCTTTTTAGAGGGCCTCCCTTACTCTTAAATTAGGGATGCATTTTTTCCCACCCCATTGTCTGTGTATCGTTGGATTTGTCTTTCAAAATATTGTGAGTGTAGGAAAACCATTGTTTTTATTTAGGGATCCATTTACAAAATATTAAGTTTTAAACCGAAATTTTTTGGTAGAGCGCGTCGTATCCGTATATCTAAATGGCCTCTCCTGCCTAAATTGTTGATTGTAGAAACATGAATAAATTTAGGGCAGTAGCACATAATATAATAAAAGGAAAATTATCGCGGCCAGGTAGGCTTCACAAGTAAAAGAGTAATAAGCGACCAACATAAAAAAGGAAAACTTCTTAACAATTGAATTGAAAAAGACTTTGACGACATTGGCTCAATTGGTAGAGCGCTGGTACGGATAGCCAGAGGTTGCGGGTTCGAATCCCGGCATGGGTGAAATTTTTAGCCTCTAAATAGGTTTTTAAATTTGTTCCTTAGCACGGGTTAGTGCATTAAAAATAAAAAAAATAGTGTAATCATGTGGGTACAGTGATATCGTTCCGATGTTAAACCTAACTGCAAAGTAGGTAGTCGGGGCTTTAAGTAATGCAATTTGCTTAAGTCAGATGTCGCTGCCTGTACGTAATACAGAGAATATTGTAAAGAGGTTCGAAATTTCACTGATGTCGTGAGTCGCCCATTTGCTCAATTGGTAGAGCGCTGGTACGGATAGCCAGAGGTTGCGGGTTCGAATCCCGGCATGGGTGAAATTTTTAGCCTCTAAATAGGTTTTTAAATTTGACGAAGTTTTAGTGTTTCAAAGCAAGTAGGTAGATAGATAGATAAAACATTTAGTTCCATCTACGCACATTACGTAGGTTGCCGCGCGCTTGGTGCTTTTTTTATTAAGATACTTTGATTGCGACCATTTTGCATCGTGTGTGTGTAATCTGTGGCTGAGAAAACAGAGTATTTACAAATCTTAGTCCACAGATTAGCATTTTCTTAAAAAACCTACGGAAGAAAATATCACACTTGTGTCGTGACGACACAAGAGTAAAAGTTATTTTTGAGGAAATGTTAATGTTAACGTTTATAGAATATAAAATCCAGAGATCATATAATGTAGAATGCCATTTTGCTGTACGAATTGGTATTATTTGCGCAAACATCCTCTCTTCTCATTTCTTTGTCGTAGCTGAGTGGATACCTCAAAGAGATAAGAGGAAGACAGAATAAATATCCACTTGCTTTTATCACGTATGTACATAAATTCAGATAAATTGTCCGCTATTTTAATGACAATTTTCCATCAAAATATTTCAACGAAATTTTTTATTTCTGTTTCTCACTACGCATGCATTGTTCAAGCATCGTTTTTGTTGATAAATTCACATCACCGTATGAATTAGGCTGCGTAAAACCCATTCAAGCAAGACGATCTCTACGATTGGCTAGTTAACTCGTTGCATGATTATAAACATCATCGTGGCTGTCACTCAATTGAAACTGATAGAGCGGTTCCTCCTTACGCCAAGACCTTGCTTCAATTCCCCAGCATTTGTGGAATAAACCTTCCTTAGTTTACAAAATGTCAGACCACTTGCTAACACGCGGTAACAAGGGATTCTGGACCTCGAGCTACATGTCAGGTTGCTGTATTTATGGTCTGACGTCGTTGTTTATTTAGCTCCAATATCACCAGTGACGTATTTGGGCATTTCAGCATGATGTTGCGGGGTGAGATAGAAAATGATGCCCTTGGATTTTCGTGATAAAAACCAGTCAATTCGATTAAAATTATGAAGGAGTAGGTACTCGTATTGCTGTACAAGAGATATGCTAATAATTGGCTTTCTACGCTTTTCTATTCGCTTTGACGTAATAGCGCGTGGAAAAAGAATTATATTTTAACTAGCTGGCCCGGCAGACGTTGTTAGGTCATTTTAATCAGCCTACGACCTATTCCCTTATATCCACAAAAGAACATAAATATAGTTTGTAATCGAACTTCTTCGACCGTTTCGAGGAATTTCGATTACAAACATTGTGACACGAGATTTTTATATATTAGATTTTAGCCTATTTACAGATGAAGACAAAAAGGTCTGTGCCTCGGCTTGTAACTAATGTACAATGTAATAACCAAGGGCTGTATGACATCAATTGCATATGAGGGCGCAAATTAGCCCGAGTATGCAATTGATGCTTACACCCGAGGTAAACACTCTGCTTTACATATCGATTGTGAGGTAAGTAAAAACACTTTCAGAAAGAGATTTAACTTTTTTTTCTGACCGCTACTTCATAAATTCGTCGTATGCCTTTACATATCTTTCTTTCGAGTTCGGGGGTAATAGATTTTCTAAAACTGTTTTTGCTTCTTCTTTTATAAAATCGGGGGTTAGATCCATGTCTTCGTCACTTGACATTTTTCAAAACTTTTGAGAAAGAACTCCAAAACACGAAAAAAAAATACTTTCGCGTCTGCCTAGCTATTCGACTAACTTTTTTACTCTTCACGATTTTATGGCACGCAAGCGCGTCAAATTTAACTTTTAAAAATATTCTTCTTGCAGTATGAGTATGATAGTTCTTTTTTCAAATTCCAAAACCTACGCTGTAATGATATCCATACACCCCGGCATTCGGGGAAGTAAGTGACTACTTACAGAGCAAAAGATATGTAAAGTAAATGAACTTGTGTCAGCGCTCCCGAACATCGGAAAAGGTCGGTCGGAAAGCTGAGAGTTTTTATCATTACAACTACGTAAAACTTAAAAATCCACCGAAGTAACTGCCCTCAGCGTGAGGACAAAAAGGCGTGTTTTCTTCAATTTGCCCCCTTTAGAAATAGCTCACGGGAAGCAGTCTAAGCCACTCACTACGCCACTGGATATTACGGCATCACCGAACCGAGGGATTGAAAAAGTTGCGTTTCCAATTAGCTCCTGCCATTTCACGTTTAGCAACGTGTAACACACGGCTCGTTTGCTATCGACAGGTAGTTAGGCGCTCGTTATTTTGTTTCGCGCAGAGCGGTGGGGGGTGAATCACGCGGTGCATTTTGAGAGCAGCTGATTAATGTTACTCTGGCGTTAGCTTTAATTGGGTTGTGTTTATTTTCAGACGAGGACGAGCACGCCAAGAGACTGCCTCCGCCGCCGCCTATCAAGACTATGACGTACACGGTAAGTGTTAGGTACAGCTCCTATATTACGCGCACCAAATCCTGAACGATTCCAGATATTGTATGGAATCAGGCGTTACTCGCCACGTGCAGAAATCCATAATAGCATTAAAATGTGAAAATGACTGCTAAATTCCGCCAAAAATCCCACAAGCACCATGCAGTTAGTTAATGCACCGCCCTCCCTCTCACTTTTTCAAGCAGAAGCAAGACACGAACACACACCACCGACACCAATACTTGTAAGAGAAAATACGCAAAACTTGAAAGTTTTGCACTTGTGAGCCTGAGGATGCCTCGTGTTACAGGCGAAACGCGTCGCGTATTTTCTCACACAAGTATTGGTGTCGGTGGTGGTGTGTTCGTGTCTTACTTCTGCTTGAAAAAGTGGGAGGGCGGGCGGTGCATTAACTAACCGCATACTTGTGGGATTTTTGGCAGAATTTAGCAAAGTAATTTTCACATTTTAATGCTGAACGAATCCAATCGCTTAACGGCTTAATTCCATACACATTGCTATCTTAGGCGTCTGGATTTTGACACGATTTGTTACGGATAATTAGGCCCTTGTTTACCGCCGGCCATGTTGCAAAATTGCTCAGTAAATGAACCAAATACTGGGGGCCCTTCGTACAAAATTCACTAGTCAATGTGAATACTCGTATGAAATATGAGCAACTTTGATTAATTAGTCCGCGTGATAGCGACAGCGCCGTTCCTTCCTGCATTAAGTACTGCGAATATTCCAGCAAAGGATAATAGAGCCACTACATCACATATACATCAAAAGTAGATGTGAGTTGCACAATAACAGGAAATGCAGAAACAATAATAGTTTATGAGTAAAGTTGGGGGCGTGTACCTATCTACCTATGTTTTATATGGGTAGCTTTTCAACACCTGTATGAAGCTGAGTCGCACTCCACTAATCCAAACGCGTCTAAAGACACGAGTTTTAGAATTCTTCGTATGAAATCCTATGAAAACTCGCTCAGCTGCACCCTGCCACACATGGGTTAATTTCGGGTTTTTACTTTGTAAAATTTGGAAGGCTCCCAATAATTTCAGCGTGGTCGATTCTTTCCGCTTGGACAGGTTCCCGGTGGATTACTCTATAAGTGAGTTGAAGAAGACTTTAGAGAATCTCATCGCTGTTTTATTCGCAGTGCGGCCTAGGCCTTAACTCCCGCACGACAACGCGTCAAAGTTTCAGGGCACAGAATCTTGTCACGTGAATTTTGAATCGTAATAGTAACATTGCATGACTTGTAATGAAAAGGCCTCCGCCTGTACTCTTAGCCTATCGCCTATAGCCAAGAAGTAGCGGTGTAATTTCTAACTTTACGTAGAATAAAGTTTTTTCTATCTGTCTGTGGTAGGGCATTTTACTTAGGATTTATTAATCGCGGTAAAAAATCCACGCAAAGATTGTTATTTGTCTTTTGGCCTATGCATAACCTTTAGAGGTCTTCTTCATCTCATAGTCTACAAATTATCTGATTGTTCTCATGCAAGTCATTTGCATTTTGTCTCAGTCTGGGTGTATTCACATGTTTGTGATGGCCTTGCTTCGTTACCATATCCATCATTTTACTTTGGGACCAGGACCAGTGATTGTGTTTTAGGGAAATTAAATTTGTATTTTTAAAAACCCATTTAGAGGCTAAAAATTCCACCCATGCCGGGATTCGAACCCGCGACCTCTAGCTATCCGTGCCAGCGCTCTTTCCAACTGAGCTAATGGGTGACTCACCGGCATCAGTGAAATTTCGAACCTCTTTACAATATTGTCTGTATTACGTATTTTGTATTTATTAATTATATTTAAGACCCGCCACTGTCTTACATCCACCAACCCGGAGCCAACCCTTGGCCCCCGTCGTGGAGTATGGCCTAACCTTCCTGCGATGCAGGTAGGGACCCGTGCCCCAGCAATGGGGGCATAAAGGGGTTGATGTCAAATTTTCTTTAATATCTTAATATGTGGTGTTGTCGACAGGTCCGCGACCGTGATACGCTGACGTCGCTGGCGGCGCGGTTCGATACTACCCCCTCGGAGCTGACCAAGCTAAACCGGCTCGCCACACAGTTCATCTTCCCCGGGCAAGCTCTGCTCGTTCCCGACAAGAGAAAAGGTGGGAAATTCCACTAATATCACGAATTTTGTGACTGAACTAATGCTGATGCTGGCTGGAGGAGGTTGGCCTACGACAAACCATACCACAAGCTAAAATACATACAGCGCCATCTAGCGGAACAAAATTTCCAGGGGGGCCTACAGCAAATTCCAACCTGACTATGGCCAGTCCAAAGCTCTGCGTGCCACTCCGGGATACAGGACTTTACAGGAGTATGCAAATTCTCTCTCTGTATCATACGCATAGTAGGAACTAGTCAATACTTCCGATACACGCACAGCACACTAACAGGCCTCGGCGTCGGTGTTTACATTCCAGTTTTGTGGAAGCGGTCGCTGTGTTTATTAACTGCTTCATTTAATAAATTAACGTCCATGCCCTAGAGCCTGATACTTACATAGTTTGTCTATATGAAATGAAATGGTTTTATTCAAAGTAGCGCAGAAGCTGCGGCTTAATAAACGTTACAATTGAAACTAGTTGTCCATTTCAAAATCTAGATCATTTTGGAGGAAATATGGACAAAAAACTCCAAACTTAGTCTTTTCAAAGTCCTTAATTAACAGAGTTTACATAATTATTTTAAAACATAGAACTCATGCATTGTACTGGCTTTAATTCCAGACATTATTGTCATCTAAATAATTCTTTATGCTATAGTAGTAGCCCTTTTGGCAAAAAGTGTACTTTACACATTTTTTGAACCGCGTTTCAGGCAAGCTTAATATATCTTCAGGCATTTTATTATAGAAGCGTATACTATAGAATGATATAAGCACAACAATAGTTGTTATTTGCCTCAATTTGGTAGTCTACAAAGCAATAGCATACAATGTCATTCCTGGGGTATAACCCGCGTAAATTAAATAGGCATCTCACGCGAAGAATAACGAATCGCGTGAGGCGCCGAGTTAATTAGCACGGGTGCTACGTTGCATTGCAATGCGATTGGTTACTAGACTACCGATAGTGTGAATGAAAAGACCACTACAGGGCTAATATGACTCTATTGAACAACTATACATGTTAGAGACTCACCCCCAGGTATAATTTATGGCCTGTTTATCGTGTGTGTCCTGAGCTGTAATTTGCATCCGAACATTCGAAATCGAATTAAAAGCCTGATAAATAAATACACAATGCTTACCTACTATTTTCAATGCGCATAAATTATTCAAGTTTACTTACCTTGTATCAACTCAGTGTTGTATGCAATGTTTATTATGGTGATTC
Organism: Yponomeuta sedellus; assembly: GCA_934045075.1. NCBI lineage: Eukaryota > Metazoa > Arthropoda > Insecta > Lepidoptera > Yponomeutidae > Yponomeuta > Yponomeuta sedellus. The sequence goes on along the minus strand of OW203728.1, from coordinate 14,722,957 downwards.
ATTCAAGTCTCTTTGCTGATTGTATGAATTCGTTATTATTATTATTTTAACTTGATAAACAACGGCCAGTTGTTCTTACAAATAAGTGAAATAAAACGAAATGGACTACAGAGGAAAACGAAATCACAATATTAATTAAAAAAAATATTATTTTGTAAAAAAAATATTTTGATATCCAAGCCGTGAACATTGCGTGCAAAAGAGTATTATCTTAAGTATAAGTACTTAAGTAATTCGTAACTTCATTCCGGAATCAATTGCTTACGAAAGGTTTAGTACCTAAGTAATGTTATGTCTGATGGTATGATAGTTAATAAATGAGTTTGTACCGCAGTTAAACAACGTGAATATTACTTTTCACATTTGCTTGTTTGAAGTTAACCGTAAGCGTGACGTCACGCGGTGTGATGGGTGTTTCAGTCAAAATTTTATTTTATTGAAAATATTGGTAATCTCTTTTTTTTATAAAACTGAATCAGTGTTTCAAGTCCTTTTAATATGTACTTTCGTTAAATCTTTGATTATTTGATACTGTCGTCACGCCTATTGCAAGTTCTCGGGTATCGTTTTAATCCAGACATATTGCCAGCTAAACTACGGGATTACAGATGAAACATAAGCCGTTGTTAATTCTTCTCATTCTTTACCTTCATAATGTTCACTGCTGCCAATCGATTGTGTCGGCGTTTGATTGCTTTTGGAAACATAACAATTTGCGAAATGTCCTTCAGCAGCTGCTAACGTGCCTTAAAACAACGTTTAATAAAAACAACGGCAGTTTTCAAATGTTAATAGGTTTTAATTACCAGCGCATCCGTCTGAAAATACAATGCAGAGTTGTTATTCTTGCTACCTAGTCCGCGTTTTCTCTGCTTTTCATTATTTACGGGGGATGTTTTCAATAATGCTTTTAGGCAGGTGCTCCGCAATGAATGCAGCGTAAGAAAATTTTATTACAACTCGGAAATAACAACACTGAATCTGTATATGGAATGAAGCTCTTTTATTAAGCTATTCATTATTTACGGGGGATGTTTTCAATAATGCTTTTATTATCACTCAAAAATAATAACACTGAATCTGTATATGGAATGAAGCTCTTTTATTAAGCTATTCATTATTTACGGGGGATGTTTTCAATAATGCTTTTATTATCACTCAAAAATAACAACACTGAATCTGTATATGGAATGAATCTCTTTTATTAAATTTTGCTATTCATTATTTACGGGGGATGTTTTCAATAATGCTTTTATTATCACTCAAAAATAACAACACTGAATCTGTACATCGAATGGAGCCCTTTTATTAAGTTTAGCTTTTCATTATTTACGGGGGATGTTTTCAATAATCCTTATAGGCAGGTGCTCCACAATTAATGGAGCGTAAGAATTTTTTTTATACCACAAAACCTTTCAGTAATATAATAACACTGAATCTGTACATCGAATGAAGCCCTTTTAATAAATTTATCTGTATTATTTTTTGAAGATTTCGCACATAGACATGTGTGTATTTGGCGGTTCGTGTTTTAGTAAAATGTGTATTATGTAGTTAAACCGTAAGTGTTCGTTATGCTAAAATTAATTTATGATAAGAATAAAATACATTTATATATCACAATTATTTCTCTTGGTTCACAATAGGATTGGTAATGGTAACAAGGATATGACGAGCATGGAAAAGGGACAATTTGTGCTAATTTCATTATTGCGACCTCATAAAGGGAATCGAACCTCATAGTAGGTAAATGTGTCACCATAAATTATGCAGTCTGCTAGAGAGCAGAAAATTATAAAATGAAGTCTGTAAGTAATATTAATAAACAATCAAAATATTCAAATTTATCTAAATATTAATTATAAAGCAATTTATCCTTATCTTACTTATATTATACGCTATTGGAACTCGGCGGAACTAAATAGGTATTTTCTAACGTAACAAATTTTGTTTTTTTTGATTAGGATATTAAACCCCTTTATTTTTTTTATTCAAATTTTGACGAACAGGTCTAGTCAGTCAGTCATGATGTCCTAATATTACCTATTTCATAACTTCACATATTGAGAAACACAAAAAACTGAATAGTAACCATGGTAATTCGATTTTTTACAAACTTCGTGACGGCCATGGGGATATACTGTATACGGTATTTTAAATCAAGACTTTAAATTTAAATTCCCAGCCGTACTTATATACATTAAGAGACGTTAGACAAGTAATATAAGAAAAACATTTTCTTTACAAATTTTGATGTCAACCAGCGGATTAATCTGCATTACTGTTGACTTATGAAACTCCGATGCACTGTACTCAAATGCAAATTAGCGCCATTTTAACAATACAAGTTACAAATGCTCGTCTCAAAGCGCGACCTTCAGGAACAGCCATTCATCTGTGAAGTGGTCGTGAAGCATTTTCTTTTTCTCCTATTTGCACGGCAAACGGCTTACGAAACTCTTGCGCAGGCGCAGGTCGCTAGTGATCGCCGATTACAGTGCATAGCGCGCCGGCACCGCTGCCGCACGTCGTTTCCACACCGCTATTTAAGTAAACAACTGAAAAAAAAACGACGTACTGTTATTAAGCCGCAAGGCCGAATTGTCCTATATTTTTCTCGAACAATAGTGAAACAAAAGCATGCAATTAAAGCGGTTTAAGCGTGGAATTGTTAACTTATCAACGCGCGCGATAAGTCGCTTGTGATACCCGATAATGGACAGTAGAGCTCAAGAATGTTCAGTTTAGAATTCCTGAAACGCTGGTACAATGGTTTGTGTTGAGTTTTAGTCGTGCTTCAAACGCGTGCTCAATTGATGTAGAAATAGAGCTCAATTTGCGACGGCTCAATGGAAAATTGGAGACCGTTCAGTTTAACCATTAGGGGTAATCATTGTGTGTGAAACTGAACAAACTTAGTATTGTCCGCGGCCGTCTATATTCTATCGGGTTGACCTATATTTGTTAAGCTGAAACATCATTGCATAGTGTTCACCCACTCATCTGAACTGATGGATTTCCAGGCAGGTGGATTCGTACTGCTGTTGTGTTGTTTTAGAGCTATTTGTCAATGTCAAACCATCACCATTTATTCTATAGCTATGCAGGTTTGATGGGTTTTTAATAATGTTATAGAAAGGTCTATTCGTATTTCAGGGGTTTGCTATGTCTATAGGTACAAACTACGTACTCTATATAGACATTAGTTTGATTTTGGTTCCCGGTTTCAAGTTTCGATATTATGTGAAGGAGTCACATAATATCGAACTAAAACTACGATCCGAGTTAATTGACTACAGATAACTAGATAAAGGCGGTGGTTCTTTTAATACTTATTCGGTTTTAAATTAATTTTTGACTTATATTTCATGTTATGTGATTATATTGTTATACCTTACATTGGATACTGCGGGTATGTACGCCAGTATCCTATGTTTCAATACAGAATATGGTCAAATGGTCAATATGAAAAAATAATAGTCAATCTGCGTACCAAAAATCTTCCGAAATTCCTGCAAATTCGGAAATTGTTCTTTCTTCCGAAATAAGTCACAGCAGCTTATGCATAATTGCGTAACATACATCTAAAAAGTGAACAATAAATACGTATCATCAATAAATTGTTCTCCATCTCTATCTATCTATCTAAGCATGATTTATTATCCTATTCTAAACATAATATCCATATCGTAAGTAGCTCTAACAAGGTTTCAAATTATATTACATTTATAATAAAGCGATATCGTTTATGATTGCCCATACATGACCGTCCGTACATAAACCGTACATAAACTGTTGATGGCTCTCCACATTTTTTGTTTGCGACGGTACTAACTGATAATTGCGCTACCTACAATGGCCCAATTATGAGGCTAAGTGCGAAAACCACAGGACAAACTGTCTGTGTTTAAAAGCTGTAAAGAAACCGCGACAGTACCAGGAAAGGGGGCCCAAAAGTAATTATTTTTACGGACAAAGTATTCAACGTTGTCTTCACGTCCGCAGATGGCGATAAGGAGTCTGACGGGCCGTCCGAGAGTGGGGACAACACCTCGGAGTCCACACAGGGGGCTCCCAGCGAGCCCACGCAGGAAAAAGGTAAATAAATGTCGTCGTCGTCGTCGTCAGGCTATTACTAGTTCACTGCTGGACATAGCTCTCCCCTAAAGAGCGCCCCGCCGCCAAATAAATGTAATATAAAAATCACATGTCACAGTGTTTATTATCGAACGTCTCCGAAACGGCTTCAGCGAATTCTATGATTTTAAAAACCTAATTAGAGGCTAAAAATTCCACCCATGCCGAGTCGCTCGCTGTACGTAATACATTAGTAGTAATTATTAGTATTATAAAGAGGTTCAGTATTGTAAAGAGGTTCGAAATTTCACTGATGCCGGTGAGTCGCCCATTAGCTCAGTTGGGAGAGCGCTAGCACGGTTAGCCAGAGGTCGCGGGTTCGAGTCCCGGCATGGGTGAAATTTTTAGCCTCTAATTAGGTTTTTAAAAATGTCCTTAGCACGGGTTAGTGCATTAAAAAAAGAATATAATCGAATTCTATGAATTTTTTTGTGTATATTTCGTAGGTCGTAGGCTAATTAAATACGGTGAAACAACGTTTGCGGGGTCAGCTATATAGTAAATCAATAAATAACTTCCCCGCAACACATTCACTTGTCTAGGCCCTCGATTCTGCTAATGGATTGTGGTACAATGACAACTGCATGAACGTGGCGATTTCATTTCATTGCTGCTTTATGTATACGCGCGCACTTTCATCGAACCTTCTAGGCGTCAATGGTATGAAAAAACACCCCACGTGACCCGACCAGGTACCAGTCATGTACTATAATAATACACTAACAGAATCGAGGCCCTGGTCCCTAGTATACCCTGTATTATCGTAACCAGGCACACAAACGTGGAAATACACCCAGTCTGACTTAGTTCAGAATTTCTTAGAATGAAGTAAATAATATTTTGAGATTTTTCCGTCGGTAAAAAATGTACTTCGATTTGTTGCAAACCAAAGTATACCCAGTCGCTCACATGTTACCCTAATAACTATGTTAATGGTTACTGGTTAAGGAGACTTAGTCAAGTAACTGAGTTAGTGAATTCCGGTTTATCATGCGAAAAAAAAGTACTTAGTGTTCATTTCTTAGGTCAGGTACAGCATGGGTGACCGTCCCGTGACTACCGCTAGTGGCATTTTTCCGAGCGCTTCCGTGCTTCGCAAGGCACGTTAAGCCGTTTGTGCCGGCTGCCATTTAATGGCAGACGTTAAGCCATGTCAGGGGCCTTATGGGCGGCTTGATAACTGCTGACAGTAAGACCCGCCACTGTCTTATATACCTCCACCCGGACTTGCCCCCCTTGGTGGTGTATGGCCTAACCTTCCTGCGATGCAGGAAGACACTCGTGCCCCAGCAGTGGGGACATACAAGGGTTGATATAGACATTTACAAAACGTAAAATAGAAACTAAATTGAAAATTAACTAACACGACCGAACACGGTAAGGAGATACGAGCTATGTCCGGTAAAACAGCGGTAAAACAGCCTCAGGCTCAGTAATTGCTGCAGTTTTATTGCCCATACTTGTGTACACGCAATAATGGATATTCAAACTCTCTATAACTAACTATAACTATAATAATTTTCGTTCTATATAATGAAAGAAAGATGTTTGGAACGCGCTTTAACTTTTTTATTGCTGGTCTTCGTCGAAGGAATCCGAACTTAATAAAAAAACAGCACAAAACTAATTAATAAAAATTCACCTTGTATTTGGCTTTTGCAGTACAAACAAAGTCTACTCTATTGTGGAGAAAAGAAAGGAACTATGTTTTCGTCAACCGCTTAAACAATACAATACAAACATTATGTCTTATAAAGTAAATATGTGTTCTCATGCGGAACATTATGCTAACAACGGACGGATATTATAATTTTGGCTTTTTCACGTGAAATGTAGTACATATTTGAGCTGCGAAGCAAATATTATTTCCTTCGTGTACCTACTTGATAGTTATATTACGGTACCAATTTGTTCATTCGTTATTTCGCCGCCCTCTTAGATGGTACTACCTGTTTACTCTCGTTGTCATATAGTTTAACGAAACCCGGTACACTATTTCCTGAAATCGGTATGAAACTTATAAATAAGTAAATCAGTATTTCTTCCACTCGTGATCATGAGTGAATAACTTCCTTTTGTTTATTTTTGGAACGTAGTTCTTTGCCATAGAGTTTTAATAACCTTGAAGTCTCAAACCTCGATCTCTTACCACATCTTTGGGCTACAGACGTGAGTTTACGTGGTTGCTGAAATATGGGAAATATCATTATTTTTTAATTTATCGTATAAATCTCTTCACTTTACAAGTTGGTTTCAAAATAAAATAACATCATTTTTTACTTTTACTTGTTTAAGGTGGAGCATGCTATCTCGCTCGTATAATTTAACTTTTTTTTATTATTATAATAAAATGAGTAAACTTTGATAAATTTGTTCTGTTTGAGGGTTTGACGCTTAATTAAATTACGGAAATTTCAAATATATTTTGGTTTTACTATCTATTTTTTAAAAAGCTATTTAGAGGCTTTACTATCTATGTAGTTTTTAATTGTAAAAGTGGTTTCTAAATTTCATTGTCAAAACAAATTGTCGCAATCAAAAATTAGGTACAGAATAAACATCTGCCCGTAATACCTCATACATCATAAAACAGCACAATAGTGTTCTGTGGATGTTAATACTGTTGGCTGTTTCCAGAAATGCTGGACAGCCTGCGGCCAGGCTCCCCCGAGACACAGACTAGCACGACGCCCCAAAGGTTCTTGAAAATCAACGTGCGACATATCACCGACGGACAGGTAAGGATTATGGCCACGTGATATTATTATAACACTAGCCCTACTTTAGTGTGCGACTCAATTAAGATAATATTTTAAACCATCTCATGGTAAGGAAATGCCGGTTTCATATAAATATTTAACTACATACGCTCATATTTCAAATAATATTTCTATGCTAACTAATTAGCCGTTGAACAGAGCCCACTATTGGGCATATACCTCTTCTATCTCTATTCTCTTCTCTTCAGTCTCTCTCTCTCTCTCTCTCACACACACACACACACACACATAGTAAAATACACATACAGGCTCCGAAATGTTTTGTATGAATCATGTTTATTTTGATATTCTTAATTTTGGTATTCAAAACCTTGTTTTAAAATAACTAAGACCAGGCAACTCTGTTGCCTGCTTTGTGCTTCGTAAATAAGATTAGTATAAAAAAATATTAGTCCGTAATTGGCCTACATGTATTTACTTATTTTATATTGTGTTGTGCTGTGGGCTTTGATAAATTAATAAAGTAAAAAAGACCTCTTCTCTTTCATGGCAACCCATCTATCTGATCGTTTGCTAGTCTTCAATGTTTTTAGTGGCTTGCACCATGTCGTTGGCACACCGGGCTGGTAGTCCGTCCACCGGCCGAAGACCCATTCTTGGCCACCCGTTTAGTAGCTTCCTTAGTCCACCAGCCTAATCAAATGCCCTTCCCATCTCCATTTTAGCTTTATCATTCGCAGAATCTTCAAATTTGTTTTTTTGCTGAATATCGACGATGTTTCGCACACGAAAAGTGAGAGGCATAGCATGGCCCGTTTTCAATACGTGAATACATGAATACGTACATAACAGGTGGATGTTGATAAATCAAAAGAGGTTCAGTTGGCAAGTGACAAACTTTCGTCTCTGCCTACCCCTCGGGCGTACAGGCCCGTCGATCTATGTATTCGTCTAGCCCACTGCTAATCCTGCTCGATCGCTTGATCCTACCAATCACATCCATTGTTATCTATTTGTCTCCTTCATTCATCATAAAGTCCGCTCTCAACCTTAAACACAACCTCACAGGGATACAGGGCTAGTTACTGAATTGAAAATTTCGCTGTTTGCTGTGTGGTGTCGGCCTGGAGAATAGCACCAACCCAAATACTTCCCCCGGGTGTCGTAAAAGGCGACTAAGGGACACAAACCGGGGACGGGCAGCAGCTCCCCCGCAGTACAATTCCACCAAACTGCGATCCCCAACCCGCATCCCCAAGGTAGGGATTATGGACATTACCCCCCAATGATGGTACAACCTTGCGCTATAGCGCTCATTAGGGGAGGGCTATGTCCAGCAGTGGACTAATATAGCCTGAAGAAGAAGAAGAAGTGCTGTCTCTTCGAATTTCTCAGAAAAGAGCGTAACATTACGTTACTTAAATATTAACTTAACCCGCAGTCTACCGCATCCTTTCGCAAGGCAACCTCAACAACGAATTTAGCTAATCTCAACCCTATAACCACTCTCACAGGGTGTAGTGTCCGGTGTCCTCCTCGTCACCCCGAACGCGGTGATGTTCGACCCGAACGTCTCCGACACGCTGGTGATGGAACACGGGCCCGAGTCGTACGGCGTCATCGCGCCGATGGAGTACGTCGTCAACGCGGCCATCTTTTACGACATCGCGCACATGCGTACGCACGGCCCCGACCATAATTTGCAAAAGTGAGTGTCAGTCTTGTGTTTGTTAGTTTTACACTGGCTCTGTAGAAGCCGGCGGCCTCGAAACTTTAGCGCCGGGTTAAGGTTATATTATGCTGGTGATGGTACGCCCGAGTCGTAAGACGTCATCGAGCCGCGGCCATCTTTTATGTGAACCATAATGTGCACATGTGATTATCAGCTTTTGTTCTTATAGTTTACCAACGACGATACTCGACCCCCAAGTTTGTTCCATTCTGAAGCAAATGGAATGGAATTGTTGAATTTAAATGGTATAAAATACGAGTAAAACAATATTTTTCAATAAGCGGCGGATATATTTTACACGTCGTTAGCCTACTATAAAGTTGCCACGGTATTATTATATTCACGGCCTTATTTTTGAAAACACAATTTCTTAAAACACTCCAAAAACGCTTGCTAAAATACTCTGTAGTGGAGATTTGGCAAAAGACCTATCCGCGAAATAGATAAAACGCATTTAATGTTTTGTGGAATCGTGTTTTTATAAGTAACACTTATTATAGCGACACATTCAACGACGTAAAATATATTCCGTTCAAGGTATACCTTCAATAGTCCCATTGTTTTAAACATCACTAGTGCGTGACTTATATAACCCTAAAATCGCACTGAAATTGTACTTGAACAAGCGTAACGAAACTTTACGACTTCTGGTTGCACTTTATTAACGTACGACCCATTTGCCAAAGAATACAATGAATATGCACAATGCACATTGTATTGTACACACGGCGGCTGGTGATCGCAGTATGTTGCATGGTCCCCAGTAACGTTACACAATAGGGTGCACGCGTGTAATGTTGAAGTGCTGTCGACTGTGCTTGATACGTGTAGGTTGATTAGCTCTACCACATAACACCTTATTGTGACTTGAAAACCTGGGGACTGTTTCGTAGAACTACAACTCATGGTTTAAGACAGTTCGGTGTACAAAATCGATTAACCCACAGATCAACAAGTAGAGTGCTACGCAATTTACCATGAATTATCGCAATAAACTAGGCATCGTAGTTCTATGAAACTCGGCCGTGCCCTTGTATTACTTAGCTTTCCACTCAATCGGGTTAAGCGTTTAGACTACTCCAAAGTGTCAAAATATGTATGTATCTGACACTTCAGAGTAGGTTAAATCAGACAACTGATTGCAGCTATACAGTGGAGAGCTTACGTAATAGCACTCCTGGAGCTGCGAACTGCCCAGCTTTCCTATTGCGTAACTGTCCACTGTATTGGGGTATCCATTTCGCCGTATCTAAAGTGACAAAGTATGAATGTGTTTGTCAGTTCGGAGTAGATTAAATCGGTCGAGTCCATACAGTGGAGAACTTACGTAATAGCGGCTTGAGTTTGTATATGTATGTATCGCGGTGTACAATATATAATACATTCGACTCTACTCGCCCTTTACTACTTAGGTATTGTTATTTGCATGCCGATAGGAAAATGTCGGCTAGGCTTATCGATGCATTTTTCCATTGCAATTAGTTTCATGTGTGTGTTTTGCTTTTCAGAGCGGAGACCGCTGAAATATACTACATGAATAAATCGGAGTTATCGCCTGGAAAGGACTCACTTCTAGTCAAAGTAAGACTATTTACATACAAACTAATGTTTTATTAATTTCAATACAACATTAAAGCATTTTAAGTATTTAATAATAAACTTTGATTAAATATGTATTTCATTATTAGATGTTTTTTGTCGGTAAACGCTTCACTAGAAAATGGCGGACCGATTTATATATTTTTTTACATTCGTAATAGTCCGAATAAGGTTGAAGGTTACGGAAGGAAATATTTGTAGTACTCCAGAAAGTTTGAAATTCTCGAAAACTGAATGTGCTCTAGTCTATCAATAATTACAAAACGATTACATATACTGAATTCAGGTAAAGCTTTACTTAGCCTTTTTTGCGTCCTATTGCTGGGAAAAGGCCTTTCCATCTTAAAAATAAGAAAGTGACGGTACCTTTTACACTTTTGAGCTATCGGTTAGCCCGCAATTTCACCCGGGTTAGAGACCGATTAGGTAACTAATTTGATGTGAGATATTATGTTGTTATTGCGGATACGTGATAAATGGTATAAAAAGTTTTTTAATGTTCTTAACTGATTAACTTATTTATTCCAAACGCACAATCGCAAACAGATGGAAAGCAATGATAGGGTGCAATGATTGTAATCGCACGTTTGTCTGCTACTATCTTCGATGCTTACCTACCTTGTTGTTGCTTTGTTTTGAAAATTGCATACCTTTGTAAATTACAACTTCATAATTTTTTTTTTGAGGAAACACAGTTGTGTGACTCGAAAAGTATAAAACTACTAAATATGTAATAAATGTAAAAGTAAATCTGCGAATGTGTCGCACTGTTATTTCCTTAACGTCACTAAACAAAATATATAAATTTTCAGTAGAAGCGTTTAAAGTTTTGTTTTTTTTTTTGTAAATGCTATAAATAAAAGTAGAAGCGTTTTTGCAATTAAATGTTTTATATTTACCAAAGAATAACAATAGCAGTACTTGTTACAAAAAACAAAAATAAAAAAATACCCTATTTCAGTATATAAAAAAATCAAAAACTTTTTTAGTGTCGTTTTTCCGCGCAACACACTAGCGGTTTCACAAGTATCCTCAAAGTGTTAACGGCTCCAATAGCAACAATTATTTTAAAAATATCGTTAAAACTAGTCAAAAATCAGTTAATTTCTAGACTTACAATTAGAATAACACTTTGGTAAGCTTTGAGCAGCCTATTTCTTACTGATATCACATCATTTGAGATCAAATCAACTTAGTATGAAATACCTTATGTAATACTTTTCTCACTGTAGGTGCATAAATATTACATTTTCTATTACACTCATTTATACTACTTATTATTTTTACTTTTTTATTTATGTAATTCCTGGTGTACATGCAATAAAAAATATTCTATCTTTTTATCTATACTAAAAAAGAATATGATCGAAATAAAATGAGGCGTCGTATCTAGGAACAAGATTGTGGTCAACAAGCGACTTAAAATCTTCTTTTTTCCTTTCTTCTTCTTCTTCAGGCTATATTATGTAGTCCACTGCTGGACATAGTCCTCCCCTAATCAGCGCCATAGCGCCCTGTCTGCCGGCTGGTTTTCGCAGATCGTCATCCCACCTTTTTCCTTTCAGCTAAAGGTATTTTTTAAGTGTAACTGTTTTAGTTCAGTCGCTGCCTGTACGTAATACAGAGAATGTTTTAAAGGGGTTCGAAATTTCACTGATGCCGGTGGGTCGCCCATTAGCTCAGTTAGAAAGAGCGCTGGCACGGATAGCCAGAGGTTGCGGGTTCGATTCCCGGCATGGGTGGAATTTTTAGCCTCTAAATAGGTTTATAACTGTTTTAGTTCAGTGGTCACAGCAGCTGATGTTGTTCTTTGTCTTTTCGTTCCAACTTTGGCTGGCTCTAGCTTTGATGTCCTTGAAATCATTGTCAGCGTAAGACGTTTTATAAAAAAACTGTATTTTATTTGCTTCTTCTTCATTTTTCACGACTTTGATAATCTTTATATCAGTAAGTTTTATCTTTTCTCCCTGTATATTTTGTTTGATGTTTTAATCTGTTATTGCTTTAATGTCAATATTCATCAAAAACTAAAGATACTTTGCACTAGTCTTATCGACATTTTAAGTTTAGTGTCACCAAGTCAATTATTCTAGATAAAATAACGCGGTCCATTTAACTGACTTAACGACACTAACAAAATAATGTCGTTACGGTGTCACAAATTATTAAAAACTTAGCAGTTTTAAAAGCGCAATGATGTCTCTAAACTTAAATTGCCACCATTTCTTGCACTGAATTAACAATACTCGTTGACGTCCCGTTGCATAATGGCGAAAGTGTCGCTATGCGCTCACAACTCAAGCGTTTTGGACGAAACAACGTGACGTCACAAAGCCATCTAGTGCAGTTTTAATTAACTATTTGAACCAGTGTCTTTTACAAAAAAATGGTCAAAAAACGTAAGTTAGATGGCGTTACTTATCTCCATTTTGATGATTTTCGTTTAGTGACGTTATGGAAATAACAGTGCGGTGTAATGAATGTAAAGTAAATCTGCGAAGGTTGGATTGGTGAGAGATGCGTAGGTACATAATTATGTTTGTTTTTATTATTTGGTCGATGGTATGCTGATTTAATAATGGAATTAAAATAAATCGGTTGAGAACTTACTTGTTAGAATCTGTTGATTGGTTAAGAAGCTATGAAGGGACATGATGTCGGACATTCTTACATCGATATGAGCTTAACACATTACCCCCCCCCCTGTTGGCCTCCGCATTCGCTATCTCCCAGCCTTACACATATGTAGATTCAATTACATTCACTTGTTGGACCAAATGTCCTGCAGACGGACTACGTCATCTTCTTTCGTTTCGAAAACATTGTCTCCTCCAGACATCTATGTGGGTGATGTCTCTGAGCTCTTGCAAGCTGCATTGTGGACCTTCAGGGTTGACATAACGATGCGTTGTTGTTTGTGCAGCTGCACATGGCCACCAGACTACGTTAAAATTACAGAGAATTGTTCTTGGGCCTGCTACCGAAATGTATAGTCACTAGCCTCGCTCTCACAGGCTTCCACGGAAGTGGGTTCATTTACACACGCTTTCAGGACGAGACATTCCCGGAGCTGCAGCAGGCGGGCGCGGAGGCCGAGGGCGGCGAGGAGCGGCCCGGCTCCGAGGCCGAGTACCGCGGCGGCGCGGCCTTCCCCAAGGCCTTCGAGCGCGAGCTGGTCACACCCACAGCGCTGCAGGTAAATGCTGCGAATCACACTTATAAAGGCGAAAGTTTGTAAGTGTGTATGTTTGTTACTTCTTCACGTCTAAAGGGCTGGAGAGATTTTAATAAAATGTGGTATGGAGTTAGTTGACACACTGGATTAACACTTAGGCTACGTTTTACTGCGGGAAAATATCTTATTCCCATGGGGAAATCGATAAATCGTGGGTAAAACCGCGGGCCACCGCTAGTAGGTCATATAATCGTTTACTGCCCATCTACTATCGGAGTTATTGTGTTTAAATAATAAAGATATATTTCGCTCAACATAGTCCAATGTCTTTACATTGGAATATAATTATGGGCCTAGAGTCTACCAAATGGGGTTCTAACTAGCGCTACCAATAGAATAACATGTAAAATGGAAGAAAACAGTCTAGGACCTAGGATCAACGACCTAGGACTTGATCGTTTTCAGCCAAAAACGCCCGTTTTTAGCGGAACTGGATAAAAGTCCTAGGATGTTGATGCTACTAAAATAGTTATCACAGATGTTAAGATTTTGGAAGTTTCCGTTTTGATAAAACGTATTACATGACAGGTTATGATTTTTATTCCGTTGGTGGCGATAGTTAGCACTCCAAAACGCCTTAATAGAATGTTGAATAGAGAAATTTTAGCACGCACGTAAACGTGTAATGAATACAATATCATTAAATACAGAATAACCCGCCGACTAATTACGTATCTTGAAATTACAAGCAACAGACAAAAATGACAGACGATACAAGTGTGTTTGACGTTTTGTAGTTCCATCGATGGCTACCTGACTGCTAGTGGCGCTAGTAAAAGTGCATTAGCGGCCAGCAAGCAGCTAGCAGACGATAAACTTAGATAATACATTTATTTTGCAACCTCTGGACCGGTCGCTATCGCTCTGCTGTTGCTTTGCTTTCCGGCGGCTGTCGCGCTGCGGTTGCTTTGAAATACGTAATAAGCCCGCCGGTCCAATCAAATAGGCACCTCGCGCGACATTGGATTGTGGGAGTTCATTTGCACCGTTTATACTATTGGAATGCGATTAACCCTGCGTTCCGAGATGCGATGAAATCGATTACAGCGCGAATCCTACCACATTTAGTAGTCCCAAAGTATCTCGCACGAAATAGGGTTTTTGTGCCTACTGCACTTATATGGATTCGCACCGTAATCGATTTCATCGCATCTCGGAACGCAGGGTAAATTGGTTTATAGATACAGTGTGGATGGAACAAATATTTTTTTACAGCAACAGACTACAGAGGACAGGCGGAAATCCTTGCTAGACCATCACTGGGCCATCCCGAGCAAGGACAGGATGTCCATCGACCAGGGAAGCGAGGTACCTGCATTCACCTTAATTCGCACAGTCCTTGTATAGCAAGACTCTGCACAAAACGGGTTGGCGCAGCTAAAACAGAGGGGGCCACCAAAATTACCAATTCTAATTGGCCGACTGACCCGCCATTATAATAAAAACGTTTTCCCATTCGCTAATCACAACTGCGGCACCTCTGTAGTTGTCTTTCCGACCAATTGCCTTTGTCTTAAGGCGGCCCCTTAAGGAGCAATTCTCATTTACAAACGACATGCTCGATATCATTGAATATTTATGAATATCTTCACAAATCACGGTTAGTTCGTGCTTAAAATTGAGAACAGAATACAAAATAAATTATACCCTTGTAAGACTTTTCATTTAAACTATTCTCAGGGCTCTTTATTTCTTTTTGATATTTATTTCCAATTCTAAGCACGATCAAACTTCGATTTGTGTCCTGTAAACTTAGTAGAATTTCAATCAAGCATGTCTTTTTCATTTACAATGAAAACCAAACTACGATTCTATGGGAATTGCTCCTAGAAGAGCCGCCTTAAGCAATGTAGATAGCTTTTCCTTTGTTTTAAATTTTCTATTCTCAACTCCGACTTTTTCTCCCGCACAGTCCACGAAGCACCTCTAGCTAACACCACCAAACCCTTTCCAGGTGTCCTCGACAGCTGATAACGCTAAAGACGAGAGCATAGACGGTTCGAGCGCGACACATGACCGCGCCGAAAGTACCGAGGGCGGGGACGCCCCAGAGGAGGGACCCAGCGACGATGGGGCCCAACATTTGGTCAAACTGTCCTATCACGACTCTGGCATCGATATACGCGATCCAGTGCTGCACGTCAACACTAATAACACTAAGAAGGTGAGCCTTTGTTTCCAGACAATAAGGTTTGTTTTATAGTGACCGCCGCTGTTTTCAGCCACGTGCTCTATTTGGCACGCCAGACCAGTTCGGCAGTCAAGTTCGTGACAAATCTCTCGGCAAGTACTTCTGTACACTTTGTGTTTTTGAACCCAAACTAACGCACTAAACGTAACAAATGCAATTGTACCTGTTTCAATTCAATGCCCAGGGAGAGCGAAAAAATAGCTGAAAATCGTAATTTACTGTTCGTAACTTCAATCAAGTTATTGACAGGAACTTTATAAAAGTTAGATTTAAAACCGAACTAGTGAAGGTGACCAACTATTTCAATACAAGCTTTAGGGGAAAAAACAGCATCTTCACAAGCTTACAGTTCGTAACATGATCGAAGTTACCTCGTACAGTTGGTTCCTTTCCCTCGCTCAGTTTGTATAACCCTGAGCACTGAATTGGAACGCACTGCCGCCTAGCACTGTCCCGCACTGACCGACTAACCCGCACCTTTCTAGGACCATCACCACCGCCTCATTCCGCACCACCATTTCGATGATTATCACCACGAGATAGACACGATAGAGGAAATACCCGAGGACCGATCGATGTTCGAGGACTGGGAGTGTGACGTCACGTATGAGAGGAAGTTTCTGCAGCGGTTCAGGTTGGATTCTAACAACGCTGATGATGAGATGCTCTCGGACCACTCTAATTCGGAGGAGGTACAGTGAATGACGCGGGATACTCAGGGGAGGGGTATCTATTGGTCTACTTGGTCTTCTAGACGTCCGGTCGTGGAATATGTTTCTCGTGTTGTCCATTTCATTATTCCTGGTTTTCTTTCAGGCTGGTATCTTCAAATCTCTTGTGTCGAACTTTCTGTTCTTTCTGTTCTGAAATACTGCTGTACCTAATTTATGTAATTGTACATTTAACGGGTCTTATCGCGGTTGTTTGTTAGGTGAACTTAATTGCCTTAACACCAGTTGTTCAACCGTGATTAATATGTTCAATTTTACATGCAACGCGAGTCACTGTGGTAACTTTTCATTGGCTAATACAGATAATATTTTTTCACGACTTCAAAGTTTCTCCTGTTTGTGATCACTTTGCCTCGTTACCATAGCACAGGGTAATGGGAAAAGTTATTACGACAAGTTTCGTTCGTATTGACGAGTATAATCCCCTATGCCATCAATCAAAGTGTTTTTTTTAAACAATTTAATGAATGTTACAAGTAACAATAGACTAATGTTTATTGCGTGCTGTTGATCGTCACAGTATGCAATAATAAACAACACCACAGAGTCATGTTATCTGGTTAGGTAGGTACTTGTACCTGCTTATGTTTTACTTGATTTGAGAAAAGATGGGCAGAGTGGAGTTTTATTTTCTTTTATCCGTCTCGTCTTTTTCTCGAAGGGCTGAAGCGGATAATGTTGTACATTGACATTCAAGAAACAGCATGTAAAATCTTTACCTTGAAATACATTTTTGATTTGTGTTTCGGTTATCTGTTCCTAATCTATGTTCATCCGAAGATGTGGAATTCTACCGTCAATACAAACAACTTTTACTGTAGGGAAAGCTTTGAATAATAAAATTCGTATGAATCCAACCTTAGCTTCACTTGGTATTGAAATGCAGATTCAATTACACTCTATACGTATGGATATGTATTTCCTTGTATTCTCCATTCCCAGGTGTACAGCGACGCTGACATAGTCCTATCGGCCGACTGGGTGCCCCCCGTGTGCCTCCCCCGCACGGATCCCCCGCTGTCGGCCCCCCCGCTAGGCGAGAGCGAGAGGGCGCCGCGGAAGCCCGCAGCCGTCTCATTCTCGCTCGACGGCACCAATAACGCCCAGCAAAAGGAAGACGCCACTAAGCCGGATAAGAAGAACAAGGTAGAAACAACGGAAGGACAAAGTGAACCCGAGAGTTGAATTGACGTTTGTTTACTGAACAGTGACGTCACCAATTTCTGTGCGACGCCATATTCCTCAAGATAGCGTTTTGGCGGTTTATTTAAAAAAAAAAAATTTTTTCCTTTTTTTTTTAGAAAAAACACGAAAGATGTAAAACATTCGCACTTTCTGAGCGCTTCTATAGTCTAACCATTAACCCAAGACGGTTAGATTGGGTAACGAGGGAACTTTCATACATACATACATAACCTCACGCCTGTATCCCAGAGGGGTAGGCAGAGACCAGGGACTACCATTGGCCAAATAGGGGATGTATTAGCAAAGGGGAAGATAAAAAGTACCCGGAACCGGCGTGCGTGCATGCAACGACTTGTGAACTTTGATGAAGCGAAGGTGATCTTTTAGGAACTTTCATCAAGAGGAAATATAGACACATGGGAATAGTCTTGATAATTTTGACCAACTCGAT
Source organism: Yponomeuta sedellus (assembly GCA_934045075.1). Classification (NCBI taxonomy): domain Eukaryota; kingdom Metazoa; phylum Arthropoda; class Insecta; order Lepidoptera; family Yponomeutidae; genus Yponomeuta; species Yponomeuta sedellus. The sequence goes on along the minus strand of OW203728.1, from coordinate 14,704,976 downwards.
GATCTAGCGGTATCACGTCTGATTACTATGCTTGTGGGTTCGATTCCTACTGGGTGTCGCCGCACATTTGTGCAAATGGCCGCAATCTGGGTGTATTTTGTGTGGCTGAACTCTCGGTTTCTCTAGTCTCTTGGTAACATCTGTCAGTTGTTTTTTTTTTGTATGCACTTTTGCCAAATGACAGCTTATACTATTTTTATTTTTAAAGCACTAACCCGTGCTATGGACAATTTTCAGATAGAAATTTAAGGATAGCCAGAGGTCGCGGGTTCGAATCCCGGCGTGGGTGGAATTTTTAGCCTCTAAATATGTTTTTAAAATTGTCCTTAGCACAGGTTAGTGCATTAAAAATAAAAATAGTATAATCATGTGGGTACAGCGATATCATTCCGATGTAAAAACCTAACTGCAAAGTAGGTACTCGGGGCTGCAAGTGATGCAAATTACTTCAGCCAGATGTCGCTGCCTGGACGTAATACAGAGAATAGTGTAGAGGTTCGAAATTTCACTGATGCCGGTGAGTCGCCCATTAGCTCAGTTGGAAAGAGCGCTGGCACGGATAGCCAGAGGTCGCGGGTTCGAATCCCGGCATGGGTGGAATTTTTTGGCCTCTAAATATGTTTTTAAAAATGACAGCTGTTAACAATAGATCAACAGACTGTCAGCCTTCGAGAAACCGGGGGTTAATGAAAATAATCTCGAACAGATGCTGAAGCGGCTCTCCTACCCGCTGTCCTGGGTAGAAGGGCTGACGGGCGAAGCCGCGCAGGGCTCCCAGAGCGGAGACTCCCTCCCCACCTCCGCCGATAGCCACAATTCCACCAGCGTCTTCTCCAAGGTGTTCAACAGGTACGTGCGAGACAGAGACGGCGATACGTCTGTCCGGTGGCTCTTTAAACCATGCCCCTTGTTAACTCGCGAGGCTGACGTCATTCTCTTTTTGTGTTTCTTACTCAAGGTTCATGTAACGTTCACATTCGGAACGTTACTAGATTGGTTAAATTGCGAGTAACATAATTTTCTTTACCAAAAAACTTAAAAATTAAAGAAATTACTTCATAAGGCCTTCTCAAGTTTACTAAAGGAGATTTGTATAATTGTGACGTCAATCACGTTATTCATATTTTCTACGGTTTCATTATGTATTAAAGTCGAGAAACTCCTCAAGGTTTTCTGAAGAAATTTGCGTAATTATGACGTCAATCACAAAGATTTTCTGTGTGATCATTGTCAAATAGGGGAAGGGAGTGACGTCACTACCGTGAGATTAGGCATATAATCTTGCTGTTTTTACGCTCACTACACTAAGCTGAGCTAATCTTTGGACTACACGTGATACAGTTATTTGAAACTTAGCTGTAAAATGCTCGGTTTTCTTTTGAACCATTACCTGTAGTACAGTTTGGAGGTTACCCAGCAAACCGGTCTTTTTACTTTACAGCCATTGGACATTTGTATATTGACCGTTGATGAAAATACTGATGATTTCATTTGTTATCACCTACCTACTAATACACCAACGTATCCCAAATCTCAACATTTGGCGAACGGTCAGAAGTTTTGAAAGCCTGCTTGGATTTGGGATGCACAAACATTAAACATTGTATGTATTTTATTATTAGGTACTTGAAATGTCAATTAATAGCTTACACGTAACGTAAGATTTTGAACGCTGGATAATATCATTAACATAACATAGTAAATTAACACACGTATACACATGCTGTGAGACCGCATTATCACAAAATTACTTTGTTAATACTAAACATGTATGTCGCTATTCACTAAACATGTATGTCGCTATTCACAACTCGCAATTTGTCGGCACATCAGAGCTTAATTGAGCCATTGAGATTGGTAACTAATTTATGATTGGTCACTAGCTCCGGAATCATATTTTAACTTCTTTCTGATTGGCTAGCTACACACTGGTGACGGACGCCAGATCCCTCATATACATTCACTTTTCTACAGGTGTGGATTTTCTTTACAAAATACACATATATGCTTGTCCATGACATTATGAAACCACAAAACGCGAGTCAGTGAGCGTAGTGACATTATTAAAACGTAAAGTGCTAAAGTAAGCTTGTAGATTGACAGTGGTTAAAATTTGTGAATTTTGCCCCCGAATGCTCGCCCTGGATACTAACCGCGTACGGCACGTTTACTTTGACAAAGTTCCCCGATGAACCTAGTGGAATTCGGCACGGGACTTTTTCTGAGTAAGACTCCGTCGGAGGAGGCGCCCCAGGACGTGTTCGCGGCCGCGGGGTACGTGAGGGCGGGGCTTCGGGATTTCTGGAACGTTCTGATAGCCTGAACCACGAGATAGACTAGCATACTAACTAACGGAAATTCGTCTAGGTTTTCTTACATCTCGCGATCCATACACTTCGACTTCCCCTCCGAAATACAGACTAGTTTATGTGCGTTAATTGGTTCAGTGTGAAAAGAGGATGGAAACAAATTGATTTGATTTCGTAATGCCACATTGGTGCTACAATTCTGCAGGGGTTTACTAAAATAAAGTATTTTGTTTTATTATATTTGCCACGTAACCCAATATTTAGTAATGCTAATGACATTGTGGGACAGGGTTGGGGTTTAGATCTAAAATAAACTTAAATAAAATATAACCAATTTAATGTGGGACCAATTTAGGTACTTCGCAACGAAACACATTGTCGATTTTGGGTCCCGCCTTCTTACTAGTTAATGCTCAGCAGTGGAGTGGTTGTTATCTTTTATTTCAGTTTTATACTTTCGTCGCTTTAGTAATTTTGAATTTTCGCACACTGTCACAAACACGGCGAATCGATTGAGATATTATTTGCGAAATCGGATCAGTGTTTAAGGCGTTAGGGAACGTATATACGAGCCGAACACATTACCCTCCTATTGGGCTCAGTCGCGGAAAAAGAGGAGGCAATCAAAGGTGTTTCAAGCTGCTATAAAGTACCCGTGGTTCAGACTTCCAATGTGCTAGAAGGTGCCAGAACTCCCCCGGCCGGCCTCTCGTTTGTGTATCGATGTGCGACGTGAATGTGTTGCCTTGTGTACCCACCACTTCTCTGTTAGAGGCCCATCTCTATCCACTACTTTTGGTTTTATTTCCTTTCTTATTTCTGATAAACCGGCAGAGTTTCTATTGTCGTCTTCTATATTCTATTCTATGTTCTATATTAGTGCGATCGTGGACTTTGAAGTCGAAATTGCAGGAAGCTTGTGCCTTCAGCGCAGAATTAGCCGGCAGGGTTAGCCGGCCGAGAGTCGTCAATGGATGTTGGTTTTTCTGTGAAGCTGAAGCATGGATCTCGACATAGATCCAAGGGCTGACCTTAACCCAGATGCTCGTACAATATTAAAGTTAATTGATTTTTTTTATGAACCTTAGCCAACTGACAGCGGTATCAATACATTAACAGATTGTTGGTGTACTGGAAATTGAGTTAAGGGAAACAGTACAGTTACTAGCTCCAAAGCTTTCGTTGTGCTTCTGTCATTTTAAATAACTATTCCGTTTCATAGCTTCAAAGTGATATAGACGCATTGGCGCCTCGCTTGCTGGTTTCAAGTCCGCGATTGCCATCTTATATTTTGAGTAACAAAACTGATTAAAAGCTGAATGGCATGATGTATATGTGTTGGGTATATCAATATAGACTTAGAGGTAAACTGTGACTTCATTAATTTATTTATACACCATGTCATTTTAGTACCTTTGTAGTTGAAGCGTGTTTATTTTACCGGTACTCGAACAATATTTAACCCATAACTGGTTATTCAATTATCATTTTTTTTTCAATATGTTAGTTTAGTTAAATAAACACTCTTTAAATTCGAAGATTGTTAGACTTATAGGGATTGTCTCATTTGTCTTTGTGATCGTTACATAGGTCATGTGTCATGTTTCTACCTTGTATAACATTCATTGGCACTTCATAGACATTTTTGTCACATTAATAAACTGTCTAGCATGTTTAATACAGCTTCGTAACGTTTGTCGATCTAAACTATATTAACCTTTTGACTTTCAGTCTGTTAACGAATACTTTATTAACTATGTTTCTTTTCACAAGCAGCAAAACTCGAGGACTAACTTTTCTATTTGTCAAACAAACAGCTTGATGAAATTCTATTGTTCTGTGTAATCGTTCTTAGTCCACACGTCCGTGCATGTATAGTGTCCCGAAGTTACGCGAGTAATGGTCTTATTTACAAAAACACGACTCTTATAAAATACTTTCTCAGATGCAGTTTAAATGGTCTGTGGTAGAGGAAAAAACGTAGCCAAAGGTTATTTACACTCTACAAATAATCTTTGGCTACGTTTTGTCCTTCCAGAAGACTGTTCTGAGAGTCTGCGAGTGTTTTAACGGAAAGTGTCGTTTTATAAAGAAGAGCGTAAGTTTTCTGTTAAGAAATAAAAGTTCTTACATTACGGAGTTGGAGGTTAGACCTCACAAAACGCCTACATGTGCTTGCGTGAGGTCTGAGAATAATGTGAAAATGTGGGCTTGCTTAATGCCTTATGCTACACATGTGGGAGAACTCAGGAACTGAATTCTGATTACTGAGAGGTGCCAACAGGTTTAGTTCTTTCAGCCGGACTGGATGGAACCATAGCTTTTATTCCCATCGCATTAGAGTATTGATTAAAGATTATATTTCAACTGTTCGCATTATTCCGCATGTGTAAGCTGACTTTAAAGAGAAGCCTTGTACTGCTGCAGTGGACTGACTTTATGGCGCTAAGTTTAGCCCATAATTAGCGCTACCAATGAAAATGAATCCTATTATAAACACCAGCTATTGGCAAAAATTTAAAATAAAATGACAGTCCTGACCTTGATAATAACAATAGTAAACAATAATTGTAATTTTAAGGGTCACGAGCACCACTACTTTGTATTGTGTAAGTCCCAAAATAATACTATTCTAATAATAATTATAGAAGAAGATATCATTTATTTTCATTGGTGGCGCTAGTTAGGCCTTTCATCGCCTTAAACGTTGGTCCTTCGAGCCGGCTCCGTTTCCCAACTGACCGGTACCGTGTGACGCGCAGGCGCAGCTCGCTGGGCGGCTTCGGGCGCTCCAACACGAAGAGCACTTCGTCGACGAGCTCCACTCAGCCGCGGCTCGACTACCGCAGCATGGTATCTGTGGACGACATGCCTGATCTCTTCGCTTCCTTCGATAGTGAGTACTTATTTTGGCCTACGTCCTTTATCTCATATAGAGGTAATAAGCTTGGCAGAAACGCGGTTCAAAAATGTGTAGCGGACGATATCTTTTAAAGCCCTTTGTGCTAAGAGGTCTACTGTAACATTGTTCTACGATGGCATGAGTTCTAGGTTTTGGAATAACATGTAAATTATTTTAATGAAGGATACTTTAAAAGACCAAGTGTAGAGTTAAGACTCCAATACGAATGCAAAAAAATCCTGGTCACGTGGGGCTGACGTCATCGTCACATAACATTTATGAAATTAAATAACAATAAGAAAAAAAAGTAATATACGCGACGAATAGATAACCTCCTCCTTTTTGAAGCCTGTTAAAAGCACATCTTGTTTTGATCCATCGTCGCAATTTGGGACGCACGGCTAATCATGTCATGTAGTAAGTGTAGGGGTAACGGGCTCTAGAGTAGGCTTCGGTTTTCGCCGAAAGCACACGAGTGTAATACTAGTTCCTGCTCTGTATCAAACTGGTCTTCACTATTTTAATAAAGTTATAAATAACAATACAAAGTAAACCTTACCTTATTGCAATATAATCGATTCTATCCGATAGTAGCCGAGGTATATTCTAAAAGCTAACAGACTGTAGAGTTCTTGGGAACTATTCTTTTTAATAGTCAAAAAGATAACCTCACATACCGACATCTTTCATTTCATATACTTAGTGTAGATTAAACTCAATCTAAAAGCCCCACCCATCAATGACGCAAAGAATAACCTCCTGCTAACTAAATATTAATATTTTAATATTTCTCCCAAATATTTTAATGTGTTTTTTTGTGTATGTGTTTGTTTTTGTGTTAATTTCAACCAAATGTTTTAATGTGTGTTTCGTATATGAATAAAGCATTATCTTATCTTATCCAACGAGTGTTCCCCCGGCAGAGCTAATACCGCGGCCGGCGCGCGCGAGCGACGACCCGCCGCTCTACTTGCGCCTGCGCATGGGCAAGCCCGCGGGCCGGCCGCTGCCGCGCGCCACGCCGCTCATGTCCTACGGCCGCAAGCGCATGAAGCCCGAGTACTGGTTCGGCGTGCCGCGCAACCGGTGAGCACATCTTCCTATGACGCGATTGTTTAAAACTGGCCGTGCCCCGCGGTTAATCGATTTTCCCATGGGATTAACATATTTTACCGCAGCAAAACGTAGCCTCTGTGTTAATTCAGGGTGTCAGCTAAAGGCTCGTTTACGCCGAGGCAACGACATGCGACTGTGCCGCATGCTACATATTGTGGCATGCGGCACCTTGACGCATGCTACAATTTGCGGCATATGTGGCATACGGCAGCCTATATTACGCCGAGGCAACATCGTGCCTAGATAATTTCCAAAGCATCGTGCTGTTTATGGAGTGTTTCTGGTTTACCTACTTGTTTGATCGAAAGAATACATAGAATATGGCTGATCAAGTAACTTTAGCATCAGCTTATTTAGTACTAACCATGTAGCTAAACAACGGAAGAAGAAACGTTTGGTGGAAACGAAGATTACTTCAGAATGACCCACGTACTAGTTTACTAACAAAAAGTAAGGCAGACGATGGTGCCTTATTTAAAAACTTTACCAGAATGTCAACTTTGACGCACGAAAAATGTCGCATGGAATCCATTGTGCCCGGATACAAGCTGCGACAGTCTGCCACATGACGCAGGGTGTTGCCATACCGCACGGTTCTTGCCACAATGTGCGACATTTTTAATTTTGTAGCATGCGGCCTTGTGGCATGCCGCAATTCCGCACAGTGTTGCCCCGGTATAATATAGCCTTAACTCCATGCGAAATTTTATTAAAATTGCTCCAGCCATTTAGACGCGAAGAAGTAGCAAACATACACACTCACAAACTTTCGCCTTTATAATATTAGTGTGATGTGATAGTGTGATTGCCAACTAATATTGCTACCAGTCAACCTTGCTACGCATCACTAGATGGCGCTGCTGATGCCCAAATGAATTACAAAAAATTATGTATACACAAAAAAAAACTGTAGGTACCCGACTGCGTAAAAATTTAAAATGTTTATATATCCAGTGTAATTCTTACACTAAAGACGACTTTAATAAAACCTCTCAAGGTCAAATCCATTAAGTCTCAGTTTTGGCTACAGAGCGTAACAAAATATATATACATAAACTTTTTCTGGCACAGTCGGGTAAAAAATAAAAAAATCGATTGCTGAGCATTAACTAAGCAGGCATCTCGGCGTCAGTAGCACAGGTAGTGATGCGTAGCAAGATTAAATAGTAGCAAGATAAGATGGCTTTTATCTAGTGACTATGAAGGAAAGGAAATTGGTTAAAGCTGTTTAACCTCTGGCTTTCGTCTGATACGCACATCGTCGTTCATATTGCAAAATGTCCCATGTCAAAAATAAAATTTACGTTTTTTCACCAAATTTTTAGGAAAAAATAAAAAATTACAAAGATAGCAAGACATCATAAGCCTTACCTACTCAGGCAGAGATTATAATTTCTTACACTTGCATGCAGAATCGAGATGTCCTTCAATTTAGATGAAAAAACGAAAATAATGTTTTTTTGACATACGACATTTTGCAATATGAACGGCGACATGTAGTTTTAATAATTATAAAACAATGAGTGCTATAGTTTTGACAAAACTTTAAAAATTTAACACTTCTATTTTTTTTTAATTATATTATTATTATTTAATAATTAAATCTTATGATATCGATACTTAGTTTTTTATTCTTTTATACAGGGCGTCACAAAGTTATGGGCCATGAAGGGAAAGTACCTTAAATATTGTAGATAGGGTATTTTGCTGAAAGAAGACTTTATGTTATTTTTGAAATTTAGTAATTCTGCATTCAAAGGCTTTCTAAAAATTACTTGCCTTGTCTGGGAATCGAAACGACTTAAATTTAAAAAAAACACCCCTACTTTTATGATGCCAATCGAAATAATGGCTAAAAACTAATAACTCTTCTTAAGTAATATAGTATTTTAAAAGAAAGGAACAGCGTGAAATTAATCATTTTAATCAAATTAAAAACAAACATGAAACTGCCGTAGTCAATTACATAAGTGGGTATTTTTTGTAAATTAATTAATTTAATGCTCAAAATGTGATCCCTCTTGTCTTACGTAAATCGCAAATCTTTTAATGAGTCCGCTGCCTGTTAATTTTCATTTTTCATTTTCAACTTAATTGACTACGGCAGTTTCATGTATGTTTTTAATTTGATTAAAATGATTAATTTCACGCTGTTCCTTTTTTTTTAATACTATGTTACTTAAGAAGAGTTATTATTTTTTGGCCATTATGTCGATTGGCATCATAAAAGTAGGGGTGGTTTTTTTTTAAATTTAAGTCGGTTCGATTCCCAGACAAGGCAAGTAATTTTTAGAAAATCTTTGAATGCAGAATTACTAACTTTTAAAATTAACATTAAGTGTTCTTTCAGCAAAATACCCTATCTACGATATTTAAGGTACTTTCCCTTCATGGCCCATAACTTTGGGACGCCCTGTATAATTCATAAGCTGGCATAATTCATATTGTCCATAATCTGGCAAACCCTGGGACGACGATTGCGACTATTATGCTCAAAACCAACCACCACCAAAACCAACCATGTTTGTAAGAAATATTCATATCCAGCTTTGTTCTGCCCTGGCAATTTAACACTACACAAAAGTCAAATAACATTATTGTTTACGACAATCGTGCCAAACTGGAGATCTTCTAGACTTCCACCTACACTTACCTTCAGCCCATAAAGCGTTGCCATCTGCTGGGCAAAAGCCTCTTCCCCAGATCTCAATAACATGTTTTTTTACTTGACAGTGTGGATGACCTATTCAAGTTCCTAACACACTGGGTGCCGGACCGGTACGGGCAACTCGGTGACGTCACGGCGCAAGGCTACGAGCTCATCGATAGCGACACCGAGTGGGACGACGATGAGACTCGCCCGAATAAGGTAAGTAGGAGAATTGTCTATAGACACTATTCTAATAACAAATAGGGTCCAAATTTCTGTGAAAATAAAAAATATGTTACGCAGCACTGGCGCCATCTAGCTATTCGAACTCTACTCAACAAAATATAGCCATTGTTTTTAGATGGAGGAGGCTTGTCTAACCATAACCAACCTAACAGTAGTCGGCATAGCAGAAAAGACAAGTCAATACATGCGAAGCCCACCAAGCCGCTTGCAAATTCATAACGTAACTGAAAGTATACGAAGTCATAGGTAAACTCGTACTGGGAATCGAATTTGGGTCTCTCGCTTCTGATTCCATTATTCTAATCACAGGGCTTGTCATGAAAGATGTCAGAGTTTATTTGGCAAAAAAAATTGTGTGTAAAAAATACCCCTTCGGAGCAAAATGAGATTTAAGATTTTTGGTAAACATAATATATGCTAGATTATCGGTCTAATTTTTTATTGGCTGTGTCTGTGGCTTTTGATTGAGTATTAATGTTTAGTTTGGCAAACTTTTAATAATTAATAATTTTAATATATATTTTTTTAAGTCATTAAGTTGAAAACCCTTAATAAGCTATATTTTGTACTTAAAAAATAAAATATTTTACTTCTTACGGTGTACAGGCTTACTTGTTCATTTTGCGTGTTGTGCTCATTCTGCGTGTTGCACATTCTGCGTATTGGTCATTATGCAATTTTCTACATTATGCCCCGAAGGGAAAAATACCATGTCAAGGTGCACATCGTAATATTGTAAATTAATCCAGAAATATACCGAACCCCTTGTGAAATAAGACGTTGTATCATTTCTGGACAGGGCTATCACCGCTTATTATAATAACTTCCGTACAATATAATCACTTTTAAAAAACCTATTTAGATGCTAAAAATTCCACCTATGCCGGGATTCGAACCCGCGACCTCGGGCTATCCGTGCCAGCGCTCTTTCCAATTGAGCTAATGGGCGACTCACCGGCATCAGTGAAATTTCGAACCTCTTTACACTATTCTCTGTATTACGTACAGGCAGCGACATCTGTCTGAAGCAATTTGCAACACTTTCAGCCCCGAATACCTACTTTGCAGTTAGGTTTTACATCGGAATGATATCGCTTTACCCACATGATTATATTATTTTTAATGCACTAACACGTGCTAAGGACAATTTTAAAAACCTATTTAGAGGCTAAAAAAATTGTCCTTAGCACGGGTTTGTAGATAGACGTGAATATTTCTTCGATAAATAAGATTCGTGTGTGACCCGGCTGCATTAGGTAAGTCTTCAGTTGGATCACATAACTTTTATACCTACATTTAAGCCATCCAGCTGTTAAAAATATACATATTTTAATACTCCGGGAACCGTAAGACGCATACATAAAAGATACTAGTAGCCTGCTTGGTAAACCAAACATTAGATAATGCAGAGGAAAAAATTAAGTACTCGTAATACATATTTTTCGTTCAAATAATGTGCGTATGTGTGTATATTTATTTTAGTCAATGCCTGGAAATAAAATGTAAGTATCAGTAAATAATGAAACCGATATGGGCGTGTGTTTTTAATGCGCAAGGTTTATATTAAAACGATTGATTCCATAAATAGATTGATAAAGCGTTTACTGACAATAGTGCCGATTTGACGTTTTCTTTCTTCAATAAATGTAATTTATAAACGTTTTATCCAGGCAATAACGATTCATACGCACAATAAAGATGTTTTGCAGATAAAAATGGGTGCAGTTAGATTTTTATGAGTATAATAAATTTTTCAGTATTTATATTCTGTCATGCAAGATAAATGGGTAGGTAAATAAATGTATTATTTCCATAAGACACACATATGTATACAATGCATCACATATAAAGTCACAAAGTAACAGCACAGAGTGAACATAGAGAAAACAGGGGCATGCATAAATTATAGAGAAACATAGCTCGATATTTTATGCAAGACATCTAAGAGGAAGTCGCTTTCTAAGGTCCGAATATTGATTAACATTCTAATTTCACTAAAATGGTTTTCAGCTAGAATTATGGCGGCCTTAAGTAAATTCGTTGTCAAACATTTTGTATGTCCCCACTGCTGGGGCAAGGGTCTTCCTGCATCACAGTTACAGCAACACAACTACAACACAATTATCTCCTCACACTTCACACTTAAAATAAAGGCGAAAGTTTGTTAGTGTGTATGTTTGAAATGAAATGAAATGAATATACTTTATTGCACACCAGGAATTACAATTTAGAAAATAAGAAGATACAGATTAAGGTACAATTGGCGGTCTTATTACTAAAAGTAATTTCTTCCAGACAACCCTTGATGGAAAACACAAAAGAACTGAAAGACGGGTAGTTGGTGCAACTAATGACATAATTAGGAAAAGAAGGCAAATTTTAATAAACATTCATAGACAATACATAAATAAAATATAAAATAAACATACATAATATATACAAATAATATCATCCACGCTTCTCCACGTCTAAACGGCAGGAGCGATTTTAATAAAATTTGGTATGGAGTTAGCTGACACTCTGTATTAACACATAGGCTACGTTTTACTGCGTGAAAATATCTTATTCCCATGGGAGAATCGATCATCGCGGGACCCAGCTTGTAAAGTTATACTTTACTTTTACTGCCTTTCACATGAAGAGTCTCTGAGAGAGGCATTACTTATTTTCTTATAAATAAGACGTCCATACACACCGACCCCCTTAAAATATAGCTGTGTCTTTCACCTTGATGTATAAAGTAACAGAATGTAAGGCTGAGTGAGCAGTCTGTTTGTGGAATTAAAAGATAACAAAGGGGAACGATTTACCTACAGTGAATGACAGGAGCCGCTGCCTTATCAGATGTTTGCACCATGCATCAGCTATCTAGATAACAGATTGTAGCACTGATTTTATTAAATGAGATGAGATCATGATAGGACGTTTATTGCTGGCTCCAAAGAAACTTAATCGTTTAATACAAGTTTAATCGCTAAAACACAAGCGATCATCCAAACTGGCCGAAAAATTTGAAAGGTGCGTTTTGTAAAAAAAAAGGAATGAGATTATTCGAAAATGGAATGTGATCGTTAATTGTTTTTGTCGCAGGGCGAACGAGGGGGCAGCACAGGCGACGTCTCCGATCTAACGAGAGAATCATGGGAGGTGAGTCATTCATTTTGTTATTGCTAATTCCATTTATTTCTACCGATATTATACACTTCCGTATTTTGTGACTAACAATATTATTACTACGCTTCTTTTGACACATTTCTCAATTACCAACGAGTTTTGAAGCCATTATGAATATATTTTTCTCCATTCCTCACAAACCACATTACAGTACACATTGGGACATGAATGTTTTTCTCTTTCTTACAAAATATTGTTTACAACATTTTCCTTCTGAAGTGAATGCACTATTATATACTCTGTTATGTCATGTTGCAATGATTGTTGAAATTGTTGTTCGTACGATTAAAGTACGTTTACACTGGACGACTTCCTTGTATGTCGTTTACCTTCTGAACGCCAGAAAAACATATCCTGCCTACATAAAGCTATACTTTTGTAGGTTTTACATCAAGAGCTCTACAGTCTGACTGACAGTTTTTTTATAGTTGTCTAGTGCAAATGAGGCTTTCCGAATCTCGTCGTAACATGTAAACAAAACAATTAATGCCTCCCTTATCGGTAAACTGTTTATTCTTTACATTATGCCGGTGTTATCGAAGAATTTTCGGTCTTTTATTGCCCATGTCGATAAGTGCAAGCCGATATTACAATAATACGCCTCGTGGGTCGCCTATAACAATGCTATAGCGACAAAGGAGCTATCGTAATTGCGCGTTTTTGCAGCGCAACGTAATTTGTCTCACGACAATTACGTATTATGTTTATTACTTTTAACTGATTAAAGAATTGTGATGCGAGAGTAAGCTTTAAACAATATATTAAAATTACCTGCGGGCTAAATTTGTCAAAAAGAAAACTTAATTTATTTGTAATACGACTGTAAGCTTTAAACAATGTATTAAAATTATCCGGGGGCCAAATTAGTGAAAAAAACATCTCACGCAACTAATAGACTTCCCCCATGAATCTGTTCTGTCGAAGATTTTCACACGTCCCAAAACAACACGACACAGACAGATCAAACAAAACCGTAGTGACCCTAAACTGTAAACGTTGACTAACGTGAGGTTGTAAAACCTATTGTGGCCACGGCAGTTGCTGAAGGCGCCGTACGTGAAAATCTATTCGATAATGAAGAGTCAGGCGGAGGCCCTGGGCGACTCGCTGGGCGAGGAGCCGCAGCCCGAGGTACCACCAACACTTGCGGAGAGTTGAGCCGACGACGGAATACGACACTCGATCGACAGCAGATAGAATGACGAATAGATAGATATAGGACACGTTATTGTACATAACAAAAGCAATTACATAGATATTTCTTGACCTATGAGTACAGCCAGATAGAATGTTATTCGATGGATAGATAGATAGAGACTACTTTATTGTACATAAAAAAAGAATTACACAGATATTTCGAGGTTAAGAGTACAGACATATAGAATGTTATTTGATGAATAGATAGTTAGAGAACGCTTTATTGCTAAACCGAATTAAAAAAAATACTACCATGATTTCTTAAATGTCAGTAAATAATAGTGAATAAAACTTTTGTTTGATAGAATATTCTACGAAAAACATAAAATATAATATATGTGCCTCGAACCCGCCGTCCCTGGTTGGGTCGGCTACGTTTGCTGTTCCGTCGCGTGAAACTCGGTCATTTTCGTCCACCTCTATGGGCCCATACGGCTGACGTGGCCCGCTCAATTCCACTTCAGCTAAGGGGTTGAAGTTCCAACATCGATGATTAGTTTAAAAAGCAGAGAATTAGATACAATGTTAAAAAGTGAACTGTTTGTCTGGTGATGAAAAGGTGGTCATCGTTTGTTCATAATTTAATCAGGTTCTTGCGAGGCTAAAATAGTCTTATGATGCCGTCTAAAGAAAACTATCATTATTAAAAATTATGGATTAAATTGCTTTCTCTAAAAAGTCCACATTTAATTAAAATCAAGAAAACACACGCAATATAATCAAACAGGTTTTGTTTACACCTACGTGACCGTCGACACGCCATCGCATCGAGTTATGGAAGGAAATGTTCGAAAACTAAACCTCCATCGAGTGTCGTGTTCCGTAATGTTCCATTAGGCCACTTGGTTTGATTGAAGAATGCTATGCACATAGAAAGAATGCACCCCCTTAGATTGTTGCCCACCTTACTCGCCCCCGTAGTGAGAATGTTGCCCCGAATTTGATGTTCTAGTTATTAGATTTGCCTGTTTGCACAATACTTTCGTGTTCTAGGTTTAAGCTTCCTTCTCGATGTAGAAAGCCGCGCATATTTCGCAATATAATGTAAGAAACTACCGCAGAATGCGCGCGGCTGAATCAAAATTATTACATAAGTCTGCTCTGCGCATTCGTGGATTAGATTCTAAGTGCAATCGATGTGAAATAAAAACTTGGCCTTTAAATTATCCAACGGCGTGTGTTTGTAAACATACGTAATTGTTATTAGATGCGACACTGTGTGGTTGAAAGCGTTACGTGACAAGAGCATTGTGTGAAACGCCGGTAACTAACTCTACAACGTTATATCTGCATTCGTGGCAGTGTCAAACAGCTTTTGCGGCCTAGGAGTTAAGAACCATAAAGTGTGGTAAAGCATAATTAGCGCTTGGAACACAATAGGGAGAGTACAATGTGGGGCGGTTTGACTACGAATGTAATTGCACCGGGCGATTGTTGTTAAAACGCCGTCGATATCGCGTAATTCCTCACATTATAGGTATTCTGACTATACAACTAACTGGTTAACGGTAGAGCTGTCCCGGGTCCCGGTTACGGGGACCCTTTGTATCGTTTGACATTCAATTGCTTTTCAACTGCCTTAACTCTATAACTACATTCGAGGCGTCATCATAACAGCTGGCTGGAGAGGTCAACTCCATTCTCTAGTCACATCCTGCGGCCTGAACTTTATATGGACATGACTAGATAAGATTAAAACACACAAGTACATTGCCTACCTCATTAAGTAGGCGTTGTCTTGTCCAATAAATTTTAACGTAGGTACACCAGGCATCCATAGAATAACCTGCAAAATGCATAAGGTTAAACAATCTATCTATGGTGTCGTCCGACCAAAACCAGTCTTGTAGCTATGGAAGTTTTTTGTATGTGTAATGAAAGGCAGGCTTATCGTTTTCGGACTGTGTCGTGCGTAAACGGGCCTAATATGTGCCGAGAGTGTGGCTGGGGCCTTCTCAGCATTATTCGAATTCGAGACACTCCGGCTTACAAATCACCTGTTTATTAGTTACAAGCAGTGTTATGGAAACTGAGGATGTTAGTTCTGTATACAGTCTATATATAGTATGTCGCTGCATTCGCCACGTTGTCTGTCTGTCTGCTGTGCATGCATCGTCGATGTATTTTTATTACCTCGAATAAAAGTGGTTGATGGTATACGTATTGAATTTTTTTATGGCATCCATATTGAATTTTTTTAGCATTTTGCCAATGTCAGGTTTGTGAAGATGGCAAGTTTTGTAAAGGTCCAAAGAACTTAAACATGATTCTCAGATTAAATTACTGTGAACATTGCAATGTTTTTTAAAAGTTACAGAAAAGTTGGAATCCTTCAATGAGGATTCCAACTTTTCTGTAAAAAGAAAAGTTGGAATCCTTCAATGAATTTCTGAGCTAACTTAAAATTTTCCTTTGACAATCTTAGTTGTCAAGCTGTCAAATAATTACATAATTGATCAACAATTTGGTAAAAAAATTTATTTAATGCGACAAACAATAAACTCCGAGCCACGAGGTCTTTAATGCAAATATTTTATCGGTCGTCATTGATATTATTCCATCACGGAATATTTACATAAGTATTAAAAAAACATAAACAGCTAAAAATAACTTCTTTGATGCTATATTAATGACTCTCATGTTTTATTTATATCAATCAATCTCCGTTTATTTCCAGCTCTAATGCACAGTTCATTTAATAAATATTATTAACGTGTCAATTTGGTCTCCGTAGGTAAGACTAAGTTGTAAACCTGTTCAATTGGCCGATTTATCTTCCTTAATTACCAATACATCCAATGAAAGAGGTCTGTCTGGATCGTGGCAAGTGGCAATCGCCGGTCTCTACCTACTCCTCCGGGATAGAGGCGTTAGTTTATCTAATGTAAGTCATACTCAATATTAACTGTGTAGAAAATTGAATTCCCTTGAGCCTATCTTAAATGTAGAGTTCGAGACAATGAACATTTAGAGATACCTAAGGTGTTTACAATTTTTTAAAGAAATGTGGATGGTATTATATGTGTGTTGTATGTTACACTATTTTGTGCAGCTGACTGAGGTCCACTTTCAGACAGCATAATAATGTAGATCTCCAATGAGTTAGTGAAATATAGAAAGGTCAATTTCAAAGTAACAATTCAACCACATTAGAATCCGTCACTGGACGTAATGGGACTGAAAGTGACAAAACTATTAGAAATTAGCATCGCAAATATTAGACAACGTTAAGTACCTAATTTTTATTTCTACCGACTTTAGTCGATACAACTTCTGCCTGCTGAGCATTTATTGTAGTAACCTCTTACAACTGATAGGGTCATATCGGCACAGCGTAGCTACAATGTACTCTGTACGTCTGGCGCATGCTAGCAACCAGTGATTGGTATCTCTTCCTCACGGTGATTGGCAAATCCTTTCACTACTATGACTAATCTCGTCTGCCATCGATACAAAATTTACATGAGTAAGATTTACATGACTAACCTCTGAGAATCGGAGCAAAATCTGGTAGAATCCTCCCGACAAAAATACCCCTAACTGTAAACGAAATAACGTTAATTTTAATAATTTACATCACATCACAAGGCCGGCCTAATCCTCATTTGGCACCATCTATAATCAACCCATCATCTACATAGTATCTGAATAACAGATGGATTGTTTATGACCCGTGCCGGCGAAATTAACGTATCTCTATCGGATTCTGGCCATTTTCATAATTTGACGGTTTAATTCGACGAAATCATGTTGTGACATTCGACTGATGTTTCCGACTCAAGCTGATGCAGGCAGTGTCATCAGAAATTTATTTCAACGTGAAGAATTTACATTCTGTTGGTTGAATGTCGATGAACAATGTTATTGTTATTGCTGTCTTTGGATTAACTTTTAGAAAAAGAAGAAGAAACCATTTATTACATCAACAGAAACACACACCACATTACAACATAAAATTTTTAAACACAATACGGACAAAAATGAAACAAAATACAAACAAAAAAAATGCACATAAAAAAACAAAAAAGAATAATAAAAAAA
Organism: Yponomeuta sedellus; assembly: GCA_934045075.1. NCBI lineage: Eukaryota > Metazoa > Arthropoda > Insecta > Lepidoptera > Yponomeutidae > Yponomeuta > Yponomeuta sedellus. The sequence goes on along the minus strand of OW203728.1, from coordinate 14,687,341 downwards.
CTTAACCTGTGTCCCTGTTGCTGCAAAAGGCAGAAATCTCAGCATTGTGCTGTGGGCATTCGCCCAAAGCGCTGATTTTCAGCAAGCGCCCGTTTGTCCCACGAATATGCCAGGGTGCGGCGTACCAGTAATACCTATATAATTTTAGTGCAGAAGACAGCGAGAAAAAACTCCACTCTGACCATCTATTCTCAAATCATCTGAAATGTAGTAAATAAACTGGTACGTGTCCCTACCTAATTCTAGATCAATCAACAACTTGCAATTCTAAAACATAACTAACTTTTTCACAAAATTAATAAAACACTAGGTATTGCTACGGTCAGACATAGTCATCCGCCTATCTTTGGCTGGTAACTAATTATACGCATACATACATTATGTATGTAATAGTCTGGGCTTTTGGCTACTAAATGCAATATCTTCCTCTGTTGTCGACATGCATAAATAAATAGCAACGCCTGTGCCAGATTTAAGTTTATAGATGTAAACAAAGAGTGATATGAATGTCTACGTAGTTATCAGCTCTGCCCTTGGTAGTTAATTCATTTATTTCATTGATTCAAGACTCGTCCATCCAATCTTTATCTTTTTTGATGCTCGTAAAGACCTAGTAATGATACAAAAGAATATTTGTCTTTTTACATGGATCTGGCACTATATGGTTGGGTTTCGATTGGAAGCGGTTCAGATGTGGTCCCAACTCGACATTACCGGTTTATGAGAGGCTTATCAAAACTTCATTCCAGACAAGTCTTGTTTTTGGCACATACCACTTTTTTTTCCTACCTTTGAGTCGTGTGATATTTAATTTGTAAGGTCACAAGTTTCTGTTGCATAAACCAAGCCACTGGATTATTTAATGTGCATTAGTGTTGGGGCCACGACTTCGTTCGCGTTACAGGTCATTGCGTCAGTGGTGAGTGAAGAGTTATGGCGAAATTACTATTAGTTTGCTCAAGTATAAGGGAGAGCTAGAGCTATATTGTTGAAGGTTTTAAAGATTTTCATTATTTACATAAACTCACGCCTGTATCCCAGAGGGGTACGTAAAGTCCGGAGACTGCCACTTGCCACGATCCTGACAGATCACCTTCGCTTCATCAACGTTCATCAGTCGTTGCATACGCGCACGCCGGTTCCGGGAACTTTTTATCCCCTTTTCTAATATTATTTAGGGCTGATTTTTCAATAGTCAGATAACTTTTATCTGAGATATAAAAATGGCGGTTTGACAGCTTATGTATGAAAATTATGTCAAACCGCCATTTTTATTCCTCCGATAAAAGTTATCTGACTATTGAAAAATCAGCCCTTAAACGAATAAATACTTGATGATGAAGATGATATCAACCGGTTGTATCAGTTGTATGTCCCCGCTGCTGAGGCACGGGTCGCTTCCTGCATCGCAGGAAAGTTAGGCTGTTAGGCTGTGCCATACTTATACAAGAAAAATCCGTACACTACGAACATTTTATGTATAATTTTAAACAGTGTTTTTAAATTTCTATATGAAACCTATAAAGGCGTGAGAGATGCAAAAACCTGTAAAGGCATCATGAGTGATAATTAAGAATAAATCAAAAACACATGTTTTTCTTAGACAGCACAATTAAAAAATACAGAATTCTAAACGGTTTTTAAGAAATAATCATGCGAAAAGCCATCTAAACTAAAAATATTTTAGTTGGTTTTTCGCATGATTATGGAAAAAAATTTGTAAAACCTGACACTTCCACAAATACGATCTTCTTTGATATACCACTGAAAGTTACCACAATTCGCGTTTCCGCCCTTATTAGCATTGTGTGTCCATTGTGTGACTAGCAGTTACTGTCACTTGCCGTGATCCTGACAGATCAACTTCGCTTCATCAACGTTCATTAGTTGTTGCATGCACGCACGCCGGTTTCGGGTACTTTTTATCCCCTTTGCTAATATTGTTTGAACGAATAAATACTTATACTATTTTTATTTTTAATGCACTAACCCGTGCTAAGGACAATTTTAAAAACCTATTTAGAGCTGTAAGTGATGCAATCTACTTTAGCAAGATGTCGCTGCCTGTACGTAATACAGAGAATAGTGTAAAGAGGTTCGAAATTTCAATGATGCCGGTGAGTCGCCCATTAGCTCAGTTGGATAGAGCGCTGGCACGGATAGCCAGTGATCGCGGGTTCGAATCCCGGCATGGGTGGAATTTTTAGCCTCTAAATAGGTTTTTAGAATAAATACTTGATGATGAAGATGATATCAACCGGTTGTATGTCCCCGCTGCTGAGGCATGGGTCGCTTCCTGCATCGCAGGAAGGTTAGGCTGTTAGGCTGTGCCATACTTATACAAGAAAAATCCGTACCTACGAACATTTTATTTATAATTATAAACAATTTTTTAAAATTCCTATATGAAACCTATAAAGGCGTGAAAGATGCAAAAACCTGTAAAGGCGTGAGTTATAATTAAGAATAAATCAAAAACACATGTTTTTCTTAGACAGCAAAATTAAAAAAAAACAGAATTCTAAACGGTTTTTTAAGAAATAATCATGCGCAAAACCAACTAAGCTAAAAATATTTTAGTTGGGTTTTCGAATGATTATTTTTAAAAAGTTGTAGAACCTGACACTTCCACAAATACGACCGTCTTTGATATACCACTGAAAGTTACCACAATTCGCATTTCCGCCCTTATTAGCATTGTGTGATTTCGGCAATAATCCCATGCAAAGAAACATTTTAATGTCATTATTATCTGTATACTAGTGTAGTAAATTGAGTCTGTTAATTAATGGATTCAGGTCTTAAGTCGCTACAGCCAGCCTCATTTCGTCATATCTAGACCGAACAGGTTTAGTTAATCCCAGCCTGGAAATTATTATGATTAGTATTGACGTCGGTCCATACAATGTTGCTATATTCTCTGTCTATTAAATACCGGTACCTACCGTATATTAAGTGTGATCTGCTGACAACGTTCTCTAGCAGTTTCATAAGTTCTGGTTAATCGATCTCAAATGGCCGTCCTGTCTGTATAATGCACGTTTGTTGGATTAACTGAAGCAAGGCGTTCTAGTCTAGCTAACTGTTATTACTTTAAGTAAAAAGCTTGTAAAATATCATAACGATATCAGATAGAACAGGATAATCTGCTCATGAAACTAACTTACGTAAGTAGTCATGAACTTTCTGTAAAACCCATTTAGATAATGATCGTTTTACATATTTCACAACAATACGGGGTACTGCAGTATAAGTTATGGGGGTTAAACACTCTTAAATAGATACAACTTTTATATTATTTTATAACTCAAATATCGCGAAAAATATATTCATTGAAACGTACGAATCCTATTTAACTCTACAGAACCTTGCTGCGTCACCTTGTATATGTGCCCTCCTTTTATAAGTGTACGTCTGCCTATACAAAGTTGCAGTCATTTGATTTGCCAGAATAATATCAAATGTCTGACATTTTTACTTTATTAAGTTTTATTCAACTCATCTGCGATATCATCATACATTGTCAACAAAGCATTGATAGAAATCGTTAAATACGGATAGCAATTATTTCTATGCTCGCTCATCCTGGGTCATTCATTCATCTCATTAGTTGGAGAAATATATACTCCTATTAACAATTTCTTAACTTTGATAGTATTAAATAGTAGTAAAAGGCGACTAAGGGGTGGGCAGCAGCGCCCCCTGCAGATCAATTCCACCGAACTGCGATCCCCAACCCGCATGCCCAGCGTGGGGATTATGGGCATTACCCCCTATGATAGCACAACGTGGCGCTCTTTAGTGGACTAGTATAGCCTGACGACGACGATAGTATTAAAACAATGCACAATATATCGCTACCTTGGGGTAGAAAGGTCGTATAAACCATTTTTGGCCAAAATGACTTATGAATGTAGTCTTATTCTGAATTTTGCGCTCTATCTATTGGTATATATAACTCTCTCCAATTCGCAAAAAAAATGTTTTTACGGCCCACGTGATTTATAGGTCTAAGCAGATATTTTGTTGCAATTTGTGATGTAAAAACCACATAAAAGTATTGTAATATGACCATTTGGTGTAATGCCATATTTGTTTAAAAGTTTCGGGTGTAAAAGACAATAGGTTAAAGTTTTGTATGGTGTACTACCAAAGTAATAAATTGCGCTTGGTTGTAAAAACCAAAGTTCTGAAAGATTTTGCTTTGCAGCCTTTTAACTACATACTTATAGTTCAATTTGGTTTTTACACCCTGAGTTCAAGTAGATCAACAGACGGCAAAGTATTTACGTCCATTTGGAACATATCCGGAAGGTGTGAAGTGGTTTTTACATCTTTAAACAATGTTATTCATATATCTTTACATTGAAAAGTAGGCATATACGCAGTTTGAAATAATACGTTTGAAACCAAACGCCGCGCCGCGCCGCTGGCAGCCGCCGAGGATAGCAGCAGAGGTACCTACTACACTGTCGGCCATTCGTCATAGTTATTTTAGACCTTATGAAACTTCAAAATAAAACTAATTTTTGGATAGTCAGGGTTCTCTCTTTCCTGTCCCTGCGAATTTCATAGATTAGAGTAAGAAAGACAGTAATGTAATACTTTTGTTTCTATCGCTTTTTTAAGAGGCCGACGGTGCGTGGTTCTATACCCGGATCAAATACGTTTTTCTTTGGAGACAAAGTTGGTGATCTCATACCACCACAGTCCTTTAAGAATGCTGATGTGAAGAAACAAAGTAAAATCTATCGATGTAATAAAACATGGGAACGGTGCTGAAACCGCATGTTTGGAACCACTTGTAAAATCTTGCCGTCATTTTTACGAGTCATTGACTGCTTTCGACGACGCTCAGCCAGTCGCTTCGTGCTCCCTACGTCCTGATGAAACCCAGTGCTCGGTGATGACCACCCAGCCTGCTGCTGCTTCCGACGACGCTCAGCCGTCCGCTTTGTGCTCCCTGCGTCCTAATGAAACCCAGTGCTCGGTGATGACCTACCTGCCTGCTGCTGCTGTTCCAATGAAACTCAGCCGTCCGCTTCGTGCTCCCTGCGTTCTGATGAAACCCCGTGCTCGGTGATGACCTACCTGCCTTCTGCTGCTGCTTCCGATGAGACTCAACCGTCCGCTTCATGCTCCTTGCGTCCTTATAAAAAAAGAACTCCAGAAATCAAGCAAAACATAAAACTTAAAAGGTCAACGTTTAAAAGGTCCTTAAACGTATGTCCATTAATTCATGTCACAAGATGAATTAATGGATTTCAGTGGAGGAAGTTCCGATGAGTGGTCTTAAAATGAACCGGAAGTAAACAATAGTCCTAAAAAAAAGCTCAGTAAAAAGAAACCCAATGAAAACAATGATGACAGTATAAATAGTCGTAAGAAGAAAAAAAATATAAATAAACGGCAACGGAAACAACTTAAGGATGGAGGTAAAAGCTACGATAGCAAAGAGACTCAGTCCCGAAAAAAACTATGGGACAAAATCCTTGTGAGGTGGATAGGTAAATGTAAAAGAGGGTGTTTTGAGATTTCCGAAGAAAAAAAGAATTCCATTTTCAGTTTCTGCTGGAGCTAAGATCCGCAGAGAAGAAAAGATTGGCTAGTCAAGTGCACACGCTTAACGCCCGTATCACGGACAAGAACCTCTCATGAAAGCAGACGGAGTCTGACGTACGCATATTTCATAAATGTCGGTGAAGATCGTAAGAAGGTGTGTCAAAAGTTTTTACTTCAAACCCTCAACATAACTAAGAAATATTTATTATACACCTTGTCGCATTCCAAAGAAGGTATGTCTCAGAAAGATTTGAGGACACGCAATCTTCCTGGCAAATATGCTTCCGATGATAAAGGATATGTAAAGATGTTCATTGAAAAGCTACCTGCAGTTCCTTCGCACTATACCCGGAAAAGGCCGAGTTAAGTATACCTCCCTCACAAACTTAAAAACGTGGCTAATTTGTATAGAATGTACGAGAAACAGTGTGAGATAAGCAACCTGTCGGGGAATCGTTTTTTAGAATGATATTCAACAATGATTGCAATATCAGTTTTCACAAGCCGAAGAAAGATAAATGTCTTTTGTGTATAAAAGCAGAGCGCAATGAAAACATGAGTGAAGCAGAGAAAAAAAACTTAGATATGCATTGTAAGGAAAAGAAAGCTATGTACAAGAGATTTTCAGCTCACCAAAAATTTAGAAGTCTCAAAAATGACATGCTCACTACAAGCTTTGATCTGCAAAAGGTGCTGACCACACCCCATGGAGATAGCATGTTACTAGGATATTCCAGAAAATATGCAGTATTCAATTTCACTTTGTACGAAAGTGGAACTCAAAATGGATATTGCTTTGTATGGGGAGAGTGTGACGTGTGTGAAATTTCAACAAATCAGGATAGCAACATTTAAAAAAAAATTGTGCGAATAAAGTAGGAATAAAGTCAACCTTTGTGAAAAAGCTACAAAAAGCAAAAAGGGAAAGGGAAAGGAATACGAAGATTCAAAGGAAAGGTTAGCGGAAAAATTCACAATAAAAGCGAAGATGCCAATAATAAAAATAGTTCTATTCAAGGAGATGAAGAACTTGTTTCGCGAAAGTTGTATGACCGTAGCTTGCCTATTTCATCTGCAAAATACAAGGACCTGAAACGTTTATGTGACAAAGAAACTATACCAAAACCATATCAACATGAGTTTTTTAATTTACCTAATTAATCTAAACAAGACTGTCTTATAGATACAGATGAAGATGATGATGTCGAAGCTGACGAAGATAAAAATTAATAGGTATAAAATACCGTGAAGTTACCGTTAAAATAATGAGAAGAAGATAAAATAAATGTGAACTAGGTTGCTTACTACCATAATATTTTGAAATTTATGATTGCAAATCCGTTACTTATTACCGTTTACTCAGTGGTTCAATTCTTCAGATAAGTCAAATCACGGCTTAAGACTCTAGTAGGTAAAAGAGCTCAAAACTTCCTAAAAGTACCTAAAAACAAGTGGATACTTTGAAGTCTATCATTGATATTAGCTTACCTATTATTATTTGGATGCATCAAATATTTAGGTTGGTACTGAAAAATGTTTGTAAAAACTGTCGCAACAAAATACGAGTGTAATTTTTCAAGTAGGCAGATAACAATACCTAATAATTACCTAACACTGTATGTTAGCTATGATCAATGTTTTCTTGATTAAAAACATCTTGATTGGACAAAAAATGTTCGTATTTTTGTACTTGGTTTTCAGGTTTAAATTTGGTATTAATTGATTATAAATTATTGAAATTTATTCACAAATAAGTAGGTAATATCAATTAAAGTAGTGTGTTTAGGTAAGTGTAAAGGTTTTTGTAACCAAGGTTTGTAATATTAATATAAAGTGATTATGGTTACGAACACCAACTTTTGAGAGGTATGGCTTTTACAACTTTTTTTTATTTTTGTCTATGGTTTTTAAGCTCCATAAGAATAACTTACATCTAGTTACGACTAATTCTATGAAAAAACTCAAATAATTATTGGGCACATAAGCCACTTTTGCAAAGAAAATTGGTCGTAACTCCATGCTAACTTCTAAACTAAAAGACTTACATTAAAATAAAGTTTTCCATTGCAAAGAACATAAAAAATAATAAAACACACCTAAAAGGTACAATATAATATAATAGAAAAAAAAAGTTATAAGACAAAATGTTTTTAAAATTTTCTTTTTTGCTCGTCCTGTAAAGTAGGTTTTATGGCTTATACGACCTTTCTACCCCAACGTAGCGATATACTGCACCGAGACATAGTATGCTGATTGAAATTAAATATGTAATGTATAGTATACCTACCTATGCTTGTAACGTAAAATAATAATTAGCCGCGCATGCGACATTCTTCGCGTGCGTTCCAAATAAGAAACAATAATAAATTAATTACAAAGGGAATATATTTTAAATTTAAAACTCTATTGTTTATTGTGCTTGCCAAATATAACCCAAACCAGTTTCACTCTATGCGTGGGAGTGAAAAATCTATGTGCACAAACTTATAAGGTTTTTTGTCAAGATACACTATTTTAAATATCCGTCATCGTAGTTACTTGTATTTTGTGAAATACAGCGATATTTTTATGAAAAATTAAATAATGCCGACTAACATATAAAACTTTTCCGTAAATAAGTCTATGGCTCATATGAAACAACTTCATACTTTTCTATTGGGCAGTGGGCGTAGTCCTGCGGTGGGCATCAAATGGCTGATGATACTTTTCTATTTAAAATATTAGAGCATTATTTTTTGTTAAAGCAACCTTAATGACCTGTCGGTGTTATTTACAAAAACAAAACTCAAATGCAGTTTAATTTATCTGTGATAAAGCGAAAGACGTTACTAAGACTTTTAAACTGCTCTTGAGCACTGTTTTCGAGGAATCATGTTCTTATAAATATCACCTCTATGTCTATATTCATAGCGGAAATTTACACTGGATTACCATAATATTCACATGTTTTGCGCTCGATCGCTTCTCAAAATATTCATGTGTAGAAGGCCTGTTTCGACCAAAGTAACAAGCTAGGGTCAATCTGACTGTCATTGTCAGATTCCCATTAGAAAAACATCGACCTAGTAGTTTATGTAGGCATAAATGTGTCCCACTGCTGGGCAAAGACCTCCCCTGTAGCTCTCTAGTTCTCCCTGTTCTTGCCGGTCGTCTCGCCATCCGTTTTGGTCAACCACTATGATCTTGACAAACCCAGATCTCTGCCTAGCCCAACGAGATACCTACATGAGTTTAGTACAGCCGACAGATCGACCTTTACATTTTTGTTGCTAAGTCGCCCGTAACGTAACCGAGTAGCGTGTCCAAACTCACACTTGTATCCCGGTGTGTATGTGATACTGTTCCAATCGCGATTTACCCAATAAAGAAATTGCGAGGCGACGTTAAAAGATAAATAATCGCGGTATTCTTTTTTTCTCTACAATGAATACTTTTCATACCGAACTTTGTTCTGAATTACTGAAAAGTCGTTCTAGTCGCGTGGTACAAATACGCGCCAATACAAATCGGTCTCTTACCGAGTTTTTCTTTATCGTCTGTGGTATAAAAGCAATACCTCTTCAATCTACCAGTTTGATTGTCCCCCATTATTAAGGGTTGAAATTATGACTCTTTCGCTTAAGCGCAGCTTCTGGTGATCTTTATCCTGAAGGTCGCAGTCAAACGAGCCGGAGTTATTAATTGTGATCCGGATCAGTTAGTCTTTATGGTGCATAATCGTTATGGCGAGCGAGACAGCGGTGATCAGCGCTAATTCCGCGCCTGTCAACTTCTCATTGTGCATAAGTAATTTATGCCCCATAAAAGTTGTTAGACAGATATCTGTTGCACTCGCATGGGGTATGAGGATCAAGTTACTCTGGCAGATCGAGAAAACAATGAAAAAAGTCCGCCGCATTGCCACTGTCTTACAATCCTCCGCCAACCTAGACTTGGCTTGTCTTGGTGGTGGAGTATGGCATAACCTTCCTGCGATGCAGGAAGAGACCCATGCCCCAGCAGTGGGGACGTACAAAGGTTGATATCGATTGCCATTGTAAATTTTACTTATATACAATAAAAGTATTAATAACTAGCTGGTGCCCGCGACTAGCGTGGCGTAGAAAAGAACTAAAATTATGACATTAAAATTATCACACTTAAATAATTTTTGGGTCGCATTTGAAAAATTTCACTCATTATCTTTATAAATTGTAGCTTATGTGTTATTATATATTATTGTAAAGTTTCATTAAAATCCATTCAGTAGTTTTTACGTGAAGAGTAACAAACATCCATCCATCCATATACTTACAAACTTTCGCGTTTATAATATTACTAGGATAATAAAAATACTAGTATGACTGCAAGTTGCAACATATCTTTAGCACGTATGTCAATAGACAAGTTAGATTGAATTTGCATTATTGTAAACAGTAATTAATTTAACCCTCTGGGTTATAGACGTGATGTTATTTTATGTTATGCGCAGTTTTTCTAGACAATCATAGATGAAGACAAGAAATTATATTTAGATTTATTTATTTTTTATAGTCCATTTTTTTATGTACAAAAAAAAATGTAAACAATCTTGATACGTCTTTTTATTGAAATACACACTTTTTAAATCAACATCTTTACACTTTGCCAATTCAATCTAAAATTTAATGTAATTTCTTGAAATTCAAGTAAAATGTGAATACTTTTATTTATAAAGTCTATATTTGAATGACAATTACAAAGACTAATCAAGATTATTTACATTTCTTTAATTCCCTAAATAAAAGGACTGCTGATTTTGGTTCAAGTTTTACGACGGATCAAAAGAATTTAGAAATATGAACACACGTTGCGCACGTTAAAGCTCCGTCGAAGTGTATTTTAAATTCTAATCCCAGATTCGACCAACCTTGGATAGCGCCAGGTAAATGCTTTATTCATAATCTCATTATCATAATGACACTTGATGTTTGATGAATATTAATTTATTTAAAATACATAGGAAAATTATGTTTTCATAATACCTACCTGCTAATGACGCTTGTGTGTCAGTGCACATAAGTAACAAACAACAATTTTCATAAGTTCTTATTCTTGTGTATTCTGCGATCATGCTCTCTAAAATAAATGACATTGCCATAGATGTATTTTCTTTTTAACATTGATTAAGTTGCCTTAAACGGATTGAAGTTTCATAGCAGTTTTCATCAAATTATAAGTAGGCTACATAGGAAAAAAGCAATTTCCCAGGCACTGCAGGGTCCGAGTGGTCTCCCACCCAATGGCGTTTTTATGTCTATACTCCAAAATTATCTAGATTTTGAAATGGACACCCAGTTTGAATTGTAACGTTCATTAAGCCGCAGTTTCTGCGCTACTTTGCATAAAACCTTTTCATTTCATTTCTGTGTGTGATGGTTGCACTGGACACTGCATAAATCGTCACGTAGATGCAAAGGTCAAGTTTTTTTTATATCTGGTATCGATCATTTTCTCTGTATTTCATTAATGTTCAAATCAATTTTTTTTCCTAAACTAAACGGAGTATTGATAAAGGATAAGTAATCTGATAGCAGTAACATCACACACCACATCACAATATAATTATGGCGTAGAAAATGGATCTAAAAATAAAAGTGTGTGGGTGCGTGTCCAACAAGCCCACGTACTACCATCACACTAATATTGTAAAGGCGAAAGTTTGTGAGTGTGTATGTTTGTTACTTCTTCACGTCTAAACCGCTGGAGCGTTTTTAATAAAATTTGGTATGGAGTTAGCTGACACCCTTAATTAGCACATAAGCGACGGTTTACTGCGGGAAAATGTCTTATTCCCACGGGAAAATTGATAAACCGCGGGTTACACCGCGGGGCACAGCTAGTCTAATATATAAAAATCTCGTGTCAAAGAGTGTGTTATCGAACTCTTCCGAAACGGCTTCACCAATTTATATGAAATTTTTGGTTGGTCTGAGAATAGGTCGTATTCTGATTAATATGGCGGGGTCAGCTAGTACCTACTCGTACCTATTTTTGTGGACCTCTGTCTACAACTATAGTTACTTTCTTTGCCTGACCTTTTGAAATTCAGAAGCATTATATTTTAGCATTGTCTTACAATGAGACTAATTCTTTACCATCAGGTTCATTGTCTAACTTTTAACGTGGTGGTCTCTTAGAATCCACGGAGTCCGAACTGTTAAAAAATATGTTTGCGCATTAGGTATGTTTGACCATTTTTTAGCACAACTAACCTGTACTGTCAGTAAGCCACGACACGACCCACCATTTTGGCAAATAATAAACCCCTTAAAAGAGGGGGAAATTAAATTAGTAAATTAGCCAATTGACGGTATCCTAGGTGACAGTAATCCTTGGTGAATGTAATCCCAAATAGTTCCTACTTATTTCGGTGATATACGAGTGGGAGTATGTTGTTATTGGAGTAATTTTCAAATACTTACCAAAAGTTGTCTCACCGCGTAGTGGTGAATACGTTTGTGCCGCAAGAAGGGTGAACAGAATGGGCGAAACTAATTGTTTCTAGTCGTCTTCGACTGTGCTATTGTGATTTACTTGTTTCTGTAAAATGTTGTTATGACAATGCACGCCCGGTAGCAGTAACTATTCAAGATATGAAGATCTAGAAAATTGGCTTTACATGACTCGCAATCGCTAAACAAAGTTTTTTTTATTATTGTTACTACTCTTCATGTTTCCAGACATAGGCAGACGACATATCCTACATAATGCCAACTTCTTACCAAATGTTCTTCATCGAGCCATTTCAGGCAATTAAGTAGAGAACTGAGATCAAATTGAAACTATCCTATATCCATAAAAAATATTTTCCTTGTCGGGAACACTTTATCTAAAAAGTGAACGTTCTGACTGTTCCTTTCATTGCCGTGACGGTCTGAGTTTCCTTCAAGTTTCTAGTCTATTCTTACTTACCTGAAACAACACACTGGGGATTTTGTAAAGGTGCTGTTTCATCTAACCGCGACATGGGGCGGAACATGACGTCAACTATGACGACTTCAGTGTATAGGTACCAATATCCGGAAAATATTTTCTTCAGTTGGTAAATCGCCTGGCTCGTTGTTTATTGTATCGTTATCAGCTGTAAAATATTCAATGAAATGGTAAGCAAATGGTACGGTGAACACCTGTTCACATTAAATTTTAATAAGCACTGTTTTTATTTTACAAAATGGTGGCTATATACACCTCTTTCGAGTGAGGTTATTTATGTGTAAACAAGCGCAATGACACAATGGTTAAGATAGAGTATCAAGCGTCCCAGGACCGCAGTAGATGCGTTGGTTTTCACTCACTATTACAAAGAACTTCTTGGCAGCAAGAATCCACTATCATATAAATAATTAACACCATGCTGTCTACATTCGTCTCCAGCTGGTAGGCGCTACTTTACTCCTCAGAACTTGCATTTTTCCTCATTTGCCTTCCTCCCGCATCCTAACAATTTGCGATGTCACTCTGAGCGTGAACTGTAAAATATTTCTTGTGCTTCCTTCAAGTGTCTTCGCGACTTTTCACCTTGGCTGCTTATGCGCTGTAAGCGATACGGATGTCGGATGGGGTCAGTCGACTTGACATACCACCAAAGCCGTGACGGCATTGTTGACTACGTCACAAACACGCTGAAGCGACATTGTTTTTCCAAAACCGACAATATTGTACATTCCACTGCTTTTGGCCCAATTTTTCCGATAGCCGCTTCGCTCTTGGACCAATTCGATGACCCCATACCTTGCAAGGCCGATAAGATCAAGTCGACTTTTCCATAATGCTTTCGTTTACATTTTCATTCGGTTAAGGTATCGTTAATTGACGATTTACGTGCAGACATTCGACCAGATGCCTGCCTGATAAGGCTTTACTCGTATAGAGCTGTCAATCGGTGCGTTGCATTCGTATGTCTTCGCGTTTAATTGACTCGTGTTGGTAGTGCGTGTGTTTTTTTTCCTTGGTAGGTCTCATTAACTCCCGCCAACTCAGCTGCGTGAGATCAGCCGGCGAGTAAGCCTACCCCCTACTCTACACGCGACAAGCTAAGCTAGTTCTGAACCGGCCGCGCTCTGCTTCGCCCGTCTACACAAGACTTCAATTGTTTTTAATCCACGTACGCTATTTCACGAACTATTCGGTGGCTACGTGCGCTGTGTTGTATATTTCCGCCGCGTGGTAATATGCATACTCATTAGTAAGAAGTCGGTTGTTTAAAACTAATGTTTATAAGCACCCGAACTCTGTCTACAGGTAGTCTGAGTTACGAAACGTCGTCGATCGCGTGGGTGCACTCTAAATTTAGAGATAGTTTTATGTGATGTGTTGTGTTCGGTGCAGCTCTGTGCGTAAATAACCACTGCGTCCTCTGATTGTTTGTATTGGACTGTACATATAAATAAAATGCAGACACTGAAGTACATAGAGATGGTGGGACTGAAGCCGCCGTCAGGTTCGCAGAGTTCAAGTTTTGATAACGAAGAGGTGAGCGCGATTAATTAATTCCTACCTATTTGATACAGATTGACATTTGTCCTTGTTACCCTGACAAGAGTAACTGTGACGCATGACGCTAAATTAGAAAGGTCTTTCTTTCGTAGCTGCGAGGTCCCGTTACTTGTTTATTAGACCACAGGGTTAATGATCGAATAAAGCCAATATTATTCGTGGTTTTGGATTTCGTTTTGATCATGTATTGCATTAGATCATCGCCAATAAAATCTTCACTCAAGTTAAGTTAAACGAAACCTGTTTTAGCCGTGAATCGACTGTGAAACAAGCTGTCCGTTCATTGCCATTGGCAAGTAGGTATACAAACTGCGCAACCCAGCACATTCCAGCGCTACTTGCTCCGAAAAAAGTGTAAAGTTCATGTGGAATTTCAGAAGACATTTCGCTGGATGCCAGTGTTCTGCAGATCTACTATGATGTCCTAACAACTTACGACTGGCTGACTGACTATGGCACTTACGGCAGGCGTTTTGTGTGGTTCTGTGTGGTTGTTACAGAAATATCACTTTTTGCGTATGAAGTCGAAAAGCCTAGTTTTAGTACTAAAGGAGGCGTAGAGTCGGTTTTCGTCTCCGCTTGCTTAAAAGAACTCCTAAAAGAACCGGAGTAGAACAGTAGAACACTGAATACTTGCGTGCGTGGAGTCGGCAGGATTTTGCAAAAAAATACCTACCGTGCAAACGCGGGTGGTTCCGTTCAAGTTAATTGTTGTTTCGCATAAGTTCCACGGTAACCTTATCGGCATTTATTAGACTCGCTTGTTAGTTTATTTTTTACTGGCTTTAATTAAGACCCGCATAGTTTCTTTTGTTTTTAAGATTGTACATATTCATTTTATTGCCCAAATTATTAAGGGGCTCCATGTAGTAACACTGGGGAAAGAAATAAAATATGTTATTTTAACATATCGTTTTTGCAAATAGTGTAAAACGAGGCTATATTTTTTATGTTAATCTGTATAGTGTTACTGCATACAATAATGGAAAAAAGTAAAATATTTTTTTACGTATCGTTTTTGTAGAAAGTGTCAAACCAGACTATTTTTTTATGTTAATCTGTATAGTGTTACTGCATAGAGATGCGTAACACTAATGGACAAAAGTAAAATATATTTTTACAGATCGTTTTTGCAAAAAGGGTCAAACCAGATAATTTTTTTTATGTTAATTTGTATTAGTTAAGAGAATATTGTTACAGATCGTTTTTGCAAAAACTGTCAAAGCAGACAATTTTTTTAATGTTAACCTGTATAGTATTACTGCATGGAGAATGCAGAAACACTAATGGAGAAAAGTAAAATATATTTTACAAATCGTTTTTGCAAAACCAATCTCTATTTTTTCATGTTAATAGTGAATTTGATGTCCCGTTATCAGTAGTAGTAGGTTCTCAGGAACCCAGAATCATAGACCTGGGGCTTGATCACATTTATGACAAAAACTGTCGGTTTTTGCGATAATTCTTCGGTACTTTCCTAAATAAATGATTAAATTATATGAGATTATTCTTGTATTATTATTATTATGTACACCAGAGCACATGATAAAAAACATGTAAAGACAATTGGCGGCCGTATTGCTAAAAGCAATTTCTTCCAGACAACCTTATAAGTACGTGAATATGGCTCGAGTTAGCGGATTTCCTTACATTTTACGCCGATTTACCAAAACCTTTTTAAGACAATTAGACTTCTTTAAATTAATGGTTAGAAAACTAATACATATGTGACATCTAATATGCGTAGGTAGATATTATGTACTAAGTGCTACAAGAGACATTGAAAGCCAAACAAAATATATGTGTTGTAATTCAAAAATTGCAAGAAAGTCGCATAAGTTTTATTCGTCTTTGTAATAAAGAAAAACCTTATCACTTATATTTATTAAGGACCGTGCTTAAGCCGTAAATAATACATTATCAACTTATTACAACCCCCGATTGCCCGAATTACAAACAAGATATGATGTGACGTAGGTAACTTTATGGGAGGGGAATTTAGGCCAGTCCAGTCTTTGTCGCGATCTGGCCTTCACTGGTCGACATTTGTGAAAGTTTTAGTGTTAGCAATCAAGATGTCGCCTACCGGAATTCAGCCGTAAATAGTGTATTCAACTACAACACTAATGTAGTTTCAGTCACCGGACATGTCCATCCAACACCATTTAAAATAGATACGGAAAAGACGAGCAACATCCATTAGAAAAGGGGCTAACAACAATAGACCACTAGAAATAGCACAAGGGTTGATAACCAAACAACCTGTTGGTCTACTCTTAAACGTTTAAACGAAAGTCCATAACAAATAACGTCTAAAACAGCCAGCACTCATCAGAAAAATAATTTAAACAGCCGGTTCACGTGAAAAAAAACAAGTCTTAACACCTGGGACAAATCAGCGCTATGTTCCGCTTCATCCGTCGCATTGGCGTGGCGATCATGGCGAAGGTCCGCAAGTTGGAGTTGATCATGTTCGGCATAGTCGTGCAGCGCCGCGGCACCATCCAGTCCATCTGTGACTTCCGTCCCAAGAATAAACACCTCGGGGCTCGGAGACGAGGAACCATACATTCCATCGGCGAGGTGAGGAGTTTTGAATCTCGACTGAGGTTCCTGTTCATCATGGGAGAGAAGGCAGTCAGCTTGCGTTCTCCGATCCTTCTTCGTTTGATTTTTACGCAGCTTTGACGTGTTAATTCGTTGATGTTGCACAACCGTGCACAGTTCAATAAAACATTTTAAAAAAATCTTCGTATCTACATCAGTTTTAAAATGACACCTAATTCTAACTTCGGATCATTATCAAACATTGAAACAAACAAACCTTACTTGCAATTTAGTGAACTTGACTGCAACTCGTCGTCGTCGTCAGGCTGTACTAGTCCACTGCTGGACATAGCCCTCCCCTAATGAGCGCCATAGCGCAACTCACCTTTTTGCTATTTGTTCATGCGGGCTATTTTATAGTGACATAAATCACAGTTGATCAGTTGCGGTCAATACTAACAGACTGAACCAAAGCTTGATATAACATGTATGTAGTAAATTTAAATAAAATTTGTTACTATACGAGTAGATACGAATATGTTCTCGCTCGAACAGATACGCCAGTAGGTATGTATCTGTTCAGAATTACGCACATACAACACAACCGCTACTTAATATATTTCGTAATAGTTGCTAAAAATCGACATTTTTTAACGCTTCGCAATGAACTTGGTAACTACCATACGAGTATCCGACATGAGCCTGACGAAATTGAGAAAATAATTGAATTTTAGTCGTACATTTTGGAACAAGGACGGAAGGAACCGATTCATTTGAATGGGTTCAGAGTCTTCTCGAACATTTGTATTGTCCTAACTAAAGCGTTAAGTTTTCCTTGTATTCTCCTAATAAGATTGTAAGTATATTTTAAGGCTATTAGATATTGCACACTCTAAACACACTGTTAATAGCATAGTAAAAATGTTGAATGTGAACTGTAGTATGGAATGCGTCATCTCACCTGAATGTCTCAAAATTATGTGCATCTTGTTTTCATCAGTTTCTATTTACCAAACCTTAATGTCTGCACTTTTAATCACCAATTTGCATTTCAGAATTTTCCGCATTCATTAAATTGCATTGCTTAGTACCTAGTTTTACGATCCTTTCTTTCAACCGTAAAATAACGTTAGTTAATTAGATGTTACGGTATTTCAAATTGTTACGCTATGTAAATTGATCCCTATTCGAGAAAATATCTTTACTCTTACGCATGGATCCGAATCCTAAGAGCTACTAAGTGACATCAAAGACAGAAAGCTTGCAACACGTTAGAGATCTTTCGTTCACTTTTTAGTCCAGAAATATCTGTGGCGTGTCTTTGTATACGTCGTACAGTGCCTGTTTTATTGCGCTAAAAGTTGTCTAGTAAGTGTCATGTCAGAGTCAACTTTTATCAAAAGTAAATAACGATGTCTTAAAAATGCAACTTGCAATCCCTCAACGTTTTCTTCAACTTCACGTTATTTACTTTTGATTAGGATACCTACAACTGTCTCCTGCAGTGTGCCCATCTGATTTGATTAACATGCCAATGATAGGAATTAGACCGTGCTGAGAAATTAGATTCACTTTAAGCCTTGAAAGTACCTACCGGGCCCCGTACTCTGTCGAGGTTGAACACAGACCATTCTAAAAAGGAATAGAATGCAAAATTCATCCTTTAGCTTCTTATTATTTGAACAAAATCGAAGTATGTGAACAAAATCAAAGTACCTACTGTGAACGTAATCCCAAAACATATTTATTTCAGAAATCAAATGTATTTAATATAACACTGTAGATGGGCACACGCAGACATACTAACGAGTAACCTAAGGCTAATGGCCGTCTCCTGCGCAGGTGCTGTCGATGAGCGATGAGCTGCGCCGCGCACTTTATTCGTCGGGCGCCTCCGTCGACATGGAGTTCTCGCCTCCTGACCTCATCGGCACCTCGGAGATATTCACCTTGGAGCATAGGTCAGTATCTTACTTACTTACTATGGGATGGTGGAGTCCCAGATGTCTCTGGACGGATAACGTGTCCAAGAACCCGAGTGAGCAGGAGATAGAGATCTGCAACTTCTTGTCTAGGAGACCAATACCCACACCGAGTCGCTAAGCCAGCGGAGTAATAAATAAGTATATAGTTAGAGTGTCCATGCCAAAGATGAAGGTGTTCCGCTCGTTCCGGTGCGTTACAACATCGCACCAATCGCACCTTCATGTCAGCTCAGATAGGTGTAAAGGTGGATTTTTTTTACTCAAATAGGAGGTACAGTCTCGAGCACTAACATGTATGCGCCTTAGTACCTTTTCAAAGTCAAAATAGTCAATTTCTCATGCATCAGGCTAGCAGAGGTTATTGTGACAAAGTTCTAACTTGTTTAGGTACATGTTGGTGCAGGCGACTTTACGTCGTAGTTTGTGGCGGCTTCTTTTATGTATGTCTTTTAGCAGATTAAAACGAGGCCCATCCCTATAAAGTCATATAAGCAAGAACGTTTTACCCAAACATCCTCGGCTATAAGTCAATATTCGGATAGACAACACTGGAGGGAAATTTGGCCGGAAGGGACGCAATAATTGGGCAGTTTTTTTGAAACTAACCAGGAGTTAGCCTTCGCCTTTTCAATGTCGTATAAATGCAGTAGGGGCTCCATGCAGCAACTCTGGCGCCACCGATGGGAAAACATCTCTTTTTACAGATAGTTTTTGTAAAAAGTGTTAAACTTAGGTATGTCTCAATCAAGTGGCCTCAGGTAACCTAAGGACTAGATAGCGTTAACGTTAAAAACAGCCGTTTTAAATGCTACTTGGTTCCAGGTCCGGTCCTCAAAGTGACATGGTAGAGAGATTAGTTAGTCAAAGCCTGAGATTTCCCGTCGCTTTTGGAAGAGAGATTAATGTGCCACTTTTTGAAAAAAAAAAATTGTGTTTTATTCCATTGGTGGCCCTACAAGGAGTGCCTTGGTGTCAGTACGAGTATACTAACAATGACCTAACGGCGTTCCAGAGAAAGGCTGTGCGGTGTGCTACCGGCGCGCGCGCAGGGCTACATGTGGTCGCTGGCGTTCAGCACCAGCCTGCACGGCTTCTCACTCGCCTCCATGTATCGCAAGATGCAGCGCGTCGATAGCCCTGTGCTCCTCGTCATACAGGACACCGATAACAACGTGAGTCGACTTTGTCGTTTGTAACTGGATTTTCATTGAACCTGTTGGTTGGATCGGCCTGGTGCATCGCCACCAACGATATAAGAGTATTCGGGCCGTGCATTACTGGCAAAATCCTATGGAGGTGAACAAAGGAAATTAGAGGGTATTGTAAAGAGGTTCGAAATTTCACTGATGCCGGTGAGTCGCCCATTCACTCAGTTGGAAGAGCGCTGGCACGGATAGCCAGAGGTCGTGGGTTCGAATCCCGGCATTGGTGGAATTTTTAGCCTCTAAATAGGTTTTCGAAATTGTCCATCGATACAAGCAATTTTGGTTTTAATAGAAAATGTCATTGGAATGACGCAAAACCTCAAGTAGTTTCTTCAACATAGATAAAATTAATTAAAAACATATATATGTAACTATACCACGTCCAATAGGAGCGACAACATTTATGAAATTGAAATTGGGAATTGCCAATTTTTTTTTTAGTTTTCTTACAACTCTTTTAAAACTTCTTGTTAATGTATATGTCACCGGAAAATAACAAGATCCGCCAGTTTATAAATTTCCTAGGAAAATTATAAACTTTCGTAGGATTGTAAACGAGAGATATATTGTATTATCTTACGCCCACATTTTCGCAAATTGATAAACTTACCAAATACAAGCGTAAAATAATAAGTAAGCCTTAACGAAACGCCACCTGCGCTCTGATTGGTTCAATAAGTCACGTGTTCCTGCTCCATCTAGAAATATTGTTGATGAAGTGAAATTTACCACAGAGCTACGAAAGTTTTATAGTGGTTATGACCAAAATAGTAAGAAGTCGATTAAAAAAGTCGTTAAAATGATGTAAGACTATGATAAAGCTAAAGCTTTGGGACGTCGCAATGTTGCAAACCGAAATTAGGTTCGAGTTTCAGGATGGAGCGAGCGGAGCGAAGCTCCATCCTAGAACTTCGGGTGTTAGGTTTTTTTTTTATTTAAGAGGAAAAAAATGGGTCTAGAAGAACAAAATCATTCATACATCAAGATTTTGAGGTTAGGTTTACAGAAAATTCAACAATAATTTTCTCGAAAACTACGCATCTGCGGCAAGAATGGATTGCAGGTAGGTAATCGAAACTGATCAATTTATACTAGTTTGGCAAGTTTGATCGTACCTAAGTCTATGGACACAAGCATTGCCACTGTCGACATCAACCAATGAGAGAGCAGTGTGTTATTTGCCGTATTTTATAAAAGCGTAAAATAAAAAGCTCTTCTGTGATTGGTCGAACTGTTTAGAATTTACGAATGGATATCCGTTAGTTTATAAATTAACCACGAGACTTCGCAAATTAATAAATTTGCGAAAATGTGGGCGTAAAATAATACAATTTATCTCTCGTTTACAATCCTACGAAAGTTTATAAATTTCCTAGGTAATTTATAAACTTGCGGATCTTGTTATCTTTCGGTGACATATATATTGGAAGTGTTTTAGTTATATTGCATCGTTACTGAAGTTACTGTTGTCAGGTTTTGAGTTATTTTAATTACATGTTGTATATGTAATCGCAAATATTAGCAAATACGTTTTTACAGTAATTCATCCTGCCTCGTTGGTCTAGCGGTGCCACGTCTGATCACCACGTCGGAGGTCGTGGGTTCGCTTCCCACAGGAGGCCGCCGTACATTTGTACGAAAGGCCAGGAGCCCTCCCATCTCACTCAAGAAGCCCAGCCAATACCAACCTAACGTAACCCGCCACCGCTCCCCAGGTATTCGGCGCGCTAACATCGTGCGCTTTACATCCCTCCGAGCACTTCTACGGCACGGGGGAGTCCCTCCTGTTCGCTTTCCAGAGCGTGGAGGGCGACGCAACGGGCTCGCCGCCGCGGCGCGTCAGCCACGCCGCCGAGGAGGCAGAGAAGGAGATTGGCAAGGGAGATGAGAAGGAGGGTGAGTGGGGCACTAACTTAATAATAGTATTAACAAACGATCGACCTTGGTACGTGCCGGACAGTGGATCGGGCGTACCTACCATCGGATCGAGCAAACACGAAATAGTACTACTTAGTCATGTTCGGCAGACAACTTCCCAGACGAACGAATATGGTATGTAGCGTACCGAATCCGCTGTCTGGCCCGTATCAAGTTCGATCGTCTGTTAGTAGTATTATACTTTATTGTACACAAAGAATGATTTTTTTACACCAAAAAACAAGCGTAATATAAAAGATGTCTATAGAAATTTCTTCCAGCCGCTTATCACTTTAATCACTTGTCTTATGTAGCATATAAACGTTCCACTGCAGAGCATATGCCTTCTCTCGGTGAAAGAGGATGGGTTTAATTGGATTGGGAATTTCGAGCGCTGAGGTATTTGAACACCTTAGACACTCAGGTTTCCTCACGACGTTTTTCTTCAAAGATATACTCTGAATTATTATGATATGGGTATTATCAATTACTAATCTTGACATCGAGCTGAAAACACGAGTACAGAGCCGTGTTATCCCTGCTAGCTGCTTATCTAAAGGACTCGTTTTTTAGAGGATCGAGGATCATATTGGACAATTTAAGGGCTTCTTTCGGTGCCTCTCCATCATCGAAGGCTGGCCGTCCGTCGTGCATATTCCCCGGTTCTTAGTGCCAAGCATAATAGATCAGATATTCGACTCTGATCATTCCAAGATAGAACAGGACAGGAAATATTATTTTATATCAGCTTTCTCATGTGTCGTGTGTCTCTTTCTTCCAGAGCATGCCCCGCCCCCAGTCAGAACCAAGTTCAAGCACTGGGGCTGGACCGGAGACAATATGTACTTCATACGCGGCAGCAATGACAACATTTCCATTGGCGCCGGAGAGTGAGTATCCCAAGGATCAATCAATCTTGTCCTATTCTTTGGAATCAGGCGTTACTTTGCGGAAATCCATAATTGGATTAAAATGTGAAAATTACTTTGCTAAATTCCGCCAATAATACCACAAGCACCGTGCGGTTACTTAATGCACCGTCCTCTCTTCCATTTTTGCAAGCAGAAGCGAGACACGAACACACCACCACCGACACCAATACTTGTGTGAAAAAAAATACGCGACGCGTTTCGGCTCTAACACGAGGCATCCTCAGGCCTTTGCGAGCCTAAGGATGCCTCGTGAATTGGTGTCGGTGGTGTTTTCACACAAGTAAGTATTGATTGGTGTCGGTGGTGGTGTGTTCGTGTCTTGCTTCTGCTTGAAAAACTGGGAGGGAGGGCGAATTTTAGCGGAATTTAGCAAAGTATATTACACATTTTAATCCTATCCTAGTTAATTAAACCTGAGATTTCCGCACTTAGCCTTATAGTTGGGTTATTCTGTGTAGGAAGTGCGTATGTTAACACTTCAGACACTAGGGATTCCTCGTGATGGTTTCCTGCGATGTTAGCGAGATATTGCTGCTACAACTTCAAGGTGTATTCTTCGAAAGAAAGTCATCAGTGTAATTCTGAAGCAATTGCAGCAATTGGTATCACCTGCCTATGTAAGCTACAATGGGATAACACACAGAAAATTCATAGAACATGTAGCTCGTACGATGGATGTAGAGCTCAACATGATATTCTATGAATTTTCTGTTTCTGCAGCTAGTTCTTCGCGGCCTCAGGCAGCAGCTAGTACAGCTAGTTTACCTCTAGCCGCGGGCCATGTCTACAGTCTATTTATCCTTGTCCACTTTAGTAAACAAAAATATAACCTTATCTAACATTAGCATTTGATGCCATGTTCATGAACATTGTTTACAAAATTGGCAGTGTCTTATCTAAAATAGTGTCCCAGGTTACTTCATTTATGGGAATGAGGCAGTTTTCGACTGAAAAGTCATACGTTACCGGTAGGATCTTGTTTATTAAAAGGGACAAATAAGCATAAATCGACTGTACCTACTCGTGCGACGCCTCTAACCGCCACTCCTTCCCCGCAGCGGCAAGTTCGGCATCTGGCTCGACGGCGACCTGTACTTGGGGCGCACGCAGCGGTGCACCACATACGGCAACGACCCGCTCACCACGCGCGAGGACTTCATCGTCAAGATCATGGAGTGCTGGACCTTCATCTGAGCGGGCGGGCCGCCACGCTGAAGCCCCGCCAGCGCCACGCGCACGCACTACTCACTCGCGACAACTAAGCTTTAGGACTATCTTATGAACATTTGCTACGAACATTTGACATTTTTACGAGTCACTTTCGACTTCCGAAATTGGGTCTTTTGTATTTAACTGTACCTACGCAACTGACGCTGACTATGACTCGAATAACGCGGACTACGGCTCCGGGCCACGAAACTGGACAATATTGAGTCTACGTGCTTATCTAGTCATACGTTATTCGAAACTTGACCAATGTTTTCATCTTTGTCGAATTTAGATGGGTTGTTGATGGACGGAGGGCCGAGCTCCTCACGTCCTTTCCGAGTAGAGCAAGTGCATTAATACTAGTCAATTGTCATTCGTATGTAAGTTGAGAGATTACCGAGCGGCAGCTCCTAGTTGGGAGCAGAACGGTGAAGGAGGTTAGGTCGCATTGCGGCTTGCTCGGGCCCGCCCGCGGTGTCGTCACGAGCCGTCCGTGGACTCGCGCGATTCGTTGATGATTTGTGTCAATTCAAACAATTATTATTGTGCATTGTTGTTAAGAAAATTAACATAAAAACTATTTGTAACGAAAATATATATCAGTGTATAATGTTATGTAGAGGTTAATCTTACGAATGAAATCATAACCTATGTGTTTAGCGCCGTCTTGTTGGTGTTAACAATCGTAACATAACATTAGATCATACAAATTAATAGTTGCAGAGTAAATGATTAAATCCATATTCTTGTCACCAAAGAGGCTAGTGTAAATTACGTGTAATATTGCCTAGGTTGTCGCTGCAAGCAGTGGGTCTTGCCCGGTCTGTCTCCTTGGTGACTGCTGTCGGCCTAGCCAGCAGGTATCTTTCTAATAATATGTTGGTATGGTAGAGCGTTGTGTTTCACTGTCGTGTTTGTTTGTACTGAGTCATAATATTAAGTTAGTGAGCATTACTATGTTACACTTTCACTGTGATTTGAGTTATATGGTTGCATTTTGTTGTATAATGAGTGCGTCGCAGTTAGCCCGTCTGACTATAAGCTTATTTGTGCTATGTATGCACTATTGGCAAGGATTGTAAGTTTTGTTTATTGAGTAAAGAGTAAGTAATGTGTAAATTATTTTCGATGTAACGCTTCAAACGGAGATGAGTAGCCAATATGTAATATTAACCAAAATAGTAATGAAATTTTAAATATATATACTAGAAGCTTGATGAATGTAATCGTCATTGTGCTTAGTATTGTATCACTTAGCGTGATATTGGCCAGGCATTTGCGAGCCAGCTTCTTATACACATGACGATATAATTGAGAATTACTGCAGAATCCAACAATAGCTATGAACTGAAGGTGTTGTATTCTATGCGATGGAACTCTCATAGGAGCCAGTCTTTGAATTTATCTCAAAACAAACTATGATATCATTACATACTATTTAGCCAAAACCTAGATTGTAGAATAGTTGGTTTGATGAGGGTTCCATTAGAAATTTTAATAAAGTGTAGGCATTTGTTTTAGGAGGCATGTTGTCCACTTCACTTGTCGAGCCCTCTATTTGGGAGCGCCAGCCAGCAGGAGTCGTGTTACAACATTATTGTTACAGTTTGAGTGCAACGAGGTGTATGACAGAAGAATTTAGGTTTTAAAGACAAATTATAACTGCATAATTATTGTTATAAATTATGATATCACTAGTGTTGTTGAGTAGCGTTGAGAAGTCTAATAACCACTGTAATTTATTTATTATTCACTATGATTTCAATATTAAAGATCGCTGTAGTTGCATAATTTTATTGGTGAATTAATTTCTAAGTTGTTAAAATGTCATCGAGCCATAATAATTGAAAATATATTCTTTTCAAAAAATTTTTTGTTTCATTTAACCACTTAATACCTAATTAAATACTGTACAACATTGCAGTAAAGTTGGAAAGACGTTGCTTCGAAATATTAAGCAACATAACTTGAATCACTGTACAATGCAAATTATCAGTACCGAGGCCGTTGGTTACGGTAGCCCTGATGTCCCCTGTCTTCGTAACCACTGTAGTCATTGTAGCCTCTTCTTTCATAAGGACCTTTGTCACCTCTGTCACGTCTGTCATAGTTATCTCTATTGCCTCCATACCTTTCATTATCTCTTCCACCACCCTGCCTCTCATATGGGTGATTCCGTCTATTATTCCTTCGGTCATTCCTACGTCCTGCATTGTTGGGGACCCACCATGACTCTATTATGGGTGGTATGGATGGCTCCAAGTTAAATACTTTCATGAATTCCTCATCTTTTTCAGTGAAACGGTCTTTCAGCTCTTCTTCACACTTGGCCAGGAATTCATTGTCTTGAGTCGATAAGGTGTCAGTGGCTGCCATTGTTATTGAATTGTCCTGGTAACTTCAGTAGAGAGTTTGCAACTGAAATAATATCAAGCATTACTATTAACCAAGTGCCTGCTCAGGTTTCATTTAGTATCCCAAACCAGTGGGATGATGATGAAAACTCATGCAAACAAATCACATTTTCGGATGATTGGCTCTAAACAAATAAAGGCTGAAAAGTATGACTCCAAAAATTGGTGAATGCTTCCTGACTTTTTGTTTATTGTGAGGCATGTCATATGTGTGGTAATTTTTTTATGAGTTATGAATGGTAGACAAAACAAGAACATTTACAATATTTATGTACAACAACAGTAAACTGGGATCAGTAAGAGGCTATGCATAGGATGCATTGTGGCACTGCACCGCAATGAGTGGTACAACGCCATAGTGAATTATGTGGTGTGCATTAGTATTTCTATATGCTGTAACACTGTTCAGGTGCCGCGCCGCTGCCGCCGCAATGCATCGTGTGCATAGGTTTTGAGACAAAACTTCTAAACATTAGACACCAAGCCAACCAATTTCATCACGTAAAGATATTTACAGGTTTCACCAATAAGGCTTGATAAGGCTAAACCAAAGAAAGGCTTTGCAGAGTCTAGAGCTGTGGTAGGCTCAAATAACCATCCAATGTGAGCGCCACACCTCGGACATATGCAGGGCTTCCAATAGTATCCTGGAAACCATGAGTTGTCCCACTGCCACTGAAATTGTGTGCACTTGAGTGAATGTCTAGTCTTTCAGAGAATATCAGGTAAAGATTAATCTGAAGGCTGAGGCTTCAATAGCCGCCCCAATGATATCTACCTCGCCGACACCTTCACAGTCTGATTTTACCGATGTGATTACAGGATAATCAATCGAAAACGAATTAGATAACACTTGGACAAGGACACTCTCTTTGTCGAATAAAGTCTCGTTGAATGCGTACTGAGACTCCGGGCTTGGTTTGGGGAACAAGTAATGAGAATCTGAGATCTCCGTCCCACAGCTTCTGCATAAAATAAACTCTGAAACAACATTTTTAATAACAATGTATCTAGGCCAAAGAATAACCTAATATACGAAACAACTCACCGTCAATTGAAACACGAGTACCAGCGTCAGATTCAACTTTTAATAAATCTGCCTCTTCACAATAAATTGCTGCTATTCCACCGAATAGTAGTAATAAAATTCTAGAATATAAAAACATTACCAAAAAAATCCAAGAATACGCCAAGCACAACCACAGAACACAATTGTGCAATTGATTAGGTATATTCTCTGTGAGCACAACTGTGAATGAAGCACAACTGAGTCAACAAATACGCCAAGAAAGCAAGACAACGTCACAGACTAAATAGATAGAGTAGAGATGACATGTCCATCCACCACTGGCATCAGCTGAGTTTTTTCTTTTGTTTCACCATTACTAATCTGAGGTTTTACATAGTTGGTTTAACGTTCTGTCTGAGGTTTAATGTTATTGTTCTAAGATAGTTTTTTTTTGCGTTATGGCCCTGCCCTGGAATTTGGAAAAGGTATTAGCATCAGCTGTTAATAGCATTGGGAAATAAAATAAACAAAAATGAAGAATGTGTACAATGTTACATTGTACACATTCTTAAAATCATGTAAATGCTTATTTTCGAAAATACAACTTACATATTAATACATAATTTACAAAGGAAACTAAATTTTAATATTGTTCTTACTCAAACACTTTGCTATATACATTTTTATATTATAACTACATAGGAGGCAGGATGCAGAGGAAGAAAAAGGGACACTAAGGGAAATCAGGAAAGCAAAAAAGAAGGAATGATCACAATCAGAGCAGGAAAATAATATGTGATTAATATCTCCCACGTCAGCTCCACAGGCACAGGCAGGACTCAGCACAATGCCAAGTCTCGGCTTTGCGGAGTGTCGGAGTTGAAGTGTGGCCTAGTCGCATTCGGGTCCGACTTGATGTAAATTTCTTACTGAACTTGGCACCAGCAATACAAAACCAGGGCTTTAGCGAAATATTGGGTGGGATATTGAGGTAATGGATGCCTTTTGACAGGGCTTCTACGCAGTTTGTATCTCAGGAAACCTGGACATAAGATTTGGAGGTTTTTACAAAACTCATGAATTTTACAATTCGTTTTAATTCCAGACATCAGTGTCATCAAAATAATCCTTATTATTATAGTAGCCCTTTTGGCACATAGTGTACCTACTTAAAACATTTTTTGACCCGCTTTTCAGTGAAACTTTATATCTTCAGGGATTTTATTATACAAACGTATACAATATCCCATAATTAACCTTTATAATACCGTAACCGTATTAACCTTTGCCAGCCTAAATCTTGGGATCAAAAGTTTGTGTTTATTTCTAGTATATGCATTGTGTTGGCTATCTGCAGTTTTAAAGTTGCTAATATTTTTCCTGACATACATAAGATTTTCATAGATATACTGGTTGGCAACTGTCAGGATGTTTGTTTCTTTAAAGAAATCTCTTAACGAATCAATATATATATATATACAGTCGTCGTCAACTAATTAGGGACAATCTCTAGTTAAGCCAAATTGTGAATATTATTTTATTTTCCAACGAGTCTTAGCAATATTCCATATCTTTTACATGTAAGTTTAATTAGTCATTTATGTGCGCGATTATACAAACAATAACAACTTCTTAAACATTAAACCTCTTTACAGTATAGCTGATATATTATCATAGTGCTATTGGTTCAAAGAATGCTGGCAGGGCATTTAATTAGGGACACTGAGGTATTGCGTTCTAATTTCAAAATTGGAATTTTAATACTTTTTTGTTTCTTTTCTTATTGTTTAGTGGTCGTTTTGGCGGCAATCCAGATTTTTTATTTTAAGTTTTGAGAATTATTTTGAATAATAATGGGCAAAAATAAAAGTTGCGATCCAACACTACGAACAATTATCACGAAGTTTGTCGAGCGTGTTTGGTCATACCGAAGGATAGCACAACATTTAAATTGTTCAAAAACTATGGTATGCAATGCAGTGCAACATTTCAAGCGCTATAACACAGCTTTAAATGTGTCCAGAACAAAAAGATCGAGAAAAACGACTCCGCAAGAAGATAGAATGATAACCAGGTTAGCTAAGGAAGATCCGTTTCTAGGCCCTATTTTAATTAAACACGAAGTGTTTGGGGCAAACGAAAGAGCCGGTGTATCTGCGAGGACCGTTCGACGACGTTTGAAGCAGGGTTGTTCGGAAGAGTGGCTCGCAAAGTACCGTTGTTGGAGAAAGAACATAGAAATGCCCGTTTGGCGTTTGCACGTAGGTAAATATGGACATTGGACCTACGCCCAATGGCAACATGTACTTTTCTGTGACGAGACCAAAGTTAATTTGATTTCTTCAGATGGAAGGCAATATGTACGGCGTCCTGTAAAAGCGGAAATTAATCCAAGATTCACAAAAAACAGGTGAAACATGGCGGTGGAAACATTAAAATGTGGGGTTCATTTTCGGGACGTGGATTGGGACCTGTGAGGAAAGTTCAGGGTAACTTAGACCAACATCAATACAAAGCAATATTGGAAGAAATTATGCTTCCCTATGCTGAGGAGCATCTCCCTATTATATGGCCGTTTCAGCAGGATAACGACCCGAAACATACCGCCTATTCAGTCAAGTCGTTTCTTACCAGTCAGTTTGTATCGGTGCTAGATTGGCCAGCAAATAGCCCGGACCTCAACCCAATTGAGCACCTTTGGCACGAAATCAAGAGAAAAGTTGCCACTTATCGCAACACAAATTCGGATGAACTTCATGAAGCTTTTTGTGAGGCATGGGCAAACATTCCTGTCGAAACATGTCAGAAACTGATAATGTGTATGCCACATCGGTGTCAAGCGGTAATTACTAACAATGGTTTTGCTACTGGGTACTGATTTTACACGTAATAAAATGGAGCTGTTAAAGATTTTATAACACTGAAGATTATAAGTTTTGTATTGTAAGTTCTGTATTTTTCATTATACTTTACTGTCCTTAATTAAATGTCCACTACAGAATTGTACCTTAATATTTAATACATGTTTAATCTTTGATATTAAATACTTTTTCTATTTATTAAATCTTTTATTTACTGCCATTTATAGCATAATAATCGGACCACATTATGCAAATAATAGGTGCTGAGAAATCAACAGGGTTTTATATTTAAATGTACATAACCGGTTATAGCCCTTCACTATCTTGAATGTCCCTAATTAGTTGACCACGACTGTATATATATCTTTGAACGTGAAGAGCACTGTTGCCTGAGATACAGGTCTAGAACCTAGTTCAGGCACAGAAGATAATTGTTTATATGCAGCTTTGCCTCAAATATAATACTAGTAATAGTAATACCCCTAAAATGTAAACAACTTGTAATTTTTTTTAAAAGAAATAAAGATAATTATATTTAAGGAGACCATAACATTCTCCAGAATATACTGAAGATTCGGGAGGAAGTCTAATTTTTAACATACTTTAAACAGCCAACAATAAAAACGACGTAACCTCTTTAACTTCATTTCATTTAATTTGGAACCGTAATAGAAAACTAATTTAAATTTTCACTGAATATAATGTGGTATTACGATTGAATACCTAACCAAAGGATAAAATAAAAAAATTGTATTTCTTAAGGATTCGCGATACCCATACAGTTATATATTAAACGGGTCTAATCGCGATTATTTATTACGTAAAACGTAAATACTTTATTTCCCGACATAAAACCCGCTGGAAAGTCTCTGCTGCTCAAGCATTTATGCCCTGAGCTTGAGCCCAAAGGCAAATCTACTAGGTGCTTCACGGACTGGAAGAGGAATATCATTCCAACACTTGGACCCCGCATAGTATTAGCTGCCATGAAATGCCATAGTCACGGATGTATTCATCCGTGGCCTTAGTTCGGTGCGCGAGGACACAGATGATCTCGGATCAAATTGAAACTTTTGGAGAAATGCGTTTTGGAATCTCATTAAGGTTGTACTTGTATTCGAGATTACGGTGAACTAATCTATGTTTCACACTTTGGTGAAATCGGCCCTAAATAATAGCATTAATCTGAGGTTACCATCGACATTGACACATCGTTTGACAACTTTGACAGCTAGAATAGAAAAAATATCTTGAAAAAAGTGTTGTTGTGTTGGTTTGGGTGGTTTGATAAGGTAGCAGAATTGAATTGAATTTTCTCATCAAAGCTGTTTCGTGAAAAATAGCAAAAATGAGTGAGAGTGTAAACATAGATCTGTCAGGGGAAATGAATGCAACAGCGGAGAAGCGAGGTTTACAAAAGTATGTCAATGACGCCGAGCTGTAAGTTAACACTAATTTCAGCTACGTGGAGATGTTTGGGCTTTTAGTGGTTGTTACGCTTATCACGCCTTACATTGCAACTACGGAAAGTTTTACTGTTTTTTTTGCGTAAGGAATCATATCCATTTCAACATCAATCTGATTCTGTGACATTTAAACGGTTTTAGGATTACGGTTATTACGAACTTTACTCACCTAACTGCTTGTCATTTCTACATTGTCTTATTATATATTTATACCTATAGTACTCACTGCAGAGCTGAACTCTCATAGAGAAAGCCCATATTCTGTCATTCTCTGAGACAAAGTCTAGCTTTAACACTCATATCATCTATGTGGATGGTTTGTAACAAAACTGAAAAAACAGTCACTGTTACATCCCTGCATTTGAACCCACAACCTCCTGATTGAAAGGCCAATGTTATTCTCCTCTGATACCACCAATTCTTTCAGGCTTATTAAATGTCATCAACTAAACCATTCTCAGTATACATGATCTGGACACACCAAACTGTTTGACATAGTATTCATGTGTAAAATGGTTAGTTAAAGAAAGGGATTGGATAACTATTTGTTGCTTCTTGCTCTTACAATTTTGCCATCTATAATGTGTGTAAGAGAGAGACCAATAGGTATTAAGTAAGAAAGTCCATAAGAAAGATATTTACTGCGTAGCTAATTAAAATGAAATAAAACGGTTTCTGATTTCTTTAGCACTTAATCCCTACCTATAACTGGAGAAACTTATTTTATTTCCAGGGTAGAAATTATTACTTCTACCTGAGTGCTTAGTGCGAGTTTGACAGATCCAATCGAATAACTTTACTACCGCGTTAATCGAGCATCGAGTAGTGAGTATGAGTAAGTTAACCGTTTGAACTGGCAAAACGCTGTCACAGTACAACTCGCACTGGCGTTTATTTGTGTTTTGGCTGGTAAACGTGTTCACTTCTTAACGTAAATCATTACAACTCGCACTCAGCAATTTTAATTTCCATACTTGTCGCTAGGTGGCGCTTCCTCGATGCCATAGAAATATGAGTTTACGTTAACTCGATCAGTTAAAAAACTCGCACTAAGCACTCTGGACATATTATGCAAAGTGGCAACAACAACATACAACAAACATGATTTTTTGACATGTTTTGCTCGATATTAGTGACAGTAACAGGTAGACACTTGAAATATTTACAGGATAATCATGTAAAAACCAAAAACAATCAAGTGCAGTGATAAGACATACACGTATCAGCTCTAAGCTGCTAGTGTATCAAATAATAATAATAATACTTAGTTGTAAATTGACTTATAAATTAATAATCCAATTAAAATAAATGTAGGTCGTCTTCTTCTTCTTCAGGCTATATTAGTCCACTGCTGGACATAGCCCTCCCCTAATGAGCGCCATAGCGCAAGGTTGTGCCATCATTGGGGGGTTATGCCCATAATCCCCACGCTGGGCATGCGGGTTGGGGTCTCCCACACAACAAATGTGAATTTTAGGGTTCCATAGGTACCTCAAAAGGAAAAACTCAGCCCTTGTAGTGCCAACCTCTTTACACCATTTTTTTTATATTTCTTTAAGTAATTCTTTCTAACATTTTCAAAATTTAAAATTACGTCACCCATTTTGAGATTTCCTTAATTCTCTTGGCATTACTACTCTACTTTTCAACTAGACTACATAAATCTTCCTTTTATCTGCTTATTCTGTTTTTTGTCAAGTTTTCTGTTTATATTATAAATAAAATACACAGTTGAAGCCAGTTTTATTATTTTTAAAACACTTTACAACCTCACATTGGCGCCCAACGTGGGGCCGTCAATCTGTCCGTACTTAAGGGAATCACAATTCATGGGGTACTTTCCATTGACCTAGAACTTGTGCTACAAATGCAGGAAAAATCTTGAAACTATACAAATGTAATTAAATCATAAAAAAAATGTATTTGTTTGGGCTCTGAAAAGCTTTGAAATAACATACCTAATATGTAAGTACCAACCCTCAAATTTCTACGGAACCCTCGGTGCGTAATCCGACTCGCACTAGGCCGTTTTTTTTTTTCATTTTATATAGTATTTGTCGTTGGTCTTATTACTGTGGCGTGTGTCCTCTTTTTATATGACATGTTTTCTCTTCTTTCGTCCTCTTCTAATACAAACTAAAATAAACCGTTATACCTTATTTTGGCCTTTTCATCTCCGTAACGAAATGTCCAAGGGCACTTTCACTCGCACTAGATAGGTGAAGGGACCACTCGGACGCTGCAGTGCCCGGGACATTGTTTTAGTTGGAGTAGGCCCAGCACCTATACCATATTGACATCTTAGGTCACAGGAAGGAAGGTTAGAGACTACAATAGAGTGACGAGCCCGACACGGCAACGGCAACTAAATCTATAATTTTTTTATTGCAAAAGTATGGAAAATATTTTTTTCCGTGGTCCGGTTGACCAAACAACAGAACCGTGCCACGGGCAAGGAGTGGTATTGTAATCTCTAACTCGGAAGCATTTAACGATTATTTTAGACTAGCCGGGCCCTGC
This sequence comes from Yponomeuta sedellus, assembly GCA_934045075.1. Classification (NCBI taxonomy): domain Eukaryota; kingdom Metazoa; phylum Arthropoda; class Insecta; order Lepidoptera; family Yponomeutidae; genus Yponomeuta; species Yponomeuta sedellus. Next base: position 14,653,197 of record OW203728.1, on the reverse strand, counting down.
GGTGTATTGATTTTCCCATGGGAATAAGGTGTTTTGTTAATCCAGGGTGTCAGCTAACTCCATAGCATATTTTATTAAAATCGCTGCAGCCGTTTAGACGTGAAGAAGTAACAAACATACACACACACTCACAAACTTTCGCCTTTATAATATTAGTGTGATTATTATTATATTATTATATTATTAATTATTAGTATTGGCATGAATTCTATGTAATTGTGTAGTTAAGGACTCTTTACCCCAAAATTATGTTTATTTTGAAATGGACGTCTATTAACTGATAACGTTCATTAACTCGCAACTTCGCATTTCTGTGCAACTTTGAGTGAGACCTTTTTGAGTGAATTAATTTGATTTGTGAAACTGAGGGCAAGTTTCCTAATTGAGAATTTCGTTAAGTAAATACTTAACTGTAGTGCTGTCTCTTCGAATTTCGCAGCAAAGAACGTGACAGTACGTTTCTTAAGTAAATATTTACTACTTTAAATATGTACATGAAAATATATTTTAGAACTTTATTCATTAATTATTATAGTGTGATGTGATTAGTGTCATTGAAATCGTGTCGCCCGCTCGTCGCTGGCCTGCTGGATAGATTTAAAAACTCGTATGTAATGTGTAGGTTGATGCAGCACATCCGCAGTGGTGCAGCCCCCGGCCTGGTGATGGGTCTCCTGGCCACCAGGAGACCATGGACCCAGTTTGTTGCTACCGACAACTTCAAGGTACGTAACTTTTCGTCTGCGTTGCAAAATTTAATTATTTTAATTTGTAAAAGATTAGCAAAGTGTATTTAAATTACCCGAACAGGAAAAATACTGGTTTCTCATTAAACTTTGTGCACTGAAATGTTACTGAAAGATATAATGCGTGACGGATAACTTAAACCAATTCTTCGGACTTTAAATTCTTCGGAGTCAGTGAAATGAGCGAAAGATTAAAAAAAATACTCTCACGGTTCCGACATAAAACCGACGCAGACTGCGTCGGGTTTAGTCAGGCGTGTGTTCGGAGATCTGCGCAGATTTTTGATATTAAACAGCAATCGTAACTTTTGTTTCAATCGAAAAACTGATAGTTATCAGAATCCCCATGTTAATCTGAAAAGGCATGGGGTCTGGTCGCTAACAAGAAGAAAATTTATCATACGCAATAACCGCGTCCTTGTTTAGGATTATTAGACGAATCGGTTTTAAGCTTATGCATTTTTAGGGTTAGGTACCTCAAAAGAAAAAAGCGGATCCCTTATATAATCACTTTGTTGTCCATCCGTCCGTCCTTTATTTCGGGAATAAGTCAAGGTATCAAGTTGAAATTAAATCATATACTCCAGTCTACAGTCCCTTGAAGCTATGAAAAAATCAAACTTCTAAGTTAGTGTAAAAAAAAGGTACGGCCGTTTATGCCTCAAAAAATTCTATTTTGACCTTCAAGGAAATCAAAATTCATAGGGTACTTCCCGTTGACTTAGAACTACAAAACGAAGTAATATACGAAGTTATGTCTAATACTACAAATGCAGGGAAAAATCTCAAAACGAAATATTTGTAAGCTCGGAAAAACTAAGAGACTTAATCCCTTTCTAATTATAATATGTACTTAAGCAGCCCCAAATACTGTACGTGTACGGAACCCTAGGTGAGCGAGTCCGACTCGCACTTGTCCGGTTTTTAGTCCGGTTGCTAGCAGAATTGCTATATACCCTGTATATACCAATTCTGCTAATAGGGTGACAGGAGAAAAATCTTGGAATCTGTACAACTTGAACGTTTCAGGCTCCAGCATCAATCCCGCGGCTGTCACGCCGCTTCTACAGGAATGTGGAGTATTTTCAAGCCAACTACTTGATTGTATTCCTTGGACTGTTTGCTTACTGTCTGTGAGTAAACACACTATTGTATTCATTGTATTAAGCCGCGTAATGGCATAGTGTCAGTTTCTGAATTGAGAATTTCACTAAGTAAATACTTGAGTAACGTTCTGTCACGCTCTTTGCTGAGAAATTCTAAGAGACAGCACTATAGTAAACAATTTGCTTAGCGAAATGCTCAATCCAGAAAATGGCCCTCTGTCTTTAATACATATAGACAAAGTTTCAAAAATTAAGAAGAACGAATATATTTTTTTTAGAAATTAAGTTAAAAGCCAAACTCAAAATATTAGGCCCAGGCTCTCAAATATACTAAAACAGAACTTTTTTTTATGGGACAATGCACATTAATTAAAACTTTACAACATCGATTCCGTCCTTTTCACTATTACATAATGTGGTTTTCAATGACTAAAGTATATTTTGCGCATTATAAATCACTTAAGTCTGATTTGGATTTTTTTTTGCTAAAAGGGTATGGATCTGACTTATATGAAACGTTTCAGCAGACGAAAGTGATGCAGGTACTTTAAATCTACTTTTTTTGCCAATTTTTCATGTTGTACATTTTATGTTTCAGCATCACATCTCCCTTGCTCTTGATTGCCATGGTTGCAAGCTTCTTTGGCTATCGGAAGTTAACTTCGGGACCTAACAATTGGAAGGTACTATCTATTCAACTATGGAGATATATTATTTAACAATGTTTTTATTCGCAAATAATATGACTAAACATTTTTATTATTTTTGTAGCCAAGAGTAAGTTATACATTATTATGTTTGGGTATTTTCTGGAGCCTTTCTTATGTAAATACTGTGCTACCACTCGCTAAGCTTTTTTCAAATGAATCTTGTACTGTTGACAGCGGATCCATTTTTACATTTTCGTTGCAGTCATCCGAAACATATCGGATGTTAGGAGATACTCGTATAGTACTTACTGACTTCATATTTCTAGGCCAAAAGGGTTTATAGATTTAATTTTGATTCTCTTCTTTATTGTACTGTGGATCTCACCGCTACCCAATTTAGTGATAATCGCACTTATGCCGTTCGCTGTAAGAGCTGCGATGGCTCTATTGAAATCGGACACTACTTATTTAATTCACTGAATGACGGTACATAACAATAATATTTTAATTAATAATTGTTCAAATTAGAGGACAAGAACGTCTGGAATTAAAATCAGTTCAATGCATGAGCATTAATTGAACTAAAAATTTCACTATTTATTAAGGACCTGAAAAATGTTTTATGTCTATTTCTTCTGACTGTCTATTTATTCTTACTTGTCCAATTTAGTAAACAAGATTCTACCCTTAAACTGTGACTTTTTAGTACAAAACTGCCATATTTCTATAAATGAAGTAACCCGGAAGACTCTTTTAGATAACACGCTGCCAATTTTATAAACATAGTTCATGATAGTTCATGAATTTGCGAGAAAATGTCTAGTTTAGGCATCTGATCTCAATTTTAAGGTTAGAATCTTGTTTACTAAATTGGACAAGTAAGAATAAATAGACTGTAACACAAAACAGTTTAGATCTTGAAATGAACACATTCGTTTTAACTTGCACCGTTGCATTAAGTCGCAGTTTTTGAGCTACCTTGAATAACAGTTGACTTTTGTAGATTGGTGGCTATGAGTTGAGCAAGACCCATCAGTACATAGCGGGCGCTGCCTGCTCGATGGCTCTCTGCTGGCTTGCTGGCGCTGGCGCGGTCCTCTTTTGGGTGCTAGGTAAGAGAAAAAAATATTACTTCGATAAGAAAACATTGGCCAACTGCGAGCCCGGCGCGCTCATTGAAGTTTCTTCTTCAAAAGTGAAACTTTAGGCCTGCGCAGACGAGGGACTATCCCCCGGGTACTTTTTTGTCCGTCAATATAGATCTCTTATAAATTGTATTGAATAAAGCACACGAAGGACTTTAGTACCCCGTACAAAAAGTGCCTCAAGTTACCGAGGACATCAAGAGACCGGACTGGACAAAAGTTCGGTGTTTTCTTTTAAAACGCTTTTTCTTTTTCAACTTCGTGTAAATTACAACACAATGTAATCTCACAATATTTGCTTCCATAGCGTACGCTTAATTTCCGGGGAACAAATCCCTTAGGGACAAAAGTCCCTCGTCTGCACAGGCCTTTAATAGTTTTATGTCTGATCAGCAATTCTTTTGTCAACAGCTGGTATTTCTTAAGTACCTCCCGGCAATACAATCACTTGTTCTGGCCCTAAACTAGCATACTCTGGACACCCAGAGTCTTGCCATTTGTACGAATCGGGTATCAACAATGCGAATCGAACGCATCACGACCGATTTTCAAACCAGAGATCGTCCCCATAGCACAGATTAGATAATTAGCCATAGCACATTGTATTCTAATTTGGAATTAGCGGGCTCATGTAATTTTTACCACGTTGTCATCACGTTCTGCGATTTGACGCCCACAGGCCTCCCTCATGGTTTTTTACCGCTCATATAATATGTCCAAATATCATGAATCGGGATTAACGATGACCATGATACATAGTGAAAGTACAGTGATAGTATCCTAATACAGTGCACCCATTAGGAGTAGTGATGGTGTTACAATACTGTCATACACGGTTTCGATATCAACCTTTGTATGTCCCCACTGCTGGGGCACACTCCACTACGGGGGCCAAGTCCGGGTTCGTGGAGGATTATAAGACAGTGGCAGGCCTCACTGTCAGAAATTATCAATCCGTCCATAAGGCCTCTGACATGGCTAAATGACTGCCATTACATGACAGCCGGCACCAACGGCTTAACGTGCCTTGCGACAAAATGCCACTACCGGTAGTCACGGGACGGTCATCCATCCTACACCTGACCGCGCCTGTTGTTAATTCAAGTGATTCCAAATACTTGGTTTGACTAGGCTACGAGTGCTTCACGGTTGTTCTGATGATATTAGGAGCGAAACCAACCTCGACTTTGTCATCTGCAGGCGCGACGGTGACCGTGGTAGCGCTCCACGCGGGCTTCTACGACGCTGAGGCGTTGCCCGCTCCCGAAGACCCGGAAAAGTTCCCGATGATCGAGCAGGTCTGACACAGCGAGCTGCCGCTGTTTCTGCCGCCGCCAGGACGCCTTTCGCCGCCAGGACGCCTTTCGCCGCCAGGACGCCTTTCGCCGCCGGCGCTCCATCTGCCGCGGCACAACTAAAGGACTAACTACGTTACCTACGGGCCGGCGACCTGCGGCACGAATTCAATTTACAATAAACCCTTGAATTGTAAGGTACTACGTACTAGAGGAAACATTCTAAACAAGTTACAACCAATAGGCGTGGTTTAAAAAAAATTAAGTTCTGTTGTTTTTTTTCAAGAAAATAGGTAATTTTGAGCCTCGGGCCGAATATTGTGATTTGAACTTCTTTAATGAATTATTATTAAAACAAAGAAGAATTAATCTACGAGACCGGAAGTACGGCATACACGGGAATACGTCATTAAAAAAACAAAACTAAAAAATCCTAATCTGTGCAAAAGTAGAAGTTATCTTTTTTCACTCGCATCTGAAGCGAACTTTATAAGGTCAAATGAATGTCATACACTTATTCGCAAAAATAAAAGAATCAGTAAATATTATTAATTTATGATTGTAGCATTGTATTTACTGAGCTTATACCTTTATAATGCTTTATCATTTAAATTATTACCAATATTTATAACAAAGCCTGCAACTCTCACTACACAAAAGTTATTTGCTATGTCTCCTCTAGTACGTAGCGGCGGTAGCCTTATTGATTACAAAGGGCTAGGAATGTGCCAACGCCACGATACAAACCGCAACACTCCTTATATATACCTACTTGTGAGGTTAGAGTACAATACTAGTGCCCATTACTTATACGGGCGACGATCACCAAGTATCACTGGATAGTCTGGGTATTAAGTACCTTGGTACCAACCCTTTGTATGTCCTCACTGCTGTGGCATGGGGCTCTACGTGCATCCGCAGTGGTAATAAGTACTTTACCTCTTTAAATTACAGTTTTGGAATAAAGAGTTATCTAACTTGCTATCTAACCATCCATAAATTATGTCACAGCATTTCGTGATTTTTTAATCCCTCCCCCTTCCTTGTCACATCGGGTTACATTTGTGAGACTCACCGCCTCCCTAGTGTAAAGTCACATATTTTGCAATTATACATTTAGAAATGATTGAGTTCAAACAGCAGTTCTGAAATTAGTTTTATATCAAGAAAGAAAGAAAATGTATTTATTTGTCGACACAATACTCAAAACAAAACAAAAACACATAACAATCCCATTACAAAAAAAAAAATCAAAAAAAAAGACACAGGTAAAAAATAAATCAACTTTACAACACGAAAACAACAACAGTTGCAAATAGTTGAAAAAAACAAGAGTTCCAAATGTTTTGAGTATTTCGTTTATACTGCAAAGTTCGCGTTTTAACACGTACATTTGAAAACGTGACGTCACGAAATTTAGGACCCTTCCCACCCGCCTAACACACTTCGTTGACCCCGTCCACCTCTTAACGTGTGACGTAATTTATGCATGGTCCCTCGGAAGGAAGGAAGGCCAATGAGATGAGATAAAGAATGTAAACAAACGGACTATTACTGAGTTACATTGCGATAGTGAGCGATAATTAATTAATAAGTAATAATTATCTCTATCCTTGTCACACTCATGCAGTAATGGCGTCATTTAATCGACGACAGCTGTCGTTGCGTATTTCGTGGTACAGGAAAACTTTCAGTACGGCAGTTGTCAACATTTGGTTTCATCCGCCATTTTGTGAACTATAGTTCATTCCTGTTTAGATTGCCTTCGAAGTGATACGAGGACAACTTTTATAGCCATATTGACAGCATGATTGATAATACTATGGATAGTTTTGTCATAAATACGGCTGATTCGTACTCTTTCGGTGAATCATGTTTGACTGACAGACGACAGCGATTAGAATAGGGAATCCGAAATTTGTATCAACCATTATTTATTCAAATAAAAATGTTTTGAACCTCTGAAACTTTATTTACATTCTTTATCTCGTCTCATTGGCCTTCCTTTAGTCTCATAATTTTATGGATGATTTTTTATTGATAACGTGGCGCCTGCACGTTCCCGGCTCTTGGTCAATTTACGATTTCGGTATCCAGATGGCTTTGATGTCTTGTCTTACTTATCTGGCGATAACCAAACTTAGGACATCACTAGCGGGTTCGCCATCAATGGGTCAACCTTAATAAAAAACCATCGATGGGTCAACCATATTAAAAAATGTATTTAAAATCATACTTCACACTATTATTATGAAGGCGAAAGTTTGTGAGTGTGTATGTTTGATACTTCTTCACGTCTAAACGGCTGGAGCGATTTTAATAAAATTTAATATGTAGTTAGCTGACACCCTGGATTAATACATAGGCTACGTTTTACAGCGGGAATATGTCTTATTCCCATGGGAAAATCGATAAACCGCGGGTAACATGGCGGTGCACAGCTAGTTATTAATAGAACCTTTAGCTTTGAGATATTTAATGTAGGTAATTTTTCTTTGTTTTAAAACCCATCGATATTATTATTTATTACTATAAAATTGTGTAACTTAGTTGTTTTTTCTCTTTATCTGTAGAAATCAAGATTCTCTTGACGAATCGCTTTCAAACGTGTACGGTTAAAAGATATTATTAATATCAAAATATTATTTTTTTAATGCACTAACCCGTGCTAAGGACAATTTAAAAACCTACTTAATCTGTACGTAATACAGAGAATATTGTAAAGATGTTCGAAATTTCACTGATGCCGGTGAGTCGCCCATTAGCTCAGTTGGAAAGAGCGCTGGCACGGATAGCCAGAGGTCGCGGGTGCGAATCCCGGCATGGGTGTAATTTTTAGCCTCTAAGTAGGTTTTTAAAAAGATATTTGTATATCGAACTTTACACTTCATAATTCAAAATTCGACTCAATTATTTTGCCTTTGACATAAATAAGGTCCCAGTTGACTAGAGTGCCTACTTGCCTAGAGAAAAGCCTTTCTCTGGTAGAGTTTCATAAAACTACAATAAATTCGTGTTTTATCATGACAATTTTATGAACATTGTGTAGCAGGGGCTTCCTGTTAATCTGAGAGTTAATCAACTTTGCATGGTATCATAGAAAACCATGAATTGTAGTTTTCTGAAACAGGTCCTTCTGTCTCTTGACTCTACGAGCGACAATCTGAAAGAGAGTTGTTGTATGTTTATAACTTTTTTGTGATACTAAATTCTATATAAATGTACATAATTTCATAACAACATTTATTTATACTATTTTTATTTTTAATGCACTAACCCGTGCTAAGGACAATTTTAAAAACCTATTTAGAGGATAAAAATTCCATACATACGTAATACAGAGAGTAGTGTAAAGAGGTTCGAAATTTCACTGAGGCCGGTGAGTCGCCCATTAGCTCAGTTGGCAAGAGCGCTGACACGGATAGCCAGAGGTCGCGGGTTCGAATTTTTAGCCTCTAAATAAGTTTTTAAAACGTTTATTTATTTTTCCGTGAGTACTTAATTCGCGCCATAAACAAAGACACCATAATCAGTGGTCATCCATAAATTGCAACAGCACTTGAATTTCGTGATTCTTGGAACTTCTCCGTCATCATCATCATAGACAGCACGAAGGCGCGAGTCACGCGTTTTATGGCGGTAGTATTAGAATTTTACAATTAATGGTCTGTTAGCTTTTAGGATATACCTCGGGCTCTAGGGAAGGCTTCGGTTTTCGCCGAAAGCACACAAGTGTAATACTACTTCCTGTTCTGTATATACCTTTTCTTCGCTATTGAAAAGTTATGTAAAGTCAATCGGTTCTATCCGGTAGTAGCCGAGGTATATTCTAAAAGCTAACAGACTGTACTGGAAAGTCGGCCTTTGACGTTAGAACGCTAACGAGGGACTTGCGTCGTTCTATGCTTGTCTCATCACAGCTGATCACATAATTTCTTTTTGCATTCCAACGTTTGCATACGTCTAAGTATACAAGGGAATGGAAAACCTGGGAAATAGTTTTTGACTACTTACAGAATACTATTAAAAACAAGTATACTTACATAAAGTTAACCCTGCATCCCGGAGAGGAAGACAGGGACCAGAAATAATCTAACTACCTTCCAATAAGCAAATGTTTGAAATTCTTGCGAATTTGAAACAAATTCAAGTATTGCTAATTAGGTAGGTAGGTAGGTAGTCGGGGCTGTAAGTGATGCAATTTGCTTAAGCCAGATGTCGCTGCCTGTACGTAATACAGAGAATAGTGTAGAGGTTCGAAATTTCACTGATGCCGGTGAGTCGCCCGTTGGCTCAATTGGTAGAGCGCTGGCACGGATAGCCAGAGGTTGCGGGTTCGAATCCCGGCATGGGTGAAATTTTTAGCCTCTAAATAAGTTTTTAAATTTGTCCTTAGCACATTAGGGTGCTAGTGCATTAAAAATAAAAATAGTATAATTAAGTTTAGAGTTTATACCTATTATAATAAATAATTTTCATTAAACGGGTCTAATCGCGTTTATTTATTAGGTAAAACGCAATTACCTTATTTCCTTCATCATCACGCGTGAACTGGTGGACCACTTTCGCAAATATTGTTGTTGTGTTTGTTATTGTCAGAAGAAGTCCTTCCTTAAAAACAATTCAACATTCGTAGTTTGGACTACGTCTATCGGCTCAACTATTCTCCAATAAATCTTCTGTGCGTTTATAATTTAATTATTATGAGCGCAGTACTGTTATGAATACCCAGCTGTCCATGTAAAAATCACACTTAAATTCTAAGTTAGATTAATCAATTAGTGCTCGATTGTTAATTGGTCAGTGGAATCGGAAGCTTACAAGTTGTTATTTTTAACTCCTTTAAATAATGTAACAGTCCTGTTGAAAGCGGGAGGGCAATACTCGTCAATACTGACTGCCTCATTGGTCGAGCGGTATCACGTCTGATTACGATGCCGGAAGTCGTGGGTTCGATTCCCACTGGGGTCCGCCGTTCATTCGTACAAATGTCCTTAGTCTGAGACTTCTGATAGTACTTCCATGTTTGTACACGATATGGTATGCTGGTTTGGGTGTTGCGATGCACTTCGTAAACACGAAAAAATATTACTTATATGATTCAATGTTGCAGTTGGTATAGCCAGTTAGCTTTTAGAATATTCCTCGGCTACTATCGGTAAAACCAATTATATTGCAAAAAGCTAGTATTGTTATTTATAACTTTCCAAATAGTGAAGAAAAGTTTTATACAGAGCAGGAAGTAGTATTACACTCGTGTGCTTTCGGCGAAAACCGAAGCCTACTCTAGAGCCCGAGGTATATTCTAAAAGCTAACAGACTGTAACTTTAGTATACGATGACGTAACATCTTCACTCAATTACGGTGTGCAAAAAAAATATTGTCACGCGTACCTATCGGACACAAAGGTGCTAACCGTACTTATGCATGATGAAGGGATACAGGGAGGCATCACATTCCAGGAAGGTGCGATATGACCATGATGTAGATATGGAACAGCTATTTTAAAGTTGGCTCTTTTTTCTGTTCTGTCGCTTCTGCCAAGGCTAACTAACGTTGTTTGTATTTACGAATAGAATCCCCCATTTTTGAATAGATGGATTTTGTTACTTGTGTGAAGGTACAGAGCGTATGGTATGTTCGATGGTTACCTAACGAACCACGGCATTTGTCATACTATCTATTGTAAAGGTTTATGTGCTGTGGTTATCAAATCTGTGGGTGATCTCTCATCATGTACATGGTGCTTTATATTTATGAAATAAAATATGTAATTACATACCTAACTACTTTCTAATTAATAATAATCAAAATATTAGCCAGTACTTTATGGACTCTCTTGTAAATATTAATAAATTACTTTTCGGGAATTTACTAGTTTCATTTTATGGCTCCAATACCTGAATAAAAGATGAGATTTAAGAAAATCATGTCCTTTAATACTATAAACTAAAGAATACAAAAGTAGGTAGCAAATGTAAAACAATACCTTTGTAAGTTATCAAAACAAGTAGTGGTCCTTTGCAAAGAGGAATAGGCAAGCACAAAGGCCATGTTGTTGTCATGCACAAAATACATTGTGTTACATACTTAACTTTCATGCACCGAAAAATTAAAAGTTTGTCAAAACAAGACACAAACTTCACTTTTGTTAGTGGGGCATACATACTTATGCTGGCTGAAATTTAAGGGACCTTGCTATGAGCAATTATTTATTTCACATAAAAATATATCATGAAAGGAGCTTTAGGTCGCTTGCGCAAACTATCAGACATGACTATGTAATTGTTAATACGAGGGTAAGCTCTATGCAGAAAATAAGCACAAAAAACATCTTGCATCATGATTCATGACATTTGCAGAGCTTTAAATGGACACAGAGGAAATTGACAACCCGGCTATTTGCTAATCCCTCAGTATGTATTAATCTATTTGCTTATGCCTGAGTATGTATTAATCTATTTGCTTATACCTGAGTATGTATTTATCTATTTGCTTATCACTATGTATTTATTTATTTGCAATTTCAAAGGTTTTGGCGCAAGTTGGCCTAAGTGCCCCCAATTTCATAAGCTGATAACACTACTTAACAAAAGTTGTCAAACCACAAAAATTTCACTGTTATAAAATTTTTGGTCAATTAATTGTTACATCAGTCATTCTATAGGTATCAAAGTACATGTAGCTTAGAGTAAAAAAATATGACTATCAATATCCTAACATTCAGTTATAATTTAACCACTGTTATAAAATTTTACAATTCATTTCAAACGCTATGCAGTCAATTATACTTTAAATATGAATAAAATATACCTCTTACAGTCAACAACTTCATAATTGCACTATGTTACGCTACTGCAACTTTGATGAGGATAAAATTATGCTCTGAGCAACAATTGATAACATTTCAAAACAAGAACACAATGTTCTCATTCAATATAAAATTTTCATTTTCAAAAGCCTGGGAAGACATAATAGAAGAAATCTTATCACAAAAGTAAATCTTAATAAATAAAAGTTGTTGAAAAGGAAAAAAAAATGTCTCGAAATCAGAATTTCATTTTGCGCTGAAAATATTATGTAAATAAAGACAAATCACAACATAATGCCATTGTTAATTCTAGTCAGTTCCATATCAGCTACCAGTAGGATCTCATCCCACTTGTGAGAGGGGGTGGTGGGAGGGGTCGTGAGACCAAGTTTCAGTTCTTTATTTGAGATCGGTGTTGTGAATTCTAGCTTCCTCTTGGAGCGGCCAGTGAAGTGTTGGCAAGGAGTGGTCCTCTCAAGACTACTGGACTCAGTCAGAGGTGTAAGTGGGGATGGAGTGAGCAGCATAAACTCTGCTTTAGTAGACTTTTTCAACTTAATTGGACCAACATATCGGAACACTGGCTTCTTCAATATCAAGTTACCAGAAACTTTTTCTATTAGGCCAATTGAAATAAATACATTGGCAATGTCATAAAGCCTCCTAACCTTGGACTTGTGTTGACGCTCCAACTGCTCAGAAGTCAGGATCACATTGTTCTTGGTGGAGTTGTCTATCAGCACTCGCACAGCCATTTCCAGGTTAATCAATGTGTTCTGAAAGCACAATTAAGTGTTGATGAAAATAATAGCATGTAAACTTGTATATATATATATATGTATATATTTTTAATGCCACAAGTGCTAAGGACATGGGTGGAATTTTTAAACTGTTTATAAACTATATAAACTGTTTAGTGGCACTTACAGGAGGCTCAACCAGGAAGAGCATGAGAAACCTCTGTGCCATGACACCCAAAGTCTTATGCTTAGGTGGAGGAGGCTTGGGGGCTTTGCCTCTCAGTGCATCAGACAGTCTTAGATGTTCTCCCTGCTTTTTGAGCATCCGCAGGAACGAATTAAGCCTTGAGGCCCCATGCCAGAGATAGGTGTTCTTCCTTTGGTGGACCGCACACTGCATTGCTTCCAGTATGTTTATGATGTCGTACATCCGCCGCTTCTCAACCCCTAGCCGGGCCGCGGTGATGTCTAACTGGATTTCAACTGCGCCATTGCCTTGCATGGGGTACAAGGACAAGAATCTGCAAAGAAGAACACTTGAGATCTGTTCTACTGTCAAATACTAGGTATTTGAAGCCGAAGCTCGGTTTACCTGTCACATAGTATCTGTAAGGACTTCTCTTTGCGGTGCACGGCGCTTGGAGGTGGCGTCGGATATTGCAGAGCAACATTTGTTAACAGTTTCAGATTTGCATTTGGCGACACATAACTCGACGAGTTGGTTACTTCGATTAGCGCACTTCGCTTTGGAGTACAAGTAATGTTGTCATCCTCATACATTGTGCGATAACATTATGCAGAATCCCCTTTTCTCGAAGTATTCGCGTACTTTTTGACGACCACACACAAATCAAGTTGGTTGCCGATTTTTGTAACAAGAACCACTGTTTTTGAGTGACGGACCCTTCCAGTTACTCAAGTCTGTTAGTATATTATTACATATTTTGAAGAAACTATGTTTTCTATAAGGAATAGAAAATTTTTAGCGCGTAAAATATTATAACCTATGAAATAAACAATTTTGACAAGCAGTGATTTTTTTTTAACGCGACGGGTGAGAACGGAAGGACGAAGTCTACCTTACAGACGCGTTCACTGGAAATGTTTTGGTATTCACATTTACCGTTCCACATTTTTTGAAAAATATACAGATTTGATTGTATGATTTTAATACTCTTTTGGTTTTAGTGGTTTTAGGGATCTTTAGTTTAACGGAAGGCAGCTATATTGTTTCTCTTTGATAATTGCAATATTCAGCACAATAAAGAACGCAGAACAGTAGAAGTTTCATGATTTCGTGATCCGTCGTATCTGAACGAACTAATCAGTTGATTGTTTTTTTTAACAACTTGCTATTTTAAGTGCTTAGTCAATATGCAAAATGTATTTAATATTATGTATTAAATTAAAAATGTATGGTGGAAAAAGCAAACAGTTGGGGAAAAATTTTATTTAAATATATTTTTATAATATACAACGGAAGTTGAGATATAATGGGTTTTCATCCAGTCAGTACAAATAGCAAACATCACACAACGCGAGCCATCTTGCGCCAGTGACGTCAATCGTATCAGTCTATCTCCCTCTGGCATTTTGTGATAAAGTGAGATAGTAAGCATGAAAGCACGTTTTTCGCGAGACATTGCCGCGTATGTCTAGTTATTATCTGTTGTCTATGACATTTTCTTTTGCGTCATGTCATGGCTGGCATGGGCTTGATAACTTTGCTTGTGAAAATTTGCTTGGATTCTTCGGAAGCAGTGTTGAACGCCGTCAAAGTTGCACCTTTTATTTACATGTCACATTGTGCAAACGGAATCACTAGTTGTTAGTGGTGAACGGTCGTCGTATGATGACACTGTACGCCGTGAAAAACTACGAGTGAAAGACAATTTCCCTGCCATTCCGTGCTGACAAAATGAACGACGGTGATTGGATTTGCAGTGATGCTAATTGTGGAAATATAAATTTCGCACGCCGGTTTTCGTGCTACCGGTGTAACAAAGAGAGGCCGGAGGCGAGTAAGGCGTCTAAGAAGAAGCTTGGCACCGAGATAGGCAAGTCAGCGGCGGAGAAGTCGCGCGGCTTGTTCAACGCCGACGATTGGCAGTGTAATAAGTGCGCCAATGTGAACTGGGCCCGCAGATCTGCCTGCAATGTCTGCAACGCGCCCAAGTTTGGAGAAGTATGTTGACTCCAACCCACGTTTTGTTCTGTTAGATGCTCAGATTTCTGCTGACTTTCATTTTAGACTTTCAATATGTACACAAACACATTGAATAGACAGTATGTTTTAAAAACCTATTTAGAGGTTAAAAATTCCACCCATGCCAGGATTCGAACCCGCGACCTCTGGCTTGCCGTGCTATCTGGCATGGATAGCCAGAGGTCGCGAGTTCGAATCCTGGCATGGGTGGAATTTTTAGCCTCTAAATAGGTTTTAAAAATTGTCCTTAGCATGGGTTAGTGCATTAAAAATAATATACTAGACAGTATGTTATTCAGGATAAGGATATATTTTGACTGGAATAAGACAGTTCTGACTTAGTTAAACTGAAACATTTGTTATTGAAACATTGTGCTAATTTCAGTTTAATATTCTGTGTTCTAGGTGGAAGCCCGCACAGGATATGGGGGTGGCTACAATGAGCGTGGTGTTGTAGAATATAGGAGACGCGAGCCATCCTCTGAAGATGAATATGATGAGTTTGGTCGCAAGAGACGTCCAAGGCGAAGGTCTGATGGGCCTTCTGAAAAGGTGTGTATTAACATTTTGGTTATTTTACCTTAGAACTCAGTAATTACTAAAAATATTGACAATTTTTTTTTATAGTATTTTCTAAGGTAAATTTTTTTTTATTTACTTTATTGATAGAATAAAAAGCATTTTGGTATGAGTAGTAATATTCCAGTAACTCAAGTAACAAAGGTGAGAGTTCAACTTAGAACAGGATCTGGTACAGCGAGGGCTTCTGTTAACTTAAGTGCAATTGTTTTAAAGCACATCATCGCTAAAGTGGAGATAATTTTTCCTGCCTTCAGGTTGGCGTCACTGAAGGACCAGTGCACAAAAATGTGCCGCCAACCATGCCGCCGAGAAACAAGGAACTGGGATACGCCAAGCAAGCGCCATCCCCAGAGTATGCACGGCAAAGACAGACTCACAACAAAGTGAGTGGCAGCCTCAGTGATGGCTCGGTGTGTGAGTTCCCACCACTGAACAAGTCAACTTTGAGAATGCATGAACTGCATACACAGAATAATGACACACCAAAATACTTGATACCTACTATGAAACTGCCACCCTCAAGAAAGCGTCATACCAGCTCTGGTGACAGAGATCATACTGGGTCTTCAGGCTACGAGACCGGCTCCAAGAAAATGAGGCATACCTTTCCAGATATACCCACTGGAAAAGGCTGTAATCCAGTGATGGAGAATAGTATTTCATCGACTAATGATAAGATTGCAGGTGCAATCTCACCAGAAACATTTGAAATTACATACACTCTTCTGGAAAAAGTAAAACTAGCATCTTTTTCTATTGTGTATAATAACTGTAAAACTGCTTCAGACAAGTTTCTTGCACTGTTTGGTAAACCACCACCTGACTTTAAAACCATTTTCTCTTGGAGACAAAAGTTACTAACCACGGGCTGCATAGTGGAATCACATGTTGAGCAGAAAGGAGCTAGTAAACCACCCAGTGTGTCCTCCATCAAATCAAATGAGCCCAAACCTATTATGAAGAAACCAATCCAAAAGTTACTACCTAATCCAGATGAGATACCTCTGGATTCAATTGATAGTGATGAAGAAATTCTGCTCCCTGAAGTTCGTCACAGAAGTGTTAGTGTAGAGACATTGCTGATTGACGGAGTAGAAAAGCTACATCCGGGCTCGGTTAGTGCTGAAGACAACCAATCTCACATTCGCAGCCGCTCAGAGTCTACTCAGCGACGAATGCAGTCTCCAGATTCGCGTGATTCGTCATCTGATTCAGATGTGGTAGAGATTCCGCTGCCGGCCCAAAAGCCCAACACTGCCAATGGCATTAACAAACCCATTCCATACAAAAGTCGAAAGCCAGTCAATGACTCCGATCCAGATTCCAAGTCATGTTGCAGTGACGAAACCGACTTCCTCTCGCGACATTACAGAAAGAAAAGGAAATCGAGGCCCAAAACACGCAACAAATCACCAGAAATACCTAATGTTCAGACTTGTCTGAATTTTGATAACACTCCACCGACAGGAGCTGCAAAGGGTTACAGCACCATAAAGCCAGAAGTATCACCTTTGGTGACAGGCAACATCTACTCTACAAAGCTACCGAACATGGTGGCGAAGCCCCGCATCATCAGACCTAAGCCTCTGGTTGAAACCGATGGCTATGGCAGCGAGTATGTACCGACTCGCGTTGGTACAGCCACCAAGAACAACTACCAGGCATTCAAGAAGAATGTTATGAAGAAGGGTTACTGGGCTAAAGCAAATGGCTGCTCTTTAAGCAGCAAGAAAGTGCAGATTATCAGTGATAAGGTTATTAAACAAAACGAGTTACCAGCCTTGTTGCTGAATAAGGGTGGTCTCTTACTTCCTCCTCCAACTCATCTAACTTCACAAGTTGTCCAACAAGTTACTGCTCCAGTGTTCATTCCCCCTCGGCAGATGCCTTCAATTCCACAAACACTGATGCAGCAAAGATCTCATACTTATCCACAGCCAAAGCCTACCCATGGATATGTATCAGCAGCACTGTCAGGAATGGATAACAAACCTGAGAAATTAACAATAACTAACATTCAAGATATAGTGACAAGCAACCAATACACATCTTTTAATCAAAATAGCCTTGGATCGAATAATACGCCGATTAACAATCCAAAAGAATCTCCTAAAGTGACTCCTGATAAAAAGATAAAAACATCGAATGATATTGTAACTACTGTTCCTGACAACACTGCTCGTATTTTCGACTTAGTACAGTCGAATAGTGCCGCAAAAAATAGGAGTATTTTGGACATATTCGGCGACGACGACCAAGATAAAAATGATGCCAAAATGATACAAGAACAAAATGGAGATAGTGTAAAAAAATCATATGAAGCTGAGTGGGACGAAGATGATGACGCTCTGTACAAAACTGATGATCCAGCTGGAGAATCCAGATCTAATAACACTCGAAGTCCATTGCCCCCAGCTGTTGAACCAGTCAACTCAATTGATTCCACACCACAGACACCTCCCATGAAAAGGATTTCTATGGATATAATAAGGGAGAGGCGCAGTCAGCTACTAAACATAATGAACCAAGACGCCAAACAATCAAATTATGATCCACTTTTTTCCCCAGTATCCCAAGACAAACTCGCAAGTCCGCAAAAACTGTTACACCAAAAGAAACAAAAGGAAAATGTAGATGACTATAGAAATTTCGTTGTGCACACTCCCCCTGCAATTTCACAGAATTTAATCAATGAAATAATTGGATTATCAGAGCCAAATAGTAGTAGAGAACTTAGCGAGAAGTCCACGCCGACCAAAGTAACTTTGCCGGTTTACGAGGCTACCTCCGTAGCGAGAAAACCCACGTCGCATAACGATGAGGTTGAAGCAAGGCTGGATAGCCTTAATTCGCCGACTTACAATGTTCAATCGACGCCATCTGAGAGTCCTCCGAGATACGAGTCTAAGGCCAACTCGTCTCATCGCAGTTCGCCGACTTACGAGGTTCAAGAAAGCCCGATTAAACAAACTTCTCCAAAGTATGACGTAAACCCAACCTCGAAACAGCGTTCGTCACCAACTTGCGATATTCAACCGAGCCCGACTAAACGTTCTTCTCATAGTCAAGAGGTTAGGTCGAACGTCAATAATCGTACACCACTGACGTTCGAGAAACTATCAAATTCGAGTAATGCGCCCGTTTCGCCTACGACCGAAGCTCTATCGAACTCAGAACAACGAATGTCGCCAACTTATGTAGCAACGCCCCAGCAAAGCCCAGCAACGGAGAATACGAGTATTCAGGAATCTGAGGACATTCCAGAAATTCAGCCAACACAAACCCAGACTCTTCAACTAGACCTATCGAACTTTTTGAGTGGGATAAACACAAATACGTTGTTACTAGCACTACAGAATTTACAGCAGCTTGCACAAAATACATCTATCAACACAAACAATCAACAAGACGATGTCGTGAACAACCAAGAGAAACCCAATAACGAAGTGGAGACCATAAACTTGACAAACGACGAAGACTGGGAAAAAGAATCAAACGAGGAGGAATCTATAGAAAGGCAACTCGAGAGGATGGATGGAAACACAGGCGATACTCCCTTTCTAAGCGATATTTTTGATCCTGGTCCAGTGATAACACCCAATAACATTGCTAAGAAACTCAGTATAAATCTCAAAAAACCAGATGATAATAAGAACCTAAATGAAAACGCGCCTGTGATAGGGAACTTCAAAAGCTTTGCGCTCCCTAAACCTGTGTTGCTAGAAAAACTGAAAGTTCCTATACCACCCAAGCGACAGAGCAACAGGAAAATAATGAAACTAAAGAAGAAAGAGGTTTGTATTACACTCTGCGAAGCTTGGCCGGGATTATGAGTCCTGATGCGCTTACGATCTAGCACAGAGATCACACTTACAATAGGCGTGATGACAATATCAAATAATCAAAGCTTTAAAAGGATTTAAAACACTGATTTAGTTTTATAAAATAAAGAGATTACCTATATTTTTAGTAAAATAAAAGATAATACTGCTTTCAGCCATTTTGACTGAAACACTTAACTTCGTTACACTTTAGTTTATTACTGAAATATAGATTTTTTGTGAATAATGTGTCCCCACATTATGGGAGGGGATTTAAAGATCTTTCGCCGTGCCTATTTCCACAATAAGGTTTCTCATATTCCCGGAACAGCTTCGCCAACTTATTTACATAAAAACCAGTCAAGTGCGTGGCTGACTACGCGTAGCGTAGGGTTCCGTAAATGGAGGGATTTTTAAATCTGCTTTGCAAATGTAACAACTTCATTAAAGTAGTTTTCATCGGAACTTCTACGTTTTTCTTTCACAGGTTGGTCACCTAGTACTTGTTTTAAATCCTACTTAGCCGTGGTAGGGCCACTGCCCTGAATTTTTTCACGTTTCTACATCGCACGGTTTAGCCAGGAGCCAATACTTTAAGGCTAGGCGCGCACGGGTTCCTTTTGTCACCGTGACTGTTTCGTCACTCTTATCAAGACCGTGGATATATATAGAGATGTGCGTATGTTACGACGTGACAACTGGGTGACATTTCGCGCATCTCCATACAAATCTACGGAGTGACGAAATAGTCACGGTGACAAAAGTAACCCGTGCGAGCTTAGCATAAAGCTCAATATTTTGCAAACGGATCCCTAAACAGAAAAATGGTTTTACTTTCCTCACAATATTATGAAATGACCAATCCATGATACCCAAGGTGAATGCGAGAATAAAAAATCATCCCTAATTATTATGATGTACAAAGAAAATATTTTTTTAAAGAATTTTATCCTACCGCTTTGTCGGCGTGATTAAATATCAGACCTACGGACAGAAATGGTGTTCCTTGTTGACTACAGAACCTAAAAAGATTAAAGTCTAATATTCGCGAAAAATCCTTTAGGTTGAAAAAGTCCTACTTTTGCGAAAGTCCGCAATTTATCAAAGGACCAACTCTCGAAACTGCTCAATTCTGTAAATGTCCAGTTCTTAGTAAAATGCTGACAGACTGTACATTGCACATGCTAAGAATCATTCCTTGTTATAGACAGATAAAAGCTTTACTATAGACAGATAAAAAAATATTTGCAACACCGATGGTATATGCTTTTTTCAAAGATCGTGTAATAATGATGAAGCCTATATAAGTCTGACTGCTTAATCACCACGCAGGTATATAAGTCCCACTGCTTTATCACCACGCGTGCCCACCGCGGATTAACAATTTAAATCGCTGAGTTATGTGAACACCTCAGACATTTAGCGGGTGGTATTACTACTTCACTTCACAAATGTACGTAACAAGAAAACAAAGTCATTAGTACTTGTCTGGATTCAAACCCACGACCTCCCTATTGATAAGCTGGCGTTCTACCGCTCCGCTACCACCGCTAGTTACATTCTTAAATAATGAAGAATAAACAAACAAGTCGTACAAGCTACATTCTAGTTTTGAGCTCAAAACCGAGCTTACATAACATAACATTTACATACAGGCACATACATTGCTTCTGGCCCCACACTAGGATACCCTGTGTCGTCGGAACCAGAAACGAAAACTGCTTAACAAAACCACTGTCAATATATTGTGTTGTTGCAGAGGGCGGCCACGTCCAACACGGCGGAGGGGGAGGGCGAGGAGGAGGAGGAGTCGGGGGACGAGGCTGACCTGTCCAAGTACGACCTGTGGGGCAGCGAAGACGAACAAGGGAATTCCTCCAAAACTGGTGAGATTTCTGCAGTAGCCTTCTCCTTTTTGTAATAGGTTTAATCAAAATGTGACTGCTATCTGTGCAAAAGACTTCCAGTAACAGTGTAAAATGTGACTCCTATCTGTACAAAAGTCTTCCAGTATCTGCCCTCCTATTACGTAGCACTCCACTCTATCGAGTGAAGCATTTAGACGACTCCTTAGTGTCAAAAAATGTATGCATTTGACAGCCGAAGAAGCTTAAAAAAAGTAAAAATCAACGTCACTCAACTCAGTGGACACTTACGTAATAATGCCCCTGGAGGATTGTCGCGAACGACAACGTTGGCGAATAACTGCTTCTCTGCTTACTCGTGGTACCGGTTCGTCTCTTCCATCTATTTTATTTTGTTTCCGTGTTTATGCTTGTATTTTCCTTTAAATACTTGTTACCATTTAATGCCAATTTTTTTTATTTACTTAGTATAAGTAAAGGAAATCCCGGCGAAAAACAGCATTAATGCTGAGGTTCCGACCATTTAAAAAATGTGAACTAAATTATGTATTCTTATCATGAGCATATTTAGTATTTTCTAAGGTTAACACGAGTACTAGACATAATTAAAACTGATTAATACGGATTTCACTCGTTTATCACAGGTGCCGAAATGTCAGAAAATTGTAAAAATATAATAAACGAGTGAAATCCGTATTAAAATACTTTTAAATAAGCACATTTGTTACTTTTGAACAAAGTTCTTTTTATTTATTTAAGCAGTCGCTATCTTCTACTTTACTGTCGTCCGACACGAAAATCAAAGGTTCGCTGCATCATTATGATCCAAAGGAGCTATACCCAACTCTCACGAGGTTCTAGGGGCGGGTGAGCGTGCTCTTCTTCAAATAAAAGGATATTCCCGCCCGGCTTGTTGCCAAGTGAAATACTAATTTGCATGCGCGATGCAGGAATGTCTGAGTATGTGCTCGTTACAGTTTCATAAAGTGCCCGCTTAGAGAGGCGTCAAGTAAGCGGTGACCCTCCGTTGTTTGGTAAGATATAGAATGGAGAGTCACCACTTACTTTATCCCTGTCCCCACATTATAATGCACAGATTTATATTAAGACAATAAAATACCCGCGCATTCGATCGAATGCGAATAGACCACTCCGATTGGTATGATAAGCCGTGCGAACTCATGTCATCTACGCAAATCTCAATTAGATTAGATTAGAACTCTTTATTGTACACATCACCACAAAACAAAAGACATTAAAAGGTTAACATATCTAAGTATTGTCGTATACAATTGGCGGTCTTATCGCTAAAAGCGATCTCTTCCAGACAACCTTGGGACAACCAGACAATCCGACAACCAGACAATCTCAATCAGTCCTCATATGTGGGGATATTAGATTTAGACTGTCATTGTGCCCTGATTCTTAACCTGACTCACAGGTAACACTAGTATAGCGAGGCAAATCGCGATTATTTCTTAGGTAAGATTATTTATTTCCCGACGTTTCAGCAGCGTTACAGTTGCCGTGGTCTCGGGTAGGGTAGTCTACCACGGCAACTGTAACACTGCCGAAACGTCGGAAAATAAGGTAATTACGTTTTACCTAATAAATAATCGCGACTTGTTTACCGTTTGACCGTTTAATATATAACTATGTATGAGTATCGCGAATCATTAAGAAACACTAGTATAGCGAGCTATGAAGCTGCAAAAGTTAGTTTTTGTGCTAGTTGGATTCGGCCCAGATTCTACTAAATCTTTAAAACAGGGTGATCGTTTTCTGACACTAATCTGGAGTCTGCTAAAGACTCATTAAATTGGCATTCAAAAGGTATATTCTGTGCGAACGAGATCACATGGCGCAAGATGTAAACTTAACGTATTCACGATTCATTTCATTGAAACGCAATTGGTTATTACCTACTCTGGAAACAGTGTGAATAAAGCATCAATCCATCGACCAAAAATAGGGGATGCATTAGCAAAGCAAGATCAACAGTACCCGGAACTTGACGTAACTAATAAACGTTGATGAAGTTTAGGTGATCTGTCTGGGTCGCGGCAAGTGGCAGTCCCAGGTCTCTGCCTACCCCTCTGGGATTTAGGCGTGAGTTTATGTCAGGTTAAGCATAAATTGCCATGCTATTGTCATTCTATTGAACAACTATACATTTAGTGAGTTCAACGAATTGGAGAATCAATACAACATTCGTAATATAATCCTCTGTATACACGTTATCAACCCTCGTATGTCCCCACTGCTGGGGCTCGGGTCTCTTCCTGCATCGCAGGAAGGTTAGGCCATACTCCACCACGGGGGCCAAGTCCGGGTTGGTGTCCTCTGTTTGATCTCATCTATTTACCATTTGCCCTCAAAAGCTATCCCACATTTGTTTCAGATAATGCAGAAAAGCAAAATGAAAAAGACAATGAGAAAGAGGCTGGCAGCTCTAACGAATCAAACGACAAGAATGGTCGGCCCACTTCTCCAGACCAAAAGAGTAACAAGAAAAGGTAATTTAGGCGTCGACATCGCAGTGCTTTCATAGAGGTATTATTTTCAAACATATGCTTATTAACTTACGACTAGCTGAAGTCATCGGCAATAGTGACTGTAGCGACAGTTTATTTATATATTAATTTGCGTCTGTTGCGCTTGCAGCATATTCCATCTATTTCTGTGGATTAATAACTTAATCCCGGATTCAATTACTTGATCAGAGCGCGACCAGGTTGGACTCATCCTGACCCATTCAACTAACGGAATCCGCAATTAAGTTAATAATATGCTTCCGAAAGTTTTAGTTCTATGTGGTGGTAAATGTGTGGTGAAAGGAAAGCTTCTTTTACTAAATTTGAGAAATGTATTGGAATCGTGTTTTTAAAAATAACACCGTAAAAATATAAGGCAGGTTAACACCCAACGACGGTTTCTATGTTACTTTCTATAGTAGTAAGTAGTGAAAAATCGGCATGCTTGGTTTTCATTCAAATTCTTTCCATTGTCTAACTAGATCATGCCTGTGGCTACACCGTAGCAGCAGCTCTGATGTGCCTCTTACTCCGCAGGTCAAGGAGTTCCTCGTCCTCGTCTAGCTCATCGTCCAGTTCAAGTTCTAGTCACAGCTCGACAAATGCACCAAAAAATAAGTAAGTTACAATATAATTTTATATTGTTCGCTGTATATACAACTAAGCAGCTTATATAGCTACGTCTCACTACAGGGCACAAGCATTCTCTCTGAGATACCAACACATACATACATAGTGTGGGCAAAATTATCACAAGCATCAATTCCAATCGCTGAAGTATGCCCCTCAGAACTTTGAATCAGTTCAGCCAAACCTGTGTGTGACTTGACCCTTATACCTTACCAATACCTTACTCATGAAAATTTTTAAGCTATTAGTTATGTAAATTAAATGCAGTCTACGAATTATTACAAAGTTTACATGACATTATCAATTAATCGGCCATTGAAAGTTTCATGCACCTTAAGGGATTTGTTAAAAAATACCTTACCAGTCCTCACTGATATTGATCTCACATGATTAATGAAGCTCATTTAAGGTCTAAATAATACTAGTTTCTTTAACATATGGCTTTTTCCACAGGTACGATGACTTCAACCTAAACAGCGAGCGAGAATCGACCCACGGGTCTCCCAAAGGTGCCGGTCGGTCGCGCTCGCCGCGGTCCCGCTCGGCCACGTCGGCGCGACGCAAGTCCAGAGACAGCCGCTCCGGCGGGGACTCCAGGTGAGAATTGGACCTGGTTAGACCTGCCTTAGGCTTCTACACTTGCCCATAGTTGAGGCAGCTGAGATTGCCCTACTTAACCTTAGTGAATCGATTCACGGATGTCCGGAAGGCGGGGGCGGTCCGACACGGCCACCTCGGCACTCCGGCGGTGACTCCAGGTGAGGATCGTACCTGGCTAACCAGGTCTAAACCTAGCTCAGGTTTCTACTCTTTGACTCTTAGTTGGGGCAGCTAAGTTTCCCGCACTTAACCTTAGTGAATCGATTCACGGATGTCCGGAAGGCGGGGGGCGCCGGGCGGTCCGACTCGACCACGTCGGCGCGACGCAAGTCCAGGGACAGCCGCTCCGGCGGGGACTCCAGGTGAGAATTGGACCTGGTTAGACCTGCCTTAGGCTTCTACACTTGCCCATAGTTGAGGCAGCTGAGATTGCCCTACTTAACCTTAGTGAATCGATTCACGGATGTCCGGAAGGCGGGGGCGGTCCGACACGGCCACCTCGGCACTCCGGCGGTGACTCCAGGTGAGGATCGTACCTGGCTAACCAGGTCTAAACCTAGCTCAGGTTTCTACTCTTTGACTCTTAGTTGGGGCAGCTAAGTTTCCCGCACTTAACCTTAGTGAATCGATTCACGGATGTCCGGAAGGCGGGGGGCGCCGGGCGGTCCGACTCGACCACGTCGGCGCGACGCAAGTCCAGAGACAGCCGCTCCGGCGGGGACTCCAGGTGAGAATTGGACCTGGTTAGACCTGCCTTAGGCTTCTACACTTGCCCATAGTTGAGGCAGCTGAGATTGCCCTACTTAACCTTAGTGAATCGATTCACGGATGTCCGGAAGGCGGGGGCGGTCCGACACGGCCACCTCGGCACTCCGGCGGTGACTCCAGGTGAGGATCGTACCTGGCTAACCAGGTCTAAACCTAGCTCAGGTTTCTACTCTTTGACTCTTAGTTGGGGCAGCTAAGTTTCCCGCACTTAACCTTAGTGAATCGATTCTCGGATGTCCGGAAGGCGGGGGGCGCCGGGCGGTCCGACTCGACCACGTCGGCGCGACGCAAGTCCAGAGACAGCCGCTCCGGCGGGGACTCCAGGTGAGAATTGGACCTGGTTAGACCTGCCTTAGGCTTCTACACTTGCCCATAGTTGAGGCAGCTGAGATTGCCCTACTTAACCTTAGTGAATCGATTCACGGATGTCCGGAAGGCGGGGGCGGTCCGACACGGCCACCTCGGCACTCCGGCGGTGACTCCAGGTGAGGATCGTACCTGGCTAACCAGGTCTAAACCTAGCTCAGGTTTCTACTCTTTGACTCTTAGTTGGGGCAGCTAAGTTTCCCGCACTTAACCTTAGTGAATCGATTCACGGATGTCCGGAAGGCGGGGGGCGCCGGGCGGTCCGACTCGACCACGTCGGCGCGACGCAAGTCCAGAGACAGCCGCTCCGGCGGGGACTCCAGGTGAGAATTGGACCTGGTTAGACCTGCCTTAGGCTTCTACACTTGCCCATAGTTGAGGCAGCTGAGATTGCCCTACTTAACCTTAGTGAATCGATTCACGGATGTCCGGAAGGCGGGGGCGGTCCGACACGGCCACCTCGGCACTCCGGCGGTGACTCCAGGTGAGGATCGCACCTGGCTAACCAGGTCTAAACCTAGCTCAGGTTTCTACTCTTTGACTCTTAGTTGGGGCAGCTAAGTTTCCCGCACTTAACCTTAGTGAATCGATTCACGGATGTCCGGAAGGCGGGGGGCGCCGGGCGGTCCGACTCGACCACGTCGGCGCGACGCAAGTCCAGAGACAGCCGCTCCGGCGGGGACTCCAGGTGAGAATTGGACCTGGTTAGACCTGCCTTAGGCTTCTACACTTGCCCATAGTTGAGGCAGCTGAGATTGCCCTACTTAACCTTAGTGAATCGATTCACGGATGTCCGGAAGGCGGGGGCGGTCCGACACGGCCACCTCGGCACTCCGGCGGTGACTCCAGGTGAGGATCGTACCTGGCTAACCAGGTCTAAGCCTAGCTCAGGTTTCTACTCTTTGACTCTTAGTTGGGGCAGCTAAGTTTCCCGCACTTAACCTTAGTGAATCGATTCACGGATGTCCGGAAGGCGGGGGGCGCCGGGCGGTCCGACTCGACCACGTCGGCGCGACGCTAGTCCAGGGACAGCCGCTCCGGCGGTGACTCCAGGTGAAAGTTGTTCCTGGTTAGACCTGGCTGAGGCTTCTGCATTTTGCCTCCTAGTTGAGGCAGCTGAGTTTTCTCCACTTAACCTTAGTGAATCGATTTATGGATGTTCGGAAGGAGGGGGGCGGTCCGACTCGGCCACGTCGGCGCGACTCAAGTCTAGAGACAGCCGCTCCGGCGGTGACTTCAGGTGAGAAATGTATCGGTAAGACCTGGCTGAGGTTTTTACACTGTCTTATGGTTTTTGACGATTGTTAACCAAGGGTCGCCGGTCGAAAGAATAAATTCCCGAGGTATTTAGACGAGGGCGCAGCGAGGGCGGCTATAGTCCGTATCCCGCCCATAGTTAGTATCCCGCCAATTTATGTCGACTTTTAAAATATGGAACACACCGCGTAATTGTTACGGCTTATTCCGTTCAAATAAGTTTGCGCTAAGTTCACACTGGCTGTTTAGAAACTCATATCGCCCCAGCATTTATTTTAATTAGTTTTTTTTTTACATAAAACTCTTCACAGCTGACAGTAGTTGTATTTTTAAAGTTCATTCCGGTCCTTAGGTGGAAAGTAATTTGAATGAGTTTTTCAAAGCAGCATTTTCCACCCTATAATCAGATCAAAACAAACAAATAAAAAAAAAACATATCTACTTCCGCTTACCACAGGTGCCATACTGACGTTCATTTGAACATCTCATACACCGGCCATTCTGACTTTAGGATGGCAAGCCAGTGTATGGTAGTTACGTCCAAACCACCACGACGTTTGTCACAATCTTTTTATAAAAAAACCTAACAAGTCTTACATACATTATTACACACATTATACAGTAATAAAAGCATTACGCATACATCAACCACTGCTGTAGGCTTCAGATCGCACGCAACAGGCCTTGACGTATGTAAATAAATAAAATGTTCCTATATGCTACTAACATAAGTTTTAAATGTACTAACCAAATATGAATCCTGTTGTTTGAAATAAATAAAGTTATTATTATAAAAGTGTCAGATATTATCAACTGAAAATTACAAAATAAATGCCTGAACAAAGCACCTGAACAAATGCTGCTGTGGTGTCGGCCTAGAGAATAGCACCAACCTAATTCTTCCCGCGGGTGTCGTAATAGGCGACTAAGGGACACAAACCGGGGGGTGGGCAGCAGCGCCCCCTGCAGTACAATTCCACCGAACTGCGATCCCCAACCCGCATGCCCAGCGTGGGGATTATGGGTATTACCCCCTATAGTAGCACAACGTGGCGCTCTTTAGGAGACCTAGTTTGAATTGTAACGTTCATTAAGCCGCAGCTTCTGCGCTACTTTGAATAAAACCTTTTCTTTTCATTTCAATCCCCACGCTGGGCATGCGGGTTGGGGATCGCAGTTTGGTGGAATTGTACTGCAGGGGGCGCTGCTGCCCACCCCCCGGTTTGTGTCCCTTAGTCGTCTTTTACGACACCCGCGGGAGGAATTTGGGTTGGTGCTATTCTCTAGGCCAGCACCACACAGCCGTATAAGAAATCCATCATTATTTTATTAACTTTAAGGCAAAAACGCGTTTTCTCAATTTGTCCATCTCACGTACGCTTCTTCGGCAGGTCATCCCGCGACAAGGACCGAGTCCGCGACCGCGACCGCCACGACCGGTCGCGCGGTGAGCGCCGCGACAAGCACTACGGCGGCGGCGATTACCACGGCGGGCGCGGTAGACACCGTTAAACGGCGAATTTACTGCTGTATTTATAACGTCGCCTAGGCTCTATTCTGTTAATGCAAAAGTTCAAAAATAATGTATAATATTTTACGGGTCAAATCGCGATTATTCGCGGGTACAGTCTACCCGAGACCACGGCAACTGTAACGCTGCCGAAACGTCGGGAAATAAGGTAATTACGTTTTACGTAATGAATACTCGCGATTTGACCCGTTTAATATATAACTGTGTTTGAGTATCGCGAATCATTAAGAAATACTAAGTTAAGCCACTGTCTTTTATAGAGTCGTTTTTAGTTGCGAGCAAATACGTCAAGTTGCGTGTCCGCATTGCAACGGGGCGGCGACGTGTGCTGGTGCAACGATACAAACTAAAATAAACCTTAATATATTTAAGGTAGAGACTACAATACTAGTGAAAAAAAGGATCCTGTCAAGGGAATGGCTTTTGTTGCACCTGTATTGTAGACTAGTATTTTAGGATTATTTTAGAATTATTGGACGTCGCCGGCCCCTGGTAACGTAGATAAGACATTCATAGCCTTATAATAACACGTTCTACTAAACACTCTTAGGCCCTTGTAGACTTTTAGTCCGGATCTACTTACGGGTGTTGTTATATCGGAAAAGTCCCACCAGGTTTTGCTCCGATTCGCAGAGCTTAATCATGGTGAGCAGAGACGGAGCTCGCGTCGTCGGTTGCTCGTCTCACACTACGGGCAAGCGCCCTGTTCGGTTAGCATGGACGTTTTGACTCTCTCTCGATGTCGAGTGAGAGACTTGCCAAGTCTAAAGTCTCAACATGGCAACCGAGACTCGAGATCGCTCGAGATAGCCCGAAGAGTGCGGTCTTGTCTATCAAAAAGTTATTATTGCCATATTAAATAAGAGTGTTGTGTTTTTGCCTGGCAGCACTGTAATAGTAGATTATGCATTAAGGGAATAAAACCATGTATTACGTCATGGGCGGTATATTGAACCCTGAGCGGAGCGAAGGACTCCGAGTTAACTCCCGAGCGCAGCGAGGGAGTTAAATTTTAACTCCTGAGCGAAGCGAGGGAGTTATGTAGAGTCCTGAGTGAAGCCAGGGGTTCATACCGCCCGAGACTAAGACATGTTTTATTCCAGAGGTGAATACTCTACTTTTCACACCATCTGGGAGACAATAAAATTTTTCTTTTTTTTATTGGTGTTTCGCGCGGTCACACGACACAGTAGTTCAGAAAAAAAAGAAAAAAGGGGTGAGTTTCGAACAACAATTCGAATTTCGAATTGCAATGCGGGGCTTCTTCATAGTTTTCATGCGAATTTTGACATTCTAAATTAAAATCACTTTATTCCCTAGGGAAATTCTTCATTATTATTGCCCTCGAGAGACAAGGCTATGCTTTACGATGATATTTGACGGTACGTAATAAGGCATTGTCGAGCAGGAGGTGTGAAAATATTATTACCTGTTTTTACCGATAGGCGAACATCACTAGAAAGTTAAGAACCGCGTTTCGTTCCGACGCAAGCAACTAATCGGAACCATTAATTTTTTTAGTGTGCGCGCGATACAATAATAGGAACAAAACGCGTTCACGTCATTTTCGTTACAGCGCGAAATTCTAATGTTTACTTTCGTGTCGTGAAAAAACATATTAAGGGTGCCATAGAAAAGAATTGAAGAGCATATGATTGCGCCACCCTCTAGGCATGATGACTATTGATGACCCAAGTCTTATTTATTCAAGTCAACAATCCATTATCAACACAAAATATATCTATTACAGTAAGAACACAAAAAGAAAATTTAAATAATTTGTAATTTTTCTGTCAAATATATGCTCTCGAGGCCTTGTCTTCACCTCCGTGCGTACCAGACATGTGTCGGTCGCATATGTCAAAATTTGTGTCTATCTCGACCGAAATTATCTCGGCAGCGTCACCATGCTACTGCTTGTAGACATGTCTCGGTCTTCTCCATCTTGATCGCGATGGCCATGCTAAAGTCGAGACATCTCGGGCACATCTCGAACTCGATAGAGAAACTGACATTTTTGTATAGAAAAGGGCGTTTCTCGAGCGGACCATGCTAAGCGTACTGGTCCTGGTCCTGGTCGGACTTTTCCGGCATAAAACACCCGTAAGTAGATCCGGACTAAAAGTCTACAATGTGTTGTGCTTACGAAAGTTTTAGTTCAAAAACTCTTAGGCCCACTTGCGTCAGCCAGGGCTAACTCATTTAACTCGAGTTAACCGGTTAACTCGAGTAAAACGAGCTAACCCTGGCTGACGCAAATGGGGCATTACAGACACATTATTTAATCTGTGGGTCTTATAGGCCTTTGGGCTATTTTAGTGAACGTTTTTGGAGTGTTTTAAGGAATTGTGTTTTTATAAAACCGTTAATGTGTAGAAAGTATCCGTATTCAGTGGTTATTCACTGATTTTGTGGACATTTGTCTTAACCGAATCAACATCCTGTTCGATTAGCATGCTTTTTGTAAAGAGCTCGATATAGCGATAAACCTGCGGCTGAAATTGGCCACAGTTACGCGAATGTAGATTTAAAGTTATTTAAATCAGAAAGTAAAACGGAAGAAAGTAAAAAAAAAAATGCTCAATGGACATGTCCATGTCGATCGAGATATCGAAATCGTTAATATTTTTTTATGGGACACACCATGAAATTTTACCATGGAAAATACTTTCAGATTATAAAATTAATATCAGCTGCTCCAACATTGTCCAAACAATGTAATAAAGCATCACCATAGTTGCTACTAGCAATAAGCCCGCCAATTATATCTTTGTAAATATTGTTTATTTTTCTGGCGCCCCTTTAGAACTAAAATTCACAGCCAACTATGAATGTAGTTCTATAGTACAATTCGATGCACATTGCAAAGTCGATAAACCCACAAATTGACAAGTAGGAGGACTTGGCTACGCAATGTATGTCGCATTGCTAAGTTTTGTAGTTTTATAAAACTCTGCCCCGGTGTAGAATATTTTTATCTTATGGATTTTGAGACTGCAAGGTGCAGAGTGCTTTGTAGAGCAAACGATGTTATTCCCATTCGTTCATATCGCTGTTACAGGCTCGAATAAATTTCATGCTAAGCGAGCTGCATGCCTACTCACTTAATGTGCGGGCTAGGTACAACACTATAATACAATTTCGTCATCGGTAGTCATTGGATACAGAAAGATACATAACATGTAATTCCGTTTGTATCATCATCTACTCTAGCCTATTGCCGTATTGCAAATATTCGTGGATTAAATCCAGGGCGCCCTTATATATATCTATACGATGGTAACATTGCAGCCGCTTGTTGAGGTTTCATAAAGAATGTCTGACTTATTCGGTAATTTTTAAGAATTTTATTTAAGGTGGTTCAGGGTGCTAACTATCGCCACCAATGGAATAAAAATCATAACTTGTGTTATTTATAATACATTTTTATCTAAAAATTAACACGAGAAATCTTAACAACTTTGACAACTATTTTTAGAACCTACAGTCTAGAACCTAGGATCAACAATCTAGGACTTAAATAGATTTCCGAACATCGATTAAATAGTTATCATATCACAGATATTAAGATTATTTATATTTACTTTTTGACCAAAACGTAAGAGCGGGTGATCGTGCTTTTCCACTATAAAGGGAAATTTCCCGCCAGGCAGATCGTATGCCTGGGGACGGCCGGTCCAACTGTTGTTAGTCGGACGTTATATTTATGGTATGTCATTGAAACACTTTGATTGCGCTATGCAGGAATGTTGGAGTTTGTAGTGCGTGCGCAGAGTTGCCACAACCGTATTATTAAACAAGTTGTGATTTTTATTTCGTTGATAGCGCTAGTTAGCGCCCCTAATCGCCAGAACTTGTAAAGAGCTACTTTGATTGGTTCCTATTAAACATTGATTTGCGGCGACGTTAGCCAACGATGTTATTTTTAAGGTACCGGACCCAAGGTGTAACAGGACCTTTTTAACATAACTATATCTGACCTGTAAAGGCTTTCGCCACCCAGTTGACATGTTCACATAATGTGTTGTTATGGCTATCCACCTTGACTTTTTTTGTTATAACTCTATCGTAACATCGGTAATGTACTATTGTCAAACTTGGTATGATTATAGAGTAGTAAGTCGCCGTAGTATAGCAAGAAAAAAAAAACAAAACTGACTCCCGCTAAATCTCGCGAATTGAATGAGAAAAAACCCATTTGTGCTATGTAAATAAGTACGTAACGTAACGTTTTTGACGGCCGAATGAACGACGGAACCATAGGTGCGGAAGTCCGACTAGCACTAAGCCGATGTCATTTTTACACATTTTAGGGTATCCCTTTAGTCAGGGTCCATAGGGCTGCTTATGCCCTTGTAGATGCGGACGTGGATGTAGCCCTTTATTCATATTAGTTTATAAAAGGGCTACATCCACGTAGCCCTTTATTATAATTCATCTATCTTAATTGTAATTTCTGTTTTTGACCAACAGTGTGATAAATTGACGGAAACAGATACTTTGTATACGTCCTGTACTATGATTATATATGATTTATTTTGGATTTTGATTGCTGGGTTTTGTAATTCTTAGAGCTCGATTTATGTTTAAAATGTAATATTTAAGTATATAGAGTAATTTGTTAATGTTGTGAGCCGATTCCGATTTCATGATTAGACGTTCTGGTTGAATTGTGTCAAATTGTTTAAAATACTATGTAGGTAAGAACGCATCAATGGTTTCCATTGTAGCTTGCAAAACTTGTAGTTTAAAGCCAAACATTTATTTCAACTAGTGTAGAGATGATCATAATAATTATAGTCATAAGAAAGGAATATAAGCTACGTGTAATAATGTCTCTGCCCCCCTAAATTGACTCGCCAACGCCACGATTTCAATCGGATTACATTATAAAGCTGAGTGCTTTGATATTTGTGATACTTAAACAATCCTTTCTTGTGAGCCCTGTAAATATTATTAAAGAAAAAAAACCTTGTGACGGAAAACAAATGTTTACCAATTTGGTATTGTAACTATGTGGTGTGTAAGTCATATTTTTATTTTCAAAGTGGAAAATACTGACGGGAAAACGTAATGGCTTCCACAGCTGTGTAAGTCTTTCAATAGCACCTAATTTACTACGATCGTAGAATTTCATTAAGATTCATTTGGTGAAATGCCAATAAAAATCGTCAAACTAAAGTAACTGTTTTTATTTTCTTTCTCCATATTAACAAGTAATATTAATATTATCATAATCACCGGTACAAAAATTCAACTTGATTAGTAAAATAATGGCGCTTCATGTAGCAAAACCGTAGTATATTAAAAATAATACCTTCCCAGAATGTCAGATTAATTTACGGCTTGGGTTCTGCAAAACAAAATCCGAATTTAATTATTCCGGCGGCGAGGATCCGCTTGTAAAAATGGTAGATAGGTACAAATTATTTTTAGTAGATTGCAACATAAACTTTAATATTCTACAAGTTATTTTTCAATTCCCACGACTAGTCTCGACTTTTGGAGTGAAATATTTTGTTCATATTCTATTTTTTAAAAAGAAAGTTTTTTACGAGCTCTTTTGGAATGGCATCTTTTGATAGATATGTTTAACATACGTTGATGTCGCCAAAGGCATTCGTCAATTTACCATTGGTGTAGTAGCAAATTTTTTGTCGCTCGGTCAAAATATGCCCAAGGTATACCTACAAAGGATAGGGCTAATTTTACAAAGTACCTGCGACGTATACCTATTATGGAAACGTTACATACCTCCTTCCAAGCAGCGACAATCCTGAATGACAAATGAACATTTAATTAATATCACAATTAAAGCACGTATTCTGTTTCAATAAACATGACGCTAAACATTAATTGCCACATCTACCTAACACTTGTGCCTCGTTAATTAGGTGGTTATTAATTAGTTGTTGACTTGTGGATGCAGCTTGTATTACCTACCTACGTTCCAATTAGCTCAGTCTATAGGTACGAGTAGATTGCCTAGAAAGCAAATACCGCCACTAACAAACCGCACAGGCTGACGGAGAATACTAGCGCGTTCTACAATTGAGATTCGATATGCTTTGATACACTAATATGTATTGATACTGTATCGATATGTATTGATACACTAAACAATAAAATCTATTATACAATATCATCCAGCTGATGACGATAAATTTCATTCTTTTAACGTCTGAAACACTAGCGTGACGACCATGACTCTCGAGGCTTCCAATAGCTACCACATAATCCAATCACTTGACCTGGTTCCAAACTACATGGGTAGGGTAGGGTAGGACCATGTAGTCAGTTTCAGTAGCACATGGGTACCTAGGTACCTACCCATGTGCTACGGAAACCAGGCAAGAACATGACTGAGAACAGACTGAGGCCATTTGTACAAATCAAGTACGGCAGGCTTCAGTGGGGTCAAACCCACGTCCCCTGTTTTGGCAGTTTAGGTGTATCTCCCTATTCGTTTCTTTGCCTGGTTAGGGGCCATCCATAAATTACGTCACGAATTTCGTGATTTTTTGGCCCCTCCCCCGCCCTTGTCCAAGCTGGTCACATCTGTGAGACTCCCCCTCCCTA
Organism: Yponomeuta sedellus; assembly: GCA_934045075.1. Lineage (NCBI taxonomy): Eukaryota > Metazoa > Arthropoda > Insecta > Lepidoptera > Yponomeutidae > Yponomeuta > Yponomeuta sedellus. The sequence continues at coordinate 14,617,964 of OW203728.1, read as the reverse complement.
GTATGACGTCACATATTTTTCAATTTTACATTTAGAAATTATTGAATTCAAACAGCAGTTCCGAAATTAGATTTATGTCAAGAGTTGCATATGTTTTGGAGTATTTCGTTAATAGTGGAAAGTTTAAATGTGACGACACGAAATTTAGAAGCCCTCCCGCCCCTCTGTCATACAATGTCACACCCCCTTAACGTGTGACGTAATAATTTATGGATTGTCCCTTACGGTAACCAGGCACGGAAACATGGAGATACACCCAAACTCATTACAACACTACTCCACTTACAACACAATTGTGCAGCACTTTTCGTAGTTCGCTCAGAGAATTCACATGCAACAGGCGAAAAGAGTATACAATACGCGAGTAGAAGTTGAGCTAAGACGCTGCTTGCGGCCGGCGGTCCACCTGCCGCTCTTCAGGAAAGCCATGAACACAGTGCGACAAGTACGAACCACTCCTCTGAGCAGTCTTGCCGAGGAGGCAGGTTTGGCGTCTCCGCTCTTCAAGCTCTCGCGTCCTCGTGCCGTGCACTGCCCGTCCGCAGCGCCCCCTAGTGAAGACAAGATAACGAGTTATAAGGCGCCATCGCGATGGCCGGGAATGATGATGTCGAATAAAGACAACTTAATTGTTTTGTGAATAATATCATATAACGACTCTTCGTGCAGCCGTTGATTGCATCATATGGGAATTGATTTATTTCTCAAGGAACCTTATAAAATAAGGAAACTGTGGGAGAAGGCTCTTCGTAGAAAGAAATGGAAGGCTAGTACTTCGTCAAGACTACGAGTATGAGCTGCCCATTTTCAACCTGAAGATTACTTTGGACGCAATTCATATAAAAGTGATGAATCTCTACACAAAGTATTGAAGAAAACAGCTGTGTCCTCTATATTTTCACTGTCTAAAGCGAGACTAAACAACATACAATATATGGCGGATCTTAGGAACAACCAACAGTGCTGCCCACTACAATGAGCTTACAGTTTTTAACCTCATTGGAAACTCACGTTACCAATGAGGTTAAAAACTTCGGTTCGGTTTTTATTTTTTACCGGCCGAATTTGGTATGGGCTGAAAATTTCTTACCGCCCGAGGAATCAATAATTTTTGTGTTTCGTTTCCATGTTTTAAAAGATTCTGTTATTCGAGGCGGAGAAATCTAAATCACGAAATCACCTTAGTTCTTTGGCGAATTAAACCAGAAAGCATCAAATCTTACCTGGACCACCACCTGCCGGCTCATCCACCGTCACCTTGTACAACTGTAAAAAGAAAATAATTACTTATTTAAAAACCAATATGTTTTAACCTTATGCCCAAAGCAATGTTTTGTACCTACCTACTCCATACAGGAAAATGCGCTTTACCTCAATGAAAAATATTTCAAAGTTTCTATCTATAGGTATTGTTATGTTGGCCTTTTTTGCATCTACGTAATGAAATTATTTATTCAGCGTCCCTCACACACACTAGATGGGTGAAGGGACCACTCGGATGCTGTAACGCCATGGACATGGTTTTAGAAGGTGTAGGCTTGCCCAGCACCTGTACCATCCTGACAGCTTAGTCGGCCTAGTCCACAGGAAAGACTAGTCAATACATGCGGAGCCAACCAAGCCGCGAGTTTCCTCCCGATGTTTTCCTTAACAGTCAGCGTGTGGTATTGCGACTACAAATTCGCAACGTAACTTTGAAATTAAACAAAGTCATTGGTACATGCCCGCACTAGGGATCGAATCTGGGTCTCTCGCTTGCCAGTCCATTGTTCAGCCCACTGAGCTACATAAATAAATTCTTGATTTATATTAATTGGCAGTCGTTAAGCTAAGTCAGAGCCCTTAGGGCGGCTGGAAAACTTCTGACAGTCTGACCAGCCACTAGTCATGCAAGCCTCTACCAATCCGGACTTGGCCGCCCCGGTGGGGTATGGCCTGTATCTTCCACAGGGAAGAGACCCGTGCCCCTCGGTGGGGACATAATGGGTAGATGATGATGATTAATTGATTACATAGGTATATAATCGATCTAAGATAAAAAAAATCAAAATTATTTATTTATAACAGTGGTAACAATGGTAGGGTCGAATCCTCCTTTTAAGTTACACCTGTAGGTATTAGGAAGAATTCGCTTACCGGCCGATTAGTCGTACTTACTAATTATAAACAAATTTTTACAAAGTTGACAGTTTAGCTTCTTAGGTATAGTCTGTTAGCTTTTAGAATATACCTCGGGCTCTAGAGTAACCTAGGCTTGAGTTTTCGCCGAAAGCACACGTGTGTAATACTACTTCCTGCTCTGTATAAAACTTTTCTTCACTATTTTGAAAAGTTATGTGAAATTAAGTGTTCAAGTTCAAGTTCGTTTATTGCTTCATGTGGTACAGAATAGGTCTTAACATATAGGTATAAAGTGCGCAACATGAGCCCTGTAAGGGCACTGCAATTTTATACATAAGTAGCTTACGTATAGAAAAAATAAGTACTTAATTATTTTTATGCACTAAAACAGAATAAGAGTGTCATGTATTTTTAATACAATTAGTTTAGACACTGTTACTTATACCTATTTAATACTAAAAATCATATTAGTTCCGATATTTCTATAACACGAATGTATCCCATATCAGCCGAGGTATATTCTAAAAGCTAACAGACTATATACTAATTTGTATTTATTCAATTTAATTAGTGAGTACACAAAAGGTATGTGGTTTTAGATTTCATATTAAAATTTTGTCAAGTTAAGGTTAAGATGTACAATTTTTTTTAAGTAGGATTAATTGATCTCTTACCCGGCCATCGTCCCCGGCCGCATAGCCCGAGGACAGCGGCAAGACGTCAGGCCCCCACTGCTTGATGAAGTGGCCGAGGCGAGCCACGCGCTGCACAGGAGTAGTGGTAGTGTGGGAGCCGCCGCAGTAGCGGTTGCATAGGTGTTTGTCCGAGGCAGACCTGGGGGAAATCCTGTCTAATAGGCATTTCGATGTTTTGATGCTCAATGACTAATGTAAATTCTCAGCCGGTTGTTAGATAGTCACAGTCACACTTGCTTTAAGAACTTTTACATGCTCAGAAGCTCAAGAGTCCTTCCTCAGAGGTTGAGAAAGGTGTACCTACTCCGTTACCTCTGAGAACTTATTCAGCATAAGAACTATCTTATAATCTGTACGATATGTTGTGTGTGTGTGTATGTATACAACATCGTTGTATTTCGATAATTATAGTAAATGGACCAAAACAAGGAAGGAATTGCTATGGATGTAATCTGAAAGTAGGAATTTCGTCTTTCAAGGCAAAATCAAAATTTATAGCCTAAATATTTATACTACTTGTTATTGTTTAGATTAATGTAATAATATAACAATTATTATTGTACACTCCCCCCCTCGTTTATAATGCCCGTTATCACCACATCAAGGGTTGCGTGGAACAATATCTATTGAAATAAACTCGCCATGTACACTTTTTTATTTTGTTGATTTTGTGTTTTCTGTATGATTTTCATGTGTGCAATAATAAATATAAAAATTTTTGGTCTCCTGAAAAAAAAATCATTGTATCCAATATTCCGCCTAGGTATTTCAGTCTATCTACCTGATGCGCCCGCCGCCGCCACCTTGACCTCCTAAGCCACCGGCGCCACCGGCGCCTCCAGACCCGCCCATACCCCCTGCGCCTCCAGGACCCCCAAATCCCCCTGGGCCCCCAATCCCCCCGGGACTGCCAACTCCACCAGGCCCCCCTATCCCTCCTCCGTGCTTCGCCTGCTTGTCTATGGTCTCCCAGTCGCGCATGTTTCGCTGCGGCACGTTGCTTATCATCTGTTTGCGGATAGTATCTGTAGAAGATATACAGTTATTTATCGCCAAGTAGACATACCTACCTACGGTCTGATAGCTTTTAGAATATACCTCGGGCTCTAGAGTAGGCTTCGGTTTTCGCCGAAAGTACACGAGTGTAATACTACTTCCTGCTCTGTACAAAACTTTCCTTCACTATTTTGAAAAGTTATGTAAAGTTAAGTGTCATATTAGTTCCGATATTTCTATTATTACACGAATATATCCGATTCTATCCGATAGTAGCCGAGGTATATTCTAAAAGCTAACAGACTGTAGCCAGACGATTCTATCCGATGTAGCCGAGGTATATTCTAAAAGCCAATAGACTAGCCAGACGTACAAGAAAAACAAAAATAACAAACACGACATTGCACAGCAAGGAGACACGAGCTATGTCCAGTCCATGCCTGCTGTAAAAGGCCTCTATCTCAGTAGGTATTCGCTGCAGGTTTTTTGCTCACAGCACTGATTTTCAGCAAGAGTTTGGGGTTTTATTATGTAAGTATCCACTGAGATGAGTGATGTTGATTTTTACTTTTTTAAGCTAATACTACAGCTGTCAAATGCATACATTTTTTGACGCTTTGGAATAGCGTGGAATGTTACTTAATAGAAGGGCTGGGTCACGAGTCCGTTAGTGCATTACAGTACCATGACAGATACATGGTCGGGTTACGTAGGGTGCTTTACCATTGACGCCTAGAAGGTTCGATTTAATGTGCGCGCGTAAACTTGAAGCAGCAACGAAACTAAATCGCCATGCTCATGCAGTTGCCATTGTATCACAATGCATTAATTAGCAGAATTTAGGCCCTGGTCTAGTGGCAAAGTGTATAATTAATAATATCTGGAAAGATTTGATAAAAGATGACCAATATACAGCCTAAACTAATCCAACTAAGGAATAGGACCATTTCGCTTTTACTGTGCTACGAAAAGTAATAGCACGGTTTTTTGATTAGACATAGGTGTACCAATGTCTAATCTTTCTTAATTAAGCATGTATTATTCATATATATCTGAAATAATTTGATTTGTTCGTACATCTACTTCCTTCTCCAATGTATTACTCCAGTCCATCCAAAGGTTATAATATATTAAACGGGTCTAATCGCGATTTTTTATTAGGTAAAACGTAATTAGGTACCTACCTTATTTCCCGACGTTTCGGCAGCGTTACAGTTGCCGTGGTCTCGGGTAGACTCGAATTATTACGGGTAATTAAGTTTTACCTAATAAATAATCGCGACCCGTTTAATATATAACTATGTATGAGTATCGCGAATCATTAAGAAATACCATCCAAATGTTGTCTGGAAGAGATCACTTTTAGTGACAGATAAAGCCGCCGTCTATACTCTTAGGTTAAGAAATATCCGTGTCATTATTTCCTTTTTTATGTACAATAAACTGTTCTCTATCTATCTATCTATCTATCTATCTATCTATCTATCTATCTATCTATCTATCTATCTATCTATCTATCTATCTATCTATCTATCTATCTATCTATCTATCTATCTATCTATCTATCTATCTATCTATCTATCTATCTATCTATCTATCTATCTATCTATCTATCTATCTATCTATCTATCTATCTATCTATCTATCTATCTATCTATCTATCTATCTATCTATCTATCTATCTATCTATCTATCTATCTATCTATCTATCTATCTATCTATCTATCTATCTATCTATCTATCTATCTATCTATCTATCTATCTATCTATCTATCTATCTATCTATCTATCTATCTATCTATCTATCTATCTATCTATCTATCTATCTATCTATCTATCTATCTATCTATCTATCTATCTATCTATCTATCTATCTATCTATCTATCTATCTATCTATCTATCTATCTATCTATCTATCTATCTATCTATCTATCTATCTATCTATCTATCTATCTATCTATCTATCTATCTATCTATCTATCTATCTATCTATCTATCTATCTATCTATCTATCTATCTATCTATCTATCTATCTATCTATCTATCTATCTATCTATCTATCTATCTATCTATCTATCTATCTATCTATCTATCTATCTATCTATCTATCTATCTATCTATCTATCTATCTATCTATCTATCTATCTATCTATCTATCTATCTATCTATCTATCTATCTATCTATCTATCTATCTATCTATCTATCTATCTATCTATCTATCTATCTATCTATCTATCTATCTATCTATCTATCTATCTATCTATCTATCTATCTATCTATCTATCTATCTATCTATCTATCTATCTATCTATCTATCTATCTATCTATCTATCTATCTATCTATCTATCTATCTATCTATCTATCTATCTATCTATCTATCTATCTATCTATCTATCTATCTATCTATCTATCTATCTATCTATCTATCTATCTATCTATCTATCTATCTATCTATCTATCTATCTATCTATCTATCTATCTATCTATCTATCTATCTATCTATCTATCTATCTATCTATCTATCTATCTATCTATCTATCTATCTATCTATCTATCTATCTATCTATCTATCTATCTATCTATCTATCTATCTATCTATCTATCTATCTATCTATCTATCTATCTATCTATCTATCTATCTATCTATCTATCTATCTATCTATCTATCTATCTATCTATCTATCTATCTATCTATCTATCTATCTATCTATCTATCTATCTATCTATCTATCTATCTATCTATCTATCTATCTATCTATCTATCTATCTATCTATCTATCTATCTATCTATCTATCTATCTATCTATCTATCTATCTATCTATCTATCTATCTATCTATCTATCTATCTATCTATCTATCTATCTATCTATCTATCTATCTATCTATCTATCTATCTATCTATCTATCTATCTATCTATCTATCTATCTATCTATCTATCTATCTATCTATCTATCTATCTATCTATCTATCTATCTATCTATCTATCTATCTATCTATCTATCTATCTATCTATCTATCTATCTATCTATCTATCTATCTATCTATCTATCTATCTATCTATCTATCTATCTATCTATCTATCTATCTATCTATCTATCTATCTATCTATCTATCTATCTATCTATCTATCTATCTATCTATCTATCTATCTATCTATCTATCTATCTATCTATCTATCTATCTATCTATCTATCTATCTATCTATCTATCTATCTATCTATCTATCTATCTATCTATCTATCTATCTATCTATCTATCTATCTATCTATCTATCTATCTATCTATCTATCTATCTATCTATCTATCTATCTATCTATCTATCTATCTATCTATCTATCTATCTATCTATCTATCTATCTATCTATCTATCTATCTATCTATCTATCTATCTATCTATCTATCTATCTATCTATCTATCTATCTATCTATCTATCTATCTATCTATCTATCTATCTATCTATCTATCTATCTATCTATCTATCTATCTATCTATCTATCTATCTATCTATCTATCTATCTATCTATCTATCTATCTATCTATCTATCTATCTATCTATCTATCTATCTATCTATCTATCTATCTATCTATCTATCTATCTATCTATCTATCTATCTATCTATTTATCTATCTATCTAATCAAAAAACAGTGCTATTACATATGTACCAATACATACATACATGCATACATACATACATACATACATACATGCATACATACATACATACATACATACATACATACATACATACATACATACATACATACATACATACATACATACATACATACATACATACATACATAAGCTCACGCCTGTATCCCAGAAGGGTAGGCAGAGACCAGGGACTGCCACTTGCCACGATCCTGACAGATCAACTTCGCTTCATCAACGTTCATAAGTCGTTGCATGCACGCACGCCGGTTCCGGGTACTTTTTATCTTTCCCTTTGCTAATACATCCCCTATTTGGTCGATGTAAGTCCGTCTGGGACGTCCCTTACCAGCCCTTCCACTCACATTCGCAATATATATTTGTTTCGTCAATCTTTCTTCCTTCATCCTCTCCACATGTCCAAACCAACGCAACATTCCTTTCTCAATTCTAGTCACTACATCCTCTTTCAGTCCACAACGTTCTCTAATCAGACTATTGCGTATCCTGTCATTCAAAGTAAAACTACACATACTTCTCAAGGACCTCATTTCTACTGCATTAATTCTACTTTCTTACTTCTTTTGCCACACCCAAGTCTCGCTACCATACATAAGTGTTGGGACCAGCACGCCACTATGAATAGCCAATCTAGCTCTTTTGGAGATGTTTCGGCTGCACACAATGTACCAATATAAAAATGAAATTCAATATATTGAGTTTAATTTTATCTAGACTAGCTAGACAAACTAAACCTTGTGCGTTTCCACACTTGGTGATTGATTAGAAGTGGAGTAGCGTGAAGTTACGAACCTAATTCGTAAGTGAGGTACGGCTTCATGGAATGATGTGGTGGAAGACCTTTCAACTCCGGGATATTCGGGCCCGGGTCCATGTTCATAACCGCATTCGCATCGCACGAAATGCAATTCACGTCCCTGGAGGCAAAATAAAGCGATGAATCATATAATACGAAGCGCTCGTAGCCTAGTGGAACCGGGTCGTCGGCGTCGTCGTCGTCAGGCTATACTAGTCCACTGCTGGACATAGCCCTCCCCTAAAGAACGCCACGTTGTGCTATTATAGAGGGTAATGCCCATAATTCCCACGCGGGCATGCGGGTTGGGGATCGCAGTTCGGTGGAATTGTACTGGAGGGGGCGCTGCTGCCCACCCACCCCCCGGTTTTTGTCCCTTAGTCGCCTTTTACGACACCCGCGGGAAGAATTGGGCTGGTGCTATTCTCTAGGCCGACACCACACAGCAGAACCGTGGAACCGGGTGATTGGAATCAATCACTTAGGTTAAGCAACAGCAGGTGCGGTCAGGTGCTGGATGGGCGACCATCCCGTGACCGCTAGTGGCATTTTTGAAAATAAACGTATTATAAAACCAGTTACGATTCTTATTCCATTGGTGTCGCTAGCTAGCACCCCAAAGCGCCTCCCTCAAGGAGCAATTCCTATAGAAACGTAATCTCGTAACCTCGAACGTAAACGTCCTGGCATGGCAATGTTCCATTCCGATCCGACGTGTCGTTTGTAAATAAAAAACAACCTGGTTAGCACGCCAAAGCGCCTTAGACGTTGATATTCACGGACATAATTTATATTATTATTTTTCTGACCTGAGTAGTTGCCTCTTCGTTCCAGCCGCTTCCACCTCGCGCCGCAGCGACGCCATCTGCTTGAGGTTATCCTGCAACTGCTTCAGCTTTGTGTTGAAGAATTCCTTGACAGGACCCAGCTCCAACTTGTCTAGCTTCGTCTCGATCTCGCGCTGGATATCGTCCAGCGCTTGCTGCCAAAGCTCTTCCTGCAACGTTTCATCACTATGTAAACAAGTTCTATGACGTTGAAAGGTTGATGTTATTTCAATTAGGTTCCACCGCTATGGGATACGAAAAATAATTACTTCCACACTAGGATACCCTGTCTGGTTAGGCAGGTTATGCCTGGCATAACCTGGCAGCTAGACATTACAAACTTCAAAATTGGTACAACCAGCCTGTAAGCCATTTGAACAATTCGGGTACGGCCGTCTCTAGTAGAAATCGAACTTACGACAGACGTCGGCATGGTAATCAGACGTGATAACGCTAGACCAACAACTGCGGGGTTTGTTAAACTGCCCTCTTGATTTGAAGCCCTGATTGAGAGCCTTTATGGTTTATCCGAAGTCAAAGTACACTTCCGACATCTGCGAAGCAGTTTACCTGCATGTTGAGTTTGCCCACTGCATGCTCTAGGCCTCGCGATAAGTCATCGCAGGCCAGCTCGAACTGGTCGTGCGAGACTTTGCGCGCCAACATCCGGAGATCAGCCTTGTCCGCCATGGCCTCCACCATGTCCTCGCGGTCCAGTTTGATGGTCTTCAGCAGCTCAATTTGCTCCAGCAGAGCCTGTGGGTTAAAGGAGTGGTGGATGCATGATTTTGAAGATCGGAAGCATTTGGATGATTCGTCAAGACAATGCGATGTCGACAGGAAACAAGGAATCCTATCTTACGTCTGTGTGAGATTGTCTTTCCTCTTTTTCAGCAGCCAACTGCAAGGCTGTCTCGTGAACTTTGTTCAGTTGTATTTGCATCTCTTGTACCGTCTGGAATAGCTGCATCAGACCTGGAAACACATGCATTACCCATACAATCGATTATGTAATTCCTGGTGTACAAACAATAAGTTTAGGCCCCCTGTATCCCCCGGTATGTTCGTGTAAAAGATGTATGAAGGTATAGATAAATATTTAACTGCCCCCTCGGGATACCTACGTAAATAAGAATGGGTGTTTAGGGCCCTTTGTGAAATAACGCATCAAATACGTTTTGATTCTGTACGAGTACCTACACAGATTCAAACAGACAGTTTATTCACTTAATTCCGTATTTATTTGATTTTATTTTATTTATTAGGCACGCAAAACAGATATTAGCTAGTAGATTATTAAGATAACATTAATTCACATGTAAGATCCAGACTAATCTCCATAACATGTGTACACAGCTTGGTTACTTACAAACAAATTACTTACAAATTACACAGCTTGGTTGCAATAATAGGAAACTTAGACTTATTTACATAGGTACTTGACGTTTTGTCGGAAGAGTCCGACCATGTTTTGCTCTGATTCGCTGAGCTTACTCATACAGAGGCGAGCCACGAACAACGGATTTCATGCTTACGAAATTTTGGGTTCTTCCACGTAGTCAAACTATTTTGTCAAACTGATTTGACCACGTGGAAAATTCGTTCCTTGTGGTCAAATTAAAGTAATGATCCTTCCTATATAAGATTATGCCAAAAAGTAGAATCTTATACAGGAAGGATCATTACTTTAATTTGACCACGAGGAACGAAGTTTCCACGTGGTCAAATCAGTTTGACTACGTGGAAGAACCCGAAATTTTGGGGTTGTCCGAGATGCTTACGAACTCCTATTCAATAAGGCCGCTTTACATGTTTTATAATAGGTGTGTGCTCTGATGTACAATAATGAATATTCTTATCTTATCCTTTTTCTTATTACTTGTGCTGATATGATTACATGTAAAGTGAATACATTTTTTGTAGGCATACTGAAGGTTGATGAGATACTCCTAGTAGCTACCTTGCAAGTCCTTGATTAGGTCCGGCGATAGTTTTCCACCGCTGAGGTCGCTTCCTAGAGCCGCTACTTGATTCATCAGTCCTTCTATTTGATCTTGGAAGTTTTCGACCTAACAAGTTTATTTTTAAATTTATTTCATTTGTAAATAGTAGCTACCACAAGGTACCTATCATGACACAGGATTAGGTAGGTGAACTGCTCTATAGCTTGTCTACGATACAATCTCTTTAGACGTACGTACCTATCGGTGGGTACCTCAATCGACTTCCACACAACACAATCACGTGTCCTGGTCCCAAACTAGGATACCCTGTGCTATGGTAGAGAGGCAAGGATATCACGAACATGGGAAAATACATAGACTGGCAAATCAAGTTCGTAGGCCCCGAGTAGGAATCGACCCACGATTTCTTTTTTATCACTATACCATCGACCAGTCAGCCTGTATTTGTCCACTGCTGGACATAGGCCTCCCACCAAAGCACGCCATCGCCACCTTTCTGCTGTCGGCCAACCTTATCCAGGAGTTGTAGCAGCTGAGTACCAAACAAATTTTCTTAAAATTAGTAGTATGTCATCTCGAATGTTACCGAGTCTTTCACAATTCCTTCAGTCTTGTGCATTTCCTCGCAGCACTTCTGCATCTTCTTCTCAAGCTCGCTGAGGCGCTCCCAGATCGGGTTCGTGACGGCCGTGAACGATACGCGTGCACCAAGAGCTGCCAAAGGAGTTTTATGGACATTGACAACAATGCCATTGCTAACCTTGCAACAATGTTGTCGTGATTTTAGTATTTAGGCCACGTCTACCGACATCCACGAAAGAATGTATTTATGACTCTTGAACTTTACACGCACCAAGTGAGATAAAAGAAGAAACTCACGAGCATTAGCTCCAGCTCGACCCGGGGCACCACCTCGCCCCGCGGCGCCCGCCGCTCCGGTTTTGCCTGCGGGTCCCGCCGCTCCGGTTTGGCCTCCAGCTGCCGCTCCGCCGATGCCGCCCGCTCCGCCAGCCCCGCCCGGGCCGCCGCCCCCACCCGGGCTACCTACCCCCGCCTGGCCCGCTTCTCCCACCGCTCCCGCCTGCGCTGTGGCCCCTGCTGTTGCATCCGCACCCGCACCTGCTCCCGCCCCCACCGCACTTGCTCCCACCCCCACCGCATCTGCTCCCGACCCCACCGCGCCTGCTCCCGCCCCCACCGCACCGCTTGGTGCTGCCACTCCTGGGCCTGAGCCACCTAGCCCTCCCCCAGCCTGCACCGCACCACCTCCCAGTCCACCGGCGCCTCCCGCTCCCCCGGACCCCCCCATCGCGTCTCTCCCGTCTCTGCCAGCGGCCCCCGCCTCCCCTGTAGCCCCCGCCGCTCCCGTAAGCCCTGCTGGTCCGACTAATACTCCTCCTCCCCCTGCCATTATTCCTCCTCCAATTGCTACCCCTCCTGGAGCCTGACCACCGGCTTGAGCAGCTGCCAACAAAAACAGGCCTTTATTTAACTTTACCTACAAAGAGAATGTATATCAAACTTATCGTCTCGCACCTTGAAGATCGTTTAACAGGGTATTCATGGTGTCCATAAGCCAGCGCGTCTCGATTTTCACTTGTTCGATGTCTGTCTTCAATATATTAACTTCGCCGGTGGCGTAGTCAGGTGGTTTTCCTGCGCTGCCCTCTGCGCCGGGTTCGCCAGGAGCGCCCGGGGCGCCGGGGCCGCCTGAGGCGCCCAGCAAGCCGGTCCCGCCTGACCCTCCAGCCCCTCCGGCCGAGCCAGCCCCGCCCATTCCGCCGGCGCCGCCAGCGCCTCCTGGAGCACCAGCTGCGCCCGCAGCCCCCGGTGGGCCAGGTATTCCTCCCACACGCCCAGAAGACCCGTAGGCAGTCGGCCTAAAAAACAAGCGTTCTTATACGAATAGATGCCTGCGTCAATGCGCGATGCGTCAGTAACAGGAGAGACGGTAAAAATGACTAAAAGCATGTAGAATATATTAGTCCATCCAAAGGATGTCTGGAAGAGATCACTTTCAGTGATAAGGCCGCCGTCTGTACTTTTAGGTTAAGAAATATCTGTGTAATTTCCATTTTTATGAACAATAAAGTGTTCTCTATCTATATATATGCCATCTAGATTCTTACATGCCGTGGTTGGTCATGGTGTCCTGTACATCAGCCATTTCGTTTATGAGGTCTTGCACTAGCGAGCTGAGCTTGCCTAGGCCCGCTTCGGCTGCCTCCAGACGCGATGACACGTTAAGGTTCGTCCACATGTCAGCTATAGCGCGGACGTTTGTATGGGACCTGAAGTAAAAATTACGAATCCCAGCACTTCGAGGATGCATAGGTATAATGCCTATTCCATGAAAGAATATCTATAATATAAAAATGAACCGCTGAATGTGTTGGTAAGCGCAAATCTCCAGAGCAGCTGAACCGATTTCGCTATTCTTTATTTTCAAAATATTCCTTGAAGGACGAGGATGGTTCTTACGGAGACAAAAATAAAAATAATATAAAGATTCGACTGTTACGCGGTACGAAGTTTAGCTGGGTCAGCAAATATATAATAGACATTCTTATTATTTAAGCACTGTATTATAAACGGTCCTCATTTCGGAACATCTAGTCAAAAGTTCAAAATATAGAAATTTCTTGTAAGTACTGACAGATCCAACTTACCTCACCTCCCGGATGATGTCCTCGTTTTTCGGCATTGCCCCGTAAACCGTGTGCTTCAGGTCGTTCACTGCGCTCTCGAGCAGCTCAAACTTGCTGAGGGTCACCAGTGTGATGCGGTCACTAAGGTGGGCGTTGGTGTGAACGGAGGTGCGGTGAGCGTGGGAAGTGGTCATTGTGAACCCGCCGCCGGAGGGTGCCGGGGACACTTCGCGTTGGGGCGTCTTGCCCTCTGGGGAAGCAGTGGTGCAAGCACTTCACACCCTTAGGGGATATCTATCTAAGGCGGGGCCTGGCCCCTGTAAGCCGTTTGTCTATTATAAATTTATAACACGTGGTTTGTGCCGTCTAACCAACATGCGCTCTACTTAATTGGGATAATGGGTGGGGTGACTTGAAACTTGAAATAACATTGAAACTCTTTCGACTGATATTAAACTTTTGAGGTGCAATATACAACTATTAATTGAATGGTATTGTCAATGATAAGAATATTTTTATTGACCAGAGAATATAAAATAGGGCTAAGTTTCATCGGACTGATACGATCAATAGCACAAAAACATACAGCATCTGCTACTGAGGTAGGCTTATTACCTGTATTGCAGTAAACAGCGCCTCATCCCAAAAGGTATGGTAATTATTTGGAGGGCATGTTCGTACATCAATATGTAATATTATTCCAAAGGTGTAATCTTAAGGTCTTACCTTTAAAACATGATTATGCTAAAGTCATTTAGGTTATTTTTTTGTAAGTACTTACCGGTTATGTCTACTTACGTGTTGATACGGTCTTTCTGACTCTCTCCACTGCAAGGTAAAAGTAGAAGTTATACTTAAATTTTGTGAAATGCAACACTATTTTTAAGTTGTTTATAAACTCACCGACTAAAATAGTGTTTTGATCCGACTGTGCTGGTTTCAAAGCTGAAAAAGTCAATAAATTTGAGAAGCCATATCACATTCTATGTAGGTACCTACGTACAATAGATTACATCTGGTAAACAATACTTACACATATCTTCTTTCTTGTCCTGAAAAGGAAATGTAGAGAAAATAAGATAACATAAGAATATTATTTATTGTACAATGGAAAAAACAACAACTACAAAATAATTACAAAGTTTTAGCCTTTAAAGGCCCAATGTCCTCAAGTGATCACAAAAACAATTGTTATTTTCAAGGTCGGGCCTTACGAGGAGTAAAATTGCAGAAAGTTCTTTCTTAAATAAAAATGCTTACACGAAGATGAAAAGTGGTCACCACGCTAGGTCAAAGCTATGTTGTGTTGGCCTTATAATAAGTTTAAAGAAAGAGACTCGATAACTATTTGTCTCTCACTCACACAAAATACTTATTAGTCAAGCTCAAACGTTTTATCTTCTATAATATAAAAATGAATCGCCGAATGTGTTCGTAAGCGCAAATCTCGAGAGCAGCTTAACCGATTTCGCTAATTCTTTTTGAGAACGAGGATGGTTCTTACAGAGAGAGAAAAAAAAAAAATAAAGAATCGACTGTCAGGCGGTACGAAGTTCGCCGGGTCAGCTTGTTGTGTAGGATAGAATATAGTATTTTCTATCAAGCAATACATACCTAATATAGAATTTTCTATCAAGCAATACAGACCCGTTATGCCCGTTTATATTATTTGAGTCCTAGACCGTGCGCCATCGGCTATTGGTTGTTTGCCCACTGCGACTGGTGGCAATAGGCGTGACCACAGTGTAAAATAATCAAAGATTTAACGATATTAGGGTAAAGTACATTTTAAAGGATTTAAAACTCTGATTTAGTTTTATAACAAAAAAGAGATTACCAATATTTTCAATAAAATAAAAAATTATAAACTGTTTTCAGCCATTTTGATTGAAACACCCATCACACCTAGTGACGTCACGCTTAGGTTAATATTGGTAAACTTCTGTGCTATGTTGTGACTAATAGTGATTACGATGTGCCGTGACGTCAGATTCAACGCCATGCGAGCTGTTTTCCCACAGATTAAAAATAATTTTAGATTACGGCTTCGTTAAACTGTAGTTTTTTACAGAAAAATAGGTTTTTTTATTTAGTAAATAATAAATGTGTCAATAGGTACCTACATTATGGAAGAGGATTTAAAAATCTTCCGTCATGCCGTTAATTAAAACTGTTTTCGTCCGAGACCACGGACGACCACGGCACCTTAAAAAGTGCCGGAACGTCGGAAAATTGTAAAAATTGAATAAACGAGCATAAATCCGTATAAAAACAGTTTTAATTATGTCTAGTGCTCGTGTTAACCTTAGAAAATACTATGCCGTTACCTGATCAGTGTCGACCAGATACTCGCTGACGGCGATGGTCTGTGCATTCTCGCGGGCCATAGGCAGGGCAGCCACGGAGCCGCGGAGCTCCACGTTCTTGCCCAAGATCCGCATCTGCTGCGCCAGGCAGTGGAGCACTGTCTGCAGCATGTTGAAGTCCACTACGCCCACCTGGAAATTAGGGCTTAGGCTGGGGTACTTTGTTAGGCCGCTTGTCAACGAGAACGAGGAGACGTGACCTAAGTGGCCGCTTACAAGACCCACGTCTATTTATATATATATATATATGCATGTATAATATTCTCCTCGACCGATTTTGGCCACGGCGACCGCGTCAGCTCCGTTCTAATCTTCGCTGGTATGCTCGTGCATGGATAACATAGCCGATCTTGTTAACAAATGTCTGCGCAAACCGCGGACAGGCTAGACCGACGTCTATCTCTCTTTCTAATAAAATGTAATAAATAAAATTCAAAGTCCTGACTGACTGACTCACTCATCAACGCCCAGCCCAAGCCGATGGACCTAGGAAGCAGAAATTTTGCACAGAGGTTCTATGTAGGCAAGGTATTCTTTTTGGATCGTGAAGAACGTTTTTTTTTTTAATTCAACCCCTAAGGGGCGGAAAGGGTTGCCAAGATATGGGAGGTATAAAAAATGTTAGGCAATGTCCGTCTAATTTTCTTGAAACTTACAATACTCTTCAACACAATTGATAGGACACGTTTTTTTTTTTAAATTGAACCCTTAAGGGAGTGAAATTGTTGCCAAATCAAAAGTCCACGCGGACGGAGTCGCGAGCAAAAGCTGGCCAGCATTTTTTATAGAGTTTATTGGCATAGGCCTCATCTCTTTCCCATTCGGTTCGTTTTTAGTCTCGTCAACTATTTCCCAGCCGCAATAACAATGACGTCGCGGCCCACTGGCGACGACAATGAGAATGATTCTATGCATGTCTCGAAAAAATCTAGTTATATTGTTGATTGTCTAGATAAGGTCAACTTGGGTCAGGGGGGCTGGAATAATCGCATCCAATCTCATTACGGGGCAGGGTGGTTACTGGTCAATGAAAATTCATATTTAACTTCCCAATGGGAAAATGAATGGTCAGATTTATATGAAATTTGGTTTGATCAAACTCATATTTGAAGGTTTTTTAAACTATGACTCGTAAGGGCCATAGTCTCTCCCTTCTCTTAGTAGGGTTGAATTTTGGGATTTGAATCTGGGAAGTAAAATAGTCAATTAATTGACGAAATATTTCACCATTTTAATTAACCAATAATTAATTGTAAGTAATACAGAGAGTATTGTAAAGAGGTTCGAAATTTCCGGTATTCGCCCTTTAGCTCAGTTGGAAGAGCGCTGACACGATTAGCCAGAGGTCGCGGGTTCGAGTCCCGGCATGGGTGGCATTTTTAACCTCTAAATAGGTTTTTAATAATTGTAAAGTTGACCAATTAGACATAGAAGCTATTGCCAAATCTATATGAAAATGTAAATTTATGTTTATTAATTTAGATTACAAACTTGATATTATCGTGTTTGGGGCTATTTGTAGAGAAAAAAATAAATATAAAAAGCCCATTAGAGTCAGGATTTTTTTTTGGCTGAAGTCTTTTTATGGCTGTAAAATACAACAATTAGGGAGAAGTACCTCTGGCGTGCCTATGGCGAGGTCGATCATGTCGCTGATGTTGACAAGCATGGTGGACGCTGCAACACGTAGGTAACGATATATAGTGCGTTCACATTAACTTGACGCGTGAGAGAATTGGTAGCACTGAGATGTTTACTGTTACCATGTTAAATAAGAAATCATTCCCATTACTTGGGGAAAATAAAAGGGTTGAGGGCTTGTTTTACCATCTTCCGATTAGGTCCAAAAGCTAATTCACATGTTATGTCCTTGTTACCAATTCTCTCACGCGTCAAGTTAATGTGAACGCACTGTACTGTCATAATTGGATAAGAATTAGGTCCCACGTTGTGCAAGAAGGGCCGACGGCGTGCGGGCACGATTTCAATATATAGGTATAGTGATCCTTAAATACTTATGAAGTTAGTAGGTATTTAAGGATAATTTAAAAACCTATTTAAGGATAATTTTAGATTCTACAATAAAAGTGAAAAAGAGCTCGTTCCTATAGGTATTGTGCCCATCGGCAGCACGACGCCTGACTTTTTTCTGCTCTGGTATTTTTTTATCTTAAAAGAATTTAAGCTTTATTTTAGTTTATATCATTGCGCCCGCACGGTGCGCGGGCCGGTCCTGGGGGTGGTCCTAATTCGGGAGGAACCGATCTAATGTAACAAAGAGGCATATCAATTTTCTTTTACATCCGTGATCAATGTCAACTTTTCGGCGCAATGTTTCCCATGATCCTGCATTGGTTCTACGAATTTTGTAAGTTAGTGGGTTTTACATACTTACTCATGATCCCTTTTTAAATTAAAATATTCAATAAATCAACAAATAAGTATGAAAGTGGCTATATTTAAATATCAAGCTCAAAATATTTACAAAACGGAGCGCTCAAAACGCGAACTTGATTGTTTGACAGGAAAATAAATTTCAGACTTGAAATAGTCTAAGGTTTTCTAAAGAGATTTTCAAGCACAAATCTCCTTTAGTTCCCATGCCATTGCATCGATCTATACTGACCTCTTTTGGCGTAATCACGGAGCTCTGTGGTAGCCTGGCCGAATACCTTAGAAGTCTCTAGGCGCCTTAATTTTCGACTATCGACCTCCATGGTAGCGATAGGCACTAAAAATGTGAAACCTATTTTATTTATTTTGTCTAGGTACCTACTATTTCCTGCGAGAAATTGTGTGTGTGATATTTAAAAATTTGTTCAGCAAGAAACAGAAACATTGTATATTATATATAAATAGGATATCTACTAGGAGCATTGCAAAACAATGCAAAAAAATGCGACTTAGAACCTTAATATGTCACACTTCGTTGATTCCCAGACGGCAGGATTTTTCATAATTTGTGACAGACGTCAAACATTAACAAATTAAAGAAATAAGTGTGTGCCCACAGACTACATAAATATATACTAGGTGTGTGTGCCTAATGCTCGTGAAAAATTAAAAAAAAGACATCTCTTCTCCCGCATCAAGACAGCTCCAGTGTTGCCAACGTGGGCGATTTTTCGCCATTTAGGCTACTCTGATAGAAAATCGGCGACTAAAAAATGTGATCGGCGACCGGTCGCCTTTTAGGCTATCTCGAGGGCAACTGAGATAGCCTAAAAAAGAAAAAAGTAGTGTCGAAACGTCGAAATTATTAATGCGGCCAGTACACAATGGCCCATGCTGGCCCACTGCTCGCCATTGCCATTGTGTACATGGGGGAATGGTGCATAGTGGCGGACTATTGTCTATCGTGGCGCGCAATCGGACAGTTGTCGGTTTTTTGGGCACAATTCAAATGAATCGTGGCGTAGCATGGCCCATCCCTGTTTACACAGTAGCCCATCGTTTAGTCAATTACCTTCAAGTGTTTTGATTTATATCAATCTGAGCCCGTAACTTTGCGCCTTTTGCGCCATTTTTTTCTAATAACTTTGTTGTTGTACATACTTCTGTAATACTTGTAAATAAAATAAATAAATAGCTGCGGCCGCAACTACTTCCACGTCCATCGCAAGTGGTTTGCCAGACACCAATGAGCCACGCGCCATTATGGGAACAGCAAGTGATCGTGGCCTACAGTTGGCAATGGCGAGCAGGGGCCAGCATGGGCCATTGTGTACTGCGGGCTTAAAGCTAGTAGATTCTTTGCTGTTGCTAATAGGAGATGAAGCAGTATCTGTTGTGTAAATTATTTTTATTTTACATTATGTAAATAGTAATTTGCTTTAAAGATATACTAGTGTTTAAGTCTACAGTCTTTAAGAATAGTATATTTTTAAAGCAAATAACTATGTTTTACAATAACAACTTTTTTCAAAACTACCTTTTTATTTTATTTTTAACGTTTTGAGTTTAGGCTACTTATTTAGGCTACCTCGGCAAAAAATGGGCTACTTTAGGCTACTTAAGCTTTGAAAAACGGCGATATCATGCTGTGAGTCGTTGGCAACACTGGACAGCTCATCTCCCGCCAATAAGAGCTGTGAACTCCGTTTATCCTATTTTATCTACCTTTATTCTAATCCTGCAAATACTTGACACTGGCGTTGGCACAAACCGTGCAGAGCCATAACGCAAAAAAGAGCTGTAACCCTAATACGTACGTCCATTTTAAGTCAAAGGCATTCGGTTAAGTTATTTGTCGGACATTGTACTTAGTCTTTTTAATAGGATTTAAAGAGCAGCTCGCGGCTGCGGGTACCTAGGGGGACTAGCAGGGTGGACTTCCGTTGTTAGAGCTCTCTCTAAAGTATTTTAAGCCGCAGGCTTCAGAGTGCTTTGTTGTGTCAGAGCTAGGTCGCTCGCTCTACATTCGCAAACAGCCTCAATGAATTTTAAATGTTCCATGGTCATGGGTTTCCTACTAAATTCCACTCCAGATACGCCTCCAATATTTTTTAAACAGAAACACAATATTTTATTAGACACAAATTTTAAATTATTAAAAACACGATATCACTAACACACACGGTTGTCTGGAAGAGATCACTTTTAGTGATAAGGCCGCCGTCTGTGCTCTTAGGTTAAGAAATATCTGTGTTATTTCCATTTTTATGTGTACATAAAAATGAAACGCCTTCAAGTGTTGTAAAAATCGCTCCAGCCGTTCAGACGTGAAGAAGTAACAAACACACACTCACAAACGTTCGCCTATATCATTAGTGCGATGATGTGATGTGATAGGATGTGAAAAGTATAATGATAAGACTTTTCATAAAAACTATTGGCTATAATTTATTTTTGGTAATAAATAAGGCTCATAAGTAGGCTCAAGGTGCCAAGGCCAACGCGCAATGGAGAGAGCTATGTTAGGAGTTTCACTGCGCGATCGAATCAGGATTGAGGAGATCCGCAGAAGAACCCGAGTCGAACTGATATAGCTCGAAGAATTTGTCAGTTGAAGTGGCAGTGGGCGGGGCACATAGCTCAAAGAATTGATGGCCGTTGGGGCGAAAAAGTTCTGACCTGGCTACCGCGGTCCGGACGAGGCAGCGTGGGCAGGCGGGCCACCAGATGGTCTGACAACCTGGTTACGTTGGCGGGTAGTCGCTGGATGCGGGTGGCACAAGACCGTGAAGCTTGGAAAACCATGAGGGAGGCCTATGTACTGCAGTGGGCGTCGAATGGCCGATGATGATGATGATAAACCTTGATTTGTGTTCTCTAAATGTATTTAGAGAACACAATTATATATTGGCAAAGTTTCATTGCGGTCCGGCATGACGATTGCAAATAAAACTCTAACTCCATTTATACAAGAATTATTGCTCTAGAATTTTCATACAAACTATTCTCAAGGCAACTTTTTGATAAGTTTTTGATTAAACGTATGCGGATTGCTCCTTGAGCGGCACCTCAAGGAGCAATCCCCATTCGTTTAATGTATTAAGTATCAAGAAATTAACATTTTAGTGCGTTTTTAGGGTTCCGTAGTCAACAAGGAACCTTTATAGTTGCGCCATGATCGTTATGTTCCCCCTGTTATTCTCTCGCGGCTTAGCACAGACAACAAAAAGTACTGTAGGTACAGAGTTTCATAAAACTACAATCCGTACTTTATTATGACAATTCGAGGTACATTGCGTTGCAGAGTCCATTTGTTAAAGTATTTAATTAATGTATTAAATCTATCGTCGAGTTAGCACCTGTAACACAAGTCATTTAGTTGTACTTAGTATAGGGCTAACAAGATTTGTGTAATTTGTCGATGAATATTTATTTATTTATTTAATCTGTGGGTTAATCGAATGAGCAATTTACATCGAATTGTCGTGGTAAACCATGATTGTAGTTCTATGAAACAGTCCTCTGATCTAAGTTACCCCTTTATGTACTCTACCGTTCAGTGACTTATTGACTTTACCACTATGTTGACTTAGGATATGACGAGTTCCTTCGGTTTTTTATTGCTTACCGTCATATTGTTTCCCCTATAATAGATGGTTACGTACGTATAATGTTCAAGGTTCATTGTTGAAGTTTACCTACAGAGTTCGAAAGAAACAGGTGTAAAAACTATCTCCCCCAGCCGTGCTAAGTACCTAACTGCGGCGCACGCACACAAAATAAACAAAAACGGCCAAGTGCGTTTCGGACTCGTGTGCCGTGGGTTCTTTGCCACCATCATCATCAGGCGGAGTTATCATACTTCCCCAAGTAAGTCAAGGGTAACGGTCAGGGCGTTGCCCTTTTCAACGTCGATTGTTGGCATTTCAGGCGGAGATTTTATCTGGGGGTGGTCTTTTTCAACCTGTTTTGACCGTAGACTCGACCAGGGCATTATTACGTAAGTATCCACTGAGTTGCGTGACGTGGATTTTTGCTTTTTTTAAGCTACTCCGGCTGTCAGATGCATACATTTGGACACTTAGGAGTCGTCTAAATGCTTCACTCAATGGAGTGGAGTGCTACGTAATAGGAGGGCAGGATTCGGGGGACGGGCTTGGCGCTACTGTCGGGCGGATGCGCAGTGGCGCCAGCCCGTGCAGCTGTTGCAGCTGCGGCCAGTCCGCACACGCGAAGATGTCGGTCGCCAGACGCGCCACGATGGCATCCAGCACTTCCCACTCGAGGTCCAAAGCGATCAACGCATTCCTCCCGGGGCACGCCAACAATGGTTCGGGACTGGTGGGGAGAGGTTCTCGTGGGTTCGGAGCCGCTTCGGGGTCTTCGTTGTAGACCCCGACAACCTTGTCGTTCGCAGAGGGAGGCGAGAGGAGGATGCAGCTTCGCGCGTGACACCTCCACTGAGTCTCTTAAATGCACAGCTGTTCTATAGAGTCATATTAGTCCGGTAATGGTTTCAACAACACTATCTGCAGTCTAGTAACAAATCGTATTGCAATGGTATAACCCGTGCCGGCTTCTTCGCGAGAGATGACTATTTAATTTGCGCGTGTTATACCCATTGTATTGCTATTGCTTTGTAGACTACAAAATTGAGGCAAATATCATCCACTGTCGTGCTTTTTCATTCTATTGAAAAACTATGTAAGTATTAGTCCCTAAACTATTTAAGTGTTAGACTCCAGGGCCTGGTTGGCGACTGAGCCGACGTGCGCAACCATCTTCAGTTCATGGTCGATGGTGACTTCCATTGTGCTGGAATCGACGACCTCTGTGGCGTAGCGGTAGCGCATCTGCCTACCATGCAAGAGGTCCCGGAATCCCGGCTGGGGACAAAAAAACCCAGGTCTTGGATGTTTACATGTTTGTGATGTCGTTGTTTCTGGTTCCCACGACACAGGGTATCCTAGTGTGGGGCCAGAAGCAATGTATGTGCCTGGAAACGTTGTTATGTTATTTACCCTAGTTCACGAATTTAAGCGCTTCATGCAGTAACACTAGCGCCACCAATGGAAAAAACCTTATGTTTTTTACAGATCGCTTTTGCAAAAAGTGTCAGTATAGTGTCTCAATTAGGTATGTTAACAGTTATTTTTATGACCTACGACCAACAACCTAGGATCTCGCACCTTGGATTAGATAGCATTTATGCCAAAAACGATCGTTTTAGGCTTCAATTTCTCTCTGGCCCTATGTTTCTAGCCTTAAGTTAACGCCATGATTCCTAAAACGCACTATTTTATTATGAAAGATTTGACTTTTTCTATACTTATAATGTTTGTAGCATACTTGTGCAGTAAGGAATATTCTTATCTTATCCATTTATGTGCCCAGACAGGTGGGTAAAAATCACTGGACTATCAGGAAAAATCAGGTCACTGACTGGGCGCGACGGATATTGCAAAGGTGGCCGACCCAAGCGGGGATAGACGACTTCACCAATTTGTGGACGTCACGACCTTTTGTTGCCAGGATTTGGTCATGGACAGGGAGGGTGGATAGCTAAAGGGGAGGTTTTTGCACAGCAGTGGGACACAAGCGGGGCTACGTAAAAAAACTTATCTTGTCTTAAGACAAGATTTTCTTAATAAGTATAACGTTTTGTTGTACTAACACGTTTACTAACCCTTATACAAACCAACATAAGAGATGTTAGGTGCCATTTTTGTTTAGAGGTCATGTTTAGAGATTTTTAGGACCTTCGACCAAGAACCTATCGGGGTCGTTACAGTAGAATGTTTAACAGGGTTTCGTTGGACCCTTCGTGTACGAAACCCTAACAGAGCTTAATGTAAGTTGAAAATGGATACTGGGAACGCGGGTCAGTTTGTATCGTTGATTACAGGTCGAGCGCTAAAATGAGCTCTTTGTTTGAACCCCTCATTATCGAGCGCGCGCTAAACATGCTCGAAATGAAAGAAAAATTATGGACATGTGGTTTTCCAACACCAACTACATTTACGAGCCTCCCAATGATAGATAATACCCCAAAATTACAGTCTGCGGTGTACCGACCTAACTTCTTACACCACTCCAACAAGGCTGTAACGAAGAACGTCCAGAAATAGTTCTAACGACTATTCTGCGTTCAGTCCGTCAAATTAACCGTGAAGGAATGTTTGAGTTCCATGGTGACTTATGTTGACCTCCAAAATCAAGACCGTAGAGCAAGTGAAAAAAGGGGTTGCTACAAAGAAGTCGTCTTTTGTCGAATCCTTCCTTCGACGATACATTTTTTGAGCGATTCTTTGAGTAAGCTCCGTCGAGCGGCGCGCGGGAGCGGGACGGAGGGTAGCTGATCTCGGCAAGGATCCACCGTCGGCACTCGGTTTCAGCACGGCAGACAGTCTCGCGTCGGCTCGACTTGGAGCCGACCGTCCGTTCGCACCGCGCATGACATCTCTTCAAACCTGTAAATAAAAACTTTACGTAAATACCTCCGCTTTTGTAGGCACTTTCCCTAATACTCTTTAGTTTTTCTTTTTTTACATCGCAGTTCTAAGCTGGCATGTCATAGTGATTTCATCCTTGATCGGTTTTTTAATCGCTGAGGTCGTGTTTTAAATTTTGTGAAAAGAAAGCAGCCGCGTTGTCGCTGCGCCGAGGATCCTGTTGCACCTTTTGGTGAGTGCATCCTGTACTTAAATTAAGATACGTAGGTATGTACTTAATTTATCTAGCGGTTTTTTCATTCTATTATTTTAAAAGGTTTCTGTTGAAACGGTACAGCAGTAAATCCTAAAACCAAAGCATTACCGACTAATAGTAGTTTCCATACATTCCATATTGAGCACGGGATTCCCAGGGTTTTACATAGGATCATCAGTGGTTGTTTGACTTAAATAGTCTGCTTGACGAACGGAACTCTTTCTTTATCTACTGATGAATTTTGCATTCTGATTATGACAGTTGCATGACTGGCTTACATTTTATGCAAAAACTTTCTGTCGTGATTAAAAAGTGCTTGGTCAGTCAGTAAAAAGTGCAGTCAAAGTTAACTAAGTATACATATTTCGGTATCTACATCAGTAGGTAAGCATCATCCATTCCTGGCATCAGTTTTGATAACACTATGATATCCCACTTAGCGCTTTGGTCTGATATATAACGTAAGTACCTACTTAATTCTGAGATCATCCGTGATCTGAAGTGATAACACCTTGACATCACTTTATAACTAGGCATCAATGTGTGTCAGTATTTAGCTACAGTAGGTACTTAGATAAAACATGCACGGCAAACTTGTCCGTTCCCCGTGGTTGACGATTGGTCAGGCTGGACTATCCTAGCGGTCTGACAAAGAGCAGGCTCGCCACAATGGTTGATTGAATGACAATAGCGCTTCGCTCTGATGCAAGCGCTCCACGGCTGCCCTGCAGGAGCGTGTATCACACGATTCACACGCAAACTGCCAGCTCCGAATTTTATTCACAAATCGACCTAGTTTTTCGGCTCTTTAAAACAGGATTGGGTCGGACAGATGTCCAGCCAGTGCGTTTTTTGAAATATCACAGAGGGTAATATTATGACACAGGAAGCCTTTTCTTGTTGTTGGCCACACAAATTTTTATCTGACTGTTTGGTGGCGTGTTGTCTTGTATTAGCGTCGAACAATATTTTTCATTGTTTTATTTTATCTTTGGCACAAAGAGTATATAACCATGGCATTGTATTCACGTTCTTCATGATGCGAAATTTACCTTCACCTTCGGTTCACTATTCTTGCATCTTTGTTGGTAATAATCAACCAACGTTTATTGAAATATAATAGGATAATGTACTCTAAGTAAACGCCGCCGGTCTATTTTGTACCGCGAATCAATAATATATTTCAAGGCCACATTTAAAAGAGTCAGCATTAAACATAATGAATGATGGTGGCAAATATTTTTGTCTCTCTATTTTTCTTTCCCTTAACGGCATCGACTCTTAATTTAATCTGAGAAAATATTGCCTTTTTCTGTCTTGGGAATAAGAGAAAACCGCGGCGGTGATGGAAACAATCCGACTTTAGACGTTACAATTACAATAGATCCTCAAAGAAAAATGCATTGAAGAATAACGACGTTCATTTACAAAAGCCAAGGTATGGCGTGGTGTCAGCTTGTCCCGGGCTGAGCACACCTTTTTGCTTCCATTTGCATAGGTAGACCGTACACCTATCTAAAGCATTAAGCACCTACCTACTTTCAACTTAAGAATTACAAAGTTCAGAAAACGAAATTGATTGATATCCCTTCAATGAGTTTTGCTGGACCTCTTTTATCTCATTTAAACTCATATACAGGTAATTAATGATTTCTTACGTACCTTTAAGTACCTATTAAGTTTTATCATATTCCACGATGTTTGAGCAAGGAATGTTTTATGGTGGTAAAAAATAGGACTCCGAACCTCTTATACCTGTCAACATGACCCTTATCTCAAGTACCCGTGTCTCGGGAATCTATGACATTGTAAATATAGGGGATGAAGCCATATTGAGATGTGATTAGAGTTGTGATTCTACCCGGGTATTTACCCGAAATGGGTAGATTCGCGGGAATATTCCCATTGAATCTACCCGACGGGTATTTATGAGGGTAAATACGTTTATTGGTGTTTTCGTTCGCTAAAATAGATTGCATTACCGTTAAATCCATTTTTACTCACGAGCCTCAGGACTATATTCAATATCTTTCATTCTTTTTTGACGAAAGAACGAAATAAGTATATCTCAAGAAAATAACTTTTTTTTGATGGACTTATTTCATGAATTATTAAGAGATTGTTAAAGATTCTTACTTAGTAATTATCCGCCCGAGAGATTGATGAGATATTTGTTTAAACTTGGGGAGCATGGTCTGGTGATAGCGCTGGAAGGTGTGTATGGGATCTCCTCAACGGATAGCAGTAGACCGTTTGAGTTTGTACTTATTCGATTAGTATTTATGAGATCTTTGGTGAAACTTGGTGACAAGTTCTTAGATGGCACAGCAAAGTACCCAAATTCTAGTGCCATCATCAGACCCTTCAGACACTAGATCTTCACAACGGATAGTAGGAAACTATTCGAGTTTCGCCTTATTTAATCTGTATTATTGAGACCTTTAGCAGAACTTTCTGATAAGATCTGATTACGGCAAAGTAAGCTGATTAATTAGTTAGATCTGGGAAAAAGAACGTGGTTACAGGATCTCCTCAACGGAGAACCTAGAATGATTCATATTCATTTATTTTATGATATTCATTTATTTGATTTCAATAAAATCAAATTAACAAAAAACATAACATACCGTAACATATTCACACACCCGTATCGCGTACGCAGAGATCAGCGTTTACCACTTGCCATGATCCTGACAGATCTTTTTTGCTTTATCAACATTTGTTACTCAAAATCTAATTATTGACATATTTTTGCAGTATTTCAAAAGTAAGTCTCAAATAATGGAGTCCTAGCAAAGAATAAATATTGAATTATATTTCACTTGGGTCAGAAAAAAATGTTACATTATTGTATTATCATTTAATTTCACTATAAACATAGCAACATTGACAAAGGATAAATAACAAAATTTCTGTTTGATCACAGTCGCCCATTAGCTCAGTTGGAAAGAGCGCTGGCACGGATAGCCAGAAGTCGCGGGTTCGAATCCCGGCATGGGTGGAATTTTTAGCCTCTAAATAGGTTCATAAGTTAATGACTTATTTGAGCAAACACAAATTTCGTTATTTATCCTTTGTCAATGTTGCCATGTTTATAGTGAAATCAAATGATAATACAATAATGTAAAATTTTTTTCTGACCCAATTGAATATAATTCAATACATATTTATTCTTTCCTAGGACTCCATTATTTGAGACTAACTTTTGAAATACTGCAAAAATATTTCAATAACTTGATTTTGAGTAACAAATGTTGATAAAGCGAAAAAAATCTGTCAGGATCATGCAAGTGGTAAACGCCGATCTCTGCGTACGCGATATGGGTGTGTGAATATGTTACGGTATGTTATGGTTTTTGTTAATTTGATTTTATTGAAATCAAATAAATTAATATCATAAAATAAATGAATATGAATAATTCTAGGTTCTCCGTTGAGGAGATCCTGTAACCATTTTCTTTTTCCCAGATCTAACTAACTAATCACCTTACTTTTCCGTAATCAGATCTTATCAGAAAATTCTAAAGATCTCAATAATACAGATTATATAGGGTGAAACTCGAATAGTTTCCTACGATCCGTTGTGAAGATCTAGTGTGTGAAGGGTCTGATGATGGTACTAGAATTTGGGTACTTTGCTGTGCCATCTAAGAACTTGTCACCAAGTCTTTGCAAATGCCTATCATTCCCTCGCTCGAGGGCCGTTGAACTGAGAGAGACCAAATGTTCCTGTATAAAATAATCAATAACTATATAGACTCGCCTTTTTTGCTGCAACATATTACGTTTAAGTGCCCCTGGACTGTTTCCCGCCCTTGTAACAATGCCTTGTTCCAAATACCATTTTCTAAAAATAATTATGTCTCTAACACATTTTTGTTCCGCTCATTGAATGTTTGTAATAAGAATTTAAACAATTTAGACATTTTTGCTACAAATTTTTGGTCATTTAAAACTCAATTAAGAGAAGCTATAAGAATGAAGGAAAATAATAATCATAATAAAAACTAAAATTCAGTACTTGTTATGTGACATGATGGTGTAATTAATATAATATAATAATAATAATATAATATGATTTAATAATATGTTTTCTAATATATTTAGTTAATTTTGATTGATTTGAACTTGATTAAGATTAGATTAGAACTCTTTATTGTACACACTAGAAAACAAATTACATAATAAGGCTTACATATCTAACTATTGCCGTATACAATTGGCGGTCTTATCGCTAAAAGCGATCTCTTCCAGACAACCTTGGGATGGATAGAACTGAAAGATGAAGAGAGTAGGTAGGTAGGTGTTAAGCATGTTTTAATTAATAAGTCTGTTCTCGAAGAGGTATGTAATAATTATTAGTGGAAATTTCACTGGTTTATGTAATTGAAATTGTTTATTTTTAATAATGGTTATTGAACCGTTTGTTTCCTAAATAAATAAAATAAAAAAAATAAGTTTCAACAAAGATCTCATAAATACTAATCGAATAAGTACAAACTCAAACGGTCTACTGCTATCCGTTGAGGAGATCCCATACACACCTTCCAGCGCTATCATCAGACCATGCTTCCCAAGTTCAAACAAAGATCTCATCAATACCGATCAAATAACACCCTATTTAAAAGATTTTACTGTAAAAAACCAATTAAAAATATTTACTGTCAGTTTTCGTTAAATACTCAGTAGAAACTGGTATTTATGGTTATTTACTCTCGGGCGGATAATTACTAAGTAAGAATCTTTAACAATCTCTCAATAATTCATGAAATAAGTCCATCAAAAAAAAGTTATTTTCTTGAGATATACTTATTTCGTTCTTTCGTCAAAAAAGAATGAAAGATATTGAATATAGTCCTGAGGCTCGTGAGTAAAAATGGATTTAACGGTAATGCAATCTATTTTAGCGAACGAAAACACCAATAAACGTATTTACCCACATAAATACCCATTTCGGGTATTTACCCGGGTATTTACCCATTTTGGGTATTTACCTGGGAATATACCTTTCGGGTATATTCCCGCGACCCAACTCTAGATGTGATGAAGCGATCTATGGGAACGATAAGGCCTTAGTGACATTGGAGCAGGGTGTTATCTTAGAGTGTGTTATCAACAACCTGCTTCGGTAAAACATGTTCTGTTAGGCTTTTCTGTGAAATGCTGCCCAACGTCATCATAAAGATTGTTCGAGAGAGTCGTGGTTGTTGAAAACGTCTCGCCGAACTGTGGAATTGATCTAAGGAGAAAGAAAGAAGGCAATATATCACATAAATGCTAGACTTACCTACCTTGAGATACAAAAGGCGTTAGGTACATACATAGCACGATTAATTAAAGAAAATAACTGAACTATTTGCATTCGTTAATATCGCAAAATACTGCCGTACGTCGTGATTAGGACTGGGACTTCATCATCATCATCGACCCATTATGCCCCCACCGAGGGGCACGGGTCTCTTCCCTGAGGAAGGTATAGGCCACACTCCACCACGGGGGCCAATTCCTTGGAATAATTTGGAGTTCAAATACTAAAGTATTGGGAGTTTTCGAATTTTTTGAATAAATTTGTTATTTCGAACTCTTTTATCTTTACCTAGAACAGTATGGATCAAATTAAAGAGTGCTGCCATAAAAGTAGTCAATGATGTCAATATCCTATTATACTAAGTTAGCGATTTGCGATTAGCGCCGCGCAAGAGCATCGCATTCAAATCGCGGCGAGGGCTGTCAGAATCAGATAATTCGAGAATAAAAAAGTGTCAGTGTTTATTTTAACGAAGTACGAATCTTTTACTATGTTTTGGTTACACATTCCAAAAACTACCTAAAATTTTCCATTTACTTTTATACTAGCAACACTCTGGTCTCACTGTATCTTTTTTTTTATTTAAGGCATTCCATTCCGTCATCTCGTGATGTATTGTGTGCCAGTAGACGTTTTTATTTTTTTAATTCCCAGCGGGTAGGGCGCCATCCCTCCCTCTGGCCGACCTTGGTCCGACGGCGCGGCGCGTTTGGACAAAGGTACCACATTCTAAACAGTTTATGAATGGCGTACATTCTTTGTCTATCCCCTATTATTTCATTCATTCTCACCTTCAGTAGATAAGCTCCGCCAATGGAATTTTGGCCATCCCATCCAAGCGACAATGGTTTAATCAGTATCGCAAAATAACTGGTATTTAATGCCATCCCTCCTGTGTGACTCAGGGGATAATTTTTTTAATGAAAGCCAAGTGCGAGACGGACTCGCTCACCGAGGGTGCTTTAGTAAATTGTGGTTTTATTTCTTATACTCGGAAAGTAGTGTTGTTTTGATCCGATTATTGGGTGGAAAATGCTGCTTCCCTCCATAGGGAGGGAAAACTCATACAAATTACTTCCCACCTAAGGGCCGGAATGAACTTTAAAAATTGAACTACTGTTAGCTGGGAAAAGTTTTATGTAATAAGTAGGCTTTTTAAAAAAAACTGATTAACAAAAATGCTGCGGCCATGTGAGTTTCTAAATAGCCAGTGTGAACTTAGCGCAAACTTTTTTGAGCAGAATAAGCCGCAACAATTACGCGGCGGTGAGTTCCATATTTAAAATTTTAAAAGTCTACATAAATTGGCGGGTACTAATCTGTTATAGTATCTGTGACGGAATTCAAAAAAATTGGTAATAATCTTTTATGCTAAGATTTGAATATTAAAAATGAGTTTTTATTTTCCTCATATTCGAAATGAAAAGTAGAGTGTTTAACACGAGTAAAAGAATCAATTCCTACTCGGACTATGATGATTGGCCTTTTTGCATCTACGTAATGAGATGATTTATACTGCGTCCAGCATTTATTTATACAGTGGTATCCTCACTCACACTAGATAGGTGAAGGTACCACTCCGACGCTGTAGTGCCTGGGACATGTTTTTTATAGATGGTGTAGGCTTGCCCAACACCTATACCATCCTGACAGCTTAGTCGGCTCTAGCCCACAGGAAAGACTAGTCAATACGTGCGGAGCCAACCAAGTCGCGGGTTTCCTCACGATGTTTTCCTTCACCGTTAGCGTGTGGTATTGCGACTACAAATTCGCAAATGTACGTAACTTTGAAATTAAACAAAGTCATTGGTACATGCCCGCACCCGGGATCGAACCTGGGGCTCTCGCTTGCTAGTCCATAGTTCTACCCCCTGAGCTACTCGGACTATAGCCGTCAGTATTTAGCCTAAATTCTAAATACCTCGGGAATTGATTCTTTCTACCCTCGTTTAACAATCTACTATTTCAGTTCGGGTCCTTTAGCGACAGTCTAACTCAGTTTGCCGTCAGCCGGTTCTTATTTTTATTGTTATAAAACACATCACAATACACTTCACACTAATATTATAAAAGCGAAAGTTACTGAGTGTGTATGTTTGTTACTTCTTCACGTCTAAACGGCTGGAGCGATTTTAATAAAATTTGGTATGGAGGTAGCTGACACCCTTGATTAACACATAGGTTACGTTTTACTGCGGGAAAATATCTTTTACTGTTAATACACAATTGATTTTCCCTAATAAATCAAGGGTAACACCGCGGGTCACAGCTAGTATTAAATTGAACGAACGTAAAGATTGAACTATAAATACACTATCTTTGACACTTGTAAGCATTACTGTTTTTACAACTGAGCTAAAACAGAAAAGCTACAGTTCATGACCTTAACTTGATCTATTAATCGTTTTATTTCATCTATTTATATCGTTCAACGGATAAACGTCGTATAGGCATAATAATATGGTCCCGTTGGGTTTGAATGTGTACGGAACCCTAAAAAAGGGTACTAAACTCACCGTTATCACCAGGGCAGAGTTTCATAAAATTACAATTCGATTAACATTGCGTAGCAGAGCATTCCTACTTGTTAATCGGTGGGTTATACCCAAGGTAGTACCCACACCCTTGGTTATACCACTTTGCAATGTACATCGAATTGTCGTAAACCATGAATAATATTTGTACATATAAACTTACATACATCAAAAGTACACAAATTGTAATCAGTACAAATAAAATTTAAGAAGAAATTAACATTGCTTTTATCCTTGAGTCCCGAAGGCAGAGGAGGGTGGGTGACCTGACCGATATGGATTCCCGAGGGAACGTAGGCTGGCCTATAAGGCCAGAGCCAAAGACGGCCAAGGAATTTCATGCCAGCTTAGCTATGTGCTTAATTAAAATATTAGGTATCTTCTATTTTTGTCCTTACGCATTTTATATGCAAAGCAAGTTTGCAAACCTGCTGGTACCCAATGATGGTACAGATTGTATAAATGCAATACAGTGCAAAATACCGTTTTACTGCTTTTGCGTTATTTCAATAACTCTCTATAGACAAAAGTAACTTGGTATAATCACATCATTAACCATGAGAAGAGCTCGTGGCCTAGTCGAACAGAGAGATTGAAATCACTTGAGTAAAGCAATAACAGGCGCGGTCAGGTGCAGGATCGGTGACCGTCCCGTGACTACCGCTAATGACATTTTTCCGAGTGCTTCCGTGCATCGCAAGCAAGGAATCGCAAGGCACGTTATGCCGCTTGTGCCGGCTGTCATATAATGGCAGTCGTTAAGCCATGTCAGAGGCCTCAAGGGCGGCTTGATAACTTCTGACAGTAAAGCCCGCCACTGTCTTACAATCCTCCACCAAACCGGACTTGGCCCCCGTGGTGCAGTATGGCCAAACATTCCGGTGAAGCAGGAAGAGAACCGTGCCCCAGCCATTCCCGGCCAGCCCCAGCGTTACCAGTTATGTATAAAGCTCCATACAAGTGTGCACATGAAACCGGCGCTACCGGTGCTAGTGCCGGTCCGGTACAGAGCCGTGCCTGCTCGGGCCGGCACCGTGCCCGATAGAAACCGTGCCGAGTAGAAACCTTCAGGGTGAGAGTCGGAATTCTTCAGACTTTAGTATAAAGCATACCTAATTTAAAAAAAAGAAACTCTACATACCCATGGCAAAATCATCCCCACACGACTGCGCGGATTTTTTTATAGATACTAAGTCGATAGTAAGAGCAAACTGTGGCTTATCGCCGAGAATATAAAGCTCTAGCTTTAACTTTATTGCCGCCACTTACCACTGGAAGGAGGTATAACGCGCGTCTTTAGCGCGCAACTCGACCGCAAAAGTGAGTAATTTTCAGCGTATTTTCTCCTGGTCTTTTAAGAGAATTGCCTGAATCGAACCCTTTCCTTTTAACGAAATGTCCATTCTCGCCCCCTAAGTGGCGCGAGTAATAAAGTAACCTATAACGCCGCGTTTACATTATTTGCAGTCACTGCAATGCAATTGGAGTGAAATATAGATAGATAGAAAAGAAATTTAAACTATAATTTCGAGTCCGAGTTTATCTTCCGTTTATCCACGGGTAAGCTATTTCGGCCAACGTTGTTGGAAATAATCTCGCACGTATACTTCGTAGGTAAGTAAGTAACCAATCAAAGTAGGTATTCACGTAGTACAGTCGACAGCACACCAACCTGTCGATTGTTGATCTAGGCACGTAAAATACAAGCTTTGGCTAATTGGAAACGACATGTTCAAGAAAAAACAAGCAGTGTAATATTTCATCGATCTACAGTTCGTGGTTTCCTGTGACAATTTGATGTACGATTTGTCTTATCGCTTAATTTGTACTATAAGACAAAGTCGATTAAAGTACAAATTAAGCAGTGGGAAGATTCCGCCACGCATGGCGCAATATACATCGATACATCGATTGTCATAATAAAGGATGAATAATAGTTTCATAAAACGCGGCTCTGGGGGGGCCGTCTTTTGAACAGATAGATAGAGAACACTTTACTGTGCATAAAAATAGGTTATTAACCTAGGAGCATGCCCAGCGTGGGGATTATGGTCATTACCCCCCAATGATGGCACAACCTTGCGCTGTGGCGCTCATTAGGGGAGGGCTATATCCAGCAGTGGACTAATATAGCCTGGAGAAGAATAAGAACCTAGGAGTACAGACGGCAGCCTTATCACTAAAAATGATCTTTCAGATAATCTACAGTTGTGTTTACTAATATTTAAACTTTTGTAATAGCACTATTCTTAGCGTTTCAACCGCGTTACTTATACTCGTAGTTTTGACAAATCCCGGCGGCGGCAGTGCAAGGAGCAGTAGCTGAATGTAAATGGGGGGTTACGCAATGTCTTCTGGGGGCAGGCTCAACAATATCGGGGGCGACAATCCGTCCGCAAGGATTATGGGCGTTTAATGGAAAACCGATGTCGTAGACAGGCAACTAGGCTCAGTGCCCGAACCTGCCTAGATCGCAGTGAGGCTGAAATAAAGCAAGTGCGCTCTGTGCGCGTCTAAAACAGGAATAGCGCGATTTATCTAGCTGTATACATCTCGGAAAGCTCAAAATAAAGCAAAAGATTAGACTACTAAAATAGACAAGTACCTACTTGACTGAAACGTATACCCACAACGTGTCAACTTTTGACTTTGCAATTTTTTTCTTGAATCGCGCCATGTGAATACTCTTAGTTCACATGCTCACGTAAAAATCACATTAATCGTTGGACAAAAAGCAATCATTTGTTCTGATGGGAATCAAATCTGCTTAGGTTTGATTCCTAGCCTATCCATATATCTATCTATTGAGCCCATACAGAGCAGACTCTTCTCCTTCATACCAATACATCCAGTGTAAAATGAGAATGAGATCACTGTACACAAATATAAAGTCGCTTTTGTCGTTTTACGTTTTAAGATTACTGCTTTCAGCCATTTTGACTGAAACATCACATCACACCGCGTGACGACACGCTTACCGAACTTCACCCGTGCTTTGTTGTTTGTTACGATGTGGCGAGATGTCAGATTAGTAATTGTTTTCCCACAGATTTAAAATAATTACAAAAAAAATGGCTTTAACCTTCGTTAAACTGTAGTTTATTACTGAAATATGGGTTTTTTCGGAAATATTAAATGTGTCCCCACATGAAAGAGGATCTAAAAATCTTTTGTCATGTCTATTAGCAATACTTTTGGGTATGCGAGTACGAGACTGTGAACAGCGCATTCGCTTCCTCTTCACTTCACCTAGCTCAGGCAATATAAATAAATAATCGGCTGCGTCAGTCTGCTCCCCCCATACATACAAATGCCCCGAGTGTGTGGATCTGCTTCGTGAAATATCCATTTTAATATCTGCCAAGCCGATGCTACTTCAAATATTTATCTTTGCGATTTTCCGGCTGCAAAAGCTATTTGACTGTATCATACTTTTACCCGACTGGCAGCGAAGTAGGGTTGTGATTTAAGCGTTTGTATGTTAGTGTGTGTATGTTTCTTAATATCAAGCAAGAGGGCAATCAGCTTGAGCGATTTTGACCTTTAAGACGTCAAATGGAAGGTTCATCGCCAATCAGATCAGACGGCTTTCAATGGCGCTGCACCGCAGTCTATTTAGTTTGTTTTAGTTTGAGCTCTGTTTGATTCTGCAGTCATTAGTTTCTCATGTCACAGTCTGTTGTCAGCCAATTGATCGCCAATATAGTTACCTAGTGTGTTTACGAGTTCAAGTAGCCTCTGCCGCAAAAAAAAAAACAAAATGGTTTTATAATGGTAATAAGTAAATACAAAAAAATTACAAAAAAAACATAAAAAACCAAAAACCCGACAGTTAAAAAGTTCATTACAGCAATTGAGTTCTTTGTTTTTTTATTGCTTAGGTACCTAAAAATGTAGCAGTGTCGTTTTCGATAAGTGAGATTGTATGAGTTAGACATTCCTGTTAAGAAAGCTCCCTAAAGAGGCTATGGTTCTATCGTTTGATCGATGCATGGTTCGCGTGAATAAGCACTGCACCTAAATCTGTACCTCCTCATCTACTATTGTACTATGAAAAATAAATACTTATTAAAAAGCACCTCAATATTTACAGATTGGTTACTCTAAAAGTTTTTTTTCATATAAGTTATATTTATTGGTATATAAGTTATAGTAGTCAGTAATACCTCTTTCTTAGAACCTAATGACGGTTGCTGAGAGCCCGTTAATTTATCCGGTCAAAGGGGCCCCTAATACGCGAGCATTCAACGCTTAGATTGCGACAAAGGAGGAAAGAATGGCATTCGTCCTTCGCAGACGTTTTCGCTTGCCACCTGCTGTTCTAATTAAATCTTGGGGCGTTACTCTGAAAATGCCATTTTCTGGCTTGAGTTTGCGAGATTGCCTAAACATGCCTTAAACTCTTGTGTTGTTAGCATTAAGTTCGCCTTTGTACTTTTTAATTTGTTTTAATAATGCAATAAAGAATTTTTGATAATAACATAACATCACACCTGTATCCCAGAGAGTTAGGCAGAGACCAGGACTGCCACTTGCCACGATTTTAAGAATAATACTCTCCTTTTGGGTCATCGTGATAAATCGACCTCAAAACCGATTTCATGGCCGTTTTTCATTTTTTTGCACATGGGATGGGTAAGCGGAAAAAACGCGGCGTCCTTTATTAATTTTATTATACTTTAATTTTTTCCATATACTTTGATTCAAAATTTATTGAACAATATTACGCGCACCGAAAACTGCATACTTACTTCCAATTGTGTAACTGTGAAATTATTACGGAATTTTAACAGTTGGACGGTTAGAATCGCTCGTTTGGAGCGCGCACGATTAGGACCTACCATACACAAAAAAACGTAAAAATCGGTGAAGCCATTTTGGAGGAGTTCGATAACAAATACTGCGACAAGAGATTTTTATCTTATAGTAATAAGATAAAAATCTCTTGTCGCAGTATTTGTTATCGAACTAGTAAGCTGACCTCGCAAACGTTGTTTTGCCATAATTATTAACCTACGACCTATACTCCGACCGACCAACTATACAAAAAAAAATCATAACAATAGAAATCGGTGAAGACGTTTCGGAGGAGTTCAATGACAACCACTATGACACGCTATTTTAATATTTTTTATAAAGCATATAAAAATCGATAAATCTTTTTTTGCAAATGGCGGACAGACTCAGATTCAAGAGTGGGGAACCCCCTAAAAGGATAAAGACGAGGGACACAGCAATAAATATCTTACTCAGACAGAGGGATTTTCTCAAAGGCTGCGCAATGCAATCGCAAGGAAAACTCCGAACAGTTCCGTATTTTTTGTTTTTATAATTGCAATGAGGCTTTCGCTACGCGCGCGTAGTTCTATACAATCGCTCGTAATGCGAGGCATGTATTGTATTGTGCGCTGCTAGGAAGTTTATGAATGGCTCCGGCTAGCTTTTAACAAGGATATCGATTTACTGATTAAAATCAACGAAATCGCATGCATTTAAATTTCGATTCGTGATTTTAATTTTAATTCTCGGTTGACAATGCGTTTCTCACTATGTAGGTATGTAAGTACCTGTCGCTTTTTTATTCCAAAGCCTATTCGTGTTCTTCAGTGCACATTATATTCCGTAATTTTTTTAATTAATTTATTGAGCAGCTAACGAATAAATGCTACTTAATAAATTGAGCAAAAAATCTAGATAACTTGTGCGTTTTATCTCCAACTTTCGGGAATGTGACGTCATAAGATCTTATCGGCCTTCGTCCGGGATCGCCATAATATGAACGACATTCCATAGCTTGAGTTGGTAGCTTCCTGAATATTAATAATGTACTGGTCCCAAACTAGGATACCCCGTGCTATGGTTACCAGGCAAGGACATCATACACAAATACATCCAGGCTGCTAGGGATTCAGTTAGATAGCAGATAACGACCGATGTTAGCGGCGAAGAAAGCTGTCACGTGCATGGCTTAGAGAAAAACATGCTAAAAGATTTAACGGAAACTTAATACTTTTTACGTATCTACGACTTTTTTTAAAGTTTAAAACCAGATAAAAATGTCATCCAATCACCAATTATTTTTAAACAGGTAAATGAACAGCAAAACGTAGTCAACTTAATTAGTCTTTCAGTCAGCAGCATAAATATAGTATGCGTCAGATACCTACGTAAATAGAGCTTAATTTACGTGGTCTGCGTATAAATAATAGATGTACAGAATTTAATTCTAATACACACATTTGGTTTCGCTTGTAGGATGAAGTGGCCAAAGACCTGTGTGGGCAAGCGACTGGCAGGAGACTGCGCAGGACAGAGAAAAATGACTTGACTTTTTGTTTCGTATACGTTAACGTTAACAACCCTTGCATGTCCCCACTGTTGGGGCACGGATCTCTTCCTGCGATGCAGGTCTGCGATGTATCGTATTTGTATTGAATGCCCAGACAATTTTTTTTTCAGACAGAAATAACCCTCCTCCACCAACCCGGACTTAGCCCCCGTGGTGGAGTATGACCTAACCTTTCTGCGATGGAGGAAGTGACCCGTGCCCCAGCTGTAGGGACTTAGAAGCGTTGATAGCATGTCGATCACTAGTTGCTGTCCAAAAGGCCGTTTAAAATTTACCCGGTACTTATTTACAGTCAATCCGTATTGGGCAGCTGGAATCGTGAGTCGCTGGCCACCCAAGAAAAGGAGTTTCACAGCGGTGGTGTATCACATACAAAATGGTGTAATAAACAGACTGCTTGTAGCGTATCGCATTCCCTACCAGACACTTTTTACAATTCATAGTGTATCGCCAAAGAAAGCAAAGCTGCCTCCTTTCTATGGCCATATTATTGCAGAAGCAAGTTTCCAAAGTGCGCGTCGCTTCCACCGTCATTATGTGTCCAACCAAATATAGACGGAATTATACTGTCACGTATTCAGTGGAAAATGCATTGCGTGGTGAACGTATTTTGTAAGGCGAAAGATAAACTAAACTGGTCCACTACCAGTAGCGACTCCTTATCGAGCTCTTGCAGGTTTTATTTGCTTAGAAAAACGAAACGCCTCCAGGAAATATCGCTGGCAAGATTCGCACAATATGTATTTATAGAATCGTATGCATCGGACAACTTCTCGCTAAAATATTTCCCCAATTCTGGTCTGTTTGGTTTCGTCGTTGTATTGACAGATAACAACCGAGAACGATTGAATCCAGTTACTGAATCAGGGTCGGCTGCTTCCCGAGCGTTCAATATTTGATGCAAACAACAGGATGTGTGCCGCTCGATCAACAGCATTACCGAATTTCGACGCTATCCACACCATGTATTTATAATATTTTCTGGTGTTTACAATAAATTACATTTCTAATGTAATTCATGCCTGGTTGAAAGAGCTCTCCGATAGCTTTCTTGTTCCCAAATAAATCGAGAATCGGTTCGGTAGCCTGTGTCTGATGCCGAACATCGAAAAGATGCGTACTTACCTACGCATCTTATGATAGCGAACAACCAGTTCTCCAAATCAATGAGCCAAATCAGACAACTTTTTTGTGGTTTTATTAAGACCAGTTTAACCAAGCTTGCCTATTAATTTTACATGCAATGCAAATTAAATAATTAAACATGTCTAGATTCGTGCATCAGTTTAAGCAGTTTGTCTTGAAAACTTCAAAATATTGAGTAGCTGAAAGCTATTGATATCTCTAGCTCGAGGTAGAGACAAGTTTTGTGAGCGTGGAATTTTATTAGAGATTAACGCGGGACGTGGAATGTCTCCGGGAAGGATGGGTCAGGGCGGCCCCGGACCCATATTTTATGAATTAGGTATGCCCAGACTTAGCTAACCTACATAAATCGCACGTTGCATTTTCGGAATTCTGCTTCCATTTTGCACATGTACCTATTTGGAAGCTTCTTAATCACTTCGTAATAAATTCAAGGATCTATACAAACTATTAAAACACAATTTATTCAATCATATATTAACCGGGTCTAATCGCGATTATTTATTAGATAAAACGTAATTACCTTTAGCAATAAGGCCGCCAATTGTACTATGTATATTTGCAATTGTTTTGTATTTGTTGTTTTTCCAGTGTACAATAAAGAATAAGTATTACCTTATTTCCCGACGTTTCGCAGCGTTACAGTTGCCGTGGTGACGTGGGGAAATATTTTAGCGAGAAAATAATTGCGATTAGGCCCGTTTAAATAACTATGTACGAGTATCGCGAATCATCAAGAACAAAATTTATTTAAGTTCTATACCGAAAACATAGCCAAATGCGCTTTGCAACCTTTGCCTTGGAAAGTTTATCCCTCAGTGTTGTTTGAGATTAACAGTACAAAGCAATATGTGCAGTTAAAACGGTCTGCTCACATCACGGCTTCAAATGCAAACACTGTGAAGATCGCGGAATAATCTTAGCGCTTTACCGCTTTACTGTTTGAACCAACCTAGGTCGGCTAAACATTCCATTTAATGTGGGTAGATTGCTTTGATACGCTTGGAATAACTTACTAAAATCGAAGACGAAACAATTGACAGGAAAACTGCAACAGATTGTTGTATGTAGGCAGGTATACTGCACTGCGATGTACATATGTATGATTGCTAGCCAAAGTTCATACAAAAGACCCGTGCCCCAGCAGTGGGGACATACAAGGGTCGATGTCTATATCGATATCGTTCATACAAAAAAGGTAACTATGTGCTTGCGCCCACACGAGACAAAAAAAAACTTAAGTATAAGATTGTCGAAATTTTAAGTTCTACGTCACTATCAATCACTCTATAGATAAGAAGAAGAATAAGAATAAAATTTATTTCAAAGAAAAGTTATACTGACAAAATATACCTACATACTATATATATATAATTTTAAGTTTACAAAAATAACGAGTTAGTCTCCATTGCGGAACTAGGTTAGAACCTGTATGTTAGCAAGCAGCGCCTTCCCCACAGAAAACAATTACCTATAACAGTAAAAATGCAGTTAAGTTTGAAATTCTGTGCGAGGTAAAGAGAAAAAAAATGAAATAAAATATAATTTTAAGTGTTGTCATCTCCGTGTGTATAGTGTATGAGTGTGAGAGGGTGAGTATGATATTGTAGTTCTAAGAATAGGAATAGCCTCGTACCAGAAAATATTTGTTACTCTAGACTTGTATTTTTTTGACATCCTCAGATAGAGTGGACGAGATAAAGGCATCGCTAATTTTGGTAACTTAGTAGTCATGACTTTTTCTGTGCCGACAGACAGACAGGCGTGGTTGACAAAACTGTAAGGGTTCCTAAATGACTATTGAACCCTAAAAATATAACAGCTATACAATTTTTGGGTATTTGGACCTGTTTTTTCAGGCTTATGCTGTCAGACCATAGCAAATATTGTTCATAATTAGAACTTAAGCTTTTTATGAGTTTTAAGACCGCGACTCTGCAAACGTAGAGTAGGACGCCCTCCGACCAGGTGGGATGACGATCTGCGTAAAACTGCCGGCAGATGCTGGATGCGGCAAGCTGAAGACAGGGCACTGTGGCGCTCATTAGGGGAGGGCTATGTCCAGCAGTGGACTACATAATATAGCCTGAAGAAGAAGAAGAAGCTTTTTAAGGCCATGTTAAAAATACTGAATCCGTGAAAATACTTTATCGACCTAGATACGTCATAAATTACGGATCAGCGCTTCGTGATACCAACTAGAAGTAGTTTTTCATACTTTGCACGATGTATGCCATATTGGGAAAAAGCTCGCTGAGCTTTTAGGAAAATAAGCCCCTTTCAGAGATTGAAAGCTTTCGGCCGCTTTCGTACAAGCGTTTTTCTGAACTACTTTATGAACTGCTAAACTGTAAGTACCTTTGGGTAGATAGGTAATATTTTTTTTCAAAATGGGTATATATATATATATATTTATTGGCCTTTTGCATCTACTTAATGAGATGATTTATACAGCGTCCAGTGGTATCTTCACTCACACTAGATGGGTGAAGGGACATGGGACATGGCCTGGGACATGGTTTTATAGACGGTGTAGGCTTGCCCAGCACCTATACCATCCTGACAGCTTAGTTGGCCTAGCCCACAGCAAAGACTAGTCAACGGAGCGGAGCGGAGCCAACCAAGCCGCGGGTTTCATCACGATGTTTTTCTTCACCGTTCAAAATGGATATACATCACGAAATGTACGAAAATCCAAACTAACAAACCACTGAGCGAGGTGCAACAACGGGTACAATATACCTACGACTACGATCAGCAATACCAAACGGTTTTGTTAAGCGCTAATCTTATCTCTGTCATTAATAATTTATTAGTAAGTAGCTGTTGATAGAACATCTAAGGTTCCTCCTCCTCCTTCAGGCTATATTAGTCCACTGCTGGACATAGCCCTCCCCTAATGAGTGCCATAGCACAAGGTTGTGCCATCATTGGGGGGGTAATGCCCATAATCCCCATGCTGGGCATGCGGGTTGGGGATCGCAGATTGGCGGAATGGTACTGCAGGGGGCGCTGCTGCCCACCCCCCTCTAAGGTTGAGTAGCACAAAATTCCAAACTGAGTAACAGAAAATATCAAATTTATTAACAGGAGTTTCAAAATTAATCGGTAGAAAATTTCAAATTTATACTCGTATTCTCTATTCGATATCAACCCTTGTATGTCCCCACTGCTGGGGCACGGGTCTCTACCTGCATCGCAGGAAGGTTAGGCCATACTCCACCACGGGGGCCAAGTCCGGGTTGTCGGAGGATTGTAAGACAGTGGTGGGTCTTACTGTCAGAAGTTATCAAGCCGCCCATAAGGCCTCTGACATGGCTTAACGACTGCCATTACATGACAGCCGGCACCAACGGCTTATCGTGCCTTGCAAAGCATGGAAGCGCTCG
Source organism: Yponomeuta sedellus (assembly GCA_934045075.1). Lineage (NCBI taxonomy): Eukaryota > Metazoa > Arthropoda > Insecta > Lepidoptera > Yponomeutidae > Yponomeuta > Yponomeuta sedellus. Next base: position 14,574,043 of record OW203728.1, on the reverse strand, counting down.
GAAAAATGCCACTAGCGGTAGTCACGGGTTGTCACCCATCCCGCACCTGACCGCGCCTGTAGTTGCTTAACAAGTGATTGATTCCAATCACTCGGTTCGACTAGGCCACGAGCGCTTCCATGAGCGAGCGTATTCTCTATTAAATACAGTGATTGAATCGAATATCAAAAATTTCATAATAATAATCGGTGACTGCTAGAATGACTGCGTCTTTTTGTTCCTTACCTTCAAATATTTAATTTAAGCATCTAGTTCTCTACAACAAACAAGTAAACAAATCAGCCCTAAACTAAAGTCAAGGCAACGGTCACATCTTGACCGAAGTTTGACCTGAGATAAGGCGTCGCACGCACTAGCTATCATCACATGAAACTATGCGGGGCGTGTCACACTCATCGGTAGTGAATCTCCACGCGAGCGTGACTGTGGCCTTATTAATGCAGCGCTACCGTAGAAAAGAATAATCTCCAAGCATACACGGAATAAGGATCTACAGAATGTCAGGAATGGGGAACTTGTGTCTCACTCAAGATTGGAGTGACGTGTTCTTATACCATAGAATACATATAGAAACAAAAGAAAACTTACAAAATTCAACGAGAAAAAAGTTTTTCGAGGGTATTCGACATCACAACAAAAGATGTGAAAAATAAACTTACTTTGATAGTATATAATAATATCTTTACAGTCTATTTATTCTTACTTGTCCAATTTAGTAAACAAGATTCTAACCTAAAAATTGAGATTAGATGCCTAAACTACACATTTTCTCGCAAATACATGAGCTATCATGAACTATGTTTATAAAATTGGCAGCGTGTTATCTAAGAGAGTGTTCCAAGTTACTTCATTTATGGAAATATGGCAGTTTTTGACTAAAAAGTCACAGTCTAAGGGTAGAATCTTGTTTACTAAATTGGACAAGTAAGAATAAATAGACTAGGTTTCGTTTTTTCCTTGAATTGTAAACGTTTTCTTATAAGGGTGCAAAAGCTTAAAAACATTTTAAGACCTAACTAAAATATTGGTAAACGCTTCATACATTATAAGGCGTTACGTGAGAGAGTGACGTCTTAGTTTAAGGCCGATTTGTATTGTTTTGTAGTTGTTTAGTCTCACGTGACTATATTGACTTTTCGACTGGTTGTGTTATATTATAAGACATTAATTGATTGTAGAGAAAAAAATACCACGTTTTTTATCTTTTAACGTGTCCTCTTGTATTATAGTAAAAAAAATAGTTAAAGTTGTTAATTAACACAGAAAATATAAACGAAGACTCGGGATGAGCGCTGCTTGTCCCAAACTACAGGATTTTACTCCTTATTTAGGAGGGAGAGCCAGAGAGGCTCTATATCTTCAAGTTGTAACATAATAATATAGTATATTAATATGGCTAACCGTATTGTGGTTGTGATATTGGTGTGATATTAAGACTCGATTGAGGTGGAAACTGTACAACTCACGATCGATCGATAATTCTGCACAGTATTACTTGATTCTCAATCACACGCGATCAAATTTCCACGAAAATATTTGTAATATTTTGTTGCGAGGGAGCTGGCGCGCGCGATGGCGTACATAGCGCGCGACTTTAATGGAGATTCATCTTGAAACAATAACAAAGAATAATGTTATAGTTTTTCAGTCCAAGACGCAGAAGGTCAGACATACTGACAAACTACGTCATAGGTGATGTTTATTTTCATTTCTTGTCGTGTTTGGCAGGGGAGCGCTAGCATGTGGGCAAAAATACCGTGGGAACCGCGGAACCGCAATTTTAATATGCTGCCGGAAACGGGCCAGTTTGTCTCCGGCACAACGTGGAGCTCGTAAATACTCGAATATCTACCTACCTACATAAAGACGCGTCCGTATCTCAGAGGGCTAAATCAGTAGGCTTACTGTAGAACGACCTCTATGGCGCAGTGGTAGCGCACCCGCCTACTATGCGAGAGGTTCCGGGCTCGAACCCCGGCTGGGGACAAAAAATAAAAAACCCCAGGTCTTGGATAATTACATATTTGTGATGTCGCTGTTTCTGGTTCCTACGACACAGGGTATCCTAGTGTGGGGCGGGAAGCAATGTATGTGCCTGTATGTAAGTAATGTTATGTTATTGCTATGGCTATTGGGGTTTAGAAAAATCGTGTTCAATATGTAACATAGTTTTACTTTGAATGACAGGATAAGCAATAGTCTGATTAGAGTACGTTGTGGACTGAAAGAGGATGTGGTAACAAGAATTGAGAAAGGAATGTTGCCTTGGTTTGGTCATGTGGAGAAGAGGCAGTAAGAAAAAATTACGGGACAAATATACTCGTAGGTATATAGCGAATGTGGGTGAAAGGGCCGATAAAGGACGTCCCAGACGGACATACTTTGAGCCAATAGGGGATGTATTGGCACAGAGCAAGATCAAAAGTACCTGAAACCGCGGACGTGCATGCAATGACTAATGAACGTTGCTAAGGCGAAGGTCATCTGGATCATCAGGATCGTGGCAAGGGGCAGCCCACCCGTCTGGGATACAGGTGTAAAGTTTGTTATATTATGTCGTTTTTCAAGTCCTTTGGTGTAGCAGAGAAAGGGAATAACTATAGTCAACAAGCCAGGGGAAATTCTTGCTCTATCACAGTATAGAGCAAGATTACAAAGGCTTAGGGCCAGTTTCTGAATTGAGAATTTCCCTTAGTTAATACTAACTTAACTAAGAGCGTGACAGAACGTTACTTAAGTAGGTATTTACTTAATGAAATTCTCAATTCAGAAACTGGCCCTTAGGTACTAAAAAGCGCGAACGGAATGTGTTATCAGTTATCACATCACATTACACTTACTTCACATTTATTAATATATGTTAATACCTATTCTGTACCACATAAAGCAATAAACGAACTTGAACTTGAATATTATAAAGACGAAAGTTTGTAAGTAGGTAGGTATGTATGTTTGTTACTTCTTCACGTCTAAACGGCTGGACGGCGGCCGGATGCATGTCTTTGCACATGCACCTAGTGTGACATAAAAGCAAAAGTAGATACTTGAAATCAATTTAGCTTTGCTCGGTCGGCAATGATTTAGCTTTTAGAAGCGTTTTAATTGATTACGAAACCCAGTGCTCGAATAAGATCCAACGAGGTGTTCTAACGAGTGGATCGCGTGGCTTCCTGTCATTATTTCACGTCGTTCCACCGGAGTCCGTGCTTCGCTGATTCCGCAATAAACCTGGAATAGGTTAATGGGTCTTTTACCCAGCACTGGAGTAAACATCCAGGTCTTTACTCTGGGGAACTAATTAGATGTAAGCCAAAATACATATTTGGCCGGTAACAACATACACATACCGTCTATTTATTCTTACTTGTCCAATTTAGTAAACAAGATTCTAACCTTAAAATTGAGATTAGATGCCTAAACTAGACATTTTCTCGCGAATTCATGAACTATCATGAACTATGTTTATAAAATTGGCAGCGTGTTATCTAAAAGAGTCTTCCATTTATGGAAATATGGCAGTTTTGGACTAAAAAGTCACAGTTATAGGGTAGAATCTGGTTTACTAAATTGGACAAGTAAGAATAAATAGACTGTACCTACATACATAATTACATAACCTCACGCCTGAGTGCTTAGTGCGAGTTTGACAGATCCAATCGAATAACTTTACTACCGCGTTAATCGACCATTGAGTAGCGAGTATGAGTAAGTTAACCGTTCGAACTGGCAAAACGCTGTCACACAGTACAACTCGCACTCGCGTTTATTCGTGTTTTGGCTGGTAAACGTGTTCACTTCTCAACGTAAACCATTACAACTCGCACTCAGCAATTTTAATTTCCATACTTGTCGCTTCCTCGATGCCATAGAAATATGAGTTTACGTTAACGCGATCGAGTAGTTAAAAAACTCGCACTAAGCACTCTGTATCCCAGAGGGGTAGGCAGAGACCAGGGACCTGCCACTGGCTACGATCCTGACTGATCACCTTCGCTTCATCAACGTTCGTAAGTGCACGCACGCCGGTTCCGGGTACTTTTTATCTTCCCCTTTGCTAATGCATTCCCTATTTGGCCTGCAAAACCCATTCGATCAGCCGATGGTATGTCTCAAATTTTGATTGGAGTTACATAGTATTTCATCATCATTATCTGGAGACTGAATGCGGCAAACAGAAGACAGAGCGCTATGGCGCTCATTAGGGGAAGGCTATGTCAAGCAGTGGTCTAATATAGCCTGATGATTATTATAGTATTTATGCTATAAAAAACTTAAACGAAATAATTTTATATTTTTTTGGAAAGTGATTTTTCTGCCGATTAATTTTGAAATTGAAATTGAAACATGGTTTAATTATCGCAAAATTATACGAAAACAACTTAAAATAGACTAGGATAATTAAGTGAATAGATAGGTACGCTATCCCTAATAATAAGGATATGCTCAGCTAAATGCTGCGTGTGCCAAGATCAGCGCAGCGCTGATTTTCAGCGCATCCCGAGTATTTGCTAGCAGTTTGCTCTATTCGATTACTTTACTACTCAATTTATTTATTTGGCCGACCACTCTAATGGGTGAGTTCGAATTTGTTAGACGTTTTCATCGAGACTTTCCGTTTAGAAATACATGATGATAGTTTTGAAAATAAATTACACTTCAAAATATTGTTATTTCCCCCTTTTTTTAAGTAAGACAGGTTACTTTTCATCCTAGTCACGCGTGATGATAAGTGAAGACACTCTACGATGTCGGGGTCCTAAAATTACTTCACTTAAAAATGAATAAATAATAATTATTACAAAGAAAAGTAATAAAATAGGGTTCAGGCTTCTTACGGTCGGTGCGGGCTAACATCATTATTCTTTTATTTGTCTACGCATATATTTAAAGAATCTTAGAAATCGTTTATTTATTTAGTTATACATTAAACGGGTCTAATCGCGATTATTTATTAGCTAAAACTTGTTGTAAATGCTCAGTGCTAAAACGTAATTACCTTATTTCTGGACGTACCTTCCTTCCTTAATTTCTTTATTTTATTTATCGAACGACATTCTTTTTTCAACGTGACTCTGAATTTGGATTCAAAATTTGAACCAAAGGTCACGAATACAATATAAAAAAATGAAAAAGAAAAGTTTATTCGTAGTCGTACCCAACACCAAGTATTTTACAACGAAATTATTAATACTAAAATAAAAAATTACCAATATGGTCACTGAAGCTGAATAAAACATTTCCAATATCTAAAGAATATTATGAACTTATTTACTGATAAATCGTTAACAATACACAATGAAAAGAACATTCCCTCAAAATATTAACGATTTCAAAATCTCGCTGTAGTTGCCGCTCCAAAGACTTTAATTGTTAACAGAAAATATTGTTTTAAATGTAAGGAAATAATTGACTACCGTCTGTCGCGAAATAGATCCTTAGCTTACTACCTTGGGGTCAACAGACCTTTCGTTGAAGGTCAAGGGTGAAGGTCTTACCTGTGTCAAAATCAACAATAAGTATAAAATTTAATATAATTAGCCACTTTAGTGACATTTAAGAAGTGGTGCAAATCAGCTTTCATTTCCTTTTTCAGAAGTAAGGGCCAATTTCTTTTGCCAAAACATCAATACCTACCTACCCAGCAAATTATAGACAATATAGCTGTTAAGAATCTCTTTATTAATTGTGTCGCCAGAGCTCTAAGTAACTCACAATAGATCGGCATAGTGACCACGTTTCGGAGCAAATTTATATGCAGCAAATGGCATGAGCATTTGCATCGCTTTTAACGATTCTGGAATCAACACGGCACTTTATAGGAGTTGTTTTTGCTCCCACGGTGGTTGCTTAAGCTTTTAAGCTTGGTAACTGTCGCAGATTATTTTGCCGCGGCGTACTGTAGCAAGTTGTCTCGGCAGACATATGCCACACGGCATGCCGCAAACTGCTTCGAATAAATTACTTCACTACCTGTTTGGTGTTTACATGCTGGTCTTGGTATTCATATCTCTGCAGTTGTGCAAACTCAAGTAAATGTACACAGAGGTGGCGGAAAACATTTCACTCAGTTTCTCAAAGTTTCTTCCGCGTTTTGAACAACCTAAAGAGGCCATGTTTTGAAATTGTTGTAACCAAAACAATATTATTATAATAACCTACGTCTACTTCCTCACCAGAAACCGTAAAACTCGATTCAGTCGACAATGTAGCTAGTGCAGGTTAGCAAAACTCTCGAGTTCAATAAACCATGTAGGTAACTTGAGTTTTGTATTGCGATAAACCGCCCTTACTTAGGTATTTGCGTCTACCCGCCGGATACGTCCTTGATTGATACTTGCACTGACATAAATCTACGTAATGAGATGATTTATACAGCGTCCAGAGGCATCTTTACTCACACTAGACTGGTGAAGGGGCCACTCGGATGATGTAGTGCCTGGCACATGGTTTTGTTTAGATGGTGTAGGCTTGCCCAGCACCTATACCATCTTGACAGCTTAATCGGCCTAGCCCGCAGGAAAGACTAGTCAATACGTGCGGAGCCAAGTGAGCCGTGGGTTTCCTCACGATTTTATCCTTCACATTGCATCTAATAGCACGCATAATGACCACTAGATTACACTAGATTAATTTGTAAAAAAAATCTAAATTCAGTATCTATTTCAAAACCTTTTTTTATTGGAAGTAAATAATTTACTATCGGTCGTTGAAAATAGTGGGGCCACCGGCCTCATAGCTTTAGATATGTAGAAAAACCATTTCAAACACATGCAGAAAAATGTTTAAAGTATCCTTAACTTTGACTGTTCCTAAGTACTATGGGAGGATATTTCAAAATTCGATAAGTTCTATCAACTCGGTTTAAAGGAGAAGGTAAGGTAATAGAATATCTGGGCGAGCTATAAAAATAAATGTAATAATGAATGTATGATGTGCAATAAAAATTATTACATCTAATCTAATCTAAAGATTGACACCTTGTAGGAAGATATGCCACTGAAAACAAAATTTTGCTCATGAATGATGAATGGCGCCCCTGAATTAACAAACAATACTATTTCTATTTTTAATGCACTAAACCGCGCTAAGGACAATTTTAAAAACGTATTTAGAGGCTAAAAATTCCACCCATGCCGGGATTCGAACCCGCGACCTCTGGCTATTCGTGACCTCTGGCACGGATAGTCAGTGGTCGCGGGTTCGAATTCCGGCATAGGTGGAATGTTTAGCCTCTAAATAGGTTTTTAAAACAAACTGTCAAACCATCATCACTCGAATGGTAATACTCCGTGCAGGCAAGCAAAGCCACTACATACAAGATAACAAGCTGAAAGATGAACTGCTCCCGTTTACAAGCCGTAAATGTCATAGTTGTAATGAACATCAAAGCTGTTTGTAATGCGACCACACTTCCACTAAGTTATGTTGTTACTTAAATACACAGAAGGTAAAGATGGTTTGATCCATAGTGACTTTTTCGGATTTGTTGATCACAACAGCAACATTGCGTAGTATTAATTTAAGGTTCTCGCTAAGATCCCAAACTAGAGTGTTTTAAAATTTCACGGCCCGAGTTCCCAGTGCCTACGCCTGTACCAGCTAATATTATTTCTTTATTTATTTACATGAATACACGACAGTAAAATTACACCAAAGTGTTACAATATGTACTAACACTAGAATAAGATTACTAAAAAATCTATATGATTTTTTAATATTTGAAATAAATGAATTGAATTGAATTATATTAGAGCAGTACCTGTCAAACATTTTCTAGCATTCTCTTACATACCTTTCTCTTATTGTGTGTATAGTCCATTACTTTAGGTACTCGTCGTCAGGCTATACTAATCCTAGACAGCAAGCAGTACACAACATTAATCCAAAAAAGGTGTTCATCGTCATAGTCAGGCTATACTAGTCCACTGCTGGACATAGCCCTCCCCTAAAGAGCGCCACGTTGTGCTATCATAGGGGGTAATGCCCATAATCCCCACGCTGGGCAAGACTTTAGGTACCTACTGAAAAAATTTAAATATTCTTAATACGTCTTTTTATCGAAATACACACTTTGTAAATCAAAACTCTTTATATTTTTCTTGAATTTCATGAAATTACATTGATTTTCAGATTGAATTGGTAAAGTGTAAAGATTTTGATTTAAAATGTGTGTTATTTCGATAAAAAGACGTTTAAGACAGTTTAAATTTTTATAAGAACCTAAACAAATGGATAAAAATTGTTAAGGTCAATATGGATTCAGAAACTTTTTTGATGAGTAGGTCATACATACAGAAAAGCGAACGGCCCTTCTGAAACTGCCTATCAAATTAAATGTCGTTGTTCATATCCACATTGCCATTAGTGACACGAGCACTTGACATTGATAAACAGGAGCACGCATTACGAGTTTTGTCTGTCACGTCAGAAGCCACTTGTGAGTGAACAGTCGTAAAATTATAGTTTTCACTGATAGGTACAGCGGAAAAAGTTATCGGTTTTTGATTGCGGTGACAATAAATTTTAATAAGAGCAGGACCTTTTAACAAGCTTGTTATGAGCTATACGCATTACTTCAAGTAAATCTGTACGTTCGTAAGTAATGTGGTAAAGGAACAGCAATCAGGGGCACTACATATACTTATGGGCGCTACTAGTAAGATGTAAGTCTTCCAGTGTATGGAGTTGTCCGATTCAACCTATTACGAACTGTCAGATAAATACATACATATTTTGACATAGGTTAACCTGATAGATTGGAAACGGCAATTACTTGAAGTAATTTTTTGCGGTCTGTACATCATGTAACAATTTCAATTTACGTCAAGTAATCCATCACAAATATTGAAGCCAAGAAAATTTTAAGAGCATTGAAATGTATTTACTTTAATTGGACTAATCGAACTATTCCACTGCTGCCTAGCTTCTTTGGCTTTTTAGCACTTTTATCTTTTTGTTTTGGTATGTGGCGTGTACAAAGCAAAGAAGTAGAATAAAAACATAACAAATAAGGCATTTTTTTAAATGTTTTTATTTCTGCTTCTTTGCTCCACCTCGTCGCCCCCAGTAGAAATCAGCAGTATCATCGAGTTGACTTGTAACACATAGTATGTTGAGATAAGTCGACTTCCCAATATTTTACCGCAATTACTAATGTTTTGACTTGCGAGTACATCCATGTACATTGGTTTAAAATCTTTTAGTTCTAAGTTTAGTATCTTTTAGTTATAAACAAATACATCTCTTTCTTTCAAAGTTTCATCTGAAAAATAAGTTTTTAAGAAACTAGAGTTTTTGTTTTGATTTTTAATGGTTTTAAACATTTTCTGTAAAAAGTGTATAATCAAATTTATAAAAGAAAGTTTTCAGACGGAACTATAAAGTTGTCTGATAACCAGAGCCAAAACATACTGCTGGATCATGCAGAGAGTGGCCAATTGTCAACTTTGAATTTGTAAAGTGTGGTACAGTATTTATTCTTACTTGTCCAATTTAGTAAACAAGATTCTAACCTTAAAGTTGAGATGCCTAAACTAGACATTTTCTCGCAAATTCATGAACTATCATGAACTATGTTTATAAAATTGGCAGCGTGTTATATAAAAGAGTGTTCCAGGTTACTTCATTTATGGAAATATAGCAGTTTTGGACTAAAAAGTCACAGTTTAAGGGTAGAATCTTGTTTACTAAATTGGACAAGTAAGAATAAATAGACTGTATCTAGGTATGTTTCATGTATATTGTCAAATCATCATCATCAACCCATTATGTCCCCACCTAGGGGCACGGGTCTCTTCCCTGAGGAAGGTATAGGCCATACTCCACCACGGGGGCCAAGTCCGGATTGGTGGAAGTTGTCAAATTGTCAAATAATGTTATTTTTAATCTAATTTCATACAAAACTCATCGTTTTGAGGTATACTATTTAAAATTCTTATTTTGATGTCAATAACTCACTGTTGGATTCTTCTATCAAGTAACGGGAGAAGATTGGTATTATTGCTCGGAATTTCCACGTCTGCGTGTGGTGGCCGCAAATGCTTGAACACTTCAGTTTATTATTGAAATTATTGATTCCAGTTACCTTCGAGCCATCTTGGAGCTGAGGCGTTACTACGTAGGCAGTTCAAATTGATTAAACCACTGTTTCATCGCGTTGTCTGCTATCTTTGGTGTCGAGGTTTTAACACGCCTTTTCAATTTACTTTCATAGAGCTATTTGCCTGTCTTCTCTTTAGAAGATGTACCCTATCTAACTAAACGGTTTATAGGCAGTCAGTTTACAGTTAGGCGCTTCTGTGGTTAGCGTTGGCACGTGTTGAGTGCTTATGAAGTACTTCAAGTACTACCTCAAGCACTTTTGTTAATAATGACATTTTCTTAGAATTCTACTATAACCCAATCTATGAGATCCTATATAGTTTTTTTATAAGACATAGTATTTCTCAATGAATCGCGATACTTATAGTTATATATTAAACGGGTCTAATCGCGATTGTTTATTAGGAAAAACGTAATTACCTGATTTCCCGACATATCGGCAGCGTTACAGTTGCCGTGGTCTCGGGTAGACAAGATAATTACGTTTTACCTAATAAATAATCGCGATTAAAGGAAGGCCAATGAGACGAGATAAAGAATGTAAACAAAGTTTCAGGGGTTCTAAACATTTTTATTTGAATAAATTAAAGTTATACAAATTTCGGATTCCTTATTCTAATCGCTGTCGTCTGTATTAGTCAAACATGATTCACCGGAAGAGTCCTAGGCTGTCTAGAGCCGCCAGGCTGTGATTCCATAATTAAAACCAACAACTAATTACAATAACAGCAAAAATCAACAAGAAAACTAACAGTAACGGATTAATAAACACAATAAACTTAGTAAATACGGAAACGAAAAAATACGTATCACTTCGAACGCAATCTAAACAGGAATGAACTATTATAGTTCACGAAATAGTGGATGACAGAGTGATTTTCTCAAGCATGATATTTAGGCGGCGCGGCTGCAAATCATATCTTTAACTAAACGTACAGTAAAGTTATTTTTTTTTAAGAAAGAAGGCGTATTTACCTTGATCAAGCCGTCAATATTTTAGTAGATAACATTTTGGTAATGAAAAAAAAATTGTCATTTAGCATAATTCTAAGTTTGGTGGCGCGTCCACAATCTGCTTTTCTGGGCATGACCACCGCTTAAACGAAACTACACTAGTTTACTAGAAATCACTAATTTTATTTATATTCCGTATTAGTTTTTCTATCTTATGACAGTTTTATTTTTATATTTAGGGCAATACTTTATTCTAAAGAAAATCAAAAAGGATTGTCTGCGCGAAATTTTAAATTTTGGTGGGAGTTATGTAATCATTATGTGATTCGTATAGAATAAACCTAGATGGACGACGCTACCAAAGATCACTTGATTTAGTCAGGCATCCACGCGCAGCATCGATAAACATGTGCCATCCCGTTGTGATTTCTCGCCAAAAACGTAAGTAAGTCTTTTCGTAGTAATCGGACAAAAAACCTGCTATTTTGGTGTAATGATTTAAAAACGTTTTATGACTAAGTCGGTGATGTAATTTAAATTTATAGAAAAAAGGTTTGGTATACTTTCAAAATTATACAAATATAAATACTGTATTCTTAGTAGTTTTTTTTTAAATAAACATATTCATCAAGATTCTAATTTTGGTGGTTTTGGTGGTACTTTACCAATCACCGAAATTGTTTAGTTACACCAAAATTAGTTTTTAGAGTTACGTACCTCAAAGACAAACGAAAATAGAACCATAATAAGATGACTCGATTTGGAAGTACAGTATATTAGGTTTCTTACCCGTGGAACACCAAGGTTTCCTACCTACGAGTGGTGATATGTGATTCTGCACCAAGAATTCGCCGTAAGCACAATACAGTAACAAAACAGTTTTCTACCTAATATCTCAGTTAAAAATCGATCTTCCTAGCTTGACATGTCTTGTATGGCACTACTGCGAATGTGGGCACAGAAAAGGTGCACCTGATGGCGTCGGCGGAGTGCTGAAGAGATCAGCAGATCGGCTAGTTGCCTTTGGAAAAGATATTACAGATATCGACAGCCGTGTCCAAAGATTGAGAACAGTCGTCACAGAGGTTAAAATTGAAATTGTTCAAGAACATGAAGTCATTGAGAAAGATGAGCTTCTACCAATAAATCTTAAATCTTTCCTTGGATCAATGAAAGTTCACCAATTTGTTTGGATGAAGAATTCTACCAACGGCTTGGCAATGCGTTTGTTATCTTGTGTTGAGCCAGTCTGTCTTTACGACACAATTCGATGCTGCCATGGGAAGCATAAGGGCCAACTGAAAAATGTTCAGGAAGAAGTCGAAACAATAAGGGATTTTGTGTCACTTACAAGTTAGAGACATTCATCGTCAATAACACATGCCCGTTCCGATGTTCAGCCACCAGCTTTCAAACCATTTATTTTGAAAAACGCAAACAAAATCAAACTAACCGGCCTTCGCATGATTTGGTTAGTATGGTAGACTGTGACCAAATTCGAACTCCAAATGTTTCTTTTTTGATAATATCAATAGTGAAATACTTTTACATTATGAATGCACGGAAGAGTATAAAATGGAAGAAAATTAAACAGCTTATGAAAATTATAAAAATTTTTGAACTAAAACTTTCGTAAGCACAACACATTGTAGACTTTTAGTCCGGATTTACTTACGGGTAAAGCTCTGCGAATCGGAGCGAAACCTGGTCAGACTTTTCCGATATAACAACACCCGTAAGTAAATCCGGACTAAAAGTCTACAATTATAAAAATTATCATGATATCATCACTAGCGAAGATGATTTGAATATTTTTTAAATTACAGACCTAAGAAATAATGGAGAAGACTTGGAATAGTAAGAAAGTTTATTAAGTTGATTGTTAATTTTAATTCATCTCATTACATAATTATGTCAACCTAGCATATTAGGAAATTTCTTATAAAAATTAAAAATTATCATGATGATAGAGGTTAGAGAAGATTATTACAATTCATTTAAATTAAAAACTGTAGAATTAACAAGACAGAAAAATAAGAAAGTTATATTTGTTGAATGTTATTTTTTATTGATCTCATTATGGTGTTTTTTATTAAAAAAAATATTCACTTTATAAAAATAAAAATGATCATGATGATGATGATTATGGAGGTTAGAGGAGGTGATTGCAATTCATTTTAATTAAAAACTGTAGAATTAACAAGGCATAGAAAAATAAGAAAGTTGTTTGTTGATTGTTATATTTTTTAATCTCATTAAGTATGTTATTTTTTTACTAACACATTTATTCACTATAAATAAGATTTCTATACTTATTTTATTTTGATTTGGTTCAGTAAAAAAAGTTTGGTGTCAAGACTTTCTAATTAAGTTGACTGAAATAAATTCTGGTGTCAATATTTCTAATTTTGGTGTCAGATTTAAATTTTGGTGTCGGACCAATTCTGGTGTCGACAGTATATTAGAAACTTTCAGGAATAAATAAATTTCTCTCTTATTTTATGTACCTGAATACGCATCTGAATACGCATCGCAAAAACCAGAAACAAACTTTTCCACCAAAATTAGGTAATAAATCATAGTTGTTGAAATTCACTCACACCAAATGTTGACAACTGCCGTACTGAAAGTTTTCCTGTACCACGAAATACGCAAACGTCGATCAAATGACGCCATTACCGCATACGTATGACAAGGACAGAGATAATAATCGCTCACTATCGCAATGTAACTCAGTAACGGCCCGTTTGTTTACATTCTTTATCTCATCTCATTGGCCTTCCTTAGACCCGTTTAATATATAACTAAGATTTTACATCATGAAACTAAAGTCGTCATAAAGTTGGTAAAAGCCATCTGAACCTGGGTGCGTGCTTGTGCCTGTATTATATCCAGCTCTATCTGGCCTGACTCTATCTAGCTTGTCTGTCCCTCCGGGGCACAAAGAAAATAGTACCAAAGTATAAATTCTTCTCTACGTTAGCTTCAAACAATAAAAAGTAAAGTTTGTCTCCATGCCGGCAGGTTCAAATGAATTTCTCGCGTTTAGTCGCAAGTACTCGAGAGGATTTCACAAGACGTCGATTGTAAGTAGTGGATCGTGTTATTCGAGGACGAAGCCAATCGCCGCCTTTGCAGCACTCCTCCACTAGCTTGCTTCGTTGCCTTAAGGCACGGAGGTATCAACTAAATTACTGCACTGTGCAGTGAGTGCACTTTAAACTTACCTTGTCAGGTGCATTTTCTATGAGTTTATGCTCAGTCTAGGTGCTAACTTCCTCGCGAAATACAATTCAACACGAAACATTCTGCTTCAACTACTAAAGGTAGAAGGAGTTTTCGCAGTTTCCGCAGAATATTGTCCACGATAGCACAGAATAAGTTAAGATATAGGGGACAGTTGGTTTCTGAAAATTATTTTACTTGAGCTAGCTCCACTCCAAACTGAAGACTTCACAAATTGGGTGATTAACTTGTAATTTATGCGAGTTCATTAACTTTGGAACTCGGCGCTTCTCCAATAGACTGTAATTAACATAATTTTTGCAAAGTTTGTTGTTATAGACTTTCTTCGACTTTAAAACTTTGCCTACAGCTCCTGTGGTGGCAAAGTTACCTTAGAAGCTTCTCGCATTTGGATGTTTCATAAGTACTTGACCCGGTAATGGATACATTAATCTCTTGCTACAAAAACTAAGCAAAATAAAAATAATTGAAAACGGATGGTTTGTGTTATTTTAAGATGGTTAGCGTGGACTAAACAACGACCAACTTTATTTAGGAACAGTCTGAATGTCTAGCACCAGCCAGTGGGGAATTTTTTTACTTATATTTTCTGCAAACGACCAAGACGAGAATGCTAATAATGACATAGCCAAACGGCACTATATTTTGCAAAAAGCTACTGAAGTTCCCTGTTTCTAGATTTTACAAACCTCCATTTCACTTGCAGTCCTTATTAGTACTAATAGCGTTATATTATACCGGTACTTTGCGTTAGTGGATAACAGCTGTGGTTTTATTTAGCTCTGCTTTGCTGGTGGCAGTCAGTGATTAGCGGACTGTGCTATTCCTTCAGAAACATGTTG
The DNA here is from genome assembly GCA_934045075.1 of Yponomeuta sedellus. NCBI lineage: Eukaryota > Metazoa > Arthropoda > Insecta > Lepidoptera > Yponomeutidae > Yponomeuta > Yponomeuta sedellus. Next base: position 14,558,900 of record OW203728.1, on the reverse strand, counting down.
AGAGTTTGCCCGTGAACTGCTCACAAGCTGTACACTTCTTTTTGGCCACTCGTTGACTGTTCAAGAGATTCGCTTGCGTTCTTCGTAACGTCCGTCTATACTGATTCGGGTTATTTATGTTCGTTCGGCTGGTGTATTGTGGCATTGACGGAGGAATTTCGCATCAGAACGTTCGCTGAGAGACTAGTTTCAGCTGTGTGCATTTTAGTAGGCATTGGATTGGTAAGTTTATGATAGGGTTATAGTCAGCGATGATAACGGTATTCTGCACGGGTGGCTTGTGTATCACATCTGCACTCATATTTTATCAGACTTTTGTTAAGTAGTTACGCTTTTGCTTATACTCTGAATTGGCTTACTTCCTATTTTTGGGGAGTCGGATCACTATTAATCAAGGAATTATTATAAGACATGTTTCGAAACCCATCGTCTGCGAATTGTCTTATGTGCCTATGACAGATATAGCTACATTTGTAGCACCGATCCGAAGGGTACATAAATCAAGCGCGAGAGGTGACAAGAGTAATGTTTATGTTCTCTTTCTGTGCGACTCGAAAGTGCATTGCCATTTATCAATTGTGCATTATTAACCATACGTATCTATTGTATATGGACTAGAAATATTATAAAAGTAAAGAGTAGCCCATTAGCACAGTTGGAACAGCGCTGGCACGGATAGCCAGAGGTCGCGGGTTCGAATCCCGGCATGGGTGGAATTTTTAGCCTCTAAATAGGTTTTTAAAATTGTCCTTAGGACGGGTTAGTGCATTAGAAATAATATAATATAAAAGTATATTTCGTAAGTACTTAGCGCTTGCCAATCCGCGATGGGCACGCGTGGTAATAAAGCCCATACTCTCTCTTTCTGAGAGAAGGCATGTGCCTTGCCTTAGTAGAACGTATATGGGGTACATAAAAATACATATACATGATAAAAACCGCATACAAACGGAGCTTGCTTATCTCTGTAGGAGATTTCGTTCAGCAAACTTTGGAGATCGGTAAAGCAGTAAATAACGGGTCTATATACTCGTAGCTACGTGCAGGAAATAAACTATCAAAACCCTAAACTATAAATTTCACCGAGCCTAAGCTACGAGTACATAAACTGATTTGTGGTTTGAAATATCGTATCTACACTGTCTCCAGTTATATTGTAATTTCCTTTTGAAGAACGCTTCAACCTTGTGTCCACCACAGATAGGTAAAACTGAATATTTAAGTAGTTCGTCAAATGAAAATTAAATTATTATGTTATTCAAAATTTCGCAGCAACTGTGACATATTGCACGTTACATCTAGTGTCCGTTACGTTTTAAGTAGGTGTCCATTACAAAATTTAGATAATTTTGTAGAGAAAATGGACAATAAAACTTCAAACTTAGTTTTATCAAAGTCCTTAATTAACAGAGTTTACATAATTATTATGAGAAGCGTGCACAGACTATCTACAAGACATACCTACTTATTATCTTTGAATTAACTGAGAATAAGAAAGACATCTCGTGGTTCTCAATGTTTCTACTTACTGGCCAAAAAGAGATAAAGGCGTGCATAAGACTTTATTTACGTTATATTTCTTCTTAATAAATACAATTTCATCCATTGAAACGTAGTGGGTGATGCCTGTAGGTGATTTACATCTATATCAGGCTTCGGGACAGGACCGGTCCAATTTGCTAAAAGCGGTTCCGATTGATGCGTCCGACGTGTATCAGTAAATAGACTCTTAGGGGGCTTGAGAGAAAATAGACGAGAAATAAATAAGCAGCCACTTTTTGTAATGGCCTGGCTCTAAATTTGCATTGGTGTATTCCGTACTGATTACCTGGATTATTTACCAGTGTAGAGTTAGAAACCAAACCATAATGTTATGCAGAATTGTTAACTTCGAAGTAGATTGATTGATTACCCACCAACCCTAAGCGTTCGGTTTTCTGCAACGTTGTTTCAATGATTGATTTCTCTTTGTTTCAGATCCTGAACGAAAATGGCTGTGCAAAACAAGAAACACAACCGCTGGCTCTTTTTATTAACCACATAAGATAGACTCCTTTAACTATTAGGACACCGAAAATACTTCATAGAAGTTAGCTTAATTGTGATAAGAATAATTTAATCATATTTAAATTTAAAAAATGAATTGGAAGTTGTTGTCTCTACTGCTCACTTGGAACTTCATTTTAATATCGGCTAAGAAGGACTCTTCCCTGGAAGATGAGGAGAGCGCTAAAACTCGAGAGATCAGAAACAGGGAGAACAATCGGAATCGCACCACCTTCAACGGAACCCTCACAGACGGTCCGGACAAGCGGTACCTACGTCACAGGAACAGCTCAAGGTATCGAGCCGAGAGGAAGCGGGCTTGGGAGCGCGAGCATGCAGAACTGAGGCGCGATAGAAGAAAAGGTGCCGACCCAGAGGAAGACACGAGCGATACCCACATGAACCCTTTCAACATGAAGAAAGAACGAGACGATAAACCAAAGAAACCGAACAGAAACTGGAATAAAAACCCAGACAAACCTAACGGTCGGAGGCCTACGTCAAACGCGTCGAAAAACCAGGACAAACCGCTGCCAATCAGAGAGAACACAACGCGCTCAAGACTCCGCTCCGAAGCCCACAGATCACCAAATGGCTACATCCCTTACCCACAGGCAAGAGAGAGAAAGCCAAACATAATTCTCATACTTACGGACGATCAAGACGTAGAGCTTGGAAGCCTCAACTTCATGCCGAGAACTATGAAGGCCGTGAGAAGTGCTGGAGCCGAGTTCAGGCATGCCTACACGACCACGCCGATGTGCTGCCCATCTAGGTAATTTTTATATCTAAAAACCTATTTAGAGGCTAAAAATTAAACCTATGCCGGGATTCGAACCCGCGACCTCTGGCTATCCGTGCCAGCGCTCTTTCCAACTGAGCTAATGGGCGACTCACCGGCATCAGTGAAATTTCGAACCTCTTTACAATATTCTCTGTATTACGTACAGGCAGCGACATCTGGCTGAAGCAATTTGCATCACTTGCAGCCCCGAGTACCTACTTTGCAGTTAGGTTTTACATCGGAATGATATCGCTGTACCCACATGATTATATATTTTTTTATTTTTAGCCTCTAAATAGGTTTTTAAATTTGTCCTTAGCACACAAAAATAATATATATTCTTTATATCATTATATTTTTTTCGTATTATTTTATTTGCGATCAGTCATCTTCCAGGAAAGATCACTATACATTAGGGAGGCTACTAGGCACTAGCTTGTTTTTCTGAAGTTCTTCTAGTTCAAGTACCTATGTTATGAAGACGCTTGGTATGATGTGCCGTTAAAAGGCTTGATATCAAGTGATTAGGGTGATAAACCAAGCTCCTAAGCTTGGTTTCATATTTTGCCGAAGCAGTGCGTATTTCGTCATTGACTGTGTTCAGCCTCATATATTTATGTATTCGTCGTGGTTCACTGAAGCGCAAGTGCCGTCAAACATCTTGATCAAAAAGTAAATATGTAAATGCTTAAATAAAATGCAGCGCTGGGTGTAGGGACCGACTTATTAATCATAATTATATTCTCCTGTTATTTCTTTATCATCTAAAAATAACGTAAGTTGTGGTTTTTTTAGCAACCGACAAGTGGCTCCGGCGCTGACTCTACACAATATACCAATTATTTCTCTATAAACAATTACACATGCTGCCTTATTTAAATACACAATCCTCTAAAGCACTTCTCAGTGGTAGATAGTTAATTTAATCTATAGTTACGTCTTTTAATGGCCAGACTATTTTGATCGGTATTTACCGAGTGCTTTAAGATTTTAAATGAACTGGGACGTTTTCCTTACAGGAGTTCTCTGCTAACGGGGGTGTACGTGCACAATCACAACGTGTATACTAATAATGACAACTGCTCTTCACCTCAATGGCAAGCCAAGCACGAGACCAACACATTTGCTACCTACCTTTCGAATGCGGGATACCGCACGGGTAAGTCCACTTTGTTTACTACGTACCTACGTTATCAGGTTCTTACCCCAACTGAAAGTAACTAAACGTTATTAAATCTTATTTTAACCTCATCTAATGTAATTGTTTTATGTGCTGATGACGACCTAAGAGCTTTTCTAGAAGAAAAATCCAAAGTAAATTATTGTCGTCTATGTTTTTCTTGTGACGTATTTCCAACCGCGGCCTATATTTTCTTCTCGCACTTTATATTGACGTTTGAAAGTATGCTTGTATTGAAAACAATAAAAAACTTTATAGAACGCTTGGCTCAGAGGGGGAAAAAATAAACACTTTACAAAAAAACTTGGCAAAAAGGCTCAAGAGAACTTCTAAAAAGTTTATAAGTAAAAAGGTTTCACCTTTCATTATATTTGAATAAAACCTCTTTGGTAATTACTTAACAAAACTGGCAGCATGACCAAGAGATTACCTATACCTATAGATTTTAACTAAGTATTTCTTCCGTTTTATTTCGAATGCCTACCATTTAATCTCTTGCACCACCTCTGGTTGACTGGTAGAAAATGCTTATAGCATTAAGTCCGCCACATTGCCATTGTATTTTTTTTACTCATGTGCAATAAACGTATTAATAATAATAATATACGAAAACCACGATTAATACCTAAGTACCTACTTAAGAAACTTAAACATTTTTCGGCATAAACAGCCGACGCTTTTCTTAAACTATTCTCATTAAAAGAAAGGTGAAATAATATTATAGGTTCCAGTTAGCAGTAAAACTGCACGTTACATACTTAAGGCATCGGGGGAAGGCACTTACCTACGTTTTATAGCCGTCAGCCGTAAACATTAACCGGCTATCTCATTACATTCAGGTGAATAGGTTCTGTCGCTGTCGATAAAGTAGTTAATAAGCTGACGATGCTAAGCGCATAATCTACACTCCACACTTTCCGCAGTACAAAATAATTATTAAATAAGTACATTGTAGTGTTCTATATCTATCTACTTACTCGTAAAAACCTAAACAAAAGTTTTGGCGATTCACTTTGCGAGCTTTACATCGACTTTATGGATATAGTCTGTTATCTTTTAGAATATACCTCGGCTACTATCGGATAGAATCGGATATATTCGTGTAATAGAAATATCGGAACTAATATGACACTTAATTTCGAAATCAGAACTCGATCATCAGTACGAAAACCGGCGAAAATTGGCGAAAACCGAAGCCTACTCTAGAGCCCGAGGTTTATTCTAAAAGCTAACAGACTATACACACATTTTAAGTGTGCGCCAGGCCAAGTTTTTGGCCGGGCCGCTCTAATATTTACACGAACCTATTCGAGCACTTTTCGACCCCTATCTATCTTCGAAGCTAGTTATTTCATAGGACTGAAAATTGTCAGAGGGATTAAGGTTAACAATTTAAAATATTACTCCAAATTTCATGCATTTAGTTACAGTCTATTTATTCTTACTTGTCCAATTTAGTAAACAAGATTTTACCCTTAAACTGTGACTTTTTAGTCCAAAACTGCCATATTTCCATAAATGATGTAACTTGGAACACTCTTTTAGATAACACGCTGCCAATTTAATAAACATAGTTCATGAATTTGCGAGATAATGTCTAGGTTAGGCATCAAAAGGAAAGGAGTACCCAAAAGCAAAAGGAAGGTGACTTTTTAGTCCAAAACTGCCATATTTCCATAAATGAAGTAACTTGGAACACTCTTTTAGATAACACACTGCCAATTTAATAAACATAGTTCATGATAGTTCATGAATTTGCGAGAAAATGTCTAGTTTAGGCATCTAATCTCAATTTTAAGGTTAGAAACTTGTTTACTAAATTGGAAAAGTAAGAATAAATAGACTGTACATGTGGAGGAATTTTCGGCACTCACTGAGGCTCACTCTCTGAAGGATCGTGAAAAGTCTTGGGCACTTCTACTTGAACTAGAGATTTGTATCTTGGAATATATGTTTCAAGTTAGTGTAGTGTTTGTAATGTGTCTGAAATGTCAAAAATCACTCAGTGGAATCAAATCAGCGGTGTTTTCATAAGAAAGGAAGAAATGCGTGAATTTTAAGGTTACATGTTAGACTTAGCAATCAGACCTCGATTTGTATCCTCTTATCATACTGATAAAGTTTCGATGCGATCCGGTATATAATAATGCAACCAATAATATAGGTCCCACCAAAGAGGAAATAAGGTCCCACTATATGACACCAGCCTTAAAGAGAGAGTATGGACTTAATCATCACGCGTACCCGCCGCGGATTGGTGATTTAAAGCGCTTAGGTATGGGATAACTACTCAGGTTTTCTTACGATGTTTTCCTTTGAAATAGATCGATGCTATACAGCAATTCGTTTGAATATTAAGACCAAGACCCTTCTTGAAGAACACCATTAACTTCTTCTTCTTCTTCGGGCAATATTAGTCCACTGCTGGACATAGCCCTCCCCTAATGAGCGCCATAGCGCAAGGTTGTGCCATCATTGGGGGGTAATGCCCATAATCCCCACGCTGGGCATGCGGGTTGGGGATCGCAGTTTGGTGGAATTGTACTGCAGGGGGCGCTGCTGCCCACCTCCAGGGTTAGCGTCCCTTAGTCGCCTTTTACGACACCTGCGGGAAGAATTTGGGTTGGTGCTATTCTACTCTAGGCCGACACCACACAGCACCATTAACTAATATTCGTAAAAGGTACTCAATTAATATTCGTTAAACAAATTTAAATTACCGTGATATTTAAATGGTGCAAGTTGATACCAGTTAATTGTATTGCTATGAAACACCAGGGGCGTGTTTCATAGAAATACAATTAGAATATTTTACAATAACAATTCGATGTACCTACATTGCAAAGTCGACCAAGTCTATCAACCCACAGATTAACAAGTAGTTGCCCGCCAAAAATCCATGGTTTCCTCATTTTCTTTTTTATTCCCAGACTTAATAACGTATATAAGTGTAATATTACATTTATCAAATATCTTTGTCCAATTTTGCAGTTCTATATTTGATAAAATTTCGTTGAGGTTATCCATTTCACTTGTCCAATTGTCCAACTGTGTCCAATATTTTTTGCGTAGTGTCTAGAAAATGAAGGAACGTGGAGTGTCTTTGTCATTGTCATCAAAAAATTTGAAATTGGAATCGTCCACGATATCTGGTTTGCAGCCATTTTGATTTAAGTGTCATTAATATATGATCAAATAGCGGTGTTGCCAATTTGATGAAGTGGCCCAATTTCTTCCAATTTCTTTGATCAAATCAAACAATATAACTATTGAACTCATTGGCTCAATTGGTAGAGCGCTGGCACGGATAGCCAGAGGTTGCGGGTTCGAATCCCGGCATGGGTGAAATTTTTAGCCTTTAAATAGGTTTTTAAATTTGTTTCTTAGCACGGGTTAGTGCATTAAAAATAAAAAAAATAGTATAATCATGTGAGTACAGTGATATCGTTCCGATGTAAAACCTAACTGCAAAGTAGGTAGTCGGGGCTGTAAGTGATGCAATTTGCTTAAGTCAGATGTCGCTGCCTGTACGTAATACAGAGAATAGTGTAAAGAGGTTCGAAATTTCACTGATGCCGTGAGTCGCCTATTGGCTCAATTGGTAGAGCGCTGGCACGGATAGCCAGAGGTTGCGGGTTCGAATCCCGGCATGGGTGAATTTTTTAGCCTCTAAATAGGTTTTTAAATATAACTATTGGACAAAGATATTTGACAAGTGTAAAATCGCCCTAACGTATGAAAATGGCAATGCTTGACATTACCATGAACTAAATAGGATATTACCGATCAAAATTTTTTTGCGAAAGGAGAGTTTACACGTGTCACAACAACGGGTACAATACCATGTACGTGTTGTACTAAGAGGTCCTGTTGTACTAAATATTCTACAGCTACGGGGATCACAAGGTCAAGATGAAAGTTTTATCCCGCTATAGGGTAGCGGTATCTCGCTTAACGCGGTGGAATAAAGCAAGATGGCGCTAATGGGATAAAACTTTTATCGTGACGCTACACCCTCCTTGTATCCTGGACCATTATAATGTTAACTCGGAGTCACGCACTATCAGAGCTCGTTGACTCCGGGTCAAACCCGGAGAAGTGGGAGCTCTACTCGCACCCCATGAATATGTACCTATGTACTTACTAGATTCATAAGTACCTTACGTCATTATGTAATTTTCAATGGATTTTGAGCGAAGTTTTCCTTTAATATGTCGACTATCACGCGTTAACGTGTAAAGCTTACTTAACTCTGAGTCTTCATTTTATGTTCATTACGAGTATATGTGCTACACCTTGATTTTTTTCACGATTCTACAACCGACGGGTCAACCAGTATGGGGGGGGGACAAATATGTTTGTCTAAGCCAAATTTTAGTTTTATAGTACTGATAATCGTCTCTAAGCTAGGCGGCGGACAGACAGACGAACTGACGGACCGACGGACGGAACAGGGCCGACATGGCGAAACTACAAGGGTTCCTTATCGACTACGAAACCTTACTGAAATGAGATTGGGCGCATCGCAATTTCATTTGAGGAGGTCGGAAACAAAGCTTTTTATTTTGGCCAAAGTACTTTATAGGATTTTTTTCACCTGAAAATGCAACTGAATACAGTGCTCTTACTTACTTTTATCATGAAAAATATCAGTGCGGGTGAGCTGAGCGCTTTTCTCTTAAGAGTAAAGTGCTGGCGCGGTCATAAAGTTTACCGAGGAGCGAATTTTAAGCTACTCTCTGCAACATTGGGACATACACCCTCCCGTTCGAATATCGCACTTATGCTGCCCACGATAGGAGCTGCGGTGGGTTAGGCGACTAGGTTGCCTACTGTAATTACTTTTGGAACTTGGGGAAAGCGAAGTGTAGGTCTTGCGATTATTCGACTACTATTATTCGAGTTGGAATAACTATATTTTATGGATAGAAGCTCGTCAGAAAAAGTTGATCGTCAGATTAATGGAGAACTTGCACTAAAAATGTTTCAATGTAATAGGAGAGGTAATGTAGTAATTTTTTACTACGATTAATACTTTTCACAATATAACCTGTCTAAAAGTCAATCTATTTAAATAAAATTCAAAGTCCTGACTGACTGACTCACTCATCAACGCCCAGCCCAAGCCGTTGGACCCAGAGGGTTTATATATAATGTAGGCAAGGAAAAAGGGGGCGAAAAGGGTTGCCAAAATTTGTATGGGAGATATAAATAATGTTGTCTAATTTTATTGAAACTTTAAATAAATACTCTTCAAGACAATTGATTGAACAAGTGTTTCGCAGATTTTTAAAATTTAACGAATAAGGGAATGAACGAGGTTGCAAAATTTTGTTCCTTGAATCCTTTCCACGCGGACGGAGTCGCAGGCAAAAGCTAGTATAGTCATATAATACAAAAACGCGGCATACGAATCGGGTTCAAACTATGACGTCATTAGCTTGCATTATCATGTGATTTATCTCGTAAAATAAAGTTTTTATGCGTCTACTTCATTATATGAAAACTTTTAGACTTCTACGAGAACACTAAATCTAATAAGATACTTATTATGAGACTAACTTAATTTCTCCATAATTTTCGATCCGATCCGGAAAAAAGAAAAAAAATAAAACATGTTGTATGTTTTTTGTGGTATAAAAGCAATGTCACTCCAGTCTAATCATTTAAAACATTTCAAAGTCATTATCAAAGAAATTATATTCATTATAAAAACTCAACATTTATTTAATGAACGTCAAAGCTGTTACTTCCACAAAGACATAATCGTACTTGTTAACATTTATCTAAATATTTTATTTTTAATGCACTAATCCGTGCTAAGGACCATTGTAAAAACCTATTTAGAGGCTAAAAATTCCACCCATGCCGGGATTCGAACCCGCGACCTCTGGCTATCCGTGCCAGCGCTCTTACCAACTGAGCTAATGGGCGACTAACCGACATCAGTGAATTTTTTTTTTTACAATTGTCCTTAGCACGGGTTAGTGCATTAAAAATAATATAATCATGTGGGTACAGCGATATCATTCCGATGTAAAACCTAACTGCAAAGTAGGTACTCGGGGCTGCAAGTGATGCAAATTACTTCAGCCAGATGTCACTGCCTGTACGTAATACAGAGAATGTTGTAAAGAGGTTCGAAATTTAACTAATGCCGGTGAGTCGCTCATTAGCTCAGTTGGAAAGAGCGCTGGCACGGATAGCCAGAGGTCGCGGGTTCGGATCCCGGCATGGGTGGAATTTTTAGCCTCTAAATAGGTTATATAACATAACTGAAAAGATTTTTCCTCTAAAGTTTCAGCGCTTTCCTTAGAGAACGTGATGCCTATTGTCTGCAGTCACGCGGATTGTAACCTAAATCACATTGGCGGGTCTATTCACATAAACAAAACAATCTTTTACGATTTCACCTTCGAACGAACTTTCAATAAAATATCAATTACATAAAGTTATATATGAAACGGATCTAATCGCGGTTATTTATGAGGTAAAACGTAAGTACCTTAATTCTTAGTTTTATCTAATAAAAATCGCGATTAGATCCGTCTAATATAGAACTAAGTATGTATAAGCATCGGGAGTTTTAATTATTAAGAAAAACAAATAGCGGGAGAATAACAATTTAACATGATTATTTAATTATTTTATGTACTAAGAAATACTATCAACCACAGTGCCTTGTTCGGCATTGTTTCTCGCTAGGAAATTACCTCTCAGTATAGCCAGCAGTGTATGCAGTCATGCGGAATGGAGACGGGCGTTGAACGCTTATCCGGCTAGGTGTAGTCAGTAACAAGGCGAGGAATGCCGACTGGTCCATAGGAAGGTAAAGAAGGTCCATCCCCCTATTATGTAACCGTCCACTGTGTTGGGTTGTCCATCTTAAACTTACCGATGTGTCAAAATATGTATGCATTTAACAGCATGGCTAATATAGTATGTTTCATTAAAGTGCGGAAAGGCTGTCATTGCAAAGAGTTCCGACAAATGTCGATTGACAAGTGACAGTCGGAACAAGTTGCAATGACGGTTCCGCACGTGTACTGAACGACAATTTTTAATACAGTTGCGAAAAAAATAAGCAATTTAAAAAGAAAAATTATTTGGAAAATAGCGCCAACCGTAAAAGAATGATAAGCAGAGATTTTTTTTCTTTAGCCATTCTGGTAGGCAAAGGGAACTATGCCCATACAGCCAGTCTTCAGTAGGATTTTTTTATTGATATGAAAATGAAATTTAATGATATGAAATGAAATGAAACCTAACCTAACTCATTCAATCAAATCATTAAATCTGATATTGAAACAAATTAGTAGCTTCTTTTTAGAAATATAATATAAAAAACTTCTATGATTTTTTTAGAGATTCATAATACTATAATTCGTAGTTTATTATTACCATTCGAGGTACATTGCGTGGCAGAGTTTATTTGGTAACCTGTTAATCCACTTTGCATACATGGAATTGTCATAGTAAACCATGAATTGTTTTCGTATGAAACAGGGCCCAAGGAGCCGATTCCCGCCCATGGGAATTGAACGTGTAGACGCAAAATATTCGAAGGCTTAGACATTTATAGCATAAAAATAAGATAAGATAACTCGACAGAGTCATTAGACATTTATTTTCTCATTCGAACTCGATTCGAACTGTAGCATAGCGTTCAGAATACAGATTTTGGCTTTCGCCCGACGTTTTATGTAAAATTTCTAATTTCTGTGTACAATAAAGAATATTCTATCTAATTCAAGAAAGCCTTAGAGGCCCCTGGGGTCCACTTCATTAGCGAATAATTCGTATACGACTTTAAGGCGTATGACACCTCAAAGCGAGCGAAATTTAGTAACAAATTTGCACATACGACTTTGTGAGAATACATGAAGCTGATTTTTATGCGACAAATGTTTAATCCTTCAAATATTTTGCGTCTACGATCAGCTCCCGGCGTAGATTGTCAGCCAACGCATCTTTTCCGCACTCCTTCTATGTGGCAGAAGGGGCGGGGAAAAGACGCGCAGTAGTAGATTGTTAAACAAGGGTAGAAAGAATCAATTCCAGAGGTATTTTCACTTCTACTTTTTAATGCACTAACCCGTGCCAAGGCATGGGTGGAATTTTTAGCCTCTAAATAGGTTTATAAAAATATTTTATGCTAAGATTTGAATAATAAAAATGAGTTTTTATTTTCCTCGTATTCGAAATGAAAAGTAGAGTGTTTAACACGGGTAAAAGAATCAATTCCTACTCGGACTATAGCCACTCGGGAATTTATTCTTTCGACCCTCGTTTAACGATCTACTATTTATACAAATTGTACTGAAGGGACCGGACGAAGCTCACACAGAAGAGCGACCCATCTTTTTCGCGCCAACGCGCCCCCGTTCCGTCTGTGTGGCCGCTGGCTAAGTACAGTCGACAGCACATCAACTTTTTCTCGTTTATTTGAGTTGCAAAGTCCCCGTAAAAGGCGTAATCACAGATTAAATATACAAACTCTAAAGCATGAGTAAGAGGAGTAGTGTTTTTATAAATAAGGCCGCCCATAGCTTTCAAACATTTTAATTTAAATTTTAAAAATTAAACAAATTACATTTTTTAAAACCTATTTAGAGGCTACAAGTTCCACCCATGCCGGGATTCGAACCCGCGATCTCTGGCTATCCGTGCCAGCGCTCTTTCCAACTGAGCTAATGGGCGACTAACCGACATCAGTGAATTTTTTTTTTTACAATTGTCCTTAGCACGGGTTAGTGCATTAAAAATAATATAATCATGTGGGTACAGCGATATCATTCCGATGTAAAACCTAACTGCAAAGTAGGTACTCGGGGCTGCAAGTGATGCAAATTACTTCAGCCAGATGTCACTGCCTGTACGTAATACAGAGAATGTTGTAAAGAGGTTCGAAATTTAACTAATGCCGGTGAGTCGCTCATTAGCTCAGTTGGAAAGAGCGCTGGCACGGATAGCCAGAGGTCGCGGGTTCGGATCCCGGCATGGGTGGAATTTTTAGCCTCTAAATAGGTTATATAACATAACTGAAAAGATTTTTCCTCTAAAGTTTCAGCGCTTTGCTTAGAGAACGTGATGCCTATTGTCTGCAGTCACGCGGATTGTAACCTAAATCACATTGGCGGGTCTATTCACATAAACAAAACAATCTTTTACGATTTCACCTTCGAACGAACTTTCAATAAAATATCAATTACATAAAGTTATATATGAAACGGATCTAATCGCGGTTATTTATGAGGTAAAACGTAAGTACCTTAATTCTTAGTTTTATCTAATAAAAATCGCGATTAGATCCGTCTAATATAGAACTAAGTATGTATAAGCATCGGGAGTTTTAATTATTAAGAAAAACAAATAGCGGGAGAATAACAATTTAACATGATTATTTAATTATTTTATGTACTAAGAAATACTATCAACCACAGTGCCTTGTTCGGCATTGTTTCTCGCTAGGAAATTACCTCTCAGTATAGCCAGCAGTGTATGCAGTCATGCGGAATGGAGACGGGCGTTGAACGCTTATCCGGCTAGGTGTAGTCAGTAACAAGGCGAGGAATGCCGACTGGTCCATAGGAAGGTAAAGAAGGTCCATCCCCCTATTATGTAACCGTCCACTGTGTTGGGTTGTCCATCTTAAACTTACCGATGTGTCAAAATATGTATGCATTTAACAGCATGGCTAATATAGTATGTTTCATTAAAGTGCGGAAAGGCTGTCATTGCAAAGAGTTCCGACAAATGTCGATTGACAAGTGACAGTCGGAACAAGTTGCAATGACGGTTCCGCACGTGTACTGAACGACAATTTTTAATACAGTTGCGAAAAAAATAAGCAATTTAAAAAGAAAAATTATTTGGAAAATAGCGCCAACCGTAAAAGAATGATAAGCAGAGATTTTTTTTCTTTAGCCATTCTGGTAGGCAAAGGGAACTATGCCCATACAGCCAGTCTTCAGTAGGATTTTTTTATTGATATGAAAATGAAATTTAATGATATGAAATGAAATGAAACCTAACCTAACTCATTCAATCAAATCATTAAATCTGATATTGAAACAAATTAGTAGCTTCTTTTTAGAAATATAATATAAAAAACTTCTATGATTTTTTTAGAGATTCATAATACTATAATTCGTAGTTTATTATTACCATTCGAGGTACATTGCGTGGCAGAGTTTATTTGGTAACCTGTTAATCCACTTTGCATACATGGAATTGTCATAGTAAACCATGAATTGTTTTCGTATGAAACAGGGCCCAAGGAGCCGATTCCCGCCCATGGGAATTGAACGTGTAGACGCAAAATATTCGAAGGCTTAGACATTTATAGCATAAAAATAAGATAAGATAACTCGACAGAGTCATTAGACATTTATTTTCTCATTCGAACTCGATTCGAACTGTAGCATAGCGTTCAGAATACAGATTTTGGCTTTCGCCCGACGTTTTATGTAAAATTTCTAATTTCTGTGTACAATAAAGAATATTCTATCTAATTCAAGAAAGCCTTAGAGGCCCCTGGGGTCCACTTCATTAGCGAATAATTCGTATACGACTTTAAGGCGTATGACACCTCAAAGCGAGCGAAATTTAGTAACAAATTTGCACATACGACTTTGTGAGAATACATGAAGCTGATTTTTATGCGACAAATGTTTAATCCTTCAAATATTTTGCGTCTACGATCAGCTCCCGGCGTAGATTGTCAGCCAACGCATCTTTTCCGCACTCCTTCTATGTGGCAGAAGGGGCGGGGAAAAGACGCGCAGTAGTAGATTGTTAAACAAGGGTAGAAAGAATCAATTCCAGAGGTATTTTCACTTCTACTTTTTAATGCACTAACCCGTGCCAAGGCATGGGTGGAATTTTTAGCCTCTAAATAGGTTTATAAAAATATTTTATGCTAAGATTTGAATAATAAAAATGAGTTTTTATTTTCCTCGTATTCGAAATGAAAAGTAGAGTGTTTAACACGGGTAAAAGAATCAATTCCTACTCGGACTATAGCCACTCGGGAATTTATTCTTTCGACCCTCGTTTAACGATCTACTATTTATACAAATTGTACTGAAGGGACCGGACGAAGCTCACACAGAAGAGCGACCCATCTTTTTCGCGCCAACGCGCCCCCGTTCCGTCTGTGTGGCCGCTGGCTAAGTACAGTCGACAGCACATCAACTTTTTCTCGTTTATTTGAGTTGCAAAGTCCCCGTAAAAGGCGTAATCACAGATTAAATATACAAACTCTAAAGCATGAGTAAGAGGAGTAGTGTTTTTATAAATAAGGCCGCCCATAGCTTTCAAACATTTTAATTTAAATTTTAAAAATTAAACAAATTACATTTTTTAAAACCTATTTAGAGGCTACAAGTTCCACCCATGCCGGGATTCGAACCCGCGATCTCTGGCTATCCGTGCCAGCGCTCTTTCCAACTGAGCTAATGGGCGACTCACCGGCATCAGTGAAATTTCGAACCTATTTACAATATTTTCTGTATTACGTACAGGCAGCGATATCTGGCTGAAGAAATTTGCATCACTTGCAGACCCGAGTACCTACTTTGCAGTTAGCTTTTACATCGGAATGATATCGCTGTACCCACATGATTATATTCTTTTTAATGCACTAACCTGTGCTAAGGACAATTTTTATTTTTTTAATTAACTGTAGTGGCAAGTTTTTATTCAAAGTAGCGCAGAAGGTGCGGCTTAATGAACGTTACAATTCAAACTAGGTGTCCACTTCAAAATCTAGATAATTTTGGAGAAATTATGGACAAAAAAAACTCCAAATATATGGCATTCAAATCATCGCCAAGGCGTGCTTCTACATTTTCATGATTCTTCCCGTCGGTGTCTCCCCGATACACAGACACTGGAATGGAGCCGACAAGGATGCTATTAAGCTAACCTGCATCATTATACAAGTCCCTTAATTAGAGACTGAAGTACACCTAACAACTTTCTTTAAATAATTAACGCGGTGTTAGAAGTAGGTAACCCTTTTGCCGACATGGCAACTACCGTGGGACTGTTGTGTCGAACCCTCACTAAGTTCGGATTTACCTAAAATTGGCCTCTTCAGTATGATTTGCATTTGTAATATTATCCCTACAAATAATATTTAGTTACACTATACTTTACGTCCAGATGGAAGTAAAATATAGGCAGGACTGAAGGAAGACGAAATAGATATCTCGTCTTCTATCAGTCCTGCCCATCCTAAGGTTGTTTGGATGTGGTAGCTTCTAGTGATTAGACCGCCTATTGTAAATTATTAAGAAATAGAAAATATGATTAGGTAATGGTGTGGTGTTCATTAAATACCTATCTATCTACTAAGTTTGGTAACTATGATATTGGGCCAGTTTCTGAATTGAGAATTTCGCTAAGTCCAGACTTAACTGTAGTGCTGTCTCCTTGAATTTCCCAGGTAAGAACGTGACAGAACGTTACTTACGTACTTACTTAGTGAAATTCTCAACTCAGAAGCCGACCCTAGAATTTCGCTAAGTAAATACTTAACTGCATGTAGTGCTGTCTCTTCGAATTTCTCAGCAAAGAGCGTGACAGAAGGTTAGTTAGTTAGTTAGACCTGAGATTTCCGCACTAAACCTCATGATTGGGCCATTGTACGTAGTAGAGCTGTCTGTCTGTGACAGAAGGTTGCAAAGTATTTACTTAGTGAAATTCTCAATTCAGAAACTGGCCCAATGTCTACTAGTGTAATAGTTAGCGAGTGAATTAGTTTAAGGCGATTTTCTTTATAAAAAACCGGCCAAGTGTGTGTTGGGTAATATATTTAAACGAACAATCCAGTATAAATACACTATATTGTAGGTGAAAAGCGTGGGGATTATGGGCACTACCCCCCAATGATGGCACAACCTTGCGCTCATTAGGGGAGGGCTATGTCCAGCCGTGGACTAATATAGCCTGAACAAGAAGAAGTAGGTGAAAAAAATGCATCTCATTTTTAGACCTTTTGTATTTCTATAACATGCAGCCCGGTCCGGTTCTCGCAGAATACAGCGCTACTGCCAGAACGTACACATGGCCCCAGCAGTGGGGAAATACAAGGGTTGATATCGAGGCATTTTTGGGCAGACCATGCTTAACCCATTTTTCAAACCGCTCGGTGGTAGATAACTGTAATATATCTTGAAGAATCTTATTGTAGAACCATATACAATAAAGGTTCCTTGTCAACTTTGGAACCCTTAAAATAGCATTTTCCTGTCATATATAATGTTAATAACCTATTTAGAGGCTAAAAATTGTTGAATTTAAAATTGTCCTTAGCACGGGTTAGTGCATTAAAAATAAAAATAGTATAATCATATATAATTAATGTGTTTTCAAATCTGTGATATTCATTTAACTTGCACACATAAGTAGGTACCTACGTGACAAATATACGAGTCGTCCTAATTTGCCAAACGCTCATTGATTTCACCTAGTTATTATATTGCGGAGTCAATAAATCAATAAAAGAGCTTCAACGATAGACAACGACGTAGTTAAATAAATATGTGGTGACAAAGTGCAGCTGCAGCTCTGGGTCTGCAGCAGGTACCTAGGCGATACCGGCCGGATAAGAATGGCCAAGGAAAAAGTAGTCGCTTCCCTTACCGGAGATCTGTGCCCACTGGACGAATATGGATTGATTTTTATATTGATGGGAAAGTGCAATTAAACCACGGACCACGCATTGGGCAGAATAGTGACCACGAATCAGGGAGCCTATTCTCGCCCATGCGAATTGGAAGCGTAGACGAAAAATATTCGAAGGATTAGTCATTTGTTGCATAAAAATAGGATAAGATAACTCAGTAGAGTCATTGGACATTTATTTTCTCATTCGAATTCAATTTACGAGTAGCATGACGTTCAGAATACAGATTTTGGTTGTCGTTCGACTTTTTAGCTTGAATTCAAGTCATTTAAGCCTTAGAGTCGTTACGAATTATATGCTAATGAAGTGAGAATTGGCTACCTGCTTTAAGACTTGAGCAAAATTTGCTACTTGATTATGATTAGGATTACGGATTTTATTGACGTTAAAAGTATTGTCCGCCTTATAAATTTTTATTTTTTTCACCCAAACAAACTTTGTTTCTAGTCAATGTTCATCTAACGAGACTTCAATCCTTTGGATATTAAGATGTACGTATTAATTAAGATAAGGCACAAATTGAAGGTTATCCTGTTTAAAAGCAGATAGCTCGACTGAAGCGTGCCGATGCCTAGTATCTCTAGGACGGGCACATTTAATGTCAAGTCTCATCCGCTTACCTCTAAGTTTCTGACCTATGCTCTCGCACATCTTGCCTCTTGTACCCAGGTACCTAATTCTGGTAGTGGGCGGCACGTGGTCGCCGGACGGGACCGATTTGTTCGCATCACTCGCTCGCGACCGCTCCTCAATCTAGATGGACGTGTCCTTGCTGAATATTTGGGGGAACTCGCAATCTTCGAGTGTAGGATAGGTACATAATTTTCCTAGGAAGTGAACATCACAAATGCGTGACCCAGAAAACGTGCTGGAGAACGTAAAATACCGTGCCCAGTTCTGGGATTAAGCACAGTATGCCAATTAACTTTGGCGTCGTCAAGCGGGCTTCACTTGAAATAAAGTGCGTCACGAAGATGTGACTAGTTTGTTGAAGGTAGAAGTTGTTAGATACATCAGACATCACTTAAGTTGTACAGATCTTGGAAAAACAATACTTATTTTGTTTTACCTACCACCTCTGTACTTATTTAAATAGCTGTGTCATAAAAAGTTGGCTATTCTTCCTGTATACTTCATGTACACCTACCTACCTACTCTCTTCATCTTTCAGTTCTATCCATCCCAAGGTTGTCTGGAAGAGATCGCTTTTAGCGATAAGACCGCCAATTGTATACGGCAATAGCTTAGATGTGTAAGCCTTTTTATGTATTTTGTTTTCTGGTGTGTACAATAAAGAGTTCTAATCTAATCTAAACTATTATACAGGTATTGCTGACGGTACAAAAACATCCAGGCATGATAACGCTCTGCATGACGTATGGTTACCGGTTGACTTCTGACGGCTTGGTAGGATTTAAGATTCAAGACAACTAGGTCAAGTCAACTTGTAATTATTAAGAATGGAATCTTGAAACTAAGCAATTCAGTAAGCCTGGGAATGTTATGCTAAAATCGCAATATAAACAGACTTACAAGCTTGCAACCCGCCGTTTACTTACTAACGAATGCGTATTTTAAGCTTTGTCACTAAGCAGAGAACATGCCGTCGATTTATCACTTAACTCCGAGTCCATTTAGCTTGTAAATTTATGTCTCTACGAGCGAGCCATAAATCCACCTTAGTGCTTTCCCTTCCGGGCCCTCTTGTGGGACCTGCAACATTACCTGCTTCACGATCGATGACTCTGTCTACTGCGCGTAAAAGGTCATATTTGTCTGCGCTAATGCAGAGATGTGTTGGTGCGTATGTAGGCGCAAGGGCTCGCCCACAAAGCAGACTATTGCTAAACTCAGAACTATGATTTGTAAAGAAACCGCCAAGCAGTTGGCTGAAGATTACCATTTCCGGTAGATGAAGAAAGTGAAGAGGGCGCGTGGGCGGACAAATTTAACACAAGTATATAAACACCACGTTACGACACAGGTCGGACTGACCTCTAGTTGGGTTTGTTTAAGAGTGACATCCATTAAAAGGAACCTCATATTCTGGATATAGAAGAAACATACATTTGAATGCAAATGAGAGCGGCATGGCTATAACGATGGCACGAGTGACGCGCTGAAATGTCAGAATTTACCAATTAATTTAGGTACTGGAAATTCGTGACTTTTGACATTTTAAACGCGCGACTTGCGTCGTCGTACTACCCAGGCAGGGTTATGGAGTAAGAAATGACCTAAGCTGTAAGGAAACATCTGGCTTACTTAAAGAATACCTATGGAATTAATAATATTCACAAAGCGCTATTCGTATATTCGAGAAAAACCTAGACTCTGTCTCTATATTAACTAGGTACGCAGATCTGCAACGTGTCTGTAAGACGATGATTGAGTGCAAGTCGTTTGTTCTTGACACCAAGACGATACTGAAAAGATCACCAGGTCAAGTAATGCAGACTCGCTACAACAACTATATATACAATGTTGTGCGATGTAAGTATTATTTACCATTAGTGATGTCACGTGAGTTTGAATTCGTCCGCTGTTTTAAAATTTCAAGTTAAGGATGCGTAAACAAAGATTTTTCTTACCCAAAATTACTCTACCGTAGCATGAACAAGCAATATGTTCATCAGAACATTGATAAAACTGTGGTCCGAGCGTCTTTTAGTCGGCACCGTCCAACTGATTGTTCTTTCATGATCGGAAGAAAGGATTCTTTCATTTGTTTATGCATATCGAACTATAGGCTCTTTTTTTTAGTTAGCCTGTTTTGTGTCCCACTGCTGGGCAAAGGCCTCCCCCCTTTTTCTCCATTCCGTTCTCTCCAGCGCCACCTGTGACCAACCTCGGAGATGATTGTCGAGGTCATCTATAGGCTCCTAAACAATTTTATATAATTTTCCTTCTTTTAACATTTTTCAACGTCACGGCACTTCCTATCACTTTGAATTTGGATTCACAGTTTCGAACCGTTGTTGGTCGGAATTCACTTTATTCGTGATTGACTTTACTAGTTGTTGTATTGCGTGGAAGTTTTTTGCCTACTTTGGCCAAAGATTAACAGCCGGTTTCCGAGACAATCCTAACAGCCGGTTTCCCGTACATATTTTTTGCTAAATGTTACGATAACAGACTGTTAATCTCCCGTTAAACGTACTTTGAGTTGCTAGAAGATTCAACTGACATAATGTTAACAGTCTGTCAAGGCAAGTGCTAACCTCCAATTAATGACAGATTAGAGCCATTTTGGATTTCTAGAACGCATTTTCTCATATCCACAGATTGTTGACATGCCATTGACATCTGATTTTTAATTGTAGAATATCGAGCAATTAGTAGCGTGTTCATATCGAGAAATCGCATTTATTTCCCATTTCGTGCTATAAAAAGAATTGAATTGGATTATTTTCTATTTCATACGTGTTTCAAAGGGTGTTTAAAAACACGGAGTAAGTATAAAATACTACACACTATTATATTACCTACCTATGTACTTGAAAGTTTACAAAAAATTGAAATGAGTAGGTAAGTAGGTACTTGTACACAACTTTATTATTAATTGTACCTTTCAGATAGAAAATGTCAGGTTTTTCAGATTTGTCCGATTTATCTAGTGATGAGGAGACGACGAGAAATCGCAATTGTACTTTTATTTTCAATTACAGACTTGTACCTACAACAAAACATACAGCGTTCCTTACACATTATATTATTTAACAATTACGCCATAAAATCCCGCACATTAGCATAATAACGTATAGCTTGGTAGATACTTGTTCACCAATGATAATAGTTCTGTTTTCTCTTTCTCAGTATAATTTCTTCGAGACATTTCTGCGAATATTGAGTAATAATCGACACGTTAAGTAGATGCCGGTGATGATTGTTTGTTTGGATTCATCATCACAGAAAAAACCGCCTAACGTCAAAAATATTTGACCCAGATAGAGACAAACCTATTTGTTAGACAAAAACAAAACCACAGATTAGCTAGTAAAGAATAAAAGTGAGTGAGTGAAAATTAACGAGTTTAGCTGAGTGACCAGAAGAATAATCAAATCAGCAGTTTTTTAACAGTAGAT
This sequence comes from Yponomeuta sedellus, assembly GCA_934045075.1. NCBI lineage: Eukaryota > Metazoa > Arthropoda > Insecta > Lepidoptera > Yponomeutidae > Yponomeuta > Yponomeuta sedellus. The sequence continues at coordinate 14,537,112 of OW203728.1, read as the reverse complement.
TAGCTAATTTTCCAATGATTTGCGTTCTAGAAACCCAAAACATGTTAACCACATGTTAACAGATTGTCAAATGTGACAGTCTGTTAGCTGATAAGCCTCGCCATACAGCAAGGCAAAGCCGCCAGTCTCCTCGGTACTCTACCGACCGACAGCGATCCAGCTCAAATGTTATATTTAAATTAATCTTAGTATTAGTTTCATTTATATATTTTCAATTATGTATTTTTTATTCATTTTTAGGACAGGTTGAAAACAGGTTGTGTTTTCATTAATCCTAGAAGGCTCCAAGAAAATATTATCGACAATAATACGGATTATCGAAATATAAATAATAATCCGTCAAAATATTGCTCACGATTTCAAAACCACCATGTCGAGGTTTGTTTGCAATAGTAACAAACAATTTTACGAGGCACTATAAAGTCACCTTCAGAGTTTCTAACTGCAAATAACCCATAAGCTGCCAGTAAGTCACAACGTGATTGTGATTAAACCAGAAAACTCCTTCCAAAGAGTGTTTTTGTGACTTCTGTCTCCAGCTAAGAAAGTGTCACTAAACAACAACTAATCATGGTCGTTAAAAAGCGGGCAGGCGCAGATTGCAGTATAATAATAACATAATGGAGCACTCGTTGCATCGCTGCGTGGGCGCAGCTCTAGCGCCGATCTGTCTAGGCTTGGATAGAAATATCAAGACGGACGACAGGCGACCACAGAACCTGAGTGCTCAGTTGTTCTTTGTTCTGTAATAGGCATTCTGTTCTGTAAGAGGTAGATTAATGTTATTTTAAGTTAATATTATTAACTTTTTTAACGACTTCTAATACTTTCGGAACACAGCTAAAGGGAACAATTATGCTCTATAGTATTTTCTAATTATGCTCTAGCCGTGTATTTTATTTATCTTCATTTGCATATTAAAACCAAGTCTACACACGTAGCTTCATAACGCAACACAATGGTCACTTCCTGGCAAAAAATGGAAATGACTTGCAAAAATCCTAATAAGTACTCAGGCACCTTTTAAGATGCAGTCACGGTCGCGATAAGCTAAACCTATACAGGAGGTATATTATATTCAAGCTGTCAGGTGGTGAATAGTACCCAGTCTACTATTCTCACTCTACAGCTAATTGTCCGAATAAAATACTTTAACGTCGAATGGATACATACTCGTACATCTAGTATTTACGAAACATACAAGGCTTGTTCACATAGAATTTGTTCAGTGTCATTTAATCGTGCCATGATAGCTGACTCAAAATATTCGAATGAACACATCTGTTGCATAAACGCAAGTGCAGTGCATGTTGTGCAGTGCAGTGCGTAGAATGAAGCTAGATCCATATCTGTGGGAGTGAAGGACTGCTTGAGGAGTCATAGTTTTGACAACTATGACATTCAGCCTCCTTTAATACAAAGTCATATACATATTCCTTTAATACTAAGTAGACTATTTGTAGATTTGTTTTTTCCTTTTTGAAGAAACCTAAAAAAATGTTTTATTCTAAGCTACTTATACTTACTACTCTTACACCGCAATATGCTACGTTACTGCTTTACTAGGAATGCTATGAAATTCTGACATTTTGTCGACTAATAAACGATGAAATGTTTACTGACGTTTAAATACCTACTTTAAAAATATGACGTAATAAAATCGACTTAATCGGTTGTTGGTACAGCATCAACTCGTTGTAAATAATTATCATAAGTGCTTCTCATTACTCAACAAAGGTTATGCTAAGTTTGAAACGCGACGGGCTTTGTCCAAGGTAAATTCTCAAAATAACTGAAATGTGAGGACACAAAATAAGCGAACTCAACGCCTGCTGTGTTGAGCCATACCGGTTTATCTTATCGCGTCACGATCAGATGTCTCCAAAGACATAGCCAGACACGTCCGCCGGCATATCAAACAAGAAATTCTCCATTCCTCGCGCGATTTTTCACACTGGCCATTGCAACGATTGGCATCACGACGCGCTTGCGTAGGCGCACCCGCGCACCGCGCCGGTCCGTCTAGGCACCCAGCTAGCGCTAGGCCGCGCCTGACCCCGATGCCGCGTGATCTCTTTACAGATCTGCGGTTTATGTTACGCACCACGAGCTCTTTGTTCGCTGGAGCTGACCCGTTATCTGGTTAAAGCGTTTAAAACTTATGTTTATAACACGACGAGATAGACTCACTAAGGAAGTATGATTTATAGGGATATTTTGTGCATGTCATTCGCAATTTTGATAGAGATATAATATGTATTCTTTGGTTACCCAACAGCGAAACGAAGGGTGTATTATTGTGCTCTATTGATTGGTACTTTGCATGGCATGTAACATCATCTTTATTACAAAATATTCTTTCATAGCTAGTTCTTAACGAACAACTCGGGCTGACCTCATGTATGTGTACGTGTTTTAAGTACCTACCACTATAATAACATTCACAGTGATCATCAGAGTCTGGCATTAATCCTTCAATACGACATTACTTGAACCTATTTGGACGCCCCTGCCGTATCGTTCAAATAGGTTCAAATTAGTGATTTCCAAAGGCCCCCCAACATTCCGATCGACCCGAGCTGTAAGTATTGACCCTCCAGGCAACTTTCTCGTCACAAGTCACGCTCTCTGGTTCAACAGGAAAGAGTACAAGCGAACAGAAAAGCCGCAGACATCCACATACTCTCAAAATAGCAAAGCGGAGAAGGGCGGCTCCTGCTCATGGTCAATCATTTCTAAGAAGACTTCAGAGTCAAAAATTACAGGTGGCAATGTATTTATGGTAAAGAAGAGGAATGTCTGTCGATGCGAAAACCTGTAGCATATTTTGAGGATGGTAACTGAATGATTTTTGTGTTATAAACAATAGTTATCTACAAAACTATTATCAGTGTAACTTCTGCATCTTTCTTGTGCGACGCCTGATTAGATCTGCTGCATTTGGCCTTTGACTCTACCTGTCTATACTTTATCTTGACGACTTCTACCTCATCGGTTATCCAATAAGTAGATATATAATACAAGACTTATAAAAGAGTCTTCTTTAGAGTTGTTTTTCCAATGCGGGAAGAGACCCAAGCCCTAGCAGTGGGGACATACTAAAGGGTTGATAGGGTAGCGCATTAGAATTGAATTGTCGTTTTAGACTGGGTTACTTGAAATTTTTAATAGCATATCAGAATACTTATCTTAAAAACATATTTAGAGGCTAAAAATGTCACCCATGCCGGGAATCGAACCCGCGACCTCTGGCTATCCGTGCCAGCGCTCTTTCCAAGCGCGGTGGGTGGATTTTTGGGTGGAATTTTTAGTCTCTAAATATGTTTTTAAAATGGTTGAATTGAACTGAACTGAATCTACGGAGGAATTTAGGGGTCTTATTCAATACGTTTAATGAACATGGGTGTGATTTAAAAAATCTATTGGCACCTTTGAATTAAATAATTATGTCAAATAAAATGTTATTACATTCAGATAAAACTTGTTAACAAAAAAAAGAGTTAATAGGTTTGTTGCGTGCCAGTTAATAATTAATAAAAAGCTGCGCTTCTAGATAAATAGCGATGCATCACGAGCTTTAATCTTTGCTTACATAATAATATTTTCAGGTAAGAATTTTGCCGAGCAATCAGTATTGTAGATGGAACTGGAAAATGTTATTTTTTCTAGAAAAAGTTTTAATTTATTTGCTAATATGTCTTTGGTTATACGTAACAATTATCGAAGAACTACACAATACAAAGAAGGCTGCACGTATGGCAACCGTAACTTTGCAATTTTATGTCAGATTTTTATGCAAGAAGATCGCGGCTTTCACAAGAGCTGTGGTACCTAGCGCCTAACTAACGGTGTTTCGATGGGCTCCAGCAGAGGTCATCGTGGGTGCCAGTGCCGGCTAATGAGACAAATATGTGGGTAGCGCCTGATGAGGCAATGACGTGTATAAATAGCCCTTTGATCAGCGCAACTAATGTCAAATGCATGTCTGAGAACTGTCTTTTCTAATTTAAAAATTAGATAATCAAATCACGCACCTTATTTTTTAACCCGTTAGCTGCTTCGAGAAGTCGCACTCACAAATAATAGGCGTGACGACAATATCAAAGATTTAACGATATTAGGGAAAGTACATATTAAAACCATATAAAACACTGATTTACTTTTGTAAAAAAAGAGATTACCAACATTTACCATACAATAAAAGATTATTTAAATACTTCTTTCAGCCATTTTGTCTGAAACGCAAATCACTCTGCGAGACGTCACGTTTAGGTTTTTTTTTATATCTTTATTTATTTCGGGACTTTTGTCTAGTGGGACAATGTCAGCCCCATCGTATTCTTATTGTCGTATCCATCTTATTGTCGTATCCTTCTTATTGTCTTGTCAACTAAACAACCTTATAACTAAAAAAATAAATAAATCTGGCTGCACTTGACGTTTAGGTTGACAGTGGTAAACCCATGATTTGTTGTGACTAATTGTGATTTCTGTGTTTGTTTAACATGGCGAGATTCGACGCCATGCCACTGCGAGCTGTTTCCCCTCAAATCTATAATATAAAAATGAATCGCTGAATGTGTTTGTAAGCGCAAATCTCGAGAGCAGCTGAACCGATTTCGCTTGTTCTTTTGTTAGAATATTCTTTAAAGTACGGGGATGGTTCTTGCGGATAGTAAAATAAAAAAAAGTTAAAGAATATACTGTTAGGCGGTGCGAAGTTAGCTGGGTCAGCTAGATTAAAATATTTTTAAAAACATGAACTTCATTAAACTTTTGTTTATTACTGAAATAATGTGTCTCCACATTATGGAAGAGGATTGTTAAGCACCGCATGGTGCCCTACTCTTCTATTTTCATAAAATATATTTCTATTTATAATTCCGAGTTTATTCGCTCATAATATTTTCACCAGACCATTAATACTAGATTAGACAAAAGGTAATAAAGACATTATGTACAAAAAGTCAAAATAAACAATAAAAAAGGTCTGTCGCCAACAAGGATTAATTTAGTAATCCTTCGTTATTCCTATTACGTCGCTATAACCGGAAGGGCAGAGGCGCTTACCCCATTTTCAAAAACGAGCTCTTCGAATTTATGTTTCATTTTAGTTTCGTTCCTTATCATCTTGCATTTTTCTTTTACATCAAATAGTTTTCCCAAATAGGTTATAACAGGTTAAAGATGGTTTCTATAGTAGCTTTTCTAGCTAACTTTCTCTCTTGAAGATACGAAATATCAGTCCAGACGTATTGGAAGAAGGAAAGAAATAGAAAGCAGTGAAGGGCAGTGAAGCACAGTGCTGAACTTGAACGCCCTGATCAAGAGTAATTAATGTGTTGAGCCATCGATATTTCCAAAACTTTCAAATAACTTCTCGAATCGGCTGTTACAATAATCTGTGGTAAATTATTCGTTCAATTGATGCTTGATTTCATAGCCAAGTCTCCGAATAAAAAAAAAGCTTCGGTGTCAAAACAAAATCAGTTCGTATCTATTAGGTGAGGTGACTTCAATCTGCTTTTAAAATGTAAGTTTTCATTATTTTTCAATGTGTAATCAAAATAATTGTAAGGATTTGCACTTTATTAGATACAAAAAAAACTGAATTGTGTTACATACAACGACAGATTGACATTTTCAATTACCGCCGCGTCACGCCATGTTTCCACAATTGATATCATGTATTCTATTGAATTTCACTATAAAATGTTACTTGGAGCCGTAATTTTTACTTTATCTGTTAGTGCATTTCATAAGCTATTCGGAAGTATACTTTATTTTGTGGTAGCTGCAGCAGTTCTATAGTTATTACAGTTTTTCTAACAATGGTACTGTGCAAAAATGTGCAAAAATGTCGCAAAAAATTTATTCGCGAGCGCGGACGGTTAAGGCTTACGTGGCCGCGCGACCCGGACGTTTAAGTGGTTAATTAAGGACCAACATTGAAACGACTAGTCTGAAAAAGTCTTAGTTATAAAATGACGATTCCTGTAAAACACCCCTCAGAGGCAGTTTAAATAATCTGTAGTTACGTTTTCCCTTAACCTAAGCTGACTCTGAGGAGTGTCGTGGAGGAATCATGTTTCTATAAAAAAGCTAAGTACTTTAAATAAAAACATTTTAACTTTGACTTTTGCAAGATGTCTCCTGCACACTTCAGTATTGAGTGAGCACAGGTTTAGTTGACGGCCTCAAATACATACTATAGTTCGGTCTACAACAGCCTTAGCAGAGCTGAGTCATGTCAGCCAATTCAGGGGCTTAATTACGCGCACCAAATCCTGAGCCATGCCAATCGTGTCTGTTGGCGACAGACTTTTTCTTCTTTAGTTTTTCTTTTTATACATGCTGTTTTTAACACATTGTCAGTTTGTTAATTTAGTTAGTTCTAGTTTTTATTATGTCAATGTCTAGTGAAAAATAAACAATTAGGTACAGTATTGCAGATTCAAACAAGGTACAATATTGCAGATTCAAAGTTTTATTTAATTTTCTAGAAAAGAAAAGTTACGACGCCTATACGGTGCTCAAAAGTGACAAATTCTAAATACTAATTTGACAGTTAGATGAATGGACTCGTCCTGAACGACTCCATCCGACGAATGGAGTTGTCCTTTTTTTTAGCCCTATAATGGGCACCCTCCGGACTGCAGAGTTGCCACCTTGCAGAAAACTGCAACTTTTCACTAGTTTTGGTTTGATATTTCACCAGATTTAGGGATATTTTTAACTAAAAAAATCCCCAGAATTCACTAAATAATTTAAAATTAATTACAAGGTAGGTAAGTAAAAAAAAAACATTTTGATTGTGAAAACAATTAACACAAATAAACATGACAAAACTAAAAATCAACTTCAAATATTTCTGCTGGTATTTCCTCTTCATCTTGATCGATTCTTATTGCAGATGTAGACGGCTGAGCTGGTTCATCACTTTTGTCAGACTTTTTTTGATTTATAAGAGTATTTAGAATTGCTTCCAATGGCAGTAATTACATCAGGCGGAAGCTCGTAACTGTAACAGTTCTTCTTCATTATCTTTAACTGATTTCTTATAAAAAGAATGCTATTGAGAGTGTTTACAGTCATTTTGCTTCTTAATTTGTTTTTCACGATATTCATAGCACTACATGCCCTTTCCACTTCTGCATTTGAGTGAGGAAGTGACAATGCGGATATAGCGAGATCAGATAACTCCTGAAAGGTATTTATTCCAGCAGCATTCGTATATTTTCGCACTTCAGCCCAGATATTGTACCACGATTTGCTGGTTCGATTCTATACGTCTAGATACGTTCCAAAACAGGTAATTTTTACTCTGCAAAGTGTACATATTACTTTAAGCCGGATCCAAAACATTTATCGGGGCCTTTACCGAAGAGTAAAGAGGGTTGCCAATATGTACTTTCTAAATTCCTTGAGATTCCATAAAACTAAAAGTCAGCCTAACTCCTAAAATTCACTAAATCTAGTGACAAAATCACTAAAGTGGCAACACTGCTCTGGAGGACACGGGGGAGGGAGGTGGTGAATGCTCATGCATAACAGCACGGACCCGGCCGTGCTGCCAATGTGGGACTCACAAGAAGTGCGCCTACCCACTAAACACCACCTTGGGACTGGTTTTGGTCCTAAGGACCCCTAAACCCACATCGGGAGCGACTCCTCTCGAGGCCGAGGAGGGCGCACAGCGGAGCTCCCTAGCAGAGCGTCCGCTTAGAAGAGTTTATATTACAAAACTGCTATGAAAGAGCAGTGTCCCCGCTAAGGGGGACACTGGCAGGGGAGGGCGGCGCGTCTTACCGGGACCGGGCCTCTAAGAGGTGGTTCAGATCAGACGTCAATTTATCGGGCGGGTCAACGAGTACGTTTCTGAGCCTGCGCACCAGGTAACGTGGGTCCGTCGTCGTGGGCGGAGAGTAAGCCGCTGCTTCGCGGATCAGGGGGTTGGGATGCTCTTCAGCTGTGCTGAAGATCGTCTCTGAGAGAGACTTAATGAACTGCTGGATGGTTGGAATTTCCATGTCCCGATGTAGGTCTGCATTCCTGACGCACCAGTGAGCGTTCAGGGCCCTACGGATAAACTATGGAGTTGTTCAGGATTTGGCGCACTTTATATAGGAGCACCACTATAGACCACCTCCGACAGAAGATTACAACAGAAGAGTTAGACGAAGAAGATGACTGACTGCCTCTTTGGTTTAACCGTTAATGCGCTTGGATATCAATATAGAGGTCGTCGGTTCGACTCCCACTGGGGCCACCGTACATTGGTACTAGTGGCCTCAGTCTGGGTGTATTTTCATGTTTGTGACGTCCTTGCCTGGTTACCTTAGTACAGGGTACTCTAGTTTGGGGCCAGGTCAAGTGATTTGTTGTGTGGAAGTAATTATTATAATGTACATACTAGTTATTAAACGGGTCTAATAGCGATTATTTGACGATACATCCACCCTTGGTATGTCCTCACTGCTGGGGCACTGGTCTTTTCCTGTATCGCGGGAAGGTTAGGCTATACTCCACCACGAGGGCCAAGTCCGAGTTGGTGGAGGATTGTAAGACAGTGGTGGGCCTTACTGTCAGAAGTTATCAAGCCGCCCATCAGGCCTCTGACATGGCTTAATGACTGCCATTACATGACAGCCGGCACCTCGACACGACATTATTTAATGAGCAAAATGAAGAACGTTATTAAAAGAAATTTAAATTTAATTTAAGTTACACGATTGATATCTTAAAAACCTATTTAGAGGCAAAAAATTCCACCCATGCCGGGACTTGAACCCGCGACCTCTGGCTATCCGTGCCAGCGCTCTTTCCAACTGAGCTAATGGGCGACTCACCGGCATCAGTGAAATTTTGAACCTCTTTACAATATTCTCTGTATTACCTACCTACAGAGGTCGCGGGTTCGAATCCCGGCATGGGTGGAATTTTTAGCCTCTAAATAGGTTTTTAAAATTGTCCTTAGCACGGGTTAGTGCATTAGAAATAATATAATCTTTAAAATGTTATTTCTTATTTTAAAAAATCTGGCTGAAGCAATTTGCATCACTTGCAGCCCCGAGTACCTACTTTGCAGTTAGGTTTATAGGGAAGAGCGGGTGATCGTGTTCTTCCACTATAAAGGGAAATTTCCCGCCAGGCAGATCGTATGCCTGGGGACGACCCGTCCAACTATTGTTAGTCGGACGTTATATTTATGGTATGTCATTGAAACACTGATTGCGCGATGCAGGAATGTTGGAGTTTGTAGTGCGCGCGCAGGTTTGACATGTGCTCGCCACAGGTTTTTACATCGGAATGATATCGCTGTACCCTCATGATTATATATATATATATATATATATATATATATATATATATATATATATATATATATATATATATATATATATATATATATATATATATATATATATTTTATTTTTAGCCTCTAAATAGGTTTTTAAATTTGTCCTTAGCACGGGAACTGAGGTAATGGGCGACTACCAAAGGACATGGTGCGGGTGATATAGGAGAAATCTCCACTAAATAGTGGGAACAACTTTATCCAATTTGAGTGCTGTGCCGAATGTAGGACATAAAATCTCTTGCAAGGATGCGGTTGTTTAGCCCGCATGAAGAAGGCTAATTGAATCTAATTCTACTTTTTCATAATTGCGCTCGTCGACGCCGTCTCATAGGTTCTGTATGGCATGGCACGCCAATTGGAGCAATTGTCCTTTTAAAATATGGCCCTAATAATAGCCACAGGGACGTCCTGCTTACTTGCCGGAAAGGGACTAATTCGTGCGTGTGTTGATGAATCTGGTCATCATGTTCTTATTACCTATATTAATGTGTAGGTAGAACTGCCTCTTTATTTACAATATTGACGACCTCTGTGGCGTAGCGGTAGCGCATCTGCTTACCATGCAAGAGGTTCCGGGTTCGAACCCCGGCTGGAGACAAAAAAAACCTCAGGTCTTGGATGTTTACATGTTTGTGATGTCGTTGTTTCTGATTCCTACGACACAGGGTAGCCTAGTGTGGGGCCAGAAGCAATGTATGTGCCTGTATGTAAATGTTATATTATTGTTTTATTTTAATCTCCGTGGTCAGTAAGATATATAAAAAAGTTACTCCGATACGTTACATCCGATAAAAATCGAAACGTTATGCTCAGGAATGTACGTTGTACATACGTATTTATTAATATAAAAGAGAACACATGTTATGTTATAATAAGCCCTCACAAAACCATGTACTTGGTACATAATACACTTAATAAGGTACCTACGTAATATGTAGGTACCACCACTGAACCACAAACCACTGGCTGGTCAAAATCCAAAGTTCGAGTAGGTACCTACCTAACTAAAGTTTATCATGTAAGGCCCGCTATCCATCTGCATATCGATGGATAAACAGTACCCAATGAATAGGTAGGTATGTCCAAAGAGTCCTGCACCGTCAGATGTGCATTCGTTAGTCCCTAGATAAGTATTTATCTAGTTACTTAACGCAGTTCGCCCTAACAGTAGTATTTCTCTTTAACTTGCACCATTTTGTCACCAACATTAGAGCGTCCATTACACGCGACAGTTGATACGCGTATTATGTAAATGCGATGGAAATGACATCGTAACGTTTAAGTGCATTTCGTGATGGCCCATTCATGGTAAAGTCTGCGTAAAAGCATCAATGAACGACAGGTCCGCCCACGCCAGCGCCGCCGCATGGGCGGCAGCTTGTGAACTTGTCGTTGCATACAAAGTGCTAGCCCATTTACATTTAACCACCTGTGTTGAGGTACCTCTTAGTAAAAATCTGCTGCTATATTAGCTGGTATATTACGCGCATGTATATTACCAAATCCTAAACGGTACCAAAATGTATAATATGGGATTGAAATTAGGCTTATTTTGTAGTATTCAAAGGTCAGAAATTGGTAAAAATTGTCTTTTGTAATAAAAAGAGAAGATGCGTTTGTCGCTCATAACTTTTTATATATAAAGAAAAAGAGTATTTAGTAGTTAAGATCAGATTTACCGTACCGACGGATAAAAAAACCTTTTTCATTTCTTATACTCCGAAAGTAGTGTTGTTTTGATCTGATTATTGTGTGGAAAATGCTGCTTCCCTCCTTAGATAGGGAAAAACTCATTCAAATTACTTCCCACCGGAATGAACTTTAAAAAGAACTACTGTCAGCTGTGAAGAGTTTTATGTAAAAAAAAATGCTGCGGCCATGTGAGTGTCTAAACAGCCATTGTGAACTTAGCGCAAACTTCTTTGAGCGGAATAAGCCGCAACAATTACGCGGTGAGTTCCATATTTAAAATTTAAAAAGTCGACATGAATTGGCGGGATACTAATCTGTTATATGTAGGTATCTGTGAAGGAATTAAAAAAAATGGTAATAATCTTTTATACTAAGATTTGAATATTAAAAATGAGTTTTTATTTTCCTCATATTCGAAATGAAAAGTAGAGTGTTCAACACGGGTAAAAGAATCAATTCCGAAGTCTAAATACCTCGGGAATTGATTGTTTCTACTCTCGGTTAACAATCTACTATTCCAACTTCCGATGCTGCCGCTATAAAGCAGCTTCCAAACTTCTAAAACATGTTTAAACGAACGCTTTTCTCGCTCCCACATCACTCCAGTTGCAGTGGGCGTAACGTAAACCCATTATAATAGCAACAAATTGGGGACTAGCCGATTCTACAGACCCGTTCATGTTTTTGATGATGTAATTATTCATTCATTCAGACAGAAAGCTGTTGTCGGATGTTATTGTGATAATAATAGGTATGACATGGCCGATATGATATGAAGGTGACAGGTGGCTTAAGACTTAGATGCCGAGAGGGATGGCAGATGTCCAGCAATACTATTGTCTCAATCATTAACGACTGTTAATAAGAGAGAGAACTGACATACACATACATAACCTCACGCCTTATCCCAGAGGGGTAGGCAGAGACCACGGACTGCCACTTGCCACGCTCCTGACAGATCACCTTCGCTTCATCAACGTTCATAAGTCGTTGCATGCACGCACGCCGGTGCCGGGTATTTTTTATCTTCCCCTTAGTACATACATCCCCTATTTGTTCGAAGTGTGTCCACATGGGACGTTCCTTACCAGCCCTTCCACTCACATTCACAATATATATTTCTTTCGTCAATCCTTCTCCATTCATCTTCTCCACATGTCTGAACCAACGCAACATTCCTTTCTAAATTCTAGTCACTACATCCTATTTCAGTCCACAACGTTCAAAAGCAAGTAGCAAAAATAAGATATTGAAAAATATATTAATATAAAGCACTGAAACCTGAAGTACTGGAGATCTCTGACATAAGACAGCGTTTGCACTGAAAATCTGATGACCCTATGAGCTTGTGCTGGTACATTGTACAATTTGTACATAGGTGCAGTGTAGCGTGGAATATGAATGTTTTCTTAGTTACATACAAGTGACACTCATAGGTCTAATAGGTACGCTCTTCAAGGATTTCTAACGTCTAGCTGTCAAAGTCCATGCTAATTTCTATCGCAATTACTCGCCAGGATTTCAACAGTATTTGGTGCGCGTACTTAAATAGGTTTCATGCCACATCTTACCAGACGAATAGGTGGCAACTGATTCAGGTCTGATTTTCCAATCCTCGGATAAAAGTTATTCGTTGAATATCGTATTAAACAACCGATTCAAAAATAAAAAATGCGTTTTTCTCCACTACAACACGGTCCGAAGGCAGCGGCTTACATTTTACATAGTAGGCACATTGACATTCAGTAAACAAAATGTAAATTATTTGCGTTGGAATAAAATTGATTTCATTTCATTTCGTGAACTTGTGGTATTTACTAAGCAACGCAGTATTACAATGCCGTATCACTGTGGAGTCGGGGTAGACAGCCGAGCAGATTTTGTTACAATCCCAGTTAGATTTTGTTACTATGAAACCTCATTCCCTCATTCGTGAAGGCGGAAGGAACAAGACGATTTGCCGAGATTCCCGATCCCTACCCCCGGTTTCTCGTACTCTAGCAAGCAATTTATGTAATGTTGACAGTTGGCAAAAGTGCGTACGAAAAAAACCAACTCACAACTGTTAACAGTTAACAGATTAACAGCTTGTTAGTGTACGAGAAACCGGGGGTTAGTCTCGCCTCCAAGTGCCGATTTGGGCTTGTTTTATTTTTGCCGGCAAGGCGTCGGCGCCGGGCGGTGACGGCCTCTTTATGCTCATAATTGAACTGTCAATACGTGGCTGCCCCTGACTCGGCAGTCTTAAAAGGGCACTTGGCTTAATATCCGACTTTCCTACATATTCGTGTATTCATAAATATTTTTCTCGCACTGCGTCTCCTGCGTCTGCGCACTACACAGTTGGGAAAATAAATCAAGAATGTTAAGGAAGGAAGGTGGATAAATCATCAAGCTGCCGATAGATAGATAAACACATTTTTCATAAAGACTAGATTTATGGTACAACACGCGCAGGCGTGGTACCTCCCACACGAGTCGGAGTCACTATACAAAATAGATCCCCACCTTATCGCAATTAGGAAGAAATGCGAGATATCAACCTTTGATACAGCAATCAAAGTAGAGCCTGTGTTATACTTCTCGCATAATTTGGATCCAACGAAGTAATGTTATTCTTCATTATTCGATTGTTATTTTATTAATATCCATGTACCTATCAACCGACTGCTTATTATGTATGAGAACCACGCAGATAGGTTTCTATATCAACTCATATTAGTCAGTCAGCAATTATTAATATTTTTTTTTTTCCTAAACAGAATACAATTAATATATTAGTGATTTTTTTACCCTTTTGGGCAACAGGTTTAAATATTCACAAAGTAATAAGTCGGGTATATTCAGTTACAGAAAATTAACGGGAGCTCCCTTACCGCAAACGGGTTTCCTTTGCTGTTATTTTTTGCAAGATATATTCTTGCAAACAATTGTGTACAAATATCTAGTACATTTTATATCTTGTGTTAACTTGTCATCACGAACGTATCCTTTTATATAATCCATATATATATAAGCTAAGTATAGTAACTGTAGTAAGAGTATGATGTACTAGATATTTGGATATCATACTTACATGTAAGATATATACAGATATAGCATAAGGAATGTGCTGTAAAAGGTCTTCGAACCCCCGTCGGAGGAAACGTGGAAGAGGAGGAGGGGTAGGCTGCTGGGAGAAATTTCCAGTAGAGTCGGGCATGCCGCCGTGTGTTAGGGCACGGCGGTATACATGAGTATTCCCCTCCTCCTACTGAAAAAAAAACCTACGATACGGGTAAACAGGCAACGATACCAAAATCTGTGTGGTGTCGGCCTAGAGAATAGCACCAACCCAATTCTTCCCGCGTGTGTCGTAAAAGGCGACTAAGGGACACAAACCGGGGGGTGGGCAGCAGCGCCCCCTTCAGTACAATTCCACCGAACTGCGGTCCCCAACCCGCATGCCCAGCGTGGGGATTATGGGCATTACCCCCTATGATAGCACACCGTGGAGCTCTTTAGGGGAGGGCTATGTCCAGCAGTGGACTAGTAGCCTTTTGCCTTTTTGGCAGAAAGAGCTTAATAGATGTATAGAGGAAGCGCTCGTGGCCTAGTCGAACCGAGTCATTAGAATCAATCACTTGAGTTAAGCAACAACAGGCGCGGTAAGGTGCCGGATGGGTGACCGTCCTGTGACTACCGCTAGTGGCATTTTTCCGAGCGCTTCCGTGCTACGCAAGGCACGTTAAGCCGTTGGTGCCGGCTGTCATGTAATGGCAGTCGTTAAGCCATGTCAGAGACCTTATGGGCGGTTTGATAACTTCTAACAGTAAGGCCCGCCACTGTCTTACAATCCTCCACCCAACCCGGACTTAGCCCCCGTGGTGGAGTATGGCCTAACTTTCCCGCGGTGCAGGAAGAGACCCGTGCCCCAGCAGTGGGGACATACAAGGGTTTATAACGTAACGTATAACGAAAGGTGAAAACAGTATTATAGAGACATAGGTATGGTAGGGCAACCGGCAATAGCCGCAGGGTTTGAAGTCTATTCAACAGTCCCGATAGATCAATCTACGCTGATTGCAATGACAGCAACACGAATGCCGGCCGATGACTGCGCCTAACGAGCAGGCAAAATTACAGTCATCGCTGGTAATACGAGTCCTCTGTCTATCCATTGAAAATTACGGAGGTCGAGCCGATAAATAAGTAACGTTTTACCTAATAAATAATTGCGATTAGACTTGTCTAATAATTGAAAACTCTTTTATTTTATCTCTAGTCGGTGTTCTTTTGTAATTGCTGATGTAGACCTCCTTGACGCTTGCGTCAAGATATTACTTATCTGACTCAGTTTTGTACGTCGAATTGAAATCTGAATAAAGCCAAGTTTTCTTAAATGGTATTAAGCCTCGATATTATCCTTGTATGTCCCCAGTGCTGGGGCACGGGTGGTTAGGCCATACTCCACCAGGGGGCCAAGACCGGGTTGGTGGAGGATTGTAAGACAGTGGCGGGTCTTAATGTCAGACATTATCAAGCCGCCCATAAGGCCGGCCTCTTACATCGACTCCTAGCTAGGGTTGCCAGGTGAGTCGCGAAATAATACCGGACAACCCCAACCGGTATATGCTAGGTCGCAAGAAAATACGGCCTAGCATATAAGTTGGTACCGGCTTGGACCGCGTTCAAGGTCCAAGAAACTGAAGCTACTAAATACCGAGTTTTCGAACTGGAACCACTTTTCCAAGACAGCTCGTTGATAAGCAATAGAGCGTGTTTTTTACACTCCTGAGTTTCTTCATCCGATAGGTACTGTTCCTCGAAACACTTACCGGACATTGTTCTGTCCGGTATGACCATTTATTTTTTACTGGACAGGCCCCAAAAATACCGGACTTTACGCTTAAATACCGGACATCTGGCAACCCTACTCCTAGCACCAATGGTACCGGCTAGAAGCGCTTGTGGTATTTAGCTTATTATGAATCAATTGCCGTAACTACTTGCATTTGTACAAATGTTATAACAAAATTGTGCAGATCATTTCTGTGGTTTTCTCGCTTCGTATTTACTGGAACGTTTCCTCTCCCGCAATAGGTACCATAACCTTTATTAAAAGCTAGCTGATCGGTAATATTCCATGACGATACAGGTAAGTACTACGTCAATGTCGTCACAAACTAGGGAGTAGAGATGCGTTAAGAGATTTCTTTAAAGAAACTAACATCCTGAGAGTTGCTAATTAATATAGTCGTAACTATAAAACGACATAATATTATATGTACCTACGTCAGGAAAAATATCAGTAACTTTGAAATTATGGGTAGCCAGCACAATGTAAATACTAGAAATAAACATAAAATTTCGTTCCCAAGATTTAGGCTGGCATATTATGTTAATATATCCTTTATGGGGCATTGTTTACGTGCCTACAATAAGGTATAAAGAATAATAAGAGCTTGCCAGAAACGCGGGTAAAAAAATGTGTAAAGTACACTTAAGGGCTTCTTAATATAAAGGATTATTTAAATGACAATGACGTCGGGAATTGAAGCCAGAGTGCCAATGCAAGAGTTCTAGCTTTTAGACTAATTATGTAAACGCTATTAATTAAGGAATTTGAATAGACTAAATTTCAATTTACTTTTGTCCATTTTTCTCGAAAATGATCTATATTTTGAAATGGACACTTAGTTTAACTTGTAAAGTTCATTAAGTCGCAGTTTCTGTGCTACTCTGTTAATAAAAAAAATAAATTATAAATCAATAATGGTACTTATCTTAGTAACTGGGTATTTTTTTTCTGTAATATTACTACCTAATTTACCCTCTTGGGATATAGAAATCAAGAAGTTGCCAGTTCCAAAACTGGAGAATCCTAGAAATTCCACCAAAAGAACCAAATAGAGTGGTCAAGGATTATTTTCTCGGCAAACTAGCAACAAAACCAACTGCAGAAATATTGGCTGGCAAAATTATTAATGGCCAATATCAGTGTAAACGACATCGATTATACCAGTCACGGCGCAATTACGAATTATTGCGTTTATTATTTACAGACCATTGCTTTATCACGCCCCTTAAATGAAAAGTAACCTTAGGCATAACCCTACCTAGTATAGTACCTACCTAGACATTCTTATTTCGATTCCATATATTTTGGGGGAAGCAATGACTGGTTTATTATACGAAGTTTTTTCATTAGTAAAAATAAAACCGTAAAGGAGTAAAGAATATGAATGACAATGGTTTTCCCGCGTGGAGGGCTCTCGGAGCCCGAGGGCTGCAGGGCTCCGCCCCTCTCGGATAATAAAGACGAAACTGTGTCACGCGGCGCTCTCCAAAATGCGCTGAAATTTTCGTTTCAGTGCGGAGACGAACCTTCATTGTCACAATTCACAAAAGGTCGGAATTTTAATACGCTTGGCATGGTAACGTCTTTATTTCAGTAAGTCACTCCATCTTTTCAGAAGGTACCTAACACAATGAGTTTAACTCTGCTCTAGAACTATTGTTTAGCAATATAGCCCTAAGCTCTTGGATGTAAAAAATACTCCAACCCTTAGAGATAAAAAGTACCTACTCCGAATCTTCTAGAATTAACCTGTATTAAAAAAAACAAATGGTTCAAAAAACTTACAACAATAACTAATTGAACTAAAGGCAGTAGATTTCCCAGATTTCCTACTTCAAAGATAAAGATAAATAAGTTTAAGTATATTGGCTATGAATTGTATATCGGACATCACCTATAATTTGCATTAGCGTCCTATAGGTACGCCAGCCTGGGTAGTACGACGACGCGAGTCGCGCCTTTAAACATCAAAAGTCGCGACTTTCCAGTAGGTACATCAATTGTCAAATTCTGACATTTCATCGCCACAAAACTCGTGACTCGCGTCATCGTACCTACTACCTATGCAGGGCTTAGGAAGATAGATAGACCCGGCGGGTAATAAATGTGTTAGCCAAGTCACGACTCGCTCTGCCTCCTAAATTTCATTTGGTCGTTCAGCATTTAAACTCGGCTAGCATTTGGAGCTAAGCACTAAACTTCCTATTTTAAGACACAATTAAGTTCTATTTCCGTCAGTCTAGGGCACACAAAGGCGAATGCAGTCTTTGGCAATAAATTCATTGTTGCGTGAACCTTATCATAGAGTAAAGTTCTTGGCTTTCGAGCACAGCTTTGTCTCGAATGGTCCGTACAGTTGAACTAGATAAGGCTAACGTCTTTTGGTCATGTGACTGAAGTTGAGGCGATTATCCTTAGTTCTAAATGTCCTTTACTGGAAAATTGTTAGTAACTTATTCATACAAACTTGCGAAGAGAAGTAAGTGGATGTAAATTAAGGGGGTCGCCCAAGACGACTTTTAGACGCGATGTTAAATGTTGTCGATGATAAACGATGTTGTAAAAATTCTGGCTAAAGCGAAATGTTAAAATTTCATCAAAATTTCTTGATCCCACGAGGCGACGTTATCTATCAAAGTAGGTAACTAAAGAAAAAAAAACTGAAAGCTGATTTTATTGAGGTATAGCTGGTTATACTATTTTTATTTTTAATGCACTAACCCGTGCTAAGGAACAAATTTAAAAACCTATTTAGAGGCTAAATGTACGTAATACAGAGAATAGTGTAAAGAGGTTCGAAATTTCACTGATGCCGTGAGTCACCCATTGGCTCAATTGGTAGAGCGCTGGCACGGATAGCCAGAGGTTGCGGGTTCGAATCCCGGCATGGGTGAAATTTTTAGCCTCTAAATAGGTTTTTAAAAGTATAGCTGGTTTTTTAACATCTTATTTGTGTCGGGACTTTTGTCCTAGTGGGACAATGTCATAGCCGGTTAATTAATGAAAGGGATTAAATAACTATTTGCTTCTCGGTCACACATTGTAAACGACAATGCTCTATGATTGAAGGTGTAATAGCTTGGACAACATTCCTTGCTTTAATTAACAATATTTTAACATCTATCCTAATTGTGACAGCCGCCTAAACCTTTTTCATGAAACAGAAAGTCTGACAGGTCGGCTCAGCTGAATGACCGCCCAGCTTTCAACGTCATTCCCAATCAGATTAGGTTGCTGAACAGCAAATTTAATTTCGGTCTGAAAGCTAAATATTTATGGAAGTATAAGGATGAACATCATTTAAAATTACAAGTTTGTTTTGTATGTACTTTCTCCTGTAACCAATGATTCAATGTAACCGAATAAACAAGATGCCCAGAGGAAGTGTTTTTGCTACGTAGATCCTACATAGAGCCGTCTGTTAAAGAGTCGAGGCCCAACAACGACAACCCCCACTTCATTTGCATTACAGCGTCCGAAATTAAAATTTGAGCACCATTGTCTTCAGGAACTGATTTCCTACTTCGCTCGTAGACCTTTTAATCTCGCCTCCATTTCTATACCATGCACTTTTTTTTTCATTTGGGTCGCACAATCTTTGCGTGATTGCAAATTACTTGAATGAAGATTCTCACAAAAGATTCGTACAAATTAAAAGTGTAATTAAATAAAATACCAGTGGTTTCTGTAGTGACGGAATGAAAAGTAGGTACAGTACTACACATCATAAAAGTCCCTTCGGGAATCTACGTTCGCGCAGACTAGGAAGAAGTGTAACCAAAGTACCCGAAGTTATAAGTACATTCGACATGATCTTTAACTGATACGGTTAAGGTGCATTGCCGCAGTAGCGCTACCTATTTCGCTCACACTAATATTGCCAAACTAGTAGTCACCTGTATCGATGACGTTGAATCAACCAATAGCAACAAAGGCGCGCGGTCTGCCATAAAATGAAACTATCTGATTGGTCGATCAACTTGCCGCACATCCAAAATTTGGTCATCTGCGCAGATACATCCGCGAGACTTATTATTTGTGTAGCACTGTACCTTTTTTATGCAGGCTATAATTATACGTCCCACTGCAGGGCACAGGCATTCTCTTAGAGAGAGTATATGGACATAATTACCACGCGTGCCCACCGCGGATTGGCCATTTCAAGCGCTGAAGTATTTGACCACTTTGACACTCGGGTTTCCTCACGATGTTATCCCAAATAGTTAGCGAGTTGCTACTAGACTTGAAATGTACATAACTTTGAAAACAAAGTTATTTGTACATGCCCGTACCGAGAATCGACTCTGGGTCTCTCGCTTCCGAGTCCATTGTGCTACCCACAAGCTACTGCCTTTTAATTTTAAAATAAAATTTGTACAGACATCTAGTTTTTTATCGTACCTGTTTATCTAGAGCGAGCAAACAATCCATGTTGCTATTATAGTTTTTGAACATCTTTTTCCACTTTAAACAGTGCAAATTTGTACAGAAACAAACGGTGACTAGAAGAAAAAAAACAGAATCAATCAAAAAGTCCTACCATTTGCTTCCTATACCTACTAAGAAGAACCTACCTCATTTAATGTACCCACAATTTCCCTAAAACCCCTATATCGATTTGGTACAGTTAACTTTCATCATACGAGTAGGTGCAGTGCACTTTTCATACCATCCTCCATTCTCATACTTATTTAGTGCCACCTTCCCTAGGCTCTTTGGTTAGCGATTCATTTCATTTGGTTAACATTATGGTTGTCTTCCACAGGTTACTTCGGGAAGTACTTGAACAAGTATAACGGCTCCTACATCCCACCAGGCTGGCGGGAATGGGGTGGTCTCATCATGAACTCGAAGTACTACAACTACAGCATCAACATGAACGGAAAGAAGATAAAGCACGGAGACGATTATCAAAAGGTAATTAAAGGATCTACCGATAGCATTGCTACAATTACGTAGCTGCACAGAAATACATAAAACCATAAGAATTCAGTCACAAACAATTACAGTCTATTTATTCTTACTTGTCCAATTTAGTAAACAAGATTCTAACCTTAAAATTGAGATTAGATGCCTAAACTAGACATTTTCTCGCAAATTCATGAACCGTCATGAACTATGTTTATAAAATTGGCAGCGTTATCTAAAAGTGTTCCAAGTTCCTTCATTTATGGAAATATGGCAGTTTTGGACTAACAAGTCACAGTTTAAGGGTAGAATCTTGTTTACTAAATTGGACAAGTAAGAATACATAGACTGTAGTAGATAAGCGTGATAAAAGGTACCTACCTAAGCGTCGTATTAATTTCTAACAAATATTCGGCATAGGTCTCTTAAATGCAACCACGTGTTAGAAATTCAATACCAGGTAGGTACCTAACTAAGTATTGAAATTCCATATCCTATATAGTATTCGATAGTGCTCTATATTTTTACAAGTTTTTTATCATGTGCTCTGGAGTCCCTACAATAAAGAATATTCCTATCTTATGTTACCTACTAAAGATAAGTAGTTTGAGCCAAAACCACCCCCTCTGCTCTAAAACGTTTATATTCAAAATTTAGATCTTTTTTGTAAGTACATTATATTTCATTGTAATAAATCAATCGTTTTACCTTCTAGGACTACTACCCAGATCTCATTGCCAACGACTCTATCGCTTTCCTGCGCGCTTCAAAACGTCGTTTCGCGCGCAAACCAGTGCTGTTGGTGATGTCGTTCCCAGCTCCCCACGGTCCCGAAGATTCGGCGCCCCAGTATTCACATCTCTTCTTCAACGTCACCACACATCAGTAAGTTGTATTGCATAAGAAAACACACTCGGCTCACGAAAGAAAAACAGGTGCGGAATGAAGAACACAAGACTTAAAAAAGTAAAGGAGACTCTAATCTCCCTAATGGTTTGCACACCTCATACCCAAACGAAGCGTCTACAACGCCGATAATAATATCTTGCCTGCCCCTGTCTGAAACTTTACACCTAAATTAAAACTTGTTCTAAAATAAGGGTTCCAAAGTATAGGCAGTTAACATAAGTAAATAGCTCATTGTCCTTCCAGCCCTTTGTAGGCAAAAGGTCGTCCACTCAATCGATAATGTAGCCCGTTTGACGTCTACTTAATTTGCGAGGCTCCAGTTATGCAGCCTGGCACATTTTGATACTCCTATTTCTCACGGCCTTAACAGCATGCCCCAAATAAGTCGCACAAAAAGCGCTAATTGCTGGAAAAGGTACGCGGGCGGGCGGCCATCTTGCGTCTCGTTAAATATTTAAGAAGTGGACAGGGTGGTTTTTTCACACAAGAGAGCTCCCGAAATTCACGTCTCGCGGCGTGCCGCCCTGAATAATTTTACCTTTGCATTGCTCGGTCGGCGGTTGATCTATGTTTCATAGGAATGTTTAGCCACGGTATGGCGGGAGCTGCTATGGCTTCGTCACCGTTTCTCAATATTTTTTTCTGTAAAATAACGCGCGTACTCAACATAAAGTCGTAACTTCAAAGCAACTTTGCGTTGTAGAAATCCCAATGGCCTATGTCTGGCTCAAAGTTTAATATTCAAAGAGAGACAGTCCTAGGTATTTTCTATTCGTATAAACAGATTTTTTATCGAGATGTGAGCTTTCCTTCTGAGAGTTAAGTAAACGTCGGAATCACTGCATTGGAGCTTCACGTTCTATTCATCAGACAGACGCAAGGCGTGTTTCTCGTCAAGATTCCTATTGGACTCGTGACAGCTGGGACCGCGAATCATCGCCATATTGTTGTGGCGGAATACCCGCCTCGATTGCCGCAGCTGTAGCTGGCTTATTGCTTTTGCGAGCTTATAATAATAACAAAAGCTATTTCTCGAAATACAGACTAGACGCGATGAATATTGAATTGGTTGCTTAGTGTAGTTCTCATAACAATTCTAGAAAATTTTTAATGCAAAAACAGTACCTACCTACACAATAGTCTGAGCAGGCGATGGCCTACGTGAAAATATTGAAAAGGGCTGGATTTCCAAGTTATATCGCAGTTCATACCATGCCTACGTACTTGGTGTTGATAAGTTATCATGTCATACTTATCATCATCATCGGTTATTAAGATCTCGACGGTAGCCCAGAGGTTAGAACAATGGTCTCGGAAGCGAAAGACCCAGATTCAATTTCCAGTGCGTACGACTTTGACCTATGACTTTGTTTCCTAAGTTATGTACATTGGTGAAATAATAGAAGTACATAGGAATACCATTCGCTAACTGTGAAGGAAAAGATCGTGAAAAACCCTGAGTGTATGAGGTATTCAAATACCTTAGCGCTTGAGAATACTAAATCGCGCTGGGCACGCGTTAAGCCCATACTCTCCTTTTCTGAGAGAAGGCATGTGACCTGCCGTCAAGTGGAACGTTAATAATAGGCTGGATAAAAAATTAAACATATTCTCATTTCTCATTATACTATTTTTATTTTTAATGCACTAACCCGTGCTAAGGAGCTTTTAGCCTCTAAATAGGTTTTTAAATCTCATTTCTCACATAACTTTATTGTTCCTAACATTTTTACAAATAGGTACCTTCGTCTTTCTGTTTGCAAGTAGCAAAACTCACAGCTACTGAGCTTGACACTTCCAGATTAAGTAGATGCATAGTACTTATCTTACGCTAAAATGACCGTTTCTTAATCGCTTCGGTAGCTGTCCTGGAAATGAACTTAGTATTGGTTACTTTTCCCAAATAACAAAGTATCTTAAGCCCACTTCTTCGTATCCGCAGAGAATAAATGATTCTTTCAAAAGAGTTTACTGAGCCTAGCCGTGTTGTTCGTGTTTTCGACAAGCGATCCGCTTCAGTAAACACGCTACGGAAGTTTCCCGTGAAACAAAAACAACTGTAGTAGGTACTTATTGTTTGAGTTATTGCCTTAAGTCCCGTATTTCGATCCACAAACCAAGTCAAAGTTTGTGGTTGCAAACACCGGTTTCTTATTTGTGTTGCAAAATATTTTTCCAAATAATTTGCACTGAGGCATCATTCAGAGTTGACCCAATCAAATGTGGCTGGTTTACAACACATTTTATTTTTAACCTTTGAAACTTTGTATCGCGGTCAACTTTTATGAAAAAAATATCACAGATTCAACTACCCAATGCTTATTGGAAGTGATTTATTGAAATTTATACGTACTGAAGAAACAGTTTTTACGTTTCGCGTTTAATCCATAATACATTGTATAGTTTAGGACCGTCTACGAATTTACAACAAGAATAGGTACCTATATATAGATCAAGCTGATCCCTGCAGCTTCGCTTGCGTAAAGTTTGCATTTGTAGAAATGAGGAAATATGGCTCCATATAGCTATTTGTCTGCACATGTGCACTTAGCTTACTACGGAATATGGAAAACAAATAGATTATTATTATAATTATTAAAATTCTTTATTGCACTTATAAAAATAAAAATACAAAGGCGAATTTAATCCTAAAAGCATGGAGATTAGATTAGCAAATTTGAGAAAAAATTAAAAAAAATATTCTAAGATGTATATCCTACTAATATTATAAACGCGAAAGTTTGTAACAAAGGCTACAATTTATAAAAATATTGTGTGAGTTGTCCAAAATATGACGATAAGTCATAAGAAAGTAGGAAAAAATCTACCATCTGTGAGATATAACGCTGACGAAGTCGCGGACACCAGCTAGTGTAAAATATTTTAAACCCTCTGAGTGGAAATTTGAAACGAATAGATTCCTTTACAAAGTTCTAACATCGTGCCTATATTATTATACTTTATTGGGCAGGAAATATTGGACAGAACGTGCAGAACGAGCAGAATGTACAATGGTGAGCTGCAGAAACCTGTAAGAAATTTCTTCCAGCAAACTTTGGAGAGAGGGAGAAGCGGTAAAACCTGATCTATATACGTGTACAAAAAATAAAAAAAATTAAGAACTATAAATAAAATGCATAGTAAATCACACTAATATTATCAAGGCGAAAGTTTGTGGGTGTATATGTTTGTTACTTCACGTCAACGGCTGGAGCGATTTTTGTATTTTTTTTTATATAGTTAGCTGACACCCTGGATAAACACATAGGCTACAATGCTACATGTTACTGCGGGAAAATATCTTATTCTCATGGGAAAATCAATAAACCGCGGGTAACATCGCGGGGCACAGCTAGTAATCTTCTATAATATAAAAATGAATCGCTGAATGTGTTGGTAAGCGCACATCTTCAGAGCACCTGACCCGTTTTCGCTAATTCTTTTTTTAGAATATTCCTTGAAGTACGAGGATGGTTCTTATGGATAGAAAAATTAAATTAAATTAAAGAATCGACTGTTAGGCGGTACGAAGTTCGCTGGGTCAGCGAGTACTTAAATATATAGAGAAATCTCAAAGAGATAGCTGGCGTTCTTTTTAAATGTAGGATGTGTGGGACTAGCCCATATTTTCTGAGGCAGTCCGTTCCACAGTTTAACGAATGAACCGGGAAGGTGTCACTGAAAACTCCAGTGGCGTGAGCAGGGATTTTAAGAAGCTGGGAGTTAACAGCTCATTGACCTTTCCCTAGAGTACATGTATTGAAACCTTTAGCTGAGGTACCTAAGTGTCATATTAGTTCCGATATTTCTATTACACGAATATATCCGATTCTATCCAATACTAGCCGAGGTATATTCTAAAAGCTAACAGATTATAATATTAGGTTGAATAGCGTACTTCACGGATAACAATTACCTTGAAAATACACGACGCGCCACATAACCGCTCCACTGTCCAAAAAATATTTATGTCCCGCGTACGCACCCTAACCCCCTTTTTAGGCCGCTAGATAATATTTGCCTATGAAATCGAGAACGCTACACCATTACGCCGCGGTCACCGTGGCCGTCGGCCGTGTACCTACCTACCAGTAAACTTCGCATGACAAAAAGTCTAACAAGAGCCAGACCCGTTATTATTTGACTTGCCCGGTACGACCCTAAAAAGTTTATTATATCCTGCTAAATCTGGAAACTGGCCTCTGGGGACTAATTATGCGCACCAAATCCCGAGCCATTTCAATCGTCTAACTGTCAAATCCCATACTAATTTGACAGTTAAACGATTGGAATACTTAGTTCAGGATTTCGTGTCCGTAATAGGTATATGAGCAGTTATGTGGTCTAGGCCGACTAGCTGACACGGAGGAAGCCTAGCATATAGTCTGGCATATAGGTAGGTAATAGTTGGCACTTGCCACTAGGCAACCCAAATATCAAATACCTTCTACTAGTCTTATTTTGCTTTTGTTTCTTTTGATAATTTTATTTTCTAAGCAATGAAGTATAAGTACGATCAGTATTGTAATCAGAAACTAACCCACTAGGTACTTTCCCCCAATATCGTTAAATATTTGATTATTTACTGTCGTTACGCCTATTGGCACATCTTGCTGTAATACAAGTGTCAAGCCTAGCACACCAACAGAAGCTAATATAATAATCGTAAGTATTGTTGATTCATAAACTAGTTGGACCTAATTTTAGATTGTATCAACTGTATAAGGATTGTGGAAATAAATTAATGTTATTCTTAACCATTTCATGAATAACTAGCAGTGCTCGCGACTACGTTTGCGTGGTAAACGGAATAGCCTATGTCCACCTGAAGGTACATTCCAAAATAAACCTTTGATGAAAGAATTTTTGAAATCGGATAAGTAGGTACATTCGGAGATTGCCCACTACATACAAAATGACAGATATAAACTTACAAAGCTTTCCTCTTTTTAATATTAGTGTAGATAACTCATGTGTAATCTTTTGTACAACATTCCACAAAAGTAATTTCATTGGACCGCAGCGGCGGTAGCCGGCGAATGTGACTGTGGGCCGAGGGATCACTCTGGGATTCGTGAATTCGTTTTTTCCTGACTTCCAAGTTTATCTTTAACTAGCTGGTGCCCGCGACGTCGTCTGCTCAGGATGAGTCCATCAGTATTTCAAGTAGCTTATATTAGCGTGGCGTAGAAAAGGTTTTGGTAGTACCGTTTTGGCAGCGCACGCCAGAACAGCTCGCAGATGGTAGATTTTTTCCTACTTAGGTACTATCGTCACATTTTGGACAATACACAAATATCATTATAAATTGTCGCCTATGTGTTATTCTGATGTAGGTATAAGCTATATTATTCTAGTTTCATTCAAATCCATTCAGTAGTTTTTACGCGAAAAAGATGTTTTTACAAACATCCAAGGTCCAAGGAAGAGATCACTCTTAGTGATAAGGCCGCCGTTTATACTCTTAGGTTAAGAAATATCTGTGCAATTTCCATTTTTATGTACAATAAAGTGTTCTCTATCTACCATTCATCCATACTTACAAACTTTCGCTTTTATAATATTACTAGCTGACCCAGTGAACTTCATACCGCCTGACAGTCGATTCTTATTTTTTTTTATTTTTCTCTCCGTAAGAACCATCCTCGCACTTCAAGGAATATTCTTAAAAAAGAATTAGCGAAATCGGTTCAGCTGCTCTTGAGATTTGCGCTTACCAACACATTTAGCGATTCATTTTTATATTATAGATTAGAATAGTAGTCTTATGCCGTAATTCGTAGAAGAAATCAATATTTTTATAAATATAGCACAAAGTGTGGTCCTTCAGTTCACACCCGGTAGGCGAAATATCGGAGAGGACATTATAAATGCAGTTGCTTTAATTATAGGTTTTATTAACATTTTGTAAATCGTATTTGCCCAGTGGGTATAACAATGGAGTCGGAAGCGAGAGACCCAGGTTCGATTCCCAGTGCGTGCATGTCAATGCACTTTGTTTTCTAAGTTATGTAGGTATATTTCTGAGGTGATAGTAGCAATACTACGCGCTAACTGTGAAGGAAAACATCGCGAGGAAACCTGAGTGTCTGAGGTGTTCAAATACGGTAAATACCTCAGCTCTTGAAATTACTAATCCGCGGTGGGCACGCATGGTTATTAATCCCATACTCTCCCTGCCCTGCAGTGGGACGTATTAAGCTACATCACATCATGACACTAATATTATAAAGGCGAAAGTTTGTGAGTTTGTATGTTACTTCTTCGCGTCTAAAAGACGAGCTATTTTAATAAAATTTTGAATGGAGTTAGATGACGCTCTGGATTAACACAAAGGCTACGTTTTACTGTGGGAAAATATCTTATTCCCATGGGAAAACCGCGGGTAACACGGCGGGGCACAGCTAGTAAAATATTATATCTCATTGGAAACTCACTTTCAAATTCACACCCATGTGGTTATAAGATCGGACTGGCAAGCTAAACACTTATAGTACGGTAGCTATAGCGATAAATTTTGGACCTCCGGGCAGCATTATCGTGACAGGGGTGGTCGACCGTCGTTGAATGCATAAAATTTGCATAACCGTTGTCTTCTGCAAAATATTGATCCGTGCCCTCCAGCTTTTATAGTCTTGTTCAAGCTCGGCTCATAATTTCTTCTTTCGGAATTAAATTTTCCAACCGGATAGCGTAGTAGGGTGGTAGTAGGTAATGGTCGCGATTTTATGCCGAAAGAAAATAGCATTGTCTTTCTGTGACTGGTGGAGTACATATCTGACAATGGGGTCAGCAGTCAAGTAAAATTTAGAGGTGATACTTCTACACTTCCATGTTTCGCAAGGCACGTTAAGCCGCTGGTGCCGGTTGTAATGTAATGGCAGTCGTAATCAGAGGCGTTATAACTTCTAACACTAAGGCCCGCCACTGTCTTACAATCCAACCTGCACGTGGCCGCCGTGGTGGAATATCGCCTAACCTTCCTGCAGGAGGAGCCGTGCTCCAGCAGCGGGGACATACAAGTGTTGATATCGATCGAACTTCTACACTAGTCTTTTTATCATTGGGCACAGTTGATGCAGAGACTAAATAGAGTTGATGCCACGCTTCTTCTACAGTCAGTATATAGTTTTTCAGACATGCTCTATAAGACAGATGCTTTAGTGACATATTGCAGCTGTGACCGTGTGTTTAAGAGCAAATTCGGGTTTGCGTCACACGTCCGAACGCATGCTCCTGTCTGGGATAAATGGCTCCATTTCGCCATCGACGGAATCTTTATGAAGAAAATCTGATCATCGTTTCAAGTGCGAGATATAGAAACAATTTAAATTTGTAACTTACTACAAGCCTCAATTAGCTTTCATTATGCTCGGTTTTTTTTGTGTCACTACTATATGGTTTTAAGCTTGGTTGCACTCTTGATGAGATGTGGCTTTATTTCGCATTTCGTTCAGTGAACCGAATTTTCGTACATCTCCCTTACAGTATAAAGTACTATGCATCTCCGAAGCTATCGCTCTCAGTAGCGAATAAAGGCTGCAAGCAACTCCCAACTGTCTCGGACTGCACAGTGAATTCTCCAATTCTCTATGCATCCATAAATAAGTTATCAGCGCTCTAGGTAAATGGGCCTGCAAAGGAGAATACAGGGCTGCTTCGACGCGAGACGTTCGTTTAGTATTCAAATATTCGCGCATTGTGTGGTCGTGAAACCAGTCCTCGCCCTGTACTCAAGATCGCTTAAAATGCTATAGATATGAGAGTAGGTACATACAGCACCGTACAATCTGAGTATACACGTGGTAAGAATGTTCTAAGGTTGGTGATGTTCGGTTTGATAGAAATTTGGCACGGAGATAGATCATAGTCTGGTAGGTATAGCACATAGACTACTTTTTGTCCCAGACAAATGTCGCAGTAGCAGCTACTATCTAATATTGCTTTATGCCCATTCCATTATACAGTGTATTGATACTGGGACTTATTTTGTACCAAGCTTTCATTAAATTAAACTGCGAAAGGCACACGAAGTAAGTTTGTTATTTACTGGGCTCTGTCTTTGCTTAGGAAACCCAATTTAAGGAAGCGAGATCCAACTCGCATTTGATTTTTTTTTGTCACACGATCAGAGTGTGTTCAATGTAACCTGGCGATATTCTCAGTCACCAGCACATCAATATTATTACCCCAACATATGGATGTATTGTATGTTTACATGTTTGTGATGTCGCTATTTCTGGTTTCCACGAACCAGGGTAACCTAGTGTGGGGCCAGAAGCAATGTATGTTCCTGTATGTAGATGTTATGTTATTATGTTCACTCTAATCACTTACGTCAAGGGCGGCATTGCAACAAAAAGGTTGACTTGCTGTCGACTGTACCAGTATCAAACGGTGATGGCTAACAAACAACCCTTACGTCCACAGCACTCCAACCTATGACATGGCACCGAATCCTGACAAGCAGTGGATCCTACGTGTGACGGAGAAGATGAAGCCAGTCCACAGACAGTTCACTGATCTTCTAATGACGAAGCGGCTGCAGACGCTCCAAAGCGTTGACATGGTAACAGCCTTTTAACGACCTTTTGGCCGTTTATAGTGCAGCAAAAAAGACTAGAGCCGCAATTTATAGGTGCTGGTTATTACTACGCTCCGTGAGTACCTACTTACTTAGTAAGGCCTCATAGCCAGCGGCCACGCAGAAGGGGCGCGGAAATGACGGGCAAGGTATTTTCATACAATATGTACTGCAGGGATGGGTCGAAGCCTTCACAAAAAAGGTCGGGTCGAGAGGGCGCGAACTCTATACAACGCGTTGCGTCTTTTTCGCAACCCCGTCCCACGTCCCTTCTATGTTGCCGCTGGAATAGCCATACAGGTTCCCATTTTTCCCAACTCCGAAAGCAAAAGAGAGCGAGAGAAGAGAAATAAAAAAACACGGCAAGAACTTTCGTAAGAAAATCATGAATTATTCGGGAAATGAAGTTGGTGAATTTTGAAGAAGAAGAAATACATTTATTTAACGCCACAAAGACATACAACATAACAAATGATTACTCGTAGTAGTGGACAAAACAATTAAGGAATAAAAAGAAGAACATAACAAGTGACGAACGAAACAGTCAAAGAATAAATTTAGTTATGGTGGGATATAACTAAATAAATTCCACACAATACAATTTGTCCTGATCCCAAACGGGGTACCCTGCGCTATGGTAACCAGGAAAGGACAACAAAAACATTAAATACATCTAGACTGAGGCCTTTTATACAAATGTAGGGCGGCCCCAGCGAGATTACAACCCACGAACCTCGTAGTAATCAGACGTGATAGTCTTTCGATTTTTGTTATTGCAAAAATAATAAACAGTAATAAATACATGTACTATACTAGTATGGATTCATCATAGTTTTGAGACATTGTTTTAGTTTATAGCGTTGGATATTCTTATGAATTTTAACTATGGAGGTTTACTTTATTGCAGTCATAACCACTTTTTCTTAAAGTGCCACTCTAGTCCGTGTGGTAAGTTCCACGTGATCAATTGTGTCTCTCGTTCCAGGCCGTGGAGCGGGTGTACCAGGAGTTGAAGGCCCTGGGAGAGCTAGACAATACCTACCTAGTGTACACATCGGACCATGGCTATCATCTTGGACAGTTTGGCCTCGTCAAGGGTAAAAGCTTCCCGTTCGAGTTCGACATCCGAGTTCCTTTCCTCGTGAGAGGACCTGGCGTCGAACCGGGGACTGTGTAAGTGTTTTTAGAATTCCGTACCTAAAAAAGAGAAACGTTATAGGATCACTTTGTTGTCCGTCCGTCCGTTCATCTGTCTGTCAAGACCCGTTATCTCGGGAACGCGTTGAGGTGTCGAGTTGAAATTAAAATCTTACTCAGGTTCAGAGTCCCTTGAAGTTGTGAAAAAAACGTCTAAATTCTAAAAATTCTAAGTCAACGGAAAAAAAGTTATAGCCGTTTATGCCGCAAAAAAACGTATATATTTCGACGTATATTTTCAAGTGGATCAAAATTCTTATTTCACTTCAAATGTTCAAATTTATGGTCTTCCTTTTATTTCCTTTGGTTGTTATTTAGCAAAAAATAATCCTTATGATGAAGCTTTCCGATCGGTGTGATAAAGCTACAGGGTAATTTTTTTTCTCGTGTAGCGGGTTCGATTACCGGTTCAACCGTGTAATTATTTAAAAAGCTATGAATGCAGTTTAGATTGTTTTTGAAATTAAAATTATGTCTTCTTTCAGTAAAATGTTCCATCTACAATATTAAACGTACTTTCCCTCCATGTGGCATAACCGTGGGACGCCCTTTATAGTGTGAAGTGTGATGTGCATAATCGCGGCTTTCAAACCCCGAGATTTCAGCCTTAATTACCTCGTCCCCACGTAAAACATGTTGTTCCAGGGTGGACGATTTAGTCTTAAACATCGATTTGGCGCCAACGTTCCTGGATATGGGCGGCGTCGACCCTCCACCGCATATGGACGGCCGATCTTTGCTGCCGCTGCTGCAACCGCGGCGGAGGCGGCAAGCTGCTGCTCATTGGCCAGACACATTCCTTGTTGAGAGGTAATTTAAGGTGTCTTAGATGTATATGGTGGTGGTGGTGATAGGTATGGTGTCTAACACAATATACCTGTACCAACTATGGGTTACCTATATTTTACTAGTCTTTTTTAGGTTTAGGTTATGTACTTATTTTTGATGTATTATTATTATTATAACGAAATCGTTATAATAATAATAATACTTTATTTATTTATTTGCCTCTTAGTTCATACAGGGTTACAAAGTCTAAAAAAACTAAAAAAAATATAATATTTCAATAATATTATCAAGGTTTATTCAATCATACTTTATATATAGATATTTAAATTGCATTTGTGATTACCTCCCTCCCCGTTTTTTTTGCACGCCTACTAAAGTTTTTCCACCTACAGCGGTTTTCTGCCATTTAGTTTAAGTGCTTTGAAAGTATTAATAAATTAATACTTTTAATTTCATTCAGCTTTAATCTTGGTATAAACAAAACATATTTAAGTAGGAACTATCAAAGCGGCGAGTGAATTCGGCTTTGCGCACGTTATTTCTATGAATATCAAGTATGCTGCCCGGATTTTAGGCCCTGGCAAAAAAATTAGTAAGTATTGCCGTTGCAGCTAAGCAATGTTTATGATATCCTTGAAAGTGTATAAATTTTATATGTTGCGCATCGGACTGTAAGATGTTCCGAGCAGCCATTCAGTTTGAATCGGGATTTACTGAACAGATAATTATTTCCAATAAAACATAACGACAAAATGCCACTTCTTTGACCGAAGGCAGCACAACTATATTGTCTCAATCCACGTGACCTTCAAACACTCAACAAAGATCAAACAAACTTGGAAGGATAACACAAGATATGTTTTCATTCAGCTCTGGACGCCGCGAAACACAGGCCCACTACGCGGAAGCTCGTCTCCGCGCAGAGAAGTACAGTCGCGAGATGAATCAAGCAGAGAACAACTCGACGTCGCAGCTAATCAGCGAACACGACGATTTATCGTCTGAGGACTCCGATTTTGAACTCGAAGAAGACGATGACGGTTTCTTAGATGGAGATGAAGACGACGAGGAGGTAGGGACTCAAGATACATAATATTCCACTGAATCGGACGAAAGAACAAACAATGCCAAAACCAAAATCTGTTATCTGAATTATCTGTCATCTGAATTAAATTTTACCCTAAGTAGGTAAAATTTCTTGGCTTCATCGTACGGGGTGTTAGATCTCGTCACTCGCATTTTGATTTTTATTGGTGGCGGGTTTCGCATCCCTTATGCGGAGGAGGCCCTGGAGTTGTGGAAGGCTCGCTTTCCTGGGAATGATCTGCCTGAGTATCCAGAGTGTCAGCGTTCTTGGGATGAGGTCATATGCAATTCCACTTTAGATGCTCTAGTCGGTCAGAGCACAAGTCCAGAGCTGGCGCGTTTACACGCGGTTGCTGAACCGGAGTCGGGTTTGTGGCTCCAGGCGTTACCTTCACCACAGCTAGGTACTTAGCTGGACAATGACTCCCTGCGTGTAGCAGTGGCGCTTCTTCTGGGTTGCAACGTGTGCGAGCCGCATCGATGTGTCTGAGGGGCGTGGGTGGATGAGTTTGGACGTCACGGGCTGCATTGTGTTAGGAGTGCGGGTAGATTGTCTAGACACCATTCGTTGAACGACATCGTCCGGAGGGCTCTGGTTTCTGCCAACGTCCTTTGTGTGCTAGAGCCTCCGGGCTTGTGTCGCACAGATGGGAGCGCCCGGACGGTCTAACTCTTGTGCCCTGGGAGAAAGGGCGTTGTTTACTGTGGGACGCAACTTGCGTCTGTACATTTGCTCCCTCGCACTTGGCCGCTACTTCTCTTAGACCCGGTGCCGCGGCCGAATCGGCAGCTACGCTCAAGTGCCAAAAGTATGGTGCCCTTATGGACAATTACATTTTTGTTCCTCTTGCGGTAGAGACAATGGGAATTTGGGGGACTCAGACCAAGATCTTTGTTAGGGAGCTGGGTCGCCGCTTGAGGGACCGTGGGTTTGACTGCCGCTCCGGTGCGTATCTGGGACAAAGGGTCTCTTTGGCGGTGCAGCGTGTTGGGATCCTTTGGCTCAGATATTTTCCGGAGTGGTTTGTTCAGTTAGTGTTTTTATTTTGTGTGTTTAAATTATTATTATTATTTTATGTGTTATTGACGAAAATTTATTGGATATTGTTCTGTGCATGTATTTTTTTTTTATTAAGTGTGACATTTTTATTAACTATTTTATTTTGTAATGACATTTTTATCTAAATAAAATTTTGTAAGTAGGTAGAGATGACAATATAACCGACATTTCACTTTGCAGGATAGTACAGAAAAAGACACTAGCCAAGGAGACAAGATTGGTGAACCATTAGTAACGAATGAAAGTCACAACCCAATATTAGAAGCAAATTTAGAGAAAGTACTCAATGGTGAAGAAATCAGCCAAAATTACCCACCGAATTATATCACTGCGAAGTCGTTAGATCGTAAGTATATTTTTGATACCTATGATATTTGTGTAAGTTTACAAATAAATGTAACAATACTGTGACCTTTACTTGCTTCCCAGATGTTGTCACCTAACTTAGATGGTCAGCATATTTAACATTTAATTAATCAAAACCTAATAATATATACACAGAATCAGAGGACGCAAGTATAGCCAGTGGAAAGGCAGCCCGTTTGGCCGTGGAGTGTTCAAAGGCAGAACTACGGGCCCCTTGCTCAGCTGGCCGAAAGTGGAAGTGCGTCCTAGTCAACGGCAGATGGCGAAGGCATAAGTGCAAGTATGAGGTAAAAAATATTTTTTTTAATGAACGGAGTTTGTAAGACCAGTTTTTATGACTGAAGGTAATTAATTCTATATTGATTTTGCAGCCTGAAATAAACCTGTCACACCCAAAGATGAGCACGAAGAAGTGTGCTTGTTTCACACCAAGTGGCTTAGTCTACACAAGGCTAGAAACTGATGGAACTATTGCAAGGAGACCAAACCAGAATAGCACAAGAACCAAACGGTCACTATATAACGATGTTTTCGAACCAAACACCGTAGACACCATTCTCGAAGAGAATCCAAGTATTGGACATTTAACATACAAAAACCAGTACAACGATGAGCTGGAATCAAGACAAATAAACGATAAAATAGATAGATTGATTAAAGAGACTGAGGCTTTTCTAGAAGCTTATGAACGTACCAAAGATAATATAAATCATACGAGAATTAAACGTCGCGCGCAGCATTGGGAGCATACCAATCACAAAAGGAGAAATGAAGCCGTAGTTAACAGCAATGAATCTACTTTAGAATGTAAAATAGAAAAGGACGGCCAAGTCAATTGTTCTCAAGTAATTTACAATGATCTGAAAGCTTGGCACACGAACAGATTAAGCTTAGAAGATCAAATCAGACAGTTGCGGACGAAACTAGACGATCTGAAGGAGATCAAACGACACTTGAAAATAGCAAAACCTATTGCTAGCTTAACTAACGTTGAAGCACCAACTGATCAGCCCGTATTTCTGAATAACCACTTTAATAAGAATGTTACGTCTCCAATACTGAATGCACATAAGGAACACTTTAGAAAGAATAGAGTTCATCGGTTAAGGCCTAAACATAGGAACGTTACCACATTGGATAAAAAAATAAGACACTCAAACGAATATGTACTCCCGACAATAAACGCAAACACAAGAGATGATATATTCGATGTACAACTCAAAAATATCACTGAAACTACCAAATCAGTTAATTCGGGGTATGATAGCGACACTTTAGATGTACATACTACAAACAGAATAGATTATGAACTTCCAAAGCCTCAAGTTACTACGATAATCATCGAGAACTACACCGACGCAACTGAAATAGATAGAGTCGACGAAAACACCATCGCTACTGTAGATGAAGATACGACTACAGAATTCAGTCACCACATACCAGTTACAAAATCAACTTCAGACGGTGACCATTCCAACCCCGTTGACGAATCTTCTGTGAAATATTTTCATAGGGAGTTAGATAAAGTTATAACAACGCATAGAACGAAAACAGAAAGACCTAAGGAGAATAAACCAACGACATTGAAGCCTAATACTCTAGCTACTGATGCTACAAGCTTAGGACCAGCAAGACTTGACGCTTCAGAGTTCGAACACAGAAACCCCAACAGGGAGTCGGTGACCAACATGGGTGTGTTTAGCAGACCCGTAGACTTTTTCCAGAGACGACTGCATCCACTCTACATTGAAAACGAAGACAAACATGTTTGTTACTGTGAAGAAAACAGGTACTTTCCTAACCCTGCTTGTTAATTTACTTTGGGGCTAAAACCCTTTATAGGTCTAGCCCGCCGCCACATATTTCCTCCAGAGGTCGCAAAGCTTGCTAACCTGGGCTGAGGTGCATTCCGTTTACTTGTTAATCTGTAGGTTAACTGACTTTGCAATGTACATCGAACTGTCATAGTAAACCAAGAATAGTATCGTCATTTAGCACCATTCCTCTTAAAGCTGTCATTTCTTGAATTTCACTGTTGTCAAATTTTTACCAGTGCATTGTATCCCGCTTCAGAGCCATGTTATCTGTTAATATTAAGGCGCACTACGTGTCGGGTTTCCCGAAATTAAAAGAAACTTACTCATTAACTTTATGAAATTCGGTTGATCGCTTCATGTTTCACGCTTTTCATGTTAGTGATGTCCTTGTCTGGTTACCGTAGCACAGGGAACACTAGTTTGGAACCAAGACAAGTGATTGTGGTGTGTGGAAGCTTATACAACAGTTCTCGAGTCTCTCAGTTCTTTCTCAGTCAACAAACAGCGGTCTCACTTTCAATATACCTACTTACAGAAAACAACGTGGACCCGGAAATGCTTATTTGGAAGCTGCACAAAAAGCGAGAGACGAGCGTCGCAAGTTAAAAGAGCAAAGACTGCGGAAGAAACTACGCAAAGCTAGAAAGAAAGTAAGTAGTAAAGTTTTAATAGTACATTATGGTACTAGTGCGAATAATAAGAATAGCGATGCTCAATGGCGCCTCGGCGGTACTCACCAATGTTACTCACTAGTACCATAATGTTTTATTGTCATAAAAGCATACAAAGATAGTGCCTGATCCCCATTATATCTACGTACAGCAGGAAAACGCCGAGTTCAATTTACTAAGAATAGTAAATTCCCTTCTTATCCTGTCCCTCTGATCGAGTAAATCTACCAACATTATGATTGCGTTGGTTAAAGAAAAGTCCGATAAATAGTTAGCCATCGAAGATTATAGGGCTGGTTAGATCAATACTAGTTGGGAAAAAAAACTCCACTGTGACCCTGTTTTCTCAAGTCATCTTAAACCTAATAAATACATCAGTTAGTTTCTACCTATACGTATGATAAGATTCCAGGATAGCTGTCAATAACT
Organism: Yponomeuta sedellus; assembly: GCA_934045075.1. Classification (NCBI taxonomy): domain Eukaryota; kingdom Metazoa; phylum Arthropoda; class Insecta; order Lepidoptera; family Yponomeutidae; genus Yponomeuta; species Yponomeuta sedellus. The sequence goes on along the minus strand of OW203728.1, from coordinate 14,499,403 downwards.
TAAACGCCAAAACATTAGTTGATTGTCTAACAAAAGTAGGGAAAACAGGTTGGGTTAGCTCCAAAAATTTTCTTGGTTAGAACCCAAAGCTCTATTTTTTTCCATATTTAGGCGTGGAGTGATTTAAAACAACCTAGATTCAAATGTCAGTGAGTGTGAGCGAAAGTGAGTGAAAAAGGTTCTCCGGTTCATTTTTAAGATTCCACTTATTGCAGGCTGAATTGGAACGTCTATGCGAATCGGAGAGGATGAATTGTTTCCGTCACGACAACGAGCACTGGCGCACAGCCCCGCTCTGGACAGCAGGCCCCTTCTGCTTCTGTATGAGCGCCTCGAACAACACCTACAACTGTGTCCGGACAATCAATGCTACGCATAACCTTCTGTACTGCGAGTTCGTTACAGGCCTAGTCACTTATTACAACTTGCGTATTGGTAAGTGAAAGCCTACTAGAAAGATCAATTATTTTTTTTTAGATCTCGTTTAGTACTGATGGGTGATTATTTTTTACAATTGTGATTTGTGACTCATAAACGGGCTTGCCTAAATCTCATTATTTATCAATCAAATCTCTATTAGAGTCGATTAATTCGCAAAATGTGAGCCCAGCTCAAAGTTTACTCGGGGTACATTTGCACGAGACATCCCTACCTACAGCGCCTCAATATCAATTTGAGCCTATATGTGCGGAAGAAGACAACTAATCTAGTCGCCATCAGCCAATCCATTGGTAGAGTTTAATTATTATGTTCAATGAAGGCCTCGGGGGCGCAGCGGTTTAACACGCTGTAAAACCGAAGGTCTCGGGTTCGATCCCCACACGGGTCAAACTAGAAAACGAACTTTTCTAGTTTGTCTCGGGTCTTGGATGTTATCTATGTATTTATTGTATTAAATCCATCGTCGAGTTAGCACCTGTAACACAAGTAATTTAGTTGTACTTAGTATGGGTCTAACGAGATCTGTGTAATATATCCATGAATATTTATTTATTTATTCAATGTGTTCCCAGATCCATTCGAGACGCAAAACCGTGTCAAGCATTTGACAACGGCTGAGAAAGACTATTTCCACAATCAGCTTCAGCAACTTCTGACTTGTCGCGGTGCGTCGTGTCGGCGGTTTTCACATTCGAATCCCCAAAGTAAGGACATTATAAAGTTTTATTTTTGTAAAATAACACACCTTGACAAATTCTGATGAGTTTTGTCTTGTTTGCAGTTAACGATGATTTTGTGGGTCGGCGTTTTGAAGAACAGCATTTACCTAGAGGTGACTCGGTGGGATATAACGAAAGGTAAAGTTTTATTTGTCAGACTAGGTATTTACGGGTTTCAAGACTAAATAACTTTTTGTTAAACTCCGGTCGACCGCAGGTTTAAAAAACGTGTCATTTTAAAATTGCATGTTTTGCACTGGAAAAAATAAAGTTACTTTTCAGAATTAAGCTTTCAATTGCATTTAGACATGAACACCTGCAAAAAAGGTTACAGATGAGTGTAGCCAACAACTTAATATATTTTACGAGATTGTTTTTGTGTACAGGTCATGGCGATGGAGTGGATACGGACGGCGGTACGCGCGGGCAAGAGAGCTGCACCGGCGAAGGCATGCGGTGATGTAAGCCACATGCATGATAATTTGGGAAAATCAATTGTATTCCTGCACCGCTCATGTTAACCTGAGCAAAGGTCCTAAAGGGCTGCCGCTCATGGATGAAGTATAAGGTTAATTTAAACGAAGAAGTTACAGGATTGTATAATCTTCGTAATATTGTAAAACACAGGATTGGCGTAATTGTATGCATCGAATGTTTTCGGGCTTCCGTTTTTGTGTAATAGTACCCTTTGCCTTGTAATTATACATGTAACAATCATTCTTCACTTTTACTTTTTGTGATCCCTAGGCTATTTTTTTCTCGACCTAATTATGTTTCGTAATAATAAAGGTAATATTTCCCGTATTGTCATGTCATATAAACAATTCATTAGAGAATCTCGCTTTTTCTTTTTATACTTTTTTATACTTAATTTTTGTAATACCTAGACGTTGTACCCATATCAGCTTGCTTTGAGACAGTATTTTAGATGTAATTCGAACAAAATGAAACAGCAAATTTATTGAATTTCAGCATATAGCTGTTTATGTACTATTTGAAACTCATTGTAGTCATTATGATATAGTTATGAATTAAAGTAAATGGAGCAGTACCTATATAAGTTCTGTTGTATGGTAGTGGTCTTTATAACATAGAGTAGATGTTACAAAAGTGATATGATAATGTTGCCATTGTGATGAAACTGTGTATGGTTTTAATAATAAAATATTTGTGGAAGAGAAAACTAAGTCTATTTTATTCCATTAACAATATTACAAGCAATTAAAAGTTCAACACATCATCTAATTCATTATCATCACACAACGAAAACATACTTTGTAAATTGTCCTTACTAAAGTTTTCAGCTAATCCTTTAGTATCATCATATAGAGCCAGTTCTTTTGTTTCGATATCTTGGTTATTAGGAACAAACTTTCCCCATTTAGAGATTATCTTCACTGTTTGAGATTTATTTTCCACACAATTTGAATTAGGTGTAAACAATTTAGAATTAGGCTGATCACACAATTTGGTTTGCTGGTACTGTGAATCAAGATACATAACTCCGGAGTCATTGTCAACAGTGCCTATAGTAAAATCATCCCATTTAGATTTATGTGTTGATGACTTGATGTCTCTAGCGAGTTTTGGTGGGACAAACTTTTTCATAGATTTCGATTTTATATCAGCATCAATGGTAGCTCTCACATTGACATTGAGTACTTCAGAGGCATTAGTAGAATCTTCATCATTAACTTCTTTACTATTCTTGCTACTTCGACTCTTAGGCAACTTGTTAAAAGGGGCCTTATTAATTTGTGAGTGATTCTGTATTTTGCACTTTTTTGATTCTAACACCACCTCCACATCATTCAGATACATTGTGGAATTTGCGACATCTCCACATTCTAATTGTTCTTCTTTGTAAACAAAGCCTGACCATTTGCTTTCACCGGAATATTTTTTCTTTTTATAATCAATTGCTGATTTATAATATTCGGCTTCTTCATCCTCATCAGAGAGTGAATCAAAGTTTTCTTTTAATTGATCAATGTTACCTCTAAGAACATTTAATTTTTGTACATGTACTCTGCATTCCTTGCCAGTACCAATCCCATATCGTCTTTTAATTGATTGTTTCTCATTGCACATTTTGCATTGCCATTTTAGAGACTTTTTTGCAGGATGTACCTACAAAAATATGCATCTAAAAATTGACTTACCCAGTTGAAAACAATAATACTATTTAACATCCCAATAATAAATATATAATACTAGTAAACACTCTGTAACATTGTGTTGCCATATTTATTAGTCTAGGTACTACATATTCTCAGACCTACCACATAGACACAAAAAAAATCATAAAAATTGTGGGGCCATTTTGAAGGAGTTTGATAACAAACATGAGATTTTTTTATATTGCTACACTATTATTATATTTTAAATTATAAATAAACCTGAATATGTCTTCTAAATTACTTCTACATAGTCTAGGGGGAAAGCCTATCTAGATTGGTGGGTAAAGTTGCCTATTCTAGATAGGTGTAATGACTACACAAATACTGCCTGGAACAATTTTTTGATGGAAAAAATAAGAAAAGGTTCATGTGTCGATAAAACAAAGGGCAGGTTTCTTTAGGATGTTTGCCTTCAAAAGTAGATTCACTGCAAAGTTAGGTTGGGTATGGTACTACTTCTGCGTCTGGCTTTCCATAATATAAATTCAGAGTTTTAGAAGTGTACACTATGCCTACTCAGTTTTGGTGCAGATGACTTCACAAATAAAATACAATGGTTGAAGTTCTGTCGATTGTAATAAGTTGATGGTAATACAAAAAATGGTTTACCAGGCTTATGTGGTATGATAGTTCCCACCCTAAATCGAACCTTATCACTTAATTCGATAAAGTCCAAAAACCAATGAAAAATTTACCCATCAATGTTGTTCTGTAATTCAAACCGATGCTGAAAAATACCTTAATATCTTTTACATACTTAGTTGTTTTCTAAATTATTAACGATGATGTACCTACGTACCTGAAATACTTCGCATTTATAACATCGCAGTACTTGAGACATTTCTGCACAAAATTCGGTTGATTCATAAGATTTATTCAAGCTACAAAACCTTGCTTTTACTTGCCGTTGCCGGTTTCTTGATTTCTTAATTAATCCAAAGAAAAAAAAAATCCAATAATTATATGGGAATCTCGAGAAATTCAGTCTAATTTGTAGAAAATTCAAAACCACCAAAAAACCCACAGAACAATTAAATCAATAGAAGAAACGATGGTCACGTGACAGCGTACATGCCTAATTGTCAAAACGATACCTTGATGCCCTGAGTAAGAGTCCAAATTAAGATGGTATAGTAACTTACAATAGTGGCAACACTCTGAATGTTTTCAAATTTAGTCGGGTTATCGCAAGTGTAAAATCTGTGAAGACGTCGTCGGATTCTTTTAGAAAATTGAAATAACTAAAACATTTTGGTGCAAACAACTTACCCTGGGATATTGTACGATAAATGCACATTGAGGTGAAAAGTGCGTGGTTGCGGCATGTCATATAAGAAACAAAGAAAACGCAGTTTATAATATGAACTTCCAAAGGTGAGTACCTAAAACCTATATTTTCTCGCGTAAAAGGACCGAGGAATGAAATATCACTTTAAAAATAAACTTCCTAACGACTCGGTAACCAAAATTACCGTAATTGTAGCTTCTAGAACCCTTCTACGCCCTAAAATTAGGAAAATAAACCAATCCATTTGTAGGTTGTACTAGTGATGACAAAAACATGGTCGATGAAAATTCGCCATAGTAGTAGTATAGTCGATACTTGTTCATTACTCCTTCTTAGTACTTAATCCATTGTTTATTCTTCTTCAAGTTTTCCCAAATTGATATATGGACGCAATAGCATGCTAAAACGCAGAAATAAGAAGCAGGACAGAAACGACTGTAAACTGTGCACAAGGCACTTTAGACCCGAGTGATTTGAACGAAGAAACTTATTGTGAACACGCCTGAAGGAAGATGTGGTGCCCACCTTACTCCAGTAAAAATTGAAGTAATGGTAAGAAAGTTAAACATTTGTTACATAATATTTATCGCTACCTTTTCATATACACTTATGACATGTTTTTACAAAATAGGATGCTCCCAGGAGTTTATTTTGATTTCAAGCATAACGAGAATAACTATGAAAGTTTACAAAATATTTTTTTCACCATACTTCCTTAGTAGTCTTCTACATCCAGACAGTGTACCAGGCACCACAGCGTCCGAGTGGTGCCTTTATCCATTTAATAATTTATCTTTATTTCAGTATTTCTAAATCATATTAAATAAACAGTGTGATGTGAGAATTGATAATATAAAAAAAACAGGCCCTAAATTCCCACATCACGATGTTGCTTATATTAAGACTTCTACGAGTAAAAAATTGGTTTTCTAAACCCCATCAGCTGTTTTATGTTTGTCCTGAATTTAAATCGTACCCAACAATAATACAAACTACCATAAACTTTCCCACAAAAAAACCATCTCTCCAACAGTGTAAATCATAGATAGATGGATTAAGAAAGGTTGAAAGGTAAAAATAAAATGTTAAATGAATGAACATCAAAGCTGTTAGTTTCACAATTAATAAATTGTGTGGTGATCACCTTATTGCAAAAAATATCTGACACATAGATGCAAATTGTACCTTACTTCAAAGTATGTAATTACTTATCAGGATCAGTCAATAATGGAATATTTTATTATTTAAGTAGCTCTCTTTTGTAGGTATGCCTTTATTAAGTTTCTTTTTGTTTTCAGGTCAGTACTGAACATGGGAACTGAGCAAAAATGTCTGTTATCTGCCAATGCCACGGTCATATTCTTCTTTCTTGATCAAATTTACTGAAGACTGACGTAGTATAGTCATCCGTTCGAAAATTCCTTCGTTGATGACCAGCCCTATCTATTGTCTAAAATCTGTCAACGAAACTTATTTAAATATCAGCATTCCTCACATGACACATTAAATTACTGCGTGCATCGAATTACTGAATTATTACTTGCAATATAATATTGTGATTATTAAATAAGGTTTGCTGGCAACTTTTAGCGACAGATTGCGGCCGAAGATGGATTTACCTAATCAATATTAGCAATAGTATTTTCCTTTTCGAATTTTATTGCAAGATAAACATGAGTATTAAGTTTTGATAACTTTTTCAATTAACTTATATATAATACAAGGTCCTAGCTCGATCTGTATGTTAACTAAATGTGAGGAAGAAACGTAACGTCAATCTGATAAGTCGTCACGGATTTTTTTCTGAAGCATAGGCCTTCAGCAAGAAATTCGAGACAGAGTATTATGTTGAAGTTGACGAATATAATTATAAATAAGCAATTTTGTGTGAAAAAGTGTCGCTTTTTAAATTATTGTCACTTTTTTTGATAAAACATGATTGAAAACTTGTATACAATACAATTTATTTTAATTTATTACATTGTTTAAGATAAGAACATTATTTATTGTACACCAGGAAAAAAACAAACAAAACATAATTACAAAGATACATTACAATTAATTCAAGAGTCTTAATTTTTCAACGTTTTTATCGACATCGATGGAGAGTTAGGCCCATCCCTAGTCGGTAGCGTTTGACAGTAGGGCATGTACGCACCTTGAAATCGGTGCATTGATAAACGTAGTGCCATCTCTTTTTTTCTTATGGAAGGTTGGTTAGCGAAAGCAGGACAGCATTACTGTCAAAGGTTTCTGCTAAGTTACTGCTACCCCTTGAAAAAACCACACAAAATAAAGCAAAACCAAACTTCGCTCCCCGGCAGTGTTGCCAACGACTCACAGCATGATATCGCCCAGGGATGTTAGATGCCAACTTTTTAATTATGGCACCAGACGCTCAAAATTATGGTATTTTTGAAAAAAATAAGGTACGGGTAGGAAAACTCTTACGGATTAAATAAATTAGGTAGGTACCATTAATTAAAGTATTAAAATTTCTTCGATTTTCATAAATTCTTAAAACAAACACTACTCGCTTTTTTCTTTTTAGTCTGTGCTAATCGCTACTTCTATAGTCTGTAAAATATAGCTTGAGCTCCACGACAGCTGTCACACTGACAGGGCTAGGAATGGGACAATGACGACATCAAATGTCACTTAGAGCGTATGTGATAACATGTATGGAACTTTCGAGAACTTGGAAACATGAAATCAAACACGAGAAATATTATTTTACAAAGTTTTATTCAAGTAGAGGTGTATCGTAATATCCCTAAATCAGTTTCTGATTACAATTTTACGCTCTTTTTATATGAAAACCCAATATTTCTTAGAATTTTAGCCAATGATGGTAATTTGCCTCTTTAAGTGACGATCCCAATTTTCTTAATGCTGGTAATTGTCCTCTTGAGTAATATGTGGTTGTAGATTGCGGCGGCGTCAAACCTATCAACCTCTGTGACGGAAGAAGTTTTTATTCTCTTTCTCTCCGTACTTTTCTTTGCTAATACGGACCACCGTAGATCGTCCAATACCAAGAGCATCCGCAACTCTGTCACACACTTGCTCTAATGGCAGAAGCGGACCACGGTTTTGGTTTTCGCGCCTGAAATATTCGCGCAAACGAATTACAAACTTACGGAATTCACTGTTCAAACTGTTTTCTTTGATATTTTTGGCATCATGCAAACTAAACGGAACAACTTTAACTCAACTAATCAACTTCACCATAGCAACTACATATTTAAAGCATGAAATACTTTAATAGAAAATAATTAAAAATTCATCGAATACCAACAAACATTTGGTCGTCAGGATAAACAAGAACGTCACTCAATAAAAAACTAAACTTGTCCATAGAGCACGCAGCTGACCAGAACCCAGAAGCATGGAGGTTCGGAGCAAACACCAGTATTTTGTTAGATAGGTATTAATTAAAACAATATTCATTATTTTAATTCTAATGAAATTTGATAATCGTTTTCAAACAAATAAAGTTCAATTCCAATAGTAAACCTGCAGTTTGGATCATCCATCACCAAATCATCGCAAGTATGAAACTTGCATACTACAATGGTTAGACATCACTAACTGTGCAGTAAGTACGGAGTTTTCGCAGTACAAATATTCTATGAAATAATTCAAAACTTCATGGACTCAATTTCGATGACAGCTGTCGCGGAGCTCAAGCTATATTTTACAGACTATAAGTTCAACTTTATGAAGATTCACCTGTTTTAAATAGGCGTGATCGTTGCAAAGACGAACCGTTTTATAAGACCGTTTTGTGTTCTGCGACGATAGGACCGTTTTACGTTTCATTCTAAAGCAGTGCCAGCGACTCTAAAGCAGTGCCAGCGTTTGTTCGTCGCGAGACCAGTCCCTAGATTGTTTGACGCGAATATGTCCTTTAGTGCTATATTAATAGAGCCTAGAACGTAATGAGATCATTGCGGCGTCGTCGTCGGCTCCTTGCTCGTTCCGTTCGTTTTGGTCTGTGATACAATAAAGTAATCTTTATGTCTATGAGTATACAGTCGAATATCGTGTAAAACTACTTATTTTTTCCGATGTTTCGTGATTTCGTCTCGTTCGCACTCGTTTGACCGTCCTCTGCGCCTTGCTCGTTCGCATACAATGAAACCAGTTGCGAACGAGGACCGTTTCGAGGACCTGTTTTCGTTCCAGAAAAAACGGTTGCGTTTCGTCGTCGAAAAATCGGACAACGACCCACTCCTAGTTTTAAAGTTCACTTACAATCCACAGACTACAAAAACTATCACAGATATGAACGTTCTTATCAACTTACTGAACGAAATGAATGAATGATTTATTAGTGTTGCTAGATATCAGTATATAAAAAAACTCGTCAACAGCAAAAGCGAAAGATGAAAATATGTGATGCAAAAGTGCTTGTGATCAAAAAATGGCAAAATTATGGTACTTTCGCGTACCATAATGGATGTATCATGTTACATGGTACGAACAACTGAATTATGGTACATGTACCATAATTTATTATGACACGTATAACATCCCTGATATCGCCGTTTTTCAAAGCTTAAAGTAGCCCATTTTTTGCCGAGGTAGCCTAAATAAGTAGCCTAAACTCAAAACGTTAAAAATAAAATAAAAAGGTAGTTTTGAAAAATTATTTACTATTTACTTTTAAAAAAAGTTGTTATTGTAATGTACAATTTAAAACATAGTTATTTGCTTTAAAAATATACTATTCTTAAAGACTGTAGACTTAAACACTAGCATATCTTTAAAGCAAATTACTATTTACATAATCTAAAATAAAAATAATTTACACAACAGATACTGCTTCATCTCCTATTAGCAACATCAAAGAATCTACTAGCTTTAAGCCCGCAGTACACAATGGCCCATGCTGGCCCCCTGCTCGCCATTGCCAACTGTAGGCCACGATCATTTGCTGTTCCCATAATGGCGCGTGGCTCATTGCTGTCTGGCAAACCACTTGCGATGGACGTGGAAGTAGTTGCGGCCGCTGCTATTTATTTATTTACTATTTATTTTATTTATTTACCAGTATTACAGAAGTATGTACAACAACAAAGTTATTAAAAAAAAAGGCACAAAATTACGGGCTCAGATTGATATAAATCAAAAAACTTGAAGGTCAATTGACTAAACGATGGGCCACTGTGTAAACAAGGATGGGCCACGGGCAAGGATGGGACAAACCAAGTGGTTTGCCAGACAGCAATGAGCCTCGCGCGATTGTATAAACAGCAAGTGATCGTGGCCTACAGTTGGCAATGGCGAGCACAGAGCATATAAATAAGAGACGGGACCTCCCTATATGCTTTTGTAATGAGTTTAGCCCCGTTAGCAATACCAACCAATAGAGCAAAAATGCAATGTCAAAAGTGCTACCAACATAACAACTTGTCTGTGCATTAGGGACGTCCACTTACATTGGTACTACATTTATCGATATCGATAAATTTTCATCCAGGGGCTCCGCAGTTAGCCTAATAAAATTAATAAAAATCAATGTTTTCAATAAAACGACAAATGAAATTAGTATTTTATTATTGATTATCAAATCACAATAATTGTGGTCAAGGTCTATTGAATTTATTTCAGCAGCTATTTGGTTTTTCCTTAGAGGTGTCCAATCTGAGCGAACTTCATCAATCGGTGGTTTGGATTCAGGTGCTGAAATCGTCAAAAAAAGTTAAGTTGAGTCGTTATTGATTATTAATTTGTTGGTAAACTATGCTACTTACCGGGATAGTTCTGATAAATATGCTGAGATTCCAGGCCACAATAATTGTGGTCAAACCCTACTGGACCAATAGCAACAGCTGATATTTTGGCTGCTGTACAAGGTGCTGAAAATGATAACACTTTGTAATTTATCAAAGTAAACAAACTCTAGTTACAAAAACCTTCAGCAATACATGAAAAGTCTACGTACCAGAGTTGTTTTGTGAAGCTCGACAACTAATAGGTTTTTGTATAGCTTAATCTGAAAATAAACAATTGCAAGAATAGTCCGAAAAAAAATAGTTTGTTCCTGTTTACCACATAACTGCATAATTGACTATGTATCTATCAAATACATTTTTATAAAAAAATATTTTAAGTTAAAAATGAGTAAAAAAAATATTTTAGTAATTCCAATCACTAACCAGTTTCAAGTGATGCGACGTGGCTACGTGGTAAGGAAACTCAGCTAGTAAGTAATCAGGAAGAGGAGGCGCATTTATAAGTAGAGAAGATACAGCCCTGTAAAAAAATGTTTATCAAAGTATGTCATTTACGTATTAAGACGTAATAATAATATTGCGTTCTAAATGACGGAACAAAATATATTCAAATGTTCGACGTAAAGCAAGGCGTATTTTGTGTTTTATTACATAATTATTCATGAAATGTAGTAAGTGTTACATTATAAGTTTATAACACAACTCACCATTTCTTTAATCGGCTTCCTTTTAAAATAGTTGTAAAAATCTTTCGGCCGGAAATGATCTCTACAAACATATTTATGTTGGTGGAGTTTTTCGATGGGGATATACGATATAAGATCTTCCACAATTTTCACCCATTGTCTGCATCTAAAAAAAAACAACATTCAATGCAGCCACTAATAGTGCATCGTTGAAACATTGTTATGGCTTACAGCAATTCACCCGTCATACACTGAGTAGTAATTCTGACCAAGGTACTTATCAGATATTTTTTTATCGATATTGAATATGTGTATGGCACATCACTATGACATTGAAACATCTGAGTATTTTTCTCATAGTATATTAATTACGTTATTTAACATAATTTATGATCTTGCTCTTGTGCAAGATGACAAAAACTGTAGCCAGAAATACTTACCGGTCTTCATCCCTAGGAAATTTACCCATAAACTTTCTTTTGGTACCCTTTGACCGGCTGCATTTTACAAATGGCACAAGTTCGACACCATCCGATCAATGCCATTATTAAAAGAAAATCACTAAACACTGTACAACAAGATACACACAGCTAGATATTGAACAAACTTAAAACACAAAAATTTTAACTAGAAAACGTTCTAATATGTGCCGCTTTCCGCCATATTTGTTATGTTTTCAGTTTGACATTGACAGCAAAGAAAGAGTAAGTAGTATTAAAGAGTGAGACAAAAATATGTCCGCCATTAAAACGGGGCTAAATGCGAACAAAAATTTCAAAGTTCCTACTTGCGCTAGGCTGATGGCGAGCAGTGGGCCAGCATGGGCCATTGTGTACTGCGGGCTCACACAATGGCCTGTGATGGGCCATGCTTTACCATTCACAACTTCACAACTGTAGGCCACGATCCGTACAGTTGGCAATGGCGAGCAGTGGGCCAGTATGGGCCAATGTGTACTGCGGCCTTTACATGACAATGACAGTAACTAACCTGTGGTGATTTGGTGACAGCAGTGACAGAAGCTCTATGAAAATATTTTGTGCGCGAAAATTTGACAAAAGCAAAATAAACGATAAAACGTAGATAAAGTAAAAAGTTTTCGTTTGTTTTTGTTTGCGATCATAGCGTAGAGGGAGTAACTCTATCTACGGATCATAGTCTTGGTGGTCTTGTCTAACTAAAAAGTGACATCACAAATTAAGTGACAATCAGTGCAGTGAGCAGTGAGTAGGTACCTACATAAAGCACAGTTGAAAAGTTTACCACACAGATGTTTACAATCGTAGTTCTCAGTTCTCAGATGATGAAATGATTACGTATTTATTTATTCAGTTAGACGAAAGCTCAATGGTAAGTAATTCATGAACCCATATTCAAATTCTGCAGGTAATTGTGTCTAAATAGCTATCTAGGAAGTTGTAAAACTTCTTTGATCTACTATTAAAATTCTAGACTATTGCAAACATAATTCTAAGGGATTTAAGAAATATAGTTTCTGACTAATGATCTTAAAATAAATGGTTTGCTCTATAATTTTAGGCATAATAACTGTCAAGAAGTTCTCTTCCAACTTGGTACTCATAACTTGAAAAAAAAACATCTTTTATGGACCTGGGTCTGCCATATCCGGATCTTGATGCAATACCACTGAACTGTCTAGACATGAAACTTGGGTGAAATTAAGCATAACATTTTAAGACTACTTTCTCAGGTTACAATATCAACCCTTGTATGTCCCCACTGCTAGGGCAAGGGTCTCTTCCTGCGTCGCAGGATGGTCAGGCCATACTCTACCATGGTGGCCATGTCCGGGTTGGTGGAGGATGTGGCGGGCTTTACTGTCAGAAGTTATCAAGCCGCCACTAAGACCTCTGACATGGTTTAACAACTGCCATTACATGACAGCTGCCACCACTGGCTTAATGTGCCTTGCGAAGCACGGAAGTGCTCAGAAAAAAGCCCCCAGTGGTAATCACGGGATGGCCATCCATCCAGCACCTAACAATCAATCACAGGTTTCGACTAGGCCACGAGAACTTCTCAGATTAAAATTTAATAAGAATTTTAAGCTCTGTAGTGAACACCATATATCTCAAAGTTATTTATTCATATATAGTGACAGTGAATTTGTAGTCGCAATACCACACGCTAACAGTGAAGGAAAACATCGTGAGGAAACCCGCGGCTTGTTTGGCTTCGCACGTATTGACTAGTCTTTCCTGTGGGCTAGGCCGACTAAGCTGTCAGGGTGGTATAGGTGCTGGGCAAGCCTACACCATCTATAAAACCATGTCTCAGGCACTGCAGCGTCGGAGTGGACCCTTCACCCATCTGGTGTGGGTGAGGATGCCACTGGGCGCTGTATAAATCATCTCATTAAGTAGATGCAAAAAGGCCAATATTATTATAGTGACAGATATTATTTTCTAGGCGGTTCAATTTATTGCAGTGTAAATATTAATTTGTGCTGCAAACTGCAAAGTAGCATTGTTTTTGATTTGTTAATTTTAAAGTGATTTAGGTACAAACACTAATATTATGGGGCGGAAAAAGTTGAGGAATAGTCAGTGATTTCTTTTCTGATATTTTGTTTTTGTAATTGAGAGAGATTGAACATACATATAGGTATTTATTCTCTTATATTCACAAAAAGTCTAATAGTACGTAAGTTACACATGATGTACAAATATGCACACATACTGAGAGTGTCGTAAAGCACGAATAACTTTACAAGTGTTTCTTCAATGTACAATATAACTACTCCCAACGAGCAATACTTTAAAAATTTCAACATTTTAATTCTCTTTTTCATACTAAGTAATACATTCTAATAATATTTATTGTAGTATGCCAAAGAACCGATGGTCGATCGGGTGCGAAGGCTATTGAGTGGAGACCACGACCTGGCAAATGTTCACCAGGGTGCCAATTCTCACTTCATTCGCAAATAAGTCGTATATGACTCTAAGGCTTGTGACTTGGAATTCTACGTAAAAAGTCGAGCGACAGCCAAAATCTGTATTCTGAACGCCATGCTTATTTGAATTCGAATGAGAAAATAAACGTCTAATGACTGTGTCGAATTGTCTTATGTTATTTGTATACAACAAATGTCTTCAAAGCCTTCCAATATTTTGCGTCTACGCTTTCAATTCGCATGGGCGAGAATCGGCCCCAGGGCCTAGATTCTGCTAAGGCATTGTGGTACAATGACAATTGCATGAATATGGCGATTTAGTTTCGTTGCTGCTTCAAATCTCCGCCCACATACATCGAACTTTAAAGGCGTCAATGGTATGATAAAACACCCCACGTGACATGACCATGTATCTGTCATGGTACTACCTATGTACTACCTACCTACCCATGGAGACCTACGAACTGAGGCAGTTAGTTTGCTGGCAGTTGGTGGATTAGAATGGCCGAAGATAGGAGGAATTGGTGTGCCTTGAGGCCTATGTCCAGGAGTTGCCAAGTGCTGATTGATTGAACATCTTGAAATTGATGATGAATAAGAAAAAATTTAAAATTCAAAAGTTTTGCTCCATGATGGCTGTCAAATTATAGATAGGTACCAGAAGAAACTATTTTTATGTTTTCCGTTCCGTATAACACACAATTTGTCGCGACAATAATTATATATAATCTAGGTGGACCTGATTTGCATTCACTATTAAAGTTAGTACAATGTCAGGCAAAATAGGACTTTTGAAGGATCAACTATATGGCAGATTTGATCATAATAGCAATTTCATTCAATTCTCGATAAGTATCCATATTTTATGCCTGGCGTTAATTGTTCTTCATTCTTAACCGATTGAGGGGTAACTAGGCGCTCAATAACTTTTGTTGTATAAGTTAGCAAAAAAACTAGCGTGTTCTCGAAATTTTGTAGGTATTAAATCAAAATTTTGGCGATAGGAAAAAACTGGTAAAACCTAAATTGTTCATTATTCTGGTTAAATAGTGATGGTGGATCCGATCTAGTACAATTTTGATAGTTTTTTTGTATTGATAATCCAGTTTAAATTGTTTTAAATCAAGATTTACGAGCTTCTGCAAGTGGCTCTAAGTATATCCTCTTAATTGGCTTAAAATGTGTAAATTAACACCGTGTATAATGTGAATCTGCAGTTAGTACCTATATATTTGAATGCGTATTCGTCTCATGTTTTTTTATGGTGTTAATATAAGTGAGTATGTATTATCAATTCAATGGTATTATATAATGATGTTTTTTTTTAGGTTTTGTCAAAAAATATTTGAAAGATTTAATGAAACTAAATAATTAATATAGTTAACGTTCTCGCATTACTTGTAGACAATTGCTTCAGTAAATTGATTAAGTATGTTAACTTCGGGATTTTAAGAAGCCTATTTCATACTGTCTTAGCCTACGATGGTAAAAAGTGAATATTAGGTACACACACATAATGTATGATGAGTATGAAGAAATTAATATTTTACTATACGATATATCTAAATCTCTGTTAAATATTCATCCAACCATAGTAGTCCTAGCAGCTATGGCACTTTTTTTACCCGGAAAGCTGCATTTAGTGATGAAAGCAACCCGTTTTACACGGTGATAGTAGGGACACAGTTGCTACGACGCGAGGGCAATGACCCCGCTTTTTCAGCACACGTAAACCTAAATATTTTCTAAACTATTGAAGATTATTTTATTTTTATTTAATGCGGTATTAAATTTCTAACAATATGAGTTGTAAAAAACATAGCTACCGTCTTCATACAATTTTTTTGCATGATTGAGTGAAAACTGAAAATATACAAAAAAAATGTTACAAAACGTAAGATTTTCGACAGTTGTTATGATGTTTTATTTTCATATTATTTTTTTAATGATACACTAAGTAATTCCCTTTCGATTAAGTTATTAATCATTGAAATCGGTTCATCGGTTAGCGTGTCAGAATTTGTCAGTGTTTTTCAAAGAAGTGGCACCCTCTCTGTTCCTAAGGGGTGAAACTTGTGCTGCTGCGGGTCAAATCGCTTGTTTGTCCCTTCTATCACTGTGCAAAACAGCTTGCTTTCATTATAAAATGCAGCTTTTTTTCATAGCTGCTAGGACTATAGTCCTACCTAATCTGTATAGGCAGATAGGTCTGTAAATTAACTAAGGAGTAAGGATAATTTATTACATATTATGCCAGTCTCTCTTCTCTTGCTTAAAATATAGCTAACTTAAGTTATTAACAGATAGATAATTTAGTTTATCAGTTTTAAATAAAACTTAATATAACTAACAATGTAGATAACCAAGAAAGTACTCGTATTAACAAATAAAACTTAGGTTTTATTTCATTTTTACATTTATTTGATTCTATGGCATGAACCGTAAAATAGCTAACTGTTTTTGATTTAATCATAGATTGCAACTACCCACCCAAAGGAGAACTTGCATAAAAAGTAAAAATATACAGGATAAATAAAAATTAAATCTCAAAGATTTTTTCTACCACTAGTAAGTACTTTTCATAATAATTTTCTGTCGGAGAGTAACTTCAGACACGCGATGTAGCCGAATGAAACTGTTCGTCACAAGGCTTCTGACGCCTTAAAATAGCTATAAAATGCGAAAATCAAGTATTTATTAATATTTAAATACTGTAACTTATGTGTTTTCGCCCTTATCGGTATACGTATAGCTTAAATTTCGAAACTATATCTAACATTCTTTTGTTATTGGAGCAACTTAATTTTTAAAGAATTGTAAAATTTCTGAAAAATATTTTATTGGCATTAAAAACAATATATCGTCTATGTCCTATATGTTTAAATACAATGTCAACCCAATGTAATTTTGAAGCAAGTTCTCCAATAATAGACATAATTTTGTTTTGAAAATGTAATATTTAATGTAAATACTACATACACTTTAAACAATATTTATTTAAAACCAAACATACTTTTAGAATATTCAGGTAGGTATACTTACGTACTTAGCACAATTTTCATCCTCACGAGATGTTTTACAATACATCGATTAAAAGTTTGGCAAAAATAGTATAGTCCATTTATATGCAATTTATCTTATCTTACATGAATTACAATAATGTACAAAATGGACAAAGATTACGCACCTAATTTTCGTTAAATGACAATTGGCAACAAGTAATATTTTGGCACATACAATGAGCTGACAACACGAAACATACAATTATTTAATTAGGCCATTAAACCTAGTAATTATACCCATATTATAGCAATAAAATTTCACACAAAAGCGAAACTTAACCCAAGTACACTAACCATACGTTTTAGGTGCTTCTCATAGGTACAGTGCTACACAAGAAATAAGCCTCGCGGATGTACCTGCGCAGATGAACAAATTTTGGATATGTGGCAAGTTGATCGACCAATCAGATAGTTTTATTTTATGGCAGGCCGCGCGCCTTTGTTCCTATTGATTGAATCAACGTCATCGATGCAGAGTGCTTAGTGCGAGTTTGACAGATCTAATCGAATAACTTTACTATCGCGTTCATCGAGCATTGAGTAGTGAGTATGAGTAAGTTAACCGTTCGAACTGGCAAAACGCTGTCACAGTACAACTGGCACTCGCGTTTATTCGTGTTTTGGCTGGTAAACGTGTTCACTTCTCAACGTTAACCTTTACAACTCGCACTCAACAATTTTAATTTCCATATTTGTCGCTAGGTGGCGCTTCCTCGATGCCATAGAAATATGAGTTTAGGTTAACGCGATCGAGTAGTTAAAAAAACCGGCCAAGTGCGAGTCAGACTCGCGCACCGAGGGTTCCGTACAAACCTGTATTATAGACCTGAGTATTTGGTATGAATTTCAATTTAATACCTCTACGCGTTTATGAGGAAATGGGTAGTAAGTTTAAAATTATTAAAAAAAAATATATTATGTGATATAACTAAAAATTTATGGTTTTCGTAATTTTTCCTTTATCTATGCTATAAGACGTTGCTTCGTACCAAATTTCAAGATTCTGAGTTCACGGGAAGCACCCTGTAGGTTTTGATTCCCTTGCAAGTGTCGAAAATTTGCGGCATAAACGGCTGTATCTTTTGATTGCGTTGGCTTAGAAGTTTGATTTTTTCACAGCTTCAAGGGACAGTAGACCTGAGTAATTGATATAAATTTCAGCTTCATACCTCCACGCGTTCCTGAGAAAAAGGGTCTTGACAGACGGACGGACGGACAGACGGACAACAAAGTGATCCTATAAGGGTTCCGTTTTTTCCTTTTGAGGTACGGAACCCTAAAAACTAAGCACTCTGGTGACTATTAGTTTGGCAATATTAGCGTGAGCGAAATAGGTAGCGCTACTGCGGCAATCAATTCTGCACCTTAACCGTATCGGTTAAAGATCATGTTGAATGTACTTATAGCTTCGGGTACTTTCGTTACACTTCTTCCTAGTCTGCGCGAACGTAGATTCCCGAAGGGACTTTTATGATGTGGAGTACTGTACTATAGATCGAGTCACCTGAGTTGCTATAATTAAGGCTTAAGGTCTATTCTGACGGACCACGCGACCACAACTCGTCAGCTTCAAAAATGTTGCCGAGCGAGAAAAAAGTACGACAACGTTGTAGCTACAGTTAGTGTAGTGTAGTTTTAGCTAGATTCTTTAATGCACACCAGTAATTTTCAGAGATGGGGTACTTAACTTGTTGTTGTTTTTATTATTTTTGTCATTTAAATCTGTATACAATGAAATTTTGATAATAATTGTAATGTGTAGTATATTGTAATCAATTTATTTGCTCTATATTTAATCAATTTTAATTTGTCATTGAAGTGCAACATTTTAATTATATATATTTTTTGATGTAATGGCGAATATTATGTAATATCAATTTAATTACTAAAAGGGCTGAAAACCAGCGCCGAGACTACGCATGCAGTCACGGCAATAAAGCTGAGCCCATTCCTTTTTACCACAAACATGTGAATGAGACAATAATTATTATTTATTATTTTTTGTGTGGTAAATAAAACTTTTTTTACTTTCACTTAATATCTACAACTCTTCTTAATATTATACAATCGGGCGGTCAGATCGCTAAAAGCGATGTCTTCCAGACATCCTCACATTCAATATTTACATGAACCTTGTGTGATCTTTCAAGCAAACGCAACTTTCATCAACTTTTCTCGACATTTTTAAAAACCTATTTAGAGGCTAAAAATTCCACCCATGCCGGGACGCGAACCATTTTCGCACTTAGCCTCATAGTCGGGCCATTGTACGTAGCAAATGCTAAGGTTGGTAAATACCTCAGACACTAGGTTTCCTCACGATGTGTCCTTTACCATTAGCTAGTGATATTGTTACTATAACGTCACAAATCTAGGTACGTAACTTAGAAAAAAAAGTTACATGCCGGAATACGAACCCATGATCTCCCGAATGAGAAGCCTTTCTACCGCTGCCCTACACCGCTCTACATTCTTGTCGTTGTCGTGGGGTTGTCACGCGGTCCGTCTGAACAGACCATTACAGGAACTATACCAGCGAGTGCAAGGGTCACTTCACTTCCTACTTTCCGGTAAGCATTAGGTATGAAGTACTTTATGGTGTATGAGTCATTAGTTAACTTTTGATATAAGTCGGCGGGACACCTGACGAGGCGGGAAGACAGTAGTTGGCCAAGCACATAATTGTGGACGAGAGCAGGCCTCAGAGTCTAGTACTTACATAGTTTTTCAATAGAATGATATAAACACGACAACGTTTGTCATTTGCCTCAATTAGGTCTACGAAGCAATAGCAGTACAATGTCACTCCATTGGTATAACCCGCGCAAATTACATAGGCAGCTCTCGCGAAGAAGATCGACTCGAACGAGGAGCGGACTTAAGTAGCACGGGTTATGCTATTGCAATGCGATATGACTCTATTGAACAACTATGCATTTTAGAGACTCACGCCCCAGGTCGACGGTCAGTGGGCAGCCCAGCAGCCGATATGACCGGACGATATATTTAAGCCGCGGGAAGGTCCGTGTATGCGGATGGGGGATGCGGCGGAAGGGACGGTGAGACATGCCATATGGGGGAAAATGCATATACCCAGCAGTGGGCGGCGATGGGCTGATGCCGATGTATAAGTGCGCTGCTCCTGCTTACTTGCTAACGCCTTAGCACCAAACCTAAACATGATTTGTTTCACAGTGCACTCCGTGTTTAGAAACCGAAATTCCACTTTGTGATAACCAGGTTCAATTTGAATTATGATATTGGCACTTTTGCTACTGCAATGGAACGTAGGTTCATACTCACTTTTTTAGTAACTAACTAGCAATGACGGCGACTTCGTAAGCATTAGGTTTCACAAAAGCTAGTATTTCTCTATCTGAATGGAGTACCCTCTTCCGAAATATATGTCTTTATTATAATCTGTTCAGCGACTAAGGTAAAGGTAACAGACAGAATTTCCTTCGCATTTATTCTCAGTTAGTACTGATTATGTCGTAGTCATCTGGTTTAATTAGCCCGACAACTAGATGGCTAGGAAGTTTATTGAACGGCACAATTCAATTGGTTCAACTTTTCTTTCGCGCATTAAATACCGCTTATAACTTTAACTAGGTATTTGGTAGGTCGAAATCTATCCGCGTAATATGCCTCTGGCTATTCGGGCATAAGCTACTTGAACTGGTTTGAATTTCTTTGCTTTTTGCAACCAAACGCCGCCGAACCACAATTTCCTAGTCATCTAGATGGCAGGTTGATTTAACCAGTTGGCTGCTACAGTTACGTCGTGTGCAGTTTCGACGCGCTTATACTGGTGGTCGCCGCTATGTGTGCATAACGGTGGTGCGGCGCGTGTAGCCGCGTCTCGCTGGACCTCCGGCACCCTGGGCTTCCGCTTCTTCGCACTCCCGCCTCACACGGTCTATTATGGAGGCCACCAGCTGTTCCTCGCGTGAACGCCGCTCGTCCCAGTCCGCTTTGGTGAGCAGAGGTTCAAGATCTGTGAAGCCATGAGACACGAAGTGCTTTGTATTAGTGCCTGCGTTTAGCCATTTTTTGATACTACCCTATTTTGCCTCTACTGCCGCTTTAGTCTAACCTACCCATATCACGTCTGATTACCATGTCGGTAGTGGGTTTTATTGCCACTGAGTGCAGTACATTTGTGCACGTGGCCTCAGTCAAAGAATATTTCAATGTTTGTGTTGTCCTTGCTTATTTTCTATAGAACAGGGTATCGTACTTTAGGACCAGGACAAGAGATTGTGTCGCGTGGAAGTTATTATTACCATTGTATTTTTCTTGTCGCATTTAGTAGGGCTCCCTATCGTCTTCCTCATACGCTATATTATAAACCCTACACTTATCGAATTACTTTTATTGGTCAAAAAGGTGGTTCAGCTATCTCTGAATCTGCCTTTTTAAAACTAGCCCAGTATAAGTGGGCGATTTTGCTTCAATATCCATTATAATTATATGAAATCTAGACACCCACAGCTTGCCCTGTGTATACTTACTTCTATTACTTCTGAAAGGTCTCCTCGTTTCAATGCCCGAAGTCTGTTTTATCGTGGTGGTTGTCATATTTGGCAACTCCTGCGCTGTTGAATGTTCTAGATCTGAGTTTTGTTTTTCCTCTTTTAGCCGCATCTGCGTCGCTTCTTGCGCGGACGCCTCGGCTTGTGTGTTTGTTAGCACAGGATTTGCATCCGATAACAATTCACTATGTCTGCTAGCTAAGTGACCAATGTAGCCTGAAATGTACAGGAAGATCATAAAGTTTATTGTCCCGTACATACCTAGTTTAAATAATTTAATCCCCTGTTTCTTGTACACTAAGAACCTGATAATCTACTGCTCAGAGCTGTTAGGTAGCCAAAATACTTATAAAACGCAACAACAAATCGACCAGCTGTTATCAGTAGATTAACAGATTCTCAAAGTACGAGAAACTTGGGAAAATAAATCTGTCACCAATTTGTTTGTTAGCCTGTTTCTGATTCTTCCTCTAAAAACCACTGTTCAAGAAGTTCTGAATCTCTAGAGACTAAATTGATAGTGAGATGGCAAAAAAACATGCACCAAATTGAAGTAAGCGTTGATTTTCTTTTAGTAAAATATTGTGTTTAACGATGGGTTTACCCTCTCGCTTCCAAAGCTGCTTACCTTTTCTACTTTTGAAGAATACCAAACATTGGTCGCACTGGAATAGCGGGGTCGGATTCAGCGGAGGTACCACATGCAGCTTGTACTTATGCCTGTACCAGTGAGTCCGGCTCTGCAGTATCTCTCCGCAGAGCTTGCAGACCACACTCCCGTCGCTCCTCGTCAGGTACTCCATGAAATCGTGCCTTGGTTTCGACTCTTGTTCGTGATCCCCGGTTTCGTTATCAGTTTTGGCATCGGAATCGTCGATTTCATGCTTCGCTATGAAATGTATACCAGTAGTGTTTGATTCGGAATTAGCTTTGCTTAAATCTGATTGCTCGTCGTTGTATTCGCGCTTTATGGTAGTGTCAGTGCTCGATTCTGAGAGTACTTCTAATGTTATTATAGGCGTCGTGGTGTCGTCGACCTCGCCGTCGCTGGTGAACATTGGCTCTGAAATATTTGAATTTTCACATTTATTTAGAAAAAGCTTAACGATGCTTTTACCATATTGGGTGCTTAGTGAGGGGCCACACGGGCGTTGCGTTAGCGCTTCGCCGACTGAGCGGTGACATTCCGTAGTACTACGTATAAAATCTGAACGATATGCCACACGATGCGTTGATATGACGGACGGCGACGTAACACACACGGAGAGGGGTGGGGAAGAGAACTGCGTTGAAACGACGGAGCGGCAGCGCAGTATTTATGTGGTTTATATGACGACAGCCGCAGCCGCACGTGTGGCATCGCTCTTAGAGAGGTACCACTCGGGCGTTATCTTTGAGCCATGTTAGTGCTGCATCGACTGAGCGTTGACGCTCCGTCGTTCTACATATAAGTCTGAAGCCGGGTCCAGACGCGTGTAACAGATAACGTTATCTAAGGGGTAATGCAACGCGAATCGTATGTGCAGACGGCACTACGAGCGTTGGATGTAATGCTCCTAGTGCGTCCACACGTAGGATTCGTGTTACATTACACGTATTACATTGCACAGTACATACATGCATCTGGACCCGGCTTGAACGACATGCCACACGATGCGCTGAAATTTCGGACGGCGGCGACGCATCGCACAAAAACAGGAGGGATACTATTCGGGGAAGGGAGCTGCGTTGAAACGACGGAGCGACACAGCGCAATATTTATGTGGTTTGAATGAAGATAGCTGCAGCGCTCGTGTGTTGAATCGTTGTTACCTGCGTTGAAATCCTTTCGTTGCGACGACCAGCACAGCCACAACGCCCGTGTAGCATCGCTCTTACGCTGTTATTAAAAATGTACCTATGAAATGTTTTATCTTCGCAATGCGACGCTGGCGGGCGTCAGCAGCGGCGCGAGACGCAGGCCATAATGTTTATTTGGCATACATACCTATGTTTACTTGTATATGCTTGTATGGTCGACAACGATGACCGCTCTCAGTGTAGGAGCAAATTAAGTCTTATACTCCGAAACCTAGACAGTTAGAAACTTTGTAGACTTTTAGTCCGGATTTACTTACGGGTGTTGTTATATCGGAAAAGTCCTTTTCCGATATAACAACACCCGTAAGTAAATCCGGACCAAAAGTCTACAATGTGTTGTGCTTACGAAAGTTTTAGTTAGAAACTTGGCAAACAAACTATGTTAATAAAAAAGAACCTTCAATCGGCTATACCATATCACAGAGTATCGTAGTTTATTGTGTAGATCCATAGATATTTACAGGGCCGGATCTACCTAAGGGCTGCTTGGGCTGCAGCCCAGGGCCCCGAGGTTACAAGAGGCCCCCGGATCCCGCTAAACACAGTAGGCGATAATTTGAATTTAACCTGTCAATTTCTTTTACTAATTCATAATAAATAAATAAAATTATTTTTGTTAAGCACCGTATGGTGCCCTACCTTTCTGTTTTAATAATAGGTTAATTATTTATTTATAAATCCGTGTTTATTTGATAATATTTTCAAGACAACTTTTACAAGAACAGACAGCGAACTAAATTTAAAAACTGACACAAGTAAAAAAAGACAATAATATGTACAAAAAGTCAAAACAATAAAAAAAGGTCTGTCGCCAACAATTTTATTGTTTTTTTTTATATTATTATATGTATATATATATATCACTATTTTGATTTCTCTCTCACCCAAAAGTTGCCTGGAAGAGATTGCTACCACAACAATAAGGTCGCCTTTTGTACTACTACTACTTGGGTAGATTTAATGAATATTTATGTTTTTTTGTGCAATAAAGAATATATAATAATAATATATGATTATAGAAACAGTTTTTTCACATGGCTATTAGTTGAGTACCTAGATAGGCCCCTAAGTAGTTTCAGCCCAGGGCCCCACAAACTCAAGCTCCGCCCCTGGCTATTTACAATGGATGTTATTATTATCATCGTCTCCATAAACTTCGGAACTTCACGGGTGTTCACTTAAGAACTACACATTGTTTAAAATGCGCAATTCTTGAAACATGTCCGTTAGAGTTAGTTTTTTAAAAATAAGAAATAACATTTTACTGGTTTTTTATTTATAAGTGAGATAATGCTTGAAATCGTGGTTTAAATTAAAAATGGACATTCGTTAATGAAGAAAATTCAATTTAGGTATCTACTGAAGGCTGCGAAGTTGGTAGTGTCATAGTGTGCGAATTTATACCTAACATATAAAAATCTCGTGTTTGTTACGGCACTCCTATAAAACGGCTTCACCGATTTAATAATTTATTTTGGGTATATTTTGTAGGTCTTAGAATGGGCCGTCATAGCCTAATTATTATGGCAAAACAACATTTGCCGGAATTGTATCAAACTAAGATTGGAATGACGTCGTCTTTAAACAATAGAAAACTTAGGAAACCCGAGAAAAAAATTAAACAATTAAATTTTTTTTTAACATAAAATATTTTTAACAGTTTATTTTTTTTAATAAAACATTTTAATGTTTTTAAAGGTGTGCGAAGTATTCAGCTACTGTATTAGAGTTTATAGACCAATAGCTAATTATAATGGTAAGCAAGGCGTTGATGCAAATTGCCCAAATCTGATATACCTACTCTAATATTCAAATAAAAAAAATCTGGTATGAATTTAAGTTTTTACACGAATTCCAAAAGTTTTCAAATAAGGACGGGCGTAGACGTCTAAAAAACATTTATTATGATATAACTGAAATATGAATAACTAAACTTCTGGCGGAGCCGGGTCTTAAAGGCGTAACCTTCAAGTTGTGACGTCATAGTCGCCGATTTTATGGCGCGTCTTCAATGATTTTTGCAAGATCTCCATTAGCATGTTTCAAGAATTGCGCATTTTCGAAATAACTACACGACATTACATAATCACGCCCTTATCTCAGAGGGGTAGACAGAGACCAGGATTACCCACTTGCAACGATCCATTGTGACAGACCGCTTATGGTTCATCAACATTAGTATTTCTTAATAATTATTCGCGATGCTCGCAAGTTATACATCAAACTGGTCTAATCGGAATCGTCGGGAATTAAGGTAATTAGGTACGTTATACGTAATAAATGATCATCAACATTAATTACTTCTTGTATGCACGCACGCCGGTTTCGCGTACCTTTAACCTTCCCCATTCAAATACATCCCGTATATGGTCGAAGTAGGTCCCCCTGTGACGTCACTTAGATGTTACCTTCTATAGAATAATAATGAGTGGTCCGACCTCTGAAAGAAAACTTTAAATTGGAAGCCCTCTCTGGGTAACCGGAGAAATTATAGAGTCTTTGCACTTTATTTTTTTATTTGGATTACTCGTATTGTTACACATTTTTCATAGTTTTAAGCCCTATGGTAAATCATCTTTATTATATTATTAAAAAAACAAACTACTTTTGCCTTGTTATACATAACAAAATAAACTTTCACTTCTTCCATGTAGAATTGTTGTTAAAGCTTTGATTTTTGCTACAGTACAATAGACATTATCAATTATTTTGTTAAACATTATAAAAGATACTTTACGTAGGTAATATTAAACTTTATTGATAGACTTTCGGAAAAAAATAAACGTATTTATAATCTACCAGAAATTATCTAGATAATGATTTACATGTTTGGCTCACATACGTTAGGCACATGTATGTAAAATTAACAAAGCTATTTCTGAAAATTAAGTAGACAGAATTTTGTGAATTGGAAAGATATTTATATAATTACATAATACCCTTCTTAGGAAAATCAGAGGTAAGGAAGATCGTGATAGTCAGTCCCGTGAGAATAAGATCTGGTCATAAAAGTTTGCCTAGGTAAATTATACCTACCTACATCTATAAAATATTAAACAATTAACGCTGATTATATATAACTTCATAATTGCACTCTAAATACAAAAGAAGCTAGGTAGCATGTTACTATTGAAGTTTAGGTACTGTTATAAAATATCAATAAAAAATTAATATGTAACTATATAGGGTTATTTTTAACACAGTGCAAAGCTTACGGACGTCGTTTATATATAAATCGTCTATCATAGTGTCATTTAAAGGCCTAACTTCCAGTTTTTAAGTAGGACGACATTTTACCAGAAAGTCTGTATTAAAAAACCTATTTAGAGGCTAAAAATTCCACCCATGCCGGGATTCGAACCTGCGACCTCTGGCTATCCGTGCCGTGTTTTTTTTTTAATTAAAATTGTGTGTTAATCTTATATATTCTCATGATATTAATCAATGAAGATCTCTTATAACTTAAGTAACTTAAGGTGACGAGTTTCCGATTTGCACGTACTTAAAAATAACCCTCTGTAAGTATAATTATATGGGACGTAAATTAAGAACAAAGAAAAATCTATGCCGCCTTGCAGCTAGAGTTGAAAAAAAAGTAAAGAAAGAATCATAAAAATCAACAATGAATATGAAGCCAACTAAGTTAGCACTAATATCACAAAATAAAATACTACAAAAATAAAGACAAAAAATGAAATAACGAAAGTTTCCAATCTTGCAAAAGATTATTGTAGGTATGTAACGGTTTTAATAATGTTAAATTTAATATTTGTTTTTATCATTTTCATAATGATAGAAAGTGTGTCAAGTTTAGCAAATAGACTAACAAGTAAAATACTCATGGGATAAGTTGTCAGCTAATAACTTAATGATTTAAAAGTCTTTAGTTTTTAAATGTTCTAAAACATTTAACTGCAGAATATTTTTGTGCGAGTAACTGGCGCAGATATACTTACATAAAATCACACAGTGTTTGTTAATACCTTCACGGCGGATAATAACTCTAAAAATAATAATATGTACTCTTAATTATATACACGAACGTATGCTAGTCTAAAAACTCTTCTTAATAAATTTAACATAATCTAAGTTAATAAACTGTTTCAGTAAGGTTGTGCGCTAAATCTTAGAATACAGAAACACAATTTATAACGACCAGTACTATAAAATCTTACATGTTAACATTAAGGTCTGCTTACTCCTTAGGCCATAAAATTCTTATATAGGTAGGTAAACTTCTCAAACGTGAACTTACATAATAATTGGAGATTAGTCTTTACACTAGGTAATATAAAATATTTTGCCTTATAATTGGAAGAACTCTGATTTATTGTTTCGGTCCTAGCGGAACTAGAACATTTTGTTAACTTCTAAAAGGGTCAAGGAAATAATCAAGAGTAAGGAAATGTTTCTTAAAGTAAATAATTAAACAGAACTAAATCAAATTATGTGCTATGGCACTTCTAAGTGTCGCTACTTCACTTTTAATTATATAACATCAAAATGAATCAATGTTTAACGACATTGGAATATTATGGTATGTCATGCATGTCGTATTTAAGAACACTTCAACACACAAAACACACATTGTAATAGAAAATAAACAATGTGTCCAGTAAATAACAGTAACTTAGTAACGTATGAAGGTAAACTTTTACTCCTATCTAGCTCGATATAACATCTAATAATGTGCATAATATTTATTTGGCGTATGCACCCATGATTATGGATAGTATACTTATTAAAGAAATCAATAACAAAGTATTGCATAATTATACGGGAAGGCACATCTCCACAGCACCTACTTAATCTTATGATATTTTAATTGCATATTTATTGCGTAACTGGCCTCGATATTGTGAATTACACATTATTCTCTAAAATTTGCACAACCATTCTTTGCAAAGACACCTATTTACTTATTGTCCCTGTGTAACAAACTCGAACGAGTAAATGCATAACAGTATCAATGGAAATTGTAAATATGTTTTTAATTACGACAAGTAACACGAACGACCTTCTTTGCTTGAACGCATTCAGGTATATTAAAATTTAACTCCAAAAATAGAACAAATACTTTCATGTAAATTCCTTCTACACCCCACTAAACATTAACGTGAACATTTTAAAATTAAGGCGTTTCCTAAAGGCACAATTTACGAAGTTTCTTCTTGCACAACAAGTCCTCAATACTTATATTCTTTCGCGTAACCTTAGTTACACTTGCGTCGGATCTGGCGAAGAGTGAGAAGGCGTGGAGCCGTGTGGTGATCCCATCGCCTCTAACTTCAGCCCCGGAGGCAGCTGGGCCTCCATGCCTGGTATCAAATAGAATGCATTAGGCGGGTAGACACAATCTTTTGGCACGTAACAGTCGTGTGTTGTTTTCATGTGGTTTTTCATCTTGTCCGGCCTTGAGAACTCCTTGCAGCACACGGGGCAAGGGAACACCTTTCGCTGCTGACCCTCGTGATAGAGGAACGCATGTCTCTGGAATGAATATTTGTTCTTGAACGTTTTCTGAATGTTTTCTTTAGCGCATTCGGTGCATTGGTAGACTCCCTCGTTTACCGAAGCGTACCGAAATAAGTTGAGACCTCTGACTGACATTTCAGTCAATTGTTCAGCCGGGTCGTTGGACGCTGAGTTTGCTCTTCTCCGAAATCGTCTCCTGGCGGCTGGCCTTTGCATGTTTCCTCCAGATTGTAGCGTGTTATTGTTTATGGAGTCGTTCTGATAATCGCCAGAGTTGGATGTAGTTGGTGTCTGTGTGGCCGGGTTCACTCTTATCTTAACCTCACCGGTGGGCGACGGAGCATATTTTACATCTTTGTGGTCTGAGTCGGGTGTCCCACGTCCTGAAATAAATAACAATGCCTGTTTTAGTTATAGTGCATAAACACGTGAAGAATATATTGAAAGGCGAGTAATTAAGTACACTACAGTAACTTTTACAAAAATATCGTGCAAAATGATAATGGAACAAGAGCATAGATCTACAAATTTAATAACTCACAGCTATACGTGGTTGTGTCTGTGAACAAAAACAATAAAAGAAAGTAATCAAAATAAATTACACTTTATTTGTTCAAAGAATGAAAAATTACATCATGAATTAAAATAAAAACATGTAGTTACATATTATAAAACATACCGTGCAGCGAATGTACAAAAACCCATAAAACGACAAAAGGGCATGTGAACTCAGTGTTCGCTGATGCGAGCACGGCTAGTATTTATTTATATTCTGAGTGAAACCGAACTGAATATTTTGAAAACAACTGTGAAATTGCTACATTCAAAACGGCTTAAACTACATAAATATTCTTAATACCTAACAAATAAATTAAAAAATAATTTAACAAAAAAAGAACATTACCCTATGATATAATAGGACTCAAGTATTTGCATTTGGAACTATTTCGGCAAGTTTTGTAAGTAGATAAAAAAATTAAAAAACATTCGGCTAACTTAAGTAATTAAGATCACGTGAGGTGGGCTCAAGTTTGAAGCAATTTAACATAGATTGTTTTAAAAATTCGAGTTCTCGTAGGTAAAATGTAATTAACCTTTTCAGACCTGACCTTGAAAATAAGAAATCTATTGTTATTTTCAAGATCAGGACTAAGATGGTTACAGGTGGACTATGCTCTGCCTACCTATTAGAAAAAAACAATTAGTTAAGCAACAGAAATGAAGTCATTTTAGCCTCTTCAGGTTCACATGGGGATATTACAAATGAAATTAAATTACCAAAGCAATTTGTACTGATCGAATACTTTTAAACATAAAGTAGCGTAAATTTGAGCAACATAGAAAGCGTGTTAAACATCGTCTAGTACTAAACACACCAACTACAACGCAGAGTAGTGTTTTCATTATGATAACATACCTGGACAGTCCTGTCTTCGTGACTAATAAAGCTTTCTACATTTCAAAATGTTCACTTCCTTGTTAACAACACTAAAATTATATCTAAAACTTAATTTAAAAACTATTCTTTACTAATAACCCGTGTTGTTACTTTGCTACCGTTACATTATTTTATTAGTTAAAATTACTTTTCCTGCAAATCGTTGCTGACAATCACTATGTAAGTATATTGAGTTGAGTTGCCACTACTTTAGGTCCTATCGAACTCTTTAGCTCGGTATCCCCATTATTTCACGTTTAGACAATACACACCAGCATTTTACTAACTATAAGTACATAACACAATGTACATACATCCATTAGGTTAGAATTAGGATCAACAAAAATAGTATAGAAAGAAAAAATCACAATCAACATATATCATAAAATAAAGGAACAAGATCAATAAATAAAGATTAAAGAAAATTGAAACAACAACAAATGAAACTTAACAAACGATAACAGCGATTGAAAAGATTTATCTATATTTTCTGTAACTTTATTTATCTTCTTTAAAGTTTCTAAAAATAGTAATTAACACCTTACAATTGTATTTTATTAACAATGCTATATGTTGTAACTTTCAAATCTAAAATCGTCTAAATATTACTCTTTGCATTTCTATTGTCTATGTGCAGATAACAAAAAAATTGGAGTACGGTTTTTCAAAACATTTGGCTAATGATCCTATACCGTATTGTTGTGTTAATTATAATTAACTAGTATGCAATTTATTCAAAACTTCTATATTGGTTTAAGGAATATATGAAATCTTTAAATACATAAATTGTAACTATATACGTATGAAACAACTTCACAGTGCATGAATAGTCTAAATTATTTCGGAGAAACTTTGCTTATTATTAATATTGTAATATTTAGCGACTGTGCTGTTTTCTAACAGAATAACGCTATTATTATGACTTGCTCAAAAACTATTTCATATAGATTTAATCGATCATTGATAGTCGTCTGTTTATATAGAATATATAATTATTTTTTAATTATAGTGATCTTACATATGATATTTAAATTAGGATTTTTATGTGAAACAAGGGTAAATCATAATTTAAAACAACAATGTCAACAAACTGCTTCCAGGACAATTAACTGACCTCATTATAAATATTACATTTTATGTAACATTCTCTTAAGTATAATTTAGCACCAATCGATGATATACATATTATATAAATAAGCATTTAATTCTTGAAATTACACAAATGATTATCTAAACAAAATATGAATCGTTCTTAAGCTTAATAGCATCTTTTTTAAGAGTATCATTCCTATACGAAAATCATAACAATGAAACAATTCAACTGTTCTTGGTGCTGATAAATATTTTTTTTTTTTTTTAGCTTTTTAAGTATAAAACGTCAAGTTAGTGAAGCTTATAGGCACTGGCTAAATTGACTATCATAAGTTTTTTTTATATCGTGAAACTACTTTAGCCTCACCATTTTAAGTCCAAAATTTCTTTTTAAGTACCTATCATTTTCCGAGATAAATTTTGTATAAAGTTTTATGAAAGTAGGTACAATAAATTCGATTTGATGAATTTTTATACAGTCTTAAGATATTTATCAAGACCCGACAACTTACAATATATACTTTTTTAATGTTTCCAACAGTTATGGATTTTGTGAGAGATGTGTGTCATACCTACGTAGGTATTTTCTGCTACTTGGCTCAGAAGATTTACATCTACACCTAAGGAAGCTGTTAAGTATTTCTCTGAGTGGTGACACAAATAATGGATAAATCTCTTAATTTAGCTAAGTCAATAAAATATATTAACTTATCAATATACAAGTAAAAGGCACACTAATAGGCAAGCGTTTCCAGGACCTACAATTTACTTGAATTGGAAACATGGATTATGGTTCTTGATAGGTAGGTTGTTTAATTGCCGTTTGGATAAATATTTTTGTTACATTTTTTGTTTAAAAAACCATGGTTTCACCAAGAAAACAGTTTTCTAGTAATATGGAAGACTACACTTGTTGCCTCTAAACTACTTTTTTATAAGTACCATCACTTATTGATTATTTAAGGCATTTTCATAACTATTTGAATAGTTTTTATAAATCATCTCATGATTCCATTTATACTTTTCTCTAAGCACCTTGCTGTAATCACTATAATATAAATATATTTTCATAGCTTCGCCCCCTTTGCCGGAAGTGGAGGCTTTTTAAGGGTCGGTTTGTATTGTCCGATCATTAGTAAATATTTGAATTTCTTCTATTTTAATGTCCATTTTATAATAACCATTTTGGGGCTCTGCTTAGGTACTTTAATAAATAAATTCAGGAACTGAAGTCTTTCTACAATATGCTACGCTTTTTCGCTGTTTATGAGATTGAAACTATTTCGGCAATATTGACTAACCATTATTATAACTATTTAAGATGTATGATCTACGTATTTAATTTATTTTATAGTTAAATAATTTAACCAATTAAATCAACATCGATAAACTATTTTTAAATTATTCTTAACAAAATTCTAGAACATAAAATCATAGCCTGTGTTGAGTTTTACTTCAAAGAAGTCCAAGTCTAGGTATATTTACATCTAAAATCACTATCGAAGGCAAGTTTTAATGAAAATGCATTTATACACCACTACGCTAATAGCGTGTTGATTTTTTTTCTTTTTACAAATTCCCCGCTTTGTGAGACATTTATACCACAATATCTGAAAATCATGAGTTTCAGGTAATAATAGGATAAGACTGACAGATCTCCTAAATTCCTCGACGAAATATATCAATCCAATCTTATTTGCAGTCTGAACGCATAATAAGAACATAATGTGCTTAACCAACCGATTGACTGCAGTAAATTATTTGGATTAAATTAAATAAAGCAAATGGCTTTAAGGACGAATTCGTAAAAAAGATTTCTAACTTTATAACATACACAAATAATTTATAAACAACTTAATCTTATCTAATTCAGTTCAGTAAATTTGCAGACATTTTAGCACATTGAAAGTTCTGCTTGAACAGCCTACTAATGGATTTATAAAATTACTACAAATAACTTCCTTATTAACCTTTTGTACCCTGAAAATTTTGTAAGTAATAAAATTAAGTAACAAGCTAACTAGTAAAGGTAAAACAACAAGTAAGTAATGTATAAACTCTCTGTTCTTAGAGAAATAGAACCAAATGTGTTTAAATAAGGGCAATCTAACAACAAAACGACTCTAATATCATTATTAATATCAACAAACATACTGAATTGATGAAAATTAGAGCTCGATTTCGATTTAATCTATTGCCGGCTTTATGTGTATGGGATAAGACAAATGAAGCCTTAATCAGATCTTTTACTAAATGAACGATACCCACACAAAATTGTATTAAGATTCTTGTTTAGCCATCTGTTCAGTGACATGAGGCTGGTTCTTGTGAATTATTTTCAGGTGCGCGATCATGTTGTCCTTTCTAGTGAACTCCTTGAAGCAGATTGGGCAAGGGAACACCTTGACGTCCTTCTTGTGAGAAGTGACATAATGCCGGCAGAAGTTGCTGATGTGAGTGTACACGCGAGCGCATATTTTACATCTAAATACGTTCTCTCCTTCTTTAATGCAGTAGTCTCTCACGGACTCGTTAGTTTCGTCGTGAAAATTGCCGATACTGCCCATGTTATTTTTCCTTATGGGCGACGGAAAAATGCGGTGCTCCCAGTTGGTCTGCGCCAAATCAGTGATGTCACTGTTGGGGAAGCCAATGCTATTTTGCTCTAATTCAGCCGCGAACAGTTGCGTTGCTAAAGCTGGCATTAGTACAGTCTCGGGGGGGAATTTATCGAAATTGTTGAGAGCAGGATTTAAGTTGGACAACCCAGACAGTTGATTAAACAAATTACGAGCTCTAACTTTCGACATGTGGGGTAGGATCTTTTTGTTATTCTTTGGTTTTAAGTTACGACCTAGTCTGTTTTTATCGTCACAGTCATTTATAGGACCTTCCTGAGAATTTGAATTATCGCGGCTAATATCTGGGTTGAATTTATATTCGATCGGTTCATTGTAGCCATCGGTGACGTCATTTGCGGGCTCCTGCTTGATAGAACCGTTCTCTATTGCCAGCATTGGTCCATTCGATGAATTATTATGTTTATCCTCTTTTGGGGCTTTTTCGCGATCTGAAATGCAATATTTCAGTATTCAATTTTTTTTTAAGGGATGGATGTACTACGTAGGGTTTTTGGAAATATTGTAGTTGGAACGTAATTGTGATGTTCACGTATTATTCAAAAGTTTAGACTGACTAGAATATTTCCAAACGCATTTATGAAGGAAAGCTATTGGGAATAAGCCTTGTTTGTCTTCCCTTTTTCGTGATAATTATATAAAATATCCTTTTATTTGAAGAAATTACAATAAGAAGAAATACTTTTACTCAAACCATTACCACACCGAATTTGCCCCTGGCCATTCCTCTAATAGCTCTCCCCGAAAGCAGAAAAGCAAGCAATAGTTAAATTGTCGATTTTAAGAAGAAAATAAGCGTCAGTACTCTATGTCAAAAATAATTTTATCGATTATCACTTACCCCTGTCGAATATATGTATTTTAAATATATAAAAAATATGTTCGAATGACACTTCACATTTTCACTCATTTAAAAATCCTAATATCAAAGCTTATATCCCATTAGCTTTTCCCTTTTCAAAAATATTTCTGTACGGATGGAGTCAAATTGTACAGTGTTAGGACATTGGAAAGGAAAATTAATATATTTACAACAGGTAAGCCAGTTTATAAATTCTGCATACATCGTACGTTCTTTTCGTTATTATCCACTTCAACCATTATTACACTTTTAGCATTTGTAATTGAGATTTTCTTCTAACAATATACACTACGTTTGTTTTTTTGTAAGCTACAGGTAACAAGTGATAATAAAGTAAATATTTCTTTACAAGACAACGTACCTGTAGACTCCGAGTCCTTGTGTGGGCCGTCGGTTGACTGCGCATCATCCCCTTCGTCTATGAGCAGAGCCTCACCCGCCTCTTCGCCACCTGAAGTAGCACCATCATCTCCACCGAAGCCATCCATTGACATCTTTACTTCGAGCATCTCTGGAGAGCCCCTGATGATCTGGTCTCCACTTCTGTTGGACTGAACATGTGCTGCAGATTCAGGTACAAATTCGCCAGGAGGACTCGCTACTGTGTTTAATGCATCACTTGAGCTCCCACTCAATTTTCTCGGCCTTCCACGTTTTCGTTTTGGTTGGGTAAGAGCGTTACCCAATAGAGGCATAAGTAAATTTGGGGGTGCTCCGCCGGTTGGCATGCCAGAGTTAGGCCTTTTCTGGTTCATATAAGTATGTATTCGGTGTAATTGAGGCGGTGGTGTGTGGGCAGACACGTTTGTTTGTTGTTGTTGAATCAAAGAGTTTGTCAAGGCCGGTATATCACACTTCTCCTCGTTCACTTCTGTGAGACCTTTTATCCTCAGACTTTCTGCTACTTTCAGGAAAGCAGTCAGCCTTTCTTGGTCTACACTAACTTCCCCTCTGTACATAAAATCTAGCAAACTCTTCATATCTGCGTATGGAACATCCTTCAATATGACGATAGGATGTTTTTCTTGGTGGTTGACAAATAAGGCCTGGAAGTACGGACTACATGCCGACAAAACCATTTTGTGTGCCTTGAGCAATTGGCCGTCTACTGCCAATGTGACATCAGTGAATGTCTCTGCATGTAGCAATTGATCAAATACAGATAACATATTGGATTGGTGGTTGTTCCACCTCAAACAAAATCTTTGTGAAGCCATCTTGCCTTATTGTTTACTCCTTTCTTTGGAAGATATGATTGTCAGCAGTCCTCTCTTAACATCTAATATATCAATAATTTCGCATAGATGTATACATAGATATTCTCTCTTGTTCTATGAACAATACAATAACACGTCAACAATAGTTAATGATTAATTTTCATTTAATTTTCTCCAGTTTCGTGAATGCATTTTGTCCAGATGGAGATCCAGGGTCCTGAAACGAAAAAAAAACTAGCTTGAGTTTTGTTAACGTCAGTCTTCCCATGTTAAGACCAAAACGTCTATAAACGATGTCTCTGAATTTATAATTTTATTGAATACAGACTATTACGTTCATAATACATAGCGGTTCAATTCTCTTTGTGGTGTGGATATGCGTGGTGCTTAATTATAATTGTAATTTAACAAATGCTTATGGAAAACAAATGCTTAAAGTTAATGATTTTTAAACTATTTCCAGGTTCTTATTGAAATAACGCGAAATTTGAAAACCCCTTCCTTAGTTTAAAATTCTAATTTTCTATTTTTAAAACAAATTAACCAGTCGGAAACTGGGCTTGGAGGTTTCAATGCCTTTGTTACGGTTAGGTAGGGTGTCATCTAAAGAACTGTTCCTTGGACCACCGCTCTGGAGCAAGTATGGTGCAGAGAATCTCGCTAGCACTACAGCCCGATAATGCACCCAGTGCCGCGTTATGGGAATCTTTTGATTGGATATACCCCTCTCTGGCTGGCTTTATATTAGGTAATTGCGTTTGTATTATTCTTTTTTATTTCCTTTTGATAATAGTTATAATTTTGGAGAATTAATCTTGATGCTGTCAATTTGCACTTCAATTTTTTGAATATAAAAGAAAAATAAAATAAGGATT
The DNA here is from genome assembly GCA_934045075.1 of Yponomeuta sedellus. Classification (NCBI taxonomy): domain Eukaryota; kingdom Metazoa; phylum Arthropoda; class Insecta; order Lepidoptera; family Yponomeutidae; genus Yponomeuta; species Yponomeuta sedellus. The sequence goes on along the minus strand of OW203728.1, from coordinate 14,462,376 downwards.
TAGGAAAAAACATGGTTCCGCGGATAGAATCACCCTCGCTTTGGCGAATAAACTTTTGATCGCTTCCTTTAAAGTTTAAAGCAACAGTTTTCAGATTTAGCTTTATTTAGCAACACATTGTATACTGTAGACAAGTCGACGGAGAATTAATTTTCTAGATATAAGTGGCGCTTATTCGGTTTCTGTTTCGTGTGGTAATTGTCTAAGATGGATATGTATCTAAACTAAAGTGATAAGTAAGAAATATCAACATAATTCACATCGCATGTAATTCAAACGGTGGGGTGGAAGAATGCTTCTACCCCGCCGTTTGAATTACATGCGATAGGTGATACACGTGTTAATATTCTAAGTGGATACATAAATAAGTTATAAAATATATAAATAACCTCCACACAGCAAGATCCTGTCCGGGTCCCAAACTAGGATACTGTGCAATGGTAACCAGGCAAGGATATGGAAATACACCCAGACTGCGGCCATTCGCACAAAGGTATTTAAATGTATCCAATAAACTACATAACTAACGAAATGAAATGACATTGCGCAACAGGAATTTACTTCATTATCAATTTGTTGAAAATGGCGGGTCAAGCAACGGTCACAGTATTCTGATAGTTGCCGAATAAAGTCAAAACATCCTACCAAAAATAAAAACAACTATCAATTTTTTTTTAAAGTTGTTAATCGTACACCAGGATAATACGATATTTTGATTTCCTTATAAAATATAAAGGTAGGTATATAGGGACAAGAATTACAGGGTATCCATGTACCTAACAAAATCGTAATACACATCGGAAAATAACAAGTGTACTTGTTATTTTCCTCCCCTCATTACCTACCCTCATTTTAGTACCGCAATTTTAATAAATAGCATTGGTATGTTTATTATCAATTAAGAAGTAACCTATGTACAATTTTTATTTATTTTATTGTTTGTAATGAGTAATCATAGTTTACTTAATTAATATCTCTTTATAATAAATGTACCTATGCTATTTATTATTTAAATAATTATCTGTAAATATGTATTATGAAACACCCTTTACATAATACAAACAACTAGGCACATAATATGCATCGATGTTATAAAATATCTGTGCTTTGTGTGGGCGCTAGGTTGTGTGGTTATGGACCGATGACAATTTTCGTTTATGATCAATTTTCTTATTTTACAATACTTTTTTAATATCTAATTCATTGCAAACAACAGCCGTAAAGCACTATCAAATTTTACTAAACTTACCTACAGCGAAACGCGTTTTTGTACAATCGGTCGTGATTTCTCATATTTTTTATTTTCTCGTTTTTAATTCACAAGGTTAACAGTGGAGGGCGCCCCTAGCGGCTCTCGGCAAAACTGCACGAGCAGGAAAAGTCTACATCACATAGATATGTGCCTCCCACAACCGCAACCCGTCGGGAATTCAACTATTCAACGACGTCATAATGCTTTTAATCAATGAAATAATCCTGCCGTGTTCGTCAACATTTGTTAAGACACCAATTTTCAGAGTAGACGAGAGGAGTTCTTATAAGAATCTTATCTGACAAGCGCTTCGTTAATTGAAATCTAAGAACTCTTGTACTTCATGCATGTGTGCGATATTAGTTTGCTATACACATCCACAGGTGCTGACCACGAATGTTATCGCTGTATATAAACGGACTCTCGAATTATTACTACGCACCCAGTGAGCGCGTTACATTACGTCATCACAATGGCATTATTGCCTACGATATTCACCTCAATTCCGACGATACGCGGTGATAAACAGACGTTTGCGAGCAATTATATCACTGCACTAATATAAAATAAACGTACCACACGAATCTGCATCACAATCAACACGACCCTTTTATGGGAATGAGGATCAGCCCTTCCGCCATAGTCCGACTCCGCGTTTGCGTCGCACCCCGCTCACCCGACGACTGACGGCCGCGAGCCCGCAACCCCGCGCTCGAACACCGAGCACAGCCGCGACTCGAATATCTCACAAAAAATACTCCGTCATCATCATCGAAATGGCGGCAGATATTTGGCTCCTATATTCAGCGCACCCTCTCGGTAAAATATTGATTTATTGAAATTTATTGATTTCCTCTCCGGCAGGGGAAGGTTGCCCTTGCATTTTAGGATTCGCATCTATTTTCGTCCCAAGTGAGCCTGTTTTCGCGCCTTCTAGCTGTACCTTTTGATCGAAAGATCTTCGCCTCTTTCTAAATACTAGGATGGAAACACTTGAATTAAATATAGACCTACCTTCAAAGATTTCTGTGTTCAGGGGATGAAATTTCCACGTGAAAAGCATCAGTCCATTCGTCTTGTCGCCATGTCAGCACGGTTCTCTGTCTCTGTTACTCGCGGGCGGGGTTGGTCGCCCTCCTCACGGCGACTGTCGGAGATGGCCGATCGGCCACTTTTCGCACCCGAACCCACCCGAGTCCGCGCGGAAAATAGAACGCAGGGCGCACTTCAATGTTTTTATTCACTTAATCCACCAATTTTTTTTTTATTCAAGTGTAAAAGTACGTAAAACCGATAAAACGTTATTGGAAAAAACTAAAAGCACAAAAAAAATATTTCCACCACATTAAGAGTTTAAAACTCCTGAAGTTTACATCAAAACAAAAAAAATAACACGCGGTTGTATTGGATTTTGTCTACAGGAGTATTTTTATTAAAATGGCCTACCGCCTCGGCGGGAGGAGTGGCAATGGGCAATGAGGTCGGTACCCTCTCTCTGGTTGGCACCCGCGCGCCCCTCCCTGCCGCATCACTCCGGCACAGGGTTAGAAAGTTTCAAAAGTGGAATCGTGGAAAACACGCGACATAATAAAAATAAATATCGCCCCTGGAGTATGAAGCCCGAGCATCATGCAATAGACCCTTCAGGGTCTCGCATCCATTAGTGCTCATTAATTTTTGATCACATGCTGAAATATCTATGTACCTATATTATAGGGAAGTGCAATGATTGAACTATCCTCATAAACATAATATTATGGACATATTCATTCCGTTCTGTCTTGTGCAGGCATTAAATTAGACTAATACACAATATTGGAATCGTATTACAAAGGTCTGTTCATATGTCGAGCTGGATAACAATCCTGCTCAGCTAAAAATATACCGATGACGAGATCTATTTACAAAATACATTTACAATGTTTGTTTGTTTTTGTGTTACAATTGGTGCGTTATGTATGATTATTAGGACTTTTGTTTCAATTTCAAATTTCATAACTCAGGGTGTTTTAGTGGGGTAGTGTTTAATTTTTCACACCTGCCCTCGATGTAAACTGGCTGTATCGATTGTTGCTGGAAGCGGGAGGCATAATTCAGCGCTGACCTGACCTAGGTCATCGTGCCAGTGTTAGCTGAAGTCCTTACAGGGGGGTGACCTAGTTTTTAAATAAGACCAGCGGTTTAAAAGCATGTAGGACGCTTTGCCGTACTTCGGCTTAATATACGTTACCTACAATCTTAAGAACATCGTTTTGAAAGATTGACACGATAAATAGATAGAAGGTTCTTTATTTTACACCAGGGTTTTGGCTAAGCAGAGCTGTAGAAATTTAACAATTATAAAAAAATGAACAGTAATTTTATTTGTTGCGAATATGTTTATCTAACGTGCCAGGTGCCTGTAACATGAATCCGACTGATAAATAAAACAAATCCACAAAAACGATGGCCGGCATCTAACGCCTTTCAAAAATTCAATGAATAAGCAGATTCTACTGTAACGGCTCACGGCGAATGCTCGAAGGTAACTGTTAAATTACACGAGTGGTAAAAGCTGCAAACAAAAAAAAATCCTTCAGCTTTCTAACGGCGACGCCGTTCTATGACATGCAGTCTCTTTGACTGTGTTGGATATAGGAATATTAAATAATAACACTGTGCCTACACACTCTCAGTTTTTTATTCTTGAGAACGATAAGGCAAGGCGTGGTGGTTGTTGAAAGTTATTGGAGATAACACTAGTAGGAGGAAGTAGAAGGGCCCCGTCCTGCTAGAATCGGTGCGCCTAACGGTCGAGTTTCGGTTCATTGACTCGATTCGGACGCTCAATTTTCGCCGTGTACTGTTAGACATCTCACCCGCAGCCTATGCAGGAGATGTATATTTATTGTATCAACCCTGAATGTGTTACGTACGATTATATCTCAGATAGACATGCTGAAATTGAGTGAGACGTGTTATCTTCCTTTGATAAGCAGCATCGTGCGGGAAACAGGTGAAACGATTAGTCCGGTCTGACTGATGATAATCAGAATCGTATTCGTAGGTCTTGAAACAAAAAATATACCTACCTCTTGAGACATTGCTCAGGCCTACATAATTTAGTGTCCTTCTGATTAGACACCATAATGAACCAATACTTGTTTCGGGTGCGTAAGGCCTAACGAGTTTCACCACCAATGCAATTACTTTAATGACATTTTAGTGTGGTTAATTAACTAAATGCCTGACAATTATACAAGAACTACGATTTGATTACAAGTTATGTGTAACTAATGTCCTTGGATGATCATGTTCAGGTTCATGTAAAATATCCGGGTTGACGGAGAAAGCATAAAAATACTCATGTAAAATTTAAAACGGACCTCATCCGATAGGTAGACGCCTGAGTGCTATCCCGTTAGTGTTATATAGAGGTCCATCACTAATTTCATCTCACGAAAGCACAAGTTTCGGCGTCGAATCGATTAACCGGAAATAATATCCGGTGCACAAGCAATTTTAGAAAGTCTCGTCAGCTTAGTTTAGGGATGCAGGAGGATTGGTTATTTTTCCGTTTCTTAATAATATACTATTGAATTTTAATAGAGTTTCAAGAATTACCAACGTTCAAGGGTTGACGTCAACAAAAGAGCCTTAGGATTATTAGGTAAAGGGCTCACGACCTAGATAAGTAAGATCGACTCAAAATAATTTTCTGTAGTCGATTGGGCAATGTCGTAGATACCATATTCTTACTTTACGTGAGATGCATCTGGGTTTGCTTTGCACACACGTACCTATACATATTTTGTCTAGGTCACCGGTCCATCTCTTTGATTGCTAGCCGTATTGACCAGTAGATATCTTTTTGGGAAGATAGATTAGGAGGTTCTCAGTTCAGGCTGTAATAAGTGATTTGTCTGGTTTTTGTGATGTAGTTATGTATTTTTACTGTTACCCACATTATTGTTCATTTGTAATATTTGTTGAATATTTTCAGTTTTGTATGATTTTTACATTTTGAGTATTGTGTCGTCAAATAAATGTATTTTCTTTCTATCTCCCACTATTAGTTTGCTTATTTATTGAGATAGTTAAAGGGTGCATTAGAGGTTACACAAATCAGACTCTTACAAAACGGGCGGGCAACCAAGATGGCGATACGCGGAGGCGCGCGCCCAAGTGGTTGAGATTGCGCAAGCGCACAGGGCCGATTTCTAGCGCGGCTCCCACGCGACAAGGTCAGTGATTCGGAGGACTTCGCCTGAGACTTCTATTCTAAAGGTTTCTATATAACTGTTTATATATCTATGTGGCAAACTATTTAAATGGATCCCAACGAGAAAGCGCATACATGGAACGATCATATTTTCAGCGTGCATAGGTGGTGCATTCGAAACAATCACAAGAATTTTCTCCTTACATTGTTTAACCGCTCGCAATAATAAACATCTCCAGTCTCTACCATCAGTCTTAATTTTATATGACTTTCACGTGTCTATGAGTATGAGCATTCCGCGTTTCAAATATCTCCGTGTCGCAGAAAGGTAGGTTACGCGTATTCGTCCTAAGTAATTTGCTTTTAGTACCATTTTATCGCTAAGTTTTATGATTCGGCGTGTGTATCAAAGGGTTTAATCATTGCTCGCAAATAGACCTATGCTTTTTATGTATATTCTTCATAGCTATGGTAGGTTAGAAGTAGGTGGGTCCGTAAGGTAAACACGAATTATCTCTGCTACCGCCACCGTTCTGTGAGACCTTGAGAGCAACGCCTACCCACTTGTAATGAGGCTCTATTCTAACAGCGGCAAGCTAAGCGGCGAGCTTTGCATTATCATATTTATCATTGAATAGAATTACTAATTCAAAATATAAAGCGAAATAATTTTGCATCAAGCTGGAAATATAAAAAATGCAAATAAATAATGAAGGTGAACAGAGAACATAACAAGAATTTTCCGTGAACATGTTTTTCAGCGTTTCATACGTATAAAGATACTTACCTACTTGGTGCCGATGCCGCAATAAAAAGTGCAGTAAAGGGCGATAACCACCGCGCCTACGTCGTAGCATCCGTACATTCCTATGGTCCTTTAGACTTTCTTAAGAATCGTACTTTCAGGATCCTCACCTAAACCTTGGATGGCAATAAATGGTTAATTTCCTTTCTGTCAAATGTATCCAGAAAAAAAATTCGTGCTTTAAAACATCATAATCTTTCTTATCGTCCTTGCTACTTCAAACTGTTTGCAATACACTCAAGATTCGGTCGACTCTAAAACAGGTCATCGTGAAGTTGACGAAGAAAATGTGCCTACACCACACCCCGTTATAAAAATCTGACAAACCTACCATATGAAGTTTCACCTGTTTTAATAAACAAAATGCAATTAAACTGCGCGAAAAGTAACAAAGTGCTCAAAAATTGCGCTGTTCCTTGTTATCTATGAATATCAAATCAGAAAATTAACGCGGGTAAATTGTCTTCATCTAGCGGTACCAAGGCATTCACAGACTTGGTTGGCCAAAAAAATAAAACAGCACGAAGCAAACAATCAAGAGAGATAAAAAAGATCTAGAGTGAAAAAAGTGTATTCCTTTTCTAATACGTTTCCATGGCTACGAGTGAAAGAGACTGAAGAAAGGAATCGGATAGCAAAAGATAGACTATGGTCCGAGTAAAAAACGCGTAAGCATGTTACGAAAGTTACCTGTGGTGACTTTTCCTGAAAGCCTTTCTAACTTATATTCAAATATATAAATATAAAAATGCAGCTAAATATGGTTATAAAAGATTTGGTGGCTTTAATCATTATGAGCAACAATGAAGTACCACTTCCTAGATCGGAATAGGTTTTTTCTGATCGTCGCCTCCACCGCCTTCACAGCATGTGATGGTGTGCCGGTAGCGGCGTGGCGCGGCGGTGCCAACGCGCACCTGTGAGAATGAGCTGCGCAAGCGGTGGGGCAATATGAATCACCAACATGCTAGACAGGGACATAACATGTGAAATCAGGGTAGTTCCACGTGGGTCGATGACCTTCCGCGACACGAATATAGTTTTTTATTTAGTAAATTTTTTTGGGACTGGACTATGGTCACAGTCTATAATACTGTGCCTACCGAAATTGGTCGGCAATTTGAGCGTGCGCATGGACGACCTGCTTAGTAAACCTTTGCACCGGTTGATCCTTATATTAAAAACATGTGTCAGCTGAATAAGTTGCATAATAATCGGTCACCGTGTCCGACAAGAAACTCCCGCGTCCGAAGACGCGAACGGTCGCAGGTGGCATTAAGATGATCTTATATTTACATATTATGTATGAACAAGTAATTGACCATGGTGACCTTCACGGCATCAATATTCACCCCTCTTACCTAACCAAAACTAGTCGTCGACTGTGCTGAAAATTTCGTTTGGTTTTGCTTTGAAACCACATAATAAAAGACCCACATGTTTGAAAATATTTACAACTGCTTATTAAAACATATACTACGCAAGTGACGAGAATCAATAATTATTTTACGATATTGTTTACTGTTTACGTTCTTTGGCGATGTTAGTCTTTCTTTATTGTTCTTTTCTTTGATTACACCTTTCACCGATTTTACGTTGCTGCTGTTTACAAGTATCAGCTTTAATTTGGCCTGGCCCCCTAACCAGAGGGTAGTGACCGAGAGCAAAGCGAAGTGTGCCGCGGTGAAGCCGTGAGTTGCGCAAGAGTGCCGGCCGCTTCCACGTGTAAGCTTCAATTCATCCGAGTGGAGGACATTCACGGGTCGGCCGTTTAAGCGGTGTCCACTATCACCTCCATTTGTAATAGGTACCTCATTGAAATGTTAAATACGAGAAAACCTGCCTTTGACCATTTTGACAGTCTTCGGCACTGCAGTTTTGAAAGTATTTATTTAAATGTTGGTATTTTTCCGTTATCCAAATATTCATTTCAAAGGTAAGTTTATTGGTCCTAAAACAATAAGATATTAATAGTTTAGGCTTCGTTGAAGTTTATAGAATTTCCTTTCTAAATTGCTCGTCTTAGAAACATTCTATTGTCTAGTTCGATGACTTAAAACAAATCAACAAAAGTGTGCCTATGTAGGGCTCAAATGTGTGGTATTAATGGCCATTCATACACTTTGTTTTCGACCTTAATGAATAATTCGTTTGGTCCTCTGTTATCGCATGACCAGCAAGAATTTCAACCTTTCTCTTTATGGTAGATACTTCTCAGCCCATGGTCCGTAGTTTGGTTTGGGAACTGCCTTGCGCAAACTCGTCCCACATTATATGTGAATCCGAAAGGCGATCTCATCTTTTACCGTTATTCTTACTTTTCGAATGTATTAGTTTCATCTAACAAATACCTACCACCCATGTCGCCTATCGAGCTCTCAATCGAGATTTTATCTTACAAATAATCTCTACGTTTCAAGCAGGCATTTCAGGTCACCTGAAACTTCCATTAAGTCTATCTCTGGTAACAAACATTTACTTCTTTCCTTGTCATCACTTCCTTTGAAGGGATGACGTCAGTGTCATATCACCGCAAATTCCCTCGCAAAGTTTATGGCGCCCTCTCTACGAGGAAGCGTCATAATTACAGGCGAAACGTCGGCGGCGGCTGTGCGGGCAGAGATTGAGGGGCCCCTAGCGGGTGCGCTGGCGCAGCTATCCGCCGCGCCCTGTGCACCTCGCCCCACGTCCGCCCCGCTCCCCGCTACGCCCTCGCCCCTCCGCGCGCCTCGCCTGCCCCACTCGATCGCGGGAAAATTTACAGACGCAGCCATCACGTGATTGAAATATCCAATGACATTATTGTCATATCATTTGAACGTTCTGCTTGTGCAGGTAAACTTGCTATCCTGAGAATCATTCAGCGATACCTAGTATTTTAGCCTTGTACTTAAACTCTTGCAAGTTTTGGTAGAGATATTAAATATTACGCCAACCCTCTTATTTTAGTAACATGGTAGGTAGTTAAAAGTGGTGGTCAGGGTCTTAACTGAAATATGAGAGTTTGGCTTAAAAAACACGTTCACCTTGACACTTGAAATCGAGCCTTGTTGGCCGCTAGTAACCACAACAAGAAGGAAATCTAAGTTAATGCCTCTATTGTCTAACGCAGGTCGTTACAATTTCCCTGATTTCTTGTAAGTAGGTACTATGCAAGGATTTCAGTTTGTGATCTGTAGCGAAAATTATAAATTTTGAAATCCTGGAAGATGCATAAGATGGAGAGCTTGCAGAGAAAATGACAGAATAGTTGACCGCATTTTGGTATTGGCAGTAGCGCTTCTACCTCTCCGTATGTACACAAGCGGAGCTGCTATGTACATACTTGACAAGTAGGTGCAGTGAGTTTAGAGCTCGAGCAGGACGCGAGGGGCGAGCGTGTCCTACTATAATCAGAAGGTCACGGCAGGGTCTCTGTTGCAACGTCGATAAGCGTTCCATTCCATAACCTTAACAAACATCTCAGCTAATTGCGATCGTAGTACTCGTAATTTCGGAACATGTAGGTATCGATTATCAGAATAATTTAAAGTTTACGGTATTCGAATTCATTATTTCCTGAATTATTATTTAGTTCTGCAGTAGTAACTCTAACAAACAATATTTAATTAACAGGATTATTCTGAGAACAATCCTTAATTTGTGCTGAAATAAAAGTGATGGGTTAATATTAAAACCTAATGTACCTAATGTACACAAGCTGTTAGCAAAATATTTAAAAAAAATCTTCTACGTCTCATGTTTCTGATGTTGTGAGAATAGATCACCAGATAATAGAATAGATAATCACTATTCTACAGCACTTGCTTACGGCATTAGGTTTGGTTAAGGGGGTAAAAAAAGGTCTAGCTACTGTTGGATTTTTAAATAAAAACAACTTTAAAGTGTTGAGACCATTTAAGGGCAAGTTAAGCTATTATAATGAAAGAAAATTAAAATTCTTAAACATTTCTAATCACCGTTTGGATTTTGCGACACATTTTTAAGTACTCTTATGTGATTTTAATGGGTGAAAACATAAATTAACAACGAGAATTAGGTATGTAAGTAAGTAGTATTTTACTAGCTGACGCTACAAACTTTGTATTGTCGTATTAATTAGCCTACGACCTATTCTCGGAACTACCAGATATACACCATTCACCAGAATAATTAAACAAATAAAAATTACCCTATATTACATGAATTAAATGATTCCCGTCTTCTAGTTCGGTGGCAATAAGTGGTAGAAATAAGTAAATCACTTTCCTTGTAATGTACGAGTACCTATTGTTGTACAAACTGAAACTACGGAGATTCAGGAAACAGATTGAATTCTTAAACGATTATGTTTTGTTTTGAAAATGCTTTTAGTTAAGGTTGAGTTCAATTCTGGATAAGTTGAAATCTTATCCATAATTTGCCAACGTTTTCCGTTTTGTAATTTATTGATACAAGCAAAGACCGGAAATACCAACCCCACTGTGTTACGAACCAGATAGTAATCGAAGTAGACTGAAGTCACTTAAATTGAAGGAGACCCGGATTCAATCAATGTGACAATTAGTTGAACCAGTTTTTAGCTAATTAAATAAAAATCTCGGATAAGTTGTTTTTTCAATATTATTTTATCACTAGGTACTATTAATATACTGAAGACATCGAGAAATGGAAGTTTGAACAAAATAAAATTTAAATTTTTAAATGTAGTAAAATTATAAAATCCGCTTCCGCTTAGTAATACCATTTTACAGACTTAACTTTAATGAAGTCGTCTATTTTTAATCGTCTATTTTAATACAATTTTAAAGTGTTATAAATATTGTTTAGGCTAGTTTAATATTTCATAATGACGGAAATTATGTTGTACTTGCATGTATTTGTGTTACTATGCGAAGTAGCGTAATTTAGTTACCATATTTTTTTTAAATGCCTTTGAATTTTAACCAAAGCAAATGTTCTGAAGCCTGAAATACCTGAAACACGTCAATTAGAGTTTGTGTTTTACAACAACTTTTGTTCTACGTGCTTTTCTCCGACATGTTTTTCGAAATATCAGCGTTGAAATAATTTTAGTAAATCGCTATTGACTCACTATGTCGCAGCCTCTGGAAAATCAATATCCTACAAAGGAGTTGTCCACTTTATTCAAAATGTTGGTGTACGAAGCAGCATCCCGGCAGAAATAAAAAAATAACGAAAATCGAAAAAAGTTTTAAAATTCGTAGAGTTAGAGCCGGTTTCTGAATTAAGAATTTCACTAAGTAAATACTTAGTGAAATAACGTTCACTAAGTATTAACATGAATAACAATAACGTTCTGTCTCGCTCTTTTCTCCGAAATTCGAAGAGAGCACTACAGTTAGCTATTTACTTAGCGAAACTCTCAACACAGAAATTTGCAATTAGAGTGGTAAGTATTAAGGACGTGTTTCAGGAACACCGTTTTTGGAGGTTGGTATTTACATGTTACAGATCAGATAGATATTTAAATCATACTTAGTATGTAGGTAGATAAGAAATGAATTACGGGTCCAAGTACCCGGGATTAGACTGATTTTATTATTGAACTAGAAGATACAGGTCGTACATAGGAAAAATCCTAGACAATAGTTTCTTTCAATTTCGACCATGAAACTAACAGAAATTACCGTGACCGTGCCATATGAGCCAAAGACGATTGTGTAGTTTCCCAAAACATCCAAGACGTTCAGTTTTGGTACCCAAGCAACATCGGAAATGCCAACATTACTTTGTTACAGATGGTAATCGAAGCAAAATCAAATCACGTGATGTGAGGGCACGGGAGTTCGAGTGGTGTGGCAAGCCGGAAGTGAGCTATGCGCGAGGGGTTCTAAATTTGATTGTAATGCAAATTCTCTACATCCGATGACGCTCGGGAGGGGCTTTAACAGGTGGGGGTCGCTCCACCAGACAACCGTAATGTCTGGACGATTAAAATAATTTGCAATGTAAATTGTGATACTTTCCTATGGGGCTGAGAGCTAAGTGTAGGTACCCACTTGTTTATTTATAAACACTACAACGTTTTCGAGATTTCTTTGGAAAATTTAAATAGCTTTCCAGGACGTCAGTCAACATTATTAATTCGTCGGGTTTATTAACAACGGAAGACGAGTAGGTAACGTAGCATTTATAAATACTTGTATAGTAGGGACGTTACAGACCGTCGCCCAAGCGTGCGCGGACGCAGGGGGCGGCCACCCCGGTGCGAGGGCATTAACCTCCCTCCCTCTTCCCGTCACCTTCCCCCGCTAGGACCCCTCAGCAATCACAGCCCTTTGTGCGTCCGAGGGCTACTTGCTGAGGGCAAGGCCTCCGTTTTGTTTCTTTGTTTTGAAATGCCTTCTAACTCGAGGCTACCTCTACAGGTAGATCCCTAAAGCCTCTGTTTTTTTTTTTGTTTCCTCTATGGTTTATTTGGGATTCAATTGAGAATGCTCATTACAAATTGTGCAGTGTGATTGATTGATGTATTGGCACTCGAAATCGATCAGGGGAGAAAATGTTAAATGGGACGCTCAACTCAAGCTTCCTGCACTTCCCCTACAATTAGTCCGTTGTTCAACATTTACATGTGAACTTAGCATGTTACAACGGTTTCATGGGAAAGCGCTCTCCCATGCGATCTAGAGCCACCCTCCGTAAATGTAAAAAGATGTTAAACGTTACATTGCTTTAAAAAAATCAGAGGGTGGCAACAAGTGCATGACGGTACATGGAAGTAGACAAGGTATTTCAATGGAAGTTTATTTTGTTTTACCACTTATTCCTTGCTAATGCAAGGAATAAGAGCTAATACCGTTTAATAATGCTAATTATTATCATAACATACACTGTCATGAGAGGCAAACCTAATTCTATCAGCATTAGTTTCTAATTTTACTATATTAATATGAAATAATGTCACAAAATAGTCCATTATAAAATGTCATGAAATTTTGAATTAAATTTAAAATAAATAATAAAGTTCATTACATACTTTGAAGAATCGTGGCCTAGTCGAACCGAGTAATTGGAACCAATGATTTGAGTTAAGTAACAGGCGCGGTCAGGTGCAGGATGGGTGACCATCACGTGTCTACCGCTGGATGCATTTTTCCGACCGTTGCATTGGTGCCGGCTCTCACGTAATAACAGTCGTTAAGCCATGTCAGATGCCTTATGGGCGGTTTGATAACTTCTGAAAGTAAGGCCCGCCACTGTCTTACAATCCTCCACCAACCCGGACTTAGCCCCCGTGGTGGAGTATGGCCTAACGTTCGTGCGATGCAGGAAGAGACCCGTGCCCCAGCAGTGTCAACAACTTACAAGGGTTGATAGTGTCAACAGTTCTGTTATAATCGTAGTGAATATAATATTTTAGCTAAGCGAGTTGCGATGTGATGAATAAAATTTCACTCGAGATGATAAATGAATTAACCTGCCAGCTGGCGGAGTCTGTAAATGAGAGCTGGCCTGATTAGATTAATGTGGCTAAGAGTGATAATTGCTCATCAAAACATCATTCTTATGGACTGTACTTCACCCGTCTCATCGGTTCGTTTTGACTCATGCTCTAAAAAAATAATAAATATGCACCCTTCAACCGTCTCAAATCGTCGAGTCGCCGCGGTACAATTAAAAAAAACTGATGTAGAGCACCCTACCCGCATGCTTGCGCTCGCGCCGCCGCCGCCGCGCCCTCCCCCTACTCCGAGTTGCATCGATTCGGTCGCCTCAATTCGACCTGAAATTATACCATTACCCTATTTAAATGCTTAATGGCATGCAAGGGCGCACCGGATGGGGGTGGATCGGTTGTTATTGTCATTTTATTCAATCAATTCTTTATCAGCTTGAATACACTTATTGTTAAAGTTAATAACCCGTTATGGGGTGTGTGAACGAATTCTTTATCAGATTGCTGCGATTGACTTTTGAGCTCACAACAACAAACACTACCTTTTTGCGATCTCCTTGCTTCTTCAGAGCCATAATTCTTCCTTTCGCGTTGTAATAAATACCTAGCGTTTAAATACGTAAAGTAACCGAAATTAAATATGGAAACTTAAAAAATGGATAGTTTCCTTTAATAGTTACTTTAGTCACTCGATCCGGAAAACGTTAAGTGACGCCGCGGTCTTCCAAGGCGTCGGCGGAGCGTGACGCAGGGTTTCTTGTAAACGGTCTCCGACACCGGAACCTCATCAAGTCATCACTTGTGAAGGAGGAATTTACCTTATTCCACCCATACCGGAATGTTTCAAATATATATTTTTCTATTTCAACGTCAATGTAAAATGTAAGCCGCTGCCTTCGGGCAGCGGCTTACATTTTACATTGCAGAAGTGCAGTCGAGAAAAACGCAGCGGGCAAGAAAAACGTTTAGAATGCATTCTCATTTTCAGTAAGTAGGTAAGTACTTACTTTTAACGCCAAAATCAAAATAAAAAAAAAGTTAAAGTTTATGTTTCAATTTCTTTATTAAGAGCTATTAGAATAATAAATATAATAAAACCCTCCCCTCGTATCCAGAACGTACTTAATAACCTGTAAAATGTGTGGTCACAACTGACAAGTGTCAGTGGTTTCCACGATCACTGGCCGATACGGACTGTCACGCGACTTCGACCACCACACACAAATAAAAGTGGCAAGACTTAAAATAGCTTTTATTGCTTCCAAGTTAAGAATCTCACGGCTGAAAATAGCCTTTCAGTAAAGTGGACGGCTCTACACATTCATTCATGTAATTGTCAATTATTAAACGCACATGAATGACACAACACATTATATTTCAATGCCACGGCGGTAATAAGTACATAGGTTCAACACGAACGGGCAGCAGCAAACATCTTTCGATCACGGACAAGATCTGTAATCAAGTTTCAGCTTTTTGTTTCCCTTGAATACTCACAAAGCAAATTCACAGAGCTGAGTAGCCTAACCATGCTACAGAGTGACTAAAAAATGAACAAATGTACTCTCTCACGAAATTGCTGTCGAGTCCCGGTAAAAGGGGAGGACACGGGGAGGAAAAGGACGAACAAAACATTCTTGGGAGCCAGAGCAGCGGGAGGTTGGATGCTTTTGTAGCACCTACAAACTTTAACTTTACAGTCTCTCACAGATCTTAAGTCGAAGAAATAGAGGCTCTTTTATTGGTATCACGTGAACGTCTAAATTTGTGGTGTGTACTTTGAGTCTCGAGTCGAGGGGGTTGACCGGCTCTTTGTTATTTTTGTTCTTCTCATTTGGGACGCTCGGACGTTGGTCATTTTACTTGATGCAGGGAGTTCGAGTTGTTTTGTTCTCTGGAAAAGGGTTCTTTGCGTCATTTATATATATATTTTTTTTATGTATCTATCTTTCGATCACTGGGCCAAAGATCTGGGGCCTAATTTTAGGCACAAAATCCTGCTGGAACCCTGACGTTTGTGACAGCAATTTTATGGAATTTGGTAGTTAAACGATTGGATTTGTTCAGAATTTGGTGTGCGTAATAATATAAGAACTGAAGTAGATTGCAACTGAATATTGTATAGCGACTGACTGGATGGCTGAGGGCAGAGATAAGTGGCATGATTAGGGCTTTGATTGTATTTTTTATTAGTTCACTACTAGACGTACCTAAATGTTGTAGAGCCACCCTTATCCACTGCAACGAATCGCTGTTTCAGGCGTCCTTTCCCTCTTCCTAAATTCAGGCACGAGACACGATATAACAGTCAATATATGGCACCCTTCAGAGTAGCTAATTAACTAGGTGTGTTTGATGCGGGCACTATCGCTGTATCGATGGGGGGTCGCCACCCCCGCCCCCGATAGTCACCAGGACACCACGAATATTATCTATCTGCGCCGATCAATACCTACGTGGAAATCTACTAGCATGTAGTAAGCCCTATAACTGTCTACTTGTAATGTGGAATAACCACGAGAATATTAACAAGGTTTTTGAAAACATCGACGCGTTCTATGCATATTATGTCTCTTTCCGAATTTGAGAAAACTTTACACCACACGACGTCATTGGAATGCGTTGGCTCATAACGACGTAGCGTTAACTAACTTAAAGAATTGGAGAAAGAAAATGTTTTCCTCTACGCGGTTCATGAGAAGTACCTATATGAGTGAATGACGTTCTACCTATGGTGCACTATTAAAACTAAGGATCGCATCTGGGACCACTCATGAGTAAAGTGTCGTGTTTCTATTTTTCAAAAAGCATCTGGAAATGGAACATTCAAGAGCGATATCTGAGGTTGCTTATAGTTTTCTTGGGTATCATAGTAGCGGTAGTACTATCCCCGTCCCGATCTCAGAGGTAAGAGTGCTTAGTTAATACGATCAATATTGTCATGGGTGGAAGCTCATGACAATATTGACGATATTATGAATTGACTAGAGTTCCTAAATTAGCCAGATTGAGCGATATTGTAGCGATACCGTACCGGCGGGCTTCAGAAGGTTCCTACTACAGGGCCTCTCCCACACCAGTCGGAGGTCTCATTAGCCTCGATTATCTATGTAGGTACATTAAGTCGTGGGATCGTTTTCATCTTACGATGTCTCGCTTCTGGTGTACCGTTTCGTATGGCAATTATTTAAGAGGTTGTAAAAAGTCTATTCCATCACATGAAATAAAGGTTGCTTACGGTGGACTGTCCTTTGTTGAAACTAAAGCCTATTAACAAAGATGACGTGAGCACTTACAGACAAATTTTACAAGTTTGTGCATAGAGCTCGGCAGGCCACTTGAGAGGTTCGCACCTCGCTGCGAGGTACCCCACCTGCAGCGGGCGCGGCGGTCTCGCCGGGCAATAGCCGAAGTTATCGCCATGCGTTGACGCAACCAAAAACAGGATCCACCTCCCAACAAAAAGTGCCACGGCCACTATTTCGAAACTCGTGCGCACCTAAATAGAGAAAGGCATCTATGTGCTTGTACATCATTTGTAGAGCCGCTAGTCGCAACCCACGGGGTACGGGGTGAATGCCCTTAAAATCCTCCGTCCTCCTCGTGCATAGCGCTCTCCTGTTCTTGCGCGCGGTGGATCCCTCTTCATTGGGCTCGGAAAGAGGGCACGTATTTGAACGCTTATGAGGAAATTGAACTCAGTAATCGTGGTTTTACAGTTGTGATTTGCTCGTAGTGGTGGATGGGGACCATCGCTGTGTACAGTTAAGGGTGTGTGCGCACGCGCAGTGCGTTTGTATTCAAATGAGGACAGTGCGTTCCGCGCCGGAGAGCACTATGATTGTACTTTTTAGTCCATGAGGCGTAATCAAGTACAAGGAAATGAGCATCCTTGGGGGGTGGCGCGCTAGCGGCTAGATGCGCGCGGGCACCACTCGCCTATTGAGGGCATCAGCTCGTTAACACGCGACAATTACGCGCGACAATTCGTATTAATGGTTGCACTGCTGAATTGATACCACCAGGACATACCTATTTACGATTATTTATTGGTGCTTCGTTAAATTTATAGCTTTTGCGCGATTCAATGTTACTATGTGAGACTGTCTATGGATCTGGTCCCGACCAACAGTTCTCAACCTATCGTTTTTATTCCTCTCGTAGTTTTGACGGGTGACCGGACTAGTTCAATTTGTCTACGAAATAAGATACTGAAAATAAAAAGAGGTCCGATTGTAAATTCCTTGTAATAGGAATTTTCAAAAAGCTATAGAAAAAAAAATTAAACTTCAGGGTTTCAGGATATGACTCTATCGTAAATCGTGGCAAGGGAATTATTTCGCTCAAAGATAGCCTAAAATACTTTTGGTGATGATTGCAAATTAGATTGTTTCAGTTTTTGGAGATTGTGATTCCATAATATTTGGAAATTGTTTAAGATAGTCAAACTGACTTTAGCTCTACACGGAAACGTGGCACGAAAGTTCCTGACGTACGCCTGCTACAAATCTCTCTGCTCTCCTAGCTTCATTCACGCACACAAATACGAAGCTCACAGTTCACCCTTGAGAATAATCGCGATGGATAATACAAACATTGCTCTCGGCGTGCTCAGGGTCGTTCGTCGTGTAATTGTCGTAGCAGGCGCAGGACTGCAAAGGCCGTGGTCCGCCCACGTTTGGGTTTGGAAGTAAGCACTGCTGCACGCCTGCTGTTAGACTGATCTCATCCGATTACTTCATAAACGAGGATGTAATGTCTACATGAGAGCCTTTTTAGTAGGCACGCGGCTTGAAGGTCTGATTTAAAGATACAGACTTTACCTACACACGACACAGGATTTAAATAAAGTAACTTCACAGGAAGTATCTTACATTCAAACAAACATTGTTACGCTCTACACGAGCAATATGGAAGCCAATGTAATACGTCACCGACCGACGGCCCTGCCCTTTCCTAGCTAAGGTCAGCGCTAGGATTTGCTATCACGACATAGAGCTACATTTTATTAGGTACCTACATCGATTGACTTGGTATTTACTTGGCTTGTAATTTAACGAGAATATAGGATGTCCTTAGTCACAGAGGCCTCTGTTACCAACAAAGCATCACGCACACGAATTGCTAAATTAATGAGGCAGCTTTACAAAGTGCCAATAAAAGAAAAAAGTAGCTAGCAAAATCACACCCACCAAACACAAGAATGTTCAAAAGTTGCATCTAATTGTGTGCCTATAAAACGTCCACCTCCATACTATAAAGTGCGACGGCTTCGGCGATCCGAATTGACGAACGGCCCCAGCACCCACGCTGGAGTTGACTATCTCCAGATAAACAACATTTAGCGGTACCGGCATGGCTCAGCAATAAAATATTTCTTTTTATGTCTCCCCGTGTAACAACACGTTTGAGCCCGGTCCGAGCGTTGCGCAAGAGACGATACATTCCGTGTATACGGGTCGCCCTCGTGCCTCTCGCCTAACCACTCACAGGGCCGAAACCCACCAAAAGGTTTTAGAGGATATACAGTCAGCCACAAGTATTACACGACTACGGTGCATCATTGGCAGCGCATCTTATGCAGAATGAGAATCACTGAAACCAAAAGAATAACTTAGTGTAGCTTGTACCCAAAAGTAGGATTTTTATCCAATATTTTCTGGTAGTTTTGTCCGTAACTGTAAGTTACCGGGTAGCTTACACGTCGTCGGTGCCGGCCGATCAACGGACAGGTTGAATACATTAGGTACTTCGTTGCACTTCGCTGTTAGTTGTATCTAAATGCTTTTCGAACGTGCTTTTTATGAGGTGAGAGCGTTCATCTTTTATTGACCGTATGGCAATATACTATGGCATTTACTGTATCGAGAAATAACTATATAGTAAGTGGCTATAGTTTCTGAATAAGTACACAAAATGAAGAATCAGGGGAAGCAATTTTTCCTATTCCCACTATACAGGCAGTGATTAGCACTCGGGCACTGCTGATTCAATGCACCTTATAATTTGAGGCGGAATATATGAGAACAGAAATTTCTATTCTCGATTCCTATCGCATTAGCGTGATGCCAAGCACGGCCTCGATTTACCCCGCTGTCTCAGTAGTTTCCATTTGCACCTGCAAAAAGTTGTGAACGGTAGAGCAACGGGCGGGGCATCGTCGCGTCGCCGGCGTCGGCAGCTCTACACAGCAATGATAATAGCTTAACTTTGATCTCTATCAGCAGACTGGGGCACCCCGCTCTCGTCTGATTCGCAACTAAGTGGGGGGAACACTGCAGGCTCTGTCGGCTGGTCGAAGTATAATGATGACACATTGTTGGCAATAGACGGGGAACGGTGCTAGATATTATTAAGAGGTTCTTGTGCGCACTGCAATGACGCGACGCGGTGCGCGGGCGCATACCGTTATCCTATTTCCTCCCTCCTTTATGTTAATATCTGTACGCATTGTGTCGTCGATTACGTCGGGTGTGTAGACATCGTGGCAACAGGTTTACGGTAGTTCGTAAATTAAACTTGCCGTGAATGTCATTAAACTGTTGCAAAAACACCCTACCTTACTTAAACTTGGCTATACGTGCATACATTATTATGCATGAGACAAGTAGGATAAGAGTGTAAGTAGGACCTCCAACTTAACTTCTGACTTTTACAGACCTGTGTTGCAGAACAGAATAATTATTTCCTAAAGGCTTGGGCCACTGAGCGTAATGAATGGTTTACCGTTTTATCTATAAAACTCTCTAACCAATCAACTTTTAGTACAATGCGAATACCTTAATGATTCTGACGGTAACGTAAAACGAGACTCTAAACTAAAGAGTATACTTCTATGCGAAGAGTTACAAGTAAGTAACAGTGAAGTGTGCTTTTGTATAAGTAGGTACCTATAGACATACAAGCAAGTAATTGTTACTCCACTGGGAACTTGGCTCATGCCAAAGGAACTTTCCTCGCGCTCGACTCGATACATTTTTTGCCATCAATACCGTTCCGTTCGTAACAGCAATATAAACTCAACTAGGGATCTTCTTACTTTATTCCTTACAGTCTGTTAGCTTTTAGAATATACCTCGGGCTCTAGGTTTCGCTTCGGTTTTCGCCGAAAGCACACGAGTGTAATACTACTTCCTGCTCTGTTTTTCGAAATTAAGTGTCATATTAGTTCCGATATTTCTATTACACGAATATATCTGTTTCCGATAGTAACCGAGGTATATTCTGAAAGCTAATAGACTGTACTTAGGTACCGTGTGATGGTAGGTATGGACCACCACACGGTCGAATCATTATCAGAGCCATTTAGGCATAGATAGAGAACACATTGTACATGAAATGGAAATTACACAGATATATCTTAGGGCGCTTCAAAGTGCTAACTGGCGTCACCAGTGGCATAAAAATCATAATTTGTTTTAAACATTAAGGGTGACTTGCACCACGTTCCCATTAAACAGCTTACTAAATACAATTAACTAAACATGAATAACTCACTAAATACGTTTAGCATAAATACGATTAGAGGTGTCTTGCACGAAGCTTTTTAAATTATATTTTATTTTACTAAATTTGTCGGTTAAACAGCACAGAACGTTTCGTTATACGTTGTCTCTCGATGAAAAGAATTGACGAAAACTTTTCAATGTAACACGTTTAGTTTGTCTATGAATTCATGACAAGAGTCTGCGTGAGTTGAAACGTGATCAACTTTTTGACAGCTTTCGAACTTTTATTTTGCTGTTTGCTTTGCTAATTATAATGAGTGAGCAAAACAAGAAAGGTAGAAACCGTGCACCCAACTTCACTAGGGAAGAGCAAGATCTGCCGGTTAATGTAGTAGACACAGTTAAACATATAATTGAGTGTAAAAAACGGATCAAATAAAAAAATGCACAAAAACAAGAAGCGTGGAGTAAAGTGGCCGAAAACTTTAACGCGAACACAAAAAATGTTCCAAGATCGGCACTCATCATGAAATTTCCCTTATTATGGGCCGACTTATAAACTCCACAATTTCTTCATCGTCATTGGAATAATCCATGTGTTTTCAAAATATAGTATTCGCTCGTTCGTAGCGGAAATCACGGATTGACAGCTTGATCAATTTGACGTTTCTTCACTCACTAATCACGATTTAGCTCCGCTAAATAGGCAATATCGGTTATTTAACTTTGACAGTTGTTAAACGTTACTTAAGCACTGACGTTTTATGGTGCAAGACGAAACAGTGATTAAAATTGAAAATTCTGTTTATCCTAAAGTTAAATGCTCTTTAAGCCCGTGGTGCAAGTCGCCCTAACAATCTTAATATCTTTGATTATTTTTAAAACATACCACCATTTCTCATTGATTAAAAGTCCTAGGTTGTCAATCCTAGGTTCTAGACTGTGGGTTCTAAAATAGTTGTCATAATGGTTAAGATTTATGATCGTAAATTTTTGAAAAAAACGTATTATAAAAAAATAACGGTTTTTATTCCATTGATGGTGCTAGTTAGCACCCCAAAGCGCTTTAACCTAAGAGTACAGTCGGCGGCGTTATCACTAGATTACATTAGATATAATTTTTAAATTCTTAAATCTCTACATTTATCAGAACTGACTTCTTGTATCTAAAACATCAACGAATTACTTGAAATAGCAATAAAAATAAATACTCCGTTTAATTTCAGTAAGGAGGATGGACCATGAGACAAGGTTGAGCTTATAAATTAGCATTTCTACAAGTTATTTAAAGCCACGTGTTGGCCGATGATTATGTAAAGTCAAGCTGCAATGATAAATCATAGGTCCACGAATAGATGGGCCCATAAAGTTGGCCACAAAAGCCGAAGTTTTAGAGCCCTTCAGAAAGTATGTCGACGGGCCGCCTAGCCCCCCGCCCCCCACTTACCGCCTCTCGCCCGCCTGAACTGGAAAACGCATCCATGTATGTGTGCATTTTATAGTTTTCCGTGAGCGATAGAGATCTTTGATCTAGGGATGGACATTTTTGTGATTATTCTGACTGACAAGACATTGGTCTAGTGAGTGAAATCCTGGACGTACGCATTTGCTTACCTTTTCACGCTAAATCAAATCGAACGTTTCCATTTGACAATGCGCATAAATGGCTCCTTATGTGACGCAATGGAGACTCCTATTACTTAGATGCTTGATAATCCGCAATTTACTCAAAAACGCTTATGACGGTAGGTAGGTATAATAATAATTATTTTATTACCTATGTAACGCAATTTGATGTATGTCGCCTTTTCAGCTGTATTATTTTTTGCCTTTCATTGCTGACTTTGATTGCAACACTTAATTAACTTTGTGTCGGTGAATATTGACAATCCGGACAGCGCCAGTTTTCGATGTCAAAAAACGTGGTCTTCGATCGGCCCCGCTCGAGGGGAGAAAAAAGCCAAGCGAGCATTGCGCAAGAAGGCGACGTTACACCCGCCGGCCGATACAGCCCGGGGTCATACGCCTGCACCTACCACCGTCGTCGCCTGCGCCGACGTTTCTGGGAACACTGACGTTAGAAAGACCCATTGTGATTTGGCGTTAACGCGAACGCGAGGTCTGACAAAGGAAGCGATATCGGAGTTGAGAAGCATACCATACTCGGTGCGATTGTATTGAGAATTGTTGGTCATACACTATCCTGCGTATAGAAATCGGGGATGTTGTTTCAGTAGGACGCGTGCATCACTAGGCATAGCTACAATATACCACTTCAAGTCTAAACCAATGTGCGAAGAGCGCCGTAGCACTCCGAACGGTGGCTAGGTGATCCAGGCGCGCCGCGTCCATGCAAGGATGCGCGGGCGTCGCCGCCGCCGCCGCTCGCGTTTCTTTTTAGAAAGCGGCACGTGGCGGGGTTGTTCACCCTACCCGATCCGGGTCACGCAGCGCTCGCCCGCTGCGGGTACTTTACTGCACCGAGACTAGTCCTTGATAAGGGAGACGTCAATGGAACACCATAATCGGACGGAACGAGGTCGCTGCCGGATAAGGCGCTCTTTGTGCCCGTGAAAGTTAAGGACTTGATAATATTTCGTTGGGGAGCTAAGTGGGTGACTGCCTGCTTGCTCGACTACTGAGGGGACTTTGTAGGCCGGCAGTTTTCCGAACCGGATACAAAAAGCTTGAATGTGCTACGAATTAATTTTAATAAGTACAAAGTACAAAATTTATAAAGATAAGATAAGGTAAATTTACTAAAATTTTCATAGTTGCAATATCATAGTTGCGGTATCATAGAAACGTCATTAAACTTACAAAACTTATATGTCCACTTACATACTATACAATCCTAATTAATGTGATGTTCTTGTAACTTAAATATACCTGACCACGAATCTACTTCCATAACTTTACGACTAACTTAGGTACTCTATTCAGCTAGACAGAACTAAAGGGCCTAATCGTCGTTGATATTACTAAATGTTAGGTACATGTCAAAAAAAAATAAGTTTTTTTTTCTTTATATGAAAGATTAAAAGCTATCATAATCCGTACCAAATCAATCAGGCTGAGTTTATAATATCTTACTCTTACATTGAGAATCAAGGTTTTCTTTAATACCTATAGAAGAAAAAACGAAAATAATGTTTTTTTGACATATAGGTACATTTTGCAATATCAACGACGTATAATGGAAAAGTGAGCCAAAATCCTTCTTTTGTTCATTCCCGAGTCCGCCAGTCGGTCCCCTTAGCACTTGTGGTGCTGGCCGTCAGTGCAGCAGAACTCCTTGCCGGCAGAGAAGTTGGTGGCGAACCAGTCGCTGCCGCAGTTCCTGATGAAGAGGAACGCCTTCTCGCGGTGCACGTCGCGCTCCACCGCCCCGCAGATCACTGGCCCCGCCCGCGGCAGGTACTTGAGGATCTGGTGGAGTGAAAACAGTAGATACCTAGTAATAATATTGTACGCCACTAACGTTCCATTGACTCTATGATGTTGTTGGCACAATCGTTTGATTGTAAAGCTAGCAAAACAAGCATAATCAGCCTATTTTTTTAGATAAGTCATATTACGTCCCACCGTGTGATAGGTGTATATACCTACCAACCTAACACGAACCTAACCAATAATAAAATAGGAAGGAAACAATAACAAACACAAATCAGTAAATTGGTGCCAGAAGCGTTGGGAGATTTCTATTGGGCGATACTTAAAATTCCAAAAAACGTGCCGGTTTTGAAGTATTAGGCGCTTCATAACTTCTAGAATGAGTATCAGAGGTGTTCACATGCCTTCGATATCAACCCTTTTATGTCCCCACTGCTGGGGCACAGGTCTCTTCCTGCATCGCAGGAAGGTTAAACCATACTCCCCTACGGGGGCCAAGTCCGGGTTGGTTAAGGATTGTAAGACAGTGGCGGGTCTTACTGTCAGAAGTTATCAAGCCGGACGCCTCTGACATGGGTTAACGACAGCCATTACCAACGGCTTAGCGTACCTTGCGGAACACGGAAGCGCTCAGAAAAAACACCACTAGTTCACATGCCTTAGCCCTTCAATTTGCCAGTCTGTGGCTCACTCAGAGAAGGCAATCAATGGTCTCGTCCAAACTAGGATACGCTGTGCTATGGCAGCCAGGTAACCACTACAAACATGGAAATACACCCAGACTGACCTTGATGACCTCTGTGGCGTAGCGGTAGCGCGTCTGCCTGCCATGTAAGAGGTCACGGGTTCAAATCCCGGCTGGGTACAAAAAAAAGCCCAGGTCTTGGATGTTTACATGTTTGTGATGTCGTTGTTTATGGTTCCCACGACACAGAGTATCCTAGTGTGGGGCCAGAAGCAATGTATGTGCTTGTATAATAATGTTATGTTAAGTTACTGAAGCCAAGTACAAATATATAGATATCTATAAATTCATTGTGTAATCGCACTTTGTACATTTTAACAGGAGACCATATCGCCTAAATTTCTTTCCTTTACAGCTCAGTGGTATTGTGCCAAGATTCTGATACGGAGTATCAGGGTTCAGGACCCAACTATTAATAAAGTTAACAGAAGTTAAATTTAAGTTAACTATATTAAAGAGGGCCATTTCGTAGTTAGTCGCAAAGTTGAGACCCGTAAAATTAGAGAATAAACTATATAAGATATATAAAAAAAAATGTTATAGTTACAAACGTCAATTTTAAAGTGCATTTAAATAAACCCCTAAAACAGTTTTGTTTTTCCTTTTCACTGGAGGAAACTACGTTGATTTGCCATATTAACCTACAACTTTTCTCAGATCTACCAAATATTAACAGGAAAATTATAACAATCGGTGATGCGTTTCAGCGGAGTTCGATATCAAACACGATATCAACCCTTTTATGTCCCCACTGCTGGGGCACGGGTCTCTTCCTGCATCACAGGAAGGTTAGGCCATACTCCACCACGGGGGCCAAGTGCGGGTTGGTGGAGGATTGTAAGACAGTTGTGGGCCTTACTGTCAGAAGTTATCAAGCCGCTCATAAGGCCTCTGACATGGCTTAACGACAGCCGGCACCAACGGCTTAACGTGCCATGCGAAGCACGGAAGCGGTCGGAAAAATGCCACTAGCAGTAGTCACGGGGCGGTCACCCATCTTGCACCTGACCGCGCCTGTTGTTGCTTAACTCAAATGATTGATTCCAAACTTTTTTAAAATATAGATTTTTCTGTAATTGTTGAATCCTTGACGTAATGCAATGAATTGCCGACCACTCTAAGTAACCTAACCTGCTAATGAGTTTTGTGATGACTATACAGGGTTTGTTCTAAAATGCTCAATTCTGCAACAATCCAACCTACAGTTGGTGTTTTTCAACAGGTTTTGTTGTACGTGTTTTTTTTCTAATTTTTATATTTCGTAATATCAATATTTTATTGCATTCGCGCTTTACGCGCTCTAACACATTTCTTTAACATAAGATATTAAGGAGTGGAAGTAAAAAATTCTTCAATTATAAATTACTTAAATTGTTTTTCTGAATGAAACATAAATAATTGATCGATAGAGAAGACTTATAGACTTGGCTTGTAGTTGTGTACAGATTTGTGCATAGATTTTTTTCTTAATTTAATTTTGTGGTTTTAGGGTTCCGTACCCCAAAAGGAAAAACTTATCATTTAACTGTAAAGGATACGTTTTTCCTTTGACACTAGTCACTTTGTTGTCCGCCCGTCCGTCTGTCTGTATGCTAAGACCCTTTCAAAAGGCCGAATTATCAAGGAAATCAAAATTCATAGAGTACTTCCCGTTGACAGCTGTGAAATTTGGCAAGTGGCACGCTTGAGTGTAAAATCGAAGGTCTCGGGTTCGATCCCCGGCCGGGTCAAACTAGGAAACGAACTTTTCTAGTTTGTCTCGGGTCTTGGATGTTATCTATGTATTTATTGTATTAATTTATTGTTAATAGCACCTATAACACAAGTCATTTAGTTGTACTTAGTCTAGGGCTAACGAGATCTGTGTAATATGTCCATGAATA
This sequence comes from Yponomeuta sedellus, assembly GCA_934045075.1. NCBI lineage: Eukaryota > Metazoa > Arthropoda > Insecta > Lepidoptera > Yponomeutidae > Yponomeuta > Yponomeuta sedellus. Next base: position 14,435,247 of record OW203728.1, on the reverse strand, counting down.
TTTATTATTATTATTATTATTTATCGTCTTATACTTACACAAAAATGCCACTAGCGGTAGTCGTGGCATTTTTTCCGAGCGCTTCCGTGCTTCGCAAGGTACGTTAAGCCGTTGGTGCCGGTTGTCATGTAATGGCAGTCGTTAAGCCATGTCAGAGGCCTTATGGGCGGCTTGATAACTTCTGACAGTAAGGCCCGCCACTGTCCTACAATCCTCCACCAACCCGGACTTGGCCCCCGTGGTGGAGTATGGCCTAACCTTCCTGTGATGCAGGAAGAGACCCGTGCCCCAGCAGTGGGGACATAAAAGGGTTGATATCGTGTTTGATATCGAACTCCGCTGAAACGCATCACCGATTGTTATAATTTTCCTGTTAATATTTGGTAGATCTGAAAAAAGTTGTAGGTTAATATACAAGGGGACATACAAGGGTTGACACCACCTTATACTTACAAATGCAGATAAAAATCTTAAAACGACACATTTGTAATTAAATTTGTGGGGTGTTGTTGGGCTGCGTTATACGTTGGGTGCCAATGTGATGTTGTATAACTTTAAATAAATAATAAAACTGGAATGACTTCAACTTTGTGGTTTATTTATAGTGTGTTTTATTTATAATAAAAACAGAAAACTGGATAGAAACGGAATAAGCTGGTAAAAATAGTCAGGTCTAGTCAAGAAGTGAAGTAGATTACTACTGACGTCTTGACTAGAAAAAATGAGGGAGATCTCAAAAATGGGTGACGTAATTTTAAATTTTGAAAATGGTAGACAGAATTAAATAAATATAAAAAAATAGTGTCAAGAGGTTTGCACCGTTACAAATTATAAGATAAAATAGTCTGAAGTTCGGGAAAAGCTCGGAAAAAAGTGGGAGACTCAATTTTAAAATGATTTTTCAAGGAAATTAATAAGATAGTTGTGTGAAGTTGCACAAAGTAGGTAGCTTATTTATTTTACTAGGACTTTAAGTTATTTTCTAGTAGTTACCGAGGTTCCGGTAGATAGGTAGAGAACACTTCATTGTACATGAATTAAAATTATATAGATCTTTCTTAATCTAAGAGTACAGACGGCGGCCTTATCACTAACAGTGATATCTTCCAGACAACCTTTGGATGGACTAGGCTAATACATTGGAGAAGGAAGTAGATGTACAAAGTTAGTATATCTTGTACTAATAATTTCAGACGTTTAAAAAATATTTATACATGCCTAAATAACATGGTAAATAAAAGTAGTTCAACCCTTGTTGCATCATATCAAATTACCACCCTGTATAATCTATAGCGCTTTCTATTGTCAACATAAGGATCATCGGTTGGCTATTAATTAAGCGTAAAATAGTTAGCTCATCGTTGGGTATCTACTAACGATGATAATAAATTAAGCCAAAACTGTTGGGAACTTCATCAAGGAATTAAAAAGTCAAGGAATTAAAAATTATGCGTTTATAGACCCGTTTTTTACTGCCGCTCCGACTCTCCAAGGTTTGCTGGAAGAAATCTCTTACAGAGATAGGCTCGCCTTTGTAAATGTTATTTCATGTCCTATTTAATGTTTCGTGTGCAATAAAGTAAAGTAAAAATAATCATAAATCATATAGGTACCTACTTGGCAAAAGTGCCTACCCGAAACTGGTACGAGTATGCGTGAGTGCAATGATTAATTAATGTTGATGAAGCGAAAGACATTGGTCAAGATCGTGGCAAGTGGCAAACCCTGATCTCTGCTTACCCTTCCGGGATACAAGCGTAACTGTAACTATACTTTATTGCACACGAAACATTTAACAGGACATTACATAAGAAATAACATGTACAAAGCGAGCTTATCTCTGAAAGAGATTTCTTCCAGCAAACCTTAGAGAGTGGGCGAAAGTGCGTAAGTTTATGTTATGAAATTAATCGCTCAACCTTGCTCAGGGAAGAGACCCGTGTCCCTGGCTCGGGACATAATAGGTTGATAATGATGATGATTTGCCGAAAATACGGAATTGCAAAAGGCTTATGCGCGCAAAAAGAATGGTGCGAAATTGTACTTATGTCGTCTTGATCTCCATGTAGGTAGGTACTCGGGTACTTAAATTAAAGTTAGGTCATGTTATGAGTATGAAACAAACCCTTCCATCACTTGTAAATGAATGAAAATGACATTCAAATACCAAAGAGAATTTGACGTGAGATATACGTGAGATATACAGGGTTTAAAGAAATGCCGATGCAGTTACATCCGAAAATAAAGTCACCGTATTGTACACTTGTTTAAGTGCAATAAAAGTATTAATAATGATAATAAAATGGGGATGTTTGCTCATCAATAAAACAACACTTTTACCTCGGAGGTAAACTTCGAAAATTATGGAAAATACGTCTGTTCTGTGTACCATGCATAAATTCACGTTTTCGGATTTTTTTTCATAGGAAAAGTATGGAAGAGTAAGACGCCCCCTTTTCAGTGTAATTTTAAACTCAGATTTTTTTTCCTGATATTCTGTTATTGCTAGTTAAGGAGCTCGAGCTTCAGGTCACTGTGCCTTATCTCATATCTGTCACCAAGTCTAATGTATTGCAATCGTTAAAAAATGTTACTTACTAGTAGCCATTGAGGGGTTTTACTATCAACCTCCAGGTTCTTTGTGACATATTGTGTTGTCATGGTTGCCATATCAATAAGAAATAATAATACATACATTTGCATTGTGGGTTCTGGATTTAGGTATTTAGGTACTTCCATAGAGAGAAGAAAGATGGATGTTTTTTTTAAGTAGGACAGGTTACACTTGACCCCAGTCACGCCTAATTGTAATTATTTACGAGTAGAACAATGATTTACTGGGGCTGCGACATTGGTCAAGCATGTAAGGCGTACATTCGCGCCGTAGGTACAATAAAATTATGAAAACCATGGTACGAAATTCGTGACGTGTAAATCTGAGAAAAAACTGGTAGAACAAGGGTTTAAAACAGAAATTTCAGGAATTGCATATTTTTTGCGTAACCCTAAGTACCTATATGTAATCCTTGGTGTACATGCAATAAAGAATATTCTATCTATCTATCTATATTTTACCACAAGATTAACAATGAGTTGCATATGTATCGTATGTATACGTATCTAAAGGTAAATTGGTTTAGCTGAATTTTTCTATTAGGTACATAATGTTTAGTATAAAACTATCAAATCGCCTTTGTAGGCGCATCCAGCGTTGTGTTCCGACTGAAAATCTTCGCCACATTCTTCTTCCTGACTTTCGAATTAGTTGAATGCTGTAAGTGAATGTTGATTAGCTATCAACACTCAATTAATGGCAATAAAAGATCAGCGTTAACGATGATCCACCACCTAGCGGTAATAGGGGAATCAAAAGGCTTGGCTGTAAGATATACTTATTATCTATATTATGTGTCTCTTAAAACTGCTTATTTGGCGACTATGGGTCGCTAATGTCGGATGCAAGAAAGTAACTGGCTTATATAATCGCAACTGTAGGTAGGTACATCCTTCAACTTTTTTTGCTGACTAAGGTTCATTGTTGGACTAAGGGCTCTTTGTGCCAAGTCACTGTATGAGTAGGTAAGTACCCAAGGAAACAATTAGATTCGTATCCAGTCCGGATATAAATGAACAAATAGCAAATTGACAGCGTTATCACTTATCAATCAGTCATACATTTTCGGTCTTATTAATGAAATCACGATTCCATAAAACACGCTATAAAAATTGTTTGTGGTGGAGATTGTTCAAGACGTAACCACAGATTAAATAAACACCTCGTAACTAACTACCTCTACTATTATTAGGAATCGTGTTTTTATTAATAAGGCCGTTTATCTGTAGATATCAATGTTCTAGCCAACGTTCTCGATAGCTCTGTTTTATAGTGTTTATCTAGAGGAGAGCTCTGCAAACATCTCATGGTTGTTACCTACCCTAACGCAAGGCGGCGTACGATAAATTGATGCAATGTAAAAATAAGTGATTTCCGATTTTAGCCATTTTTGGACTGACTGACCCTGGGCCATGGCCCTGCAGTAAGACGTTAGTCAGTATAATATGCTTTTGCTATGACTGACTCTACCTAAGAACTCAGTCGTCTCACTAATGATGGCGACTTGGGCTAACTAAGTCTTTGCATAAGCAAAATAAGTTAAGAATATTGTTTATTGTACATCAGAGGCATTATTTATTTATTTAATATTGGGAAGACTAACAGCACATAACAAAGAGTAACAAAATAATTAAACATACAGAACAGAAGGCCAATTATAAGTCTCGACTTATAGGAAAAAAAAATTTAGCACTTAAGCTCTTAAAGCAAAAATCTAGTGACAGTTTAAAGCACTACGTTATTATTTAAAAGAAAAAAAAACAGTCCATAAATAGTTTTAACCAACAAAGAAATCTGCACTAAGTTTGTCCCTCAAGCTTTGGACTGAAGAATTAAAAATATCTTGATCGCCTATTTTCGTGAATCATTATTACGTAAGTATCCACTGAGTTGAGTGACGTTGATTTTTACTTTTTTTAAGCTACTCCGGCTGTCAAATGCATACATTTTTTGACACTTAGGAGTCGTCTAAATGCTTCACTCGATAGAGTGGAGTGCTACGTAATAGGAGAGCTGAGCACTTGACATAAATGTACCTAAGTAAATATAGCTGATTGACAGACAATCCTAGACTTGTGACTTATCTATGAATAGCTCTGCAAATGTCATGGTATGAGATGTTTTTTTATTTTTGTTCTCTGGATTGAGATTACCCCTGGATAAACAAATAGATAGAGCTGTCACCGTTAGCTCTAGCCTGAGTTGTGATAGCGGGTGACTCCGGTGAGCGATGTGTGTGTAGTGAAGTGTCACAAGCAGAAAGCCACACTAGACGCTAAATGATAATGTCTTCCCACATCCAACCTTTTCCTGATGCATTGCCTAACGCCACCGGGACCGCAGGGCTAGGTCGGGGATGTCGTGTTGGACGTAACCGCATCATTTTAATTTGTCAAAGTTTTTTAAGCTCTGTGGCTGGTTTATTTGCTTGGTTTCTTTACCTGAGGAACTTAAGTATCTAATAAAAGTCTCAAATGAGTATATATAATTTAAAAGAATGCTTAAGCGCTTTATTATAAGCAGCTTGTAAACCTTTCTTAAGCTTCAGATTCAGAAAGTACTATCGATACTGTTGGTTGTGTAGAAGTTTAGGTATATTTAAAAATTGTTCCCAAGAACTTAACTGCATTATCAGTTTCGCAAATTCTGTGTGGCTATAAAAACCTCTTTTTTTCTTCTTCTTTTGAATAAATAAATAAGTACTTAGGTAAAACGGAGGGACTTACGAATTTCAGGCATCCTGGGACTGGATGACGGCCAGAGGCCTTGCCTTTGGGCATGCTACTTTCAATAAAACATTTTTCAATTTTGAAGCTCTGCACAAAAATGCAGTCACGCCCGACGCTAAAGGAAAGTGTCTTACCACGTCCAAGCATTTGCTGATGCAGTGCTTAACGCCCCCGTGACCGCAGGGGTAGGTCGGGGATTCCGTGTCGTAAGTGACCACCGGCTCTCCTTCGGGAGGACCACGGGGTCGGCTGCGGCGGCCGTCCTTGATGCCGACTTGCTGAGACATGAACACTCCGCACTGGCAAGAGTCTATCTGAAAGTTAATATGCGTCAGCTACTTGCTAAAATACTAGGAATAAAAACTAGCCAAGTACGTAGCGGTCCACGTACAGTATAGGGTTGCTTAGAATGAGGGGGTTTTACCTTCTTTACAGAACTTCGACTTCATCAAAGTAATTTTCACAATGAAGTTTGTTTCCTTTTATAAGTTGGACGCTAAAGGTTGCAAAGCCTACAGCCGTGATAGTATTCATTTTAAGTAATTTTTCTGTACTACTGCCCTGAATTTTTTCACGTTTCTACAATCGACCTTTCGGCTTCGACAGGAGGAGGGACGCCCTATTATAACAAAATTAATATTTCGCAACAATTTATAATTCACGATTCCCACTGGCGCCGTCAGTACATTTTTACAAATGACCTCAGTGCTGTCTTTTCTTGGTTACCGACACACGTGGTATCCTAGTTTGTAACCAGGACAAATGATTGTGTTTTGTGGAAGTTATTGTTAGTTAGTAATTATTATTAGGCCAATTTATAAGCAACCCTGTGTACCTACCAATGCAGGGCACATGTCTCAGTGAGAGATGGGCTTAATTACCACGCGTGCCCACCGCAACGCACTGAAGTGTGAACTCAGTTTTTCCCACGATTTTCTCTTTTCAGTGGTGATACTGCTACTAAAATTTACGTAACTTAGAAAGCAAAGTTGGAATAGAACACAGGAACTTACGTCTGAGGCAGACTTGGGTATTATCGATGCCAATATCGGTGGTTACCGAATGTTAAAAACCAAAAAATCGTATACCGCACCTTCGGTGGTACAAGGGCACAATTGCATATTTTGTAATTTTACAAGAGAGATTAAAAAACTTAAAAGTGAAGTTGTTTTTTTTTCATTCAATGTCTTATTATTCGGCTTCGTATTGCTTCAAAGTGGTTATTCTTTGCATGAAATACGACCCATATATTTGTGAATATGGCCATGTACTTTACAGGTGTTAAATATTTTTTACGATTTTTGGTAAGTTGTGCCCTTTTACCACCGAAGGCTGATCTCACCCTATAGGTGTTTCTCTTGATATCTCATATAGACGTTGTATCGTAAACAATAGCACAGAATAGGTCCTTTTTACTACATACACGAAATAAAGTAGGTAGAGCATAGTAAGGGCTAGACAACTGAGAAAGACCACGTTTCGGAAATTCGTAATATTGTACGGCCTAACCTCATGGCGCCATCTACCGTGCAACCGAGTAAATGCATTGGATCTCTACGTCCAACGTAGAGATCTAATGCAAGTACTACAACAGTTAACACGATGAACTAACTTAGCTAAGGCTTCGTGCCTTTATTCTTGGCTCAGTAGAGAGAATAATGCCTGGTAAATAACTTTGACTTCGCAGGGGCGTAATTCAACGACAAGGATTCTATTTAGGCATCGAAACAAAACATGAAAACTGCACATTTCTACCTACATATATAATTACTACCAGCTGCTGCCTACGACTTCGTTCGCAAAGTTTTAGTAATTTGGAAATTCCTGGACAAAAATTAGCCTTTTAGAGCTATTCCAGACTATAATCTATCTCTGTGCCGAATTTCATCACAATTCGTTCCGCCGTTCTGGCGAGATTGGTTAACAATCATCCATCCATCCATACATACAAACATTTACATTTATAATACCAGTAAGATTATAAAATGAACAGAATGTACAACGATAACTATCGCATCTTGTAAAAATAGTCATACCTCTTCGTAGACCTCTTCCGGGACCTCTTCAGGTTGCTCATCGACCTCTTCGTGGTCGTTGGACTGAAGGCTTGCCAAATCCTCTCTCTTAATCTTCTTTTGGTTCTTAGATGCGAACGCCAAAGTCAACATGGCAGCCAGGACAAGGCAGCTGAGCAAACCACGACCCATATTTACGAAGTCCTAGAATTGAATAAGGATATTATGATATTCGGTGGTAGCCCAAAGGCTAGTACAATGGACTCGGATGCGACTATGCGAGATACCCAAGTTCGATATAGGTATTGGCCGCTTTTAGGGTTCCGTATCCAAAGGAAAACGGCCCCTTCGGATATGGAACTTCGAAACGCTCGGATAGATAACCATATATAAAACACTCGGCTCGGATATTGTGATATTCGGTGGTAGCCCAGAGGCTAGTACAACGGACTCGGATGCGAGACACCGAAGTTCGATATAGTTAGGTAACTTAAGAAAGAAGTTATAGCAATAGGTACCACTCGCTAACCGTAAAGGAAAACATCGTGAGGAAACCTGAGTGTCTGAAGTGTTCAAATATCTCAGCCCTTGAATTTGCCAATCCACTGTGTATACTTGTAGTAACATTATAACATTTATGTATCTTAGCACGGGCTAGTGCATTAAAAATAATATAATTTATGTATCCCAGTGTAACAGAGTAGGTAAGGTACCTATTCTGATAATTGACAACGCACCTTAGAGTGGATTAGTTTAAAAGAGAAATCTTGTGCCGGAGCAGGATTTGAACCTGCGATCTTTGTCCTACCATGCATGTGCCCTCGATAATAAAAAGGGAATTCTCTGAAAGGAGGGTTTCGAAGGCTTTTTTAAACTGAATATTAAAAAGAAATATCTGTATTACACTGTATTTATCCACAGACTACTTATTTTTATTTAATTATCAGTCATGCAGACGTGTACTCACGAATACTCACTAATAGGTACCTACCTACTTTATTGGACACCTAGTTAAATTACAAATTTAACGTCTGTTTCTAAACTGAGGTTTTCAGGAACTACAATTAAATGCTCAGCCGATTTCCCGGTAGAAAATTTTACCTGCTAAAATTTTACGCACTAAAGTGCCATTTTTCTATCATATAGTTTTTTGAGAACATAATTTACTACAGAGTATTCTAGTTTGGGTACTAGGCACAATTTTTGTACACTTTTATGACAATACAGTTTTTTGTATAGTATTTTCTAAGGTTTTAGTTTTTTGTATATTTGGTTGATGTATTTCTATATTCAGGAACCAGCGCGGCGGTTAGCAATAAAACAAACAAGATTAAATAAGATTTTAGCCTAAGCAGGTAGGTACATGGGTGACTTACCTTATTAAAATAGCACAACAACAGTCACAAGAAACATTAACTAGTGCCACAATGCCCACCTTTTGTATGAATAAGGTCTTATAAGGAGCAATGGCCAGGTTAATCACAATAGAGAGCTTAGTCAGCACTCTTACTTCCTAGTTTTGTGGAACGTGCCATCGGGCGGCGGCTGCGCACGAGCTCTCTCGTACTGAACGTGACGCCGCGAAAATAATTCGAATAATTTTACGAGTTCCAACCCCAGGCCAGCATAGGAATTGGCCGCTTTTAGGGTTCCGTATCGGAAGGAATACGGCCCCTTCGGATATGGAACTTCGAAACGCTCGGATATATAACCATAAAAACACTGTGTAGTACCTATACATTTTACGAGCTGTGCCCCGCGGTGTTACGCGCGGTTTATCGATAAGATATTTTCCCGCAGTAAAACGTAGCCTTTGTGTTAATCCAGGCTGTCAGCAACCTCCATACCAAATTTTATTAAAATCGCTCCAGCCGTTTAGACGTGGAGAAGTACCGAATATACACACTCACAAACTTTCGCCTTTATAATAATAATATAATATAGTGTGAAGTGTGATGTGATTATGTTACCTTTCCTATAATTGTGATTCCGTGTGCAATAAAGTATAATAAAGGCTACCAAACAGTGCCCTTAGTTATCCTACGACATAATTATTAATTAGGTATGTCTGTCCATCTGACCAATAAAGGGGCTTCATCTTTCGAAATTTTAGTAGGTGACTACAAAATATGCGTTAGCGGCAGGTTCTAAACAATCAATAAAAAAATACAAAAATAAAGGGGGAACCCATACATGGAACGCGATTTATTTTAATATTTTACTGTATAGCAAAACAGTAATCGATAGTGACACAAAAAAATACAAAAAAAAAATAAGTAGTTACAAGTTAAACTTGTAACGGTGCAAACCTCTTTACACCATTTTTATTTCTTTTTCTATCTATCACTTTCAAATATTTAAAATTACGTCACAACTTTTTCGATTTCCCTCATTTTTCATCATTACCACCATTATATACTCTTTGATTACCACCTCACACGTTGACTAGATCTGACTATTTTACCTGCTTATCCGTTTTTATCCAGCTTTTCTGTTTTATTATAAAATAACAGTACCTACAAAGGAAGCAACAGTTGAAGTCGTTCCAGTTTTTATTATTTATAAAAGTTATACAACAAACTATGTGTGATTAAGCGCAGTCGAGACAGTATAACAGCAAATGATAAAAAAGGAAACAAAAAATATCAAGCATTCGTGACCAACCTAAGTACCTTGCAATGAGTTACATTATTGGAATTTAAGGGCTGTTTTCTGATTTGAGAATTTCACTAAATAAATACATACCTACGTAACGGTCTGTCACGCTCTTTGCTGAGAAATTCGAAGAGGCAGCACTTGGTTTAATTGTTCTGTGGGCAGCACCACAGTTAAATATTTACTTAGCCAAATTCTCCATTCAGAAACTGGCCCTCACTCCCGTCTGCTCATTATTAAAAGCATTCGGGCTGCTCATATTTTATAACCGTTGTTTATTTTTTTCCTTTTTGTGATTTTGTAATATTTTATTAGTTGATTTAATAAACCCTACGACACTTGCGCTAACACGACGAATCGATTGAGATTTTATTTTTTGTAAAAATCTGACCATTGATTAAAGACTTCCAAGGGGACATAGAATCGGGTATACTTACCTACATACATATGAGCCAAGACAACACATTACCTTTCTTTTGGCATCCGCCACAGTCTGGTAAAAATCGACGGAGTGCAAGCTGGTTGGTTAAAGGTCCCGAAACCCTAACAGAATGACAAAAACACATTTTTGCTAAATAAGAGGTCATCCATAAAGTACGCCAACACAGTTTTGTGTTGTTTTTACGTGTGACGTCACACATTTTTCTTATTAATATCTAGAAATTATTACCTACATTAAAACAGCCGTTCCGAAAACAGTTTTATTCCCATTTAAAAAAAATCTAATATTATTATATTAGATAAATAAATTAACATCATCAGTGGAACTCACATTCGCGAGGTCGGGGGTTCAATACCGGATCAATGACGTTGTTTTTTAAGTTACGTACACTTTGTGAAGTTGTACCTACTCGTAGTAGCAATATCACTCGCTAACGACATCGAAAAACATCGCGAAGAAAGATTTCCAGGCGATGTTTTTGCTAGACCTCTCAGAGAGGGGCAGTACCTATCTATGGTCTTAATCCGCGGCATGAAAGGAAATGAAAAGGTTTTATTCAAAGTAGTGCAGAAACCGCGACAGGTGTCCATTTCAAAATCTAGATCATTTTGGAAAAAAAATGGACAAAAAAACTCCAAACTTAGTCTTTTCAAAGTTTACATAATTATTATAAAACATAGAACTCATGAATTGTACTGGCTTTAATTCCAGACATCATCGTCATCTAAATAATCCTTTATGTTATAGTAGCCCTTTTGACAAGTGTGCTTAACATATTTTTTGAACCGCGTTTCAGGCAAGCTTAATATATCTATATGGTCTCAATCGCTTGGCTGAGGTATAACACCTTAGACACTCCGGTTTTTGCTCAGCCATGATGTTCTTTAGTTGGAACTAATATTTTAAGTTCCCCTTCACCGTTAGCGATAATATAATACCTAAACCAAAGGTTGAAGGTTTGCTGGAAGAAATCTCTTTCAGAGATAAGCTCGCCTTTGTACATGTTATTTCTTATGTAATGTCCTGTTAAATGTTTCGTGTGCAATAAAGTATAATTAATTAATTAAAAAAAGTTGTACGGAACTCTTGCGCGAGTTTGTCTCCCACTTGGCCGTTTTTCCACTGGTCTGCACGGGCGCCGGTTTGTGAGCTCTACAGGACAGGATCTTTGGTACAGTCGACAGCACGTCAACATTAACAGTTTGATAACTAAATATATTAATAAGTGCATGATAGAGCAATGACTGAGGATGATATAGGTGCTGGGCAAGCCTACACCATCGAAAACCATGTCCCAGGCAGTGCAGCATCCGACTGGTCCCTTCACCCATCTAGTGTGAGCAGGGCTGGATCTACCTAAGGGCTGCTTGGGCTGCAGCCCGGGGCCCCGAAGTTACAAGGGCCTCCGGATCCCCTTAAACACAGTAGGCGATAATTTGAATTTAAAAAATGGTTGTCTGTAAAGTCGGTTTATGGACGATATTTTTACGTGATAACGTCATAAGAAAACATTCATGAAAAAATGCATACGTTTATGAATTGAGTTAACCTGTCAATCTCCTTTACTATAATTCAAAATAAAATTAATTTATTGTTTTTTTTAATATTCTTATATATATCACTATTTTGATTTCTCTCTCACCCAAAAGTTGCCTGGAAGAGATTGCTACCACAACAATAAGGTCGCCTTTTGTACTACTACTACTACTTGAGTAGATTTATTGAATATTTATATTTTTTTGTGCAATAAAGAATATATAATAATAATATATCATTATAGAAACAGTTTTTTTTACATGGTTATTAGTTGAGTACCTAGATAGGCCCCTGAGTAGTTTCAGCCCAAGGCCCCACAAATTCAAGATCCGCCCCTGAGTGTGAGTGAAAGTGTCGCTGGACGTTGTATAAATCATCTCAATACGTAGATGCAAAGGCCAATGTGACCTAGGCACGCCACTGCCTTCTGCCTTCAGCCATCCTCATCCAGCCGCTGCAGGCAATCTGCGTTTCCCAGTTCGTAGTGTCAACTCGGCTCCATAGCTCAGCGAGCTATGGAGAGAGCTATGCTCGGAGTTTCTCTGAAGGATAGGATTCGTAACGAATGCATCCGACAGAGAACCAAAGTTATCAACATAGCTCAGAGAATCAGCAAGCTGAAGTGGCATGGGCTGGCCATATCTCGCGAAGAACCGACAACCTTTGGAGTAGGTAAACGTGTTCTCTTGAGTGGAGACCACGACTCGGCAAACGTAATGTAGGACGCCCTCCGACCAGGTGGGATGACGATCTGCGAAAAACTGCCGGCAGATGCTGAATGCGACAAGTTGAAGACAGGGCGCTATGGCGCTCATTAGGGGAGTGCTATGCCCAGCAGTGAACTATATAATATAGCCTGAAGAAGAAGAAGAAGTGTCAACTCGAGAACCTTTGCACTCCATTGACTATCGGGTTTACTCGGCCGAAGACATGTATGTGGATAGAGGCTGTGTAAAGTTAGGCCGAGTTCACCCCAGGATTGTGTAGGCCCACCCCGAAATGGGCTAGGCCCACCCCAAGACGAACTAAGCCTACTCCCGGGTCCCGTTCCGTAGAACTAGATACAATTCGTGGTTTACAATGACATTGCATTGCCGATTAACAAAGCCGTAATTGTACTAACCAGCTCCAAAATGCAAATACAATTGCCAAAATAAACTACCTAAGTACGTGATTTTAAAAACCTATTTAGAGGCTAAAAATACCACCCATGCCGGGATTCGAACCCGCAACCTCTGGCTACCCGTGCCAGCGCTCTTCCAGCTGAGCTAATGGGCGACTTACAGGCACCAGTGAAATTTCGAACCTCTTTACAATACCTACTCTCTGTAAGGCAATACGTACAGGCAGCGACATCTGGCTGAAGTAATTTGCATCACTTGCAGCCCCGAGTACCTACTTTGCAGTTAGGTTTTACATCGAAATGATATCGCTGTAACCACATGATTACATTCTTTTTAATGCACTAACCCGTGCTAAGGACGATTTTCAGCGCTGATGCGATTACTTCAGCCAGATGTCGCTGCCTGTACGTAATACAGAGAGTATTGTAAAGAGGTTCGAAATTTCATTGATGCCGGTAAGTCGCCCATTAGCTCAGCTGGAAGAGCGCTGGCACGGGTAGCCAGAGGTCGCGGGTTCGAATCCCGGCCATTTTTAGCCTCTAAATAGGTTTTGAAAATCGTCCTTAGCACGGGTTAGTGCATTAAAATAGTACATTACACAACTAGAGTGGTAATACAAAGAAAGGCCGAGATCGCAGAAGTTTGCGGCCCGAGCTGCAAGCGAGGGACGTAAATATGCGATCGAGAGCTTTCTTTATTACCTCCCGTGTTGTGTACATCTTTTTGTCTACACTTGGCCAGAAAGCCACTTTATTGCCAGGTGTGGCATAAAGAATATTACCTACGTGATTTTAATGAAATGTGGTCCTGCATTCTATTACGTAACGGTCCACTGTGCTGGATTGTCATTCTTAACGTTTCCGAAGTGTCAAAATATGTATGCATTTGACAACTGGAGTAATATAAAAAAGTAAACGTCGACGTCACCAACCCAGTGGATACTTACGTAATAGAGGCGCTGGATGAAGGTTATCTTGGGTTTCTGCACACAATTTACCTATTACCATAAAACTATGTTGACTACGGAACCCTAAAAATACGATTCCTTTACACGCTATAAACGCTGTATATATAAATAGTCTGTGGTAGACTTCAGAAAGGAAAGACTACCAGACTATTTATACCGGGTTTATATAGTGTTTTAAGGGTATCGTGTTCTTTTAAATATCTCAGAGTTACTGCAGGATCTCTGCTGTCGACCGTACCAGTGGGAAGATGGACACATTTTGTTTCATCGTTACCTAAACACTAAATATGTCGGCAAGTAATAATTTAGACAGTCTAAATTTTGTTTAGTAGATATTTATTTTATGATAAAATCTCTCTTTCCTTTTGTTAAAATGTCCGACAAGGCTTTCAAAAAAACAGTTGTTAGCTAAGAAACCCCACTATTTAGGTAATCAGATTTGTTTGTAATACATAAGTAACTACAATTAGCGAACTAATCTAGCAATCGCCACAAAATATTTAAATTTCACAACAACAATATGGATATAGTTTCTAGGCTTCTTCACTAATACTTCTAGGCTTACTAAATGACTAGAAAAGAGAAAGATGTCGCATTAAAATGAAAGGATTTATGTCATTAATGCGGCGCGTTCTCTTGAATTTGACGACGTTTCTAAGTAAACCAGTAACAGTATTTACGATCCAAAAAAATAGTAAGTATTTAAACAAGCAAAATGTTTAATAAAAAAAAGTAAAACATTATTAACTTTACACTTATCAAAAAGAAATAACAGAAAGTTTAATATACAATTTACACAGTGCAATTAACCAATTAAGTAGGTAAAAGATAACAAATAATACGAAAAAGGCATGCAGTGTGAGACTATTTTATGTACTCTTAGTACAACAATATATAAAAATGTATAACAGGTTTATAGTCTTTGTAGAAGACTAAGCATCAATTTCGAAATGAAATTCTTTCCTAGCAATAATTTACGACATGCTAGTGAAAATTGCAAATTGTGATTGCAACAAAGTGCAAACAAAATGTTTGTATTCTAAAATCCATAAATTGCAGAGATCCCGTCAGTATTCAAAGGAAAAATTCATATATCAGTCTTAATTATTGACTGACAAATTTTGGCAGTAAAATGTACATTATGCCATATTTCATCTCTTAGTGTTTACAGTTTTGTAAGACTGATGACTCTGATAGAAAACTTAAACTAAATTGTACTTTTTCTGGGTTAAGTTTAGCATGCATTTGTTTGAAGTATTCT
The DNA here is from genome assembly GCA_934045075.1 of Yponomeuta sedellus. Taxonomy (NCBI): domain Eukaryota; kingdom Metazoa; phylum Arthropoda; class Insecta; order Lepidoptera; family Yponomeutidae; genus Yponomeuta; species Yponomeuta sedellus. The sequence goes on along the minus strand of OW203728.1, from coordinate 14,419,904 downwards.
CAATCTGACACCACCAAGCTTTTGTATTGGCACTTCTGTAGATATAACTTCATATTTAAACTTACACCACTCTCATTATCTTTTCATTTGCAACAAGTTAATTGATTCTTTGAGCTCACAACTTACACAAGCATTCACTGAATGTAAACATGTTACAGGCAAAATATTTGCCACATTAGTACAGTGAGCTGTGCCGCATTTGCATTTTCATGCAACAAACATATAGTCTAATTTAGAGTGAATGCTCATCTCAGTTGTCAGCTTTACGACTAAGAAATAAATTAGTAAATTAATTCTTAAGATTAACAGTCTTTGGCCAACATAAGTTTAGCCTCGCCTTCAAACACAACCTTCTTTTCTTCTTCGACGATGCAAAAGAACTTGACTTTGAGAATCTTTCTTACATCCACCAGCTCTACACTGATAGTCAATTTTTCACCAACAAAGCATTTGTTTGGAAACTTCATAGTTTGTGAGACAAGCACAGTTCCAGGCCCAGGCATATGTGTTCCAATCAGCCCAGCCACAAGGCCGTTTAGCAATGCCCCATGTACTATTGGCCTCTTGCTTCCATTATTTTTATGCAGATGGTTGTGGTCACTTGTGAGATTCGAGAAAGTATCTAGATCCTTTTGCGTCAATGTCTTTTGTATGCGGATTCTATCACCGGCCTTGAAAGCAACACTGCTGAATGAAGTAGTGTGCAACTTGCATATTTTCTGATAATTTTTGTTGTTTGCAGCAAGGTATGGAAATCTATTCGAAAGCATCTTGTTCATTTTTTACATAAGTTTGTTATTTAAATATTTGTTCACAATATATTTCAAGGGCTTTCTGACATCTTCCAAAAATATAGTAGCCAAGTTTGATAATCTCTTGTCTTCGGATTTTTCTAAATTTTTAATTATTTGTAGAGCTTCAGAATTAATAATTTCATCCTTTGTAGCACCATCACAAAGATAGAGCAATGTGGTGATAATGTTTGCTAGAGTCTCAGGATCATTTCCACTCAATATTCGCAACAAAGCGTCCACGCCTTGATGTTCCAGTATATAGGTTGCATTCAATGGATCTGAAATTGTGTAAATAGTACGTTATTGAAATGGGTCTACAAACATGGTCCCTGCAAAGCACTGCATATTTTACAAATTACTTAGTAGGAGCACAATAAATAAGTAACAAATAATATGTATCGAGGGTGAAATCTAACTGAAACATTAGATATTGATAGATGTAGAATGACACATACCCAAACACAAGTTGCAGATTCCCGCGCAAGCAAAACGTAACAGTTTTTCACCAGTTTCATTCTTCGCAACATAAAGAAATACGTCCAAAACTCCGACACTCCGAATATACTCGTAATTTATTGGATCATAGGCGAAATTTGCCAAATTAGCCAAAACTTGGCATTTAGCATCTGTAACATAAAATTGCAGTCATGAAATGTGGAAATCAATTAACGGGAATAGACCAAAAGGGCAAAAAAACGTTACCGTAAGATGATGAATTCAAGTATTCATCCACTAACAAAGATAGGAAGTTTTCTCGATCTGTGCCATTATCTGGGGTTCTTCTCAAGAGTTGACTTTTGCTACTGAACATCTAAAAACACGGCAATGTCGTTGGCAAAATGCTAAAATTGATTTATTCTAAATTCAGTCAACAACATCAATAAGGTTTCAGCGCCATGTTGAATAATTTTTGACACTACTTTTTTAATTTTTTTTGTTGAGTGATTTGGGGGCAGATAGTAGTTGTTCTGTGGTAGTGACTAAAGGCTCCAGACAATGGCCAGTGGTGGGCCATGCTTTGCAAATTTTGCAACACAACTGTAGGCCACGATCACTTGGTGTTTACACAATGGCGCATGACTCATTGCTATCTAGCAACCCACTTGCGATGGATATCTAGTTATTTTATTTATTTACAAGTATTACAGAAGTATGTATGTACAGCAACAAAGTTACTTAAAAATGGCGCAAAAGGCGCAAAATTTTGGGCTCAGATTGATATAAATCAATAAACTTGAAGGTCTATTGATCTATATATCTCCATTATTCCGCCATACAGACATTTGGGCGATTTAAAATTCAAGTAGTTGTAGAAAAAATCATCCCAACAAAAAAAGTACTCTATAACTATCCCGGTCAGCGGTCGGCGGTGACGAACTAAACGATGGGTCACTGTGTAAACACGGATGGGCCACGCTACGCCACGATTTAGCCTAGTGTAGGCAATTATCGACTTATATTAATTTGTACTGCTGCATCTTTGAAACAATAAAGTATTTATTTATTATTATTTATTTCTTTGTGCTTAAAAAAAATAATGGCAATGGTGAGCAGTGGGCCAGTATAGGTGTACTGGGGCCTTTATCGACCATACGTACAAGTTACAACTGTCAGATAATGGTATGTGTCCATAATTGCTTATTAATCTGTGACTTAAAGTCGGTATTCGAGGTGGTTTTTTTTGGCGGGCTTTTGAAGAGGATAGGCGCGTTTTCTGAAAATTTTTCAAAAATATTTCTGAAAATTGTTAAAACTCGATAAACTTACGCTAAAAGTATTTAAAACATCGTCGTTAGGTTCGGCGAGATGAAAGATCGCCCGGGGGCAAAGCCCCCTGGGCTTTCCGAGGATGAACCTCCTCCCAAATTAAAGAGGGGGCGAACTGAGGACCATGGACGCGAACATCACGGCGAGCAGCAGCAGGATGATGGATTCAAGCCATATCTGAAACCAGGTTACAGGCGGCTGTACGCGGAAAATTTGGTGAGCGATGAATTCATTGTCTTTGTTGAATCCGAAAATGGCAGAATTGGTAATAAAAACCCTGACCAGCTAAACACGATCTTCAAAAATGACGTCAAGGGCGTGGTGGGCATCAAGCGCATCAATGCTAATAAAATTGGTGTGTGCTTTGGACAAGCTTCCAATGCGAACAACTTCCTGACGAATGACGAACTGCTGAAGAAACAGGGCTTTAGAGCCTATATTCCCGCGAGGTCTGTAGAGACTATTGGGGTCCTTCGCTTCGTTCCAACAAGTATCACGAATGAAGAACTGTTTAAGAAACTTGCAGCAGAATTTGAAATTGTAGGCGTAAGGCGCTTTACCCGCAAGGTCAACGGAGAAATTGTTCCGTACAGTTCAGTGTCTGTGACTTTCTTGTCACAGACACTACCGGAGTATGTATACCTAGATCTGTATAGATTTAAGGTCAATGAGTACAGAGCACCACTTCTGCAGTGCTTTAAGTGCTTCAGATTTAACCATGGAGCGAAGTTCTGTAAAGGACTGCAGAAGTGCTCTATCTGCTCTGGTGAGCACCACTTCACAAAATGCGACAAAGAGGATGAATTGAAATGTATCAACTGCCAAGGGCCTCACTTGGCAATTTCCAGAGACTGTCCAGTTAAAAAAAACAAGTTAGAAGAACATGTTAATAGGACTAACTATGCAAAAATTGCTGCTACAGCCAAAAAACAAGACAATATTGTCAAAAACTACAACTCGAACTTCCCTCCACTGAAAGCCAAGCCTTCGCCAATGATTGCTAAGGCTCCCACAAAACCCATAGTAACAGAACCTCCACAACTTGTGATCTCAAATTCAAATTTAGTCAAAGAAATAGTCAAGAGCGACTTCATCTTAAATGGTTTGGTAGGAGCTTTGGTAACATTGGCGAATGGTAATTTGCCCAAAATCAATGCTTCCATTGTGCAGGAAGTGTTGATTAAATCACTACAGAATAATGGATAAATCATTTATTACAATAGTACAGTTTAATGTAGAAGGAGTTATTAACAAGAAGCCATTATTAATTTCATTTTTATTAAATAATGATGTAGACGTTTGTCTTTTAAATGAGACTTGGCTTAGGAACAATAGCACTTTTAATATTCCTAATTACAATATAATTCGACAAGACGGGAAAGATGGACGAGGAGGTGTAGCAATTTTAGTTAAATCCAATTTGAAATTCTCTACTGTCTCTGTTCCTTTTTACAATTTTATGCATTCTGCTGCAATAATCTTACAAACCAATGCTGGTAATTTATCAATTCTCTGTAGTTATATACCGCCTCCTAATGATAACCGTAGATTTCAGTGCAGAAGACTCAAACAGATTTTGAATATGTTACCGAAACCAATGCTTTTTTCGGGCGATCTCAACGCCCATCACGTCGCTTTTGGGTGTTTGAGGTCTAACTCTCGCGGTAATGAGATCTATAACACACTCGATGAGTATGATCTATGTATATTAAACACTGGTTTTCCTACCACTGTAGGTAGTCCTTCTAAAATGCCTTCTGCAATTGATATTTCTTCTGTCAGTCCTTCTGTTGCTCCTCTTTGCGAGTGGACAGTTCATGATGATGCGATGGGCAGCTATCATTTTCCAACAGTTATAACAATTCACACCACAATTCATAAATACTATATTGGTAATTCCGCTGATCGATATCTTTATAATAAAGCAGATTGGCAGGCTTATGCATCTGAAACAGAGAGAATATTAGGGCAATTTAATATAGACAGTAGTAACCCAGTCAAAACTTACAATGATTTTTGCGAAGAACTTAATCAGATTAAAGATGTCACTATTCCAAAGCTAAGGAAAACTAATAGCATTGTCATTAAAAAGCCTGTTCCTTGGTGGGACAATGAATGCTCAGATGCTGTTAATAAAAGTAAAGAAGCTCTAAATATGTATAGAAGTAATGGTAATATGTCGAGTTACATTGAATATAAAAAATTAAATGCTTTTAAAAAAAGATTATTAAAAGAAAAGAAGAAATACGGATGGACTAAATTAGTTGAATCTTTTAACAGGTATACACCTATAAGCACTATTTGGAATTACATCAAAAGATTCAAACGTGTAACATTACCCAAAATGCCCAAAAGCGACGAATGGATTCCAGCCTTCATTGATAAATATGCTCCACCGTCTCCTCCTGAAAAAAACATAGACATAAACTCATTAAATGAAATCTTTAATAACACAGGGAATAGTAATTGTTCTCATCTTTCAGAACCATTTTCCTTTGCAGAATTCACATTTGCTATCAAATATAGGAAAGATACAACCCCAGGATTAGATGACATTCCTTACAAGCTTATTAGGAACATGCATGTTGATGCCCAAAAATCGTTATTGGAAATGTACAATGTATTGTGGATGACTCAGTCCATTCCTGAAGCTTGGAAAACACAATGCGTTATTCCTATATTGAAACCAGACAAGTCTAGTGATGACTTTAATTCATATAGACCAATTTCTTTATCCTCATGTGTAGGTAAATTGTTTGAGTTTATGCTTAAAACCAGATTAGACCATTACGTAGAGCAGAATAAAATCTTACCAGAGCAGCAATTCGGCTTCAGGAAGGGTCGTAGTGCTACAGAGAGCTTTACTTCACTCATCTCTGACATCAGGAATTCCTTTCACAGCCAATCAGCCACCGTATGTGCATTTCTTGATGTACAGGGAGCTTTTGATAATGTTGATCCATCTGTATTGGCAGGAATTTTATCAGAGATTGGTATGCCAGGACATGTCTGTAAATGGATATTTCATTTTCTTTATGATAGGACTATGTATGTTAAATTTAACAACATACTACACGGACCAGGACAAGTTTTTAAAGGTACTATGCAAGGAGCAACCATATCCCCTTTATTGTACAATATTTATACATCTCAGATAAATAAATATCTGACCCAGACTGGAGTTCAATTCCTGCAGTATGCAGATGATTTGTTAATATACTCTGTACATAAGGATGTAAATATAGCTGTAAATAATTTAAATTTAGCCCTCTCTCAAGTGCATAATTATTATTTTAATAAGCTCAAATTGGTTATAAATCCATTAAAGAGTGGAGCTATGCTTTTCTCCAAAAGGCTTTCTCCTTGTAATAGTTTGGTAGAATACAATAATCTCCCTATACCTTGGTTGAAAGAAAAGAAGTTTCTTGGTATATTGCTGGATCATAGGCTAACATTTGAATCTCACATAAATTATATCATCAAAAACGCCTCCAAAGCCCTTAATATACTTCGGTCTCTGGCAGGAGTACATTGGGGGTCTGACCCAAAAATATTATCTATGTTATATAAGAGCATTATGCGCAGCCATTTCGATTATAGCTCAATTGCTTATATGGGGGCAAGCCTTGCTTTGCTGAAGAAATTAGAAGTTATTCAGAATAAAGCTTTGAGAATTATTACAGGGGCTATGTGCTCTACTCCAATTAATGCAATGCAATGTGAGGCTTGCATTCCCCCTTTACATCTTAGACGTCTACAGCTAGCTGAAAGGTTCTGTTTGAAAATGTTAACTAAAAATAATAGAGTTGTCTTAGATCACATTTTACCAATGCATGCCACTGAATTGGGCAATTCAGTGGCTCCTTATGCAAATTTTAATCAGATATTAAATGGTAACATACCAACCTTATTAAGAATAGTTTTACATTTGAATGATTTAACAAAAAATTTGCATCAGGATAATTTGTGGCCCCTCTATAGGATGGATCTCGATATTCTATTGAAAAATAATTTTGTACATAAACCATGCATTACGAACCAACAAGATTTACTTGCTTTCCTGGAAAATAATCATCTGTATTCCATCTATACTGATGGCTCTAAAACAGTTGATAGGGTAAACTCAGCATTTTTTGACCCTCAGTTAAAGAAAACTAAATGTTTTAAAATTGACACTAGATGTAGCATTTTTACCGCCGAAGCTTATGCTATCCATCAAGCTTTAATTTACGTTCAAAATATTGATACTTGTAATATAATTATATTTACTGACTCACTCAGTGTATTATTAGCTTTAGAAGGTAACTGCCTTCGTTATAATGTAAATTATCTCATCTATAATATAAAGAATTTGTTAAATAGTTTGTTAGTTAGTGGTAAGGTAGTTAAGTTAATGTGGGTACCTGCTCACCGGGGTATCACTGGAAATGAAGTCGTCGATCGAGCTGCAAATCTGGACCCTGACGAGGATCACTCTACAGACCTCAAATTGCCATTTACTGATCTCCATGTTCATCTGAATGAGAATCTGAAAGCAATATGGTGCAACTACTGGAATGAGATCAGTAAAGAGAAAGGAAGCTGGTATAGAGACATCCAAGGAAGCCCGCCCGCCCAACCTTGGTACCATCGGAAAAAAGACATAAACTGCCGGAAATACATAACCACCCTAAACAGAATGAGATTCGGCCACTGCCAAACCCAAGCTCACCTTTATAGACTCAGCCTAGCCCAAGATTCGAACTGCATTTACTGTGGAACTGAAAACGCCGACCTAAACCATCTCGTGCTCAACTGTCAAGAATTTAAATTGCACAGATTAATACTCATCACGGAACTTGACACAATCAGCTGCGAAACGGGTGTCCCTACACCAACTCTTCTTCCAAATCTACTTAGCAATCCTACCTTTTTCGCCCCCTTATATAAATTCATTATGAACAGTGGAATAAAAATTTAAAGTGACTGGAAAAACTGAACATTATAGTGAAGTGATACGGAAGTGATAAGTGCTCTTATCTGAAAACTAATACTATAAAAAACTAATACAATACTCAAGGCTCAAAAGGACACGGATCCAGGGCCGTAAAACCCTTTATTAAAAAAAAAAAAGGTATTCGAGGTGCACACATTTCGCGATGAAACTGATGATTTTGTGATAATTTTTAAATAAAAATGAGTGCTGTGCCATGTATAGCTGGTGAGTCTTTTAGTATGGATAGATAAATAATGTTAACTCAAACACCGACACGAAATATTGAGGTTATCTTCGGTTGCAGGTCTGACCAACAAGGGGATTATACTGGTAGATTGTAAAGAACCTTACGAAGAGAAAACCCTGAGGGACGAGACTACAGCCAACATCCGAAGCATCATCTTTAGCCCTAAGGGCACTTACTTGGCTTATAGGACGGACAAAAAGTTAGTCAGAAATATTTTTGTCATTTTAAATAATTATTTTGTTTATTAAATCGCATAGGTTGCGTGGTGTGATTTCTTGGACTAATAAGAAGTTGTGCTAGAAAAATTTACTTATACTTGAAGTATTTTCAGGGCTGAGATACTAAAATGTTTGGACTGGAGTACCGTTGCGTCGATAAATGGAAATGTCAAAGATATGTTTTTCTCCCCATTGGACAATTACTTCATGGTGTGGGAGATGTTTGTGGTGAACAAGGAGAACCCTCAGGTAAATATACTCTCTCAATTGGTCACTAATCATATATTATATAAATAAAACATAAAAATTGCCTTTACTTCACTGTTTTGCCATTCAAGTTCTACTCCTAATCACATTTTTTTAATCATTATCTTAATGTTAAAGATTATTGTTGACATTGAGCGCCACTGTGTTATTGTCAGGCTGTTTCTCATCAAAGGCCTCCTTGTACACCTTCCACACCCTTCTGTCCTTCGTCAGCCTCTTCTATCGGTCCTTTGGACAGGTTGAACGGTCCTGAACACTCTCTAATTTAGTGTTCATAGTTTTTCCTTGAATGCATCCAAAAGTCTGTCACTCTCTGTCGGTCGTAGAACAAACGTGTTATTTTCAAGTTATTATTATTATTATTATTATTTGTAGACGGGCAGGCAGTTGGAACAACTGATAATTGCCCGCATCCAGTTTCACTTGGTTATTTTTTTCTTTTGGTCAGTGATGTGTTTGTCCAGTAAGTTCAAGTTGGCAAATAAATCTGCAGATACCAAAGTAATCCTGGTTTATATGCTCATATTCCATCAGTCCTCTCATCTGGTGGCTGGTCTGACTCTTTTTCTTTAGTCTCCTATCGGGTACCACTCTACAGTCAGTTAGCTTGTAGAATATACCTCTGGCTCTAGAGTAGGCTTCGGTTTTCGCCGAAAGCACACAAGTGTAATACTACTTTCTGCTCTGTATAAAACTTTTCTTCACTATTAAAAATAGTGTTATGATAAGTTAAGTGTATCCAATTCTATATGATAGTAGCTGAGGTATATTTACAAGCTAACAGACTCTACTATGTCTGATCGGTTTTCCTGTGGTTTCTCTCATCAAGCGTTGTCCCGTTACATAGCCACTTGAGTTGTCTCACGTTTATAGTGACATCTGACACACCTGTAGCTTTTCAAATTTTATCAAGATTCCATTTATCACTCATACCTAGCATGCTTGATTATATGCATTTATTAAATTCTTTTAAATATTATTTTTTGTTTGTTTACTATTCTTATGTATTTAAATATTGTAGCAAGTAATAAGAAGCATAACAAGAAGTCAAACATAGAGAACTTTGACATTATGAAGTGCAGATTTCAGATAATAAATATGCCTGAAAGTGATAACGGTATTGTAGCAAATGTAAAAAACTCCAACTCAGCATAATTTTACTGGAAATAAATAAAAATCAGGGCATATATTATGCCAATGCCAGAAATTCTCACAAGGCCCAAATTTTCTTCAATGTCTTATTGTTTATTTATTGCAAGAAAAAACAATTACATTACAGTTAAAACTATTGCATAATTAATTGCATTAAACATTATACATTATTTACATTATACATATTAAATTTAAAAATAACAAAGAATTAGAACGTCAAATTTAAACTACAATCCATTCATATGTCAATGAATTAATTCCATTAAAACGATAATTATCACACAAAATTCACAAATTATGTCTTCTATGGTGTAAAAGCAATATCACTTCAACGTAAGTTAGACGCAAGTTGCCCAGTGTAGCCTCCATAAACAATTTCAACAATTTTGGGTGGTCAATAAAACGATGTAAGTAACGTTTACGCAGGGTTTTAGTTAGACGGTGTCACAAGTACAGTTATTATTTGTGGGCGTGTGGTTGTAGGCGCGAGCCAAATCAGTATGAGGGCTGCACTGTACACCTTAGTGATTTTAACAGTTTCACTAATTTTTTATTTGAACCTAAGTGATTTTCTTTGTATTTTAGGGCAAACCCAATCTCCATGTCTTCACGTCTGCCACTGGTGAACTAGTTGCCTCATTTACGCAAAAGCTTCAAACTAGATGGTGAGTCTTAATTCAATATCATGAATAAACTAATCTTGATTAATTCAATGGCATATTTTTAAACTCTAGCTGACAAAAGCATAAGTTGTATAGTTTCTAGGGCTCAAGCCGTCTGTCGTTCCGTCCGTCGGTTCGTCCACTCGTCGGGAAATGTATGCTATGAAATTTAGCAAGTAAAATCGTCTTATACTACAAATACAGGAAAAAAATCTAAAAACTTTACATTTTTATATTGTAGACTTTTAGTCCGGATCTACTTACGGATGTTGTTATATCGGAAGTGTCCGACCAGGTTTCATTTTTATATTCTTTTTAATGCACTAACCCGTGCTAAGGACAATTTTAAAAACCTATTTAGAGGCTAAAAATTCCACCCATGCCGGGACTCGAACCCGTGACTGGCTAACATTTTTATTATTGACATGACTGAATATTTTAATTGTATAGGTACTTCAATTTCATTTAATAATTTAAACATTTTTTATTTTAAGCCTTATTAATTTTGTAACAATTTTTCTTTAATAAAATACTGACTTAAAGGTTGCCACACTATAAATAGTGGCAGGACCTCGCCCAAATATAAAAAAAAACCGTGCCAGCGCTGTCCCAACTGAGCCAATGGGTGACTACCCGGCATTAGTGAAATTTCGAACCTCTTTAAAATACTCTGTATTACGTACAGGCAGCAACATCTGACATGGGTGAAATTTTTAGCCTCTAAATAGGTTTTTAAAACTATACATTTGTAATTAAAACTGTTTTTATACGGATTTTACTCGTTTATTACGGAAAATAGGAACAGGACATCGGAAAATTGTAAAAATGTAATAAACGAGTAAAGTCCGTATAAAAATAGTTTTAATTATGTCTAGTGCTCGTTTTAACCTCAGAAAATACTAAGTATACATTTGTGATTAAATCATAAAAAAATTACAAAATTTCGGGAAAAGCTATGAAAACACTGCGAGACTCGATTCCTTATAGGGTATTTGGTTCGTTACTTGGATGGTAGAAAAAGTCTCCAAATCTACGGTGTAATTTATAAAATAACATTCCACTAAAAGACTCCCGGAGGCCTTTTATTTAATCTATCGTTATGTTTATACTCTTTTTTTTTTTAATGCACTAACCCGTGCTAAGGACAATTTAAGAACCCGCGACCTCTGGCTATCCGTGCCACAGGTCGCGGGTTCGAATAGGTTTTTAAACTATCTTTTGTGTGTTTTCCTTGTAAAATCTTCACCATAGACCATTTTCAATTAGCGTTTCTTGAGTGTTTTTATAAATAAGACCGTTAGTCTTCTTAATTTTGGTCCTCAAACCTCATCTGGAGGAGAATTTAAATTATTATTCTATAACCTGGAACTCTTGCATTGCACTAGCTTTACTTCCGGACATCTTTGACGTCTGAACGATCTTTAATGTGACGTAAATTTAATGTGAACTAACAAACCATTTACGTTTAGGCAGATACATTGTTTCTGGCCCCGCACTAGGATACCCTGTGTCGTGGTAACGAGAAACAGCGACATCACAAACATGTAGGTAAACATCCTAGACCTGGGGTTTTTTTTGTCCCTAGTCGGGGATCGAACCTGGAACCTCTCGCATGGTAGGGAGATGCGCTACCTCTGCGCCACAGAGGTCGTCATTCAAGTCGTCAGCCCTTTTTGCACTTCATAAAGGTTGAAACACACCAACGAGTTGGCGGTGGAGGTCCTCACATGCATACATTTTAAATAACATAAAATAAAACAACATAACCTCCCGCCTGCATCCCAAAGTATGATATCAAGAGAAGTAAATTCTCTGTTGTAATATAACGTTTAGCAAAAACACATTCAACCTTTTCTATCGGGTAATATCACTTGGGTCCCCCCACGAAGGTCTAAGGTAAGAAATAATACCTAACATACTCGCCACAGGGAGCCCCAGTGGTCGTCGGACGAGAAACTGTTCGCGCTGCAAGTGGGCGGGAGCGTGCAAATCTACGAGGACGGCAAACTGGACCGCTACACCCAACGGATACAGGCAGAGAAGCTCCAGTCATTCAGTCTGTCTCCCAGCCCCGCGCCTAACTACTACTTCGCTGTCTTCACATTAGGTATACTGTGAGACCTCGTAGTCTGTGCTTTAATACAATACAGTAATACTGTCTACCTTGATATGTGCCGGGGTCACAACCCATCACATTTGTTGACGTACTATGTGGATGACGTACTATGATACAAGTTTAGTTTTTAAAGGGTCGTGATAGACGATGGCTTTAAAAATATCGCGCGATGTTTGTTCCATACTAACCGGACTGACCGGAGTCGCTTACGAGTATGGACGCGAGTTGCATGTTGGATTTGTAACATGATGATGACGATATCAACCCTTTGTGTCCTCACTGCTGGGGCACGGGTCTCTTCCTGCATCGCAGGAAGGTTAGGTCATACTCCACCACGGGGGCCAAGTCCGTGTTGGTGGAGGATTGTAAAACAGTGGCGGGCCTTACTGTCAGAAGTTATCAAGCCGCCCATAAAGACGACCTTACCACAGGTCTATTTCACTTCTTTTCTTCAGGTAAATCGGGCCAGCCCTCCTTCTGGCGCGTGTATCAGTTTCCCAATTTCGACCAGGCGCTGGTCAGCCGTTCGTCGTTCCAGGCGGACAAGGTTGTCTTCCACTGGAACAGGCGCGGCACCAACGTGTTCGCTTTGACGCAGACCGATGTGAGTGCAGCGATCGGGGGCGATTATGAACTTGGTGTGATCGGGGAAACCTTGGCCACAATGTCATCCGACCTACTTGTGTGATGATGAATGAAGTCAGATTATTTTATTTTTCAAGGGGGAATGTCGAAAGGGGGAAATTGAAAAAAAAAAAAAATATATTTTTGCAACTTTAGGATTTTCGCTTCTCTTTTAATGCCTTTTATCTTTTAGGTGGCGATGGATTTTTTATCTTTTAAATAAATGTAGCTGAGTTAAACAAACGTTTTGCAGGTTGACAAAACGGGTGGTTCGTATTATGGAAAGCAATCTCTATCTTACGGAGACGTCAAAGGAAACGCTGGAAACATGGCATTCAGTAAGTTAACGTATTCTTTTTTTAAAATCAAAACCTAAATTCCTAGCAATTTTTTAACTTCAACTCATTTAATTCCTTCAGCGCTTATACCTATTTGGAGTGCATCTACGTAATGAGATGATTCCATCTAATATTCCATCTAACTTGTTCACTTCACCTTTGCAGTTAAGATTTACTGCTAGACGCTGCTATTAATTATTTAGCACAGAATGGTAATGTGAATAAAGCAGTAAAAGTTTACAGAAGATGACTCTTAAGTATTCTACGAGTGCATTAAAGATGTGCTTTTAGGGAAAGAATTTAAAAAATCCCAGATTCCTGAAATCCTAAACTAAACATTGTGAAAAGTTTGGATTTAGGGTTTGATAGATAATGAAATTGCGGACATTCAACACATAATTTCGTTATCCTGACCTAGTTTTTGATTAAGAAAAATTTGATTTCAAAATTTTTATTATCCACGAAACAACTTTTATTTAAACAGTACTTTTTTTTTACATCAAACCTTCAGACCACGTATCAAAAGGTTGCTAATTTTTATACATTACCTAATGTTAATTGTGCGAGGCATCGCTCGCATGCTCCGCGTGTGTAAAAAGTATAATTAGTAATTAAGAACAGCCGTAAACCCAGGCATAAAAGTTCCAAAACACCTCAACCCATACGTTTCAAATTGAACTCTGTTCTCAGGTAAAGAAGGACCAATTCACGCGATCGCCTGGAACCCTGGCAACTGGAACGAGTGTATCGCCGTCTACGGCCACGCGCCCGCCAAAGCCACTCTTTTCAATGCCAAGTGTGAGCCGCTGTTCGAGTTCGGAACCGGAGCTTGGAACGCCATCTACTATTCGCCGGAGGGAAATCATATCCTTTTCAATGAGAAGTCAAATTTACAAGGATTGAAAGGCAATAAAGTGCCGTTAGACTTTGAACGGTTATTTTACGTGATTTTTGTCACGGGGCTAACACTAAATTCTCCAAATAAATATAGATATTTAATGAGCGACTTTTTTTTTTGATGTTGTAACTTTTTGCTGGTTAATCTGTGAAATAGCTAGAGATACCAAAACTTTTATAATTTTGAAATGTGACGAAATAAAGAGCACACTGCACTCTGGCGCCCTTCTTCTGGCTATATTATGTAGTCCACTGCTGGACATAGCCCTCCCCTAATGAGCGCCATAGCGCCCTGTCTTCAGCTTGCCGCATCCAGCATCTGCCTGCAGTTTTTCAGAAATCGTCATCCCAGCTGGTCTATGGCGTCCTACACTATGTTTGCCGAGTTGCGGTCTGGCGCCCTCCTGGTGAAAAAAGTGTATCTAAGGCATTCAATGCCTGTTAGAAATTCAAATTTCCTCAAAAGATCAACCTTCACTGTTACAAGGTCACACTTACTGAACCACATAGTGAATGTATTCTGACAATGTGAATGCATTCACTCTAGTTGGTCTCGGGTCTTGGATGTTATCTATGTATTTATTGTATTAAATTTATCGTCGAGTTAGCACCTGCAACGCAAGTCATTTAGTTGCACTGAGTTTAGGGCTAACGAGGTCTGTTTTATATGTCCATGAATATATATTTACTCATTTATTTCTCGTTTATTTAGTTATCGTTCTTCGATTTGTTGCCGGTTACATTATTCCTGTATATTCAATCCGTAGCAAATAACATAACATTTAAATACAAGCACATACTTTGCTTCTGGCGCCACACTAGGATACCCTGTGTCGTGGGTACCAGAAACAACGACATCACAATCATTTAAACATCCAAGACCTGGGCTTTTTTTTTGTTCCCAGCCGGGATTCGAATCCGGGACCTCTTGCATGGCTGGCAGGCGCGCTACCGCTACGCCACAGAGGTCGAAATTTGAGAGAGGAAATTTGATGTTGGTTGGACACTAATATTTTTTTCCATTACCTCGTAATACCTCCTTAACTCGGGCAACACATGTCCTCCTCGGCGGGTTCGGCAACATAGCCAGCGGCCACATTGAAGTGTGGGACACGCGCGGCTACAAGAAAGTGGGCACGTGCGCGGCGCCAGCCACCACCGCGCTGCAGTGGGACCCGCGCTCCGAGTGCTTCCTTACCGCCACCACTTACCCTCGCCTTACCGTCGGTAACAAGTGAGCGCACGCATTACGATGGTCCCCCAATACGCTACTTGATTCACAACAGCACCGAAATGCGTGCGCGGTGCCAGCCACGACCGCTCTCCTATAGGACCCGTCCTTTCTTACCGCCACTACTTACCCTCGCCTTACCGTCGGTAACAAGTGAGCACGCATTACCATCGTCCCCCAGTACGTTACATGATTCACAACAGCATCGAAGTGCGGGACAATAATCTGGGCGTGTGCGCGGCGCTAGCCACGACCGCTCTCCTATAGGACCCGTCCTTTCTTACCGCCACCACTTACCCTCGCCTTACCGTCGGTAACAAGTGAGCACGCATTACCATCGTCCCCCAGTACGTTACATGATTCACAACAGCATCGAAGTGCGGGACAATAATCTGGGCGTGTGCGCGGCGCTAGCTACGACCGCGCTCCTATAGGACCCGTGCTTCTTTAACGCCACCACTTACCCTCGTCTTACCGTCGGTAACGAGTGAGCTCAATACGCTACTTTATTCAGCACAACATCGACATTCGGGTGCGGGACATTCGCGGCTGCTAGAATCTGGGCGTGTGCGCGGCGCCAGCCACGACCGCGCTCCAATAGGACCCGTGCTTCATAATCGGCACCACTTACCCTCGTCTCTCCGTCGGCAACAAGTACGGGCACGTAACACCAGCGTCCCTCAATTCCGCTAAGATAGAGCAAGCTTAGTCCTTGGATCCCAGCCACTAATTCGCAAGATTTAAGCGACCTCAATTTTTTGAATAAGGATCTTTCATATTTGATCGTGGTTATAAAATTGTCTTAATTTCTAAACGTTTAATAAATAACGATGTAAATAAATTTGTAAACACAAAAAAATTACAAGCTAATTCTTTATACGCTATAAGACGTATCAAAGAACTTATGACGTTACAGTAAATGTGAATTGTGAAACAATGACTAGAATTGCTTTTCAAGAGATTTTATTATGAACAGGGTTAGTTGTTAAGAAAAAATTACATCAATGTACTTATATAGTTTTTGCAATGTTTAACTCCGTACGTAATACAGAGAATATTGTAAAGAGGTTCGAAATTTCACTGATGCCGGTGAGTCGCCCATTAGCTCAGTTGGAAGAGCGCTGGCACGGAATCAGAATATTGAAGAATGACTGCGCGCCAGGACCAGACGGGATTACGAACGCCTTAATCAAACACGTTTCATGTCTGTTGCTTGAACCACTCACCCACATATTCAACCTCAGTTTTTCCAGTGGTATCTTTCCTACCTCTTGAAAAACATCATCTGTGTGTCCAATTCACAAAGGGGGGCCTAAAAATCAACCAGGTAATTACCGACCTATTGCACTGCTTAGCGTTTTTTCAAAGCTCTTGGAGAGATTGGTCAGTAATAGGCTTACAAAATACCTACGAGACAATGGGCTAATATCAAACAAACAGTTTGGTTTTCGACAAAAACTTTCTACTGAGGATGCTGCTAAACTTTTCGTGGATCACGCCTCTTGTAAAATTGATCAAGGACAGAGATGTATAGGCGTATTTCTTGATTTAGCGAAAGCTTTCGACACTGTCTCCATTCCAATTCTTTTGAGTAAACTGCATGCCATTGGAATACGAGGAATAACCCACGATTGGTTTGGTAGTTACTTAATGGAGCGGAGGCAGTTCGTAAGGGTTAATCAGCACACCAGTGACCCCTCTCCTATACATTTTGGCGTCCCTCAAGGCAGCATCCTCGGTCCAACATTGTTTACGATCTACATTAATGACCTCCTATCCATGTCCCTTAGAGACGCTGAAGTGATCTGCTACGCTGACGATACGGCTTTATTATTCAATGGTCACTCATGGGAAAAGGTATTTGATGCGGCCAATGTTGGAATGTCTGCGGTTGCTGGTTGGTTAGACAATAATTTGCTCACTCTGAACATAGAGAAAACGAAATACTTAGCCTTTCACATAACCAAGGCTACAGAACCAAAACCTGAACTTTCTCTGAAAGTTCACACGAGCTGCTGTCCTAACTCAGCCACTTCTGCCAAATGCGGTTGCACCAGTTTACAAAGAGTTCAAAAACTGAAATACTTAGGAGTTGTACTGGACGAAAACTTGTGTTTCCTGCCCCACATAACTGCCCTGAGTAGTCGTATTCGCAGAGTTGTATACGTTATGAGGCTTCTCCGAAACTCAGTACCCAGGAGGCTACTCATTAACGTTTACCAAGCATTATGTGAATCCCTACTCACCTACTGTATCTCGGTGTGGGGTGGTGCTGCAAAAACGCATTTTATTAAAATAGAAAGGGCCCAACGGTCAGTGTTAAAGGTCATGTTTAAAAAGCCCTACCGCTTCTCTACTGACAAACTTTATGAAGAGAGTGGTCTATTACGCGTACGTCAGCTTTACATACGTAAAGCGGTACTGACAGCCCATAAAACCTTCACTCCAAACTCAATACCGGCAAGACGAATTCCAAAACTTCCGGTCCCTGTCTGTAAAACTTCATTTGCCCAGCGTTTCTCCCCTTTTATCTTCCCCTTTCTTTATAATAAACTTATGACCCAGTGTGATTTCGTAAAACTTACTCACTTTGCGGCCAAAACACATATCACCAAATTTTTGAGGACTCTCAGTTATGAAGATACCGAAAAGCTCTTTAGTAAAAATATCTAATATGTATAAGTAAACTCAGTATATATTTCCTATAGTATATTAATTGTAACTCTTAATGAGATGGATCTAATAGTGTAAATTATAGTTTTAGTGCATGCTTTATTAATAATTTTGTAATACATTGTACGCTTTGATGTGCTTAAAATAGTCGTCGTTTAAATTAATATATGATGATAAACGAAAATAAGAGCCCCCAAGATACAGGCCCTGCCTAGTTTGGGGGCTGTCATCGAAACCTAAATTAATCAAACCATGAACAATCATTCTGTGCATCAAATTTTGTAATTTAACTGTGTCATTTTAAATAAATATTTTTTACTTTTTTTACTTTACTTACTTTACGGATAGCCAGAGGTCGCGGGTTCGAATCCCGGCATGGGTGGAATTTTTAGCCTCTAATAGGTTTTTATAAATGCCTCTTTTTCTCTCTTCCAGCTACAAGATCTGGCACTACGCGGGCGTTCTAATGCACAAGCGCGCCTACGCCGAGAAAGAGAACCTGCTAGCGTTCACATGGCAACCGGGCGCCTTCCCCAAGAGTGAGCTGTCAAGGGCTGCTCCCAAAGGGATCGAGGACACTACGCCGAAAGCCACTGGCGCTTATAGGCCGCCCGGGGCCAGGAATAAGCCTTCGACGTTCACGCTGCATGAACACGAGAAGCCGCATAAGCCTGGGGAGTCAGCGAGCGGTAATTGATAATGGATTGGAGACTGCTATAGAATTTATGCAGTTTTTGTATGCGCTTTTGAGCTAAAAACGTAGTTAGACCTGGGCTTTTCGCACTTAATCTCATAGTTGGGGCATTGCACGTACCTGCGTTAGCTAATAAAATTAGTGATATAATTGATACTTTTTGTTATAATTATACTTAGTTTTCGATTAAGGAAATTTGCAAATAAAATTAATGATTTTAGTTGCAAATTTACTAAAACACAAACTATGTATAGGAAAACAAAAACTTATCTCAATTATGCGTAATGTTGTTATATCAAAACACATTCGTTGAAAAAATACTTTTCACGGCAACGACTCTTGTCCTATTTTGTTGTACCTATTTTCGCAAAACAAAAAACTGCGGAACCGGTTTTTATTAGACATTGCTATCGTGATAGTAATTTTTGAATATTTAATTTAGCCTAGAGCATATAGGGCGGAAAGATAGGACTTTGAGTATTTTTTTCTTGAAAAGTACCGTTTTTAAGCGCAATATAGAATTTTCAATCAAACACCTTTTCTCCTCCTAGCCGTTCCCTCGAAGGCGGCCATCAAGCAGAAGGAGAAGCGTGAGGCGCGCAAGGTAAAGAAGGCCGAGGAGCGGACGCAGGGGGACGCCTCCCCCGCCCTAGCCCCGGCCGCCCCCCGCCCCGCCTTCGTCTCCACCGGGGACCCCGAGAAGGATAAGAAGATCAAGAATTTGAATAAGGTATGTTTGCGGAGGCAAGGGTTCCTGATTTCTATGCTATCCTGCGGTCACGAATCGCCTCTTTCTGGTCTAGGCTGTGTGAGAATAAAAATGCAATCCTGCAAGCCGATCTCACAAGTCCTATACTAGGTATATAGTCACTGGATCTTTGTGCAGATGAGCGCGAACCACAAGTAATTTTTGACTTGATACCTTTGTTTTTCAGTTAGGTATTTGTAATCATTATTTGCATTTGTATATTCGGTCCCTATTACTTGAAATAAATAACTATTGTCATAATTATTGCTGGCGCTACAAGGCTAACCAGCGCCACCAATGGAAAATTGTTAATTGTCTTTTATAATGCGTCTTTGGAAAAGGTGAACATCACAAATCTTAAAATCAGTTAACGATTCAGTTGTGTTAGTTCAGTTTTGGTAGCTACAAAGAAGGTATTGTTGCTCATATCGTTCTTGTATTGTATTCAATAAGACAACGAGTAATATAATTAAAGGTCATATCTGTAAATTGATAACTCTATGTGAGAGATGAGGAATTCACGACAATTACCGAGGTTGGCCGAATTGTTAACTGATTTTAATCGTACTGTAACACCGCGGGGCACAGCCAATAACCACCAATTTTACCCCTAAACTGTCTGCATGCCTCAACCTTCCTCACCAGAAACTGAGCGACATTGAGAAGTTGAAGCAGCTGAAGGCGGCTGGCAAACCGCTGGAGCTGAACCAGCAAGCCAAGATACAGAACGAGGCAGCGCTGCTCAAAGAGCTCGAGCAGCTCAGGTTATGAGACCTGTGCGGTGCTAACTTAGGATAAGTGAGTTGTTTTTATCGACATTCAGTAACTCCTAGACTCAACCGTAAAAATCCAACCAGTAGTCGGGATCGCAAACCATAGTAGGTTTGGTTTATATCTGTTTTTGACGTTTTCGTAATCCAATAAATACTTTTCCCAAAAAAATGTTATGAATAGCGTAGATTATGCGGTTCGTCAGGATTATCGAAATAGGAGGTTCTGTCGTTTTTAAAACGTTTACCCCCAGTTTCTCGTACACTAACAATCTCTTAATCTACAGTTAACAAATATCAAATGTTTTTTCTATATGCACTTTGGCTACTTGACAGCTGTTAACAGTAGATTAACGGCTTGTTAGTGTCTCAGAAACCAGGGGTTAAATCGCGAAATAAATGTCAGCTCATTTATACTACAGTTAAGAACTAAACTTAAAGGTCGTAACACATTATACCGGCACCACAACGGCGCGGCCCCAACCCAGCAATTAACTTTTCATTCATAACGTAACATGACATGACGTAACGTAACATCTCGCCTGTATCCCAGAGGGGTAGGCAGAGACCAGGGACTGCCACTTGCCACGATCCTGACAGATCACCTTCGGCTTCATCAACGTTTACAAGTCGTTGCATGCTCGCACGCCGGTTTCGGGTACTTTTTATCTTCCCCTTTGCTAATACACCACTATTTGGTCGAAGTATGTCCGTCTGGGACGTCCTTTACCGGCCCTTCCACTCACCTTCGCAATATATGTTTGTTTCGTCAATCTTTCTTCCTTTTCAAGAGATTTGAATCTCTTTGAACACGCCAACCGCGGGCAGTCAGCGGGCTTTCGCTACTATACAGTAGTGATGAGGACAGTTTCTTAAATCCTGAAGAAGTTTTCAAGCCGCCCTACGCCTTTTAATATGTACTTTCGCCTAATATCGTTAAATCTTTGATTATTTGATCACGCCTATGCAACTTAACTAGCAGCCGGCCCGCTTCACGCGAGCGCGCTGCATGCTTCCAGCGCGCCGACTGCGAGCTCCCAGCCAGTGCTAGTCTTAGGTGTGTTCAATCAGCAAGCTTGCATGCAGCTGGCGCTCATACAGCGAGCTTGCACCTCGCGAGCTATACGTGGTTATCGTCTTGAGTTATATATAGCTGTGCGTGCTGCAGCTGCGTCGTTGTGCTGCCGGTATAATATGCCATGACCTTTACAGAGCTGATTTGTTTTCGTGATTTCAATGACTTCATCATAGTTTTCACCCGATTTTCGGACGTATATATGGAGATTTTTCCCACGATGAAATTAAATGAAATGAATTCAAAGTAGCGCAGAAACTGCGGATTAATGAACGTTACAAGTCAAACTAGCTGTCCGTTTCCAAATATAGACCATTTTGGGGAAAAAATTTACAAAGTAGGTACTCCCAACTTAGTCTTGCATGCCTTGATGCATCTCCTTGTGTGTATTGCGAGATTTTGTCGTGAGATTATTTCAATTGTAGAAATGTTGTCAAGAACGCGCGCACCTCCTACTAGAGTCTGTTGTAGGTTGCTTTCCCAACAGTAATAACTTCGTACGTTTGTTTAGGTTTTCAGCTTATTATCGAATTTAATCAGATAAAACAAACACATTACAATAGCTAACAATAGCTGATCAGTTGCTAATAATATCCGCCAGGGGCGCCACAATTAGGGCTGCGTTCCGATACTATACAACGTGCCGTTACGCAGAACTCTCCAGGGTTATAGGTACAGTCGACAGCTGGTCGCCCTTAACGTTTTTGTTGTAAACTCGCTCTTAATGTAGCTGAGCCGTGTGCTAGCATATAAAGGTCGATGAGTTGTCGACTGCACATCACTTTCCTGCTATCAAATAATCTCTAGACGACGCACCACAAAGTTCCGAACTCTGCCAGACATCGTAATCGTTAGGACACTAATTTTGTTTGCATGCAACTATACAATTATCAAAGCAAATATTATCATGTTATATATGGTGTAACTTTTACGTAAAGTTGTGAAAGTAAAGAAAGTCAGTACCTTGAAGGTAAGGTTTTTATCCTTAAACACGATTGCTTAAATGTTTATGTGATTAAAGTGATATGACAACTTGTTTTGTTAGCTTTTCCATACTAAAGGCCTTATTTAGAAAAACACAATTCTTTAAAACTCTCTAAAAACGCTCACTAAATTAGTCTGTGGTGAAGATTTTACAGTTAATTATTAAAATTAGCCTAGGAGTGTTTTAGTGGAATCGTGTATTTAATAAATAAGGCCCTTAGGGTATAAGGAAACTACTCAATGTATTGTATAGTATAAGTACCTACTGTCCTTGGTACGATTCGTTGCATTTGACTGAAGCTAGGTGTGCTGCTGTTATTGTTGAATATAAATGTAAAATTATATGAAGAGATAAAATAAAGATTACAATGACATATTTTATAAGCTTGTTTCATTCCACTGTCATAAATAGTTATCAACCCTTGTATGTCACCACTGCTAGGGCACAGGTCTCTTCCTGCATCGCAGAAAGGTTAGGCCATACTCCACCACGGGGGCCAAGTCCGGGTTGGTGGAGGAATTGGTCTTACAAGTCCGGGTTGGTCATAAATAGTACGTAACTTTCCATAAATAAATAGTACGTACGTAATAGTACGTTTCCATATGTCATAAATAGTACGTTAGTGAAATTTGTGAAAAGCCTAATCAAAAACGTTGATTATTAGACTTCTCACCTTTGACGGATTAACAAAAAGTTAGTCTTATTTCATTCCCGTAGCCCGTGACGGATTGCGCGTACCGGTGTTGCCCAGTGTACATATGTCTGTACACTAAGCGCGTGACGGATTGCACGTACCGGTGTTGCCCAGTGTACATACGTCTGTACACTAAGCGCGTGACGATTGCGCGTACCGGTGTTGCCCAGTGTACATGGTGTTGCCCTGGGCTGAAACTACTTAGGGGCCTATCTAGGTACTCAACTAATAGCTATGTCAAAAAAATGTTTCTATAATTATATATTATTATTATATATTCTTTATTGCACAAAAAACTATTAAATCTACTCAAGTAGTACTACTAATTGTTGTGGGCAACCTCTTCCAGGTAACTTTTGGGTGAGAGAAATCAAAATAGTGATAATTATACAAGAATATAAAAAAAACAATATTTTTTTTTCTTTTTATTATGAATTAGTAAAAGAACTTGACTGGTTCAATTCATAAAAGTATGCAATTTTTCATCCATGTTTTCTTATGACGTTATCACGTAAAAATATCGTCCGTAAACCGACTTTACAGACAACCATTATTTAAATTTAAATTATCGCCTACTGTGTTTATCGGGATCTGGGGGCCCCTTGTAAACTCGGGGCCCTAGGCTGCAGCCCAAGCAGCCCTTAGGTAGATCCGGCCCTGCGCGTACCGGTGTTCCCCAATAGACAAACGTATGTACACTAAGCGCGTCGAAAGTAGCGACTCGACTGTCCAATGTAGTACCAACCAACCAATGGGTACAGTAATTGTAATATTCTGGCATTTTAGCGCCGAATAACGCTTGACTCGTGCCATTGCACTACCGTTTCGATTTATTATCCGTAGTCTGATTGACACTTGGCAAGTTTTTATTATTTGTTATTGTAATAACTAACAATAAATTCAACACAATCACTTATCCTGGTCGTTAACTAGTATATCCTGTGCTTGGCAACCAGGCAAAACGTGGAAATACACCCGGACTGAGGTCAATAGTATTAATCAAGTACGGCAGCCTCCAGCGGGAATCGAATCGACGATCTCTGTTTCGGTAGTCAAGCGTGTTAACCCCTAGACTATTAAGGCTTTCAACTAGTTTTTTTGTGTTAAGAGTGTGCACAATCACTACACGATGCTTTTTTGTTATTATTTACACATTTCAAGATATAAAAAAATATCTAACTCGCCCTATATTTCTTTTTTTTATTAATATTCTATGACACAAAATCTGCACTTATTACAGCTCCTACGGCCACGAAACCCTAAAAACCGAATTTATCTAATACTGTTTACATATAGGTACCTACATAATATATGTCAACAAAGTACGAAAAAATCCCATTACGGGGACGGTCAACTGGAAATTAACAAGTGCCCTCCTTAAACTAGCTACCTACCCACTGATAAGATACCGATTGTGTCGATACGCCTGCCGATGCCAGAACACCGTCGCGCCTTCGACTATTGACACCAAGATAAGGGTGCGATTTGTTTACGCGCTGAGTTACTGGAGTTACTGGAGGAGCCGCAATCTAGTCGATTCTCCACCGCTACGAGCTAGGGTCAGGACGTCCATGCATACGCAACGAAGCGAAAGGACGCGAACAGTTATTTTCCAATGGATACCGGTGATAAGAAGCCTGATGAAACGTCCAAGTTGCTGGGCCAGTGTCTCGATAATGTGTCTAGAACGGCAAGTGACTCTGAGGGGCCGGTGTCTTACGATAGTACTATAGTGTTTGATGGGAAAATGATGAAGACGTCAACGGTTGCTGATGACCTGGCCGCGACTTGGGGCGGCAGGAGGTCGCAGCCGGATTCAGGGCGGCTGCGAAGGGTGCAGTCTTGGTCTGGTGGCTCGCCCGATGATGTCAGCTCGGAGATTAGGATATTACGAGAGCGGTAAGTTTTCTTCTCAGTAATTAGTTTGTAGTTTGTGATCGCGTGTTACTCAGGAGCTGCCTGGGGCCTATTAGTCGCACTTACCCTAAGCAATTCTAATGTCTATGACTGTCAAATTCCACACTAATTTGACAGTCAGGCGATTGTACTTATTCATTACTTGGTGCGCTTACTATAGCTGCAGATCTACGTGTATTTAATATTAGAAAAAATATGCACTGTCGCAAATGTCATTGATATAATACCGTGGTATCTATCGTATGCAGATAATTAACAAGATAGCTTGATAAATCGTAGTAAATGCCTACTTTGTAACAGTAGTGTTTAACTACTTCAAGTGTCTGCTAAGTCTTCCTGTTCTTAGAATAGAAAAGTAACCGTTTATTTATTACACATGAAATAATTTCTTATCAAATCCTCGATCACAATACCAGGTCCTTCAGATCCTTATCAAATACCAGGATCACATAAAACACTAAATGTTTTGCTTGTAAAGAAACCGCTTAGATCGCACTAGCGTGGTGAGAACGAACTGCCCCATGCGGAGCTGAACTGATATAATATGCACTTATCGATGTACTGAATATGCACCCGACTACGAGACCAAAAAATGTTAGGAGCCATTTAATTGAATCTAATGGGCCGGCAAGAGTGAACTAGACTAGAGCTCATCTTATAGTTGCTTTGGTCTGATGATTTCTAGACTTAATGAAAATCCGCCGAATTCTTTAACAACGCAGCTAATTAAAGTATCGCCTACTTAGTTAATCTTTCTGGAAATAATCCGTGGCCATGTGCGAAATTTAATACATAACGCTGACACGCGTGAGCCGAGATGTATCCCGGAAGGGAGGGATAGACATATACCAGGCTCCGCCACTTGACACGATCCTGACAAGTCTCTTTCGCATCGCATCAACATTCATTAGTCTCTGCATGCATGCAACCAGGCTTTGGGTACGTTTAAAAAAAAACTTTCCGTAGCTACAATATAATCAAATCAAGTTTAGTTTGAGAGCTGACTGTCTCTGACAGTGTCCAAGATACCGTAATAGGGCAAAATGCTACCAATTTTTTTTTCACAAAGCAGCTGACAACGGCTTTTGCTGGATCCAAACCTTAGCGCGAACCCAGACTTGGGCACAGTGCGGCACCTCTCGGACTGCCAGTGACACTTGCGTCTGTAGCGCTCGTAGACTTCTTGAGTATTTGCCCTTGGCGCCCATCCTCCCGCGGGAGACCGGGCCTAAGTGGCCCGACCTCTTGGGCACAATGCGGCACGTCTCGGGCCGTCAGCGGCTAAAGCTTGCGTCTCTAGCGCTTGTAGAGTTCTTGAGTATTTGCCCCATTTCACCAATCAACTCGTGGAAGGCCGGGCCACGTGGGTACTCATGGGAGTGGGATATTTCAAAGGCTGTATGATGAACTGAACTGGAAAAGAATCGTCAATCAAATAAACTAGAACGCAAATTCTACCAATACGCAGCCTGGTCCGCACCCAAACGCGCCCGCGGCCGGGCGCGGTGCGGAATCTTTCGCGTCGCCAGCGGCTCACGCTCGCGTCCCTGGCGCTCGTGGATTTCATGAGCTTCTGCTCCATGAGCGTCATGGCGCCCTTCTTCCCGCGGGAGGCCGAGCTGAAAGGCCTCTCGGACACCATGTGCGGCCTCGTCTTCAGCTTCTACGCCGTCGTCATGTTCATCACGTCGCCCTTCTTCGGGAAGTTTGTGAGTGTTTTTGGTTACTTGTAACGTTTGCTTTAAGTATAATGTGACTTTGGTTTCCTTTTATTTTAGTGGTCCAAAGAATTGCAAAGAGCCTTGAATTTTTATTTTATTTTAATTTTATTTATTGCATTACACAACAGATAAGTAACATTACGTCACAAGTGACGTCACAAAATTTAGGACATCTCCCACCCCCCTATCACACAATGTCACACGTGAAACCCCTCCCTCCCCTTAATGTGTGACGTAATTATGGATATTACCTAAGTAGGTATTACATTAAATAAAGAAACTAAGAAAAGTTTAATCAACAATTCAAAATTTTTAACTTAACTAATTTACTTATTTTTAATTAACTAATTTAAGTTTTATCGCGATGTAAACAACGTTTAGTAGTTAGTAAAAGCCGTTTGGGCTCGGTTTGCAGATATTATAGATTAAGAGAAATGTATTATCGTGGAACAAAGGAAGGAAGAAGAAAGGAGGGCATTAGTTTTTTTACACGACAATCGTTTCACATCTCCTGTCGTCCTAATTTCGATAAACTTAACAAATTTGGCGTCTACAACTGAAAACGCGAATGTTTTTGATTAAGATCTTAGATAAAAACTATCATTGTAGCGTTACCGAATTCACGATACCTAGGTAAGGTTATTTTGTTCCATATTCGCCTTAAGGTACGACGATGTACAACTTACTGGCTGTTCCTATCATCGGAACTAAAATAAGTTTTCCTATCTCGGCTATTTTAGTTTGCCTGACTGGTTTATGAGTCACGTCACGGGCGAGCCCTTATCACGGTTGTCTCCGCTACGCAGTCCGTTGAGCTAATTACTTATTTAATGTAACCTCATCAAAAACATACTTATGCATACCGATGTGTAAACAAACTTGGTTACAGTTTAATCGCTTTTTTCGTTTCAGTTGCCGAAGCTTGGTGCTAAATTCATGTTTACATCTGGAATCTTCATAGCGGGGGCGTGCAACGTCCTATTCGGGTGGGTGCATACACTAGACGAACTTTAACCGCAAAGCGTAATAGGTAGTTTACTTACTTAAAGTTTATTTAGTTTATTTATTCTTATCTTATCTTATCTTATTTTTTGGCGATGACTAGTTACAATACTTACAATGTTGAATTTCAATTTTATTTCATTTGGGGTATTCTTGGGTTTGGTCGCGCCTTCGTTTCTTCAAATAGCTGACGTATTTAAGTTAAGGCATTGAATCATAGTCAAAGACATGACATTACCTACTTTTTAACAATTTGGTTTTGTCTTTTTATTTCATCCCATTTTATAGCCGCCTTTTACACAACTAAGGTCTTTGTTCCTGTGGGACTAACGGCCTTATTGGTCAAAAAACAATTGTCAAAAAACAATTCCCTAACCTCGTTAGTCCTGACCTTGAAAATAGCAATATTTTTTTTGTTATTTTTTAAGTCAGCTCGGCCTTCGGACACTCCACCGCAAAAGCGCTGACTAAAATAGTCTGTAGTGGAGATTTTGCAAGGAAAAGTTTCCACAATAAACCACCGATTAAATTAAACGACTCTAGGAGCCTCTTGCACAAGCTCGTAAATCGAGATCTGAAACAGTTAAAATAGGATTCTCAATACAAAAAACTATCTAAATTGTAGTTCTAAACCTAGACTTAAGGAAACTGCGCAAGCGGCCCTAGGAGTTTTAGTAGGATCTTGTTTTTATGAATGGGCTTACCGCCACTGTTTACCATTCCAGCACTCTAGTCCTGATCGAGGACCCCCTAACATTCACGGTTCTCTGCTTCGTGGTGCGCGGTCTCGAGGCGTTGGGCGCAAGCGCATACTCGACGGCGAGCTACGTGTTCGTCGTGAACTCGTTTCCCGACAACATCGGCTCAGTGCTCGGCATACTGGAGACCTTCGTCGGACTCGGCATGTCCGTCGGCCCGGCCATCGGCGGACTGCTCTACTCGGTATGTAGACGGAAGCGTTCTGGGGCATTTTTACGTAAGTGTCCACTGAGTTGAGTGCCGTTGATTTTTACTTTTTTAAGCTACTCCGGCTGTCAAATGCATACATTTTTTGACACTTAGGAGTCGTCTAAATGCTTCACTCGATAGAGTGGAGTGCTACGTAATAGGAGGGTTGGTCATGCTACGCAGGTGACAGTAGCCTCGTGGCAGCCTAATAATTGATCTTTCGAGCCTGAGCGAAACTTGTTAGGGCGAAAGTAATTCAGTAATTTTATTCATTAAAACCGTTCCGTGCTTCGCAAGGCACGTTAAGCAGTTGGTGCCGTCGATAGATGGCAGTCGTTACGCCAAGCCTTAGGGGCGGCTTGAAAACTTCTGACAGCAACTAGTCTTGCAAGCATCCACCAATCCGGACTTGACCACATACTATTTTGTTGGCGCGACGAGTATTCTAATGAAATGAGCTCGTCATGATCTATTTTGTAAATTTTGTGTTTTCCGTATAATTGTTATGTATGCAAGTAGTGGTTTAAGGAATTGTGTTTTTATAAGTAATAAGAATTAACCCATGTCAGAGGCCTTTTTGCGGCTCTTGATGATGATGATTTAATAAAAATAAAGACAATACATTCCTTTAATAGTAATATCGAGCCTGCTAGAACGTATACATTCAAGGAAAAACGATGACATCTAAAAGAGTGGTAATTACAAGAACGTTTTACCCGAACATCATTGGGTAAACATATCTCAGATGTCAATGCCCACCTAGATTTCCATATGTAGTTGCTCAGGGCAAGTTCTAATGTAGGTAGGTAGCCAGCATGTTGTAGTGCTCGTAGTCTGCGAGGTAGAGAAACAAATGTACCTACTTATAGCAAAGGCGTTCAAAAATATGTTTTACGGAGAGGAGAGGACGTGTTAAAAAAAATTCGTGGGTTTTTTTTGTCTACATATAACCTGTCGCAGTCACGTGGTATAAAAACTCTCCATACAAATCGGGCTCAAACTATGACGTCACAACTGGGACGTAATGCCTTATAAGTTATAATTATAATGTACGAAGTATTTATTGATATTTGAGTTATCTCCTATAATAATGTTTTACCTAAGCATCCACACACTATGCCTATGTAAAAAATGGGTCCAAGAGCTTACCGATAATATTCGCTTTAACGGCTTTAGCATTAGCCGTTTCGCAAAATGGTGTAATAAATTGTGGTTTTCCCTGATTTCTTATGAATGAATAAATAATTATTTTAATCTTAGCCTAGCGCACTATGAATTGGAGTGTGACGTTTTCAATTTGAGCTTAACGTATCTGGCAACTAACTTTGAGTAGGTGTAAGTATATTTGTCTGTACATACGTAATAAATCAAAGTAAACCACTCACAATAATCAGTGTCCGTGAAGATTGGAAATAACGTACACTGTTGACAACCGAAACT
Source organism: Yponomeuta sedellus (assembly GCA_934045075.1). NCBI lineage: Eukaryota > Metazoa > Arthropoda > Insecta > Lepidoptera > Yponomeutidae > Yponomeuta > Yponomeuta sedellus. Next base: position 14,389,949 of record OW203728.1, on the reverse strand, counting down.
GCATCTATTTGCATAATCACCAGCTCGTGCGTAACCAAAAATTGTCTACTCAAGTCCAGAGTCCTAAGGGCTAAAGTTAGTGACATATTTGTTGTTCCAGATAGATCGGGGGCTTTGGTCTGCCCTTCTACACACTTGGGGTCATCATGGTCGTCACTGTACCCATTAACTTCTACTTGCTCACCGACTGTGACGGTAGGTTAAAGTACTGAGCTTAAAAACATTTTCATCTGTAATATAAAAATATAGCTGATTGTGTTGGTAAGCGCAAATCTCGAGAGCAGCCGAACCGATTTCGCTTATTATTATTACTATTAGATGGTACAAAGTTCGCTGGGTCAGCTAGTAATTAATAATTATAACTTCCACACCACACTGTCATTTATCCTGGTCCCAAACTAGGATACCCTGTGCTATGGTAACCAGGCAAGCAGATCACAAACATGGAAATAATGAAGATAAGAGTAGGTAATTTTAGTCCCATCTTCCTGAAACGTTTTCTCGTGAATTCTAGCGACTTTACGATGGAGGTTACTTCAAATAGCGAAAAATATTATCAGCTGTATTTTCATACAGAAGTGCCATAATACATTGTTATCATTCGTAGATATATGTGAAGTGTCAAAAGAACGACGTCCGATATTGCATACTTCCTCAAAATATGGTTTTGAAATTGAATTAGGGGAGTTTCCACATATTTTTTATAGCTTATTGACCGAACGTTTTGTACGAGACAAATATTTTCTATTCTATTCTGTTCCCGCTTGTCTAGCGTTTAACAAGCTCGCTTACCAAATCAGAAGCTGTGAGTTCGATTCTCACTGGAGGCCGCCGTAGGTACTTGATTTGTACAAATGGCCTTAGCCTGGGTCCATGTTTATGATATCCTTGCGTTACCATACCTCGTCCCGAACTAGGATACCATACCTAGTTCGGGACGAGAACAAGTGATTGTAGAAGTTGTTTGTTTGGTATATCTACTAAAATAAAAGTTTCGTAAGCACACATAATAACTTAATTATTCCGGAGTTATTTACTTGATTTTATGTCGAAAGATCAATTAAGTAAAATCCATTTTTGATCAAAGTCTCTAACTTTCAATTCGTCTACGAAGCAAAATGCCTAAAATGAAAGTCTACAGACTAAATTACGAGAATAAAACGTCTACTCAAGTGGGTGAATACGGAACTACGTAAAAACTTTTTTAAACTAAAACTTTCGTAAGCTCGTCGCATATATTATTGACTTGAAACCGGATTAGTTAATACTAATCCGGTTTCAAGTCAAAAATACATTAATATTGATTATTCAGATTTGTAATGCCAATTTGTTTTCACAGAGTTCGTCTCCGGCTCCAAAACGGGTTCCATCATGCGTCTCTTTACTATTCCGTCCATCATCATCACCGGTCTGGTCATCGTGATCGTCTCCAACACTTGGGCCTTTTTAGACCCAACACTGGAGCCCCACCTGCGTCAGTTTGGCCTGTCCACCGAGCAGATTGGCCTCATCTTCTTGCTGTTCTCCAGTCTCTATGGGATATTCAGCCCTATATGGGGTTGGGTGGCGGATAGGTAATAACCTACCTAATATTAATTATACCTACCTAATAACCTTACCTAACTTTGGAAACTTTGACAGCATACGTAGATTAATAGAATGTAGGTACCCAATTTACCAGTAGTCTTACCGAAATGCACTAATTTGTGTATTATACTCGTTTCAATTCTTTTTTTATGGCACCCCTAGGATTCTACCAATGTCAAGTTTGTGGAGATGGCACTTTTTTTCCACTAGTCGCGCACCTCGCAAAAGCCTCGATGTCATTATAGCTTGTATAAGAAGAATAAGAATATTCTTTATTGTACACTGGAAAAACAACAAATACAAAACAATTGCAAATATACATAGTACAATTGGCGGCCTTATTGCTAAAAGCAATTTCTTCCAGACAACCTTACGATGGAAAGTTGCTGAAGGAAATTAGAAAGACGGGTAGCCAGCGCAAATTTGAATATTGATACATACTTATACTTAATAATAATACACTTACATACCGTTACTTATATAAACTTATAATTGATTATAAACATACATAATTATATAATTATCTTATAATAAAGTTCTACACAAGACAAGGAAAGTAATAACACCTATACACAAGAGGACAAAATTAAAAGAAGTTTATTGATAAATATCTTGCTTGCCTGTGCCCTGCAGTGGGGCGTTAATAGGCTACATAAAAACGTCTTGCTCTGGGCATGCATAAAAGGTGGATATTGCTTCATAAGACATACATAAGAAACACCCTGTATAATGCTTCAATTTTGTATTTTTGTTTCAGGGTACACAACCACTGGTGCATGATGGTATGGGGACTATTCCTTTCCACTGTAGGTCTCCTGCTCCTCGGACCATGCCCTTTTATACCGGGTCTACCTCCGTAAGTACCGAAACATCATAAATGATCTAACCATACATCATCATCTTCTTAATATTTGTATTAATTTTTGCTTTTTGTTTTAGAGATCTGTGGCTCGACTTAGTAGCGCTATCTATATTGGGCGTGTCGGTGGCGCTGACGCTTCTACCAACATTCCAAGGCGTCCTCACTAGTTCTATGTAAGTACATATACCAGGGGCGCTACTGCGTTACTTCTCCACCGATAAAACATTCTCCAATATGACAAAAACAGATTTACAGCCATGCGGTAAGTCCTAGCGGTTTTATTTATAAAGACACGATTACACTATTTTTATTTTTATTGCACTAACCCGTGCTAAGGAACAAATTTAAAAACCTATTTAGAGGCTAAAAATATCACTGTAATCATGTGGGTACAGTGATATCGTTCCGATGTTAAACCTAACTGCAAAGTAGGTGGTCGGGGCTGTAAGTAATGCAATTTGCTTAAGTCAGATGTCGCTGCCTGTACGTAATACAGAGAATAGTGTAAAGAGGTTCGAAATTTCACTGATGCCGTGAGTCGCCCATTGGCTCAATTGGTAGAGCGCTGGCACGGATAGCCAGAGGTTGCGGGTTCGAATCCCGGCATGTGTGAAATTTTTAGGCTCTAAATAGGTTTTTTTAGATTAAATAAAGTGACTCTAAGTGCTTTAGAGGAATCGCCTTTTTTATAAATCAGACCATATGGTTGTAAGTCCAATTTTTAAACTTCCATACGTGTATAACGCATGTTCACGTCTTTCACGCTCAGAAAATCTGTGCAGTAGTGCAATTATTTCTTGACTCTAAATGTCCATAAAATAGACCAAATATTCGGCTAAAATCTCGATCGGACTTTTCATCGCACCGTAGAAGGTTACACTCATGGTACCTATCCTAAAGCTATTAGATGTCATACATTTCAACAAGGTCAAGCAGGGAAGATTCCCATAACAAATAACATTGCACAAAGTTATCGCAAACGCAATGTCGTTCTTAGTCATCAATGAAAATGTTTTTACTTCCACCCTAGTTACGAGGGCGGGTGTCCAGAAGCGCTGGCGACATACAGCGCTGTTGCTGGAGTGTGGTCGTGTTGCTACTCGCTGGGGGAGGTGCTGGGGCCAGCGCTGGGAGGTGCGCTCGCGCAGCGTTACGGCTTTCCACTCTGCGCCACGCTGTGCGCCGCCGCTTGCTTCACCATGGTAACTTTTATGCTGCGGCCACACTTGAAGGCGAAGATTCGTGTTCGCGTTGTCGCGACAACATTTCGTGTTCGCTCTACGGCGAAGAGCTTGACCACATCATAAGAAGATTTTGGCCTTTGGGCCATAAAACCCTTTGATGTGCGGCATTTTACCGACAGCGGCGCGAAGGGTGTTTGTATTCGCGATGATGATTCGCGATAGGACGATTTTTTTGGCCAGACATGTCGCGACAACGCAAATCTTCGCGTTATCGCGATAGTGTGGCCGTACCATTACAGATAGATTTTATGTTTTTATTGAAGCGCTCGTGGCCTAGGCTAACCGAGTGATTGGAATCAATCACTTGGTTATGCAACAACAGGCGCGGTCAGGTACGGGATGGGTGAGCGTCCCGTGACTACCGCTAGTGGCATTTTTCCGAGCGCTTCCGTGCTTCGCAAGGCACGGTTGGTGCCGGCTGTCAATAATGGCAGTCGTTAAGCCATGTCAGAGGCCTTATGGGCGGCTTGATAACTTCTGACAGTAAGGCCCGCCACTGTCTTACAATCCTCCACAACCCGGACTTGGCCCCCGTGGTGGAGTATGGCCTAACCTTCCTGCCATGCAGGAAGAGACCCGTGCCCCAGCAGTGGGGACATACAAGGGTTGATAACGTTATGTTTTTATTATTATTATTACCACACTGCGTCCGGACGAAGCGGCGTGGGCAGGCCCTCCACCAGATGGTCTGACGAACTGGTTACGGTGGCGGGGAGTCGCTGGATGCGGGCGTGTGCGTGCACAAGACCGTGTATGTACCTAATACAGAGAGTAAAGAGGTTCGAAATTTCATTGATGCCGGTGAGTCGCCCATTAGCTCAGTTGGAAGAGCACTGGCACGGATAGCCAGAGGTCGCGGGTTCGAATCCCGGCATGGGTGCAGTTTTTAGCCTCTAAATAGGTTTTTTGAAAAGACCGTGAAGCTTGGAAAACCATGAGGGAGGCCTATGTCCTGCAGTGGGCGTCAAATGGCTGATGATGATTGTGATTATTATTATTATTTTTTTTTATTTATTTATTTAAGGCACATAAGTGTACATAGTTAAATTAAACAAATCAAAATCACAAAAACCTGGGAGGTTTATGCGTGATTTTCGGAGTGCACTCTATACAATACACAACAGTTCATATTACCTATATAATATGGTAATAAACTTAAGTTCATTAACTTAATCCCGGATTCACTTACTCGCTTAAGTAAGTGAATCCGGAATCAAGCTGATAATTGTGGTGCTTAAGAAGGTAAGTTCGAACGTTAGTTTTAGCTTAAGAGGTACTATTTCAATATAAATCTACTCTTTTCGGGTTTTGATTCCAAATCACTTACTACACTATGAGGCAGTTCGTTTAAGATAACAGGTAGCAGGTAGTCTGTAGTACGCATACCATAAACATTGCGGTATTTTGGTGTTACAAAAGTAGGCAAATACAGTAGATGACGTAGTTGCTTAGAACGACTTCTCTTTTTTAAGTTTTTTATATTATTATTTTCTTCACGTACTATAGCTATTTTAAATTATTACACTTTATTGCACACGAAGCATTTAACAGGACATTACATAAGAAATCGTTTTTACTAGCTGTCCCGCGGCGTTACCCGCGGTTTATCGAGCGTGTATGTTTGTTACTTCTTCACGTCTAAACGGCTGAAGCGATATTATTAAAATTTGGTACGGAGTTAGCTGATACCCTGGATTAACACATGGGCTCCGTTTTACTGCGGGAAAATATCTTGTTCCCTATAAACCGCGGGGCACAGCTAGTATAAGAATAAAGAGTAAGTTTAATCGGTTACATCGTTTCCCTCTTGCTGTCTTTCACACTAGACAAGGCCTGTATCGTGGGACACTTGGCAAAGCATGCTTCTTGGGTATAAAACGTGCTTCGTGGCAATAAAATTATTTTAATTCTTCTTCGTTTCCAGGCGATAGTGACGCTAACGTTCTTCTCTCTCCGCGAGTCGGCCAAGCTATCGCGCTCCGCCAGTCTGTCCGAGTCAATAGCGTACAGCGACTCGACGTGGAGCAGTAACAACTTCTGCCGCACGGAGAGCGCGCCCGTCCGCGCTAGCGAGCGCTCTCCGCTACTCCCGCCCTGCTCATGTTCGCCGAAGAACGGTAAAGTAACAACAAAACTTGACTTCTTCTTCTGCAGGCTATATTAGTCCACTGCTGGACATAGCCCTCCCCTAATGAGCGTCATAGCGCAAGGTTGTGCCATCATTGGGGGGTAATGCCCACAGAACATAATGTTCTGTGGTAATGCCCATAATAAAACTTGACTACTGAGTAGTCGTCTTTCTTTTCATCAACTGTCCATCATAGTGCTGTTATAAAGTGTGTAAGCCCCGGGTCCTAATAGTGACAATGACATAATTAAGAGCTTTGGCTTACAAACTTTTTATTTCATGTACAATCGGCAAGATATTTTTTTTCATTGGTAGCTACTTCGATAGATCCTTATGGAGTCGCACTGCAGTCGTTCTGCAATGGTGTGCTCACCTGTCCGCATTGTGCGCAGATATTAGTTAACAAGATCGTCTATGTTAGCCATGCACGAGCACCCCAGCGACGATTAGAACGAAGCTAAAGCGGTCGCCGTGGCCGAAATCGGTCGAAGAGAATATAATATGGAGTCGCGTATGCCGAGCAGTAGGATTTTTTGTTGTTTACGATTACAATTTTTTTTTATTATAAGTACTATTTTTACTTTTAATGCACTAAACCGTGCTAACCCAGTGAGTCGCCCATTAGCTCAGTTGGATAGAGCGCTGGCACGGATAGCCAGAGTTCGCGGGTTCGAATCCCGGCATGGGTGGAATTTTTAGCATCTAAATAGGTTTTTAAAAAAAAAAATTTTGGTCGTTTATAGTTTTACCCTGTACTAGCAATTCCAGCAGCGCCATCTAGTGATCGAAGCGTCGTGATTGATAGGGCAGTATATTGCGCACTTTCAAGATGCTTTTCCAAAAAGGTATTCCGCAACTGTAGAAGAACATCTAACAACAGAGTTTCTTTTCCAGGCAGTTACGGCGCCTCGTTCACGAGGCATATTTGCGTGGCACGCAGCAAACACAACAAAAGTGGTTCTGCAAGTATCGCCGATGCTATCGCCTACGTCCTCAAGTTCCAATTCCTCACGAACGCGTTCGCCTGGATGAGACGTGCCCGCGACACAGCGCCCCCTAGTATTCCTAACACGGAGCTTTACCAAAACTCCCTCACTACAAACGATAAGCGAAACCGAGCCAAGAAACGTTTGTCTAGGAACGAGAGAAATAATAATAGGGTACAGAGGAAATCTCAACTAAATGCGCGGGAAGTTGAAACGGCTGAAGAGCGCAACAGGTATATGAAGTTTTTGGAAGATACTATATTTGGAAGTCCAGATGTAGTGGAGAACCTGGAATACCTGGTCGTGAAGAGACACAATAAGGGTCTCGTGTCGAAGCTGTTGTCTTCGGACACCAGGAGGCCGTCTGAAGACATCCTCAGGCATAACTTGGAGAAAGTGATATTTTACGAGCAGAATCAAGCTTGCAGCACTCGGGATGATATTTTTGTGAGTAATGTTCTCATTACAGTTTTTGCACTATAAAATAATATTTATTTTCTTGCAATTAACCCAAGAGTCTCATACAATTTCATTTGTTTCATCTGTCATAGAACTACAATTAAATTTTTTGAAAAAAATTCGGTTTTATTTATCAAAACATGATTCCACTAAAACACTCTCAGAGGCGTTTTATTCATTATTGTATGGCGTCGTCTTTTCCTTGAAAAACTCTCCCCCACATACCACTATTTTTTTGGCGGGAAGAGGTTTCTAATGAAATGAGCTCGTCATGTTTTATTTTGTAAATTTTGTGTTTTCCGATTGATTTTTATGTGTGCAATAGTGTTTTAAGGAATTGTGTTTTTATAATAAGAATTAACCCAAGCCAGAGGCCTTATTGCGCCTCGAAAACTTCTGACAGTAAGACCAGCCACTAGTCTTGCAAGCCTCCACCAATACGGACTTGGTCCCCGTGGTGGAGTATGGCCTATACCTTCCTCAGGGAATATTATTATTATTATATATTTTTATTTCAGATACATGGTAACCATATTGTGTTAGTATGTATGTACATTGTATAATAGTAAATTCAATATAATTAAAATTCTATTTTAGTGTTAACATTGAACTTTGTGAGTGTCAGTAAAGGTATACATTTTGCAAAATAAATCATTCTCAGTGCTGCCCAATAGACCAATGCCCCTCGGTTGGGACATAAAGGGTTGAAGATGGATAAGAAGGCCGTACATCTATGTATATCTTATCTTTTGTTGCAGGATGCCTGTGTCTGCCGCGACGGCGTGACGTATGTAAGAGGCACTGTGGCACTATCGTCAACGGGAGCGTGCGAAGTTTAATAATTAGTAGATAATTTAGTCAATAAATAATTAAGTTTCCAGATAATTAATGATACCTAGTTTCTTTAAATGAGCTCAAATATTTTTATACAATTAAAGACACTAATTACTTTTATAAACACTGATTCATTTAACAGTTTCTTACGTAATCAAAAAAAAACATTTCCAAAAATATAAAATGCGTATTCCTCCAAAGTATTTAATAATTTCGGTCAACAATAAACATAATTTGAACAGCAAGTTCGGCGACAAATACAAAATTGAACAGCAAAATAATCAAATTCGGCGGTAAAAATTCCAAATTGTTCTGCAGAATATTTTAAATCAATCAGCAGAGAATTCCAAAATGATCCAAAATTAGCTTTCAAGTTATCGTATTAAATAAAATTGTTTTGCTAGTTAAATTTATTTACTCATTTTGTCGGCTAACATATTATTAAACTGACAAAAAAATATTTGCTGATCATATTTGTTTTAAAGATTGCTGACTATATGTAAATTTGACGGGCCAAAATAATTATTGGACGACTGTGATTTTTGCAGTTTTGTACCTGACCTACTTCTTATTTTCTCTTCATTTAATAAGTTCAGCTTATAAATGACAATAACCAGTGCTTCGCAATTTTTGCGCCTGCCAAAACGAGATGAGCAAATACGCTCGTCCTCGCTTACTGATTTGCTCCTACCGAAAAGCGCCGAGCAAAAATATTTTCCGAAGTACGTAGTCTCACCCGTAGCGCAGAGATCCGAGGAGCTCAGAAATTCCTCCCCATTTTTGCACACCCGCCTCGTGCGAAAAACTTCTCTCGTTTCCTGTAGCCCCAGTTAAATCGACCTCTGCTGACGATTTCGCGACGTTGTCACAGCGATTTGGCACTTCCCTTGACCACTGTCCACACTCGTTTTATTATAGCTTTCATCTGGCTTTCCCGAGATGGCGGAAAATTGGTGCTGGAAAGACTGCAACACCCTGTGGTGTTCCCAAGCGCAAATTCTGGGGCCAATCGCGAATACACTTTTACTAGGAGGCTATCGACTACGAAGAGATGTTATTGCGAACATTGATCGTCGGTAAAACTTCTTCGTGGGTTCTTTATCCTTTACTATGCAGCATTAAAAAAAGTAGTAAAAAAATCAGTAACTAAGAAATAGTAAGATTTTTTTATTAGAAAAACAAAATTTTATCCACACAATTTTTAGTACGGAAATTTCAAATAAAACTGTTTGGTACATAAATTATTCCGTTCATTCATTGAGCATCGCAGTCTGCTGCTGCTGGTCGGTCGGCATCAACTGCTGAATGGTTAACGCGTCACAATTACCAGGCGAGCATAGAGTGTTGAAGGTTCACCCACACTACACTAGTAAGTATGTATTGATTTTATTCAACCCGATTCTTTGGGGCATCTCTCGCTCCGCCTCGCACGCGAGGGTTGGGGGTGGATTAGGTTCACGCGGGGGGTGAAATCTAAACAACATTCAGGGCGGGCAATTCCTCTCCCTCACATTGTTATCACTTCAAAATCATGTGCTCCTGGTATCCGTACAGTTCGATCGGAGTAACAATATTTTCGAGACTAAACTGGGTTTTTGATGTGTTCATTTTATTTTCATAAAACACATTGTAAGCAATAAATCACTCTGTATCAATGTGGCCCTGTCGTGTGTTCAAAGGATCAAATTACCAAATAAACAGATATGTACGACCCAACACTTGCTTTGTGTCCCGCTAGTGTGCAATCAGCCATCGACATCACGAACGGCTCTGACCAATATGAAAATCGTTCTGTTATTGTGCCTGCTTATATTTGTCGCAGCGGAGAAAAATGATAAAAAGCCGGAAGAGAAACACGAGGAAGGAAAATGCGCACAAATCGAAGTGCGTAATAAAGTTCACAGGAAGGAAGTGATTGGGCGCGGTTTGAATCGACCGTATCAGTTGGGAGTACAGCACCAAGATCACAAGGTCTACTTCAATTTCAACGAAGGCTCTGACGAGACGGACTCCTTTGGCATCGGGTACATTGAGAAGAACCACACAGGACATAAAGTGCTGGAAGGAATCACTAACGGCTTCGCGATAGCTATGGACAACTCAAACCATGTGGCCTATTTCGGGGGAAGCGATGGCATTTACAAGCTACACGCAGCCAAAAACAGCACAATTAAAAAAATACTTGACAACCACAACATCTGGGACATGTTTTATAAAAAGGAGCTTTATTTCATCAATTATCCCGAACAGCATCTCTACAAGTGGAACGTGCACAAGAACGGATCAAGCCCGGTAAGAGTCAAGGAGATTCACGAGGAAATATTTCAATTTGCGATAGACGAAGCTGGCGACCAATTCATTACGAACTCTACAGGACTATTCCGGATCAAAAGTGGGTCGAAACACCGGATCTTTTACGAAGGGCCAAAAGTTTTCCGTGCGATCGAAATAAGCAACAAAGGGGAAGCTTACTTTTCCGGACAGCATTACATCTATGTTGCTAACAAAAAGGATGACAAAATGGAGAAAATTGTCCACGTGCCGAATGTTTTCGGACTGGCTTTTGGCCATGACAACGACATTATTTACTCGGATCCTCATGAGATCATCAGATTAATACCTGGAGAGTGCAAATAATATCAATTTTCGTGTAATTATTATTGTAATAAATTATTGACTCATGATAGCCTACGGCCTTTAATTCAAATTCATTCGTTTTGTAATAATAAAGTAAGCCTGTCTCACCACACAACATCTATCACATTATGTGGGATGTAACAAAATTTTCTGATGAATGCTGTAAAATGCGCAATTCTACAGGTGATTTTGAAATTTTTAGCTATATTTTGAGAGAATTTTCTTTCCATTTAGGAAAACAGTAGTATTAATGATCTATCGGTATTGGTATTATTAAATATTAACATGTTATTTGTAAATATTCGTGATTTCCGACCTTTGCTCGAAACTTTCAATAGAAATTCAGAGATAGGAACACCGTGACGTGGAATAGTGTTTTCTAATATGTTAAATGTACTCTGTACTGTTCAATCCAGCTACTCCCCTTTATCTCAAAGAGCGTTTTAGTTACCTCAGTGACCACGGCCGGCCACTACGTTCAGACCAGAATTTGACGCTGAAAACACCTAGTCATACGACAAAGTTCGTTGCCAGCTCATTTACTGTCCGGCTGTGGAATGAGCTGCCGGTTTCTATAAGGCGCTCCCCATCTTCTGCTATATTTAAATCTAAAGTAGTAGAATTCTTTCTTTCCAAACAATTTCTTATTTTCTTTTTGTCTGTAGATGAATCCCATTTATTTTTCCCATCATGCTTGCTATTATAACTTAATCGTTTTACTTAATGTTTTTGTATGTTTATAATAGTATTTATTTATGTACGTTTATTTTATTACATATACGTATGTACCTATATATAAATATTCGATGAGCACCAACTACCCGTCTCAATTTCTCCTTCAGCAATCTTTCCGATTTAAGGTTGCCTGGATGAAATTGCTATCAGCAATAAGGCCGCCAATTGTACCTCTTCTTTTGTAACTGCTGTCTCTGTAATTATTTTCTGGTGTATACAATAAAGAATATTCTTATCTTATAAGAGCCCGTTCTCCGATTTGCGTAGGACCCGTAGGTAAACAATATTTAATGGAACAATTGAGATGGCCGGCGCCGACCATAATAGACACTCGACAAAATTTTTGGCTTGTGTTTTACAACTTTTGGCATTCGATGCTGCCTTTTTGAAATATCGGTGCATAAGTTTTTTATTTATTCGTAACTAACCTGTTCCAAAAGATTTACAATCCTCAACCAACGTAATGGCAGTCGTTAAGCCATGTCAGAGGCCTTGTGGACGGCTTGATAACTTCTGACAGTAAGTCCCGCCACTGTCTTACAATCCTCCACCAACCCGGACGTGGCCCCCGTGGTAGAGTATGGCCTAACCTTTCCGCGGTGCAGGAAGAGACCGGCGGCGCTCGAGCAGTGGGGACATACAGAGGGTTGATATCATGACCAAAAATATTTCTCTACGAGTAAAAGAGAAGCCTGTTATGTCGCAGTAAGCAGGTAAAACTTTCCATTTGGACCATTGATAATCGACATAAACTGAGTGTCGAGTACCAGCGACATACCCGTATACGTAATATTTCGGTACCCACTTCTTCGCTTTGGTAGTACGTGACATCCGGGGGAAATTACCCCCTCCACTCTATTACACAGCCACCCTGTAGGGAGGGTATGTATGACGCTAGGCTGCTGAACACAAAGCGGGCTACGTCACATTCGCAATTTTTTTTACACCCACGGTGGACCGTTGTTGGGTTTCAAATAAATTGTAGAGTTTAGGTGGCAGAGGGCCCGTTTCTGAACTGAGAATTTCACTAAGGAAAAACTTAAAGTAACGTTCTGTCACACTCTTTTCTGAGAAATTCGAAGAGACAGCAATTAAATATTTACTTAACAACATTCTCAATTCAGAAACTGGCCCTAATTTCGACATGCGCTTTTGGCAGTTTCGTGTAACGCTTTTCTAATTTTCTTTGGAATGAAGCCTCTAAATAAACATGTAAGAAGTTTAGGTTCATTTATAAAATGCGGAGCTCCGACATGTCAGTTAAGTGCAATTTTTTGAAATGTCAAATTCATCAAAAAAAACTCAAAAGTTGTGAAATTGACATATTTCAGGAATATTTTTCTGAAATATGTCAATTATTTACTTATTCTTTGAATAGCGTAACGTTTGCACTTGCACACAATTTTTTCACGGGACATTAAATAAGAAATAACATGTACAAAGGCGAGCTTAAGAGATTTCTTCCAGCAAAACTTAGACGGCCGCAAAATTGTGAAAGTATGTAGGCAAACAACAGCGTCGGAGTGGTCCCGTCACTCATCTAGTGTGAGTGAAGATACCACTGGACGCTGTATAAATCATCTCATTAAGTAGATGCAAAAAGGCCAATATATGTAGGCAAAGAGTATATAACCACTACGTATGTAGGTAAGTCTACACTGAAAAAAAAAATACGCAAATTTAAACAAATTATGCAAACACAGATTTTTCAAAAAATATTAACCTGTAAAAACACATGGAAAGAAGTTGTTGCACAACACAGTCTTATTGGAGAAGAAGAAGTGCGCATTTTTTAAACCGCATCGAATAAAGCTAGGTACTTACTTCATAACCTTTCGAAGACATTAGGGATAAAAGTCGTGCGTAGTTTGAACACGCGTAATAAAAAATAAAATCAGGCGCCCGTTTCATGGAAAAACAATTCATGATTCAACATGACAATACGATGTACAAAGTCGATTAACAAGTACGCCCTGCTACGCAATGTACCTCGAACTGTCACTATAAATTACGAATTGTAGTTTTATGAAACTCGGCCACTCAGAAAGTAGAGTTCTGAGATGTTTGTTACCAAACTTACCTTAAAGAGAAATTCAACAGAAAATTTTAAACTGTTGCCAAACTTCTTATGGCTTCCCAATTTGAACCGTTTTTATGTAATCTATGTTTCCAATGTCGTATACTACGCACTTAGATACTAATTGAATTCGCCGTCTAATACAAACTTGCTCGAAACAAACTCGCACTTGTAGGTACTCCACGCTATAAAAGCTACCACCCGCTTCTCATAAAACTACAATTATTCCTCTACTGTAACATTTCGATGTACATTGAGTAGTTGAATCTTAAACTTGTAAATCGTCTTTGCAATTTACATCGAACTGTCATGAATATGAATGGTTGTCGAAGGAAGATATACTAATCTAGTTATAAATTACGCTACTTCATTATAGACCGTAAAACGGTGTTTTAGGACAAAGACATGTGTATGTATTAAATTCTCCATAATTTTTAAATTATAACTTTATTGTACATTACAATCACAACACCCACAACGGTAAACATAATCTTTGGTATAAAATGACAGATATATAATATTTTGTAGTTATAAACTTATACAATAGCAGATAAGGTGCACATTTCAACTCGTTTGAATATCTAATAAGAAATTTAATACTTATCAATAATCCTAATACTTCTTAAAGGTATTATTAATAAATTTGTTCAAGTGAAAATAATACAGGACGGAGCACATGTTGTAGACGGGTTATTCCACTAATCTCCATTGAAAATCCCTATTGATGGGGATTTGTGATTTTTTTGTTCACAAATCCCCATAGGCTTGTCTAAGTATTGGCAATGGGGAATTGAGAACAGAAAGTTCATAAATCCCCATTGGCAACAAATACTTAAATTTTTAATCACAAAGTACTTACATTCTAATGTGTTGTTAATTAATGTGTTGTTCTTTATATTTGTTACCAAGGAATTTGTTACACAAATTCCGTGAAGAAAAAGTTTACTTTATCCCCATTAATTGGGATTAGTGGAATAACCCGTTGTAGACTACAAAAACAGTTCCAGCAGTTAGATCCAGGCATTTACTGGAACCGTTTAAGTCAGCCTTGAAAATAGTACAACATCAGGCGCGAAACCTCACTTGCCAAGCCACGAGATCTACAAATCCTATGAAGAACAGAAGTCACAGTATACACTTCAAGACGACGCGCCGATTGCGTAAGCTAAAACGCAACTCAAAATTGAGAACATGACGCCTGTCATCGGTCTGTCTGCGCTGTTACCACAGACCATCCTCCTAGAGGCTATAGACAGATGCTTGTTTTGGAGCAAGTTGTGAACGGAATCTATGTCCCTCCTGTCGAGATAACTTGGGTCTCTTGAGAACAGCACAGAGTACAGCTGCGCCGGGCGGCCTTCCGACGCCTCTTCACAGAAGTTGAGGACCAGGTGGTTGCTTACTGCTTTAAGGACCTGAATTGTACCGCTGAACTGTTGGTAGTGGCGCCGAGACGCCATTGTCCCTGCGGAGAAAAAACTTATTGTAATGTCCACTGACAGCCCGGGACATATGCCGAGTCTAGAACCTGTTCTGGTACCATGACACACAGCGCCTCCACCAGCTAAGCTCACTCTGCCACGGCTGTCTATTACATTTTATTGGTATTTCTTACATTAAGTGTGTTCTTTAACTAGCCATATTATTATTTTCTAATCTATTCTATTCTAATGAGCACAGTATAGTTTGCAACTCTACTGCGCAGAAATTCTGCATAAGAAGGAAGTGCTAAAACGTTGCCTACTTAATAAAAATATATAGATATCGAGACGTATGAACAGCTCTTATATTACGCCCTTATCATCCTGTACAGTTCCGAATTTTAATTCCGTTTCATGTAATTTGCTTCAATTTGTAAATTCAATTTATTAATTAATTATAGTCCGTCTTTGTTGAGTTATGCAATAATTATTAATGGAAACTTCAATGGTTTATGTATTTCTATAGGTCTGAACCGTTTCTTTCCCAAATAAATAAAATAAAAAACAACTGCAACCGTCTGACAGTCAAATTAGCGTGGAATTTGACATTTACCTAGGGCCAGTTTTTGAATTGAGAATGTTGTTAAGTAAATATTTAATTGTAGTGCTGTCTCTTCGAATTTCTCAGCAAAGAGCGTGACAGAACGTTACTTAAGTATTTACTTAGTGAAATTCTCAATTCAGAAACCGGCTCTTAGACCGATTGTTGTCAAATTTGGTGCGTACAATAAGGCCACTTTGCGCCTCTTATCTAAGCTAGCCAGTACAAAACGCGCTTGTACAATCTGCTTTGGCTAAAGAGATGGGAGTCTTCAATCCAAAGCCATCTAATAACACTCAGGAGATTTCAGCTATTTGGTGTAGATATTTATGTACAAGTTGCCACTGGACTCTGTATAAATCATCCAGTTGAAATACAGACACCCGAATCGAAGACTGGACATACTGGACACCAAAACAAACTACATACATACATAACGTCACGCCTATATCCTAGAGGGGTAGGCAGAGCCAAGAGAATTTATATTTTTTCATTAAAAACTCTATCTCTATTATATTTAAAAAAATCATATCGCCCAATGACACGTATCAAGGCGAAGCATAAGTATAAACTAGCCCCTGTGATTGTTGAAGACTATGATGTTTTGATTACATTGCACGTTGAAACTTTAAATTCGTTTTTCTAGAAGAAGGCTTAAAATTTTCGATAAGGTTCCGTGGAAATAATTGTTTGGAATAAAATACTAGATATACATTTCTTCAAAAATGTGTAAAAAAAAATTGCTACTCAGAATCTCAAATTGATCTCTCAGGCATGCTTCCTTCAGGAAATACTTGGTTTTCGGAAAGGGCGGTCGATATCAGATTAACTATACATTTTTGTTGCAAGGTCGTCCCCTAACGTGTGCGTGCACGTAAGCAAAGGTTGATGTGTGTGCTGTGGACTGTATTTAAAGGCCACCTGCTCGATATCTCGATGACATTTGGACGGAGACAGGAGGGCAATGGACGAGATCGGCATGTGACCGGGGGGAGGTAGGCGTGACGGTGATTGATTAATATGCCCAATAGTAGGCGTCATTCATGAAAGCTATAACAAAATGAACATACTGTACAATAGCTATCAAATACGCCGGTTTTTTTAAGGCACTTAACCTAAGATGCCCTCGAAAGCAAATATCTCACATAGTCAGTAGCAATCTTATCACTGAAACCACAAAATAAGATTTATTATATTGTTTATGTCATAATTAGAACTTGTATTCCCAAATATATGTACGCGCCACCTAAGTACTATCAATAGCACGATTCAGTGGCATGGGCATAGCTAAAAATCATCGCCCTTTGGAGGTATTCAGCTGAGTTATGTCCACTTTTGGATTTACTAAACCAAGTTAGGTATGCAAAAATGTTTTCCTCTGTAATAATAACAAACGCATTTGATGTTTTTTGGTTTAATTAATTGTGTACCCGAAATATATCTTTTCTTTCTTTATCTTTTTTTAACAATAATATCTTGCCAACAACTTGAATCTATTAGAACCGTTAGTAGCCAGGCAGAGCGGTGCATGCGCGTGCCGCGGGTCATTGAGACGAGAGGCAGTACTAATACATTGCTCGCGCATTTTTTGAAACCATGTTTCTGTAAGATATTTTTTTTATTTACGTCTATACTTAAAAGTATTCTAAATAGATGCAATTTTTTCAATTATCGTTTTTATTTCTATTAGTTTATATTATTCAGTTTTCAGTTTACTTATTAATTTAATCTTTAATTTAGTATTAGTTTATACCTATTTATTTGTTTCAGTTTATGTTTTTACAATTATGAGACATTGATACTATGTAGCAAAATTATTAAAAACAAAAGTGGGTGGCTTCGGAAAGAAAAAAAAAATTAGGTACTATATTTATATAACTGCCGCTCTAAAACCACCCAGATTTCAGCGTGTAGATAGATAGATGTCGACGCCGGACAAGACATAGCGAAAGACTCTCGAGACTGAAATCGAAATAACCGGGACACCTGGCTAATCAGGCAGTTTCGTTTTTGCACACAGATGTATAGCTACATTGAAAGTTACATAATCAAGGCGCTGGGCAATAACAGAATGACGGTCAGTGGCAGATCATGAGAACAGCCCGATATCGTTAAAACGGCGGAAGGTCTGTGGATTCGAGAGACCGTGAGAGATGGCATTTGTGGGAAAAGGCTTATACCTATATAGTAGCGGTAGGGTGATATGTTTATAGATGTCAATATATAAATGACAACATTCATATTTTACAACGCACAAAACTAAAAATACTGTTTCTTAATTTTGCTATCCTGATTACGAAGAAAATATTTAGAAATTTAATTATTGCTTAATTTTAGAGAAAATAAATAAAAACCAAAAATTGTGTGATGACGTCACACATACGGTGGAATGAGGAGGTACCGTTGCCTAATACCTATTAAAAATGATATGACAGATGTCATTTCCAATTTCATTCAAATGTCATGTCGAAGATGTTCTGTGGAAATTACTTTTCTTTTTAAAAAGGCGGCAAGGGTGTTAGTATTATTAAGCCGTATGTGTGACGTTATTTGACGGTTACGTCCTTTTATAATAAGACGAAATTCAAACAGAAAAATGAAAATCATCGAATTACCGAAAATAAAAAAATATGGGTCGTTTTATTTCGTATCTAGTTTCCTTTAAGACAGACAGACAGACAGACAGAGTAAAGTACGTATGGTAAAAAATTAAAATGTTGTCAATTATGTCGTGGCGCCCACGATACAGGCTGTGCTTAGTATGGGGTCACCGTTGTTCTAGTTACTTATACACGCTAAACCTTTATTTGTCTAAGCACTGTTCTACCAATTTTATTACACGATAATAAATTGTATTTGTATAGGCGCAAGGGCCACACTTACCGTTTTGACCATCCAGGACCTGCCAGTATCCGATGGAGTCATTCCGGAAGTAGAGCGCGTACTCCACGTTCTGGCCAGCCTCGTCCCACAGCAGGCGCAGATGGCGGTACGACTGTCGGAACTTGGCCTTCATGTGCTCCACGTGGTACGGGGGCTGCACTGATGATGGCTGGAATGAGATAAGACAAGAATATTCTTAATTTTTTATGTAGCCTATCTGCGTCCCACTACAGGCCACAGGCATTATCTCAGAAAAAGAGTTTGCGCTTAATTATCTGGCAATTTCATGCGCTGAGGTAATTGAACACCTCCTATATTCAGGTTTCCTCACGATGTTCTCGACTGGTATTGCTACTATAACGTCACAAATATACATAACATACAAAACAAAGTCATTGGTTGACACGCCCGCCGATTTGGTTTCTTACAATAGGTACTTTATATATTTGACATTTTAATAGAGATCGAGATATAAGTCTACTATGGGTTCTCCGGATCTTTCAAAGACGATAAGAATCATTGTGGATTGCTTGCTGTTCAACTTCCAATCGAGGCGTGCATGACTGGCAAGAGTTTCAGGACGAATCGTAAACACAAGTCATCATCCACTAAGACATAAAACTTAGTTGCAGCAAATTAACTGTCGTTTTTATTACACCTAGCCGAGGTAATATAAAGTTGAGAGCAAACAACGTGTTTTCATTGAATAGGTATTTTCAGTTCAATGTCACGATGATGAGTCAAGCAATTTGATGACTGTCCGGTCGTACGTAGGATGCACGGCCTGACCTTACACCTTTCTAGATTAGTTGTTAACAGTTGGCACAGTTACGAAATACAGACAAATGGCTAAATGATGTCCTCAGTCTTTATGTAAGTAATATGATGACCCCTTGATCCAGTAGGTTAACCATCATTTCACAAAGAGCAATTTTTCGCTGGTTTGATGATAGCTGAAGACAGCAAATGAAATAAAAAAAATCAATACGGTGACTAACGTCAGGGTTAGCACGCATTGCGAATAAAATCGCCGCGATGGTTTTTCTGACGGATTTTAAATCGCGTACTGATTTGGTTGGGGAACGATGTATTTTTGCTATTTTTTTCGCAACTGCGCACTTTCATACATTTTGCGTAGCTCGCAGAATTTTACCAAGACCTTAGATAAACTGCATTAGCAGTTTGGCTAATTGTGTGTGTTATTTTTAATGTAATTTTTTAATAGGTAAATAAATAATAATCACACAGATTTTAGCGGAAAAAAATCGCACGGTGAACTATTGTAATACGTGCTAAGCCGAGTTTTTAGGAAAAAGTGAATGAATCTCAAGTAGTGTTACGAATTTTATCAGGGGGAGAGGCATTTATCTATATAAATAAAATTCAAAGTTCTGACTGACCAGCCCAAGCCGTTGGACCTAGGAAGCTGAAAGAGGCACAGAGGGTCTATTTAATGTAGGCAAGGAATAAGACCGGGTTTTTTGAAATTCTGCCCCTGTGGGGGCGAAAAGGGTTTTAAAATTTAAAGGAGGTATAAAGTATGTTGTCTAATTTTCTTAAAACTTAAAATAAATTCTCTTCAACTCAATTGAACACGTGTTTCGCCGTTTTTTTTTAATTTAACCCTTAAGGCAGTGAACAGGGTTGCAAAAATGTTGTAGCTATTAAAGACGGAGTCGCGGACAATAGTTAGTTATTTTATAATGTCTCTCTCCCAGATACCCTTTAAGTCGTCACCCTTTTGCGCGATTCTCGGACGTAAGTCGAGGACAATAAGCGCTTTATTGTTTCTGGCTCGCTGAATTTACTTGTAGGTACGAATACAGCTATATTTAAATTATAGGTGTGGCCTGCAAGTGGAGGCCATAGCGAGACGTTTTAATTGAACTATTATCATGTATGTGACTCAGTTAGATTTAGAGGTGGGATCAATTTTTTTGTTTACTCAAGCGCTAAGTTTGAGGTCATAGGCTCTCGGGTTCGGCAAGTAGAAACTATGTGTGTTTAACTAGGGTTCCGTGGCATGGTATTGAAGTTTTGAATTTCAAAACGTTTTTCATTTCAAGTCTAGTTGGTATGTAACTTTGTAAGTCACTCGTTGAAAGAGAACTGTTAAAAAAGGCTATTCAAATTAATTTTCTATAAAAAATATAAACCTATACTATAAGAACAAAGATAAGAAATTTGAATAATATGAACGCTCGTCCGTTAGCTTTTAGTTTATCACGCTCAAACAGGCAAAGACACAAAATATCAGTGCAAATAATCGAGTAAACTGAAACTGCGACATAGGTTATTGAAATCGATTATCATAAACAATCGAATTGGTAACATCACTAAATAACTAAATCAAGCTGTCAAAAGTTAAATAAACGGTTGGACCGATTATATACAGACTGCTATATTTTATTTTTTTTATTTTTGGCATGTCTTTAGGATGAACGAAATTCATAAAAAAGGCTAGCGTCAGCGTTTTAAAAAGTAGCGTCCTATTTTTTAAACATCGAAACCCTAGTCTAGCTGCGGGTCTCATCACTACTGAGACCCGCAGAAACCTCAAACAGAAAATAACGATTTCCTTTAGAATAATTCAAACTTGACTGGACGGCTACACCAGCCAGCTATTATAAAGAAGTATCGTTACAGTACCCACTGACAGTTAAGTGATCCAGGACAAATCGAATCGAAAAGTACCGGGCTACATGCTAGCTATGGGCGTGCTTAGTGCTAATGGTATTGCTATAAATCATCTTGTAGAGGTAGAG
Source organism: Yponomeuta sedellus (assembly GCA_934045075.1). Classification (NCBI taxonomy): domain Eukaryota; kingdom Metazoa; phylum Arthropoda; class Insecta; order Lepidoptera; family Yponomeutidae; genus Yponomeuta; species Yponomeuta sedellus. The sequence continues at coordinate 14,368,730 of OW203728.1, read as the reverse complement.
TTTGTTTTCTTTTTTATTTAGGATCCAAAATATAATAACCAAAAACTAAAATTAACAATGCAATAAAAAAACCAAAAATTCACAATTTTTTTAGCTTTAAGTTATGTGTTTTATAAAAAAAATTGGAAGTAGGTGTGACTACACTATCAAACCACACTACGTGTCTGAATCTAACGACCGGATAGCACATTATTGGGAAGGGGTCCCGTCAGGAAGGGGTCCCGGGATTCCCGCGCCACAGATCGGAAGTACGCTCGGCCAAAATAAGGGACTGTATGCACTTACGGGCATTGGCACGCAACCGCGTTCGGTGGGGAACCAAATGTAAAAAATATTGCATTACGAGCTTCGCGAGCTTCAGAACGTTTTCATATAAGTATTCTGTAAAACTCCATTTACCTTGCATCTACGTAAAAACTTTGGCCTTGAGACGTTTATACAGCGTCAAGTGGCACCTTAACTTCCACTAGATAGATGAACGATCAAGGGACCACTCGGACGCTGTAATATCTGTTGCATTGTTTTTTACATGGAATAGGCTTAATTTATAAATGTTACATTGTTTTTTACATGCAGTATACTTAATTTGTATTTCACCCCTCGATATCAACCCTTGTATGTCCCCACTGCTGGGGCACAGGTTTTTTCCCGCATCACAGGAAGGTTAGGCCATACTCCACTGGGGCAAAGACCGGGTTGGTGGAGGATTGTAAGACAGTGGCGGGCCTTACTCTCAGTAGCTATCAAGCCTCCCATTCAGCCCTAAATAGTATTATCATGTGTCGCTTTTATACTATGACTATTTGTGATGTGAGGCTCAAAACGGAGAAGGAAGATTATACCCGTAGATAGATAGAGAATACTTTATTAAACATAGAAACAGAAAATACATAGGTAAATCATGAAGGCTGTTTCAGGGACTATAAATTAATGTAGCTAGGATTAAGTTTTAATTAAAATTTTTTTTTCAGCGATTTCGATTTTATTAAGCAATAAGTATTATTATTATTATTTAGTAATCTAATCAATTTATTTCAACGTAAAGCATTATATCTAAATATGTATTACTAATTACAAGCTAAATCTAAATTTTTTATTATTATTAATAGTTCAACTCCACAAATTCTGGCCAGTAATTTGTATTTTATTTATAGTTTTTTTTTTTACTTTCCGACTTATTTTTTATTCTTACACGACAGTGAAAGGCAAATGGATATTTTTAGTTTATTATAAGATAGATTATCTACCAGATGGACGAGATAGATGCCGTTCTATGATATTTATAGGAGCTCAGGCGCCCAGGTACTTGATCCTAGAACCGATGGTCAGAGCTAAAATCATCCTAATGTCATGTGACTCAGATGTGCGAACTAAAAGTGTGGTAGGGGTGATAAATATATGATTGTTCTCGTCAACCCGACTACAAATAAACAGCATCGTTTGACTGCTGCTTATTTGTAGTCGGGAGATAAATAGCTAGAATCTGCACTAGCCATACGATTTCACTGCACCCCACATAAATTTATACTTACTGCGTTTGGTGGCACAGTCAACAGCGAGACAACTTTAACATTTTTGTTTAAAAGACGTCCTTAACTCACTGTTCAGAGTGCGCGTATGTAAGGTGGTGAAGGCGATGTCGCCAGGCGGGCGCAATTCTCCTTACGAATCGACGTTAGGCTACGTAATATTTAAAATACAAATACATTTTTTTTATCTACCAAAAAGGTTTGTTTTTTAAGTATGAAAAAAAAATATATACAATATAATACGTATATAATACCTCCCACCTCCCATCCTCCGAAAACAACAAGGTTTATCTGTGGATTGTGTTTTAGGGTTTCAAGTATACTTTGTAAACTTTTTGGTAAATAAATAAGTTAAGTATACCAAAAAGGTACACTTAATGAGGGTACAGCAAAATTAATATAACTTACAAAGTACGCTTTCCGGTTTACTTAGGTTTATATTAAATTTCTTTGACTATCCGCAACCATTGCACGTCCTCGCAGCGACTTTTCTGGATAAGTCCGGCCCTAGGAGTCCTCAAATTTGACAATATCGTGAACAAACTCAGGACTTCATTCCGTTTCCTACAAATAAAATAAAAACTAAATAATTTTTTTTTCAGCATCCCATATTTTGGCGTGAGCGTGAACTTTGAATGTGGATTCACACCATCGATATTAATTTACTAGTTATAAGTATCGTTCTCCTTTGAGAAATCTATTAAGAGAGATCGATATGTACAAGAGAACGTATCTAGGTACTTAGTAAAATTCTCAATTCCGAAATCGGCAGAAAGTCTTCGAAATTGAAAACGCATACGGTGCATGCATACGGTTGTTCATCGTACGTATTGTAGTGTTCATCGTATAGTACCGGCAAGCCATTTCTCGCTGAACGTATTATTAATGCACAATATAGAATGCTCGAATGAACCGTCGTGATTGACTAGAAGGTCACTTTATTAAGCGATAGAAGCTCAATAATTCTTTCCCTGAATAAACACTTGGTCAATGACACTTTTGCTTTTGCATTGGCTTGCACTCGGACTTGCCGTTTTTCTCTCTAGAAGTAGTTCGGACAACGGAAATATTTTGTTAATGGCGTTGTTTTATCCCGATCAAAATTGCATCGAATTCTAGATAGATAGATAGAGAACACTTCAGTTGTTGCACAACCAGCAAAAAAACATGATTTCTTAAATTTATGTAATGTTATACAATTGGCGGTCTTATCTCTTAAAGCTATCTCATCCAGACAACTTTTGGATGGAGTGAAGTCTCTGACTCTAGGTAATGTCTGGTTTTATTGACTTTTAGGATGTATTTGATGGTTATTTCAGTTTCATCAAAGATTATCGTCACTTTTGTTTTAGATGCATTGGCGCTTCTAGGCTACAGGTATTTGTTGTTAAATATACCTAATTCTAGTAGTTAAAAAAAAAGTTAACACTTTACGAAGTCACTTGAGACACAGCTAGACATAAGAGTGTCCTCCCCTAATCTCCTTGTTATAACAAGGAGGTTGGCAAGTAAGAACGAAGTAAAAGTAACGGGATAGTAAAGTTACAAAAAACTAGCTGCGGCGCAGCTAGTTTTTTTATAATAATACAATTATTGCGAACGGTTTTTTGCCACACTGATATTCTCAGACTTACCAAATATACACAAAAATAGGTGAAGTCATTTCGGCGGAGTTCGATAACAAGTGAGACACGAGATTTGTATATATTAAATAACGATCCTCGAAATGCAGTCACAAGTCACAACTAGCCTTTGGTATTAACTATTAAGGCCAGAGTTGCCGGTAGATAGAGACTGTTGTATCGTTGTCTGGAAGAGATGACTTTTTGTGATAAGGCCGCCGTCTGTACTTAAGGTTAAAAAATATAAGAGTATAAAAACCTATTTAGAGGCTAAAAATTTCACCCATTTTTTTTAATTTGTCCTTAGCACGGGTTAGTGCATTAAAAATAGTATAATATAAGAGTAATTACCATTTTTATGTACAATAAAATGTCCTCTATCTATCGATCTATCTACACGTGAGAAGTGTTTTACAGAATCGTGTTTTTATAAATAACACTGTCACTCTTCAAAGCAAATAAAATCAAGGTACCCCAAACGTAGAAGTCGGTATTTCATCGGTCTCCCATATTGTAGCAACCGGGCAGCTGTAGAATTTTCTAACGCCTTCATTGGCGATGTGCATGTAGAGTTCGAGCACTTTCCAAGAGCCTGTCACCTCTCGGATGTCCAAATTGTCGTAAAGGCCTTCGTTGTCACAAGAAACTGTTATGTTTTGGTCCGTCGAATTAGACACCGCGATTGCTTTACACATAGTCAACACTGCGACCAACCAAGGCAGCATCGGGATCAACCGACCTTGAATTGCCATTTTGAATAAAAAAATTCACATCACGTAGTATATTTTCAAAAAAATCATTCGAATAAAATAGAGTAATACTTTAAATTGTTTTCTTATTCAGGCGCGCAAAAATCTTCCGCACTATCGATCGCTGCGCGTGCGCACCGAATAGACTGAAGAGGCGCGCGCGCCTGACTCATTCACTCCTCTTGTCTGATGTTATCACATTTGACCCTAGGTCTCGAAAACTGTAGACCTGCCGCTATCACTCGAGTTTAACTACTGATCTCTGGATGAGATCATATTTATTCCTACCAATTGTCCTCATGGAGGCCTTGCTTAGGTGTTCCGTTTAAGAGTGGGTGTTGACAATCAAGACTACTTAACATTACATAATCTGGCCATGTTTCGTTATTTACTTATTTGTTATCATAGAAGTGTTAAATATTTTTTTACGATAAGCTGAGGAATACCAGCACAGATTCGTGCTGAATCTTATAAGAGAATCTTACGCCTATTAAAATGTACTTCGTCGAGATTTCTTTGTCTATATTGCTTATCGATTAATAGGCATTATTGACTTTTGCTCTTATCTGTTCGTTTAATAGCTCTATGGTCCCTTAAGCTCCTAGCAGTTGTCGCAATAATCGGTTAGAGACACACTAATGAAGACCATTTACTGTTTTCGTTCGTTACGAATGTCATGCTGGCACTGAATAGTTGCGAAAATAAGAAGTGATGTAAAAGATGTGTCGATACAGTATCGTACTTCATCGTAAAGACAAACATAGAGAAAAGAGCAGAAACCTTTGGGAAACGTGTTCGAAAATGAGCTGATGGCCAATATTATTATATGTATTCTCTACCTTGAACATACGTGTAATGTCATGTTATTTCTTACGTCCTGTGAACTGTTTGTGTGCAATAAAGTAAAAAATAAATAAATGTATACACACACGTAAGTGCAGTCGAGAGCACTTCAACCTTTATATTTTAGTAGCAAAATCGCCGGTAACGTAACTTAATACTGAGCATGGATGTAAAGGTATCTTTATTTATTTACAAAAATAAATTATATTACCTATGAAATTCAAGTCAAGATATTAAATACATAACATTTTAAATGTCTATCTAAACTAAATGGAAGCATTAAAAGCAAAGATAATAATGCATTCTTTATGTCACTCCGGTAAAGGTTGTTGGGCTGTCCACTGTAGGTACAAACTTACGTACAAAATCCCTGCTTTGCAGTAAAAAAAAAACGTTGCTTACTAATCTGACTATAGTTTGCCAACAGAACTACACAGAGCATGATAAAAACTCCGTTACAGATAAGCAAAACATTCCTGACCTTTTCAGGGAATTCCCGTTCGTATCGCGTGCGACCCGGTACAAAACATATTAAAGGTATGATTAGAGTGCATTATATGGGCTGGATGTGAGCCTGATATTGTATTGTAACATTGGAAGCAGAAAATCAACAAATACTTCATTAGACCTGGGCACAACGTATACGGTGAAGTAATGGAGTGATTTATAAAATGATTCCACTAAAACACTCCTCAAATACAGTTTAAATTATCTATGGAAAGTCACTCGTCCTTTACCATGAACTCATAACAACACCGGTCAAGTGCAAGACGGACTCGCTCACCGAGGGTTCCGTAAAAAATTCAAGGTTAATTTAGAAATCGAGTTTCGCGGTTTTTACAAGGTTTTCCCGAACTTCAAAGACAATTTTTTTAGTTTTCAGATTTTTTCCTGTATTTGTAGTATATATCACTTTAGTATATATCTCTTGATCAAAGAGAAGTACACGTTGAATTGTGGTTCATAGGAAAGAAAGACACATAGGGAGTGTCAACATACCCTATGAATGTCGTGTCGAAAGACCCGTATTTTGCGGCATTAGCGGCTTTTTTTGAAAGTTTGATACATAGAGATAGAGAACACGTTATTGGACAACCATAATAAAAGGATATACCATGATTTCTTAAATCTAAGTAATGTTATACAATTGGCGGTCTTACCGTTTGATCTATCACACTTCAAGGGATTGTAGACCTGAGTATACGGTTTTAATTTCAACTCGATACCTCCACGCGTTTCCAGGATAAAGGATCTTGACAGACAGACGGACGGACTGAAAGACGACATAGTGATCGTACAGGGGTTCCATTTTTCACTTCGAGGTCCGGAACCCAAATAACCTTACAAGCCTGTCCTATTTTTGTATACATTTATGTCTGAATTATTCTAGTCACATCCAAGCTAGTAATGAAAATAAATAAGCACTCACCTGATCCACGGGCTCCGAAATGTGTATCACGATGCAGGTAGGCGATAGCTCCACCCTCGAGTTCCCCGCCAGATGCTGGATCATCTCGATACCGTACCACATTCCCATGAATCGGTCCTCGTAGAATTGAGTCTGCGGCGAGCGGTTGATGCAGTACTCCCCACCGCTCCTCATGAAGGGCATCTCGTAGGAGTTACTGGTGTAGCCGTTGTATCCGCCGAATCCGACCCCATACCTCGCACCCTCGCCATACCTTGGCATATTGTAGCTGTTATAACCCTCTCCGTAACGCGCGGTGTTGTAAAGCCCCGACTGAGAGTACGGACTCCCCTGGTTCTGATAACTAGATCCGTATGCACCGTATCCTGACGTGGTGCTATACCCGTTAGCATTATAGTTCGGATACCTTGTCGCTTCGATCGGTATCGAGTCTATGTTGGTGGAGATGGAGCCAGTCTTGTAGGGGTATTCTCGGTTGAAATAATTCGATATAGTCGAATAAGGATATTGACTAGTCGATTCGCCGTATCGTAAATAATTCGCGCCGTTCACTGTCGTGTGTAAAAGATACAGCAGCGTGTATATTTTTGTACACATTTTTGTGCGGCACTCTGTGGTCGCGTGTCAGGATGATGGTGGCCGATTAAGTGTGCGCCGGCGCAGCTAGGAGAGCGAGACGTAAAGTAATTTAGCCGGAGTTAATTTACCGGCTGATGTGTCCGGGAACAAATGGTAATAAGTTGGGCGAGTACTTGGTAGAGTTTAGCTCCCGTTTTATTGAATGGTTACGCAGAACTTCTATTACAATTAAAACTTACTGGTACTTTAAAAGCTCAGAGGGGTGGGCTTGCGCATGCAAACTTATCAATTTACCCATGTGTGCTACATAATGACATCTAAATGGCAACGATACGTCGAATAAAATAAAAAAACCGATTTCAAAACACTATGGCACCAAAAATATTTAATTTCAAATTCAAAGTAAGAATATTTTGGAGCCGGTGCTTCTACAATACCTATCAACATGTATATACGAGCACCTTACCTAGTTTGAATTTCAATGGCTGTGTTTTTATTGCTGTTGTTAAAAACTTTTCTAAGTTAAAGTAGTGAATATCACTACGACTTCACAAAATTATGTTTAACAAGTGTGCCTTTAAAATTTGAAGAGTTCCATCGATTTCTCGAGGATTCCACCATCAGTTCATGCCTTCATGACTATGGGACCACCTGTGAAGTCTACCTTTTACAACAAAAAAATAATTTAGTAAATCGGTCTAAGGGTCGTCGAGTAATCGAAAAACATCTATCTAATCAGCCCATGAACAGAGCTCACTGTTGGTTATATGCCTTTTCTCTTTCACGCTAGGGTTAGCGTGAAATAGAAAAGGCATAGACCGGATGGGTATCCGGTCTTTTGCTAGTCTCGTCCAATGTTTCCAGCCGCTCGAATCGGAGAATAGATATATAAAAAAAACGAAGAATTGAGAACCTCCTCTTTTTTCGAAGGCGGTTAAACAAGGGAACGTTATACACATAATTAAGAAATCCATAGCAATATGGCAATCTTCTGAGGGCCACCGCACTTTGTACCAATGTCGGATTTTTTTTTGCAGTGTCGATGTTTTTCCGTGTTTATGAAGTCGTTTTTTTATCTGGTTACCATATACTATAGACAGATAGATGAGTCATTTGCATATTCACACACAAAGTGAGAACAGCATTCAAAATTCAAAATTCAAATAATTTTATTTCAACGTAAAGAATTTACATTCTGTTTGCTGAATGTCAATGTACAATATAAAATGTAAGCCGCCGCCTTCGGGCCGTATTGTAGTGGAGAAAAAGGCAGCGGAAAAAAAACTCCACTCTGACCATCTTTTCTCAAATCATCTTAAAACCAAATACAGCATCAGGACACAGGTGTCTTGGTGCTCCTACCAGTAGGACTACTTAGTAGGAGCACGAGGCCGGAGGGCATCAGTTGCCATATGTAAACCTAATAAGATTTCATGATTGCCATTAACAACCCTAAATGCCAAAGCATTAGTCAAATGTCTCACAATAATAGGGGAAAACATAAGTGCTGCGGCCAGACACACGAACATTCACGAGCATAACGCAGTGCTCAGCCATCATCAGTCTCAACCATTTTGGAGGGAGATAGATGACCCCACAGAACATAAAAAAAGAGTAGAAGTAGTGACATGACACATGACCCGAACACCACGCTACCATTCGAATGACCTTTAGCAAACTTGCAGTTAAGTTTTTGTCAGTTATATAAGGTATCATATAGTTTAGGCGTGATCGTTGCAAAGACGAACCGTTTTATAAGACCGTTTTGTGTTCCGCGACGATAGGACCGTTTTACGTTTCATTCTAAAGCAGTGCCAGCGTTTGTTCGTCGCGAGACCAGTCCTTAGATTGTTTGACGCGGATATGTCCTTTAGTGCTATATTAATAGAGACTAGAACGTAAGGAGATCATTGCGACGGCGTCGTCGGCTCCTTGCTCGTTCCGTTCGTTTTGGTCTGTGATACAATAAAGTAATCTTTATGTCTATGAGTATACAGTCGAATATCGTGTAAAACAACTTATTTTTTCCGATGTTTCGTGATTTCGTCTCGTTCGCACTCGTTTGACCGTCCTCTGCCCCTTGCTCGTTCGCATACAATGAAACCAGTTGCGAACGAGGACCGTTTCGAGGACCTGTTTTCGTTCCAGAAAAAACGGTTGCGTTTCGTCGTCGAAAAATCGGACAACGACCCACTCCTAATATAGTTATTAATATGCAATCGCGTCGTCTGTACACACTTGTATTATAAAATATGTTATACTTAACAATAAAATCGCGGTGGAATTGGTTTACTACCACGGATTAGGATCGTTTATATAGTCGTCTATTCTATAATATGCCTTTTTACATAGCGAATTTTTAATGAAAGTTTTAAATTTATTTTCAGACAAGCATAGAACACGTTCTGGAATTTTGTTGTAAAAACGAACGCAGTAACCTACAAATGATGTGCCTACCTTGGCTAATCGGGATTTAGTACAAGCAACCTTGTTTCTATTCCTTGTGTTTACGTTATGAACGTCCCTATTTAATTTAAACATTGTTATATTTTTTCGGACATACATTATATTATCGAATATATATTGGCAAGCCAGTGTAAGAATGCCTATTTCTTTAAAACGCTCCCTTAGCGATTCTCTACTGTTTAAGTTGTAAATAGCTCTTATTGCTCTTTTTTGCAAGACAAATATGGTTTCTATATCTGCTGCCCGTCCCCATAATAACAAATCATTAATCAGACTATACATTATCAAAAGCAAATAACGGTGTGCTGCCTTTTCGCAGAAAATTGTTACGCTGATTATCACTTGCCAACCAACGTTTCACCTATTTTTTACGTTGACAACAAACGATTTACAAATTTTTGTATCGCAATGTTTCATTTGGTAGGATTATTGTTAAGCTGATTATTATAATGACACAAAACGTTTTGGGAATTTATTATTTGTCAAGTCTTTTACTAGGCAAACAACTATTAGATAAATAAAGTTTCGTCAGTGTAAGTTCCCTTTTCATACGTTGATTTTATGATAAAAAAAAAATATTTGCGTTTTTAATTTAAGAAAAATATTACTGGGAATGGAAATATTACTGGCTAGAGGGGTGGCCGACGAGACTCAATCTGCGACAAAAATATAGGTGCGACGAAGCGCGTAGCATAGCGGAGCGCGAAGGAGCGTGTTAGGTTGAACATGTAAGACCGAAGGTTCTCTGCCTTTTTGCAGAAAAAATTTTGGCCGACCGAATGAATATTACGCGTAAAATATACGCTACTTAAATATACGCTACGCTAGTTGGCATTTTGAAAGATTTCATTATAAAAAGCAAACCAAACAAACAGTTGGCAACTACGAGGTTGGGAAATAAAAAAAAATATATAAGAATAGTTGGCAATAGGTTTAATAATCATGATATTTTGAGAACATTGAATCATTGACAGCTCCCAATTTTTATTAATTTTTGGCAAAATTAAGTACCAATTGTACAGGAAAAGAGTGACAACAGCGCCGCCGAAGTTCCAAGTAGCCTGTCTCTTGTGGGAGCAAGGTGCATGTGCAGGACAGCATCAGAATTAGCTGTTCAAAGCCAACACCATTGTGAGAGTCGTCTGTCTTGAAGACAGGTGGGGTGACAGCCCGGCGTTGCCACGGCGGCGGATTGGTATCCTAGCAACGACGTCAACACGGCAGGGCGGCGGCCAATATAAGCGTCCGCTTGCCTTGTCACCGCTGCGCGCGCGTGACGTTTAGACAGCAGTCATGAAGACAGCTTCCGTCAAAACAAAAAATGTGTTTATGAACTAAGGGACACCCGTGTCTTTTGTATGGTGTTTTTTCGATTTATAGGTGTTTTTAATCTTTGTGTAGTGTTCTTTTATGTTACCTACTCGGACATGCCTGGCTCCCACCCAAACCAACTCCCAAGACCACTCCGAGGTGTCATCGTCGAGCCAAATTTACGTGCAGTGTCCTGATTGCTCGCAGACACGCTATTTTAGAGGACAGAGAGGTCTTAACATTCACAAGGGTAGGTGCCACAAACCTAGTCATGCCTCTACTCCTCAAAACCCAACAACAGTCTCTATTCCCCCGAAGCGCTCAAACATAAACCCAAACTCTACGCCTGTTTCGCCATTTTGGGAAGAAATTAGTAATTTTAAAAGTTCCCTCCCTCTAGTAAAGAGAATCCCACGGGGAGCTAGACGCAGTGTGGCTACTTCTTTGTCTTCACACATTAGGGCTGTAGTAGAGCAAAATGACAGAAGTAGCTGGGAGAGCCTTTTGACCTTCTCATACCGCACACTGCACGTAAACAAGCGAGAAAGGAATAGTGGCTCCTTAACTCAAAAAATTAAAAACAACTGCTCAACCAACATTAGGCCTAGTTTAGATAACAATTCAGGACTAAAAACACCCACCAAAATTTCCAAAAAAGTTGAAAACAAATTTAACGATGGTGACATAAAAGGAGCTGCTCAACTCCTTTTTTCGAGTGATTCAGTTGCTCCTGACACTCCGGAGACGCTCGCCGAATTGGAATCGAAACATCCTTCTCCAGCGGCCACACTTCAACTGCCTGATGCCCCCGACGCATCGGAGCCCACTCTCGAGGCCACCTCAGAGGACGTGCAGGCCGCGATCATGTCTTTCAGGCCCGGCTCAGCTAGCGGCCTGGACGGTCTCACACCACAACATTTTAAAGATTTGATTTTAGGTGTGGCCGGGGACGCCAGCACCACCCTACTGGGAAACATGACGCGGCTTGTTAACGTCATGCTCTCGGGAAAGGTTTGCGCTGATATTATTGACACTTTATACGGCGCAAACCTATGTGCGCTCCGTAAAAAAGACGGCGGTATCAGGCCCATTGCTATCGGCAATACAATCCGCCGTGTGGTCTCGAAGATCTGCTGTAGATATATTTTGCCTGATTTAGCAGCAGAATTTCAACCTCTACAGCTGGGTTTCGGGACCAAGGGAGGTTGTGAAGCCGCCGTACATGCAACTCGCACCTTCTTGAAACACGGCGGAGGCGATGTGCTTCTGAAGGTGGATGTAAAGAACGCCTTCAACTCAGTAGACCGAGGAGCTTTGCTGACAGAAATAAAAAAATTTATACCTGCTACATATGCCTATTTGTGGCAGTGCTATAGTAGGCCGACCAATCTTACATTCAACGGCCACCTACTGCACTCTGCAGTTGGCTGTCAGCAAGGCGACCCGCTCGGACCGGCTATCTTTAGTTTGGCTATTCATACACACGTTAAGTCCTTGGCATCAAAATTCAACGTTTGGTATTTAGACGATGGGACCCTAGGAGGCGACGCGAATTGTGTACTTTCAGATCTCAAAAATTTAATCGAGAAATTCAAGTCTATAGGGTTGGATCTAAATTTTTCAAAGTGTGAACTGTACACAAATGTTTCTTCCACCGAGAGTAAACAACATTTGATATCAAAATTCAATAGTTTGGCACCTGACATTAAAATAATTGATAACGAATCGCTTCGCCTCCTAGGTGCCCCAATTCTGGACGATTCCTATGCAAGCTTCGTTTGTGATCAAATAACTAAATTTAAGGAATCGTCTGGTCGTCTCAAGGAGATAAATCCACACATGGCTTACTGGATCATCAAATTCTGCCTTTTTGTCCCTAAATTCACGTATGCTCTAAGGTGTTCAACCCTTTGGAATCATTTAGATCTTTTACTTTGTCTCGACGAACTTATCAAAACTACTATAATAGAAATTCTAAATTGCCCGTTACAGGATAGGAGCTGGACCCAGGCCACACTTCCGATCCGTCACGGTGGCCTGGGTATAAGAACGGCATCAAGTGTGGCCCTCCCGGCGTTCCTGTCCTCGGTTCATAGCACGATCGACCTCATTGGTAAAATTATTTCCCCGTCTCTTGGAGACGTAGAGGTCGCGTGCGTAGCTGAGGCCAGGAGTGCCTGGACCGACGCAGCCGGTCCGAGCCAGGTAATTCCAAAGATTCTGGGATCGCAAAGGCTTTGGGATGAGCCGCTCTGCATGCGGGTTCGTAAAGAACTCCTTGAAACTGCAGGCGACGACGCGGAGCGTGCTCGTCTCTTAGCCAGCTGCGAGCCAGAATCAGGCTACTGGTTGAGGGCCCTCCCATCGGCGAGCATAGGTACTCTCTTAGAGAGAACCACATTTAGTTTGGGAGTTAGTCTGAGGTTGGGAGCCAGGACTAACGAGCCACATCGCTGCCGCTGCGGTGGAGGCGTCGATGCGTTAGGTCACCATGGCCTGGCATGCTGCCGTAGCGCTGGACGTCTGTCTAGACACGCTGCCCTGAATGACATAATCCGTCGGGCTCTTGCCAGCGTAGGCGTGCCTGCAGTCCTGGAGCCCACTGGGATTGCGCGCGACGATGGCAAGAGGCCTGACGGAATGACTCTCATTCCATGGAAGAATGGGCGGTCGCTGGTCTGGGACGCAACTTGTGTTGATACGCTTGCACAGTCCCATATCCATGCGACCGCCTGCCATGCAGGGGCGGCGGCGTCTAACGCAGAGTCGAACAAGAGGCACAAATATGCAGCCATAGGGCAGGGCTATATATTTGTGCCTTTTGGAGTCGAGACTCTGGGGCCATGGGGTCCGGAGGCGAGACTCCTCTTTAAGGAGATCTCGTCGCGCCTAGTCGACGCTTCAGGAGACCCGAGGGCTGGTGCTTACTTTGGCCAAAGAATAAGCCTAGCCATACAGCGAGGCAATGCCGCCAGCCTTCTTGGTACTCTGCCGCCCGACAGCGATCTGGCTCAAATATTTTATTTAAATTAGAATGTTTTAGGTTTAGTTCCATTTTTATCATTAATTATTACTATTATAAATATTTAAGCTATCATAATGTTTGTATAATATATAATTATATTATCACAATAAATTGTACAAAGAAAAAGTTGGCAATTGATTATTTCGCAAAATAATATTATTTGAAACGTTAGTTGCCAAATGATAATCGGCCGAAAATGTTTCTGCAAAAAGGCAGAGAACCGCAAATAACACATAGAAATCACAATGAACAATTTATAAAAAAAAACACAATTAATTTATACACACAGTAAGGCATTATCCTGTGTAAGTACTATGTTTGTGGCAATGCAAAAGGGCTCTAGTGCCAGTACCGCTGATTGTGTTGTGTGGACGTTATTATATTTAATTTCGGAAAATATTATTCAGGTCTTTAACGACATTTTTTTTGAATAATAACCTGAATTCGTGTCCAGTCTAATTGTGGCAATTAGCACATCGCACCTCATGCCCCGGATGTGCTGGTCCCGTGACCTGCCCAGGGTCTAACCCCATGATGAGGGGTCACAAGACATCCTTCACAACAACACGATTAGCGCAATTAAGGACGAACGGCACAGGACGTCGCTTCATTAGTTTCCTGTAGGTATTTGAGAGGTAAAGCTTTGCCGGCCGGACTTTCGACGGGGATTAATACAGGAAATCTTGCTCAGCTGCGGATATAGGCGACAGCACTATGACTTTTACATAACGTGTGACTTTACAACAAAAAAAAAACTGTCCAAGTGTGCATCGGACTCTACGAGTAAGATACGCGCACCGAGGACTTTCCGTAACTCACTTTTCTTGTAAGAATGCAGTAGCTTGCTGCCCCGGCGAACTTTGTACCGCCATAGAATTCGTTTATACTATTCTGGTTGCTATGGCAACGCTATAAATAAATATTGAGAGTTTGACTTGAACTGCGGTAACAATAAAATTAATATTATCTCATAGGAACGCCTTACCAGAATACGAGTATCCTATGTCTCAATTCAGATCATTGTCTATCTGTATGCCACTTGGCATTTTCAGCTCAGCACTTTATGTAATGCCGTTAAACATCCAAACATCTTCACAAAATTTCACATTTGTCGTTAAACCACTGAATTTTAAAAATTCAATGGTTAAATATATTAAAAAAATTGACACTTTCAAAGCACCTCTGTGTGCACATGATACCAACTGACTGTGTGGTATGTTAATCGTGAATTATTATTAAGGCGCCAGCTAGCGCCACCAATGGAATAAAAATCACAACTTGTTTTATAGTAAGTTGTTAAAAAAAAGTAAACATCAGAAATACATATTAATATCTGCGATAACAATTTGTGGAACATACTGTCTAGAGCGTAGAATCAACAACCTAGAACTTAATCGATTTCCGCCATAAGCTTCTTAATATATTTTTTTATGTAGCCTTTAAAAATCACACTGCAGGGCTGAGCCCTTTTCTCAGTGAGAGAGAATGGGCTTAATTACCACAAGTGCCCACCGCTTCTTAGCAAATACAAGCGTTGAGGTACCTATTTGAACACCTCAAACACTCAGGTTTCCTTACGATGTTTTCCTTGACAGTTAGCGAATGGTATTGTTTCTGTAACTTCACAAAATGGAGATAAATTGAAAAACAAAGTCATTGGTACATGCCCTCGCTGGGAATCGAACCTGGGTCGAATCCCAGTGCAATCGAAGCGAAAGACGATAAATTAGTGAGTAAAACAATGGTTAGAACCATTGTTTTACTCACTAATTTATCGCCGCTCTATTAATAATTATGAGAACTATTCTATATACTACTTATACAGTATTTACGTTTATTATCAAATATTTACCTACACCCGGATACAGATGATAAACCAGACAAAAGATATGGAAATGTGGTGAGGAAAGAGGCACAGGAAATGCGATATTATTTATCAGATTTTTCTCATAGTTTTTTATATTACTAATTTGTTTTGTTTTTTTGGTTAATGTTGATATCGATATCAATTGACGTTATCAAAATATTGTGGTTTTTGCACACCATATATTATCTTTGGCATACCTACAATAAAGTGCAATGAAGTGCGGTTGGTAACGTGTTTTCAATTATTTGTTTAGAAACTTGCCAAGTTTTTATGTTACCAACCACGTCATAACTCTATGTATCCCTTTCCTTACATCTGCAGTGTTTAAATACGATTAAAAAAATCTTTAAATATTAACACGCTGCGCGAAAATAACACTGAATAATCCTCAAAATTCAACTGGGGAGTATCAAAGACTTACAACAATACATCTAAGAAAGCAAATTAAACTCATTTAAGAATATAGGTCCATGGGCATCTATAATTATTACAAACATGAAATGTTCTATGGAAGAATCAGATGAAGCGTTTCTTATAATAAAGATGCAAACATTAGATAGAGACGAAGAAAGAAAAATAGTTAAAGATTTAACACTTGAGACAGGAACTGCGCGACCTTTCATTCTATTCACGAAGCTTGTTTAGCGATAGACCTCTCTTCTTCTTCTTCTTCAGGCTATATTTATATAGACCTCTCTAAAGCTCAATATTTCCGTCTTACAAAATGTTACCGTAAATATCATGCAAAATGTTAATACGAGTACCTATTACAATCTTACAAGCAAAACAACAGTCTTACCAACGAGAGACGGTACGGACGCTACTGTAACAGGACTTTGAACTCCTGCAAATATATGACACCTGTTGCAAATTTACTTTAAATACAAGCAGGGATGCGTATAAGGTTTTTCGTTTTCAATCGTTCTCAAGGAATGGGCTCGGTCCTATATTCTATGGGCCTAAACACTTGAAACAGTACCCCCCCCCCCCCTTCAGGCTCTACGCGGATACACGTTTAGTTAGAATCTAATGTTTTTGTTGCTAAATTATTGAAATCCGCGAAATAGTAAAACATCTGCGAGGAGCACAGATAAACTGCGATTAGCGACGCTGCAAACGCGCCAAGTCATTTGTTATTGATATTATTATTGACCTATTTACTAAATCCAGCTTACGTGCAATGTATAGGTGAGACAGAGATTTCAGAGTAAATAACAGCATCAGTTTTTCATTTCCCGTTTGATTTTTTTGGCAAATCTCGTGTGACGTTTGCATTTCATTGCTTCAGTGTCTTTCTTTTATACGTTTACTTATTCATTTTAGGCGTTTTCTTTTCAATGGAATGAGATACCTCTGGCGAAATGTAACGTGTTCTGTTCATCAGTCCACTATATAATCGTCCAATATTAAAACAAGAGTGGTTATTGACGATCTTAAAAAACGCTTATAAGAGCTGCAAGATTGACTAATAAATAAAAAATTAGTAATAAATAAAAATAGCCTATTTGTTCAGATTAAATATGAACTTTC
The DNA here is from genome assembly GCA_934045075.1 of Yponomeuta sedellus. NCBI lineage: Eukaryota > Metazoa > Arthropoda > Insecta > Lepidoptera > Yponomeutidae > Yponomeuta > Yponomeuta sedellus. The sequence goes on along the minus strand of OW203728.1, from coordinate 14,351,780 downwards.
TGAGTGGTTCATGTTCGGTTGCTGTGTGTACAGTGTGTGGAGCAAAGCCAAACTAATTTAATGATTTAAGCAAGGCAGAAGCCAAACCAGATGACGAATGAGAACGTGCGAGTATGTTATTTCTAGCTTGCATGTTTGAATTAGAAATTTTGAATTAATGCGACAATTTCAAAAATGGTCCAATGTTTGGATTAGAAATTTTGAATTAATGCGACAATTTAAAAATGTCTGAACAAGAAGATTAAAAAGAGATAAGAAAAATCCTAACAGTTAATTATGTCGTGGCAATCAAAATATCTTTCTATTTCGCTATTGACTTCACTAGTTAGGATAATTAATACTCACTGGCTCGCTCACGCATACTCCCGATCCTACACTCCGGCTCCGAGTCCAATGATCGACTGACACTGATACTGACAGCTCACGAACCTGCCTGTGTGCTCACGAGACAGTTCATGTTCCCTGATAATCTTCAGGTATCTAGCCAGATACACTACATACAACCAACCCTTCATCACTGAATTAAATGGAATATTTTATTTACCAGGGAAGGAAGGTCTCTCCTAGATTCTGTCTCATCCGAAAGCTGGCAGCAACCACTTGAGGGAGCAAAGCGAATACTTTGTGCACATCAACGATGACTCTGGCTTTCAGTACACCCGAATACCTACTGTACGCCAGTATGGGCAGGTAGTCACCATTCCAAATTGGTTGAACTTAACTCTGGTGCGAGGATTGTATCTGGTACAGTACAACCAACCCTCACAATATGGCGTATTGATATTACACACCCTATACCCTGTAGGCGTGATCTGTATCAAACAGAGTCAAAAACAACATGAAAGAAGTGAAGATTCCATAATTTTGTGGCCGATTTAATCCGGTGTGACATCAATTCGTTTATGTGAAATCGACAGTAAATCGCGGTCATACTCGGTGTATTTTACTATTGATTTAATACTGAGTAACTATTCGATTCAGACCACGATTCTTATTATTTGGTCCTCCTTTTATTTTTCGTACCAACAACACACATGCCCATAGTATTTTATTTTTCTGTCGAATAGAAGAAGAAGAAAAAGAGAAACATTTGTTTAACGCCACACAGACATACCAAATTTTACAATAAAAGGAAAATACAGAAAAGAAAGCAGGAATATAACAATGGAGGAAGAAAAGAGAAACTACAAGTGAAAACAAAACGAAAATAAATTCCAAGGCTACAGGTAGTTGCCTCATACTTAGTATAAGCTGAGGGTATGCAGCCACAACACTGATTTTCAGCTAGGGCCTTCTGATGAATCACGGAGCATCAAAACGAAACAAAAATGCACTCACTCTCCCATATGCAGCCATACTTAATTGAATAGAATGTAAAAGTTCCTATTTACAGTTTTTTATCCTCGTCGCCATTTGTAGTGTTTGCTATACTCTTCACTAGTTAGCAGAACACTTACTGTCTCGCTCACGTACACGCACGACACGACCGTCCGGCTCCCCCCCGGTTCAATGATCGACTGAATGACACTGATACTGATATTGACAGGTCGCCAGCCTAACAGCAGACAGCCTGATAGCTCACAGCCTACCGGTGTGCGCACGAGACAGTAATGGTAAATACCCTTATACTTACTCTTTAGGTATCTACCAATATCCACAAGATTGGATGATCCACCTAGATTCTGTCTCATCCGAAAGCTGGCAGCAACCACTTGAGGGAGCAAAGCGAATACTTTGTGCACATCAACGATGACTCTGGCTTTCAGTACACCCGAATACCTACTGTACGCCAGTATGGGCAGGTAGTCACCATTCCAAATTGGTTGAACTTAACTCTGGTGCGAGGATTGTATCTGGTACAGTACAACCAACCCTCACAATATGGCGTATTGATATTACACACCCTATACCCTGTAGGCGTGATCTGTATCAAACAGAGTCAAAAACAACATGAAAGAAGTGATGATTCCATAATTTTGTGGCCGATTTAATCCGGTGTGACATCAATTCGTTTATGTGAAATCGACAGTAAATCGCGGTCATACTCGGTGTATTTTACTATTGATTTAATACTGAGTAACTATTCGATTCAGACCACGATTCTTATTATTTGGTCCTCCTTTTATTTTTCGTACCAACAACACACATGCCCATAGTATTTTATTTTTCTGTCGAATAGAAGAAGAAGAAAAAGAGAAACATTTGTTTAACGCCACACAGACATACCAAATTTTACAATAAAAGGAAAATACAGAAAAGAAAGCAGGAATATAACAATGGAGGAAGAAAAGAGAAACTACAAGTGAAAACAAAACGAAAATAAATTCCAAGGCTACAGGTAGTTGCCTCATACTTAGTATAAGCTGAGGGTATGCAGCCACAACACTGATTTTCAGCTAGGGCCTTCTGATGAATCACGGAGCATCAAAACGAAACAAAAATGCACTCACTCTCCCATATGCAGCCATACTTAATTGAATAGAATGTAAAAGTTCCTATTTACAGTTTTTTATCCTCGTCGCCATTTGTAGTGTTCGCTATACTCTTCACTAGTTAGCAGAACACTTACTGTCTCGCTCACGTACACGCACGACACGACCGTCCGGCTCCCCCCCGGTTCAATGATCGACTGAATGACACTGATACTGATATTGACAGGTCGCCAGCCTAACAGCAGACAGCCTGATAGCTCACAGCCTACCGGTGTGCGCACGAGACAGTAATGGTAAATACCCTTATACTTACTCTTTAGGTATCTACCAATATCCACAAGATTGGATGATCCACCATAAGATTGAAAATAAGGAATATCATCAAGCTTGTGCCAATGGATGAATATCTTGTCATTTATTAGTACCTATCTATCTGTCGTTTTACAACTTCATGCATCTACAACGTTTATAGTGGTAGGGAGGGACATCGTCTCTAAAGTCTCTACGTCTCTGCAGTAGCAGAAAATTGGATATAGGCCAAGTGTAATACGTACCGAGGGTATTGTACTAACTTGTAGTATGTAAGGGAATAATTCGTCCAAATACTTTTTGTGATTAAACTAACGGTTTTTGCTCTTTACTAGTGCTATTATAACACTGATCCCTTTGCGAGTGTCAAAATGCACGGCATACACGGTCGCACCCTTTGCTTGTGTTGACTTTCAAATATGATTTTATTCACAGCCCCAGGAGATTGCAGACTCGAGTATGTACCTACGTATTTGACATTATTTCAACTTGATAGCTTCACGTGTTCGTGAGAAAAGGGGTCTTGATAAACAGACTGACAGACCACTACCTAATTCTATAAGGGAACCGTTATTGGAACCCACAAAATGTAAAGTTTGATCAGTGGTCGACTGTACCTCTCATGAGTCAACTCAGGTGTACCTAACTATATCTTCGTAATTAGAATATTTTCGGGGCTTAATCGCGTAGTCATTTATTGCTATTTTACCTCGTGTGTCGCAACCCTAATAGTGCTTTGTGATGGCTGATTGAGGGTAGTCTAAAACCTTGTCAGCCAAAGATGTGAACGGGTGCAAGCCATCAGTCTTCTCGTGACCACGATGACTGTAACGTCGTCGAAACGTCGAGGTAAAATAGCAATAGATTACTACGCGATTAAGCCCCGAAAATATTCTAACTAGGAGTTCAAGTCGCGAAAGTTTAAAATATATTAAGTATAATCAATGATTCGTTTCGGCTATTTTATAGGTAAATTAAGCATTTCTTTAGCAGACTCCTTTCTACCCTTGTGTGTACATTCCTTGGGTACCTATTTATTATTAGTTTGCTTTGTAGAGCGCAGTAACGGTTTATTGCATCGTTATGGACAAAGCTTCTTCTGTTTTGATTGTGGATGAACGTCAGAGTCAGCGGTTTATGTAGATCATGAAACCATCTAGCCATGAAAGTTCGCCCGTTATGTCTAATAGTACATACGATCCATTCCAGATTTATGGGGGTGACCATGAATATTATTACCTATCATCCCCGACGTTTATAACCACGACCTTGTTCCTATGAGCAAAGCTTTTGAAGCTATAAAATAATTACAACTATTTTATGGCTTCAAAGGTTTAGGTATTGCTGAGGTGGTAAGTCTATATAAGTAGTAGAGTCTAACTTGGTCTAACGCAAGGTCTAACGACAGTATGACATACACACATCAGCACGGAAAGTAGGACGATGCTAGTCGCGCGTTTTGAATGTCAAAAGTCGCGATTTTCCGGTACGTTCAGTGTCAAATTCTGACATTTTAAAGACACTAAACGCGTGACTCGGGCCATCGTACTACACCGGCGGGGCCCCATTTCCTATGAAATGGGGCCCCAATAATAATTGTAGTTCTATAACTACAATTATTATTCACTATGACAATTCGATGTAACATTCCATTGCCGATTCATCCACAAATTAACAAGAAGGAAGACTTCCGCAAAGTATATATTATTTTAATATATATGTTTAGTGTATTATATGTGTAAGTATATAATTAATGTGTAAGTTTTTCTTTTTTCCTTTTTTTTTGCACGCCTGCCAAATTTTCGTTATACCTTCTGCGGTTGACTGGTAGAAAATGCTTATGGCATTAAGTTCACCGCATTGTACGATTTTATGGTGCAATAAAGTATTATTAATAATAAACATCATCATTTAACACATCGTTAAACATCACTTATGCTTATGCTTTGTAATGAAGAATTTTAGCTTGAGAAAGTCGTGCAAGTTGGCCTAAGTTATTCGAACAAAAAACAAAATATTTTTTGTCAGTTAGGTACACACAAATTATTCTACCTAAGAATGCTTTAACACAGTTATGGGACAGTTCATTCTCAGCTGCCAATAGGGCTACACAAATAAAACCAAACTGAGTTCATCGAGATAACATTTAATAGTTTACTAAGGTAGTTCTAACAAAAAGCGAAGGGATGCTAGCACCTCTCAACAACAAACCAACAACAGCACTGCACTAAACAAAGTCCACAATATTCGCGAGCTAATTCGAGAGCCACCTGAAGCATTGCAGACGGCCGAATATCTGACCACATTTGGGAGCTGATAGGTGAAGATTATTTTTCTGATATCGTACCAGTCCCAACTGGCCATGGCCATGGGGGAGGGGGTGCGGTGGAGCACCAGGGAGAAGGCTCGAGCGCCCCCGCCATGGGAACAGTGGTAGAGAATCAACAGGTTTGGAGTTCCCTTGAGAATGTAGATGTACTCCGGTCGCTTGGGCGGGTCGTCTGGGCGCCATAAGTCTGGAATGCAAGGGTTAGGTGAAACTGTTGATTAGGGCGAAAACATTAGGAAAATGCCTCTCGAGAATACGGTCAGAATTTGGCTGCAGTATATTTTTAGGAACCCATTTAAATAGAAATATTGTTATATATGTATAGAAGAATTTATATGAATAGATATAATTTTGTTACGGCAAATTTGTGTGTTTACACAAATACCATTTATACCTGGATGTTTACGGTGTTGTTTTATACCTAAACTTTTCCCAGTTGGGAGATGATTCTAACAAGCTATTTTCGGTAAAACAAAAAATAAGGCTAGGTTACATCGCAGTTCGCCCGGAATGAAGTGGCTGATTCCTTAAATAATTATTATTCTCCATTGAGCCTAGAAAAAAGGACCCGAAACCAGTTGATGTTGTTTAAGCGAAAAAGGTTTCATTAGATTAGTTTAGATTAAAACTCTTTGTTGTACACACCAAGAAGCAAAGAGAAAAAAGGATTACCTACATATCTAAGTTTTGCCGTAGATATACAATAGTCCTTATCCCTAAAAGCGAACAACCTTAGTTTGTCAGGATCGTGGCAAGTTGCAAACCCTGGTCTCTGTCTACCCTTCAAGAATACCTACAGACGTGACTTTATGAGTGAGTAAGACTTCAAATTAAACTGACCTAAATTGGCCAGTCCTCTGGCGTAAACTTCACTTTGGTCGGGATCCCACTGCTCCAATCTCCATACATTAGGCTTCGCCGGCGAGTAAATGTAGGTCTGCTCTTGCGTCTGTCCGTCCTCGTCCCAGAAGACCAGGAGTCTTCTCTCTCCGTGGGAGATCTCTCTCTTGGCTATGTGCCTGATCCGGTAGTCCATCCAGGAGCCTGACAGCGGCGTGTTGGACCAAGGGTTGCTGTGGGGTGACTGCCAGTCGTTTTCTGTCCAATTTCTTCTGTAGAACTGAAAATATGTCCGAAACTATTTCAACGTAAATAATTTACATTCTTGTTGCTGCAAGTCATACATACAATAGCTTACATTGTACATTGGTAATTGTTCTTCTTCTCTTCTTCAGGCCAATTAGTCCTCTGCTGAACATAGCCCTCCCCTAATGAGCGCAATAGCGCAAGGTTGTGCCATCATTGGGGGGTAATGCCCATAATCCCCACGCTGGGCATACGGGTTGGAGATCGCATTTTGGTGGAATTGTACTGCAGGGGGCGCTGCTGCCCACCCCCCGGTTTGTGTCCCTTAGTCGCCTTTTACAACACCCGCGGGAAGAATTTGGGTTGGTGCTATTCATACAACGTTATAAACATATAGCTAACATTGGTACAATTGTATATTGTAAAATTTAGTCACAATGATTTCTTCTGTCGTTCTAATAAATACAATAGTCAACATGCGTCAAAATTATACAAGCTCGTGAAACGTATTCCATAATGAACGTAAAAAATCACACCAAATTCTGTAATTATACATTTTTTCAAAACAATGTTAATTATCGAAATGTCGTCGTCGTCGTCAGGCTGTTGGACATAGCCCTCCCCCAAAGAGCGCCACGTTGTGCTATCATAGGGGGTAATGCCCATAATCCCCACGCTGGGCATGCGGGTTGGGGATCGCAGTTCGGTGCAATTGTATTGAAATGTAGGTAAGTTCTTCAAATAATGACGCAGACACATATTATACTCTTAACAGAAAAACTCATAAAGACTTAAGGGCCGGTTTCTAAATTGAAAATTTCGCTAACTAAATACTTAAGTAACGTCTGTCACGCTCTTTTGTGAGAAATTCGAGACAGCTCTACAGTTGACTATTTAGTTAGTGAAATTCTTAATTCAGAAACTGGCACTAAATATTGGCAGCGTGATATTCATCTCAATATATAAAGCTAACGCGATAAACGCGCGCATCAGAAATAACGCAGCTGTCTGTACCTGTCTCCTATGAATAATGAATGTAAGTGTCTGTAGGTACTGTTAGCTTCTAATTAAATTTAAATGACTCACCGCAGGGTCAATCCCAGTCCAGTCCTCGCGAGCCTCATCGGTGACGTCACCGATATACAAGCTGAGACAGCCTACTTTGTTCGGTTTGTCGGTCAAATCAGGGATGTGCTGTGCGTAGCCGACACCGAACCACATCCCTTGGACGTCGTCCATTAGGAAGTTGTGCCTCCTGATATCGCCGTTACAGTAGGCGTCCAAGGCAGTGAAACTTGCAGCAAGGAGCGAGAATGTTAGATACATGGTCGCGGCTGGAATGGTCAGATGAATCTGGGGCAGTGATGCTCTTGGCCGACGTCCAATTAGGTAGTTCAGTGCAGGTAATGTCGTCATGTTGGTTCGATGGTGATTTATGAAGATGCATAGAGGGTTCAGATTCAATTAGGTTTGCTACGCTCAACGCCGGTTTTTGAATTGAGAATATCAATAAGCAGTCTTGCTATTAGCTTAATTATAATTATGCTCTCAGTTTCCGTATATTCTATTTAGATGATACAAAGACAGTGTGTCAGCACAAGGTAAGGCAAGCATAAAGTTACAAAAATAATGCGCCTCGCATAATTTTCTGGTTTTTGCCCACACAATCTGAACGCGCACCGGATCCAGAACGATTCCAATCGTCTGTCAAATTCCATACGTTCCATGTTCAAATTCCGTTTGCTATTCCAAACGTCAGGATTCCGACATGATTTGACCGCGCATAATTAGGCTGCACAACGGACATTCAGCATTCACTAAAATACTGTAATAACTCGAAAATTACGATATAACGATACAGTGTGGTCTAACATTCTAAATTGATTGTTCGAATTTTTGATGCAGTTAATCTGTTTAAACGGGGCGCGACGAATTTTCGTGGTTTGAAATTCTTGGGTTTGAGTACTGTGTATACTGCCTGTTAGGACAGTCATCTGTGGGCCGCAGCTTTAAAATTAGGCTGGCTGAGCCACATACCACTTTCTAATGTGGAAACGAAACTCTTTGTGCTGTAAGGCCCTTCGCTAAAAATGCTGCCTAAGACGACGGTTCACACACACAACATTCTCCTAACACATCCTCCTGATAATGCACTGGCCGTGAACCAGCTTTTATATACGTAACAGCTTCCAGCTTCATAGTTCTTGAGGCAGGCCCTGGTCTCTGTCTACCTCTCTGGGATACAGGAGTGAGTTTGTGTGTGTTTATTATTAAATAACCATTTTTTTTTTTTTTTCTTTTTTTATGTAGCCTACAAACGACCCACAGGCATTCTCCCAGAGAGAGAGTATGGGCTTAATTGCCATGCGTGCCCACAGCGGATTGGCAATTTTAAGCGCTCAGGTTCAATTTTGAACATCTCAGACACTGAGGTTTCCTTACGATGTTTTCCTTCACAGTTTGCTAGGAATATGAGGATAAAATTGGTGTAGAGTTGGTTTCAGAGTTTCAATGTAAACATCGTTGTGTTATACTCGTATGGTGCCGGCGCTTCCTAATTTGAAACATACGCCCACAATTTTTTTATTGCAATTAAACAATTTTTTGAAGTTATTTTCTTATATACCCCACAATGTTGTATTGCCATATTAATTAGACTGAGGCCTATTCTGAGACCTATCAAATATATATAAAAAATCAATAAAAATCGGAAAATCCATTTCGAAGGATTCTATAACAAAGATTGTGACACGAGATTTTTATATTATATATTACAATAATTGTTCAATTTTAGTTAAATTCCCGTTGATTCATCCAAACTTAATTTTGATGAATACTTTGTACCTACTTGTGAAAAAATTAAAAAGCAACTGAAGAAATTAAAAAGCACTATTTTATTCAGACTTTTTGATTTGAAAGCTATTTCATAAAAAAAATGGTACTTGGGCTCCATCGGTACCCTCAGAATAATAATGGTTTCCCATGGTTAATTTTCATGGTCATTTCATTACATTTTCAGGCAACAGGTAAAAGAAAGGAATAATTAAAACTGTTTTTACACGGATTTCACTCGTTTTTATATTTTTAAAATTTTCCGACGTTTCGGCACTTTTACAGGTGCCGTGGTCTCGGATGACTCCTGTAAAAGTGCCGAAACGTCGGAAAATTGTAAAAATATAATAAACGAGTGAAATTCGTGTAAAAACAGTTTTAATTTTGTCTAGTACTCGTTTCAACCTTAGAAAATACTATAAAGAAAGGAAGTAAATGATCTGAATTTTCAGTATAGCAGTCAGTGAAGTTTCACTTCCACTTTCCACATAAATTTGATGGTGATTGTGGTTCAAGGTAAAAGGTACATTGTGATGCACTTGGCAGCAGTCCACCTATACATTTTTGTAGCAAAGTAGCCCTAACGGATCAGTACGTAAGTATATAAAGGTTGACGTGTGCTGTCGATTATACTTACAGAATGAAACTAGGTACCTCGTTAAATATATCGTCGTGTGGTTTATTCAAGTACTGCCTGTAAGTGACGTCACCGTTCAAAGGGGAAATAATCAACACACATATCTATAGAATCGTATATTTTTCCAAAACTACAATTGATAATTCAGTACAAAAATATTCAAACAATATTTCCTTAGTAGGTATATAAAAATATGAAACACAACGCCTCTGTTCATTTATTACGAAAACGATATGGGTAGGCGTTTTATAAAAATGTATAGTTATCATATCATAGTTTATTATGATAGTTCGATGTACAACGCGTAGCCGATCACATGAAGTAGAATTATAGTCTGTTAGCTTTTAGAATATACCTCGGGCTCTAGAGTAGGCTTCGGTTTTCGCCGGTTTTCGTACTGATGATCGAGTTCTGATTTCGAAATTAAGTGTCATATTAGTTCCGATATTTCTTTTACACGAATATATCCGATTCTATCCGAAAGTAGCCGAGGTATATTCTAAAAGCTAACAGACTATAACCCGGTGGCTCGTACACTAACAAGCCGTTAATCTACTGGGAATAGCTGTCACTTTTTTTGCATGGACTTTGGACAACTGACAGCTGGTAATAATAGGCAAGCAAGGCTTAGTCTTCTTACTCGTTAAACTGTGAGTTAATAGACTTTGCAATATCCATGAAATTCTATGAAATGGGGCCATCCGAAAAAGTTTTTAAATAAGACACTTTTTTTCGTGTGTAAGGGACGGTCAGAAAGTAGATCGTAATAAATTTACAGCGCCTTAGTACGATGCACTTATAAAAAATACATAACATCAGTCAGTCCGGCGCGAAAGTAAGAATGCCGTTAGTAACAACATGACACTTGAGAAGGCAACTTGGCCCGCTGCGTTTTCGCACACCCTCTTCAAGTTCGACGTCGACAGATTTTTGAGCGTAAACACGTTGTGTATGCTAGCCAAATCTTCTGGTGTCAACTGGTTTTCATTCCTGGAGAGCACGACGCTGTAGAACTGGGAATGGGGCAGTCTCATACAGAAGTTGAGGACCAGGTGATTGTTGGCCACCTTCAGGACCTGGATGACGCCGCCGAAGAATCGGTACTGGTCCTCCACAGCTGCAAAGGGGAAAGTGTTCTATTATAAAATGGAAAGCGTTTTAAGGCTTAGCTAGGGGCCAATTCTCACGTCATTAGCAAATAATTCGTATAAAACTCTTAAGGCTTATGACTTGAATGCTACATAAAAAGTAGAGAGACTGCCAAAATCTGTATTCTGAACGCCGTCCCAGATTGAATTCGAATGAGAAAATAAATGTCTAATGACTCTGTGCAGTTAGCTTATCTTATTTTTATGCGACAAAAGTGTAAACCTTCGAATATTTTGAGTCTACACTTTCAATTTGCATGGGCGAGAATCGGCTCCCTGGACACGTAATAAATAGATCGAAATAACTCGTCTGGGAAGCCTTTCAGAAATATTAGTTTTATCGATTGGGTGTTTGCCTTTGTACCTACGTTTTTTATGAGTAAGTAGGCAACGTTATTGATTAGCCTATGTGACAAGACTTGACCGTGACCGTCATAATATACCTCTACTGGTTCCTTTTTTCCTTTATGCTACTGGACAATAAATCAAATTACCTATAAAAACATGATAAATGCTCACTCGACACATATTCGGACTGCGTAAGTATTACCATATTTCCCAATTTAGTACCCAGCTTGAGCGGCTGAATATCCGATTCCGCAGGAATACTCATATTCTAACCATTCCATATGGCATGCTGTACAATCAGTGTACAATCCGCTCTTATCTCAAACGTTCCTTGAGATAAGAGGGAGCTCTTATCTCAAGGCAGGAATACTCATATTCTAACCATTCCATATGGCATGCTGTACAATCAGTGTACAATCCCCTCTTATCTCAAACGTTCCTTGAGATAAGAGCCCCCTCTTATCTCAAGGAACGTTTGAGATAAGAGCGGATTGTACACTGACGTGCACGTGCGACGGGACGAGGACGTACACGGTTTGAATTTCTCCAAACGGACGGCCCCGGACGGGCGCCCTCTACCCTCGACCTGGGCATCGATTCTGTTACTTCATTATATTACTATGACAGATACATGGTCGGGTCACGTGGATTTTTCATACCATTGACGCCTATAAGGTTTGAAGAAGGTGGGCGTATAGACTTGATAGATAGATAGAGAACACTTTATTGCACAACCAGAAAAATACAACCATGATTCTTAAATCTAAGTAATGTTGTACAATTGCCGGTCTTATCGCTAAGAGCGATCTCTTCCAGACAACCTTTGGATGGAGTGGATTGCATGAAGAATATAGTCGGTACGTGGTGCATGTACATAAATAATTAAATCGAAAATATATTGATAACAAACAGCAAAAGAGTGCGAGAATATAATTACTAATAATTACCTACGATATAATGTACATATATTTAAATAATAATATACATAGATACCTAAAAAATAAATACATATACAATTAAATACATATAGGTAAGCAACATATACTTAAATAATAATATACATAAATAGGTACCTAAAAACAAATACTTATAAGTACAATTAAATACATGTAAGCAACAGTTTTGACTTGAAGCAGCGACGAAATTAAATCGCGACGTTTATGAAGTTGTCATTGTACCACAATGCATTAGCAGAATCTAGGCCCAGGACCCTTCTACTTGGCACCCCCGAGCATAAAGCGGCTACATATTCAAACTCTTTCACCGTGACCGTGGTTTGCCTGTAGGAAAGTATCCCTCCCCATATTCGGCAGGCGCAATCATTGAGCATTTTTAAAACGTCCTCAGGCTATACTAGTCCACTGCTGGACATAGCCCTCCCCTAAACAGCGCCACGTTGTGCTATCATAGGGGATAATTCCCATAATCCCCACGCTGGGCATGCGAGTTGGGGATCGCAGTTCAGTGGAATAGTACTGCAGGGGGCGCTGCTGACCACCCCCCGGTTTTTGTCCCTTAGTCGCCTTTTACAACAACCGGCGGGATGAATTGGGTTGGTGCTATTCTCTAGGCCGACACCACACAGCATTTTTGAAACGAAATTTTAAAATTATTTTTTCAATTTCCGGCATAATAATTTTTGTTCAACAAAAGCACACTTTTCGCGTATTATTTGAATTATAAAGGATTTTTTTTTATATCAACCCATTATGTCCTCACCGAGAGCACGGGTCTCTTCCCTGAGGAAGGATTATTAATTTGAATTATAAATTTTAGTATTTATTATGTATATTTAAGTACCTATGAAGCTATTGAAGCGCTCGTGGCCTAGTCGAACCAAGTGATTGGAATCAATCACTTGATAGTATTTTCTAAGGTTAACACGAGCTGTAGACATAATTAAAACTGTTTTTATACGGATTTATGCTCGTTTATTACATTTTTACAATTTTCCAACGTTTCGGCACTTTTTCAGGTGCCGTGGTGAGTCATCCGGGACCACGGCACCTGAAAAAGTGCCGAAACGTTGGAAAATTGTAAAAATGTAATAAACGAGCATAAATCCGTATAAAAACAGTTTTAATCAATCACTTGAGTTAAGCAAGAACAGGCGCGGTCAGGTGCAGGATGAGTGACCGTCCCGTGATTACCGCTAGTGTTATTTTTCCGAGTGCTTCCGTGCTTCACAAGGCACGCTAAGGCGTTGGTGCCGGTTGTCATGTAATGGTTTAAGTCTTTAAGCCATGTCAGAGGCCTTATGGGTGGTTTGATAACTTCAGACTTTTAGTGCGACTTTTATCATCAGACTTTTAGCACTTTTAGTGTGAAGCCAGATGCAATGTATGTGCCAGTATGTAAATGTTTACAATTAGTATTCAGACAGTAAAAACCTTCGCTGTTTTACAACACAATCTTCACCAACCCGGACTTGGCCCCGTAGTGGAGTATGGCCTAACCTTCCTGCGATGCAGGAAGAGAAACATGCCCCAGCAGTGAGAACATACATGGGTTGATATCGATTAGAATCCCATTTTCAATTTCTTTACCGCAAAGCACGAGAGTACCAACTTACATCGATCGGGAACATCTGTAGGCCAGAACCCCTTGTGTGACGTATTCAGTTTCACATGATAGTTATCTTGATGCAGCCCTTCGTGCCACTCGACGACAAAGTGGCGCACTCTGTGACGCTCCGGGAACAAAAGATTACGATTTGTGGTCAAGTACGGCGAATACGTCATCGCTGTCGGGTATGGAGTTGGCGGCGTAGGCTGGAAAGAAATTTTTTCTTAAATTAATCTCTCAATAAAAAAGGAGAATAGTTATGACGAAAGATTTTTAAATCCTCTTCCATAATGTTATGACAAATTTATTATTTCTAAAAACAAACTAAAGTTTAACGGTTAAAGTAATTTTTCTAAAATTATTTTAAATCTGTGGGAACATAGGGCGCTGTGTCATGGCGTCGAAACTGACGTCACGCCCAGGTAAACAAACATCGTAATCACTAGCAGTCACAACAAAGCGCGGGTGAAGTTTCCCAATGTTAACCTAAGCGTGAAGTCACGCGGCGTGATGGTATTTCAGTCTAAATGGCTGAAAGCGGTATTATAATAATTTATTTTATTGATAATATTGGTAATGTCATTCCTTTTATAAAATTAAATCAGTGTTTTAAATCCTTTTAATATGCACTTTCCCCTAATATCGTTAAATCTTTGATTATTTGATACTGTCGTCACGCCTATCAGTCAGTAATTTTGTAGTTTTGGATCTGTATCCGCAGTGCAATGGAAAAACTGCTGCTTAGAATTATTGCATAAAAGATTTCACACTGTCGATGAATGAAAGTTTTCAATCAGTGCGTCCTACCTGTGATGACCTACGGAGCCGAGACATGGACACTCACGAAAGGTCTGGTCCACCAGTTCAAAGTTCACGCTGAGCGCAGCGAGCTATGGAGCGAGCTATGCTCGGAGTTTCTCTGAAGGATAGTATTCGTAACGAATGCATCCGACAGAAAACCAAAGTTACCGACATAGCTCAGAGAATCAGCAAGCTGAAGTGGCAGTGGGCTGGCCATATCTCGCGAAGAACCGACAACCGTTGGAGTAAACGTGTTCTTGAGTGGAGACCGCGACCTGGCAAACGTTAGGACGCCCTCCGACCAGGTGGGATGACGATCTGCGAAAAACTGCCGGCAGATGCTGGATGCGGCAAGCTGAAGACAGGGCGCTATGGCGCTCATTAAGGGAGGGCTATGTCCAGCAGTGGACTACATAATATAGCCTGAAGAAGAAGAAGAAGAAGATGATTTGACAAGTTGATAACTAACAAATGAGTTGAACACCCACCAAGTTTCGATTAATCAGTCCTCCATGCATGAAATCCTCTAATTTCCTAATTTGCACAATAGGGCAGTAGGGATTGAAGTCAGTTCTGATGGCACTATCCTTGTGGTATATGTATTCGTGTATAAACCACATGCCCAAAAGCGTTTCTTCGTCGAAATCGTGCGTGGGCTTCAAATAGGGACAAAAGTTTATATTCGTAGCTACTGTGTTTGCGATTAACAAATGAATAAAAAGCAACCCGTATTTTTGAGTCATCTTGAAACTAACCAATTGAGGAACATGTAATTTAGTGAATTACAAGATGTTAACTCAATTAAGGTGGTAGAACACCGAGCTTAATGCCTCGCCAGTGGTTAATTGGTTGACATTTGTACAGCTCAGTTACGTCTTGTTGGCAGGAGGTAATTGCGGAAGATGACTGCACTACTGACCGGTTTAATTGAATCATTTTCTTAATTTCACTTAATATATCGTACTTTATGACGCAGAGTAGCGCCTTTCATGTAGGTATTTCCCTTTCTTCCTATCCTTTGAATTGTTATATCTTCATTATCAGTTTTGTATCTTCTAAAAAAACATACCGTTTCATAGACGTAGAGGTAAGTAGGTATAGTGCCCGAAAAGTAAATAAACAAATGAAGTACTTTATCTTTGTTTTGCAGCTACTTCGGGTTTTTTTGGCGGCGGGATGTGACTAAGACTGCTTTGGACTTTGACTTACAATTTATTCTTCGGAGTTTAGGTTACTCAAATTATTATCAGATTTTTTTATGTAGCCCGTAAACACCCCACTGCATGGCACAGGCCTTCTTTTAGAGAGAGAGTATGAACTTAATTACCATGGGTGCCCATCGCAGATTGGCTATTTCAAGGTATTTGTCAATGAGGTATACCTCAGATGCTCAGGTTTCCTCACGATATTTTCCTTCACATTTCGCGAATGGTATTGCTACTATAACTGTGTATGTAGTAGATAGAGAACACTTTATTGCACAATCAGAAAAATATTACCACCATGATTCTTAAATCTAAGTAATGTAGTATTTATTATTTATCGTATGGCATTCAACATTGATCTATTAGTTTTTAATACAATAAACAAAACATCTAAAGTAAAACTAAAATAATAATAAGTAATGTTATACAATTGACGGTCTTATCGCTAAGAGCGATCTATTCCAGACAACCTTTGTACATAACTTAGAAAACAAAGTCATTGGTACATGCGAGTACTGGGAATCAAACCTGGGTCTCTCGTTTCTGAGTCCATTGTTCTACCCACTAGGCTACCGCGGCTAATTAAAAATATATATTGTAAAAAAACTTGTCCACAGCAAACTCATCCCGACTGTTCACGTTTCAGTTTAAGTTATTAAGTCGGACATTATAATATCTATTACTGCAAATTATTATCGCACTCTCGTATGCGATCACTAATGTAAAACCAGTTAGTACTGTATTCAAGGGCGTTTATAAACAGACGCTATGAGTAGACCTAACATTTTAGATAGATAATGCTACGCACATTGTAGCCAAGCTAGTTATAAAAATAACGAATGTTTCTAGAAATCAGCAAGAGCTTTGGAAAAACAAACTTCGCCATTTATTATAATTTGGAGTGTAATAAAAGTAAAGAAGATATGACAATACAGGGTTAACTTCTGACAGAAAGGCCCGCCACTGTCTTACAATCCTCCGCCAACACGGACTTGGCCCCCGTGATGGAGCATGGCGTAACGAAGAGACCCGTGCCCAAGTGGGGACGTACAAGGGTCGATACCGATACAGGGTTAATTCTAAAATGCGTTATTCCTGAGACACCTTAATTAGAGTTGGTGTTTGGCAACAACTATTGTTCTATGAGATATCTCTCGCATTCTCAAATATCAGTGTTTATAGTCTCTCAACTCAAGATCTGAAAGTGTCAAATTTAACTAAACCTAAAAAAAACTGGTAGTACAAAAGTAGTAGGTACTAGTAAATGACAGACTCTAACCGACATCTTTCAGGAAATTGGCATTTTCGAAATAAAGACAGTAGAGTTGTATACTCACCTCAATGTAGAGCTCCTTGATGTCGATGTAAAAGCATTCGTTCGAATGTTCGACACGGTACTCGCCCCGGTTGTGTGAAATCTTCTCAACGCCGTACCACACACCCGCGATCTGCTCCAAATTAATATCGCCATAGTACGGTGATAGATCGTCACAGTACTGCTTGTTATCAAACCATCTGTTATTCGAGTAATAATCACTGTTGTAACAAGCCACTAGATTTAAGCTAGCTAAAACGAGAAGTAGTCTGAACGCCATTTCGGGCTTTAGAAGAGATAAACCCGGATAAAACCGTCGGATAACCGGAGCCGAGAGTACCAGGCGACTATACTTCAAAGGAGGTGGCAATCGGATTAAGTCGGCGGATAGAGAAAAGCGAGGCGACCGACTGCTGTACGTGGGCGAGCTCCCGTACGAATGAGCAAGTGACTAAACTCGTACCGCACTCGCCACTTACAGCTTGTAATTTACTCAGTTGAATACTTCCGCAACTAATCGAGACCCCCCTCCGGTCGTGAAATAATAAAAAAAAACATCGCTGCAGTTTGCCGATACGATTGTAATAGAAAAAAAATACTGGTGGTGCAAAAACTGTTTCTTCGAGAAAATTCGCGAAAATCTTTTCATGTATTTTCGTCTTGAAATTGACTCGCAGTGCCTCTTAAGGATTTCCCAGTGGCTTCTCAAGTTTTCCACTAGCGGGCGCTTTTCTTGGCATACTTAGATACCAAGGCAGCAGAAACTCTCAGCATACGGGCCATGGAAAATCAATAACCGCAGCTGACGTCACGAGAGGGTTGCAATAGCACCCATTATTGATCTGCCTACGGATGGCACGGACGCTCGTCTATCGACCCACACAGATAACCCCGCTGCATTATTAGGTGTTGTTTGTGTGGTCGTATTTTATTTCACACTATAACACAAAGCGATGTAGGTATATGTCGAGTACTGTGAATACTATCATTATCATTTAATGACCCCTCGTATTTTGAAGGTGGCCGAAAAACTTAAAACCTAAGGGCCTCATTAATAAAACGACCTAAAGTGTGCTCGTAGCGCACTTTAGCTAAAATTCTCTATTAGACATATAGTAGGTACGCTCTAACTTTTCCTTAATAAAGGTACAACAATACTACTGTAACTAAAGTGCTCTTTTACGACCTGTCAATTTGGCAACGTCGCGTTCTAAGATTCTTTCACTCTATCTACGATTCTTTCATTCTTTTAAGTCTGTGGAAGTGTCAAAACACGCAGATTGTATAATCTATGTACCTACCAAGAAAAAAAAAGTTGGTTTTCAACTTTTCGTTTGAAAGTTTCTGAAGAAGACAATATGGAGAATCAGGTTATTATCACAATTTCACGAAAAACCACTTCACTGACAACCAAACCACTTCAAAAAACAACAATTTGACAAATGCATACTTTTGTGATCTGTGGTTTTGCAATCACAGATTAAAATATCGCTTATAATAAGTAGTAAAGTTAAAGTAGGGCCATATCAACTTTAAGTTATAGCAGATTCGTAGCACACTTATAGTAGGGATTTTGTTTTATTAATGACGTTTTTGTTTAGATCTATTATAAACATCTCATAAGGCCACTTTAACAGCGCTTTTAGTGAACTGACTTTTTATTAATAAGACTCTCACTTTTTAGGTCCAGGTAGGTAAAGCACTAAAAATGCACGTGTACTGCTACCCATCTGTAATGCAACAAATAAAAAGGAATATTTAAATAAAATAGGTATCACAATTTCAGTAAAACTGAGTTATGTTTAATCATTATGATATTAGTATGTAAATTTACGATAATAATGGGCCGGTCATTGTAATACAATAGTGTCGCGACACTTTTAAAGTGTCAGTGTCAAAAATAATCGTTCCTTACGTTGGCACTACTCCCAGAAAATATAGCGGGTGCATCGGTTAATTGATGCACTCCGGCAAACATTTTTTTCATTTCTCATACTCGGAAAGTAGTGTTGTTTTGATCTGATTATTGGGTGGAAAATGCTGCTTCTCTGCATAGGGAGGGAAAAACTCATACAAATTACTTCCCACCCAAGGGCGGGAATGAACTTTAAAAATAGAACTACAGTGCGTTCACATTAACTTGACGCGTGAGAGAATTGGTAGCACTGAGATGTTTACTGTTACCATGTTAAATAAGAAATCATTCCCACTACTTGGGGAAAATAAAAGGATTGAGGGCTTGTTTTACCATCTTCCGATTAGGTCCAAAAGCTAATTCACATGTTATGTCCTTGTTACCAATTCTCTCACGCATCAAGTTAATGTGAACGCACTATACTGTCAGTTGTGAAGAGTTTTTTTTAATAAATATGCTTTAAAAAAAACTAATTAAAAAAATGCTGCGGCCATGTGAGTTTCTAAACAGCCAGTGTGAATTTAGCGCAAACTTCTTTGAGCGGAATACGCCGCAACAATTACGAGGTGAGTTCCATAATTAAAAAGTCGACTTAAATAGGCGGGTACTAATCTGTTATATTATCTGAGACGGAATTCAAAAAAATAGGTAATAATCTTTTATTTAAAAACCTATTTAGAGGCTAAAAATTTCACCCATGCCGGGATTCGAACCCGCAACCTCTGGCTATCCGTGCCAGAGGTTGCGGGTTCGAATCCCGGCATGGGGAAATTTTTAGCCTCTAAATAGGTTTTTAAATTTGTTCCTTAGCACGGGTTAGTGCATTAAAAATAAAAATAGTATAATCTTTTATGCTAAGATTTTAATATTAAAAATTTGTTTTTATTTTCCTCATATTCGAAATGAAAAGTAGAGTGTTTAACACGGTTAAAAGAATCAATTCCTACTCGGACTATAGCCTACTCGGTCTAAATACCTCGGGAATTGATTCCTTTCTACCCTCGTTAAGCAATCTACTATTTCAATATCGATTTGTAACTAAACCACTTTAAATAGTTACCTACAAATATTTCTAGGTATTTTTTTAATGTTGCCTATATATATTCCACTGCAGGAGACAGGCCTTCTCTCAGAGAGAGAGGATAGGTCAAATAGGTTTAATTACTCGTACTACGAATGCCCAATTGGCAATTGCGATTGGCAATTGCAAGCACTGAGGTGTATGAACACCTCAGACACACATGTTAATTTTATTTGAAATTGTAATTGATGTATTTTTGCCAGTGTAGAAGATTTAGGAGTAATTTGATTCTGCCCATTGAAGATTTCTGTACAACATCTCCGAAGACATTCAGACAAAATGGCAAAGAAAACTTCGATGTTATTCTCATAGGTCTCATCAACAAATCTTAACAAAATTTGTTTGGGACCACATTTGAAGTATATAATTTCTAACAAAAAAATGTACGTGCAAATAATACTCGTATATGGACGAATTGAGAACTTCCCCTTTAAACTCGACTAAAAGGAATCCTCAAGATAGATTAGGCGGAAATCTGGAGTAACGTGGCCAAAATTATTTTCTGTGGCATCGTAGTTCTCAACCGAAAAGGCGATTGTTATGCGTTTTTTGCAATGAAAGTTAATTTTATGGTCGTATTTCTTAGCTCGGTCAGGTTGACACTGTGCAGCCATTTCCAAGATTATCAGCAATACTGCAAGTTGTTAGGGTTCTCAGTCCATTTTAGATGCTTTTTGATATTCAACTAACCATTTCATTAAGGGCTGATTTTTCAATAGTCAGATAACTTTTACCTGAAGAATAAAAATGGCGGTTTGACATAATTTTCATACATAAGCTGTCAAACCAAAATTTTTATTCCACAGATAAAAATTATCTGACTGTTGAAAAATCAGCCCTAAGTGGTTTATCGGAATTTTCATAATATTTATTGATTTCCGTAGATGGTCGTCAAAATATACTTTTTGTTTTGATTTTGTTTTACTTAATTACCTAATTTACACAACACACAAGTTCACCAACGTAATTTGCAATGGAATTTGTACGAAGTTTTCCTTTTACAGTTTGGTCGACTGTTACTCGTTAATTTGTACAATTGTATTAACAAATACAAATAAATTATATTCTTTTTTTTTTTGCACTAACCCGTGTTGAGAAAATTTAAAAACCTATTTAGAGGCTAAAAAATCCGCCCATGCCGGGACTCGAACCCGCGACCTCTCGCTAACCGTACCAATATATTTAGAATATTTATGGTTGCCTTATTACAATAATGAGAGTAATTCAATAGTACAATTAGTTTATCTGTGGCCCCACACTAAGCAAGCTTGTATCGTGGGTATCAGACGAGAGGGTATTAAGACGAGATATTTTTCCCTCTAACTTCAATATTAGGTGTTAGTGTAATTGCCCTGATTTTTTTTACGTTTCTAAATATATTTTTTACGATTTTTTTAAGATAACATATTGGATAATATTTTGTTACGCCGGGGAGACGCCCAACTCGGAAAAAATTTGCTCTTTTGCCTAATATTCCGCAAACGGATCCCTAAATCGAAAAATGTTTTTCTTATAATAATTTTAAACAATCTTTTCTTCTTCTTAAAACGCCTCTACATTACTGGAGGTAGGCAGACAGCTCTTTAGACGGAGATTACACGTTCAGTCTGGCGTCAGTTCAGTCCGTGACCTTGATCAAGCTCGGATTGATGTCGGATCTGATGACTGATGAAGCATCAAAATATTCGAACATCCGTCAGTCTAGTCCGTCAGTCCACTGAATAGACAATCAGTCTGCCGTTTTAACACCGGGCTATTCTTTTATGTTGCACAACCAGACATCATTCTACTGCACGGCCTTCTCCGACCTTCCTGCGATGCAGGAAGAGATCTGTGCCCCAGCTGTGGGCACATACAAGGGTTGATAACGATAACTTAGTTAAAGTACAAGTAAAGTACAATGCGCTGTTTTCGCGGTATTCCCATCTATGTATATTAGTTTCTTGGCTGTCTCCTGTGTACGTAGTGTACGGTCTTGTATTTATTATGTGTGTATTAGTGCGGGTAAAAGGTAGATCATACACAGGACGGACACAGTATTTGTCTCTGTCCGTGTGATTGGGAAATTGGAACAAACAGCCTCTTGGCGAGCGGGGTGCCGGCTCTCTAGTCTACCTAAGTACGAGGGCACCATACGAACATTTAGGTCACAGTCTTGTTTATAGACCTAAACCCATCCTCGCTTCTATGCTGCCTTGATGCTTAGACTTCTTGCGTTGTGACGTGTTCTAGAAACGCGCACTTTAGGGCCTGAAATAAATCATAATCACTGAAATTTAAACTTAACATTCGAAGTAACGAACTGCGCTTCTAACAAACCTCAAACAATTGAAATGCAAGCCACTTCCAACTAAACGTCAATACAAGCACGATGCTTGTATTGAATGGTCACTTCACCCACCTAATGATAGTTTCCACTTAACTATTAATAAAAAAATTAAGTGCCCAAAATAGTCGACCCAAACTGATGGTCTGATAGGACAATCAAAACAAACAAGCGGCGATCGGGAATTTCAAGAATGCATTTTCCTGTCTGTACATCGGGGAACAACTTCCCGCAGCCCCGGGGAAACCCCATGGGGTCGCCGCGGAGGCTTTGCGGTGACCTCTACCAGGGTCGCAGGAGCGCCGAAGCCTACGCTCGTAGCGTCGTAGCCTACGGAGCGCGGAGCCCGTAGCAACGCGTAGCACGCGATAGTTCAACCAACTACGAGCCTTTGCTTCTTCCTATTAAATTAGTTTACAATGCATAAGCTTTATTGACCTTCACAACGGTTATTGCCGTTTCTTTGTGTTATATAGAAACTGAGGCCAGGTTTCAGCCATTCTTTGTCGAAAATATTGTATTTTATAACATCTGGTAGATAACTTCACAACCAAAAATCCCAGTCGGGATGGGTTGTGATGGATTTATTTTTATTGCGACTATATTCCGAAGAATTCTAAGTCGGCTCCCGCATCCCACGCCAATGACTTGTCTCATTTGGTTATTTGACTACATAAATCATTCAAATCAATTCAAATTCATTTATTTAGACTCAGGGTGAAGGAACTAATGTAAGTAAAATAAAAAAGTGTTTATTCAACCAAATAAAATCATACACTCTTAAAGCATAGTAAAAATTAAATATATGAATTGATTTACAAATTTTAAGGTGATTCCTAACTCCTAAACTATGATTTACTAGTATTTTAGGAGTTGGTCCTCTTTAGACGAGTGACTCACAACATTACACTGACTAGACTTAAAATGAGAAAAGGCTGGTAAGTTAAGCAAACAATTTGGATACCTAAGGTTGAGTGAGACGCGCCACTGTCATAACCACGGCTTACGTTGCACTTACGTAAAGTTTCTTCATGCAAAATTCCAGTTAGGGCCAGCAATGGAATAAAAATCATAACTTGGTTTAGAATACGTTTTTTTCAAAAAGTGAACCTTATAAATATTAATATCTGAGATAACTATTTTTAGAACTTACAGTGTAGAACCTGCTATCAACATGTTACGACTTAAATAATTTCCGCTAAAGGCCGTTTTTGACGGAAATCGATAAAGTCCTAGGTTGTTGAACCTAGGTTCTAGACTGTAGGTTCTAAAAGTAGTTATCATAGTGGTTGATACTTATGATGTAAATGATACGTAAAAAAACAAATTTGGATTAAAAAATTGAACCTAAGGCTTAGACGCACCACTGTCCGAACCACGGCTTAGATAGATAGATAGATAGAGAACACTATTGCACAACCAACCATGATTTGTAATAGTGGCTTACGTAAAGATTCTTCATGCAAAATACCTACCATTAAAATTTATTATTGACTGAGTTGGATATCCTTGATATTGTTTGTACTCTTAAACGGCGGCGGCCCCCGGATCCCTCCACGGGGACCTGTTGGCAACGCAGAGGTTATTTCACCAGGGCCACACGACTATAGAATAAGTAAGCCTGACACACTTTTGCCTTACTAATACTAGCCAATGTGATTTGCATCATTCATATTGCTCGTTAATTATATAGACGTTTCAATTGTAGCATGGATAATGCAAAACATTATATTACGTATAAGAAAACTTACGTGAAGTCATTGAAATATCTGTGTAATTTCCATTTTTATGGACAATTGTATATGAGTTTCTTATGTACTAAGATAGAGAACGTTTATTCTAAAAACCTTCGACATTATAAAAACTTTACAGCCCGTAAACTGAACGTCGGGCGATCGTAATTTCTTCTGTATAATTTATAAGATTTGTGAGATGAACGTCACTTTCGCGATTCGTCACATGACACATAGACCACCTTAGCGGGAAGCCACAAGAGATATGGGTGACTATCGTTATTCGTCACATTATTACGTAGTCGCATACTACATTGGTCACAATATGAAATTGACACGTTTGTATTAACCCATATTCTTCTTCTAGGGACGAATGTACAATTACTGCCAACATACCTAAGATTTCAAGGTAGATACTTGATATGAAACCTCTTCTGAAAGGTGTTGATAAGTTCAATGAATCAATCAACATATTTATTGTCTTAAATTACATGTGCGTACAGTGGTGTTATTATAATACAATGAGTTACGATGCAATTTTACCGGTTAGATAACATGTATGATTATTGCGTGACATTAAAAATTGTATTGATACCGCAGTAATAGTCAAGTCTGCATGAAAATTCTAAACTATCTTATTAGATAGGTAAGAATTTATCGTTTAGCTACGAGTATGCACAGAGGAAAAAACGAATAGAGAACTTGCTCAAAAATATGTTCTAATATAAGCGGCCATGTTAAAAGATAAATAATCGCGATATTTTTTCTCTATAACTAATACTTTTCATGGGACCGGTGAAAAGTCCTTCTAGTCACGTGGTACACAAACGCGACATACAAATCGGATTCAGTCTATGACGTCAAAACTGGACGTAAAGCCTTTTAACATTAAATAACTCGAATACTGATAAATGATCCATACATTGGATCATTTAGCAGCATTCGATTTATTTAGTGTTTTTATGCATTTTTTTAAGCAGTCTATAAACAGGCCTTCTCTGAGAGAGAGAATATGGGTTTAATTACCACGCGAGTCCACCGCGAATTGGCAATTTCAAGCGCTGAGGTATTTGAACACCTCATACACATCTTATGCACCTTCACCCTTTTTAGAAAACTCATAGAATTCAATGATAGTACGAAGTTCAATAAAAATTAAGTTACTCTAATAATAAAGTTTTTATTATTAGAGTACAACTTGGGACTTAGGTAAATCCCAAAAAAAAAATTCGATGGTTTTATTTTTTTAAATATCTTGAGCTTTGTTACGTCTTCTAAAACAAAAAAAACCACTTCAATCTAAGTTAGACGCAAACCCACATTACCTGTGCGAAATGCTACGCCCACGGCACAACTGCTACGCCTCGTAGCCCCGCCGCACACTTCCCTCGCTACCGGCGTTCCCTGCCACGAGGGCTTTGGGCGGTGACGTAACAACGGGCTACGCCGTCACCCGGCTCGCAGGAGGCACCAGGCGCCGTCACCCGACGCGGCGTGACGCCAACTAGTCGGCGCCCCGCGAAAGCTAGTGCACTATAATAGGGGAGCATAAACGCCGACGCGTGCCAATAGTTGGGGCAACTATCGACGGGGTAGGCGCGGGGGTGGGGTCTCATAGGCACTGGAGGAAAATTATGCCCACTGTAGTTGACTGATGGGCGGAACTAAGCGAGACGAGAGGGTGGGCGAATGTTATCAAGTGTTATTATAAAACTATAAGTGCGATCTACAGATTTTTTTTCTCTTTGTTAGCTGCAGGTTGTAGGTACAGTATAACATGAACTCGGTCCTTTCGGTACTTAATTAAATCTTTAACAACTAGCTCTCCCGGCGAACTTCGTACTGCTACAGAATCCGTTTTGAAAATTATTGTTACCACGACAACACAATAAATAAATTTCTTACAAGTTTGTCTTAAAAGGTTACGGTAACAATAAATATTGTCTCACGGGAACTCTTTACCGGGATATCAAGTATACTACGTCTCAATTCAGAACATTGTCTATCTATCTACTCTATCTTTCATGTAACTCCGTTAAGCCATTATTGTGTGTTTGATTAACACACATTGAAACATCTTTGTTAACTTTCACATTTATAGGAGTTATTAGTAACTAGGATTCATTTGTTTCGTTTTAACATAATAACTTTATACTCGTATAATGGTTGCGATAAATCCACAGAGCAATTATTTTAGTGCCTAATAAATGTAATTTAAATAAAAACAATAATTAACTTCTTATTGAAATAATGAAAAAAATCATCAAATTCTAGTTGAGCCTTTTTGGTCTCGATTGAAAAATCCCACATTATCCACCGCAAGGCTCGCTACGCGCTACCAATTCCGTAGCTGCAGCTACGCCGAGGCCCACGAGCGCCTACGAGGCTACGCCGCGTGACGTCACCGCGGAAAAATTTGCAAAGATCCTAGGCGCCCCTGCTGCCCCGGTGAACGCTGTGGGGGAGGGATTCCGCGAGCGCCATTTTGTTTGCGGGAGCGTTGCTATTGACATACCACAGGCGTTATAATGAATTCCCCATTCTGCTGTTCGCCGTAACTGCATAACTAGTTAAAAAAATTAAGCCGTTTAAAATCTATCATAAAAATGTTATTAGGGTTCTGTAGTGTAAGTGATTATTGTGTAAATGATTTTTGTAAAAAATTAAACCTTTTCACTTTGTGAAGTTTCTACAAAGTGAAAAGGTTTAATTTTTTCACAGTACTTTTTACACATACTCGTAGTACAAAAAACAGATTTTACAAACCGGTCCGAGAGAGGAGACGCCTATTATAACATTAAAACACTCTATTTACATGTATAATATCGTTGACACTCATATAATGCGACGAAAAAAATATTATGTGTTGGTCCAATAATACCCGCCAACGCATTCTTTCTTTCTTTGTGAGCGTCGTCCACTACACACCTATGCTTAGTCAGTGTGGAATTATTGATAAACTCACAAAATATAATTTTACTGCTTGCCTACCTTTTTGGTATCAAGCAAACAGTGATAATTCCCCTCTTACCCGTGGTACTACCGGTGGAA
Source organism: Yponomeuta sedellus (assembly GCA_934045075.1). Taxonomy (NCBI): domain Eukaryota; kingdom Metazoa; phylum Arthropoda; class Insecta; order Lepidoptera; family Yponomeutidae; genus Yponomeuta; species Yponomeuta sedellus. The sequence continues at coordinate 14,324,667 of OW203728.1, read as the reverse complement.
CTACTGGTAGTATTATGTTAATTATTACGCTTTTTTTTATTTATATCACGTTTCCTTTGTATATGTTACGTTAAACATTAGATTTTTTATGTCGCGGTTAAATAAAAAAAAACTACTTTCGTAGTTTTCTATGTCGTAACTACGTAACGGAATCTCTCAAAAGGTGTCCAAAGAAAAGTTTGCCTCAAAATCGGGCGCGCGACATTACATTTCCGCGGACCCGATTCCCACAGCGCCAAGCACGGTCCATCATGTGTCGGGGGAGGCTTTTTTGCCTTCAACACACCAGGAGATCATAGAAAATCACTGCAACACGGACCATTAAGGGTGCGCTCTCTAATAACGGGGTTCCCGAAGTACGACTTCATATACGAGTAGAAAACATGAGGAAATAAAGCTTATTAATTACGATAGAAAGACAGGTTTTAAGAACAAATACTAAGAACTATTACATAATTCAATAACACCGCTACTCATAACCTATGTCAGATAACATAGTTATTTTGTTCCTCTAGTGGCACACACATTTTTAAGGATTATAACGACAGCACACAATATACTTTTAAAACTTAATAATTATACGCATGTTATAAAAGAGAACTCAAATAAAGTAATAATAGCGGTAAATTTTATATTTGCTACACCAAATTCTTACAAATCGGTGTAAGCATTTGAGGCAAGACTACGAGTTGGTACCTAATTTAAGAGTTTCATTTTCGTAATTTTTGTCTACGTTTCCGTCTATCTATGTTTAATTTGTAACTGTCTAAGTCGCAGTTTCTGCAGTTCCTTAAATAAAATAATCTTGACTTTAACATTTGCTTATATTATTCATTCATCTCATTAATTTAAATTAACAAAAATTTAATATCTTGTCAACTAGATACCTATGTTAATATAAAACATACATAATTGAATAGTATCGTACGCAATTTATGTTTAAATTAGTATTATATCAATTATTTATCTACACTATTTTTATTTTTAATGCAATAACCCGTGCTAAGGAACAAATTTAAAAACCTATTTAGAGGCTAAAAATTTCACCCATGCCGGGATTCGAACCCGCAACCTCTGGCTATCCGTGCCAGCGCTCTACCAATTGAGCCAATGGGCGACTCACGGCATCAGTGAAATTTCGAACCTCTTTACACTATTCTCTGTATTACGTACAGGCAGCGACATCTGACTTAAACAAATTGCATTACTTACAGCCCCGACTACATACTTTGCAGTTAGGTTTAACATCGGAACGATATCACTGTACCCACATGATTACACTATTTTTATTGTCAGATGTCGCTGCCTGTACGTAATACAGAGAATATTGTAAAGAGGTTCGAAATTTCACTGATGCCGTGAGTCGCCCATTGGCTCAATTGGTAGAGCGCTGGTACGGATAGCCAGAGGTTGCGGGTTCGTATCCCGGCATGGGTGAAATTTTTAGCCTCTAAATAGGTTTTTAATTTTGTTCCTTAGCACGGGTTAGTGCATTAAAAATAAAAATAGTGTAATCATGTGGGTACAGTGATATCGTTCCGATGTTAAACCTAACTGCAAAGTAGGTAGTCGGGGCTGTAAGTAATGCAATTTGCTTAAGTCAGATGTCGCTGCCTGTACGTAATACAGAGAATAGTGTAAAGAGGTTCGAAATTTCTCTGATGCCGTGAGTCGCCCATTGGCTCAATTGGTAGAGCGCTGGCACGGATAGCCAGAGGTTGCGGGTTCGAATACCGGTGTGGCGAGCACATGTCAACTCTGCGCGCGCACTACAAACTCCAACATTCCTGCAACGCGCAATCAAAGTGTTCCAATGACATACCATAAATATAACGTCCGACTAACAATAGTTGGACCGGCCGTCCCCAGGCATGCGATCTGCCTGGCGGGAAATTTCCCTTTATAGTGGAAGAGCACAATCACCCGCTCTTCCCTATAGTGGAGTATATCGTGGTAAGGCTGATCTTTGTTGATTGTGTTGACGCTTGAGTGAGTTGTAGGTGAGAGGTATCCAGCGATATGCAATTCTGTGCGTTTATCTATGATCTTTCGGTCACGAAGGTCTACTATAAGATGATTACTGTGCAGGAAATCAGCTCCTATGATCGGACGACTGACTGCTGCGATGACAAATTTCCAGGTATATGGACGGCGCAATCCAAGATTGAGCGTTAGCGTTCTTTCACCGTATGTAGGTATAGAAGATCCATTCGCAGCATATAAAAAGCTACTGGATGTTTTATTTTTCTTGTCTGCAGGTCTCGGTGGTATCACGGAAACGTTGGCGCCTGTGTCGATAAGAAAACGTATGCTTGTGTTTACATCTTTGACAAATAGACGGTTTTGAATTTCTTCGACCTTTGCCCCCGTCATGGCGTAAGTCTTTCTTAGTTTTCCGATTTATCACTATTATTGAAGTTGCAGGGCAGTAGGCATCTTCTTGCTTCGTTCCCAAACCGTTGATGATAATAGCAGATTTTTTTGGAATTGTGTTCTCGTCTTGATGCTGAGTAGTTATTTGACCGAGACCGAAAACGTAAATTCCTGCCGGGATATGGCAATCGTTGGCGGGGTCTCGAGTTGTGTATTTTGAGCTCGGCAATCTCTTGGCTCAAAGCTTCTATTTTTCTGAGAATTGCGTCACTGTCAGTTGGCGATGATGTTGATGGTTGGTAGCCGCCAACTGAGTTGACTTGTGTTTGCTCCAGCATCTTGTCAGCCATTATTGCTAATACATCCAACTCAGTCTCTTTTGATATAGAGAGAATGGCGCGTATCGGTGATGGCAAGTGACCTGACCATAGTATTTTTAGTGTGGTATCTGGCACGTTGTCACGAGCTAAATCACGCATCTTTCGCAGGAGTTGTGTTGGCTTTTGGCTACCAAGCTCCATGTCACTTAGAAGCTTCTGCATCTGGCTAGCTTCAGACTCTTCATAGACAGATATTAATCGCTTTTTTAGTGTATCGTACTTCTTCGATTCTGGTGGCGCCTTGATGATGTCACTAACTTGCTCGATGTCTGGAAGTTCTAGTTGCGCTACAGCCAAATGGTACTTTGGCTCGTCTCCCATCTTCTGACTGGCTATGATTGACTCGAAATGTGAAAACCATAAGCTCGGTTTCTGCCTCCAAAATGATGGTATTCGTGACTTGAAGGAAAAAGCTGCAAGCTCGGTGGACTGGGTGCTCGATGATTGAGCTTGCGATGCGGCGATTGCTTTCGCGAGATCTTCTGCTGTTATTGACATTTTCAGCGTCGGGGTCACCAATGTGGGAGACCAATAAAACTTGAGGTATGAGATTGATGAGGAATTTATTTACATGTCATCTTGCGGTCTTCTCACACTTCCCCCTGGGGAAAGTGGAGGGTCGGGGTCAGGGCGTGGCCCTCTTCCCGAGGGATCTACCGCTGTCCGCGGCTACGGACAGGTCAATGGGTGGCCTTCCAGGCGGTGGTCTTCACTAGGGGTCGCAGGTGGTCTTCTTTAGACCGAGTTGGCCGTGGACTCGACCAGGCTTCGGGGGACGCGCTTGGTGCGGCTGTCGGGCGGTCGCGCGTGCAGTGGCGCCAGCCCGCGCAGGTGCTGCAGCTGCGACCGGTCCGCACGCGCGAACATATCGGTCGCCAGCCTCGCCACGAAAGCGTCCAGCTCCTCCCACTTGAGGTCCCTCGCGATCGTCGCATTCCTCACGTAGCGAGGTGCGCCGACGATGGTACGTAGGGAGAGGTTCTCCTGGGCTCGGAGCCGCTTCTTATTCGACTCCGAGACAAGCGCGAACCATGCCGGCGCAGCGTACGTGAGGCGGGGCCTGACATAGGTCTTGTAGACCCCGAGCTTCGCTCGCAGAGGGAGGCGGGAGGTGAAGATTGGACGCAGCTTCGCGCGCGCCACCTTCACCTGGTTGACGACTGCGCTGACGTGCGCAGCCATCGTTAGTCCACGGTCGATGGTGACCCCCAGGTATTTCACCTGGTTCTGCCACTCGATGACCCGCCCGTGCAGCCGGAGCGGCGGCGGCGGGTGGCAGCGGCCTGTCAGCATGGCCTGTGTCTTCCCGACATTGACCGACATACGCCACTTCTTCAGCCAGTCGGGGAGAGCGTCGAGGGCACGCTGCATCTTGGTTGCAGCGTGCTTAGGTGACATGGACGACGCCAGGTAGGCGGCGTCGTCAGCGTATAGTGCCAATTGGACGCCCTCCGGGACTGGTATGTCGTCGGTGTATCGGGCGTAACAGGCCGGGGACAGGCAGCTTCCCTGGGGGACGCCGGCAAGGATGTGGCGCTCCTCGGACACGGCGTCCTCCACCGCCACTCTGAAGCGGCGATCCCTCAGGAATGAGGCCACGACCGCGATGAGCCGTCGAGGGGCAGCGGACGTCGACAGTTTGTACAGCAACCCCTCATGCCATACCCTGTCAAACGCCTTCTCCATATCCAGGAGTACTGCAACGGTGCACTCCTTTTTGTTGAGGCGCACCGTCATGTCGTGCAGTACCCTGGTGAGCTGAAGCGTCGTCGAGTGCTCAGACCGGAACCCGAACTGTTCCGGACGAGGCTGGACGTGCGGGAGCAGGTGATGCAGCAGGAGCTTTTCGAACACCTTCGAGAGGGTACTCAGCAGCGTGATGGGCCGGTAGCTTTCGGGCTTCTGTGGATTCTTGCCCGGCTTGGGCAAGAGGATGACCAGGCCAGTTTTCCACGTTTGTGGAAAGTGACCGGTGCGCAGGATGCCATTGAACAGGCGCGTCACGGCCGCAATTGAGCGTTGCGGGAGGTGCCGGAGCGCCGTGTTCGTTATGCGATCCTGGCCCGGTGCTTTCCTTGGCTTGGTGCGCTGGATCATCCGCTGCACTTGGCCGGGCGTGAAAACCACAGGGTCCTCAGCCGGGGCCATCGGTGCTGCGAAGTAGGCTCGAAGGTGTTGCTCGACTGCTGCGACGTGCTCCGTGTCGTTGGTGGGGTTCGGGATGAACGCCTTCTCAAGGCACTCGGCGAAGACTTCAGCTCGGTCTTGTGCCTTGAATCGTGGGTGGCCGTCGCTGCCCAGCAGCGGCCGAACAGGCGGGGGTTCGGTCGACAGCTGCCGGCATAGGCGATGAACGGAGGGGGTATCATCGCCCACGGACTCGATGTGGCGCTCCCAAGATTCTTCGGCGTTGGCATCTAGCTCCGCCGTCACTTTGGCCGTCAGAGCGTTGAGGCGCGTCTTGAGCTGGGGGGAGCGGGAGTGCTGCCACTGCTTCCGGAGGCGGCGCTTTTCGCGGATCAGGTTCATGATCCGAGCGGGTAGAGGAGTGGATTTCCCCCCGCTCGGAACTGTGCGCGCGGATTTGTCAAGCGCGCTTCGGATGCAAGCAGTCAGCTCAGACGTCAGGCACTCAACGTCTTCTGGCGTGGCGACGGGGCGGGATAGGGTTTCCGCCGTGAGGATGGAGGCAAACGGGGCCCAGCTGTAGAGTCGGCGGAGCGCTGGCAGCGCGACCCTGGTCGGCAGGTCGTCGAGGACGAGAAGAACCGGCCGGTGGTCCGAGGGGAGGTCTGCTAAGACCTCCTGGCGGGGCGGCGTCCGGAGTCCCTTGTAGATAACGACGTCGAGTACGTCCCCCGAGCCGTCCCAGTGGTAGTGGGTGGGCTCGTCTGGACCTGCGACGTCGTAGTGGGACATCACGGAGTCGGCAAAGAGGCGTCTTCCTTGGGCGTTGGTAGCCGATGAGTTCCACGCGGTGTGCTTGGCGTTGAGGTCGCCGGCGACGATGGTCGGTGATGGCGACTCTAGCAGCCCCCGCAGGTCTCTGAAGTCGAAGGCAGTGACTGGGGGCTTATAGGCGGCGAAGAGTCGCATCACTGTGCCGGCGACTTGTACCTCGATACCGAGAGCGTACATTGACGCAAGCTCCCGGAACTCGATCGGCTGGTGGACGACCTTCCTCTTCACTATCACCGCCAGTCCTCGGAACGCACGGTGTTCGGTTTTCTCGTCCCTGCGATAGACGACGTAGTTGGGGATGGTAAGTTTGTCACCCTCCCCAAGCCAGGTCTCGCTGAGTAGCGCCACGTCGACGTCTTGCTCCCGGAGGAAGACCTGGAGCAGCCGCTTCTTCCTACGTAGCGATTGGGCATTCCAATGCACCACCCTTAAAGGCCTAGCGAATGTCACGGGCAGTCGCCGGGCCTGGGGTGACGGGGGCTTGTGGAGGCCCCGTCTGCAGCGCCGCAAGGACCTCCATGAGGGCACTGACAGCACGCGTCAGTGCCTCATTGGAGGTCGGGGGTGCTGCGGCGGTTGCAGGTGCTGCGATGGCTGCTGCTGTAGTCGCTGGTGGAGCGGCCGCTACCCCAGCCGGTCCAGCAGATTTCTTCTTCTTCCCACCCCTCTTCCTGCGCGGTTTAGTGACCGCAGGAGTGGAGCGGGATGCGGGCGGGTTGGCCGGCGCCATGAGGTTGCCAGGCGCCGACTCCTGCACCGCTGGTTGCTGCTGGGATGCGTTGGTCATCTTCCGGCCTCCCTGGCCTGATATGGCGACAGTGCCAGCTTTGTTGTTCCGCGCCTCCTTGCGGAACACTGGGCAGGAGGAGTTGTTCGCAGCGTGTGGTCCGCCACAGTTAGCACACGTCGCTGGCTCCTCCTTCGGGCGTGGGCAGTTCCGGGCATGGTGATCCTCCCCGCAACGCACGCATTTTTGCGGGCGGTGGCAGTGCTGGGAGGAGTGCCGGAACTGCTGGCACCGGTGGCACTGCGCTGGCCCCTGCTTGCCGCGCCATGCTTCAATTTTTACTCCCGGCATGTAGAGGAGCTCATTGAGCTCATACAGTGCCGGGAGCAAGTTGGGCGTTCGGCGGAGCGATGCGAAGAATATGCATCCGGGGCGCCCCGCGCGCGGCCGGATGCTCGTCGCATGCTCCGCCTCAAAGCCGTGCTCGGCGAGGGCGGCGATGATGTCCGCCGGCGCCGTGTCCGCTGGCAGTCCACGGATCGCCACCTTGACGTTGCGTTCGGCTGGGAGGGAGTAGGAGAACCACGACACGTGGTCCTCCCTTTCCAGCTTAGTGAGGTACCGCTGGATGAGGCGGTACTCGTCGTCCTCGGCTGGGGTGAATCGCACGCCGTTTCCGTACGGGCGTGCGTTAGGAGGGCGGCCGAGTTCCCCCGCGATGTTCCTGAAGTGGAACGCCCAGTTGGGTAGGCGCTCCACTACCAGGGGCGGATACTTCAGCCGCTTGGGTACCGCCACTTTGGGAGCGGCAAGAGTGGCGGCGGGGACGACGGACGCGCGTTCAGCGGCACCGTCATGAGCGGCGGCAGTCGTGGCTCCGGCGGCTGAAGGGCCGGCGGGTACTCCAGAAGCAGTTCCGGGGTCAGGATGGGCGGGTTCCGCGGCAGGGCGGGCGGGCTCCACTGTTGGGCGGGCGGGCCCCGTTACAGGGCGAGCGGGTCCCGCATCAGGGCAGCGGGCGGGTTTTACGTCTGGGCGGGCGGACCCTTTTGTAGGGCGGGTGGCCCCCGTCGTTGGGCGGGTGGGCCCCGTCGGTGGGCGGGTGGGCCCCGTCGTTGGGCGGGTGGCCCCCGTCGTTGTGCGGATGGGCCCCGTCGTTGGGCGGGCTGGCCCCGTTGTAGGACGAGCTGGTCCCGCGTCGGCAGAGCGGGCAGGTTTTAAGCCTGGGCGGGTGTGGCCTGCAGCAGTCTTTGAGGCAGGGTGGGCGACAGCGCTCGCGAAAGTCGCCGCTGTCGTTGACCCGTCCTGCGGCATGGGTAGCGGTCTCCAGGAGAGGAGGCCGTCGGAGAGTAAGCCGTCGTCACGTAGGCGCCGAGTCCTCAAGACGTCGGAGCTGTATGTGGCGCGCAGCGCTCCCAGGCGGCCCCCCCCCTGGTGGGGGCCCACGTTCTCTTCGCCCGCGACCCTCGGGGGCACGGGCTCTTCATCCGCTGCGTCTCTCGGGAGACCAGCGGACTCGCGGCGTTGGTCGCCATGGCGACCGGGCTTGGCGGCCATGGCGGGCGGCTTGTTGGGGACGGGCCTGGCGCGACCGAGGTCGGCTGGCTCCCCCCGCACGTCTTTCCCCGGTGATTTCCGCTTGTGGAAGGCCGGGGTCCAACGCACGAAGAAGAGTTCACCAACCTGGCTGCTTCAGTGGGGGAGGCTGTCCCCGCCGCGGCGTGAAACGACGCGGGTCGATTCACGCTGCCTATTTCAATAAATAGGAGTCGCGAAGTCGGAAGAAACAGATTCGCGCGCGTCTGTCCTCAACGAAGGAAAACAACTCGATCTCGATGATCGATGATCATCTTGCGGTCTTCTCACACTTCCCCCTGGGGAAAGTGGAGGGTCGGGGTCAGGGCGTGGCCCTCTTCCCGAGGGATCTACCGCTGTCCGCGGCTACGGACAGGTCAATGGGTGGCCTTCCAGGCGGTGGTCTTCACTAGGGGTCGCAGGTGGTCTTCTTTAGACCGAGTTGGCCGTGGACTCGACCAGGCTTCGGGGGACGCGCTTGGCGCGGCTGTCGGGCGGTCGCGCGTGCAGTGGCGCCAGCCCGCGCAGGTGCTGCAGCTGCGACCGGTCCGCACGCGCGAACATATCGGTCGCCAGCCTCGCCACGAAAGCGTCCAGCTCCTCCCACTTGAGGTCCCTCGCGATCGTCGCATTCCTCACGTAGCGAGGTGCGCCGACGATGGTACGTAGGGAGAGGTTCTCCTGGGCTCGGAGCCGCTTCTTATTCGACTCCGAGACAAGCGCGAACCATGCCGGCGCAGCGTACGTGAGGCGGGGCCTGACATAGGTCTTGTAGACCCCGAGCTTCGCTCGCAGAGGGAGGCGGGAGGTGAAGATTGGACGCAGCTTCGCGCGCGCCACCTTCACCTGGTTGACGACTGCGCTGACGTGCGCAGCCATCGTTAGTCCACGGTCGATGGTGACCCCCAGGTATTTCACCTGGTTCTGCCACTCGATGACCCGCCCGTGCAGCCGGAGCGGCGGCGGCGGGTGGCAGCGGCCTGTCAGCATGGCCTGTGTCTTCCCGACATTGACCGACATACGCCACTTCTTCAGCCAGTCGGGGAGAGCGTCGAGGGCACGCTGCATCTTGGTTGCAGCGTGCTTAGGTGACATGGACGACGCCAGGTAGGCGGCGTCGTCAGCGTATAGTGCCAATTGGACGCCCTCCGGGACTGGTATGTCGTCGGTGTATCGGGCGTAACAGGCCGGGGACAGGCAGCTTCCCTGGGGGACGCCGGCAAGGATGTGGCGCTCCTCGGACACGGCGTCCTCCACCGCCACTCTGAAGCGGCGATCCCTCAGGAATGAGGCCACGACCGCGATGAGCCGTCGAGGGGCAGCGGACGTCGACAGTTTGTACAGCAACCCCTCATGCCATACCCTGTCAAACGCCTTCTCCATATCCAGGAGTACTGCAACGGTGCACTCCTTTTTGTTGAGGCGCACCGTCATGTCGTGCAGTACCCTGGTGAGCTGAAGCGTCGTCGAGTGCTCAGACCGGAACCCGAACTGTTCCGGACGAGGCTGGACGTGCGGGAGCAGGTGATGCAGCAGGAGCTTTTCGAACACCTTCGAGAGGGTACTCAGCAGCGTGATGGGCCGGTAGCTTTCGGGCTTCTGTGGATTCTTGCCCGGCTTGGGCAAGAGGATGACCAGGCCAGTTTTCCACGTTTGTGGAAAGTGACCGGTGCGCAGGATGCCATTGAACAGGCGCGTCACGGCCGCAATTGAGCGTTGCGGGAGGTGCCGGAGCGCCGTGTTCGTTATGCGATCCTGGCCCGGTGCTTTCCTTGGCTTGGTGCGCTGGATCATCCGCTGCACTTGGCCGGGCGTGAAAACCACAGGGTCCTCAGCCGGGGCCATCGGTGCTGCGAAGTAGGCTCGAAGGTGTTGCTCGACTGCTGCGACGTGCTCCGTGTCGTTGGTGGGGTTCGGGATGAACGCCTTCTCAAGGCACTCGGCGAAGACTTCAGCTCGGTCTTGTGCCTTGAATCGTGGGTGGCCGTCGCTGCCCAGCAGCGGCCGAACAGGCGGGGGTTCGGTCGACAGCTGCCGGCATAGGCGATGAACGGAGGGGGTATCATCGCCCACGGACTCGATGTGGCGCTCCCAAGATTCTTCGGCGTTGGCATCTAGCTCCGCCGTCACTTTGGCCGTCAGAGCGTTGAGGCGCGTCTTGAGCTGGGGGGAGCGGGAGTGCTGCCACTGCTTCCGGAGGCGGCGCTTTTCGCGGATCAGGTTCATGATCCGAGCGGGTAGAGGAGTGGATTTCCCCCCGCTCGGAACTGTGCGCGCGGATTTGTCAAGCGCGCTTCGGATGCAAGCAGTCAGCTCAGACGTCAGGCACTCAACGTCTTCTGGCGTGGCGACGGGGCGGGATAGGGTTTCCGCCGTGAGGATGGAGGCAAACGGGGCCCAGCTGTAGAGTCGGCGGAGCGCTGGCAGCGCGACCCTGGTCGGCAGGTCGTCGAGGACGAGAAGAACCGGCCGGTGGTCCGAGGGGAGGTCTGCTAAGACCTCCTGGCGGGGCGGCGTCCGGAGTCCCTTGTAGATAACGACGTCGAGTACGTCCCCCGAGCCGTCCCAGTGGTAGTGGGTGGGCTCGTCTGGACCTGCGACGTCGTAGTGGGACATCACGGAGTCGGCAAAGAGGCGTCTTCCTTGGGCGTTGGTAGCCGATGAGTTCCACGCGGTGTGCTTGGCGTTGAGGTCGCCGGCGACGATGGTCGGTGATGGCGACTCTAGCAGCCCCCGCAGGTCTCTGAAGTCGAAGGCAGTGACTGGGGGCTTATAGGCGGCGAAGAGTCGCATCACTGTGCCGGCGACTTGTACCTCGATACCGAGAGCGTACATTGACGCAAGCTCCCGGAACTCGATCGGCTGGTGGACGACCTTCCTCTTCACTATCACCGCCAGTCCTCGGAACGCACGGTGTTCGGTTTTCTCGTCCCTGCGATAGACGACGTAGTTGGGGATGGTAAGTTTGTCACCCTCCCCAAGCCAGGTCTCGCTGAGTAGCGCCACGTCGACGTCTTGCTCCCGGAGGAAGACCTGGAGCAGCCGCTTCTTCCTACGTAGCGATTGGGCATTCCAATGCACCACCCTTAAAGGCCTAGCGAATGTCACGGGCAGTCGCCGGGCCTGGGGTGACGGGGGCTTGTGGAGGCCCCGTCTGCAGCGCCGCAAGGACCTCCATGAGGGCACTGACAGCACGCGTCAGTGCCTCATTGGAGGTCGGGGGTGCTGCGGCGGTTGCAGGTGCTGCGATGGCTGCTGCTGTAGTCGCTGGTGGAGCGGCCGCTACCCCAGCCGGTCCAGCAGATTTCTTCTTCTTCCCACCCCTCTTCCTGCGCGGTTTAGTGACCGCAGGAGTGGAGCGGGATGCGGGCGGGTTGGCCGGCGCCATGAGGTTGCCAGGCGCCGACTCCTGCACCGCTGGTTGCTGCTGGGATGCGTTGGTCATCTTCCGGCCTCCCTGGCCTGATATGGCGACAGTGCCAGCTTTGTTGTTCCGCGCCTCCTTGCGGAACACTGGGCAGGAGGAGTTGTTCGCAGCGTGTGGTCCGCCACAGTTAGCACACGTCGCTGGCTCCTCCTTCGGGCGTGGGCAGTTCCGGGCATGGTGATCCTCCCCGCAACGCACGCATTTTTGCGGGCGGTGGCAGTGCTGGGAGGAGTGCCGGAACTGCTGGCACCGGTGGCACTGCGCTGGCCCCTGCTTGCCGCGCCATGCTTCAATTTTTACTCCCGGCATGTAGAGGAGCTCATTGAGCTCATACAGTGCCGGGAGCAAGTTGGGCGTTCGGCGGAGCGATGCGAAGAATATGCATCCGGGGCGCCCCGCGCGCGGCCGGATGCTCGTCGCATGCTCCGCCTCAAAGCCGTGCTCGGCGAGGGCGGCGATGATGTCCGCCGGCGCCGTGTCCGCTGGCAGTCCACGGATCGCCACCTTGACGTTGCGTTCGGCTGGGAGGGAGTAGGAGAACCACGACACGTGGTCCTCCCTTTCCAGCTTAGTGAGGTACCGCTGGATGAGGCGGTACTCGTCGTCCTCGGCTGGGGTGAATCGATGATGATCGATGATATTTACATGTCTTCTTAAGTACAAAAGTTATAATCGCACATAGTATGGTGTTGAACAAGTATCACAAGTTTAACGCACACACCGTAGCGTACCGCGCGGCGCTAGTGTCGCGTCGGCTCTCCACATAAATATGCGCGCACGCTTCGCCGTGTCAGCAGTACCAAGAGTGAGATGCCGGCGCAAGGATGTTGTTCGGAGCTCCGTGGAATATTTTCTACGTTTCCGTAATGCGGTCGCTACACCACTCCCCTTCCAGCGAAGCGTACAGGAGGTTTTGACAGTCTTCCAGTTCTTGTGGTATAGTAAGTGCCAGCGTCGTTGTCTTCCATATTCATAGTAAATGCCGGTTTCAATCTATCAATTGATATGTTTGCTTCCCTGTTGTGAAGTTGAATAGTGTAGTACTTATCTGTTGGTCTTAGTAGGACTTTGTACGGGCCATCATAGTTAGGTGTTAGGGGTTTTTTTACAGCATCATTGCGTATAAAAACGTGTGAACATGTTTGCAGATCGTCATGTATGAAAATGGCTTGTGCTGAATAAACCGCCGGCAAAGGCGCATCTGACATGGTGTCCGCAACGGACCGGCCGTCCCCAGGCATGCGATCTGCCTGGCGGGAAATTTCCCTTTATAGTGGAAGAGCACAATCACCCGCTCTTCCCTATAGTGGTGACCCCTGACAGCACATTGTCGACCTTCCTTCGCTCTCGCAGCACACCACATACATCAGTCTCAAAGCAAGGCCAGCAATCTTCCCTCTCACTTCATCAGTTCCACTACAGTCAACGCACCGACTACTGGGACTGATGGTGATCTTCCTCCAACCCCTCGGCACGGCAGCCACACAGCAACAGCACACGTACACGTTGCCAGTGGTACAGCAGCCTTCACCGGTTCCTACCACTTGCGCGGTCTCCATGGTACTGTCGCCGGTGAAGTGACTGTTAGCCGCCGAACACCCTCAACCGCTAGTCGACTCACTGGCTCAGCGTCTCCTGGCACTTGTAGGCTTTAGAGCACAGACTTCGATTCCTATCAGACCTAGCTATGCGTAGCTACGGTCTTGAAGGGGAGTGATGTGGCGAGCACATGTCAACATCATGGTGGGCGCATCAGGCATGCGATCTGCCTGGCGGGAAATTTCCCACTATAGGGAAGAGCGGGTGATTGTGCTCTTCCACTATAAAGGGAAATTTCCCGCCAGGCAGATCGCATGCCTGGGGACGGCCGGTCCAACTATTATAGAAATAGAATAGAATAGAAATGGTTTATTTATTACACACAAAACACAGAATAATTTTAACACAGAATAACCAATGAAAGAAAAACATTAGACACTTATAACTAAAAGTTAATACAATAGCGAAACTGTGTGTCGTGACAATAAATGGGTACCTGACTCAGCATTGTGTTACGAGTTTTCCCGTAACGCTGGTATTCTGTCAAGTCCCAGGGTGACAGTCACGAGAATCAACAGAACAATAACTTTATGCTTACAAACAAAAGACGAAGTGAGATTAAGTAGGTATGTAGTTTATATTGTATTTATATTTTTCCTTGCATAGGTACATTTAATTATTGTGGAATTACATATTATAAACGTTACACTAAAACGTTACACTATTGTTAGTCGGACGTTATATTTATGGTATGTCATTGGAACACTTTGATTGCGCGATGCAGGAATGTTGGAGTTTGTAGTGCGCGCGCAGAGTTGACATGTGCTCGCCACATCGGCATGGGTGAAATTTTTAGCCTCTAAATAGGTTTTTAAATTATTTATCTGTCACGTTAAATTTATAAGTTAACATAACATTACATTTACATACAGGCACATACATTTTACGAGTTTTACGGGCTAGTTCAGCCTAGGATATTATGTACCTTGGCTTGTAAACATACCGTTACTTAATTCAATAAAGAACTTTTGAAACTGAACTGAACATCAATTTCTTGACGGTCATAGTTTAAACAACAAAATGGTGACACCTAGAACAAAACTAGCCAGACATAACATGAACCAACCTACTGGCTACCTTCAAAGTGCGCAGGGGGTGGGCATTGCGCGCGCAGCATCGCAAGGGTAGTTCCACGTCTCGCCCAGTATGCGGTCCTGGTAGAAAAGGTCACAAGCAAACGCTGACGTGTCACTATCTTGCTCTCGTGGGGGTAAATTAATGCCTTGGGGGATGTGTGTGTACATTCAATCAACCGTTATTAGAGGATTTTTCAGAGGCGGGGGCGGCGAAAGGCGTAGATGCGAAAATAATAATTTATGAAAACTTTGTCAGCTTTTGGGAACTATTTTTGTGAATAGTACCTGAAATTTTTGTAATTGACACTATTTTACTTTTCTTCTCTTGCTATATCATATTATTACGTTTGTGTAAGTATTGTCTGATATTTAAGGTATTCTGTATTGTTTGGTATAGCGAATAAACTTTTTAAATAACCATCTAAACACGGAACAGAATTTAGAGCCATATCGGATTAAGAATCGTAACTTACTCGACTGATATTTAGTTAAACTAGTTTTTTTAAATCCGAGGAATTCTCTCAGATAGAGGTAGATAGGGATCACCGGGGTAATGAACTCGCGTGCCCGACGCAAGCACTGATGTATGTGATGTACGATGTACACCACTCTCAGATGGACACTCAGGTTTCTTCACGGTTTGCTTTTCAGTTAGCGAGTAAGTAAGTGAGTGAGTGAGTGAGTGAGTGAGTGAGTGAGTGAGTAAGTGAGTGAGTGAGTGAGTGAGTAAGTGAGTGAGTGAGAGGGCGAGCGAGCGAGCGAGCGAGTGAGTGAGTGAGTAATTTATTTGTGACTTATAAGACTTATACTAGACTATAACTAAATTTTCACATACATGTTTTGGTTTATAATTAAAATTATTGAGCATCCGCTGCTGTGCTAGGCTCATCACCTGTATTACAGCAGACAGCGCCTACTTCCTGCGTTTACAACTTATAATCTACACCAAATCCTAACTATGATAATTTTAAAAAATCTGTAAATTATGTTTAAAAGCAAAGGTATTTGAGGAAAAGTGTTCAGTGTTAATTGACCTCCCTGTATGTGTGTGAGTAAAAAAATGAATGTAAATGTGAATGCGAGGGTGTGTATGCGTGTGTAAGTGTGTGAGTTTGACAGAGAGAGGGTGAGTACTACTGCCAAAAATAAGTACTTAGTATTGCTACTAAAATCCACCGATAACCTTCAACTTAGAAAACAATGTTATTCATACATACGGATATAGAACCCAGGATCTGCCGAAGGTGAACCCAGCGTTCTACCGATACACTAAGTTATTAATATTATATTATTGCCAGAAAATAATATTTTGAGCATAATACACGTATTGTAGTTTCAGATATGTCTGGATCTTTTTGACAGACTTAACAAAACTATGTTCTCAGTTTGACTTATGTGTTTGTATTTATGGCTAACAAATGGCGACTCATTGCTTTTGCATGCCTATTGCCTATGTATCTTTACTTGCACTATATATAAGTCTATAAAGGCGTTCCCTGTGCTAACTAGCGACATCAATGAAAAAAAAACACTTCTTCTTTTATAACGCGTCTTTGGATAAAGTTAACATCATAAATATCAATAAATCTCTTCTTAGAACCTACTGATAAGTACCTACCTAGGTCCAAGAATCTATGACTTTAAAGTTCATTTTTGGCAAAAACGGTCGTTTTCAGCGAAAGTCGATTAAAGTCGTTAAGGTTAATGATGTTCACTTTTTGAAGAAAAAGGAATTAAAACAAGTTATGATTTTTTTCCATTGATGGCGCTAGTTAGCAGCACGTAATGCCTTAACTTATCAAGTGCCTTGTGTAATTTGTTCAGCGAGCGAATTCTTCTTAATGTTCAAAAGTAATAAGAAACGTTTCTATATAGTACGCTACAGGAGTGAACCAGTTTAGCTTTGTTTTCCTCAGATTTCATGTTGATGCCATAGCTGTTGGTTTACCATAGATCTTTAAATAAATAAATAATTTCTTCCGCAAGTTCCTTCCTAAAATCTTTCATTTGCCTCTACGCAAGTATTTTTTACATTGAAATTTAACAAATAGCTCACGGTCGCACGTCGGAACTCACGGCTACTGACGTAGTCAGTACAGCGCCATCTGCAGAGTTCTTATGAACTACTTTTGTTTTAATAGTTAAAAAGGACACGTCCTATTGCCCAATTATTTCGTCCTTCGAGCCGAACAAACCTTAAGTATTTATAAAGTATTTTCTACTCTACGGAACCAACCTCCGGTTTCCCGAACGATGATGTGTAATATGTTTCGATAAATTACTGCCTTAAGCGAGGACGCGTTTGGCTACCAAAAGAGATCTTAGGTTCGATTCTCGCTTGACTTGGTGTCCTTGCTTAGATATCATAAGATTATAACACAGGCTGTCCTATTTTGAGACCAGTCGCGATCGTAATTAGTATGGAATTTGACAGTTAGACGATTGGAATGCATGAGATTGGCAGTTATTTCCTTACAGTTTGAATCAATTGTTATCTAAATCCAGTAAGTATTTGGTGCCCATTCTCAGCAGACAACCCTATTTTGCCAGAATTTATTAGGTATACGCTACAAAGTTAACTAAAATAAAACACTAACTTTATAGACTTAGTCCGGATTTACTTACGGGTGTTGTTATATCGGAAAAGTCCGATATAACAACAGTTGTGAGACAAGCAACCGACGACGCGAGCTCCGTCTCTGCTCACCATGATTAAGCTCTGCGAATCGGAGCGAAACCTGGTCGGACTTTTCGTCTTTCGACTTTAAAGTCTACAATGTGTTGTGCTTACGAAAGTTTTAGTTCAAAAACACTAACTTTATTTTCAATATAACATCGTAAGGGGTGCGTATTACCATGCGAAACACGCAATGACGTCATCTAGGACGACCTTTATCCCGGCACAAGGCAGCGGCTTCCCTGGCCGCGCTTGAGGTCGATTTTACTAGGAGCACAGAATCGACAGCATATGATTTCAGATGCTACGCGTGTGTTGGATTAATATTGCCGCTGTGGATGTGAAGCTAGACAGTTTATCACTCAGGTGAATAGAAGTATATTCCCTGTGCGAAGAGTTAAGCAGACGCTGTAAGCCTAGGACAACATAAAATTACTAGATACTGTTGGAACATTTTTCGCGGAAAATTATTTCAACTACGCTTGCTTGGCGACATGAGCAGCTGTCCATACCCAGTTTGGAAGTTACTTTTTGTATAACAAAGAGTTTATTTCGTTGTTTATTTTATTTATTATACTTTGTTACACACGAAACAATTAACTTTTGTATTGTATTTAAACACTTATTATATTTATACACCATCGGAAGGCAAAAGAAAGACTTCTCTCAGAAATACAGAGAGTGAAAAAAAAAGAGAATTCGTGTCTTAATCAATCCGTGTATCCACCGCGAATTCGCGATATCAAGCGCTCGGTACGTGAACATCAGAGACACTAATATTTCCTCATAAAAATCACTCGGAAAGTTGTATTGCAACAAAAAATCACAAACACACGTAACTTGGAAAATTTGAACCAAGAACCTAATGAAACAGCTCTATCCACTTACCTATTAGGTGTCTACCTTTAATTAATTCAATTAGGTGCCAATCCTACCGAATACCCACTCATTCGAAGCGAAGTAGCATTTCAATAACACCTATACATACATCGAAACCAAACGGGAAATTTTCCTGCCCGTCCCAGCGGCCAGGCGGGAATAGGGGGTGGCGCCGAGTTTTCGTCACGTGGCATTTTTACTAAGGCTTCATGCCGAACCAAGAGGTCAAGAGGATTTTCGGCACGAGCGAGGCTTCGCCTTGACTTCAAAGATCTTTAGGCGAAAATACACCGAATGGGCTATGTCCTATGAACTATTTTAATATTTATCATTGATTTAGTTTTTGAGAACATAGGTAATTTCAGGAGTTTGGGCCGAAAATTTCTATTGAGCGGCTTTCTTAATTTTTAAAGCAAGTAAACAGAATCTGAGTCTACAAAACTGGACGTCCGTAATAGCAATGGAATGAATTACTTCAACACTGAAATCTCGTTTAGCGACTAATGTTTGGTAGCTCATAGAAACAAAACTACAAAAGAATCCTAATCTGTGCAAACGTAGAAGACGTTATGTTTTTTTTACAGAACACTGAGATTACGTGTGATAACAAGAAGATCACGTTAGAAGATCAAACGTTAGTCATACACGTATTAAGAAAAATACAAGAAATCAATTAATATTATTAATTTAATAATATTAATTTCTTCCATCAAGGGTTGTCTGGAAGAAATTACTTTTAGTAATAAGACCGCCAATTGTACCTTAATCTGTATCTTCTTATTTTGTAAATTGTAATTCCTGGTGTGCAATAAAGTATATTCATTTCATTTCATTTCATTTATGACTAATTTTGATGGCTACATTATATTTAATAACCTATTTTCACTATACAGCACAAAGCCTATTGAAAGGATTGCTGAAAACGTGACCGTGATTAAAAACATAACTTTTCATTTTATAACTTAGGTGGATGTCAGACTACATACGACAGCTGACAATAAACGAGCAATTAATAATAATTTATATTCTATTTTCAACTGAATAAAGCGGTAAACGAGATAAAAATATTTATCTAAAAACTTCCAATTTGAATGGCACACGTTTGAAGTAAAAGGTATAAGAATATCCGTCTTCAGTGTCAAAAACACTTGCATCTAGAGTCGTAAAACCAGAGAAAAATGGAATGCACTTTGAAGCACTCAGAAAAATGGTTCAAACCTCCTGCAGTCTGCCCGCGAGATGGGATTGGGCATTCCCTAAAACCGAAACAGACCAAGACGACTACCCCGTATGCCGTCTATAAGCCTAGATATGTTACAACGTTACAGCTTGTCCCAGTGAGTGGTCGCCTCCAAGGCTGCCCGCTCCGCCCTAGCCCGCCCAACAGACCCGTAGGGCGGCAACGATTTTCCATGGGCGTCTTTGTTACTAGGCCGTGATGAGCCACCAGGAGTTATCCCGATGAGTTGAGGCTCACGCGCATGCGCCAAACTTCACGGCTACTACGACAAACGCGGTGTAACTGCAGTTTGTGGGGGTAGATAAGATACGCTTCCTCCGGACTCGCTATATCAGCCCGTCTCCCCTACGAACTACGAACACTTGACATTCTATAAACATTCGGTGTCGCATAACTATCCTAAAATTTCCTATGCAGTGGGGCTCTTCACATAAAGCGAAGCGACATAGAATAATTAATAATAATGTAGGTTTCATATTAAAAACCTACGTGGGTAGTACAACGACGCCAGTCGTGCGTTTTGAATATCAAAATCCACGAATTTCCAATTTAAGGTGCTACGCGGTGCTAACTTCGCCGCCAAAGGAATAAAAATTATAACTCGTTTTATAATTGGTTTTTGTCAAAAAGTGAACCCCTTTGACGTGACTAATCTACTTAGAACCTTAGAGATCTTAGAATCTAGGAATTTAATCGATATCCGCTAAAAACGGCCGTTTTTGGCAAAACTGCTTTAATCACAAAACGTCTTAGATTCTTTGACCTAGATTATTTTCGGTAGGTTCTAATAGCTACCGCCTGTATTTAGATTTACGATGTCCACTTTTTCCAAAGACGCGTTATAAAAAAGATAAGATAAGAATATTCTTTATTGTACACCAGAGCACATATTATAAAACATGTAAAGATTACAATTGGCGGCCTATATGATTTTTTCTATTGGTGTCGCTAGTTAGATCCACGTAGCGCCTTAATTATCAAATTCTAACATTTTAGAACCTCAAAACGCGTTCTCGTGCCGTCGTACTACCCGTGTTGAAATATCCATAAAATTGTAGAGCCGCATTGACGCAAATGATCGCCATGCAGCCGTAATTCAGTGTTTGCGTAATGACGGCAGGAACCTCGGGTGACATTTCACGAGTCGCGCGTGTGGCAGCCGGCACCAGCACCGGCACGGCATCGGGAGGGAGAAGTATTGAGCCACGGTCAGCGTCGTAGGTCGTGACGCGGCGCCGCGTGACGTCACCGTGCGGGGAGGGCGGAGGGTGCGAACGCTGAGGGTAGTCGCCCCTAGTGAAAGTTAGCTCTGCCGGCTCGGTGACGTCAGTACACCCTGAGCCGCCGGCCAGGTTGCATGTCCGCAGCCCAACCGCCGCGATGTAGACTGATCAGATAAACTAACTCAATAGTTATATCGGCGTAACATTGATATCAATACAATATCTGTTTCGCGTTGGCAGATAAAAAACCCATTGCTTCCGTATGTAAGTCCTTTTCGATAATTGCACTTTTGTTTTGACCGCTAGTTCATAACTGTGAATTAATGCTAAAAGTTTCATGGTAAAGAAAATTTCGTTTGCTACGCGTATGAGCGTTGGTAACTACACTGATTCCGGCTCAATTCCTCATCACGAACTGTCTATAAATACAAGGCCCTGAAGTCTCATCGAGCGGAATAAATAAGATTTGCGGCGAGTTAAGTACAATCACGTGTGGGCAAAACTTAATTAAATCAAGTCCGAGTCCGATATGCCGGTGATAGTCTCTATAGTGGAGTAATGCTTGACCCAGTGGTCCAGTTAATGAGGCTCACGACTCCCGCTAACCCAAAGTTTTATTTACAATCTAATTTCAGCGTCGATGCAAGAAAATTTCTTAAAATAGCGGGGGTTCGCGTGCTCCCGCCTCGGCGCGGCCGGTCCTCGTTTTTCAGTCACTAAACTATTTCTGTCCATAGGAAAGCAACAACTTGCACTACATGAGTGAAATTACCGTGACTCTGAATCAATGTGGACAATGCGAAAAGTGCGAAAAAAGAAATAAATAGCCAAGGGGCTCTCCGTTGTGCTGTGCACTCGTGGTTATGGTGTTATAGACAAGCGTGATTCCAGAGCTTCTGAAAAGGTATGTCGTTTTTGAATTCTAATGTGTTACTCGTCTTTAGATATTGGACACTAAATCAACAACATTTCTCTTTGTTGATGTACTGTGAAATTGTAAGGTTTAGTAATTTAAAATTGATCACCGACAAACATTCAAGGAAATTCAATGTAGTCAAAACAGATGTATTAGAAAAATAATTTATTAAAACAATTTGTATAGGTACATAAATGATACACCTAATGGCGAATACTTAGTAGGTAATGGTAATTACCTAAATATTCGCATCGCGAATTATAAAACGTACTAATTTGTATACATTTATCAAATAAACTACTCTACCTCAGATAGAGTATCTTTCTATAAGTACATTCTTTGAGCACACTTTTTCATAACCGAAGACAAACAAAGTAAATAATCTATTGATTTGTGCAAATATAACAAAACTTTAATTTTTTTACATTTTAACAATCCTTCTCTTTTATATAACTCATAAATACTCATGTAGACAGGTTAACTGGAAAATAATGCTGTTAGCATTAACTTCCTCTTTGTGCTTTTTAATTTGATTTAATAGAGTAATAAAGAATTTGAATAATAATAGACTAAGAATAATAAATTCAGGCATGCCTAAGGCACTATCAAAGTCTAAATATTACTTCTACATACATCCTAGCCCCTACTTAATACTTTTTATCAACTACGCATAACAAAGTATACAAATAAAGACATCTAACTTAGCTTAGATACTTACAATTGGAAAATAGCTAATTCAGAGTAAAATAATAAAAAGAAATACCATAATAGAAAGAAATATTGTCGAATCTAAATTGGAAGATAAAGGATCTGACAAAAAAAGTTTGTTCGTGATTTTAAGCATATTTTCAACAATACCATTAATTTGTAGCATCAAAAAGGCACCAAAATTTGGGCTAATAATTTTTCTGCAAATTTCTAAAGACTTCAAACAGTCTTCTTATTATCAGTATTGGGTTGAACTGAGAAATAGGTACACATCACTTTAGAAAAACAATGTGCAGAAGTAATAATTCTTTGGAACATAAAACATGACTAGTCTAATGACTCCAGTAACTACAAGATTTCTAATGCCTAGTTCACATGTAATTGATAAATAAATTAGTACACAAATACATTTTCACTTAATTTGAAGTGTTTAGTAGTTCACATGAAATTTAGCTATTTTGTTAAGTTCCTTCATCCAATTTTACAAGGCGTACTCGCAGAGGCAAATGCGCTGTGTGAAGGGCGAGATTATTAAACAGAAAAATAAACACAATTCTAATTCACTTTTTCATTTCACAAAATCTTTTGCCACTAATGATGTCTCATAACTATATAGAGGTTTTAACTTAACATTTTGTGAACTACTAGCATACTCAACATGTGTAAACTAGGCATAAGTGCATGAATAACTACTGTCTAGAACAGTGTAGTAAAAGGTGGATATGTTATTTCTTGAAAATAGGATCTAAATATTTAGTCACTTGGGGCCATATTTCATCAGAAGTGCGGCCAGTAAATTCCTTCAATATCCCCTTTTCCTTATAGAATTGTATAACAGGTCTAGTTATGCTCTCGTAGATCTCCAGTCGCTTCTGAACGGCTTCTGGCTTGTCATCAGGCCTTTGCACAAGATCCTCCCCTGTTACATCATCTTTTCCAGGACTTTTTGGTGTGTTGAAACCAATATTGTAGACTCGTCCTGAAGGTAGATGCACCCAGCGATTCTTTACTCTGTCAATGATAACTTCAAAGGGAACATTCAGATTAAGAACAACATCAACAGGCATTTGCTTCCAAAGAGAATTTGCTTGGTCGACTGTCCTTGGAAATCCATCAAGGAGCCAGGGTTTACTGTCAACTGCCTTCAATTCTGCTAACATGAACTTAATAATTACATCGTCAGGAACCAGTTTCCCTTCGTCCAAGTAACTTTTTACTTCTTTGCCCAGGGCTGTTTGTTTCTGAATATGGTCCCTGAGCTTGTCTCCACTTGATATGTGTTCTATGTTGTACTTTTTCACAATTCTTGAAGATATTGTTCCTTTCCCCGAAGCCGGTGCGCCCAAAATCAAAGTTTTCAACAAGTTACTTTTTACACCCATCGTCGTGCAAAAATTGACCTTTATCACAGCACTGTACTTTGACACTTCGTATTATAACAAATAGGTATCTAACTTGCTATAACCCTATTTCTACTAGTTCTAGGTGTGTTCTACTTCACTTTATCTTACTAAAATTATGTAATCTTACAAAATTCTGTCCAAAAAGTAAACTTTAGTATCAAATAAGATAAAAATATCTACGATAAATAACAATGATAGCGAATAACGCGCTTCAATTTATTATATAAGTACAAATAATACATTCACAACATATTATGCAGGCTTCACGGCTTCACTTCTAGCTAGTTTAATTCATTTGGTAAAGGAAAACCAAAATACCTAATATTAGAAAAACTTCTAAATTTAGCATTCTAACCTACACAAGCACACAACAAACCACACGAAATGTCAAACTTCAACTGGCTCGAGCATTTGCGCAAACTCGCGTCTGCCTTGTAGTAGTAGATAGGTCGTTGGCTCGCGTCCGTACGGAAATCGATTAGAACTAATGTCAGCCAAAATAACAATAAAAAGATTACTACAAATAATAAAAAAGATTACAAGGGAACTTCAGTGAGCGTTATTAACACAAGAATAAAAAATATGTTAAAATTAAACTGCTATAAAAATACACTGCAAGTTCCACGCGTATCAAACTTCGTGAACACATTTTGGAAAACTTTTTAACGCGGCAACACGCACTTTTTAAAGTACATACCTACAACATGTGCGAGATTAGCAATTAGCATTTAAATTGCCTTCAGAATTTGAATTATTTAGACCACAACTTAGCACATAATATATCATAGTATTACTTATAGTTATATCGTGTACCTAACTGTTGTGATCTGTCTTGTACACTAAAATAAATATAATAAAAATTGTCGCTATAAGTAGGCTGATTAATTTATATAAAATGTACAGTATATCCCTAATATCGATACATAGCATTAATTAGAGAATGAGAATCAAGAACTGTTTGCCTCTCGCTTTTACAAAAATGACCCTTAGTTAATAAATTATTATTAAATTGTATACTTACTGTATAAAATAACATAAAATATATATTTATATTTTTATACTGTTTTAGACTACAAAATGGCGCTTGTAATGTTGCCATGCGACCTTCCCTGGTGGACATCAGTTCAACGCCACTTGAAACATCTTCTTTTGTCGTCGTCTCCGATCAAATTAGCAAATAATATGTTGAAGATTCATGAAATGTGCAAGTGAGTATGTACAGTCGTCAGCAGGTCAACCTTTACATTTATGTAGCAAAGTCGTCCTTAACGAAACGGATCAGAGTGTACGAATGTAAAGGTTAATGTGTTGTTCGACGAAGGGACAGGGAACGAAAAATAATTTAGAAAGTAGCATATCATGACGTCTTAAGTTATGTACATTTGTGAAGTTATAGTAGCAAAACCACTCACTAAATGTGAAAAACATCGTGAGGAAACCTGAGTGTCTATATATCGCTGGCCTGTCAAAGGAAGTAAGATGGTCCTTCGGTAAAACTGGATATTTAACCAACTATCCAGTTCGTCCAAACATTCAGCTTTTGCTTAGTTAATTATACATGAGATTTCTGGTCACTTCAGACACTAGGATTTCCTTACGATGTTTTCCTTCACTTTTAGCATGTGGTGATTCTACCCAAATGTAGATACCTAACTTAGAAAATAAAGTCAATGGCACATTGGTAGATTCGAACCCACAACATCCCGAATGAGAGACCCTTCTACCGCTTCGCCACCATCGCGGTAACCTTGTGTTATTATTATTTCTTTATTTATCCTCTATTAGGTTCCCTTCCTATTCCTTCAGTAGAGCTTATGATGTCGAGGTTTTATGAAGGTTTTACTTATAACCTTTCAATGACTTTTGCGACTGGATCGCAGTGGACAAAGTTGGAAGAATAAAGAATAGTCAATTTAACTTTTCAGCATTTATTAATTTTATTATGTTAAGAATATACTATTTAATTTTTAATGCACTAAACCCGTGCTAAGGAACAAATTTAAAAACCTATTTAGAGGCTAAAAATTTCACCCATGCCGGGATTCGAACCCGCAACCTCTGGCTATCCGTGCCATAATTTTTAAATTATGTTAAGAAGTTAAATAGTTGTATTTAATACTGAACGATAGATAAATCCTTGCTTCGCAAGACACGTTAAGCCGTTGGTGCCGGCTGTCATGAAATGGCAGTCGTAAAGCCATGAAAGAGGCCTTATGGGCGGCTTGATAACTTCCGACTTACAGTCGGAAGTTATAAGGCCCGCCACTGTTTTACAATCCTCCACCAACCCGGACTTGGCCCCCGTGGTGGCCTAACCTTCCTGCGATGCAGGAAGAGATCCGTGCCCGTGCAGTGTGGACATACAAGGGTTGATATCGATTAATTTCCCCCCGAGACGCCCTAATCAATTGATTAATTTTGATATGAATTTGGACATTTATTAATTTTTTACTTGTAGTATCGGCATAGATCCAGAGGATGACATCAAAGATCCAGACCTAATGAAAGGCCTGGAGGATTTCTTGCTTGAAGAACTCTCGGATGAGGAGCGCAGGACTGTTCTCGACAATACCATCAGGATCATGGTAAACCGAGCACTACACCTCAAAAGATGGCGCCCACCAAATGGTCTTATGTTCAGCTTGCAACAACAAAGTGAGTTCTATTCTAACACTAAGAACGTAAATAATAGTATTCTAAGTTCAAAGTTAGATTTTTATCGCGTTATATACTTACCATTGGAATTTTACCATTAGAAGACCCATGCCGCAAATACTAAAAAGGTGTACTGTTATCACATGGCAATTTTGACAGTACAAACGCCAACTATTTTCAATTAAGGGAGATACTACTAGTCATAATATACTACAAGTAGAAGCTATCTACTCCACATTATCTATTGTGAAACTGCTTTGGCGTTCATTAAGTATACATTTTGTTTTTTATAGTAAACTAGCTGACCCAGTGAACTTCGTACCGCCTAACAGTCAATTGTTTAATTTTTTTTTTATTTTTCTCACCGTAAGAACCATCCTCGTACCTACTTCAAGGAATATTCTAAAAACAGAATAAGTGAAATCGGTTCAGCTGCTCTCAAAATTTGCGCTTACCATCACATTCAGCGATTCATTTTTATATTGTAGATAATGTTTTTTACTTTGTCTTTGACTTAGAAGTATCATATGATTCTGAAATATCTAAAATATAAAAATCACAATATTTGTTATGGAACTAATCCTCCTAAATGGCTTCCCTGATTTCCATGACATTCTTGTGTCTATTTATCCACTGAAGTAGGTATCCACTGAGTCGAGTGAGGTTGATTTTTCCTTTTTTTAAGCTACTCCAGCTGTCAAATGCATACATATTTTGACAATTTGGAGTCGCCGAAATGCTTAACTCGATAGTATGGAATGTTACGTATTAGAAGGGCTGAAAATAGGTCGCAAAACAACAGGTTCAACTAGTTAGCAATACTTTTGTGATCACGGCAACAGCAAAACTTGTTTTCTGTATTTTCCAGGTGATGTGACGGAACTGGACTACAACTTCGTGTCGTCCCTCATCGCTCACGCATTCTTCTCGACCTTTCCTAAAAGAACGCTCAAGACCCACCCTACGTTACAAGACTTTAATTTTACGCATTTTTTTAAGAACTTACACAGGTCAGTGGAGACAAGTATTTAACGCAAGTCGCAAATGAAAGCCCCTAAAAAAATGCTGTTTCTTGGTAAGCGAATCACTTGAGAAGGGTCAAACTGACTTGTAATTTTTTTTAATAATAAATTTTTTTTTTTTATAATAGTCGGATTAGGGGTTTTAAGAAACGAGAACTTTTGAAAGTTGCCCGTTAAATTTGTATATTCTTTCGAAACTAAAAAACAGCCACAAAATTAAAATTTTAGGACTGCGTTTGGTTAGCGTCGCATGATAAAGTTAAGTTCGCCGCATTGTACAATTTTATGGTGCAATAAAGTATTAATAATAATAATAATAATGACAATCAATGAGGATTTTTTAATCTCGCTGAATTGAGTTAGGTATCTGTTTATTTAACATGTTCATTAATTGCAGAAAATCGCAAAGAAATAAGCTAAAGAGTTTACTACACTACTTCGAGTGGCTGGATAAACATACCTCTGAAGGGTCCATCAAAATCAGCCGACAGGTATTATAATGTTGTTTCTTGCATAGATTTTAATACACATGAACTTTTAAACAATTGTAATCGACATTGACTACCTATCCTAGTTTACCTAATAAATTCATTGCCCGTTGAACATATAATTTAAGATCACATAACAACCCCTATATTTCAAAATACAAACTGGCGTATTTAGAAAAACACGATTCCTTAAAATACTTCATAGACGCCGTATAAAAAAACCGTGGTAGACACTTTACTAGGAAAATAAGCAACCACAGCTTAATAACTACCTCCGAGGAGTCTTTTAGAGGAATTGTGTTTGTTAAAAATAAGACCGGAAGTATTTATCCGTACTTATAGCTAAAGTACGCTTTTTGCGGGATTCAGTTTTAAGTATGAAATACCCGCGATAGAGGACTCTGCTCTATTGCGATTGCACGCAACAAAGCTCGAAGGATTCATAACGTGTAGCTGACACATTCTATATTGAGAGGTTTGCGACCTCACGATTCCGACAGGATTTGGTGCGCGCTTAAGAACTGACTGGAAATCCTACAACCATAATTTTAATCAGAAAGTACTGTAATTCCTTTAACACACACAAGGTGATGACGTCCAAGCAATGGCTCACGATCGAAGACTGGTTGGAGTGCAGTTTGCCGCTCTGTAAGCTGGTGGTGAAACACGAGGGTCGCCCTGAGCGGTGCGAGACTGAAGACGCACTGAGGGTCTGCTTTGCCTCTCGCAGAGTCGGTGGGGATGTGCTGATCGATGGAGAATCTCAGGTAAATGCCATTAACATCTGGACTAACGATAAATGTCATAGCTAATCCTAGGATTGGTCAGGCAATTGACGGCGACGTCCGATTGGCCAGGTAGATGTTTAATCCGTATAAACAGAAAATCGCAAAGACATTTACTAATTTCATTCAATGTAATGTTTTTTCTTGAAGAAATTACCTTGTATTTTTGATTTGTTTATTGATTTGTATTTATACAGGAATCGTTATCAATGTTTATGATGCCCGAACTGCTAGCGGCTTTGCTATCAGTGGAAGCGTTGGAGGATAACGAGATCCTGAAAGTAGAAGGCGTTAGACTCTTCAGCCGCATCAGTGACAAGACGCAAAAAGGCAAAGCGGACCTGCTCGAAGAACCGAAAACGGTAAGAAAGTAACTGTTAATAATCGTTGTCGCCAAAAAAGTATACTTGGTTATAAAACGAATAGCATTAAACCGAAATATTTCAAAGAAAAATACCATAAAGTTGGTTGTATATCATTACTCGTGGAAGTCTACTGCTTTTAAATGCGATCACTCAAACATTCCACAGGTAACAGTGTGCCTAATGGATGCGGAAGACTATAGAGCCTTGCCTCTGGGTCAATGGGAAGAGGACAACGTGCTTCGAGAGCTCAATAAAAGTCTTTTGGCTTTCCAACAAACCCCGATGAAAGGTCGCGATAACCACCGAATCCATGAGCGAAGACTTTCCCCTATTGGTAAAGAACTTAGCAAATAAGGTAAATATGGAGAAAGAACGTTTATCTGATATGTATGTGTATTTTTCAGGGGAATCCTTCAGCCACACTCCGCCAGAAGTGGAAGCGACTGTCATGATCAAGCAAGCCTCATCCTGCAGCACGATCAATAGCTACAATAGTCGAAGTCCTTCACCACAAAACTATTGCGCTGCTACCCTCAACCTAAATGACCCCAGTAAGCCTTCCTTTGTTGAACTTTTTTGCCCAATACCAAAAATACAAGACATGAAGGTCAGTGAATTAGAAAAAGGCTGACTGGTTTTTGACTGGTTTCAGGCCTAGAGTTATCAAAGCGCAAATGCTGGCTGTCCCCTGATGGTGCCACCTTGAACAACCGCCGCGGACGCTTCATAGTTCTGGGTTCCTCCGGCGAATGCCTTCCTGTCACCAGGGGGCCTAAAGACCCGAACTTGGACACACAGGAAGACAGTCTCTACTCCAGCTGCAACTCGAGTGACGACGAATATCACAGTGCCAATGATAGTTTTGATTACGGTAAGATTTAAACTCGATGTTAAAGCAATGTTTCGAAAAATGCCATGACCCGAATTAGTAGGTATACAAAATTTCAGACCCAGAAGTAATTTAAGAAAAACCACCAAAACCTCGTGTAATATTATATTATTTTTAATGCACTAACCCGTGCTAAGGACAATTTAAAAAAAACTCGTGTAATATAATCTTGAAATAAATTTGCAAGTTGAAGTAGCAAGTGGAAGTTGAGGAATTTGTAGTAAGAAATCATACAATTTACAAAACTCGAAGTCGAAGACAAAGGAGTAAGGTCAGAAATATGACCACACAACAAAAACTCAGCACAAATACAGCTAACTCCCAACTGTAAAGATGACTTTCGAGCTGGATTTTAGACTGTAATTAATATCTTCATTGTTACAGGAAGCGAAGACGAAGGCCGAGGCGAGAGCGCTCGCCCCAACTCATTCCAGTACTGCAAGGAATTGTCCACCGAGGAACGACGCCAGAGCTTCGCGGGGAGATTGCGCGAGGCCCTACGAAGGGAGGCGGAGAACTCTACCACGACCAGCACCACTGGTGACTGGTCCACCGACAGCTCAAGCTATGCTGTGGGCATCAGCATATCCGGTGCCGAGCTCAATGATAATGATATTAGGTAAGAACATAATTTCCCCTCTTTTTGAAAACACTATAGCCGAAGCAGCTCTTCTTCGAGAAGAAGAATTGATTGGTCCCCGCAATTATCCTTAAATAATCGGCCGTCACATCGTATCGTTTTCATAGTTAATGTATTAAAGCAGGTAAAATTGAACGATAAGACTCTACGAGGCTAGTGAACGTTTGTGACTCTTAAGAAAAATTAAAGGTTCCAAAATGAACGATAACGCGAGTCTCGCGTTTTAACGTCAAAAGTCGCGACTTGTGACGTTGTCAAATTTTTAACATTTTAGCGCCACAAAACGCGTGACTCTCAACATCGTACTACAAATGGAGTGTTGCTGAAGATTAGGGGGCTCTGGGTCGTGTCTACCGCATGATCTGGAACCATCCCAGGATGAAGGGTTCGGATTCGGTGTGGCCAACCATCGTTTTTTAAGGCTTGACCACGCACCTGGAAAATAACCCCCGTTAGGTCACTGAAGTCCAACAGTGGACGAATGTATGGTTTAGATTGGGCTTGTGGGTTGTACAATAGTTTTTGAATGAGGTCTATGAAGTAGTAACCGGCTATTCGGACACCCTTTGCTGTCATAAACCGTATCGACGGTGATGCAGGAGTACAGAACTTTAATTAGTTTATGATGGTTGCAGGGTAAAGCGAGGCGGCTCTGTGGGCTTCGTGCTAACCGAGCAAGAGACGATGAGTAACGGCAACGCACTGGGGCGGCACCCGCCGCTGGGCAGGCGCCAGACCGGGAACAGCTCCAAATATAGCTTCAGCACTGAATATACGTGAGAATTTGAATTACTATGCCCACCGTATACCCAAAACAAATGTTTACCTACTTTTGACGTATACGATATTGAAGAAAGCGATATTGAGCCAATGAAGGATCGGGACAATGCCTGGATTCGGAACCTGGCGTGAGTTTATGTATAAAGGTACGCTCCTGGAATCTTGTTGGTGACAATGAACGTGTTCTAGTCTAAGGTTTTATTATCAGAGGGCGTAAGGCGTCATCTCCTGGCTAAACGGGTGGTGGTAGACACATGAAAAACTTCAGGGCAGTAGCACATATAATGAAATTAAAAGAAAAACTATTTATACCTATATTATACAAATTAACGATAGGCTATCAATCTCTAAAAGGAAATCTTCTTACAAAATCCACAGAAAATTACTTTGAAGGTAATTTTCTGTAGAGCCAATAAAGCCT
This sequence comes from Yponomeuta sedellus, assembly GCA_934045075.1. Classification (NCBI taxonomy): domain Eukaryota; kingdom Metazoa; phylum Arthropoda; class Insecta; order Lepidoptera; family Yponomeutidae; genus Yponomeuta; species Yponomeuta sedellus. The sequence goes on along the minus strand of OW203728.1, from coordinate 14,293,458 downwards.
CTTTCTGCGGAGCCGTAGCCACGATTTCACTAGGAGACAAGCCGCTAGACATGTGCCAGAACATCTACGGTGCGTGTTCTCGGAACATGTTAGCAACATGTCGCGAGACATTTTCCCTGTCCACATCAGTCGCCGCGGAGATGTCGCCCGAGGAAGTCGTGGCAGTTAGTGCTGTGCTGCGTACATATACATTAATTGTCGATTGGCTGGACGTTATAAAAAGAAAAGGTGGGTGGTGCGAAACTACTTGGCGCAAAAAGAAAGCAGAGTGAATATTTTACGTAATCTTCGAATGTTTGATGGATCATTTGTAAATTTCAGTCGTATGACATCAAGTGATTTTGAAGTGTTATTAGAAATGATCGGGCCTGCCATAGCTAAACAAGTTTAGCACTGCTTCATTGCTCCACTCTACGGGCATGTTGAAAAACAAATAGCAGACGCGTCTACACTCGGGGACACCTGTCGCCCGAATGATGTCGCAGGAAGTTCTGGCTCGCGAGACAGAACACGGAACACAATCTGCGATACGTAGATGTCGCTGCAATGTCGCATGCGACGTCGCGGAACACAGCGCGACGTCGCGGCGACACGTAGAAACAGTGTTCCTAGACATGTTCTGCGACAATTTGTCGCCTAGTGAAAACATGGCACTCGCGTAGCCCAACATGATTTCAATCAGTGTATTTTTTTTCTTTTTATATAAAAATCTTCTTTGACATTTACTAAATATGTGGCCTCGATTCTATTCGACATCAACCCTTGTATGTCCCCACTGCTGGAGAAGGATCTCATCCTGCATCGCAAGAAGGTTAGGCCATACTCCACGGGGGCCAAGTCCGGGTTGGTGGAGGATTGTATGACAGTGGCGGGCCTTACTGTCAGAAGTTATCAAGCCGCCCATAAGGCCTCCGACATGGCTTAGCGACTGCCATTACATGACAGCCGGCACCAACGGCTTAACGTGCATTGCGAAGCACGGAAGCGCTCGGAAAATGCCGCGGTAGACACGGGACGGCCACCTATCTAGCACCTGACCGCGCCTGTTGTTGCTTAACTCAGGTGATTGATTCCAATCACTCGGTTCGACCAGGCCACGAGCGCTTCCTTCGAGGCGCGCTCGATTCTATAATCACAAATAATTACTTTGTAAAAGGCAAGCGAAATAAAGATCAAGGGACGAGGCATATACCATGTGCGCAATTTGCTTGCAGGTCGGAGCTGGAAGAAGTGTATGAGCAGTTTAACCAATGGCTGAGCGACCCTATAGTCGAAGCCGAATCCGGAGAGCACAAACCAAGAGAGTTAGACTCCAGAGACTTGGCTGTGATAAGGTGAGTTAGACCTTAGACCTTTATCTATCGTGGGCCCGATGGCATGTCACGTAGCATCGAATGTCTAGGGAAGTAAGTAAACATTAAAATTTCAATCTGCATTTATTTTCAATCCAAATACCACAAACGAGAGGTCGTTATATAGAGGCGTCATCACCGTTGTATTCGAGTAGAGCACCGGACTTTTAGCAGAAGTTTACTGCACAGAGGGTATGACGATATCACATTGGTGATAAACTTTTGCAATTTTTTACATTTGGTGGTACACAAAATATGAAACAATTGTGACAATCCCCAACCCCACCAACAATTCGAATTGAACTTAAGGCGATTTCGGGTACTAACTAATCTTAACCACTATGAGAACATGTTATAAAACAAGTTATGATTTTTATTACATTGGAGGCGCTAGTTAGCACCCAAAAGCGCCTTAACTGTTCCAGTTTCATAATAGGTAGTTTTATATTATATTTGCCCATAGTAGGTTGTGTGGAAGACTTATTTTATCAATTTATCAAAGGCAGCACAAAATAAGAGCAGAACAAGAAAGTGTTAAAACGCCTAAATACAAATATTTTTAAGTTTGTCTTTTCCTGGTTTTTTACAATCCTACTAATATTATTATGAATTTTAGAAGTTTGTGAAGATGTTTGTATGTCTGTTACCCAATCACACGATAGATAAAGATCTGAATTAAGGATACTTAATGCATAGGATACATAATATCCCGCTAATGCATTCCTGTGGGATAATATTTTAGATGAGTGAGACCTTTTTAGAAGTCAAACTAAGATATTGCGTTGCGTTGTCATAGTCACCAAGAATCGTATAAACGAATTCCGTAGCGGTACAAAGGCCGGAACAGCTAGTAAACAATATTCTTATCTTAAGGCGCTTAGGGGTGCTAAATATCGCCACCAATGCAATAAAAATCATAACTTGTTTTATAATAGGTTTTTATCTAAAAGTAAACACGATAAATATTAATATCTGTGGTAACAATTTTTAAGAACAGTTTATCTTAGGTTAATAATAGTTATCAGTTGTTAAGATTTCTCATGTTCACTTTTAGATAAAAACCTTAGTTAGCGCCCCTAAGCGCCTTAACTGGCCTGCTTATTTTCTAAAGCGTCCGTTTCCCTGGCCAGATTCGCGGGCTCCCTCCTGAAGCGAACGCTGAGCGAATCCTGCGCAGGCGGCGGTACGGGCGCCGTCCACGGCGCAGACGCAGCCGAGCTATACCCGCGGGAGCCCCGGGACAAACCCTCGCCGAAGCGCTTGGCTCTGGCCGCGCGGTCCTTGTCGCTGGAACTAGCGAGGCACAGGCATCGACTGGCGGCGCAGTTGGTACGTCATTCGAAATAACACATAAACAAGAAGCGCAACCGAACCGACAACCGTCGGAGTAAACGTGTTCTTGAGTGGAGACCGCGACTCGGCAAACGTAGTGTAGGACGCCCTCCGACCAGGTGGGATGACGATCTGCGAAAAACTGCCGACAGATGCTGGATGCGGCAAGCTGAAAACAAGGCGCTATGGCGCTCATTAGGGGAGGGCTATGTCCAGCAGTGGACTTCATAATATAGCCTGAAGAAGAAGTAACAATGGAAGATGTTGATGACTCCTCGTTTTTATTTCGGACTTAGCCGTAAATTGCGTTCTTGTTTAGAGATATTTTTCAGACGCCCTCTGTGGCATAGCGGTAGCGCATCTGCCTACCATGCAAGAGGACCCGGCTGGGGACAAAAGAACCCCCCAGGTCTCGGATGTTTTGTGATGTCGTTAGAGTATCCTAGAGTGGAGCCAGAAGCATTGTATGTGCTTGTATGTAAATGTTAGGTTATACTTAAAAATTCGTCCTTCACTATAGAGTTACCAAGGTTACAACTCTTGGTTACAACCCATAGATGGCGGCAGAGTTACCTACAACATATACATATGCATAAGAAACTGTTTTGGTTAGGTAGTTTAACAATGAGTTGTCCCAAATGTCCGCAACTCAATCCACTGTATGTGTGTTTTGACAGAAACGCAAAGTAAAAGAATATATTCCCGAAGAGATATGGCAGCCGAGGGACCGGCGAATGGGCCAAAGTGTCGACAATGAGCGGTCACTCAGTACCTCATCGACAGAGACTGCCTCCACGCAAATATCCAACCCAAATCTTAGGAAGAAAAAGTTGAACTGGGTGATAAACATGATAGTAGAAACGATCGAAGAGACCGTCGAGTGCGAGCCGGTGACGATAAAGCTCAGAAAACCGAAGGTCAGACGTGTGTCAGTGTAACGCTAGCTTCCCCTCGATCATGCACCAAGTAATCACTAACAAATTGGTATTACAATCTTTGCTTTCTGTCGAAACATATGTACCGCTCCTTTACTTGTTTATTACTTCACATTTTTTACGCACTCTACAAATCGTTGTGTTTGAGAGACTTTCCTAAGTACACTATTTTATGCTAAACGCCTACATTACCTGCGAAATTAATTAACTGCTACAGAGCTACACTTTTATTTTACACAACAAATTCGTAACAAACTCAACGTATTAAACTGAAGGAACTTTCCTCACCAAAAGTAATTGGAAGGCTATCCCATTACAATCCAAGGAGGATTGTCAATCTGCTGTCCAGTTCTTCAACCTTAAAACCTTAGAACTGAATCCGATCCTAAACTCCTGTATCATGAATTAAGTTAATCAATCGCCAAAAAGATCATCCCCATAAGTTTTATTGAGGTGCTCGTATCATGAAACACCAGGATTGATTTACCCGAGTGGTTTTGTCGAAGGGGCCTGCACCATACGGCTGTAACAAGCACCATGTAGCGGTCCTCACATTTAACCAATCTACTCTATATCCTTCTCCGATGTTTTGCTCCAGTCCATCCAAAGTTTGTCCGAAAAGATTGATTTTAGTGATAATCCTGCCGTCTGTATTCTTAGGTTAAAAAATATCTGTGTAATTCTCTTTTTTATGTTCACTGAAGTGTTATCTATCTACCTACAATTTATTTATCTATAAAGCCGCCAACTGTACTCTACCTTTGTAATTATTTTATGTTTGTTTTTTCTTGGTGTACAATAAAAAATAGTCTTTATAAAATGCACATAAAATTCCAGGTCTACAAGCTAAAAATCTTTATATAAGATTATAGTGCGTCCAGAAGTTGCTCTTTATTAAAGATCAATTAATATATGAATATCTATAGACATTATGGGCCTTACTAATAAAGGTTATGAGCTGTGTATACAGCCGTTATGCGAGGTCTAACAAACTGGTTATTTGTACGCTAAATGCGACTAAACCAGTTTAAATTGATATACGTCAAATAGTTATTCAGAGTGTATAAATCATTTATTAGTAAGGCCGTACTTATCTTATATATAACTTAATGGAGACAGCACTTTAACATTCTGATAGGACACTTGCGTTCCTCACAGCTCACCCAGCTAGCCCACAAGTTCGTAAGTGGCAGTTCGTCCCGGCCGGTTGCGACTGGCAACTGGGGCTGCGGGCGGCGCCTTCGCGGGCACCCTCAGCTGAAGCTCATCGTGCAGTGGCTGGCGGCCAGTGTGTCTGGGGTGCCGGCGCTCATTTACTACACTTATGGGAACGAAATGCTGTTCAAGGTGAGCGGCTTTCGGGTGTTTTTCAGACTCGCTCGATGTGGTGATTAGCGCTTGTTCAGGTACACTAACGCCAGTGGCGTAGCTACCTAGAGACTAGGCGGGGCAGTGCCCCGGGGCCCTCAAGCTCAGGGGGCCCTCGAATCCTTACCAGAAATCTCGATCGAACTGACCTTTTGGAAATTTCTCACATTTTCAAAATAAATATGACAGGTTGAAACCCCACTTTAATCATGACAACTCAGTTGAGAGAAATTCAAAGTTATCCTTAGGGAATTCACCTAAATTCTTTCTGTTGGTTGGCAGTGTTGTCAATTTGATGGATAGTGGTATGTGCGTTTTATTATTCATCGATGTGTGTTTTATTGTATTTGTTAAAGTATTTGTATATTTCATATTTTTATTTCATAAAACCTAATCAGTTTACATAGCAGTGGGGCCCCATTTTTTAATTTATCCCAGGGCCCTTGGTTACCTAGCTACGCCACTGACTAACGCAGTTGGTTGGGAACTCGGTGGGTAAAGAGAGGGGCCGTACATTGATTTGTATTTGTATGAGATGGTCTCAGGGCATGGAATATGACCTGGCATGAACAGAACAGAGATACGGGGAATCAACTTTTGTGGGTCACAAACTCCTCTGAGAAGTTTCTGACTGATACAATCTTGAGTGTTATTCTTTGTTTTTTATAAGCAAAGAACGATTAGCGTTAGAGTTTTACTTTGTATACAAACAATTTTACTGTTGTGAGCGCGCGTTGTTTGTAATGCATTTAATTTTAATATTTTCTTTTCCAGCTGGACACGTTAGTAAGGGTGCTAGTAGACAGAAAATGGACAGTAGGTCAACTGGCGCGCGCAGTGCTCAAATTCGCGCGACACACTCTTCACGAGCCGAGCGTCATACCCGACAGCCACAGCCTTTTCGACGAGCTTATCGGCATAGAAAAGATTCCGGACAACACCTAGCAGAACAGCTTTAGGCTTCATGCCGCAAGAAATAGAATTTAAATTCGTTTTATGCACTTTTTGTATCCATTATATTATAATTCAGTGTTAATTTGAAGCTATAACGTTTTGTGAAATTATGCATTTATAAAACCATGCCAGTTTATACTCGAGAGTTAATAGTATAAAATTAATGTTGAAATGGGACGTGTAATCGCGATGCAATCGATTTTTTAGATAGATTTATAGAGTAAACTACATTAGAGAGAAAAAAAGCAATAAATAACAGTAATCGATAAATACAAAACTTAATATTTTTATACACAGATATCAATTAAAATGTACAAGTTAATTACGAATGCTTAAAGAAAGGGCGGATCAAAGGTCGATGCAGTAGCAACTTCTACAGGTGACTGTATAACTTGCATGTTCCTTTTGTTTCCCGTATTAAGATAGTTTTTTTATCACTTAGTAGGTATATAAAAAAAACACTGGTATAATCTTAAACGCATATAATCTTATCATTTTGCTATTTATTCTACTTCATTTGGATGAAATTGGAAAGTATTTGTAAATATTGGTTAAAACTTTACTACTATTGTATATTATACCTATACAACAATTTACTCAAGTTTGAAATAAATTCGGTTTCCACGTATTCTCTAATCAGTAATGGTATAGAAATAACCTAATTTTGAAGTGGTCTTCCATAGGATGAATCTCAATGTGTCCAAAATTTGCAAATTTTATGTAAAACAACCTGTCTAAATTAAGGAATACTCATGGAGAAGAAGCGAAATAAAATTATTGCATAATAATTATGTTTAGTTTTATTACTGAACCTAAATAAAAAAAAATACCCGTCAGCCGACACACTGGGCAGTCTGCTCACTTATTCCTTTATGCAAATCGCAATATTCACAAACATGTAGTCAGACGCAGACTGAATGGAATAATACAATGTCTACAAGTGCGATTATAAATGTATAAACCATTTCATTTACTCACCCTACCTAAATCGAAATATCCAGCAAAGACTAAAAAATGAACAATTTTCTCGAAAAAACAATTTATAAAAAAAAACAGATCTTAATCTTTTTAGGACAATGCCCACTGTACAGTATAGTGTCGTAAACGGGTTGGCAGAGCATCGACCTTAACAGCATAACATAGGATTCAATTTGCAATGGCGCGACTTTACTCCTGTCCGTGATATTTGCGTACATCCTAAAAGAAGAGCGCTCGCATGCGCCTCCCCATACCCTGTCGGTCGTAGAGCACGTTGAACCGGTTGACGAGCTGATTGACGGCGTTGCAGCCTTTGGTGATAGTCCCCAGGTACGTCATGAGGGCCACGTCGTTGCATTGCTGCGGGGAACAGGGCGGTGATGTAGGGTTTATTATCAGCTAGGCTAGACCGAAACAATGTGCAAACTTAAAATTTTGTACCCGCGTAAACGTGCAAACTTAAAATTGCGTACCCGCGTAAACGTGCACTCAAAATTGCGTACCCGCGTTAACGTGCAAAAAAGGCAAACCGTAAATTAGTATTAAATCCCCTATAGCATGAAAGACAGACTATAAGCGGTACGGAGTTTCATATTATAGGTATAGTTTAACCTATGTTAACGAGCTTAAATAGACATTTTAGAAATTACAAGGAGCCGCGAATGAAAATAAATCGATTTTTTGTCTATGATCTAAAAAAAGCATAAATACAATAACAAGAATATAATGTTGTTAATATTGTTGTTTTTGTTACTTATTTGTGTAAATTGAGGTTAAGTATGTTTTAATAATAATTTAGTTTTGGTATTAGCTGAAGGTTATGCATAAAAAACTTAAAAGAACCCGTGCAAGACAACATAAAACTTTGAACCAGTGACCACACACGAAAACGCTTAACCCAAAATCAAAACGGCTGTAATACAAATCCGCATGGAAACCATAAACGAATAAATAAAAAATAAAAAGCTTTCGCGCATGCATATAGACATTGTGTCTAATCTAACATAACAGGAATATGTATTTTCTTTGTATATAATGTAATTAGTTTTTGATAAACACTGTAGCCCATTAATCCCACAAGAAATAGTAAAATATTCCTCATTGGCCCAGCCATCTATACTAGCTGGACATCAGAGGCCTGTTTCATAGAGCTACCATTCATGGTATATATAACAATTCAATATGCAGTGCATAGCAGTCTTCTTACGTGTTAATGAAAGGGTCGATCGACAGCAATGTACAACGAATTAATTATAAACGATGAATTGTGGTTCTATGAAGTTCTATGGTCGTAAATCATAGGTAATATGACATAATCTTAGTTTAGAAGTGTCGCTGTTTCTAAGTAATTAAAAACAATGTGTTGATTAGGATGGACATTCTTATATGCACGACAATGATCTACCGATGGCTGCGATATAGGTGGAGCGGGTAAGGCGCGAATTCAATAAAATTATAGCAGCACAGATATATAAAAAAATTAAAAATATACAAAAAAAAAAACTAGCAGACCAAAAGTTGATATAATAATTCCTAATTGTCTCAAAAGTTGCACATTTTCGAACCTGGCTTAACCACATTGCAGAATCTATAATGCACTAATCCACAGAAAATTCACAACCATAGGGTCTCCCCCATGGTTGTGAATTTACTACATTAACCTGAATAATTTACTATCTTAGGTATTGCAGGTTTAGTGAACCGTAACCATTAAGGTAGTAATTTTTGTCTCAAGGGAACCAAAATTTTTTTAGAAACAATGTTCTCCACAGAGTTGTGGCTTCTAATTTTTCAAATTGAGAATAACCCGAACAGCTGTGTTTCTTTCTTAAAAGTAAGAGTAAGTAAGAGTAGACACAAATGCAACGGACAAAGAAAAGCTAAGCTGCAAAAGCACTCACGTTGTAGAAATGCGTCCGGAACTGCTGCGAAGTGAGCAGTGGCAGCCGGTTGGACAGCGCACGGGCTTCGCGCAGCAGCGCCGACCGCGGCGGCAGGTTGCCGTCGCGTATCGCGCGTACCGTCGCTAGAACGCAGCGCACGCGTGATACCAGCATCTTGATCGCGGAGCGCTGTGCCGTCAGGTGCTCCGCCACTGTGATGTAAACAAGCATACGGTTCACATTACAAGGCTTTGAAGCCGCTTCACGTCGATGCATCAGTGCCAACGTGGGAATTGATGTCACTACCAATTCACACAATAGGCTATTTGACAAGTTTCTGAAAACCATCTCAGATGTTCGTCAGTGTTAAATGAGCCTTCAGAAAGTGATAATTCTAAAATCTTTCCCGTATTTATTCATAGAAAAGCAAACAAAAATTCACTTTTAAAATACGCCGCCAAAACGCTCTCTTTGGCAATATGGCGTCGCACAGGAATTAGTGACGTCACAATTTGACAATTCAATTCACACCCCTAGCGATGACAGTACAGGTTGTTGAATTGTGACGTCACAATAGATTCGACCAATCCAGGCCGTTTTCAATAAAATTGATGCAGATACGAAATGATAAAGTTTTATCTTGATTTTTTGGTTAAATCATTCGATTTTTTTCGGTTAAAATGGCATAGGCCGGTTTAAAAAAATATTCTTTTTACGAATATGTATAAATAATACTTTATTTTTCACACTGTCAAATAGCCTATTGCACTGATGCATTAGCATTGTAAACTCTGTTTATATTCTTGTTTTTATTTTTTTATTGTGTGTACAGTAAAGAACATTCTTATCTTTATCAAATAAATATTGTTGGCCTCTTAGTGAATTGGTATTACTGAAGAAAAAGTTATTCTGTTTGGAACTCTGGATAGGGTGGCACATGGGGTGATTAGGCCAAAAAGGGCTCACCTAAGCTGTTTAAGGCTGCTTCTCCAGATGATACTCTGGCAACATGGTCAACACCAATGCGTTCAGCCTCCTCGGCAGCCAATGTGTATGTCAGAGGTGCGAGGAGCATTGTAGCTCGCCCATTCACCACATCTATTACCGATTCATAAAGAACTACTGGCAGTTGCTGAAAGAAAAAAAAATCATTTTTAAGACCACAATAATTTATTGAGATACCTATCAATCTCTTTCCTAAGTACAAGTTCTCTAAATAGCTTGAGAAACTGGTTTGACATAATGTTTAATATACAGTGTAAAATCATTAGTGATTTAAACCCAATCAGGACTTAACAACATTTAATTAACTGTATTTTTTGTAAATAATGTAGTGCTTGCAAAAGTTTTAGTTCAAAAACAGTGTAAAATGCAATTAATCATTTTCATCAATACCATTACATTGATAGGCTTCAGTTTCTGGATTGAGAATTTCATTAAGTAGAATTAGTATGATGTCATTATATCTTATTCTTTATTGAGAAATCTGTAGAGACAGACTGATGAGTATTTACTTGCAGAAAATTACAGTACAGAAACTGACTATAAGATTAAAAGGATGGAATTAAATCTTACACTAGTATCACCATTCCTTCCAGCTGGATTAAGCATTAGCATGACAGGACATTCATTAATGTCACATATCTGTCTGTGTACTGCAATATCTCTCTCTGTAGGCGCTTCACCCGTTGTGTACCAGCCTAAGAAGTCCATGTCGGAGAAAACTTGCTTAACTGTAACATACCACATATTTTATAGTATCTGCATAAACTAGAGCAATACTGAAGAGTACTTTGGTGAACAGTTTACTTACATTGTTCCTCTTTGAGGTTGTAATATTCTCTATCAATAACAATATCACCATCTATAACACTAAATACAAGTTCAAATGAATTCATCACTTCAATGTTACGACCTTTCTGTTTGCCAATAACAGCTCCAACCACTGGAAAGATATTCGCAATTGTATTATTTATTTATTATATAGTTAGTAGGTATCTTCTGTAACTTAAATTCATGAGAGCTTGTGTGAGGGTAAACTCATTTAAGATGGAATAGAATGCACTACACCGATTTGTTACCTAACTTTACCCATCAAGCAACACCTTCTTTAAATACCACTTGATAGTAATTCAGAAACTACAGTCATACCTGTTTGTGGCGAACCTTCCTGTGCTCTCAGACGCGTCCAGTGTTCCGATACGTTCATTATAACAAGCGGGTGAAGAGACACAGTAACAGATCCCGACGTGGCGGTGGTTACGACCACGCTCTTGGATCCCCCAGGAGTTGGCGGCGCTGGAGACGCAGGGTTAGGTGCATCGACGGCTGGTCCTGAAGAAGCGCTCTCCACTTCTACTTCCATTTCAAAATCTATTCTGTCGACGCTTGTCATGTCTATTATAAACTGCAAAGAGTAGAAAACTGGTAAGATAAGATCTCGAAATACGGAAATACAGGATAAGCCACAGGTTTATGTATGTAAAACACAAAAGAAAGAAAATAATATCTATCTCTGAGAATAAACGTAGAACGTAGAATAAACCACATACCCCCACAGAGTATATAAACACTACGTTTTAAGAGACGGGACCTCCCTATTATGCTTTTGTAATGAGTTTAGCCCCGTTAGCAATACCAACCAATAGAGCAAAAATGCAATGTCAAAAGTAAGTGCTACCAACATAACAACTTGTCTGTGCATTAGGGACGTCCACTTACATTACTACATTTATCGATATCGATAAATTATCATCCAGGGGCTCCGCAGTTATCCTAATAAAATTAATAAAAATCAATGTTTTCAATAAAACGACAAATGAAATTAGTATTTTATTATTTATTATCAAAGCACAATAATTGTGGTCAAGGTCTATTGAATTTATTTCAGCAGCTATTTGGTTTTTCTATAGAGGTGTCCAATCTGAGCGAACTTCATCAATCGGTGGTTTGGATTCAGGTGCTGAAATCGTTAAAAAAAGTTCAGTTGAGTCGTTATTGCTTATTAATTTGTTGGTAAACTATGCTACTTACCGGGATAGTTCTGATAAATATGCTGAGATTCCAGGCCACAATAATTGTGGTCAAACCCTACTGGACCAATAGCAACTGCTGAGTTGCTGCTGCTGTACAAGGTGCTGAAAATGATAACACTTTGTAATTTATCAAAGTAAACAAACACTAGTTACAAAAAACTTCAGCGATACATGAAAAGTCTACGTACCAGAGTTGTTTTGTGAAGCTCGACAACTAATAGGTTTTTGTATAGCTGAATCTGAAAATAAACAATTGCAAGAATAGTCCAAAGAAAAATAAATAGTTTGTTCCTGTTTACCACATAACTGCATAATACAGTAACATAGTCACTATGTAACTATCAAATACATTTTATAAAATATTTTAAGTTAAAATTAGTAAAAAAAATATTTTCGTAATTTCAATCACTAACCAGTTTCAAGTGATGCGACGTGGCTACGTGGTAAGGAAACTCAGCTAGTAAGTAATCAGGAAGAGGAGGCGCATTTATAAGTAGAGAAGGTACAGCCCTGTAAAAAAATGTTTATCTAAGTAATGTAATTTATGTATTAAGACGTAATAATAATATTGCGTTCTAAATGACAGAGCAAAATACATTCAAATGTTCGAAGTAAAGCAAGGCGTATTTTGTTTTTTATTACATAATAAATTATTCATGAAATTTAGTATTACATTATAATATAACACAACTCACCATTTCTTTAAACGGCTTCCTTTTTTTGTTAAAATCTTTCGGCCGGAAATGATCTCCACAAACATATTTAGTTTGGTGGAGTTTTTCAATGGGGATATACGCAAGATCTTCCACAATTTTCACCCATTGTCTGCATCTAAAAAAAACACATTCAATGCAGCCACTAATAGTGCGTTGATACATTGTTATGGCTTACAGCAATTCACCCGTCGTACACTGAGTAGTAATTCTGACTAAGGTACTTATCAGATATTTTTTTATCGATATTGAATATGTGTATGGCACATCACTATGACGTTGAAACAACTCAATATTTTTCTCATAATATAGGTATTAATTACGTTATTAACATAATTTATGATCTTGCTCTTGTGCAAGATGACAAAAACTGTAGCCAGAAATACTTACCGGTCTTCATCCCTAGGAAATTTACTCATAAACTTTCTTTTGGTACCCTTTGACCGGTTGCATCTTATTTTACAAATGGCACAGGTTCGACACCATCCGATCAGTGCCATTATTAAAAGAAAATCACTAAACACTGTACAACAAGATACACACAGCTAGATATTGAAAAAACTTAAAACACAAAAAATAACTACTTTCTAATACCTATGTGCCGCGTTCCGCCATGACATTTGTTGAGTTTTCAGTTTGACAGCAAAGAAAGAGTAAGTAGTATTAGAGAGTGAGACAAATATATGTCCGCCATTAAAACGGGGCTAAATGCGAACAAAAATTTCAAAGTTCCTACTTGCGCTAGGCTGCATACCCCCTTCAGCTGGCAATGGCAAACAAAGAGTATGGCAAACGTGACCACAGACTCCACAGAGCATAAAAACAATACGAAACGAACGTGACCATAAACACCAATTTTTTTTTTGAAGAAATTATTTTGAAAAATTACGCTCAAATACCTTTTAAAACAGTTTATTTGTAGAAATTGCGAATTATTTAAACTTACTGAATAAAATATTTCTATTCATAATATAATTTAAAGAAAGTTGTGAAAAACCTTTTAAATATGTTGACCTGTTATATAACTTTTTTTTTAATTTATAGTGTAATCAATAATCATTCATTGGACCTAACTTGATTGGTTAAAACCACCGCACTTTTCGAACATCGACCGACGGACAAAACGTTCAATTACTACGTTTTACGCAGCAGCATAGTAGGGAAATAGAATAAAATTAAGCAATTAAAATTAAATGTGTATCTTTCACTGTATAAAAATTTCAGCTAAATAATTGGAGGTGAGGCAGTTGAAGAAATATTAAAATTACATCAGAAAACCTAACTTAGAGTAAAGTTAAAGAACGAAAAACGTGTTTCAGAATGACTCGTGTTGTGAAAATGTGTTCAATTTTATCTTTGTGATTTTATCAATTTATCAATTGTTGGTTAGCACACACTTTCAGGATTTACAGTGATTGATTACTACCCGACTGTATTGATATAAATATCATCCAAGCAATACTGACTACCGAAGACATCGCACCTTTGAGGTGTAGCGCCAGGTCAGAACCTCCGAATTTGATTTTGCTACAATGGCAGCTACTGTGACAAAAACAGTTGGCATCGCCAAAGATATCTCTCCCTTGTACTACAGGATCTTATCGAAATTTCCTCAAAATTTTTCATTTTGCTTTGCCTATGGATCTGCCGTGAAGCCACAAATCTCCAACCAGAAAAAGCAGAACATGATTGACCTGATCTATTGTGTTGAAAACTCACATAGATGGCACGGTGTGAATATTGTCCAAAACCCTTCCCATTACTCCGCACTAAGGTTTCTAGGCAAAGGGTTTGTTGCAAGATTCCAGGAGAAATGGGGTGCCAAGGTGTACTTCAACACATTGGTGGAGATCAAGGAAGAAAACATCTGTATCAAGTATGGTGTTGTGTCACAAAAAGACCTTATTGCTGATCTTCTGGACTGGAATGATTTGTACCTCGCAGGGCGCTTACACAAACCTGTAGAGATCATAAAGCAGACCAACAGCTCCCAGCTTCATAATGCTTTACAGTCTAACCTGCGTTCTGCAGTGCACACAGCACTACTCACTTTGCCTGAAACATTCTCAGAGTTTGACTTCTACTTTGCAATCTCCAACTTGAGTTACGCAGGGGACTTTAGGATGACATTTGGGGAAAATAAAAACAAAGTGCGGAATATTGTCCAGCCCCAATTGTTAAACTTCCGTGAGCTCTACCGGCCAATCTTGCAGCAATTCCATGCCTATGTAGACTTTCCCACGGGAGAGGCACAATGCCATCAAGACCTTAACCCCGAGACTAAACTACACCACCTTATGCAGCTGCCAATGGTCCCCCAGCAGAGGATAGTGAAGTTCTGGAACCGTGGCGGTCTGCAGCAGGATATGGAAGATGTGCTCCGAGCCGTCGCCCATGACATTGACTGTGCTGTGATTTTGAGACAAATACTGAAAGATCTTGTTTGGCAATCCAGTGTACGTCAGTCACTTAAAGGGATTTTAACAGCTGGATTTTTAAAATCTGTTCGCTATAGTGCTAAAAAAGTTGTTAAAATGTGGCAGTAAGCATTATGGCGAGGTTTTGTAGTTAACTTTTAACATATTTAAGAGTAGAAATAAAAAGTAAGTTAGACAAATTATAATTTTTTTTATTCTAGTAACACCCATTATTTTTTGTTTGTAGGTGCAAAAATGATTTCTGATGAATCAAGCAGTGACTCTGAGACAGGTAGATTCAAGTCAAGTCAAGCTGAAAAGAAAGTTGAACAAAACCGAAATGTAAAGGAGGATAATTTTAGATCAATAGGTAGAGGAAGGCCTTCTGAGAATGATAGATTTCGCCGAGATTTTGATCGGAGACGTGATGATCGAGATCATAATAGACGCGACGACCGAGTGCAGAACCGACGCCATGATCGGGATCATAATAGAGATCGTCTCGAAAGACCTCCACGTGAACCATATAGACCGCCAAGGCATTCACCGCCAAGAAGACATCTTTCTAGGGAGAGGAGTCGCGATAGAAGCAGGCGATCACACGACAGATACAAGCCCTATGAAGAAAGTAGAGATCCCACTCCCCGTGAAAATAGAAGTAGCAGCAAAGATCTGAAAAAACACCCGCCATCATCAAGAACACATAAATCATCCGAACCAAAAAGGGACTTAAAAGAGGAAATAAAACGAAGCATCCCGCCTGAATCATCTAGAGAGGAAAGCTATAAGAAACATGACAGAGGCAGGTCTAGAGATAAATTATCATCCTCTCCTGATATGAGGAGTAAAAGGTCAATAGTGCAAAAACCTACGCCTGTAGAGCCACGGAAACCTACAAAACCTGAAAGCCCCATAGATGTCGATAAGCATCCAAGCAGTGAAGAAGAGGTTCAAGCTGGCTCATACTACAGTATGAAACCAGCTGTCGTCAAAGAGAAGTCAGTAGAAAAAGAGGTCTCTGAAGAATCCAGTGAGATAGACTCTTCCGACGATGAACGGCTACGCGCGAAGCTTTTAAACTTAGAAAGAGAGCTCAGCAAAACCAGAAAGAAAAAGCACAAGAAAAAGCACAAAAGGAAAAGTTCCAAGTCAAAAAATGAAAAAGAGAAAGATAGCACAGCTCCAGTTGAAGTGACAAGTACCACTGATATAGAAGAGAAACAGGTTCTCCAGGGCGTGAATAAAGTACCAGACGTGGAAGTTACGTCAACGCAGAAAAGTGCTCAAAAAGATTGCAGTGAGGAAGGCGAGATATCGAGTGGTGACGATTCTCAAAGCAACATCGATATTGATCCCACTGATCTTAGACACAAACTGAAACGCACAGTGCCAAAAGTTGACACGAGTGGATCCCCTGATCTGCGTGAGCGTCTTAAGTCAAAATCTGATGTTAGTGGTTCCACACTTCCACCACAAAAGGGTAAAAAAGGAAGGAGTGCTTCTCCTGATGTGGAAGGGCCAGCTTTGCCACCTCATCTCAAAGAAGGAGGCAAAAGAAATATTGGTAAGGAATTTACCTTCATCTCATTATTCAAGTGTAGCTTGAAATAAAATTTAATTCCAATATTAATTTCAGGGCCGTCGATTCCAAAAGAGATGCGGAAAATTCTTGCCGAAGCTGACCCTGACGATATCAAATATGTTAGTTCAGACGACGATGCTGGGATTGGCCCATTGCCTGCCGGTGCAGAGAGCAAATGGACTGACGCGCATAAAAAGCTAGAAGAACGCGCATTGGACATGAAAATAAAGACATTAGATGGCCACACACTGAATAGTTCAAATGTAAAATCGCGCGAGACTTGGATGCTTGAGTTGCCTGAAGCTAAAGCCAAGATTATGGGACTGGAAGCTAGAAGCTTTAGGGCAAAGGAAGGCCCGGATATGTCTGATAGGTAAGCATAGTAATTATAAATAGTACTTTTGTCTACTACCTTGTTTACATAGCCAACAATAGCATTCGCTTTCCTCTGTGGCCATGAGGGCGGCAAATGTTTTTCCCCCTCTTATTAGTCCATCCAGACAAAATAGACATTCCAATTTGTATTAATTCCCAACTAGCTGGAGTTTTGTTGTAGGTCGTCATAAATGCTATCAAAAGTTCCCATTGAGCTCGCGTGTGCGTTGTCTCATCGTACCTTCAGTCTTTGTAGGAAATTTTGCAACTAGTTTTGCAGAGTCGTGAGTTTAATGAGAACATGAACAGTTTTGAATTAATTTAAGTATCTTGTTCTTTTTTCTGGTTGTACAATAAAGTGTTCTCCATCTATCTATCTATCATCTTTGACCATATTGGTTTGGCGACTGTTTTTTTATACTCAATAGACAAAATTTTTGTATTAAGGAAGCAACAGTTACTGCAGAAAAAATCTACTCTACGAACAGGAAAATTTATTCTTGTTGCTTAGCGTATCAATAGCTACGTTTGTGATATTATTCAGTGTCCCCATATTGTTTCCCTCGGTTCTAAATCTAAGACGAGAAAAATATGAAACGGTTTCAAAATTTTACGAAATAATGTAATTATTTATTGTGACTTTTTTCCGCTTCCAAAAATGCCGCCCCGACGAAACTGCTACGCCCTGCAATTGTCACTCGAAAATAACGCACGCTCGAATATTTTCTTTTAAGCATTTTTTTTTTTAATTAATAATTATAAATATTTGGACATATTACACAGATCTCGTTAGCCCTAAACTAAGTACAACTAAATGACTTGTGTTATAGGTGCTAACTCGACGATAGATTTAATACAATAAATACATAGATAACATCCAAGACCCGAGAAATACTAGAAAAGTTCGTTTCCTAGTTTGACCCGGCCGGGGATCGAACCCGAGACCTTCGGTTTTACAGCAGCGTGCCAAACCGAGGCCGTCATGAAGTCAATTAGGAAGTAAGACATTTATTACACCAACAAGACACATCAAAGAAACAAATTAACCAGATAAATTAACATAATATGAGCACTAGTTACTTATATATCTGTGCGGGCTAAGCACCATGCATCGCTGCGTGTGCTGACATTGCATTGTGTTGCACACTGCTACCGCCCGACGGTCGGCTCTAGCCACTCGTCAGATACACTGCTAAAACAGTGTAATGTTGTGCGAAGAATAAACTAATATGAAGAGATAATCTACGTCTTCTTCCTCAACCGTCCAACATGAAGCATCTACTGTGCGACGGAGCGAGGGCTGTACGCGCTTTCCTCTGCTCGTACAGTATCCGTTGCGTAAACAGCTACGTTGGTCCAGTTGTAGCACCAGAATGTTCTCAAGTACACACTTGACTACCAAAACATGTCATGGCCACGATACCCGGTGGAGGCCGCCTTATGTACAGATAGCCTCGGTCTGTGTACATTTCCATTTGTGTAACGTCTTCGCAGGGCCGGATCTGCCTAATGGCTGCTTGGGCTGCAGCCCAGGGCTCCGAGGTTACAAGGGGCCTCCAGATCCCTCAAAACACAATAGGCGATAATTTGAATTTAAAAAATGGTTGTCTGTAAAGTCGGTTTACGGACGATATTTTTACGTGATAGATAACGTCATAAGAAAACATTGATGAAAAATTGCATACTTTTATGAATTGAGTTAACCTGTCAATTTCTTTTACTAATTCAAAATAAATAAATAAAATTATTTTATTGTTTATTTAAAATTATTTTATTTAATATATATATGTCACCGGAAAATAACAAGATCCGCCAGTTTATAAATTTCCTAGGAAAATTATAAACTTTCGTAGGATTGTAAACGAGAGATATATTGTATTATCTTACGCCCACATTTTCGCAAATTGATAAACTTACCAAATTCAAGCGTAAAATAATAAGTAAGTAAAATAATAATAAGTATATATATATAAACAATAAAATAATTTTATTATTTAATTAAATTTTATTATTTTAATTTAATATATATATATTATATCACTATTTTGATAACTCTCTCACCCAAAAGTTGCCTGGAAGAGATGAGTACCTAGATAGGCCCCTAAGTAGTTTCAGACCAGGGCCCCACAAATTCAAGATCCGCCCCTGCGTCTTCGCCTGATTACGATATTACAATGGCATCAGGAAAGGTTACGCTAAAATCAACCGATTTTTTCTTCTCTAACATCTTTATTGTTTCCAGGTCATCCTGGACAGATACCCCGGAAGAGAAAGCACGCAAAGCAGCGGGCGAAGTTCGCGAGGAGGACAAGGCCGTGACCCTGCATAAGGAGGCTCATGTGAGGCACATTGAGAAACGAGACGAAGAACAAGAGAAAGAAGCTAAGTGAGTATTATTGAGAATTAGTCTTTGACGATTCAACTGATAACACCTTACTAGTGCTACTGTGATCCTATTAAGTAATTAAAAATTGTTCAAAGGAACATCATTCCCTAAAATAAAGTGAATCATGTATGTATGCACATACAAGTGTCAGTGAATATCTGTGCCCCGCGGTGTTACGCGCGGTCTATCGTAAGATATTTTCCCACGGGAATAAGATATTTTCCCGCAGTAAAACATAGTCTATGTGTTAATCCAGTGTGTCAGCTAGCTCCATATCAAATTTTATTTAAATCGCTCCAGCCGTTTAGACGTGAAGAAGTAACAAACATACACACTCAAAAATGTTCGCCTTTATAAAATTAATATAGTGTGATGTGATTAGTGTGAAGTGTGGTAGCGTGATTAGTGTTATAGTCTGCCCAATTGCTTTAAAAATATATTATACACAACCATCTATGGATATCCAAGCAACTGTTGAATTATTATTTGAATCGTGCAAACCAATCAAGCAACGAAGCAACGTCGAAATTCTTATTTACTTTTGATGACAATGGGTTAAGGGGGTCGTTAACTACTTATTAAATTGCATACGTAATGACAATAGAGAAGCGGAGCAGAAAAACGCCGGGTTATCATTCGAGAGGTCGCAGGTTGGAATCCAAGCAAGTACCAATGACTTTTACGACATTTTATTTATTTATTATATTTTCCCTTTGCCCAGCAGTGGGACACAGCCATGGTTAATTTAAAAAAATATATATTTTTGCCCTTCAGAGATACAGTACGAAGAGATAGAGTACAGAAGTACTCTACTGTACCTCCTCCCCCCTGCCACTCCTTAAAATATAAAACATAAGCGGAAAGGGTTGTATTCATAAGTAACAAATGTGCTTATTATTCTATTTTTATTTAATGCACTAACCCGTGCTAAGGAACAAATTTAAAAAATAATAATTTAAAAGTGATATCGTTCCGATGTTAAACCTAACTGCAAAGTAGGTATTCGGGGCTGTAAGTAATGCAATTTGCTTAAGTCAGATGTCGCTGCCTGTACGTAATACAGAGAATAGTGTAAAGAGGTTCGAAATTTCACTGATGCCGTGAGTCGCCCATTGGCTCAATTGGTAGAGCGCTGGCACGGATAGCCAGAGGTTGCGGGTTCGAATCCCGGCATGGGTGAAATTTTTAGCCTCTAAATAGGTTTTTTAAATGTGCTTATGATACAAATACGTAACATTCACAGTTTCAGTGGTACGATAACTTCACAAATGTACATAACTTAGGAAAACAAAGGCATTGGTGCATGCCCGCAACGGTAATCGAACCTGGGTCTCTCACTACCTAGATAAAAAAAATAAAACGAAACAAAAAACAAGGTCACGTAACGCGCTGTACGAACGCCCCTCCCGACCCTGTGACGCATCGGAAAGTTTTACAACACGATATGTGATGTAAAAACTACAAGCACAAGCTTCAGTACATTTTCATACATTGTACTATAAATGCGGCCTAGTGCAAGACTGCAAACTAGTGCGTTTCATGCAAATTGACATTCAATGAACAGTTTCAATGAAGCGGTGGCCTAGTCGAACCGAGTGATTGGAATTAATCACTTGAGTTAAGCAACAACAGGCGCGGTTAGGTGCTGGATGGGTAACCGCCCCGTGACTACCACTATGACTTTTTTCCGAGTGCTTCCGTGCTTCGCCAGGCACGTTAAGCTGTTAGTTAGAGGCCTTATGGGTGATTTGATAACTTCTGACAGTACCGCCACTGTCTTACATTCCTCCACCAAACCCGACTTGGCCCCCGTGGTGGGGTAGGACCTAACCTTCCTGCAATGTCGGAAGAGACACGTGCCCCAGCAGTGGGGACATACAAGGGTTGATATCCGAACAGCTCATAAGTGAAGGCATTGTAGTTTAGAGCACTTGTTGTTTTTCTGTCGTAACTTAACATCTTGTACTTGTTATAGAAAACACAAAAAGAAGCACAAGAGAGAAGAGAGCCTTTTGGAGTTACACCAGAGGAAGCTGAAAAAAAAGAAAAAGGTAAAGATAAAAACCGTCCAGGTGCCAGTCGGAATCGCGTACGAAGGTCTCCGTGCCATTATCTATACGACAATTGAAGATTTCAAGCGTCTACGTATTGTGGATATTAATAACTAAAAAAAACGGCAAAAAATTCATTTCTTGTATTGCCTCACTTAAATATGTATTTTATTCTGTATTTAGTATTTGTTTTTATAGCGGCAACAGACGTACATCATCTGTGAAAATTTCAACTGTCTAGCTATCAGAGTTCTCGATATACACCCTGGTGACAGACAGTCAGACAGACGGACAGTGGAGTCTTAGTAATAAGTCTTACTCCCTTATCCTTGGGTACGCAACCCTAAAAAGAACCGCATCACGACACGAAGAGAACCGAACCACATGTTTTTCTAAGCCCACTACTAACAGTGAGAAACTATCGGCTCTAGAACGAACTTCGCTAAGATCTCAAAGTAGCTGGCATTGAATGCAAACAATGGGCATCGGCCTAAGACAATTAAGTTCTTTTTTTATATATTTTTTCAAGAAAATTCTGGGCTGTTTCGATTCGGGCCCCTTTAATAAAATTTCAAAGCGAAAAAAAGAACCCAACTTTACCGGAACAAACCGGAAGTACGTCATCAGCAGAAATACTACGAACTATCGGTTTCTGTTGACACCATGACTCTATAAGAAAAACTTACTATTAGACTCCTCATCCGTGCAAACTTAAAATTAGTTTCAACTTTTAAAGTGTTACGGAATGAGAGATGGTAACACATTCTTGTGTGACGCGGACATTAGAAGGTCACCACACTTATTTAAGCTCACTGCAATAAATGATTGATTGATTCATTCATTCACTCATACAAGAAATCAGTGAATATTATTAATTTACCACGTAGCTTTATATTTACTAACCTTTAATATGAAGCGTTATTTAATAGTTTGTAAATATTGTCAATATTTAGGACAACGGTCATTCATTATAAAAACTGCTACACAAAAGCACATCTTCTTTTCTCAGAAGGACGAAAAGGAAGACGGTAAAAGGGACCGCCGTCCCTTCAGCCGTGACGTAGATCTGCAGGTGAACCGGTTCGACGAGGCGCAGAAGAAGTCCATCATCAAGAAGGCGCAAGCGCTGGACACACGCTTCGGCCGCGGCGAAGCTAAGTACTTATAACGGGCTTTTCTTTAAGAACTCTTGTATTAGTTCTAGAGATGATTAGAAATCTTATGAAGTGGATTTTTGTCGCCCTCAACGAATTTTTAGTAGATATTTGTCAGTTCTTCTAATTTTAAAATTAATTCCCATTACTGCCCGCTGTGCGATTTGAATCGATGCAATGCAATGTTTTTGTACTTACAAACTTTCCATAACTCCACGCCACTTTCCTGTAAATAGCTTAGCTACAATATACATCGAGGGTAGTTCTAATACGCATATAAAATTAATACAACTTTTTTTAAATATGAAAAGTATTTTATTGTTCTCCGCTCTCATAATTAGATAAATAAGGTGTAAGTTCCATTCAATGGTTTTGTTTGAATGCGCCCCTGTCTTAGTTCTAAAAACCAATAAAGTTCCGCATTTTATTTATTCAATACCTTTATTTATCTGCAGATTTAGTTAATTGTATTTTTAATGGGCGTCCTGGCCAACTCTACAATTCCGGACTGTACACAATTTGCATCTATGGCACAACGGTCTTAGAAGCGGCTGCGGTGGGGGTGTTCGCGTCAGTCCCATTGCCCGCTGCTATAACAGAGGGGCAGACCATCACCTTGGAGTTATCGCAACACAGTGGCTCCTCCGCCGTCATCCCGGCGTACGTCCATGGATTGTCGCCGACCTTGTAAAACGCTGATAGCTGGAATTGCAAAGATATTGATTAAGGTTGAAGTAGACTGGAACTTAGCTGGAGCTCCCATCGATATGTTAGTCTGGAAAGCTCATTATCTGTACAGTACATTGTGATTATCAGCTAGGAAGCTTCACTGATCGGGATAATAAGACCTCGTAGACAAGCAGACCCATCGAAAGAGTAGACCGATGGTATAAGAGGGGACTTGATGCAGGGAACATGCATCTTACGACGATATGCTTGATGGATACATTAATCTAACCCAACATTCATGCTCGCCCAGGAGATTTTTTTCAGCCTAGAACTCAAAATCTAGCTGCAATAATCTGTAGAGTTGATCGATGCTATTATGTGTGATAAAAAAATTAACATCTTTATGACTCGTTACAAAGCCCATTTCGGCTTGCCGACTTTCCAATTTGGTGAAGTTTTTTTAGCACGCGACAGCTGAATAGAAACTAGAGCTTGTATACCTTTAACTCATCAGCCATTTTCAGTTTGTTGCATAGTATCTCGGGCCCCTTCGCCTTTGTAGCCGTTCCCAGCGCAAGGCATAGAGTCTTGCAGGTGTTCAGACCCTCGTCGTCGATCTTGACCTCTAGCCCAGGCATCTGGGACAGCGTGGGTGCGGCATCTGCTTCGGGCTTATCGGTTGGGAAGCCCCCGCACGAGCAGTTGCCTTTTGGGCCATTGTCCGAGGAAGGAGGGGCTACAGGACTAGAAGCAAAAGTGCCGGATTAAATAATGCACTGTTATTGCGCTATCTCGTAGGTTAAGCAGACTATAATCGCTCATACTCAGAGACCAGGTTGAAAGCTTTGTCAGATATGCTAAAAATTACTGTAAGCAATAAGGCCGCTCTTGAAGCGCTCGCGGCATGGTCGAACCGGGTGATTGGAATAAATCACTTGAGTTAACAACAGGCGCGGTCAGGTGCAGGATGATCTATTATGATCTAAAACTGCAAACTATGGCACTGCACTGCGGTCAATCGTCAAGTAGGTATACCACAAGCAGTGATTTCTTATTCGTAGACCACAAGCCTTAACGCTCATTCTCCTAGAGAATTCGCTAAGAAAGAACTTTTGAGGTACGGAAGCCCAAAATTGATTTACCTCATAAATCGAGCAATTGATGCAATTCGAAACAAAGTTTGCACAGTTACCTACCGAAATAAATGTTATATTTTATTTTATTTATATATACATGTATAAGTATAAGAGAAGAAAGAGAAGAGAAATATTAATTTAGGTTTACCTTTGGGCAACGACGAAGCACAGTCCGAAAATCATGATGAGGCAGAGATCGCACAGGAATACCCTGGAGGAGGACATGGTGGCCGTGTGCGCTGAGTTGCCAATCGACTGTGTGACAGGTGGACAGCTGACACGGACTTTATACTGAGTAGTCCTGTCTGGTGACCAAGCTTCCCAAAGATCGGAGACATCGAAGGAGGAGACTTGAAGATGAAATTGGATTTTGTCGAGCGAGCCTGTTTGGGAAAACTACCCACTGTCGTCTACTCCAACTTTTCCACACTTCATAACTTACACGTTTGTTTTTTTACTCGTCTCTTGTCTCTGACTTTTTATGCCCCACCCGAAAAGAATGCACTTTTTGCGTTACCTTGGCAGTCATCTAACATGGTGGTTGTCCCAAAGAAATTACCATTCATGGTAACCCACTTTGTTATCATACAACTACCCGTGTGTTTTGTTTCGTGCATCGGTACAATACGCCGTTACTTGCGTGCAGGAGATTTGTTTTAGTAATCCGACAAGTGTGGCTTGTTACATCTCATTTTCAGCCAAATGAACCCATTGGCGGTTGTTATCTTTGCTATGGAGTAGTTAGACTCGGTGGCTAATCGTTTGGATTTCCTGGTTGTGTCCTTGTGGATAATTTGGAGCACCTACTTTGCGTGTCCATTAGTCTTTATTTAAATGGCAATCCTCATACTCAGTAAAAAAAAAGTGATGTAATTAGATGACTACTTTTTCTTTATATTAATTTATACAATTTTCTATACAGTTGGAATCAATCACTTGAGTTAAGCAACAACAGGCGCGGTCAGGTGCAGGATGGGTGACCGTCCAGTGACTAGCGTAAGTGGATTTTTTCCGAGCGTCGTGCTTCGCAAGGCCTTATGGGCGGCTTGATAACATCTGACACTAAGGCCCGCCACTGTCTTACAATCCTCCACCAACCCGGACTTGGCCCCCATGGTGGAGTATGGCCTAACCTTTCTGCAATGCAGAAAGAGACCCGTGCCCCAGCAGCGGGGACATACAAGGGTTGATAACGTCTATAGGTACAGTTTTCACGTCGCGTCATTTAGCCAATGTAGCCATCTCGCGTGGTCAATACCTTTCTTTTGACACCTCATTTGTAAAAATCTATCAAGCCGTTTGAAACATCGATATCAACCCTTGTACGAGTATGTCTCCACTGCTGGGGCACGGGTCTCTTCCTGCATCGCAGAAAGGTTCTTCCATACTCCACCACGGGGGCCAAGTCCGGGTTGGTGGAGGGGATTGTAAGACAGTGGCGGGCCTTACTGTCAGAAGTTATCAAGCCGCCCATAAGGCCTCTGACATGGCTTAACGACTGCCATTGCTGCCATTACATGACAGCCGGCACCAACGGCTTACCGTGCCTTGCGAAGCACGACGCTCGGAAAAAATCCACTTACGGTAGTCACGGGACGGTCACCCATCCTACACCTGACCGCCCATGTTGTTGCTTAACTCAAGGAACCGCTCCTTGTGATAAGGAACCGCTCGGAATCTCTTTGTTGGAACACCTCAGAAATGATTAAAACTGTTTTTATACGGATTTATGCTCGTTTATTAAATTTTTTACAATTTTCCAACGTTTCGGCACTTTTTCAGGTGCCGAAACGTTGGAAAATTGTAAAAAATGTAACAAACGAGCATAAATCCGTATAAAAACAGTTTTAATTATGTCTACTGCTCGTGTTAACCTTAGAAAATACTACCTCAGAAATGAGACAATCCGCCAAAGAACTAAGGTGACATAGCCTATAAGATTAGCAAGCTGAAGTGGCTGTGGACTGGTCATATGGTATTAACGAATAGGTATGGAAAAATATTTCTTATTTTACAACTGGTTACAAAACAGCGAAAATAAATTCTTTGGTAACTGGTTACAAAACCATGGTTACCGAAGTAGAAGAAGCGGTATTCCGAAGGACCGATGGCCGATGGAGGCTAAAGGTTCCCGAGTGGAGACCACGAACTTCCAAACGCAGCGTGGGACGCCAACAGCTCGCTCAATCGACGATCTGAGGCAGTTACTAGCAGTAGCTGGATGTTGGCCGAGGAAAAAAGGAAGTGGCGTGCCTTGGGCACGTCGCTTCTTTCCTATGTCCAGTAGTGGATGAGTACGGGCTATTTGATTGACATAGATTCTAAGCTGGGTAGGTACTACCATTACAAAGTGCTACCATATACCCTGTACTTAAGATAGCCTCGCTCTTCGCCTTCTGTCCTATCTGATAGTAAGCGACAACGATGCCTAAGTGCTTGCCTGTAAAGGGTAATCAGGATCTCATTCATAGAATTATAATTCATGGTATACTATGACATTACGATGTGCATTGCATACATAGCCCATGAAGAATATTTTTTTAGTTACCCATCATTACTTCACCTAAGCATAGACAAACATCACGATGGAAAGTTATAAAAAACTGTGGGTCGAGCGACTTATAGTCGGCGCCGGCCAAGTCAATTGTTTTATTTATATCTGAGGAGAGAATCCTAGAAATTTAACATACCTATTAGAAAATATTTTTAAAGGCATGGTACTTCCTAGTCTTCCTACCATTTTGAATTTTGATTCAAAGTTTCGAGCAAAAGGTCGGAAATAACGAATATTTACAAATATTATGTTATACCATTACCGAAGAATCATTAAAAATAATGTTTAACAATGGAAAGAACACTTAACGATTTGAAATTAACCCTGTAGTACAAAGCAACAACATACAAGGAATTTACCTATTACGTAACATTATAAAATATGGTTCATCATTGAAAACCCAACAAGCAAGACTACTTATAGGTAGTGTACTTCGGAGGTATAAATTAGAAATAGATTTCCAGTAAATCAAAATGAGGTACTTATAATTTAAATTAGCTTTATTTGTCTCCATACTTAAATATAGTTAACATGGCTGGCAGTCTTGTTAATTACTGTCTAGATACACAGTCGAGGTATTTTCATACTTACCATAATGATCACACTGTGGGAGTAAGAGTAACTTTAGATGTGTTATTGCAAATACTGATATAGATATCAATCTTTTCTGTTACATACATCTTCGAATTTGTATTAGCAATACCATACGCTAATGGTAGCGGAAAACACTGAAGAAACCCACGGCTAGGTTAGCCCCGCACATATTGTCTTGTCTTTCCTGCAGGCTAGGCCGACTAATCTGTCAGGATAGGTGCTGGGCAAGCCTACACCATCCAAGGCACTGCACCTCCTGAGTGGTCTCATGACCCATCTAGTGTGAGTAAAGGTGCCACTGGATGCCGTTTAAATTATCTCATTACATAAATGCAAAGACCAAAGTATTTTAACACAGATGTCAGCATAGTCATAATATATCCTTATGATGTTGCATCAACAGAAAGTCACCAGTGACTACTATTTAAAATAAAAATATGAACAATTTGAACACAAGCAACTATGATATCTACACTGGTCACCATAACATAGTACAGATACACTGATCGAAGTCATAGTACTATCCTCACAAAATATTATCTCATCAGTGTCGTAGGCAACTGGGACACAAAGCCACATGGGCCTTAAAGCTGCTCTGATTTCTCATGCTATCCCGCTCCCGCAATCTACTATTTTAGATACATAATAAAATTAGAGACATAGATACATTTTTGCTTCCCTATACTTATGATTATGACTTAAGAAGTTTTCTCCAAAATTATATTTTAATAACAAATTCTCTTAATTAAACACTACAAAAGGAAAACATTGTCTTGCATAACTGTAATTTTATTATCTATCAAACTCTCAGACCACACTTATCAAAAGTATACTCTGGACATGTTAGTGAAACAGAAACCTCAGTCAGCTCTGCCTGCCAGTGCTCATTAAGTTGCAGTTAGCCAAGTAATACTGATTTAGTCAATGGCATGAGCACACTTCCCAATAAGTAATTTTCCTACATAACAATGAAAAAAGAGTACTTATTGTATGGAATGTTTTTAGATTCTAATTTTGCAATAACACTATAACATTTCCATAGAAAGTATGTACAAAAGCGCTGAAAAAGAAACTGGATTCATACAAATACCATTTCTTCTATAATTACATCTATGTACAATCATCTTAGTTTAAATAAAGACAATACTTATGTAAGCAACATACTTACTGTTTCTTTTCTTGGGACCTGACAATACATTTTGAAATGGTGCCCAGTGCTTATGACCTTTGCTACAACACTGACATCACATTCACAATCATTGCAAGTGCATATTGCAACCAGGTTCAGCACTTTCCTATCTTTGTGGAGCTGGCTTAGGCTTGGGCATCTTGGAGAGTAATCCTTGGATTTCTTTTTTCTCATCGTAACTCTTCCACATTTCATATAGGTTGATAATTGCTCGAACAATCTCTTGGATCTGAAGCATACAATATTGTAATATTTAAATGCATCTAATTTTAACTTGCCTTTAGTCAGGTTTTTTTTATCATATTATACCTTGTCCATGTCTACATTCAGTTCAGCAAACCATGGCTTTAAATTCTCTTTACTGAGCATCACACAAGCTATATGCAGTGCTGCTATGGCGATCTGAAATTATTCAAACATTGTTCATTGTTGTTGCATATTTTGTTTAACAAGCCCTAGCTTCCTACTACTAAACACTTGCATTAACAATTGACTGCTTCATCACGGGTTTCTACGGGTATCATATCTGATTACCATGCTGGAGTTCAATTCATACAATTCCTAATGGGCCGCTGTACCATAATAAGGTCGCCAATTGTATTATATTTTTATATAATTTCTGTTACTGCAATTTCTGAGTATAATAAAAAAATATTCTTATCTACATTTCCACACACATTTGTGAGGTCCTTGCCTGGTTACCATAGCACAGAGTATCATAGTTATGGGCCATGACTATTGATAGTGTTAAGTTTTACAGAAGATAAAAAATATAACAACTTAGGTTGAACTGTACCTGATATGGTGGGTATATCAAACTGACATCTGTTCTCAAAGAGTCATTCACAATCCTCCAAGCATAAGTTAGGAGTTGGTCATCTTGGCCAATGTCTTGAACAAATAGCAGCAGAGGCCTGTAAGGCTGAAACACTATTAAGCAGCAATCTAGATTCTCTAACAAGTAGAACTCGCATTCCAGGATATGGTTAGTCCTGTAGGGGAATTCTTGCTGACCATATGCATAGCTGAACTTGTTCTTGATCACGGTCTGACAAGTCGTTATAAGGCGGGAGTTTGATATGACCCCAAACTCTTCCACTTTTGAGGCGAGAAATACGCATGTTGGGGCGAGAAGCAATGGATCTATGCATTTCAGTGAATTCCTCGCATAAAACCTTTTAAAGTACACCGTGGCAGTCGCTATCACTTGCTGACGAAGCTTTAACTGTTCTCCCAGAACTTGAATTATGCTAGCGAAGAAATTGAAAATCTTTTGGTACTCTTCTTCGTTGAGTATACCCAAGTCATGCTGTCGGTCTCTGACGAGATCCTGTTTGTCTAAAATCCATTGCTGGTGATGTGAGCTTTGCCAGAAATTGCCTGCCATTGTTTTATTTCTGATTTGGCTTGTTATTCACATGAAAATTAAACTCAAAAATTAGACGACGCGAGCAAAAGCGATTGTTTGACTTTGTCGTTTTACTCTGTGTTTTGTTTGACGGAGATTTGACGTTAGTTTTATTATTCTGTGGTTTGACGGTTTAATTGTTCTGTGGCTTGATTTGACCCAGTGCTGCCAGAGCCCGCACGTCAAGTTACCCGAGCAAGGTCAAAAAGTCACACATAGGCCGGTATTACAGAACGATGCTCAAGCACAGATTGATCTCAGATCGCCCAATCATTACTTGAGCGCTGAATCGATGCTCAAGCATTCCCTTTATTTTCAAACAGTTCTTGAGTAGAGATAAGCCAATCACTGCTTAACCCTTAAACGCATGATTTTTATTTTTTACGTAAAATTATAAAAATATTGCTTTTTAGGTAGAGTAAGTAGAGGAAAAATATTAAAAAAAAACATGAACATATATATATTTTTATTATTTACATTTTTCACCATGTAGGATATATCCTACAGTATGCATTCTACAATAATTAAAGTACCTAGCTATACTACATGTAAGATAATGAAACTTTTCACTGATATTATTTTTATTTATTATGATGTCTGATGCAATCAGATTGTCTATGATCAAAGTTTGTTTTCTATGACAAGAAAAATACAAGTGTAGATTTTAATTCCGTTATACGCATGTTACAAAAACGTGACGATGAAACTTAGTAAATTATGTCAAATATACAGAGGAAACTAAAATAATGTTTGTATTCGTAAATAAAATGTTCGAAGTTTCTTTATTTAAACTTCAAAGTTTTATTAAAAATAACAAAAAAATAGTATAATCATGTGGGTACAGTGATATCGTTCCGATGTAAAACCTTACTGCAAAGTAGGTAGTCGGGGCTGTAAGTGATGCAATTTGCTTAAGCCAGATGTCGCTGCCTGTACGTAATACAGAGAGTAGTGTAAAAGGTTCGAAATTTCACTGATGCCGATGAGTCGTCCACTGGCTCAATTGTTAGAGCGCTGGCACGGATAGCCAGAGGTTGCGGGTTCGAATCCCGGCATGGGTGAAATTTTTAGCCTCTAAATAGGTTTTTAAACCAGCGTCACACTATCTTTGTTTAAAATTCCTAGTTCCTGAAGAAGGGTAACCTGTGTATCAGAAATCAGAGCAGTGCCTTTAAATTACACAGGGAATTACAAAAAGCAAGAAGAACACGTCAAATAAAATAATAGGAAAAATTAAAAAACATTTAATGTTTGTCCTTCTAATCCAGCGAGTCTTGGTTAGTACTACTAGGAAGGTGTATGGAAATATAAACATTACAATTCTGGTTATTTATAAACATACTTATAAATCAGTAGAGAACTTATACAAATTAATTTGTTTATATGAAATTATTGCTCGTTAAATAAAGGTCTTTGTTAAAAAAAAGTCCTAACCTAATCTTGTAAATGAAGCCATCTTCTTCAAGATGTCTGCTGCAAACGTAGGTACGTGATTTTGTTCAATACCAATTTGACCGTGAAGCCATGCCGTCTATCCACATTTGTTGCATTGTGCTATCTTCGGGTAACCTGTAATAAATAATTATTAATTAAAAACCGCCATAATCAGTCCAAACGTTAATTTTATTTATGACAGATCGACACCCTTAAAGTTATTTATTAATTTGACAGCAAACCGTAGATATAAAATCCAGTACTGGTTCGCTACATTATTATTATATTACTACACGTAGATTGTGCAGTGAAAACTCTTCAAGTTCATTTTCTATAAGATATTATGAACCTTTCTTATTACAAATTCTAAATTTTATGAAAGTAGGCGGCGGAATCATTGTAAATAAAAATAAAATCAAAACCCCTTTTCGTAGTTTTTGAATTTATCATGCTGAATCTATAAATATACCAATGCAATGAATAGATTCAAACAGGAAAAATATTAATCAATAATCATCAACAATCGCATTGGTAACTTCATAGAACGTTACTGAACGAGTTTTCAAAACTTAATTAACATATATAACGGAATAAACACAAGAAATAAAGAAAACTTCTTTACTAAGTATCGATAACTTTTTCACTGAGGTAGTGGAAACGCCCATCCCTATCGCCCTTAAATAAACAACAAACTTTTTAAGTTTTTACTGTGATTAAGTTGATTATACTCATGATTTATTAACTGTGAAACACTATTCTCAAATGATATTAAAGCTATGTTGCAATTCCAGTAGGTCATAGTTAAAATTCAAGGGAAAAAAACCTCTATAAAGTACACAAAATTGAGTCTTACCGATGGAAACTGATGAAGGTGGTTTTGTTTTCTCTTCTCCCGAATGGGTTTTACATCCCAATATCACACACGCCATTCCGATGTATTACGTATACTCCATGTTCAGCCCACCAACTTAGTCAGTAAATTGACAGATAGAATTATCGTGTTAGTGAAAAAGAGTTGCCAGCAAAAACAGTGATGTGCTTTAGTCGATAGATTTAACAACAATTAATCAATTATTATCTTAGTACTGTCGTTGATGACAAATTACGGAAGCATCATTTATGAGATAATTTTAACAGGATGTAACCTGAATAATTTAAAATATTCACATGACATAATCTCTTTTTTTTCTTTATTCTGCTTAATCCGATTTTAAAGCCTGATGATTGGCAAGCCTGAAAACCCAATATTAATAATATAAATAAATACAATGATTAAGTTACACTAAAATTTTATACTAAGTATATGAAAATTAAATTGAATAAATATGAGGTTTAAGGTTCTATACTTTTATTCTGAATCGGACGATATTAACGTAGTATCTGAATCGCTTACATTAATTATATATGTATCTACGGCATCGTCAATCAAATGATCTAATTTCGTCATTTTATCTTAAACTTTTTTCGTGTGCTCTATACAGTCCGCCCAGCGTTGAGATGTCACCAAATTTAAGCCATCTTCAAATAGTTTTTTGACTTCATTCATTTTAAAGCTTTTATTGTTTCTTCCGACATGACCCTTGACTGCCCAAACCAATTCTGTTGGGTTGAATTCGCAATGGTAAAGGAGGCAGTAGCAGAATGGTAACACCATACTGAGCCGCCACCGCATATTATTTTACATAACCAGTTTTATTTTAATTATATTCTTTTTAATGCATTAACCCGTGCTAAGGACAACTTTATAGGCTAAAAATTCCCCCCTGCCGGGACTCGTATCCACGACCTCTGGCTAACCGTGCCAGCGCCCTAATAGGCGACTCACCGGCATCAGTTTTATTTTGTTTATAACACGATAAACAGACCGTTTGGATATGCCCAATACCTCAGCAGTCGTTGAAACACAATCCTCTTTTCTCGGCATATCATACGGTGATTCAGAGCTTTCTTTTCCAAAAACATAATTTGTAATTTTTCAATATCATTACAATATTTTAAGTGATTGGCGCCTCCTTTGTTTTACTCGGGAAAAGGCTTTAATGTTTTGAAGTAGATGGTTAAGGATCCATAATTGACTCCAAGTAGACGTAAGCCAGTAAGTAATGCAATCCACGCAAAGTCCCGATAAGAAGCCGAGGTCAATCGTAGTTCAATCCAATGGTAGTCCAGATGAAATGCCAAAGTCAGTCGCAATGCTATCAAATGGATGTCCAAGTGAGAAGCCAAAGTCGTCAAAGAACACCAAAAACCATAAGAACACATTCACGCTACTGTAGTAGAAACGGAACTGAGGCACACACAACCGACACACAACATTTTAGGCCAAACTGGAATTGACGTAAAAGATAGGTGTTGCGAACAGCCAAAAATATAATATAATATCACCACATTTTCTAGTAAAGAAAATTAAATAAAAGTGTTCAAAGTTATATATATCACTAAAAAATTTTGTATTCATCATGTCTTACATAGCTTTCCTGAGTTGTGGGATAAATCTATAAAATAAAAAAATTAAGCTAAGTCTATATTTTATGTCGATTGTGTACATCCCTATTATTTTTCTGTCATAAACTGGTCACATCGCAAAAATGTCAATTTACTGACTAAGTTGGTGGAATTGATATTACGAATATCCACTGAAATCCATTTCAGATTGTCATAGAACAACCCAAAAAACACAAGGTTTTTGGAGACGACGCACTCCAACATCTGTTGTCTAACACACTGCCAAATCGAAGGTACTTGGCAGCCTACTACAAGCTGTAATTTTCTAAACATCTCTAATTCGGTAGCATAATGGTAACCAAAGGTAACCAACTTGACAATTGAGGATAGTACGTTTTGAATAATCAAAGCCACCTTCCCACAAAATCCCAAAGATGGCGCTGTCCATCGACTTAAAAATACTGTGTGGGGATTTACATCTTCTTCTTCTTCAGGCTTTACTAGTTAGTCCACTGCTGGACATAGCCCTCCCCTAAAGAGCGCAAGGTTGTGCCATCATTGAAGGGCATCAAACTTTAATCTGTGACAAACTGATGTGTTCGTAAGTGGTTGGTTGCTTGTTGTTATTGTCAGTTGAAATAGAAAGAAATATCAAACACAAAATACGGCGATTTCCGTGCAACTGGACTCTGATACGGACTGAACTGGACTGTACGCGTTACGAAGTTTTTACCAACTTATCGAGAAACGGGTGGTGTTTGTGTGTTGTATGAAAGCTATTAAGTTAGAAGGGCTGGTAATAAAAGTAAAGTATCCATCAATATGTTCATTATTTTAAGGACACCTTTGCATTGACTCCGATATCGGAGTCCAGTCTTAGCCAAGCCAGCCTAGCGCAAGTAGGAACTTTGAATTATTTGTTCGCATTTAGCCCCGTTTTAATGGCCGACATATATTTGTCTCACTCTATAATACTACTTACTCTTTCTTTGCTGTCAAACTGAAAAGGCTGAAAACTCAACAAATGTCATGGCGGAACGCGGCACATAATTATTAGAAAGTTTTCTAGTTCAAAATTTTTGTGTTTTAAGTTTTTTCAATATCTAGCTGTGTGTATCTTGTACAGTGTTTAGTGATTTTCTTTTAATAATGGCACTGATCGGATGGTGTCAAACTTGTGCCATTTGTAAAATAAGACGCAGCCGGTCAAAGGGTACCAAAAGAAAGTTTATGAGTAAATTTCCTAGGGATGAAGACCGGTAAGTATTTCTGGCTACAGTTTTTGTCATCTTGCACAAGAGCAAGATCATAAATACGTAAAATAAAAACGTAATTAATTAATATACCTATGAGAAAAATATTAAGATGTTTCAATGTCATAGTGATGTGCCATACACATATTCAATATCGATAAAAAAATATCTGATAAGTACCTTGGTCAGAATTACTACTCAGTGTACGACGGGTGAATTGCTGTAAGCCAATGTTTCAACGATGCACTATTAGTGGCTGCATTGAATGTGGTTTTTTTTTATTTAGATTCAGACAATGGGTGAAAATTGTGGAAGATCTTGCGTATATCCCCATCGAAAAACTCCACCAACATAAATATGTTTGTGGAGATCATTTCCGGCCGAAAGATTTTAACAAAAAAACGAAGCCGATTAAAGAAATGGTGAGTTGTATTATAATGTAACACTCACTACATTTCATGAATAATTATGAAATAAAAAACAAAATACGTCATTTAGAACGCAATATTATTATTACGTCTTAATACATAAATGACATTACTTAGATAAACATTTTTTTTACAGGGCTGTACCTTCTCTACTTATAAATGCGCCTCCTCTTCCTGATTACTTACTAGCTGAGTTTCCTTACCACGTAGCCACGTCGCATCACTTGAAACTGGTTAGTGATCTGAATTACTAAAACGTTTTTTTTTACTAATTTTAACTTATTTTTTTTTATAAAATGTATTTGATAATTACATAATTAATTATGCAGTTATGTGGTAAACAGGAACAAACTATTTATTTTCTTCGGACTATTTATGTTTATTTTCAGATTCAGCTGTACAAAAACCTATAAGTTGTCGAGCTTCACAAAACAACTCTGGTACGTAGAATTTTCATGTATCGCTGAAGTTTTTTGTAACTAGTGTTTGTTTACTTTGATAAATTACAAAGTGTTATCATTTTCAGCACCTTGTACAGCTGCCAAAATATCAGCTGTTGCTATTGGTCCAGTAGGGTTTGACCACAATTATTGTGGCTTGGAATCTCAGCATATTACAAATTAATAATCAATAACGACTCAACTTAACTTTTTTTACGATTTCAGCACCTGAATCCAAACCACCGATTAATGAAGTTCGCTCAGATTGGACAGCTCTAAAGAAAAACCAAATAGCTGCTGAAATAAATTCAATAGACATTGACCACAATTATTGTGATTTGATAATAAATAATAAAATACTAATTTCATTTGTCGTTTTATTGAAAACATTGATTTTTATTAATTTTATTTGGCTAACTGCGAAGCCCCTGAATGATAATTTATCGATATCGATAAATGTAGTACTGTAAGGACGTCCCTATTGCACAGACAAGTTATTATGTTGGTAGCACTTACTTTTGACATTGCATTTTTGCTCTATTGGTTGGTATTGCTAACGGGGCTAAACTCATTCAAAAGCATGTAAGGAGGTCCCGTCTCTTAAAACGTAGTGGTTATAATACTCTTTGAGCCAAGCCTTC
Organism: Yponomeuta sedellus; assembly: GCA_934045075.1. NCBI lineage: Eukaryota > Metazoa > Arthropoda > Insecta > Lepidoptera > Yponomeutidae > Yponomeuta > Yponomeuta sedellus. The sequence goes on along the minus strand of OW203728.1, from coordinate 14,256,752 downwards.
AATGTAAGTAGATATCAGTGTTCAAGAAGTCGATGCAGTGCTCTGTGGTCGATGCCAGGTTACATTCGAGAGCTACCACCACAGAACATAAAAAAAGAGTAGAAGTAGCGACATGACCACAGAACATAAAAAAGAGTAGAAGTAGTGACATGACACATTAGTACGAAAACCAGTGTAACCAAACTGATACACAAACCAAACGCACACTACGAATGCCAAGCTGCCATTGGTAAAATTATGTTGGTAGCACTTACTTTTGACATTGCATTTTTGCTCTATTGGTTGGTATTGCTAACGGGGCTAAACTCATTCAAAAGCATGTAAGGAGGTCCCGTCTCTTAAAACGTAGTGGTTATAATACTCTTTGAGCCAAGCCTTCAATGTAAGTAGATATCAGTGTTCAAGAAGTCGATGCAGTGCTCTGTGGTCGATGCCAGGTTACATTCGAGAGCTACCACCACAGAACATAAAAAAAGAGTAGAAGTAGCGACATGACCACAGAACATAAAAAAGAGTAGAAGTAGTGACATGACACATTAGTACGAAAACCAGTGTAACCAAACTGATACACAAACCAAACGCACACTACGAATGCCAAGCTGCCATTGGTAAATAAAGTCAATGCCGAAAAGGTGTACATCATAAATTTTCAAGTAAAATATGCACCTGTTCATAATGTTAACAATGATCAAAGTCAAATGACAATGATGAAATTTAGGTTGACATTTTATAGTAACGCTACTCTACACTAGATGGAACTACCACCGCGTCGGACCGAAAAGAACTTTTACCTAGTAAGACATAAAGTTCAAAATTGAAAAACAAGTACATTCTCAGTTTGGGATGGGACAATGCGAGTTCTAGTTTGTTGATAGGGTGAACCTATCGACAAATTATACAAACAGTTTAACATATTAACGGCCGAATACGAATACTGGTACCGGCTTTACTGGTAGAAAATGCATCTTTTTACATTATCTTTTGTGCAATAAAGAATTAATACTAATAGGGTGGATAGATGCACAAATAAAACAATGTGGTAGATTTCGTAATATTTTAAAATGTTATCTCTTATTAAAACTAGCTTTAACCCGCTGCTTCGCCGGCGTTAGAAATTATAACACGGGAAATATTATTCTACGACTCAATTGAGATCTTTGTCTATCTGTACGCCATGTTTCATACGTAATACTAATTGATGATGGTACTAATATAATTTCATTTATACCCAGGAGTCTAACCTGGAAGCGAAGCACATTTTTTCTGGTATTGCTGCATCACATTAGTGCCACCTTCCGCCTTTTTTAGTTATTATGAAGTGTTCATGAAAATGCTCTGAATATATTGTGCTCATCTTCGTTGGGAACCAATTTTGCCTTCTTATCGCTGCCTTCCATTTTAATTTCATATCTGGTTTCCCTAGGAAAACTAAACGAAAACTCACTTCCAAATTGTTTTGAATCCGAGAGGGTTGTTTTATCATTGCCTCGGTTTGCTGTTGTCAAAGGGGTTGAAGTATTAAGGGTAAATAGCAGAATAATAAAAAACCATAAAACAAATAACATAACAAAACAAAAATCTTATGCTCGCCAAGAGAACAACCACTCGAACAGGTAAACAGTAGTAAACTACTTAATGTTTTGAACTGAAGTAAAAAAAACCATATGACTCGTTTTCGATAACCTCACTACATCTCGGTTGGAATATTTAAAAATGTAAGATTTTATTACTTTGATAGTTTCTTAAATATTTCAGTCCCTGATAAACTAGTGAAGAAAAACTATATCGCAATCTAGCTGTGCTCATGTCTTGTATGTGCTCATGTCATGTCTTGTGTGAAAAGTAATGTATGAGCTCCAATGACAGTTTTCACATGCACAACGACCAGCCGGCGACCGGAGCTCATACATTACTACTTTACCCGGCCCGGCGATCGGACGGCGACCGGGTACATATGAAAAGGCACTTAGAAAGTAGGTATAAAATAACACTAATTATTTTACCTACTTAGACGAATTGGAATTTACAATACTTAAGTACCGTTAAGTATGTATGACTACTAAGTCAAAGACAACTAATTATCGATAGATTTTTATCATGTGTGCCCCCATCCGTAATCGAGTAGAATTCAAATTTCGACAGAAATTTCTAGAGAATGTACACTTTCTTCAATGAAAATTTAACTTTACTAGCCAGTAAATAAAGGTGATTTCACTTTCTCATTTTCGCATTGCTTTCCGTGTTCATGTCATTGCAACTTTAATTAAAAATACAATGAAATACGTCTTACCGATGAAATATTACGGCATGATCGGTATATTTTAGTCCCCAGCTTTTATTGTTGCTCTCTAACACAGCACAACAAGGCATTTTAATCAAGTTTTCACCATTTTTTCTTTACTAGAAGCGCACGGCAACTGAAGTCAACAAAACTGTCACCGACTACGCATAGGCAATACATTGCTAATGTGAGGCACGCGGGCACCGCCCACTTACCACTTCTACTCTTTTTTTATGTTCTGTGGACATGACACATTAGTACGAAAACCAGTGTAACCAAACTGATACTTATAAACCAAACGCACACTACGAATGCCGAGCTGCCATTGGTAAATAAATTCAATGCCGAAAAGGTGTACATCATAAAAGTTTCAAGTAAAATATGCACCTTTTCAGAATGTTAACAATGATCAAAGTCAAATGACAATGATGAAATTAAGGTTGACATTTTGTAGTAACGCTACTCTACACTAGATGGAACTACCGCCGTGTCGGACCGAAAAGAACTTTTACCAACTAAGACATAAAGGTCAAAATTGAGAAACAAGTACATTCTCAGTTTGGGATGGGACAATGCGAGTTCTAGATTGTCGATAGGGAGAACCTATCGACAAATTATACCCGTACAAACAGTTTAACACATTAATGGCCGAATAAAAATACTGGTGCTTAAAAGAATTTTTAGCTATTTCTTTTGCCTGCGGGTTGTCTGGTAGAAAATGCATCTTTTTCACGTTATCTTTTGTGTAATAAAGATTCAACACTAAAAGGGTAAATAGATGCACAAATAAAACAATGTGGTAGATTTCATATTTTAAAATGTTCTCTTATTTTAAACTACCTTTAACCCGCTGCTTCGCGGGCGTTAGAAAATATAACACGGGAAATATCATGTATTCTACGACTCAATTCAGATCTTTGTCTATCTGTACGCCATGTTTCATACGTTATACTAATTTTATTGATGATGGTACTAATATATTTCAATTATACGCATGAGTCTAACCTGGAAGTGAAGCACATTTTTTTCTGGTATTGCTGCATAAGTGCCACCTTCCGCCTTTTTAGTTATTATGAAGTTTAAAAACCTATTTAGAGGCTAAAAATTTCACCCATGCCGGGATTCGAACCCGCAACCTCTGGCTATCCGTGCCAGCGCTCTACCAATTGAGCCAATGGGCGACTCACCGGCATCAGTGAAATTTCGAACCTCTTTACACTATTCTCTGTATTACGTACAGGTTATCTATCTAAATAGGTTTTTAAATTTGTCCTTAGCACGGGTTAGTGCATTAAAAATAAAAATAGTATTATTATGAATTGTTCATAAAAATGCTCTGAATATATTGTGCTCATCGTAGTTTTGAACCAATTTTGCCTTCCTGTCGCTGCCATCCATTTTACTTTCGTATTCGGTTTTTTAGGAAAACTAAAAGAAAACTCACTTCCAAATTGTTTTGATTCCGAGAGGGTTTTTGTATCATTGCCACGGTTTTCTGTTGTATTTGATTAAAATTACTTTGATAGTTTCTTAGATATTTCAGTCACTGATAAACTGGTGAAGAAAAACTATATCGCGATCTCGCTGTGCTCCAATGACAGTTTTCACATGCACATCGACCAGCCGGCGACAAGAGCTCATACATTACTACTTTACTCGGCCCGGCGACCGGACGGCGACCGGAAGCATTTGAAAAGGCACTTAGGAAGTAGGTAGGTATAAAATAACAATAATTATTTTACCTAATTAGACGAATTGGAATTTACAATACCTAAGTACCGTTAATTATGTATGACTACTACGTCATAGACAATTAATTATCGATAGATTTTTATCATGTGTGCCCCCACAGAACATAAAAAAAAGAGTAGAAGTCGTAAGTGGGCGGTGCCCGCGTGCCTCACATTAGCAATGTATTGCCTATGCGTAGTCGGTGACAGTTTTGTTGACTTCAGTTGCCGTGCGCTTCTAGTAAAAAAAAAATGATGAAAACTTTATTAAAATGCCTTGTTATGCTGTGTTAGAGAGCAAAAATAAAAGTTGGGGACCAAAATATACCGATCATGCCGTAACATTTCATCTTTAGGACGTATTTCATTGTATTTTTAATTAAATTTGTAATGACATGAACACGGAAAGCAATGCGAAAATGAGAAAGTGAAATCACCTTTATTTACTGGCTAGTAAAGTTAAATTTTCATTGAAGAAAGTGTACATTCTCTAGAAATTTCTGTCGAAATTTGAATTCTACTCGATTACGGATGGGGGCACACATGATAAAAATCTATCGATAATTAGTTGTCTATGACTTAGTAGTCATACATACTTAACGGTACTCAGGTATTGTAAATTCCAATAAATTCGTCTAAGTAGGTAAAATAATTATTGTTATTTTATACCTACTTCCTAAGTGCCTTTTCATATGCACCCGGTCGCCGTCCGGTCGCCGGGCCGGGTAAAGTAGTAATGTATGAGCTCCGGTCGCCGGCTGGTCGTTGTGCATGTGAAAACTGTCATTGGAGCTCATACATTACTTTTCATACAAGACATGACATGAGCACATGCAAGACATGAGCACAGCTAGATGGCGATATAGTTTTTCTTCACCAGTTTATCAGGGACTGAAATATTTAAGAAACTATCAAAGTAATTTTAATCTTACATTTTTAAATATTCCAACCGAGATGTAAAGTGAGGTTATCGAAAACGACTCATATGGTTTTTGTTACTTCAGTTCAAAATATTAAGTAGTTTACTACTGTTTACCTGTTCGAGTGGTTGTTCTCTTGGCGAGCATAAGATTTTTGTGTTGTTAAGTTTTTTTTTATTATTCTGCTATGTACTCTTAATACTTCAACCCCTTTGACAACAGCAAACCGAGGCAATAATAAAACAACCCTCTCGGATTCAAAACAATTTGGAAGTGAGTTTTCGTTTAGTTTTCCTAAGGAAACGGGATATGAAATTAAAATGGAAGGCAGCGATAAGAAGGCAAAATTGGTTCCCAACGAAGATGAGCACAATATATTCAGAGCATTTTCATGAACACTTCATAATAACTAAAAAAGGCGGAATGTAGCACTAATATCATGCAGCAATACCAGAAAAAATGTGCTTCACTTCCAGGTTAGACTCCTGCGTAAAAATGAAATTATATTAGTACAATCATCCATTAGTATTACGTATGAAACATGGCGTGCAGATAGACAAAGATCTGAATTGAGTCGTAGAATAATATTTCCCGTATTATAATTTCTAACGCCGGCGAAGCAGCGGGTTAAAGCTAGTTTTAATAAAAGATAACATTTTAAAATATTACGAAATCTACCACATTGTTTTATTTGTGCATCTATCCACCCTATTAGTATTAATTCTTTATTGCACAAAAGATAATCTAAAAAGATGCATTTTCCACGAGTAAAGCCGGTACCAGTATTCGTATTCGGCCGTTAATGTGTTAAACTGTTTGAATAATTTGTCGATAGGTTCACCCTATCGATAAACTAGAACTCGCATTGTCCCATCCCAAACTGAGAATGTACTTGTTTTTCAATTTTGAACTTTATGTCTTACTAGGTAAAAGTTCTTTTCGGTCCGACGCGGTGGTAGTTCCATCTAGTGTAGAGTAGCGTTACAACAAATTGTCAACCTTAATTTCATCATTGTCATTTGACTTTGATCATTGTTAACATTGCGAAAAGGTGCATATTTTACTTGAAATTTTTATGATGTACACCTTTTCGGCATTGACTTTATTTACCAATGGCAGCTTGGCATTCGTAGTGTGCGTTTGGTTTATGTGTACAGTTTGGTTACACTGGTTTTCGTACTAAAGTGTCACGTCACTACTTCTACTCTTTTTTATGTTCTGTGGTCATTGAATTTTGACAGAAACTTCTAAAGAATGTACACTTTCTTCGATGAAAATTTAACTTTATTAACCAGTAAATAAAGGTGGTTTCACTTTCTCATTTTCGGATTGGTTTCCGTGTTCATGTCATTACAAATTTAATTAAAAATACAATGAAATACGTCTTACAGATGAAATATTACGGCATGATCGGTATATTTTGGTCCCCAACTTTTATTTTTGCTCTCTAACACAGCATAACAAGGCATTTTAATAAAGTTTTCACCATTTTTTCTTTACTAGAAGCGCACGGCAACTGAAGTCAACAAAACTGTCACTGACTACGCATAGGCAATACATTGCTAATGTGAGGCACGCGGGCACCGCCCACTTACGACTTTTACTCTTTTTTTATGTTCTGTGGCTACCACTTTTAAAAAGCCAACTCGCAGAGAACAAATACGAAATATTCCAGAGAAATAGAGTAGGTATAGAATGAATGAACCGAATGAACTAACGACATGACACGACCACGACATGACACATTAGTTTTTTTTTAATGTAGTAAGATGATTTTAGGCAAGCAACACAGCCCCATGTGGCCAAGAATAAGTCTATAGACAGCGCCATCTTTGGGATTTTGTGAAAAGGTGGGTCTGAAACTCTCTCATAAAACATCACACTACTATATTTTTCTCTGTCTAACAAGTGGTTGGCGACGTTTCAAACTAACGAGACAGACATGTGTCAGGTGTTCGTTTTATAACGCTCCTTCTATGCTTTTAGTCCTTATTCTGAGGTGCTGCATAATACGCGCGCAATTAGCAACAAATTAGAAGAAATACCTACTTGTCCAAAAAACTACAGTCATTTCATTAAAAATATGTATTGTGCTTAATCAAAGTAGTAAATTGTCTTAATTTCTTTATAAAACCAATAATAAATTTAAAAACCTATTTTCTTCCTTAGCACGGGTTAGTGCATTAAAAATAAAAATAGTGTAACCAATAATAAAGTTTAACTTCCGGTTTTTTTAAATTTCTGGACAAACTGTACTAGCCTCGTTATACCTACTAGCGATGTTGCACGGCCAATATTGCCATAAAAAACAGTACCATTATTCATTATCATCAGCGCACCTCTACCCACCCCACTGCTGGGTATATAGCTTTTCTCTATTAGGCGTTCATTATAGGTGTTCTGTGATTAGGCCTACGCCATTTTTCGCGGTGTCTCGTATCATAGTGTTCGCGGTAGTAAAGTTATTCGATTGGATCTGTCAAACTCGCACTAAGCACTCTGTGGTTTGACAGATCGAATCGAATAACTTTACTACCGCGTTAATCGAGCATTGAGTAGTGAGTATGAGTAAGTTAACCGTTCGAACTGGCAAAACGCTATCACAGTAAGTATCACTCGCAATCGCGTTTATTCGTGTTTTGGCTGGTAAACGTGGTCACTTCTCAACGTAAACCATTACAACTCGCACTCAGCAATTTTAATTTCTATACTTGTCGCTAGGTGGCGCTTCCTCGATGCCATAGAAATATGAGTTTACGTCAACGCGATCGAGTAGTTAAAATACTCGCACTAAGCACTCTGATAAAGAAAAGAGTTACAAACTGTCTGGATTCCAACCAACCAAGCTGGTTGGTTTCAGAGCACACCAAAGATTAGGTACTTATACTGACTCTGTATTCGACCTCTTTTTTTTTTAATGTTGCAAGCATACAGCATAGTGTTGCTCACTGATAAGATCTAATTGTATCGGTAATTTATGGATCTTTGATTCAATTTTACATATAGGTTTAAATAGGTGGTTAATAAATTTATCAATAAATGGTTAATAAATATGTAAATAAATTATAAAGTTCTCTTGGTACCCGTAAAAAAACCACCATCATGTGCTGTACTGAGCGCGGCGCAGAGCCCATTAGCGCGTCAGCGCTTCGCCCGCGTCATTCGACTCCCTTCTTCGCTTGCGATCGGTTGTTGTGCTCGTAACACCAGTTGTTCTTGTTTGCTGTTGAGTTTTTGTTGTTATCTGTTTTCTGTTAAGTTTTTGTTGTTATCTTTCCTGGTTTCTGTTAAGTGTTGGTTGTTTTTAAAATAACATGGATACTGCTCAGCCGAGCACCTCAGGTGCAAGTATGTCTCCTAGGAAAAGGAGACGTACCTCTTCATTGAGTGCCACGGAGAAAACAATGGTGCAAAACGTACATAAATATGTATTCTGCGAAGAGGAATCTAAATTGAATAAACAGTTATGTGAGAAACCTAACAAGCGCCAATGTGCAATGAAAACGGCAGATATTTTGGGAATCGGAACTACCACAGTTTATAAAGTTCTCAAAGACATAAAAGTGAACAACACACCCACTCCACCTAAAAGATGTGGTCCAAAGTTAACTTTCAAAGATAAATTCGATGAATTTACTTTTTCTGCCATCCGGCGCAAAGTGCACAGTTTTTTTTATAAGAAAGAAGCTCCCACAATAGTTAAGGTTAGTATTTTTGTTATTTTTAATAAGTAATTTATACTAAACAGACTACTAAAAAGATATAAATAATCAGGAGAACGATGAACTGAACCATCATCTCGGTGGACAAAAGTGGTATGAAAATTTATACGTAGTTATCTGTGTTTTAGCGGTCAATTCAATTACTGTGTAAACTCATATCTGACATGTTTAATTAGATAACATTATTTAAAGATCCATAGCGTAGGAAAATGCTATAAGAAGTACAATGTATGTGCCTGTATGTAAATGTTATGTTATCATTACTGGTCCGCTGGGTAGCAAAAAGCAGCTTCGACGCGATTACTAATGATACTTATAATGCTCACAACAACGCTCTCGGACATAGTGTAGATAGATAGATAAAATGAATATTCTTTATTGTACACAGAAATTACAGTAACAGAAATTATATAAAAAATATAGTACAAATGGCGGGCTAACAACTAATTAAACAAAATTACTTAAGACGTGCTAAATTTCCAGGACGCTTTTGTAATAATCTCAGTTTTTAATAATTTATTGTTACGGTTTTCATGCTTACGCTCGGTGGTTAGATGACTGTTAACTAGATTTATTTAACGAGGCAATTAATTTCTTCTTTTCAGACGCTGTGAATGAAGACCCTGACCTACCCAATCTTTCAAGGGCCACCATGAGGCTGGTTCTCAACACATAAACTTTAAATATGCGAGTCGCAAACGATCCAGCTCCTTAATCGACCGGCAGGACATTATTTTGTGGCGCAAGTGATATTTAATGGCAATTAAAGAATATCGCAGACAAGGAAAAATTATTTATTACCAAGATGAGACATGGGTTAACGAAGGTAAATTTACTACCTAATAATTTTGTCAGGAGCTATGTATTACTTTCTTTAATTTACTTCCGCAAATTTACTCAGTAGATTTACAGAAGTATACTAATTTTTAGAAATAAATATTTTGTATTTTATTTTACAGGACACACTGTACAAAAAACTTGGATTGACACGAAAATTAATACGCTGCGACAGGCCTTCCTCGAAGGTGTAACAACAGGTCTCAAAACACCTACGGGAAAAGGACGACGGCTTATAATTAGCCACATTGGAAGTGAGGAAGGATTTTTAGATGGGGGTCTGTTGATGTTCGAGTCTAAAACAGATTCAAGCGACTATCATAGTGAAATGAACGCACAACATTTTGAGGAGTGGTTACAGGTCATTTTAACTACGTTAAAAAGAGATTCAATTTTAGTATTGGATAATGCTCCTTACCACTCCCGTAAGGTAGAAAAGACCCCTACAATGTCGTGGCGTAAAAACCAAATACAAGACTGGCTGAAGTCCAAAAATGTAAATTTTGAGGACAGTATGATTAAGGCAGAATTGCTAGAAATTGTAAAGAAAGAAAAACCTAATTATCAGAAATATGTAGTTGATGAGCTTGCTGCAGAATACGGTGTCACAATCTTAAGACTACCCCCCCTTACCACTGTGAATTAAACCCAATAGAATTGGTATGGGCACAAGTAAAGGGGTATGTCGCAAAAAATAAAAAAAGCTACAAAATGGCTGAAATTAAACAGCTGTTTAATGATGGGCTAAAGATAGTGACACCGGAACGGTGGTCAAGTTGTATTGACCATGTTATAAAAGAAGAGGACAGAATGATGGAACTTGACCACCTTATTGATGATGTGACGGAACAATTTATTATAAATTTATCTGATTCAGATTCAGACTCTGAAAGTGAATTATCATCAGAATAAGAATATTTATTTTTATTTCATCATCAACCTATTACGTCCCCACCGAGGGCACAGGTCTCTTCCGTAGGGAAGTTATCGGTCACACTCCACCACGTGGGCCAAGTCCGGATTGGTGGAGACTTGTAAGACTAGTGGCTGGTCTTACTGTCAGAAGGTTCCAAGCCGCCCTAAGGCATCTGACTTGGCTCACCGAGTGCGATCCATCGACGGCAGCCGCCACCAACACCTGCTTTACGTGCCTTGCGAAGCGCGGAACCGCTCGGGAAAAGCCACAAGAGTTAGTCGTAGACGGTCATTCATCCATGCACTGAGTGCGCCCTATGTTGCATAACCTTGGTGATTGTTTAAGATCACTCGGGCAGCAGCCGGAGCTACGAGCGATACTTTCATTTACAATATTTCTTTATAGCATCCTAACCTTTCAATACTCTTTGGCTACAACACTATTTTTAAATTACGATAACATGGCAACCCTTCAAATGTCACTTTTGTTCGCCCAATTAAAAATCAGGGTATATATTAATATATCACTGGAGCATACTTCTTGATAACAGATCATATGTTTACGCTTACACAAATCATAGAAAGATACACGGAATATAACAAAAAGTGAAGTAATTTTACTTTTTTTGGATTATTCAAATGCTTTCGACACGATCACACACACAGAACATAAAAAAAGAGATTTTTTTATGTTCTGTGTGTGTGATCGTGTCGAAAGCATTTGAATAATCCAAAAAAAGTAAAATTACTTCACTTTTTGTTATATTCCGTGTATTCGTGTGTTTATATTCCGTTTTTATGTTCTGTGATCAATGGCTTATGGAAGACCCTTAAAGATCAAGGAGTACGTAATCACTACATAATATACTTATGGAAATATACGCTGAGAGGAAAGTTACCGTAAAGCTAGATAGAAAAGAAAAAAAATCCATTAAATTTCAGCGACTTAAAGCAGTTTTTAGGAATCTACAATGGGAGTCGCTTGGCATAAATATTAATTAATGGCGAATATTTCAGTCATCTCAGATTTGCTGACAACATCGTAATGTTGAGCGAGACTTATGAAAGTCTTCAACACATGCTCGAACCATTAGATAGAGAAAGCAGAAAGTATGGATTGAACCCTGATAAGACGTATAACGTCTTATGAGTTATGATATGACAAATGGAGAATACCAACCAATACCAACACCAACAATAACCAATGCCAACCAATACCAGTCCCTTCGGGAATCTACGTTCGCGCAGACTAGAAAGAAGTGTAACGAAAGTACCCGAAGCTATAAGTACATTCAACATGATCTTTAACCGATAAGTTTAAGGTGCAGAATTGATTGCCGCAGTAGCGCTACCTATTTCGCTCACGCTAATATTGCTAAACTAATAGTCACTTGCATCGATGACGTTGAATCAACCAATAGCAACAAAGGCGCGCGGCCTGCCATAAAATGAAACTATATGATTGGTCGATCAATTTGCCGTACATCAAAAATTTGGTCATCTGCGCAGGTACATCCGCGAGACTTATTTCTTGTGTAGCACTGTACCAAATTTTCTATATATAAATGCATGTATTTTAATTATTTTCTATTTTCAATCAACTGTGTTTGGGAAAATGAATGGCTATAATAATAATTAAATATTTTGTAATTATTATTTGTCAACCCGGACTTGGCCCCCGTGGCGGAGTATGGCCTAACCTTCCTGCCATGCAGAAAGAGACCCGTGCCCCAGCAGTGGGGACACACAAGGGTTGATATCGATTTGCCCAAGGGGTAGAACAATGGACTCGGAACCGAGAGACCCAGGTTATATTCCCAGTACCAGCACGTGCCAATGACTTTGTTTTCTAAGTTATGTACATTTGTGAAGTTATAATGATGATGTCAACCTTTTGTATGTTGGTCACGTCAGGTCTCTTGCTGGATGGTTAGGCCATTCTTCACGGGGGCCCGGAATGGTCATAAATTAGTAATACCACTCGCTAACTGTGAAGGAAAACACCAGGAAGGAAACCTGAGCGTCTGAGCGGTTCAAATACCTCAGCGCTTCAAATTGCCAATCTGGGGTAAAGCCCTGCAGTAGGCTGCAGTTGAACATTTATGGACTAAAAATGTCTTAAAGTATTTAGAAAATATCAGAGCACAAGATCAAAAAAAAGCAAACCACAAGGATTTTACTGCAATACCTCAATCTACACAATATTACTCAGTCGAATCAATTACAAACAGTTCTTTTACCTATTTCAGGTTCTAGTTGAACCGTTAAATCAATTTGTAGAAAGAAATGGAGCAAATACATCGGCGCAATTTCGAGATAGCGACGTGTGTGAAATTGGTCCCTCAATCTACACGTGTACCTAGGTACTACTTGCTCAAATCAACGCAAATGGATTCCTGTGGTAACTCATTTACTAGAAACATAAATGTATTTAGGTACGGTTAGTTGAAAGTTTTTACTAAACAATAAAATTATATACCTGTATTTTTTTAATGCTAAAAGGTTTGTACATAGGAATGATATCGCTGTACCCATAAGACTGTATTCTTTTTTTAATGCACTAACCCGTGCTAAGGACAATTATAATGACCTATTTAGAGGCTGAAAATTCCACCCATGCTGGGACTCGAACCCGCGACCTCTGGCTAGCGTGCCAGCGCACTCCCAACTGATTCCTTCAGCCAGATGTTGCTGCCTGTACGTAGTTCGCCCATTAGCTCAGTTGGAAAGAGCGCTGGCACGGACAGCCAGAGGTCTCGGGTTCGAATTCTGGTATGGGTGGAATTATTAGCCTATAAATAGGTTTTTTAAAATTGTCCTTAGCACGGGTTAGTGCATTAAAAATAAAAATAGTATAATCATGTGGGTACAGCGATATCATTCCGATGTAAAACCTAACTGCAAAGTAGGTACTCGGGGCTGTAAGTGATGCAATTAACTTCAGCCAGATGTCGCTGCCTGTACGTAATACAGAGAATAGTGTAAAGAGGCCGGTAAGTCACCCATAGCTCTGTTGGGAGTGCGCTGGCAGGGTTAACCAGAGGTCGCCGGTTCGAGTCCCGGCCTGGGTGAAATTTTTAGTCTAAATAGGTTATTAAACAATCTAAACTTAAAATATCGATGTATTGCAGAATAATGTTTTTTCGTCTGCGATATTAATTCTGTAGAAATAGGTACACAAAGACCAATTAACACACATTGAAGCAAAATACTCTCGTATTCTAGCAGTTTTTTTTCGAATCCCGGCACTAAAATCGCTGTAACTTCGTAATTCGATTAAATTATTTTTTTACAGAATATTAAGTATATTGTTTTATGCCACACCTGGCAATAAAGTGGCTATTTCTGCACGCTGCGCGTACGGAAAAAAACCGCTTTCTGGCCAAGTGTAGACATAAAAAGATGTACACAACACGGGAGGTAAAAAGAAAGCTCTCGATCTCGGCCTTTATGCTTTATATATTACCACCCTAGTTGTGTAATGTACTATTTCATGTCCCTATGAAACTGCATACTTGGTTCAAATAATGAATGATCCTCATTACTGTTACGGAGTGGAGTTTTTTTCCCGCTGCCTTTTTCTCCACTACACTACGGCCCGAAGGCAGCGGCTTTCACTTTCATGTTACGTTGTACTTTGACATTCAGCAAACAGAATGTAAATTCTTTACGTTGAAATAAATTTAATTGAATTGAAATGCACTCTTGAGTGGACACGTCAGCGAAGAGAAGTCCCGTGGTAGACTAAAACGTAGTGGTTATATACTCTTTGGTAGACTAGGCTCGGATTTCCACGTACTCGTACGTCTAAAAGGTTACAACCCAAAGCTGCTTAGTCCATGTGGATAGGATAAGGAATTTGAATGAAAAAACCACCCATGTTCAAATTATTAATAATTATTTAATAATAACCACGTTCTTAACGAGACACATCACAATTAGATACGATTCTGTGAAAATTGCTTAGGGCAAAATGTCAGCGAGAGTGTAATCTCTTAGGATATCGTTGATGATGACGAAAAGCTCAGCGCTCAAGATCTCACTCACATTTTGGAGCTCATTCTGGATCACGCTTTGGGTGAGGTTCTGGATGAATGAATTAATGAAGGCGTTAATCAGGTTGGATCCGACCATACCATGGATGGCGATCTGTAAAAAAATGACTCTGTATTATTATATGAGGTACCTATATTGTTATAAATATTTAGGGCAGTAGGCCCTAAATATTTTCACGTTTTTACAAAAAGCTGTTTAGCAAGGAGAGGTCCCACATACTACTCTAAAATGTGTCATCTAAAGCTTAATATTTTACAAACAGATCCCTGAGTCGAAAAATGGCACTCCCATAATAACTTTTTTTAAATGACCTATCCAAAGATTTCCTCCTGTGGGATAAACGAGAAAAAAAGTGTATTATTAAATTAAGGGGGAGCTGTAGGTATTATATATTACTATAGGTTATATTCTTGTGTCGTTACCGTAAATTTGTTATTAGTTAACGTTAATTACAAAAGCAATAGCAGTGTTAGTAACTTGAGGTAGGCGCCGCGACCAAACCCGGTTTTTACGTCACAATTAATTGGTGTGATAAAGATAACAGGTTAATACGTCGTATAGATCAACGTATACATATTATCAATAACTTGGCGTTTACGTAATTAATATTTGGCATGATGTACGTATACTTAATATGTATATGTACATCTATGCCAATTTTCAGTCATATAATATTATCTATTAATCGTCGCTGAGCTAGGCCGCGGACCCACAGACGGACGGACTTGACGGATGGACATAGAGTTCCTTATTTAGCTAGGGAGCTCTAAAAATCCAACCAACTATTGTACAGTGGCCAGCCATCTAGACATAGTAATTTTAAAGCTCTTACTTGGGTATCATGAATGTCGATCTTGACCGCAAATTCCCTCAGGGTGAGGTGACCACCGCCGAGGATGTTGGTGCCAAGACGACCATCCACACCAAATTCAATACGGTTCAGGAACACTCTGTAGGGAAAAGGGATTAAATAGAGAATAGTGATCACCAAATCAATAAAATAAATCTCTTGGATCAAGGGCTTTACCTGAAGTTTCCGCCAGCACGGTGGTTAATGAGGAGAGCAAGTCTGGCCTGAACGTCGTAACCGCCTGCAGAATTTGAAAAACAGTCAGTATGGCGGTTTTACTAATCAAATTTAGCAAGCGAATCAATATAATGTCCGGTGATAAACTCACCAACGAGGGTAAGACGGGGAATGGTCGTGTGGAAGCCAAAAGTGAGACGGAATACGTTGAAGCTGACGTCATCGACCACAAACCAGCCAAGTCCGGTGAGGCTGATGTCGTGAGCACTGGCGGTTACACGCACTCTGGAACGACATCGGAATCAGATCCATACCTACCTAGTTTTCGAAAAGTTGATTTGACTTTAAAAATGTTATCAATATGAATAGTGGATAATTTTCATGTTTCAGTTACCTTATTTTATGGTCTTCTGACAGATCAAAATTTTACGACTGCATAATGTCTTTAAACACAAAATGACCACAAGGGTGGATTCAATAGTTAGACACCAATATATCATCAATATCGATAAAGATCATTATAAATTGACGTACAATTCGATAACACTATGTCGATAATGGTGATTTTTATAGATATTGATAATATTGGTGCTGTCTAACTGGTGAATCCGCACTTGTGGTCATTTTGTTTTTACAGACAATCCATTTCAGTCCTACTACGTCCATTGTTTGTCTCAGCATCTCTGTTGCTATCTCGCAATATTAGAACCCCTTTATTACAGAAAATCGTAAAATAACCTGTCAATAGCTCTTACCCACTGGTGGTGAAAGTAGAAGGCCCAACACTGCTGACAATCAACGGATCCAACGGTGGAAGGTCTTCACTGCCGTTCCATATAACGTCCCTGAAGCTCTCGAATATATTGATGACGGTGTCGGTAATGACGTTCTTGCCTTGGTCCTTCTCAAGCGCTGCCAGTTGCTGCGCCAGCTGGGTGTCGTCACCCTCCTCACCGAAAGCACGGAGCACGATCACATTGTCCTGCCAGTGGCCCTCAACCTTTTCTATCAGGACTGCAAGAATATCGAGTTGTTACTACTATATAGGTACGTCGGTGTGGAAGTTGCATAAAAAACAAAATTTTCGAATCCCATCAACTCAATGACATTCTATTTTTAAGCAAGTGTATTAATTCAAGTTATTAAAATGAAAGGAAAAAAATATTAGTACAACGAAGGTATACTACACCTATACCATTTTTATTTTGCGCAGGATTGACACACACACAATAGCATCTATGTCACTTTAGTCGAATAAGCCGGTCTTTATTTACATTTTATTTTATTAAGCTATTATTTTTGTTGATCTCTGGACATTGCTTTGTAATTATCATTTACCTACCATAGGTGGGATTAAATTGCAAGTCGGCAGCCCGTGTGCACGCGCAAGCGGCTATAAACAACAACACTGCCTTCATAATGAAGTTTTTTGGCTTACTTTAATCCATTAATGCTATTTGGCCTTTATATAACGCCACTTGGAGTCATCGATCAAGTAATTATAGTTATCTTAAATATTAACACCTGATTTAGGTGGATGAGCTTTCTTTTATCTAATAAAAATCACTGTCACTAATTAATCACTTTGATGCGATTAGGCATTTCTTGTGAACAAAACTCCTTTGTTGAAACTTAGCAACGTAAGAAATAAACAAGTTATGCAAAATAGTAATAACATTAGGCGTTTATATAGGTATAGGTACCTATACAAGTATCGCTAATTTGCGGTGGGCACAAAATTTTGAGGTCTCGGGAGGTCCTGTACCCTGGGTTAGTGGGTAGTGTATATGTATAGGTGGATTAATAAATTAACTTATGTACCACGCTTTTACTTTGTATTAGTTGCAGTGGGCAAAAATTTAAACTCCATAATTTGCTTTAATTTAGGTAAGGCTGTCTCAACAAAAGCATAAACATGTATCAGTAAAAACCTCATTGCAATTATTATCTAATCTGATGGTTGTACGCTTCATAACATTCTTAGGGGGCATGTAATCCATCAATAAAATACTGTCTACTTAAGGAAAACTATCGATATTGCAGTCGTCGCTACACATTCTATTATGTGGTCTTACTCTGTTCTCCTTACTTACTAATTAGTTTGCTGTTTTTATTTTCGTTTGATTTTACTATTATTATAGGTATATTAACAACCTTGATAGTAATTTGAAAACCACGCGTAGAGAAGTAGGTGTGTGTGTTTGTACTACTTGGTTCAACCCAATAATAATATTCTGGTAAGGCAATTTCGCTGATACCCTTTGCCTTTATGTTTCCTTTGATTGATACGTATAAAATGGTGTATTTTAGTTAATTGATTTCAATACCCGTGACCGTACGAATTCTATTTAACTATGTGCGTAATTTATACGTCCGTATTGAGTCAAGATATTTCAAGAGCTAAATATGAAGTTGGTGCTGATCGGTCTCTGTGTGATTCTTTTAAAAGTGGCTGTTGACGCACAGCTGATTATTGCATTGGGTAAAAAAAGACATTTGTGAATATTTGACCATACCGTATCTCAATGTTCAATTAGATATATCACGCTAGAATAGATAGGTACTGTAACGGCTGAAATGGTCAACCCTTTCACCTTTACAGTTTTCAGCAAGATATTTCTAAATTGATACAAGTAACGCCACCTGTTATGATCTTAAAGAACTATTCGACCTCAGGAAGGGATGATTTTAGTCCTAGGAAGTGACGCGCCGCCTATATTGGGTGTGGTTAAAAATTCAGAGCGTATAGGATCATGAGTCTTATACCTTCACCCATAAACTCTAGGATCGCAAGTGTCGTGTCAGCCGTGTCACACTTATACACACAGATGCAATAAAACCCATAAATGTCAACTAAAAATTCGAAGAAAGTACAAGTGAGACGAACGTACGCTGTTCTTTGACATGGCAACGCCAATCGTAAGTCACAGTAATAGGGGCGAGATTAGTGGAGCTCAAACCTCTTATCACAACATTACCATACAGCCCTGCTTACATCTATTCCAAATTTAGGGTCTCACAGTTCTCGAAAATAATAAATAACATTTATTATGGGCTCTGTAAGAGTCTCCTTCCAGAAACTCAACGAAATTTGAGCTGTATCGCCACATGTTGACGGATCATTCGAGTGGAATAGGTTTTATCCTCTTTCACCCATGCATTTTGTGAATAAAATTATATGGAAATTACCCCGTTTTGCATACTTTCTACAATGACTATTATTACTGTGTATCAGATAGATTATGTTAAGAATTAGTTTAATCAACAAACCACAATAATGTTGTAATTAAGACTTCATTATTTCAATAACGTATAGACGTACAACGATGTAACTGACAATATCCATTGTCAGGATTATTTTTAATGACTACAAATCCAGAGTTTACAGTTTTTCCATACATCGCCTTACAATCCGTAGTACTGCAGGGACCAATACGGAACACTCCGGCAAAAGTCAAAAAAAATTTAGTCGTGTAAGTGGGTTTTCAAGAGTTTGGCGTTTTTGTGCCAGTTTTGGGTTCGTCCACTTCAGGCCATAAATTTAGATATTTTTTGTAGGTCATAAAATAGTTGATGAATGTATTCTTGGGGGTGGAGCCTAGCGTTGGACCGAGGAGAGCTGGGAAATCAAGGAGATGGCAAGGGGAGTTCAGTCGTAGCTTTCAGAGAGAGAGGTAGTTCACCTAGAAGTCTAGACTTCTCGCATCTACTGTGTTCTTTAGGCCAAATCCTTAGTGAAGACTACGCGAGTGTAATAATAAGCTAGCCAGCAGAGAATCCGCAAAGTAGGGAAGGGAAAAGTGCAACGGTCGGTTTTCCGCAAAAACAAAGAGTTTTCCGTCGAGGGATGTCTTTTAGATCGAACAAACGATTTCCGAATTTCTACGTCGCGTGTGGTATATAATTATTGTTATCTAAGTATTTTGTTTATTTTGTGTACGTGCATATTTTAAACCCAATAATTTCAATTTTATACTAGTATTCTAAGTATAGATATTCTACTAACTAGCGAGACCAGAAGGAGCGCCTGAGTTTCCCACTATGGGTTCTGCGTTTTGACTTTGATTACCTACGACTAGGATGGATTTCCAGCATCAGGAGTACTTTACTAACATCATCGCCTGGACGAGTCTTCAGTTTGAACGAGAGATGGCGAAAATATCATTCCTCCTTAACTAGATCTACAAGTTTGAAGCAGAGCATCGGGCGACACAACATACTGATTTTATTTTCAGCTTCTGTCCTACTCTTAGGGATCGTTTCGATTCTTTGGTGTGAAACGCGATGTAAGTTTCGGGGTTCAATTAGGGCCACGGTTTTCGCGAGAGTACTGTTGTTCAGAAGAGTAAGAGTCGGCGGCGTGCCCTGTCCCAGCGCGTGTGCACGTTGGAGAGCTTGTTATCTCATACTCGGAAGTTTTGCAGTGCACTTGCGAGAGTTGTGCCAGGAAGGTATATTGTAGATGTACTCCTTGGTGGACGAATAAGAGTCAGCGGTGTGCCTTGTCCCAGCGCCTGTGCCCATTGGAGAGCTTGTTATCTCATATTCTGAAGCTTGGGAAATATGTCTTCAATAGTAGAATCGTTTAGTCTCTCAGGGTAATGACCGGCAGAAGAGTAAGAGTCGGCGGCGTGCCCTGTCCCAGCGCGTGTGCACGTTGGAGAGCTTGTTATCTCATACTCGGAAGCTGGGAAATGTCTTGAGGGAAGTTTTAACAGGGGTAGATTAGAGGGAATATAGGTAAATGTATTTTAATTTAAAATAGGTTAAGAGAAGAGAAAGAAGAAAGAATGTAAGTGTGATGGTTCGTTAGATGCGGGAGAGGTTTCGCGTATGTTGCAAAGATGAATGTATGACTGAGGTAGGAGGAATCGTTGTGCCCGATGGATTCTGTTGGACCGGACTTCATATAAGTTCATGGGAGATGGGTATGTGTTGGAAGGGAGCCCATCATCATTTTGTAGGCTCTTCTTCTAGGTTTTCTCCTGAAGATCTAGAATCCCTCCATTTATATCATTCACAGGAAGGAGAGTTGCTGACTGCGAGCTTCATAAAATGCCCCTTGCCGGTATCTTATAAATAATATCCTAATCATATTATGTATAATTTTATTCTACGTATTATTATTTTGTATTTTGTGGGTAAAACTAGCTAGGCGCGTATGTTAAAAGTCTTCCTAGAAAAACAACGGGAATGCATCGGCATGCATAATGAAGTGTACAGAAGGATCGCAGTGCTCACTCTCTCGCTAGTCGCGGGTATTAAGGCTGATCGAGTCTCGATGCTGAGTATTCCTGGGGCGTTTACTATTGCTGATGAAGCTAAGTTGCATGTTTTTCTTATTTTAAACTGATTATGTGTACGGTTAATTAATTTGCGGATTTTATTTAAACCTTGTCTTTATTTGATTTTCTCTTGTTTTCAATTCACAACACAACGTATGGGTCTTTTATTATTTTCCTAGACGATCACGACTATTTTACTTGGCCAATTAGTTTTAAGATAATTTACAACCCTTCAGGTTATATTTAATTTGTTTATATATTATTATTTCGTGACGAGGTGGCGTCTCGCATTAATTTTATTAAGAGGCCACACCCCGTTCATTACAGTACCTATAGATTACTATGTGATACCCCTAACCGTTGCGAGTTTTACTCAATATGAATTAAAAACGTCATGCTACGAATTTTTATTTGTAGAATTATTTTTTCCAACAAAACTCACACTAATTAAAAAACGGCCCTAGGAGCCGATTCCTGCCCATGCGAATTGAAAGCCTAGACCATAAAAATAAGATAAGATGACTCGACGAAGTCATTCATTAGACATTTATTTATACCTACTTGTTCGAATTTAATCTAGCATGTTCAGAATAAAGATTTTGGCTGTCGCTCGACCATGCAGAATTCCAAGTCATAGTCATACATAACATAACACAAGTTTCAGAGTCGTATACGAATTATTTGCTAATGAAGTGAGAATTGGCTCCCTAATTCTTTCGATTAGTCACCAATGAGCGCATGATGTGCCGCAAAATAATGACTGTGATTGGCTCTTTCTGTGAGCCATGATGCGTGACGTGAACGTTGATTGGGCGATAGCAAGTGACAGCGTAATTGATGGCTTTATACAAAACGTCAAACCACTGACTTCATTTAGTAATCTATAAAATATTTAGGTAGGTACCTCGAAAGATGCCGGTCTGACGGTCGCGTGTGCATAGATATTTCGCCGGGTAATACTGAACACCAACCGATTGGTAACACAACTGACAGACGCCGCGCCGCCCGCTTTCCTGGGGTCATTAGAGCTAGACGACATCAACGCTTGTAAGGAGCATCATCGGGGTGCTAAGTAGCGTCACCAAAGGAATAAAAATCATAACTTGTTTGATAATACGTACGTATTTTATTTTTTTTTTTCAAAAAGTAAACAACAAAAAACGTATTATAGATAGATAGAGAACACTTTATTGTACATAAAAATGGAAATTACACAGATATTTCGTAACCTAAGAGTACAAACGGCCGCGGCCTAATCACTAAAAGTGATCTCTTCCAGACAACCTTTAGTATAAAACAAGTTTTGATTTTTATTCCATTGGTGGCGCTAGTGCACCCCAAGGCGCCTTAACATCTATCACATCACATACGAGTATATTGTTGATCCCGCGATGGATATCACGTATGTACTTAGTTTCTGATTTTCAGCTAATGGGGAAAGAGTGAAGTTCGGACCTCTAGATGTTCAAGTAAAAGTAGGTCAGCTGCCACCGAAGTATCCAGTGCTGAGCAATGCTGATATAACCGCTGCCAGAAATCTGGTGAGCTACATAGAGCATTTGCGCAAATTCTTCGCAACTGGCACTAGCGTATTACCACCTCTTGATCCTTTTTTAAGAACTGAGATCGAACCATTCAATGTGGAAACCGACTTACTTGCGTAAGTAATATTGAATCCATTGTATTTTTCCAAGGCGTAATGTGTAATGTTTTGCTGAAGTAGGTAAAGCGTCCAAGCATATAAGTACACCTAGTTCAACATAGCTTCTAATAACGGTATTAGAAATTTATTTCAACGTACATCCGCGAGACTTATTTCTTGTGTAGCACTGTACAATGTTATTGCTTTCTTCGGGACGAGTGGGGAAAGACAGTGAGAAAAAACTCCACTCTGATAATCTTTTCTCAAATCATCTTATTATTCAAGTTGTACGAGTACCTAATTAAAGACTGTATAGGTTTAAATATATTTAGTTCTGTGGTTATCAGTTTAGAGTCACCACACCAGCCTTAAAATAAAGCCGCTGCCATTCATAAGTACCTGGATATTTGATTAAGCGGCAGACCGTTTTTTCGAAAAAATGCTTTGAAGTCTTATTTCCAAACACGTTTCCTTAAAATGCTCCTCTGAAGCAGTTTAAATAGTTCGTGGTAAAGAGAAGCGCTCGTGGCCTACTCGAACTGAGTGATTGGATTCAATCACTTGAATTAAGGAACAACAGGCGCGGTCGAGTGCAGGATGGGTGTCCGTCCCGTGACTATCGCTAGTGGCATTTTTCCGAGCGCTTCCGTGCTTCGCAAGACACGGTTACCCGTTGCTGTCAGCTGTCATGTAATGGCAGTCGTTAAGCCGGTCAGAGGCCTTATGGGCAGCTTGATAACTTCTGACAGTAGACCCGTCACTGTCTTACAATCGTCCACCAACCCGGACTTGGCCATGGTGGGGTATGGCCTAAACTTCCTGCGATGCAGAAAGATTACCCGTGCCCTGGCAGTGGGGACATAAAAGGGTTGATGTTGAAAGAGAAACACATAACCACAAATTATTTAAACAGTCTCTGAGGATTGTTATAGAGAAATAATTTTTTTTAGTTTCTGAAAATATTTAAGTTTCACCATTATTGATATTTAAAATTTTGACTTTTAAAAACCTATTTAGAGGCTAAAAATTTCACCCATGCCGGGATTCGAACCCGCAACCTCTGGCTATCCGTACCAGCGCTCTACCAATTGAGCCAATGGGCGACTCACGGCATCAGTGAAATTTCGAACCTCTTTACAATATTCTCTGTATTACGTACAGGCAGCGACATCTGACTTAAGCAATTTGCATTACTTACAGCCCCGACTACCTACTTTGCAGTTAGGTTTAACATCGGAACGATATCACTGTACCCACATGATTACACTATTTTTATTTTTAATGCACTAACCCGTGCTAAGGAACAAATTTAAAAACCTATTTAGAGGCTAAAAATTTCACCCATGCCGGGATTCGAACCCGCAACCTCTGGCTATCCGTACCAGCGCTCTACCAATTGAGCCAATGGGCGACTCACGGCATCAGTGAAATTTCGAACCTCTTTACAATATTCTCTGTATTACGTACAGGCAGCGACATCTGACAATAAAAATAGTGTAATCATGTGGGTACAGTGATATCGTTCCGATGTTAAACCTAACTGCAAAGTAGGTAGTCGGGGCTGTAAGTAATGCAATTTGCTTAAGTCAGATGTCGCTGCCTGTACGTAATACAGAGAATATTGTAAAGAGGTTCGAAATTTCACTGATGCCGTGAGTCGCCCATTGGCTCAATTGGTAGAGCGCTGGTACGGATAGCCAGAGGTTGCGGGTTCGAATCCCGGCATGGGTGAAATTTTTAGCCTCTAAATAGGTTTTTGAATTTGTTCCTTAGCACGGGTTAGTGCATTAAAAATAAAAATAGTGTAATTTTGACTTTTTGCAAAAAAGTAGATTTAGTAGAAGTATAGTCTTTTTTTAATTCACATTAGCGTCGATTAGCCTCCTGTTATACCAATTTTAATAGCTTACACCCTACCAACAGACTGTCGCATTGTTTTGTACTTCCAGTGGGAAGGTTGCTCTAAGAAACGTGGCGGTGTCTGGGCTGAGCAAGTACATATTGTATAGTCTTGAGACCCGCATGAATGGATACAGAGTCGACTTCAACATCAGCTTCCCGGTGCTCGAGGTTGATGGTATGATATGACCTTAATAGTGGATACAAAGGAATATTGAATTTGGAAATTAACCAACCCTTTTAACACCCTTTATACAGTTGATTACATAGCAGACACCACACTGAGCGGAGTTCTACCCCTCTCTTTTGCTGGCCATGTTTAGTAAGTAGACACCTACATTGTTGCAATGCTTCTAAAATAAACAGTTCTCTGACATCAATTCTCTCTGAAGAAACCGTATCTTAAATGTTATAATTTACAGCGGAGAAGTTGTTAATCTGAACCTGTCTGGTGCAACCCGCATTGAAGCAGTACGGTATCTCAGCAACACAGTATTCCAAGTGAGAGCGCTGGACGTGCATGCAACTGCTGACGATGTAGAGGTGCGTATGACATAAATGTGGATTTTGGATGCAATTATGTAAGTTACCTATATTTGTGTCTTTTCAAGTAACGCGGGCGAAGCGGTACGGTCACGCTTCTTCGCGCAGTTGTTGTCTCTGATTACTACAAGTTAAATACTATAACCACTTTCGCTGCTTGATGGACTATATAAAGAAAATTATTTCCAGGGTCAAGCAACCGGCCTGAATTTGGGTAATGCCGCTGAAATTTTGGACAAAGATAATTTGGGCGCAAGAAATCCTCTCATACACGTGGTAAAGCAAAAGGTTGCTGAATCTGTAGCCCATGTGGTAGCTCAAGAAATAAACGAATACCTTCTGAACTTCTCAGCTTCAAAAATATTGAAATATCTTTACACGGGAAAACTTAACCAGTTGGTGAGAAATTATCAAGCGGAATAAAATAAATGCTCATTTCCTTTCGTATTTTAACTTTGTTTCTTTTATTTAATAATCTGCCCAACATAATTAACAAAGCAAAACCAAATTAGTTAAATTTGGCAAAATCAAATCAATTTTATTTAAACGTAAAGAATTTACTTTCTGATTGTTGAACGTATCTACAATATAAAAATGTAAGTCGCTACAGGGCCGTAGTGTATGAGTGTGTCTAGCTTTGTGTGGAGTGTTTTAGAAGGAATCGTGTTTTCTTAAATAACACCGTAACATTGCACGATCGAGAATTTGAAAGTAGGTAATGAAGATCCAAGTCGGTACAGTTGGCAACAGATCAACCTTTACATTTTGGTTACATTGTCGCCCTTAAGATACCTAACTGACTAGAGCAGTGGTCCTTAGCCGGTGTCGGTGCGCGGACCACTGGTGGTGTTCCCTGGAGTCATTCCAAGTGATCCGCTAAGCCATTATTGCAAAATAATAATTAAATAAGTGTTACTTAATTATGCGGGTTTTATCTACAGATGTATCAAACAATCCTTTATTTACATTTAGGTACCGTATATTGCAAAAAACCAACTGGGTGGTCCCTGACAGTTTGGTGAAATGGCCCTCATGACTAAAAGTTTAAGATCCACTGGACTAGAGTGCACAATGTAAAGACTGATATGCTGTCGTACGTGCCCTCCATAGATTATAATGCCTATACTGATGCCCTCTGCTGAGTTACGTTACGAGTTACTGCAACGAAAATGTTAACGTTCGTGTAGGTACTGTCGACTGTACCGCGGCGCCTTATGGCCCCAGTACACAGTGGCCTGTGATGGGTCATGCTTTGCCATTCACAACTGTAGGCCACGATCACTTGCTGTTTACACAATGGCGCGTGGCTCATTGCTGTCTGGCAAACCACTTGCGATGGGCGTGGAAGTAATTGCGGCCGCGGCTATTTATTTATTTATTTACAAGTACTATAGAAGTATCTTCTTCTTCAGGCTATATTATGTAGTCCACTGCTGGACATAGTCCTCCCCTAATGAGCGCCATAGCGCCCTGTCTTCAGCCTGCGCCGCATCCAGTATCTGGCAGCAGTTTTTCGTAGATTGTCATCCCACCTGGTCGGAGGGCGTCCTAAACTACGTTTGCCGAGTCGCGGTCTCCACTCAAGAACACGTTTACTCCAACGGTTGTCGATTCTTGGCGAGATATGGCCAACCCACTGCCACTTAACTTGCTGATTCTCTAAGCTATGTCGATAACTTTTGTTCTCTGTCGGTTGCATTCGTTACGAATCCTATCCTTCAGAGAAACTCCGAGCATAGCTCGCTGAGCGACTTTGAACTGGTGGACCAGCCCTTTCGTGAGTGTCCATGTCTCGGCTCCGTAGGTCATCACAGGTAGGACGCACTCGTTGAAAACTTTCGTTTTCAAACATTGCGGTATGGATGACGAGAAGACCCGGCGTAGTTTCCCAAACGCTGCCCAGCCCAGCTGGATCCTCCTCTTGGTCTCCTTCTCGAAATTGTTTTTATCTAACTGCAAAATCTGCCCGAGGTACCTAAGTGTATTCAGAAACGATTTCGAGAAGGTGACCATGTACGACGACCGGTCCCGGATCAATGTGGCTATTGATCATGACTTTGGTTTTATCCAAATTTATGCCAAGACCGATACGTCGCGAGGCTGAATCTAGGCCGGTCAGCATCTGGTTCAGCTCCCCTAGCGACTCCGCCATTAAGACTAGGTCATCTTCGAATCGCAGGTGTGAGATGTAGTCGCCGTTTATGTTAATGCCCTTTCCTTTCTAGTCCAGCGTCTTAAACATGTCTTCCAACGCGCTAGTGAACAGTTTCGGGGATATAACATCCCCCTGTCTCACTCCTCTGCGCAGTTGGATGGGTTTAGACTGCTGCCCCTGTACTTGGACACTCATGGTGGAGGCTTCGTACAGACATCTCAACACCTGGATATAACGATAGTCTACTTGGCATTGCTGGTAAGGATTCCAGAACAGCCTAGGTACAGAGTCAAAGACTTTCTCATAGTCCACAAAGGCCAGACACAGGGGCTGATTATACTCTTCGCACTTCTGTATAATCTGCCTCACTGTGTGAATGTGGTCTATGGTACCATATCCTCCACGAAACCCGGCCTGTTCCGGACTCGTCGAGTCTCCTGGCGAGACGATTCGTGAAAACAACTTGTATACGTGGCTCAGGAGCGAGATGGGCCTGTAATTTTTAAGAAGGGTTTTGTCACCCTTCTTAAAGAAGAGGACCACCAAACTCCTGCTCCACCGCTTTGGAGTTCTCCCACAGTGAAGAACGGCATTGAAGACCTTCTGTAATTCCTGTATAACAGGGCTCCTCCAGCTTTCAAAAGCTCTGATGTTATTCCGTCCTCACCGGGGGCTTTTCCATTTTTAAGCTGTCTCAGAGCTAACACGATCTCGTCTTGACTGATGTCAGGCAGTTCGTTGGTGTAGTGGGGTGTCAGGGTGGCTCTGGAATCGTGGTCGTCTCGTCGGGAACGAGGGGCATGTGCAGCATATAATCAGCCATAGAAATCCTCTATCTTGGCGGAAATCTCCGGCTTCGACAAAACGGTCCTCCCGTCGTGCGTTTTAAGCTTCGTCAAGTGGCTCCGATACAGAAGTATTTTTTTTATTTTTTTAATAACAACAATGTTATTAAAAAAAATGGCGCAAAGGGCGCAAAATTACGGGCTGAGATTGATATAAATCAATAAACATGAAGGTCTATTGATTTATCTTCATTATTCCGACACACGGACATTATGGGCGATTTATAATTCAAGTAGTTCTCCAAAAAATCATCGCAACAAAAAAAGTACTCTATGTCTATCCCGGTCAGCGGTCGGTGACTCGGTGAGTGATAAACTGAACGAACGATGGGCCACTGTGTAAACAGGGATGGCCCACGCTACGCCACGATTCCTTTGAAGTGTGCCCAAAAAACCGACAACTATCCGATTGCGCGCCACACTACACACCATTGCCCCGTGTACACATTGGCAATTAACGAGCAGTGGGCCAGCATGGGCCATTGTGTACTGCGGGCTTAAGAGTTTCATTACTCTCGAGTCTCGATCTCGCATTATGTATGAATTATGGAACGAGTCATTATTACCCTGCAAAATATATATTGCGAGGTACCGATTACTGAAATAAATAAATTAGGTAGTGTAGCGTTATTTATTTTTAAGGAAATACGCTACTAAAACTATATTTTCCAACTTTACGTTTTTTCAGTTTTACAAAATTAATATTTTTGGTTTATTTTCTTCTTTTACTCGTTCTTGGCCACTATTTTCAGCTCTCTTTGAATGAGTGATTATCTGTGGCAATCACTCATTCCATACACTCATTCAATACTTTTTCACTCACTCATCTCGTTGCTCGCACAGCTGAATGAGGGATTTTTCTGACAGCTAAGTAAAGTAGTTCCTAATTTGTCAGTAGATGGCGTTTTCAAGTAAGGGTTTTTGTTTTTTTAATGGGATGCCACTTTCCAGTTTATTCTGTGGTCCCAATCCACAGATCACGTGGAATTTCCTTCCTCTTTTCTTTTTGCTCTTGCATTATTATTGTTATTTGATTTTCGTGCTAAAATCATGGTTGATCAGTTGACGTTGATCAGTTGATCACAGATTAGATTCCTTCCAGTCGATGAAATCCGTAGAGGGAACCGAACTCTATCTACGATGAAATCGCAAAACAGCAATAAAGTTTTTACCTGTGGCAAGCAATAACAAACAAAAAAAGGTAAACCCTTGCGATTCAGCGCCATCTCATCGTAGCTTTTAGAAAAATCCCTCATTGTGAATAGCTGATTGAAATTTGACCACGGAAGGAGTTGGTTGTGCGCTCTGTTACGCCGCCAGTCTCCAACCGCCCTAGCGGCCATTTTTATTCAATATTTTTTACAAGACTAATATTTTCTTGTCTGCGACCCTTTGCCCCCGCTTTTGGGGTTCAAGGTCCCCTTCGAAAATTCAGAGTCCGGACTAGAGCTTCTTCCGGACCCGGACTCATTTTGAACAAATCTCAGTGGCCGCTACAGTCTGCGCCTCTACTACTTTAAGCCTAGCCCCTGGTGTGCTTCCCGCAGGAATCGGCGCCGGCCTTCTACGCCGCTATCGAGGCGACACGGCGCGTCATCGCATCCAGCAGGGAAGTATGGGGAAGTAACTATCGGCAGCGTGAACTGACTGAACCCACAGAACTGAACCAAACTACAGTGTATCCGTTCTTAAATGGCAAAACGAGTAAACAAACATGGCTGACCAATAAATTGTGACATTTCATAGTGTTGCTGAAATTACTGAATGAATGACGGATTTCATTATTGAATGAATGGAATGAATGAAGTTTAAGTCATAAAATAATATAAATGATTATGTAATATTAGTATCGCAATCCATCTGCTACACTGAACTCGACCCATATACCTACAAACTGGGACAAAAAAAAATTAAGAAAATTCCGCTAATAAATGTTGGCGGTAATGCTATCTCCTCAATAAAGAGTTCTTAAGATCATTATGGGGACAAGTAGAATCGAAAAACGTGTTGAACATTAAAGATGTTTGACCATTTAAAATGGGGGTTTGTGCTGCAAAAGATGTTAATTTTAGTTTTTTTTTTTTACCCTATTCTCTGTATTACGTACAGGCAGCGACATCTGGCCGAAGTAGATTGCATCACTTACAGCCCCGACTACCTACTTTGCAGTTAGGTTCTTTTTTTTAGATCGGAAATCGCTGTACCCACATGATTATACTATTTTTATTTTTAATGCACTAACCCGTGCTAAGGACAATTTTAAAAAACCTATTTAGAGGCTAAAAATTCGTTGGTGCATTAAAAAAATAAAAATAGTATAATGACTTGGAGATATCTAGAAAATCTCATCTGGCAACCGTGGCTACAGCAACGTAAAAAAACTTCTTGCTCGCTGGCTCGGCTGATCCACTGGCAGTTTTGTATACCGCTTTAAAACTGACAGAATTCCAAGCATGCTCGAAGAATCAACGGTATAACCCACAGAGTAAAATAAAAAAAAAAATCGCCGTATTTTGGGGTGATGTTGTTGCGGTCTATACCGTTGGCTCGCAGAAAATAAAAACTGCGGTAAAGAAAACTGGTGGCTCGCTAATGAAACACCCGCTTAACATGCAAGGTTTAAGTAAAAAAATCAATCAAACTTTAATTCTTTATTCAATACCCACCGCAATTCCTACTCTATTTTGTTATTTTTATTAATCCGGTGCTATGTGCACTTCTTAAATAACATAACAGCGCAATTTCGTTCATTCGTTCTTTCATTCACCTCATACAACCGCATCCCAACACTAAAAAAATGACAAACTAATGTGTAGTTTTGCTAACCTGTCATCAGAAAATCTGTGTATTTAGAATTTCGGCAAAAAATCATAGTTTTAATCACAAATTCAGCCAGTTTTCGGTTAAATATGATGCCCCTGTGTCTTAACTAGTGTCTACAACTAAATGTAGTAACCTACATAGAGTGATGCTTCCGGAATTCGTGTTTTGTGGTCGAGTGAGGTTTGTTTACTCGTTTTGCCATTTAACCTCCTGCAGCCCAAGCATTTTTGTCAGACTTCTTTATTACCACCCATGTACCATATAATGGACATAAATAATTTGTGCATTACCGCCCAAGATACATTTAAAGATTTTTTATAGTTAGGCATTTTCAAATGACTTGATAATTTGTTTTGGTACTAATTACGTATGAAAGGACCTAATTGCAATAAAAAAAACGTATAACTATATTGTTCACCCTAAAGGACATTGGGCGTTAGTTGCATAAACTCATATGTTGCAATTGTGATTTAAAAGGAACATTGGGCTGATGAACAGTATAATAACAGTATAAGGTAGTTAAATAAAATATCTTCAAATACCAAAAATAAGAGATTTATTAAAATGTTTATCATAATTAATACTCAGTACTACGTCACTTACATAATTAATTAGGTATCTGCATGGTAAATATTAGCAAACAGGTTAATTGATTTAATGACTTTGCATAATGTAAACGTCCTAATTGTATAATTTTAATAATGAAAGTCAGATAAATAATTCCTTTGTTTAGTCAAGCGTAAAGGGACTGATTGACATGATTTGACTCAAAAAAATATTCATCTGACAATTGCGACTCTTCCTTGGATGGAGAAAGTTCAATTTCAATTTAATTCAAAAGTTAAATCTTAAATGCCCGTAGCTGACCTATCTTCCTTGTCGCTTGTGGTCTAGTCAAATCGAGTGATTAGAATCAATGGCTTGAGTTATGCAACAACAGACGCCCGTGTCCCTGGATTGGATGGATCCAGGGACACGGGCGTCGATGGATCGAGTCCCTGGATGGTCACACATCCGACACCTGTTGTCGGATGTGTGACCATCCAGGGACTACTTCTAGTGGTATTTTTCCGAGCGATTCCTTGCTTCGCAAGGCACGTTAAGCCGTTGGTGCCAGCCGTCATGTCATGGTAGTCAGCTATATCAGAGGCCTTATGGACGGTTTGATAACTTCTGACAGTAAGGTCCACCACAGTCTTACCATCCTCCACCAACCCCGACTTAGTCCCCAAAGTGGAGTATGGCCTAACCTTCCTGCGATGCAGGAAGAGACCCATGCCCCAGCAGTGGGGACATACAAGGGTCGACATTGATATCGAGCATATGTGAACCGCACCCTTGCGTCCATTTCTTTGGTACGGTAGTGGCTTATCATCGGAATAAAGCTTGAAGTACGAAGATTATCCTTCCAAAGTTTTCTGGTTCCAAGTAAGCCGGTTGGTTTATGTGGTAAGTCTTTGGTGGAAAAGATTTGGTTTTCCAATTAGAGGCTGTATTGCCAGGTTCTGACCCTCCATCACGACTACGACGACGACTTTGACTACCACTGGTACGACCGCGTATTGCTTGGCTTGATATTGATGGTTCCGACTCCGATTATTCTGAACTTTCGGTGTCCGGACTAGGCACAGTGTCTCCTTGTCACTCAAGTCATCCTTGCTAGGAATGAAGTCACCTGCATTGGTGTCGTAAAGGTGCTCAATAAATTTCTTCATATCTCAGATGTTCTGTAATAACGACCCAATGTTAATTACAAGACACAAATACGAACATGGACCTGATGTAAGTAACGCCCACGGTGAATCACAAGGGACAAAACATTTTTACTCAATTTATTGTCCAAATTAATAGCTATTCCAAAAAAATATTTGTCACACTGTAGAGAAACACGTCCGAATATGCAAAAAAACACTAATTTTAAAACAAAAACCACAAATAGCATATGATAAATGTCGATTTAACTTACCTCGCTTACGTGGATTCGCCATTTTTAAACTTTGGAGGGCTCTCGACTGTTTGTTTTCTTTTTATATTGGTATGATAAGCACGAACTTCAATAGAAAAATTTTCACCAATCACGATGAAGGAAGCCAGGTGAAGCTACGGCGGCAAATTCAAAATCTACACAAGAAAACTTGAATTGTCCATTCTGAGGTACAAGGGCGGTAATCAAAGTGAACTAGTTTCTAACGTTGGGCTGTAAGCATGTTGGCTGTTGTGAGAATTGCAAGGGACATTGGGCCGCACGAGGTTAAAAACGTATACACTGTAACTGGTGTAGGGCACGAACCTACTTATTTCCCACAACCCACTTCTTTTCTTTTTGTAAATAAAATTTTGTAAATATTGTAAGTATCTCAGATTATTTCTACCCCAGTCTCTTCCCCAGCGCGACAGTAGGTACTATGAGAATGGCGTTATGCAAGCATGCTTTTGACGAGCTCGAGTTTACGAGCGTGGTTCCACACTGCGGTCTTGCGTTGCGCAATACTTTGTAGTCTGAACGGGCATTCGTCTAATGCACAGAACAATAATGGGCTAATGTGGCAACATTTACAAAAACTATTACTGTCAAATTGACAGATTGATCAGCTGCAAAATAATAAGGTGCCGGCCTGGATAAATCTCAAAATAGATTTTATTTCTGTAAAGATAGATCAGCCAGGCAGGTGGAGAGGGGCTACATTAGATATTGTTTACTAGTAGCCCTTGTAAAATTCTGCGCAGCACCTGGTCATTGAAACTTAACCGCCATGGGAAACCGGAGCTTTGTTCAAGAGACATTTTATCAAGTGAAGAAAATGTTAACTTGGTCTTATCTCAAGAATTTGATCACTAATCCAGCACAGCTACCATTTATAGCCATTCTCATATTAGTTGCGGAGCTTATACTTAATGTATTAATAGTGGAGATATGGTCATACACTGAAATCGATTGGAAGGCCTACATGCAAGAGTGTGAGGGATTTCTCAATGGAACCCTGGACTACAGCCAGCTGCGTGGTGACACCGGACCCCTAGTGTACCCTGCAGGGTTTGTCTACATCTACTCGGGGCTATACTTCCTTACAAGTCAGGGTCAAAACATAAAACTTGCTCAGTATGTATTTATTGGCATTTATCTCTTGCAATTAGTGTTTGTTCTTAGAATTTATATAAAAACAAGAAAAGTTCCTCCTTATGTGCTTGTGATAACAATCCTCACTTCATATAGGATTCATTCTATACATGTATTGAGACTTTTCAATGATCCGATAGCTGTACTTTTGTTGTATATTGCATTGAATTTCTTTATGGAGTCAAGGTGGAATTTAGGTAGTATTTTCTACAGTTTGGGTGTATCCGTTAAAATGAATATCTTACTGTATGCGCCAGCTTTGTTCTTCTTTTATCTTACTAATCTTGGTTTGAAGGATACTATAAAACAGTTAGTCATTTGTGGAGTCATTCAGTTGGTACTGGGCCTACCCTTCCTCATTGGTAACCCTACAGCTTACCTAAAAGGAAGCTTTGATTTGGGACGGGTGTTTAATCATACTTGGACTGTCAACTACAGGTTTTTAGATGTTGAAACCTTTGAGAATAGGTGTTTCCATCTAACTTTGTTAGGGTTGCATTTGTTATTGCTGTTGATATTTTTACCAATGTGCATAAAATATTTTCAAAGTTATTGCCGTCTGCGATATGTTCAAAAGCAAGTGCAACCACAAATTGATGCAAAGAATCTTGAAGTGAAAGAAAAGGCTAAAGCTAAGAAGAATGCTAAAAAGAAACCCAAGAAAATTGAGGAAGAAAAATTAACAAAAGAGCAAGAGGATTTCTTGAGTTCGTTTGAGACATCATTGAAGAAGTCCTCAGGAGGAAAGAAAGAGGCTATCAAAAGGCCGTCTGAGACAGATGAGCCCGAAGGTCTTTACAGCATCAACTATGATATTATTACTCAACTGTTCATTCTCCCCATGTTCATTGTCAATTTCATTGGCCTAGTTTGTGCCCGTAGCCTTCATTATCAGTTTTATACTTGGTACTTTCACAGTTTGCCATATTTACTATGGTCTAGTAATTTTTCTGTAATTGTTAAGTTTTTGATTCTAGCTTTGATTGAAATGTGCTGGAACACATACCCCAGCACTGCCTTCACAAGTGCCTTGCTACATGTTTGTCACATATCTGTCCTGTATGGTGTATACACTAAAATGTCTGAGATTAAAATAGCATCCAAGGTTCAATAGACTCTAATGGTTTGTTAAAAGCTTATCAGTTTGACATGGATTCTTTTAGTTAAAGAAGTGTTTTGTGTGATTAAGTTAAGAGGGAAGATGTCAATAATTTTTTACTAAATGATGAAGTTTGACTTATAAAATATATTGAAAAAATTTTTACTTTCTTGTTTCATTAATTTGACGAACATTAACAATCTTATAAAACACAAACACTAGATAAATGTATGTAGATGAGACAATGAAAAAGGTAACCACTGATTATTTAAACTGCCTCTGATGAGTGTTTTAGAGCAATTGCGTTTTTAAAAATTACGACTGTTTATTCATAATTTTTTGCATCTTTCGTTATATTAACTTAAATAAAACAACAATGTAAGCGCTTTTGAGATTGTTT
Source organism: Yponomeuta sedellus (assembly GCA_934045075.1). NCBI lineage: Eukaryota > Metazoa > Arthropoda > Insecta > Lepidoptera > Yponomeutidae > Yponomeuta > Yponomeuta sedellus. The sequence goes on along the minus strand of OW203728.1, from coordinate 14,221,455 downwards.
ATTATGAATCATATTAATACAACTAAACAAAGAAAAATCTAATTATAGTCTTAAATTTAGAAGAGGCGCGTAAATACTTCCTCTGATATCACAAAAACACACCATTGCTTGGATTCAACGCCTCCTCATCCAAGCTTACCCAAAATATTTTAGCAAGTACCCATCATACTCTATGATCTTATATAATTTTACTATATAACAAAGCTATATGAACAGATTAAAATATTTTTGAATATTTTGAGTCTTACGTCACACCACTTTTATTCGCCATCGAGCAAAATAAATAATAAATAATGTACACAGGAAACACAACCAAATGCACTTTATATTAGGCCTTTATGTCATTACATAAAGATAAAAATAATAACGAAAGAGGTAAAGAAAACATCAAAAGATTTAGTAAGAACCGAGAATTAGCTGAATCAAGATGATTATTTCCAAGACGCTTATCATTTATTTCATCTAACAGGTCTCATGGCTTAAAAGTTTTACTCTATGCAAGTATGTACTTGTGCGGACTTTTGCGTCATCGGAATTCGTAAATATAAAATTATATTGAATATTACTATTCAGTCAAAAATACCCAGTCACGTCCAATAGTTACATCCAAGTAGATTTAACAGAACACTAAATACACGTATATCATCAGTTATCTATAGTTTATTATATAGAAATATGGATACTGGGTGTAGTTCTTTTACAATCAGTGAATGAATAGTACTTGTAGATTTCGGAGAGGTTTAGGAACCGGCAGTCTTGCATGACTGGGCTTATGAACTAAGGAAATCGTCGAGTTTATACGAAGCCGAAGTTTTTAGTTTTGATGGCGAGTAGTAACTTATGCTTGAGCACGTGGCGTGAGGAGTAGAGCGGTATGTAGAGGCGCGAGATGCAGGTGTTGGCAGTCGGCAGGTGCGCGTCGTCGGCCGGTCGAATTGTGACCGTAGGCATCGGCTGGAAGCCTTCCTCTGAAGCCGGCAGCGCGGGTGAGCCCGTCCAGAAATATACCTGAGGGGTAATGAGGATCAGGTTAAACCTCTATGAAATTTCATGTTTTGATGTGACATATGATACACAACTTTAATAAATTTTAATTACTAAAATTATCTAAGGGATACTTATTAAAGAAAACAGGGGTAGCTATTTCTTGAATCATTGATATGAACAATTTGTTAGGACAAGCAGATTGATTTTTTTTAATCACGTCCAGAGTCAGCGCTTCAAACACTCAAGCTGTGTCATCTTGAGCTTGTCAATTCTTTTCCAGTTTTTTTTAGTGGAGAACAAACCAGCAGCACATTAACAGAACTTAGAATTTAATATATTTTAAAGTAAATTAGGCTGACATGTAACAATTGTTGCCCAAACCAGGTTACGTACGAGTAAATGTATTCTATATTTTAGATTTTTACAATTTTTTAACAGAGGCAGTATGCAAAATTTTATAATAATTAGCCGAAGGGTTTTGGTTTATTATAGTAAATAAGTAATTATACCCAGACTCCACCAACCCGGACTTGACCCCCGTGGTGGAGTATGGCGTATTTTTTTTTTACATTTACATACAGGCACCTACATTGCTTCTGGCCCCACACTAGGATACCCCCTGTGTCATGGGAACCAGAAACAACGGCATCACAAACAGGTAAACAACCAAGACCTGGGGTTTTTTCCCCAGCTGGGGTTTGAACCCGAGACCTTTTGCATGGTAGGCTTACCTTCATTGTCTATTATTTGAACAGTTATGCTCTTAGGTTAATAAAAAAAGCGGCAATCCACGAGTCTTATTAATTGTATTTGTGGATCAAATATTCATTGACCAATCACAGTAGACTTACCAGATCCTGCCTCTCCAAGTGCGTCATCTTGTCGACGATGGCCCAGAGCCAGCGCTTGAACCGCGCGAGCCGCTCGGGCTGCTCGCCGCTCTCGTCGTTGAAGCTCGTGTAGGAGACCAGCGCCGCCACGTTGATGTCGCCGACGCCATTGAGCAGCAGCCGCAGGTCCTCGGCCGTGAGGCCGCAGAGCGCCGACTCGGGGAGCACGTCAAGCACGCCCACGCGCATCGCCTGGCGACGCGTACTTGGTTAGTCAAGAATTAGGCTAGCCACATGTTGAAATGCAGGCGACGCAGTACAGCACAGTTCAGTACAGGGCAGGGCAGCTGAGACAGCCATAGGCCCCCTCCGCATGCCGCGACGCAACTATTTGCTCCATTTCTTGGCAATTCACACCCATACTAACTCTTTCAATGTCTTTTTTTTAATAGTCTGGATGATTTGTATCATACTCGTACACACAAGGTTCACAGCGAAATAATTCAATTTTAAATGTTCTGTCATTGCAACAAAATTGTTAGTAAACACGCCGCGACGTGCACGCGTCGCGCAGAAATCTGTGCCGGCACTACAACGAGACGCAAAGCAGAGCAGACACAATGTCTGCGTCTGCTCTCGCGGCCAACCCTACGTTACGTTCCAACCCTAGGGCCGAGTTCAATAAAAATACATAGTTTCTTAACAATTCGAGGTACATTGTGTAGCACCGACTTCTTGTTAATCTGTGGGTGAATCAAAATTTGCATTGTAAATCGAATTGTCATAGTAAATGATGAATTGTACTTGTATGAAACAAGCCCCTGATCTCTGAATACCCCTTCGGTACAAGAGCGCGAGTTCATTTATGTATTTATGCAAAGGCACATACCTCTAGCGCCTTCTCCTGAGCGATCAGCATGCGATGCTGCGCGTACTTCCGCACGTAATCGTACATGTTGAGGGCAGCCACCTCCAGCTCGCGCCCGCCCGCCACCAGCTCCGCGCAGCCGCCGCCCTCCTCCTCGCACATCTCGAGACTGCAGACGAAATACGCATCTCCTTAAAGTTAGGGACGCTCCTAATTTAAAAACCTATTTAGAGGCTAAAAATTTCACCCATGCCGGGATTCGAACCCGCAACCTCTGGCTGTCCGTGCCACGGATAGCCAGAGGTTGCGGGTTCGAATCCCGGCATGGGTGAAATTTTTAGCCTCCAAATAGGTTTTTAAATTTGTTCCTTAGCACGGGTTAGTGCATTAAAAATAAAAAAATAAAAATAGTATACGCTCCTAATTCTCGAGTCGGACCGAGCTGCCGGCATTAACTTTTTAACCTGGAAAATGTACGGGCAGAGAGAAGAGCGTGTGCGACTCTCGCTATGGCACAGAGTAGATGGTTCAGCTTGCAGACATATATTTCTACATGTTTCTACCACCTTTTTGTTAGTAGGGTGTTACAGTACTGGTAAGTGGCTTGAGCCGACTAACTTTCCAACCTACTGACAGATGTACGTTGCTAGCTCGTACAATGTATTTTGACATAGTTCTCAGGTTAAAGGGGTCCCAGTCATACGCACCTGAAGTTAAGATCGAGCGCGGCAAATAGCGAGTGCGAGTCCCCGGTCTCGGCGTCGATAATGAGCTGTCGCAGGCTCTCGTAGACAACGGGGTCGAAGAAGGCGAGGTCGTGGAAGCGCACTGGTCGGCCTAGCAGGTATTTGAGTACGTGCCGGTTTAGGAACATCGGGCACAGCTCGTTTTGCAGCAAGCACAGGCCGATGATCCTGCAAACGGGAGGCGCATTAATTTATTATGAATCATGATATGAGAGGAGAGGGAGGTTAATGAAGTCTTTATTTTTTTTTACATGTGTACACATGTAATATACACGTAAATAATACACATAAATAGAGGGTTTTGGTGTATTGGAACATTGAACGGAATTAAAATACGATGTTAATAATTCACTTCCCATCTGGTCTTGACTGAAACACAAGAAACCCATCTATTTATTATTTTCTCGATTAACGTGACGGTTTGTGGGCGGCGGGACCATAAATCCAAAAACTTGGGTCCCCTTCGCCAACCCTTAGCCTGTCCCCACAACCATTATAATTTCATGTCACAACACTACAAAGGAGTACACTCAATCATTATCATTGACATTAATAAAAGGGACTTTATCGGGACCAACCTGCCAACGTTTCTGAATGCGTTGATCCGCTCGGGCGTGGCGCGGCCCTGCCGCGGCGAGTAGTAGCCGCGCTTGCCGGGCGAGTAGAACAGCGGGGCGTTATCCTCGGCTGGGGGCGCGGGCGGGGCGCCGCTCGAAGACGGCCCTGCGCCGCCCGGGGGGGCGCCGCCGCTGCCCCCGCCGCCCCCCGCGCCACCGCCGCCGCGCTCCGACAGCGAGAATACGTCCAGGTCTGTATGTGGATGTTCTAAACATATGTCAGGGTCAAGGTCAACATATTTTTACTGAAAGATGCACAGAACTGACTATTATGATATTTGCAGAGCGGCATTAAAATTTTAGTCCCTATAGAAAATATGTATACATATTTTTGATTTACAACACTCATCGTCAGTTAATCGGAACGCTGTAGGTATATTAAAATCCACCAATCAGAAAACGTAATTAACTGATTGTATCTTGTTCTGATTTCATGAGTCACAAACACAAGTTTTTGAGAAAGTAAAAAATACTTTTAACTATCTATCTCCTCCGAAACAGCTCCACCGATTTTTATGATTTTTTTTAAATGTATATTTGGTAATGTCTGAGGATAGGACGTACGCTAATTAAAATGACAAAATAATGTTTGCGAGGTCATCTACGAGTAGTTACTCTGTAACATATTTATTAGTCTTAAAACAATGACATAAAAGTTACGGTTGTTGTTGTATGTGGTACAGAAGAATACCGACCCATTACTATGTTATAATAGCTAGGAGGCTCACCTAGTATGGCCTCGGAGGGGTGCATCACGATGAGGTCCATGGCCTCCCGCACTTTCTGCCGGAGCGCGTCCTCGCTGGCCAGCAGCACAAGCAGCTGCGCCGGTGTCAGCTCCAGTAGCATGCCCGTGATCTTGCCCGCGAACGTCGGGTGGAGGGAGTGTACCTGGCGACAACAAGAGTCATGTTACACATTGAGCTCAGTAACTTACTAACTTCCTGCGCCTTCATTATTATAACTATCTAGGTATACGTCTATGCAAAAACGAAATATCTTCTGGATATTGTATGGAATCAGGCGTTACTTAAAGCGCTCGTGGCCTAGTCGAACAGAGTCATTGGAATCAATCACTTGAATTAGGCAACAATAGGTGCGGTCAGGTGCAGGATGGGTGACCGCCCCGTGACTACCGCTAGTGGCATTTTTCCGAGCGCTTCCGTGCTTCGCAAGGCACGCTATGACGTTGGTGCCGGCTGTCATATAAACGCCGTCGTTAAGCCATGTCAGAGGCCTTATGAGCGGTTTGATAACTTCTGACAGTAAGGTCCGCCACTGTCTTACAATCCACCACCAACCCGGACTTGGCCCCCGTGGTGGAGTATGGCCTAACCTTGCTGCGATGCAGGAAGAAACCCGTGCTCCAGCACTGGGGACATACAAGGGTTGATATCGAGCCGTTACTTTGCGGAAATCCATAATAGCATTAAATCGTCAAAATTACTTTGCTAAATTCCGCCGAAAATCCCAGAAGCCCATGCGGTTAGTTAATGCATCGCCCTCCCTCCCACTTTTCAAGCAGAAGCAAGACACGAACACACCACCACCGACACCAATACGTGTGTGTATGCGTATCTTGCTTGCAGGTGTTAAACTAGGATACTCTGTCCTATGGTAACTATAAGCATCACAAGCATGTATATACACCCAGACTGAGAACATTTGTAAAATCGAGTACGGCGGCCTCGAGAAGTAATCGTTAGACAGCAAGGATTAATCATTAAAAGTAAAACAAAGAAAATGGGGCCTAAGAGTGGATCCATCCAGTTTACTTCCCCTCCATTGTAGCGTTGTGGAGTAGGATAAGTGATTGCTAAAGTACTCTTCTCTCTCTCTTCTGATACAATTGCATACCTTAGGATAAAGTCTTTCGCCTAGTTGAGCTTGATGTAGCGTGAGGTGATCGTTGTGCCCTCCAGGCCGGTCGCCGCTATAGCCAGCGCCCTCTGTGCCTGGTGCCGCCTGCGCAAAGGAAATCTGAGCATGAATACAGTCAAAATAAAGGCCAAAGGTAACGTGTGTTGAGATTATCTGTGAATATTATCTCCTCTGTGATACTATCCAAGCCTGTTTGATACACAAGTTTTTGATATTTAGAACGAAGCTGAAGACAGGGCGCTATGGCGCTCATTAGGGGATGGCTATGTCCAGCAGTGCACTACATAATATAGCCCGAAGAAGAAGAATAGCTGTCAAAACGCGACTGCGCTTCACAGCGTTCTACTGCGAAAGCATCCAATATCGTGTGCGGACCACAGTTTGACGACTACTGGTTTAGAGTTTTGAGGCCTTTACATATTACCAGGCCACAATGCAATTTACACGTTTTTATAGAACGCGAAACACGCTGCGTTTACGCTTTACATCTGTGTGCGTGTAATCCGTTGCGATGGACAGATTTAGGCTCTGTAGGAATTTAGCTTTTACCTGTGGTGAATAAGGCCTAGCATCGATGCTAAGCGCGCGCCGCGGCTCGCGGACTGATGGTTGCCGGGGCGCGGGTCTGGTGGGCGCGCGCCTAGCTGCATCCTTTGACCTCGCCCGTCCCAAGGCTACATTGTATCTGTAAAAGAACGGACGCGTTTTTACTAGTTCACAACAAAGTATACATATTCATTGACATTTAGCGAGTTCAAAACATTGATAATCGCGCCATCTTACCCTCATCACTACTTAAAGCAAGATGGCTCTGCTATTTCGCGCTGCATAGATATCGTGTACCTGTACCTGATGTTAAGAAATCTGCATTTTCTTAGTGAACAGTGGCAGAGGGCTGGTCGCATCTGATAGTCAATTTGGTACAACTTTCTGCAGTGGAGACCACAACCTAAAAACGCAGCGTAGGGGCTCCACCAATTGCTGGATGATTTGAAGTAGAGGCATACCTAAGAGACACCCTTGAGATTGACCCAGTTACAAAAAGGCCTACATTATGATTTCTTAGCACAATGTTGATCGAAAGTGACATACCTAGCTCCACTACTACTACCGCCGCTACCGGCAGCGGCGCCGGCTGAGCCGGCTGTTCCGTTGGTGCTGCTACTCCCGCCTCCGCTTCCTGTCGTCGGTTCTAGTGGTGGGAGCTTCTCGTTTGCTAGCAGGGCCTGGGGACGCAAGAATATAATGTTATAAAAATATTTTATTGCCTAGTAAATATTGTACAATAGGCGGGTTTAATACTAAATAGTATCTATTAGGATTCAATATGTATGTCCGAGAACGATCTTGCGTAAGCAAACCAGTGTGTAAACGAGCCTTACCAGTGGTAATCAATGATGGCTCAGACAGCAAGCTTTGTATCAGTAGTACGATTTCCTGCCATTAACAGAGGGTCATTGTCTGTGCCACTGTGCACCCTGATAATGAAATAAATGTAATCAAAGAAATTGCGATCGAACTAAATAAATATTGGATTCCGCCTCATATACGTAAATAAATTTATTTCAATCACGTCATGTCATTTCCATTACTTTACGAAATTTCTTGCAAATCTTGCAGCCTGAAGGTGAAGGCCGCACCTTCAGGCTGTATGTAAAACCCGGCATCAAGTTCTCAGCTACACTGGTGTAGAAGGATCGCGCAACGCCACTGCCCCCGCCAGGCTTGTCGCGGAAGGTGACCTTAACACGGTAGACGGTGCGGGCGCTCAAATGATTTCTCAAGCTCTTGATAAGACTCATTCAAACTAAGCCCTCGCCCAGAGAGACTGTCCTCATCTCCAGTTTGTAGGACCAAGCTTCAAAGTTCTCACCTCAGCGACACTAGTGTAGAAGGATCGCGCAACGCCACTGCCCTCGCCAGGCTCGTCGCGGAAGGTGACCTTGACGCGGTTGACGGCGAGCGGCGGCTGCGCCGAGTGCGCGCGCCGGTTCTGTCCGGCGAACGCGTTGTTTAGCTCCGTGAACGTCTGCTGCAGGAGCTTCGCGCGGTCTCGTTCCATCTGGACAACAAAAGCGACAGGTTAAACTAAAAACACACGATGCCCAGCGATTGGAGACCGCGGTGTAGAGATATGGTGTTATTTATAAAACCACGATTCCTCAAAAACACACCTCGGAGGCAGATTACATCATCTGTGGTAACGTATTTTTCTTAACCCTAGATTATTGAGACTGCTTCTAAGAAGTGTTTTGAGGAATCGTGTTTTATAAATAAAACTGTTAGCTGCAAAGTCTTTGTATACGCGAGCGTGCTACAGCAAACCACTCTTGGTTTGCAAACAGCAAACAACGCCGTGTCTAAAACTTCGCCAGTATGTCTCTACATACTGGCGATGTTTTAGACACGGCGTTGTTCGTGTTTTATAAATAAAACTGTTAGCTGCAAAGTCTTTGTATATGCGAGCGTGCTACAGCAAACCACTCTTGGTTTGCAAACAGCAAACAACGCCGTGTCTAAAACTTCGCCAGTATGTCTCTACATACTGGCGAGTTTTAGACACGGCGTTTCAGAAATGCTACGTGCCATCATATAACTTTATAATCCTATTTCACTTAAGCACGCACACTTGAATTTTTAGCAAACTTTGTTAATTAATAAAATTCTAAAAACCTATTTAGAGGCTAAACATTTCACCCATGAAGGGATTCGAACCCGCAACCTCTGGCTATCCGTGCCAGCGCTCTACCAATTGAGCCAATGGGCGACTCCAAAAATAAAAAAAATAAAAAAATAGTATAATAAATAGTATAATAGTAAATAAAATTAAATATATGTAATATTTTTTACATATATTTAAAAAACCATATATTATAATCAGTGGTCGGAGTAGGTATATTGATTTTAGATACTTGCGTCATGATATCATAACATGGACATGCATTTCTTCCGGAATGTACCGGAGTTTCCAAAAATTTGGTAAACCGGACTCTCATGCGCTGTGATGATTGCTATAAAGTGATTTTTTTAACTGTTTCCAAGTTCTAAAACCTTCTTAAATAGTGAAAATAATTAAAACTTACCCGTACAAAAACAACTTCAAATGGGCCCAATCCAAGAGTAATAAATCGATGTCCGTAGTTATAAGCCAAATTCGTCGTTTTAAGTAGATTTCAGAAGACAGTAAACAAGCCAGGGTCAAGTCAAGATATTCACAACACATAAAATAAGCGCACTCCACGAACCGAAATAAGTGAGTGAGCCACTTGGTCTGGATGTCGGTGCGAGCGCATTGTTTTCGAACAAACAGTCAATGAGTCATCCTGGATACTTGATTCTAATTGGTCAGATGCTTTGAGCATAGAGATAAGAGGACAAAAGACCCTGTTTGCCGGATGTCGTGTGTTGAAATGAATATTATTATTATATCATTTTATACATGCTTAGGCTTTTACTCCAACACTTTTACTACAACAAGGTTTTTACACACCAGTCATTTTTTACTATTAAATTCTGGTCATCTACGCCACTAGCAGCATAGCGTTGAGAGTATTGATACATTTTTAACTAGTTTCATGTAATAATTTCGATGTTTCGGTATTTTTATCATAATAATCCGGAAACTCGGAGGCGTATCCATATTAACATATACGTTTGATGTCAGTGACCTTAATTCAATATACCTACTCCGACCACTGATTATAATGATATTTTAAGAAACTGTTATCTTTCCAATAAACAAAATAGTACACACGAGCTTCCACTCTATAAATGAACGTCGGTCCAGGCGTGAACCCACCTTGTGCAGCGTGAGGTCGCGCTGCTGAGCGTTCCGGAGCTTCTCCATGTCGCGGCGGAACTTGACCTCCTTGACGGGGAAGCCGCCCAGCTCGGCCACCACGGAGCCGGGCTCCAGGCCCACGTCCTCCGTGAACACGCGCCCGAACAGGTCCAGCGCCAGGCGCCAGCGGCCCAGCAGCAGGTCGTGCGACACGGACGCGCCCAGCGACGGGCACGCGCGGCTGGGGGACCAACATATCACAATCACAGCGTTTCAATTGGAGCGTTTCGTGTTTTGTGACGAACAGGTAGTCATGATAGGAAATGAAACGCCATGCGTTGAAACAATTCAATGAGCGCCTGAAAGGCGCAGCTCGGGCTTTTGTTATGTTTAGTGCCTTAGGCTTTGACTTGTCGCGTTCAAGTTAGTGAAAGCTGAGATTTCCTCATCTACCACCGATTACTCGTAAACTGAAAATCTGAAAATCTAGTCAAGTGGTGTAATAAAAATAAGGGGTTTAACTTTATATGCAGCAATTTATTATTCTAAGATTGGAATTTTTGCAACGTGGAGATTTACGAATAGGACGTCTCGAGAGTCGAATATTATACGAATGTGCCAGACATTCAGCGAATTGGCACCCCTGCCAAAGCCGGATCAAGAGGTGTTTTATTATACATAAAAAAGGAAATTACACAGATAATTCTTAACCTAAGAGTATAGAACGGCCTTATCACTTATCTTCGGCGTAAAGTAGAAAATTTCAGATATGACTTTCTGTGGGGGCTTCGCTCACGTAGCTCGTGTAGCCTCGGTTGCCCTCCCCTGAATCCGGCCCTGACCTCTGCGCACGAAGGCACGTGACTTACGGCTGTGCGGGCGCGGTGATCGGCGGCAGGTGCGGCGCGGGCGGCAGGCCGGTGGTCTCCACGGTCACGTGGGCCGATATCTCCTGCGACTCCAGCGGGTCCGCGGCACTGAGTAGCTCGCCCTGCGCGCGGAAAAGTGCGAACGTTAGAAGTGAGGTCGTAAACAACTTCAAAACTTTTTTTTCGGTTCGGTTCTTACAGTTCAGCCAGTTTCAATGAGAATACCAGAGTTTGGCTTAACTCTGGTATTCTCAACAATTTCCAACCACTTCCAAAAGGAAAAACTGAAATTCTGAATCTATATATTTTATCTTTCATGCATATCACTTAAATATTGCTTAGAAATAAAAATTTGTTGTGTTAATTAATTTTTATTTCTATGCAAATATTTTAATTCTATGTTATGAAAGGAAACATGTAACCACAGATTATTTAAACTACATCTGTGAAGTGTCTTAAAGGATTCGTGTCTTTTTATGAATAAGGCAGGTAATTTTTTATACACTAATAAAATATTTAAACTTTACCCAGACAACTTATACGAGAATGTATGGAAGATCAAAAAATATAGCATCAGAATATCACTTTTGCCTTTTGGAAATGTTTTTGTTTTATCAATATTGAAAAAGCAGACTGGGTTATTTCAATAGCTGTACGCAGTCCGCTTATTGGTATTTTTGAGATACTATGATGAAGGTCTTTACCAGGCGCTCTAGCGAGGCTGGTACGTAAATAATGTACGATCACAAAGTATGCCGACTAGTCAATGCTTCCGATGAGTAGTTTGATAGATCGAACGAAGATAAAAGATGATCACTTTACTACTCTTATATTTAAAACAATGACTGGCAAACTACACTGATTTTTTTAGTTTGAAACTTTATTTCATCGGAATTCAGCACATCAAGTTCACACATCATATCAACCAAAGCATTTACATTCGGCTATTTTCAAAACAAGTTCTAATGAAATTATGTCCAATTGGGAGAGTGGTGTAAATTTTGATAAAGAAAAAAGTCCCCCAAAGAAGTGGAGTGACTTACAGCACGTACAATAACAGTCTTGGCCGGACTGCGCGAGGACGAGGCGCGGACTTCCGAGGACGGGCCTGCGACGCTCAAACCTACGAAAGAAACAAATTAATCTTAGTTAAACCGAAGTTAAACACAACTTTACAAGTATCTAATCTATAATATAAAAATGGATCGCTGAATGTGTTGGTAAGCGCAAATCTCGAGAGCAGCTGAACCGATTTCGCTAATTCTTATTTTAGAATATTCCTTGAAGCACGAGGATGGTTCTTACGGAGAGAATAAAAAAAATTAAAGAATCGACTGCTAGGCGGTACGAAGTTCGCTGGGTCAGCTAGTCTAATATACAATGCAAGTTCTTAAAAAACTAGTGCATGAATAGGTAACAATAATAATAATAGATTTGATATTTGTAATTCACAATGGTATTTTGAGATAATGTACCACATTCTAAGCAAATAAATTTTATTTTAATTTTATTTATTTATAAGCAACACACAATAAAGTGACTTGACCTGGTACCAAACTAGGACACCCTGTGCTATGGTAATTAAGCGATGATATCACAAACATGGAAATACACCCAGACTGAGGCCATTTGTACAAATGTATGACGGTCCCCAGTAACAATCTTTGACCCCCAACCTCCGGCCTGGTAATCAAATGATACCTAGGCTAACGAGGCAGGGAAAAGGTCTCATTAACTTAATAAACACTTCCACGCGAATTGACCCACTATGCCGAGGATGCCTCGAGGAAAACGTAACACCCGCCCACGTGACTATTCACTTTGAGTGTGGATGTGCAACAGACATCTATTATCTAAAAGCCAGCAGTAATATTGATCCACTGCTGGCTGTCTGGAAAGAGATAGATAGGCTGACTGGATTGACCTCACAGCGTTGCTGCGTACATACAATGACCCAAACATTTGTAAAAAGGTATGTCTTTGAAATATAAACTAAGTTTTGAAAACCGCTTTGGTCAAAGAATAACATAGAATGATACAAATTGAAGAAGTCAAACATACTTGGTAAACTAGAAATTCCTTGCTGATGTGGCGCATCGATGATAGAACATGCTGTATCAACAAGCGTGTGGAATTCTGACGACTGTGAGCTCTGTTCTTGCATGGAACTTCCGGCAGCTGATAGTGTCACTGAGTGAGGTTGCCTGTCAAATGAGAAATATATTTAGACACTTGGTTGGCACTATGCAGTGCTCCAATGGATGTTTTCCCGTGCGGGGTGCGAGTGCGCAAGCAGAAATTGATCTGTTTTTAGAGTACAATTTCTTAACATTAACTCTTGGCATACGGTGAGGAATGGCGCAGTAAAAAGGAAGCCTATGCCCAGCAGTGGGTTGATGTGGGCTGATTATAGATAGATAGAACTCTCGGCATAACAATTTTCTATGTTATGTACATTTGAGAGGTTATAGTAGCATTACCACTCGCTAACCGTGGAGGAAAACATCGTGAAAAAATCTATAAAAATACCTCAGAGCTACGTACAATGGCCCATTTATGAGGCTAAGTGGGGAAATCTCAGGTCTAATTAACCAAATAAGTCCTGTAATGGAAACAGCACACCAGAGCACGAAATGTAGGCGCACCAGAACTATAGTCTGACCACATTGCAGGTCGACTTGTACTACAATAGCCGAAACCCGATCACGATGGAGGACTTATGAACAGCGGACAAACAGACAGATACTGATGAGGAAGAATAACTTACCTATGATGCTTTTTCCTAGGAATCTGTCTGGCCTCATTCGAGTCGGAGTCGGAGAGGTATTCCCCGTCTGTGTCTATGTCCATCTTGGTGACGGTGTCCTTGGTACAGGACAGGTCCTGCGGCTCGTCCCGCGCGAGGTGGGAGTGCGCGGGGGGAGCGGAGGCGGGCCGCGCGGGGGGGGACCAGCCGCGGTCCGTGCCGCGGGTCGAGAGCCCGAGGCGACGAGGGACCACTGGAACAAGACGATATAATTATGAGTAATTGGGGAGCAACCGTAACATATATTGACGTGAGACTGTTAATTGTGATATTTATGATAAAGCCAACACATTATTTTTATTATTATTGTTATCTTCCAGTCGCCCGTTTAGGCACCGTCGATAGGGTGACTGTAAATTGAAAAAAACACTACTTGTTGAAGTTCTGGTGGTACACCACTACAACATAGGCGTTAGGCCTGGGGCGCACAGGAAGAGGATGAGGAGGGAAAGACGCGACGAGTTGTATAGAGTTCGCGCCCTCGCTTCACGTTCATTCTGTGTATTTCAGGACTTAGCGACAGAGGCGAGTAGACGCGTGGGGGAAAGCGGCGAAAACCTGCTTCCATTTTTCCGCAACCAACGTGCCCGTAAATCGCGCTATTTTATTCACTTTGCTATTCTATCAGTGCAGTTTTCCTACGGCTACATTTTGCGTTAATTCTTCTATCTATCGCTGTTACTTTCGTTTCTTAATAAATGTTGAATTCTGTCAAACGTGTAATATAGTATACCGCAAGTAGGTTTTCAGGGGCCTGTTTCTATAGAACAAACATAACATTTACATACAAGCCCATACATTGCTTCTGGCCCCACACTAGGATACCATGTGTTGTGGGAACCACAAACAACGACATCACAAACATGTAAACATACAAGGCCTGGGATTTTTTTTGTATCCAGCCGGGATTCGAACCCGGGACCTCTTGCACGGTAGGCAGACGCGTTACCGCTACGCCACAGAGGTCGTCTACAATTTAAGGATTACTATAACAATTGGATATACAATAAACTACAAAGTGTACACTGATGGGGCACGGGTCTCTTCCTGAAGAGACACGTCCCAGCAGTGGGGACATACAAGGGTTGATAACGATAACTCAGATTTTCTACGTAAAAATATTTTGTTTATTTGATAGTGAATCTCGGCCTTAAAGAGCTCCCTGCGACCTCAAAGTCCACAAGCTGACCTTCTAGCGGGTTGCTGAGTCCGGGCGGCCCGTCGCCGGCGGCGGGCACGGTGACGGGCTGCCGCGGCATGCCGAACAGCTCCTCGCGCCGCGCGTTGGGCTGCAGCAGCTGCGGCTGGTCCGCTAGCGGCAGCGCGTCCTGCATCGTCACTGTGGGGAAAGGGAGACAGCTTAGCATGGGGGCGCAGGAGAGATAGATAATATCACAACATAGGATAGTCTTATTTTGTTTTAAGTTGTATTTGGAAGAGGCAATTTTTTTTTCCTTATCTTCTATCTCTGGGTCCGGTACGCAGTTTCGAATGATGCTGTAGCTACAGGCCTTCTGGCGGAAAATTCAACGCGGTACGCTGGAACGAAGATTACTGAAGCGAAATCCACGAGGTCGAATGACACCGGAGCGACAATGGGGTCCAGTACCTAGTTTCAAATGAGGCATCATTCAATAAGATCTCGTGGATTTGACTTCAGTAATTTTTCGCCCCAGCGTATCATGCTATGAAAGTTTTTCGCTACAATGTTTTTCGCTCCGGTGTCTTTCGACCTCGTTAATTTCGCTTTAATAATTCTTCGCTCCAGCGTGGCACGCTGAGTTTTTCGCCAGAAGGTTTGTAGCTACAGCGTCATTCGAAACTAAGCACCAGACCCAGAGATGGAAGATAAAAAAAAACGTCTCTTCAAAATACAACTTAAAACAAAATAAGACTATCCTATGTTGTGATTTTATAAAATAAGGCAACAGGTAGTGGCTCAGCTGGTGCTGACCAGGTTAGTCATGGACAGCGCTGGTTTTCAGCCGCTGTCAGATGGTTTTCAGCCGCTGCCAGATTCAGTTGTATGGGAGTAATGTTGAGATGGGTAAAACAATTAACTATGTAACTAATTGAGTAGTTGTATGATAAAGATAATCGCATTCAGTGGCAGCTCTCTCGAATCCATTCGCCTACCTCTTTCTATGCTTACTTTTGGCCTACATGGCGCATAAATAGACCACTCACGAGTGTGGCAGTACTTACTGTTGAAGGGATCGGGTGGAGGGCACCCCAGACACAGCGTGGAGTCAGACCGCTGGAAGAAGGTGTGACCGCGACCGCGCGCGCCTTCACTTTCACCGTCCGACTCGGCGGCCGCGTTCCCGCCGACCACCATCTCTTCCTCTCCCTCCTCGTTCTCGTTCTCGTCCTGGAGTAAAGAGAGCTGTAGTCGGGAATGGAGACTGTCTCGAAGCACAAACATGGAAAGGGATAAGTGGGATTTGCTAGCAAAGTTGGGGGATAATGACTTCGTTGAAAACTAAATTTATTATAAAAATAAAATTATCTATTGTTTTAATGATCGTGTCGTGTAGAAGTAATTATTTTTATTTAAAGGCGCGATTTATTTGCGTCAATTATTGAACATTTCAGATATTATCAAATGAATCGTGTTTTTAAGATTTAGCTATGTAACCAAGGCATTTTTAGCCTCTAAATAGGTTTTTAAAACCAAGGCAAGTATTACGATTTTTTTATTAATTTTTAACAACTGGCTTTAACATACAACTATCCAAAACCAACAACTGATAAACAATATATGGGATTTGTAACACTAGTTAGTGAGTCAATTACAGGTTTTCAGGTATATTGTATTAGTTTGATACATATTAATCTGTGGTGCGGCTTAAAAATGCACAGTAATAATTTTAAATACTTTTGGCTGCGGGTGGGCGGTGCGTACGTTGTGGACAAACGCATCTAGCGCGTGCTTTAATTAAAAACATCCTGCCGTAGTTACAAAGAGAGCACGTCGCAAGACTCACCGGCACCCACAGATGGTGATGTAGTGCGGCTGCGGATGGGCGGCGCGCATGTAGTAAACGAGCCAATCCGTTAAGTATGTGACGTGCTTAACCACTATGATGACTAAATTACGCCTGCTGAGGCCACAAAGGGAACACCTGGTCAGATTCACCCGTGGCGGTTTAGTGCAGTTGCGGATGGGCGGCGCGCATGGAATAAACGACTCACTCTAGCAAGTAGGCGAACGTGTGTATCCACTATGATAGCTTGAATAAAGACAGCCAGCTATATATGGCGACAAAGGGAGCACGTGGCGAGACTCACCGGCGTCCAGAGGTGGTGGTGTAGTGCGGTTGTGGACGGGCGGCCCGCAAGTAGTAGACGAGCGCATCCAGAAAGTAGGCGACGTGCTTAACCACTATGACCTAAATTACACCTGCCGTAGCCACAAAGGGAACACTTGGTGAGATTCACCCGTGGCGGTTTAGTGCCGTTGCAGATGGAGTAAACGACCCACTTCAGCAAGTAGGCGACGTACTTAACCACTATAATAACCTAAATAACGCCTGCCGCAGTCACAAGGGCAGCACGTGGCGAGACTCACCGGCGTCCACAGGTGGTGGTGTAGTGCTATTGTGGACGGGCGGCACGCATGTAGGAGACGAGCGCATCCAGCAAGTAGGCGACGAGCTTAACCACTATAATAACCTAAATAACGCCTGCCGCAGTCACAAGGGCAGCACGCGGCGAGACTCACCGGCGTCCACAGGTGGTGGTGGTGGTGCGGCTGCGGATGGGCTGCACGCATGTAGTAGACGAGCGCGTCGAGCACGTAGGCCACGTGCTTGAGCGCGGCCACGTCCAGCACGGGCAGCTGCTCGGCGTGCTCGCCGCTGTGCGCGCGCATCAGCGACAGGCAGTAGGCCAGGAACTCGCGCCGCGCGCTGCCGGCTTCCACGCCTGTGGGGAATACAGCTCATTGTGACCGTCGGCCAGTGGACTCTGGGCGTTCACGTGACCCCGTGGCCTTCACTAACGAACATCAAGTTTGGCTTTGCAATGGGACGCCTGTGGGGAAAGCAGCTCATTGTAACTGTCGGCCAGTGGATTCCGCGCGTTCACCTAACCCAGTGGCCTCCATTCACTGGCGAAGGTACAAATTTTGGCTTTGCAATGGACCACAAACTATTTGGCAGTCACACCGAGCAGTCCGATTGCAGTCGATGTGGAGATGGCATACAGTTTCCTGTTAATTTGGTTGCCATGAGCCAACTGCATCTGAACTCGCAACTTTGCAGCTATAAAGCAGTTCAAATGCAACCCATGTGTTAAGAGCCTAAGTCGTATGTAACTAAGCTCAACAAAGTTAGTGCCAAGGCACACTCGTATACGACATTCTAAGCTGTAGGTTCTATACACTTATTGACGGTAATTTGCAAAAATTGGCGGCAAGCTGAAGACAGGGCGCTATGGCGCTCATTAGGGGAGGGCTATGTCCAGCAAGTGGACTAGTATAGCCTGACGATGATGATGATATAGATATTAACTTATGGTGGATCTCGGGATTGTCCTGATATCGTAGGTGAACCTTGATAACAAAAAGTTAGCGGACCACTGGTCTATGACATACCCTGCTCTCGATCTCTAGCCCGGGGTCCCTCCGAGAAGCCGATGATTCTAGTGGCCGGCGAAGATAAGGAGGTGGTGCGGCGAGTGGCCGGCGCGGCCGAGCGAGCGCTCTCCGTGCTAGCGTTGCTGGCATTGTTTGATGTTAGGGACGCGCCGAACCTGACAATTGGGGCATGTGTAAGTTTAACTGAACATAGACAAGAAAAGTTTAGTCAAAGAAGTCTGAGAAGAATGCAACAGAAGGTGAAACTATTTGCAACATCAAGCGTGGGAATTCTATTACAATATGGGTTTTGCACCGTCTAATAATATTCTAGCAAATTTATTCCTAGAATTTCGGTAATACCGATGGAAAATAAATCAAAATCATCATTACAATTTAAATAAACAAACTTTCACATTATACTTTATTGCACACGAAACATTAAACAGGACATTACATAAGAAATAACATGTACAAAGAAAGGCTAACTTATTTCTTCCAGCAAACCTCGGAGAGTCGGAGCAGCAGTAAAAAACGGGTCTGTTTATTATATATGTGTAAACTACATAGACACATTATTGGCACTAGCATATATTACACTATGAACGACAGTTACACTCTCATGCATAAAGTTTTTAGAGCAGTTATATCAGTCTCCTTACTTGAGCTGAGCCTCTGTGGCATCCATGACGGTGACGAGCCAATCCCACGTCTGCTTCAGCTGCCGCTCGAGGTAGCACTGGAGCCGCAGTGCCTCTCTGTAGGCGAGAGGCATCATACGCGGCAAGGGGAGAGATATACGCTCGTATTCCCAAAGGAGGTCGGCGATTTGGCGGATCACAATGCCTGTTGAACAATAGGATGACTATAGATGTCACATACAGTAAAAACCTTAGACAAATTAATGAATTAGAAAATTGTAGTATTATATTGTACGTAAAACAGAGAATATTGTAAAGAGGTTCGAAATTTCACTGATGCCGGTAGTCACCCATTGGCTCAGTTGGGAGAGCGCTGGCACGGTTAGCCAGAGGTCGCGGGTTCGAGTCCCGGCATGGGTGGAATTTTTAGCCTCTAAATAGGATTTTAAATTGTTGTATTTGGTAAGACGGAAGACAACGCAGACAATAGCTATTTCCAATAACGAAAAACCTAAACGGCTTTCCCCAAAGACATTTTTTAATTGTGCTGACATTTTTTAATTGCCGTCTACCCGAGACTACGGCAACTGTAACGCTGCCGAAACGTCGGAAAATAAGGTAATTACGTTTTACCTAATAAATAATCGCAATGTGACCCGTTTAATAGATAACTGTTAATCGTATGTCATGTGGAACCACTTTTCGCGATGCAGGAATGTTGGAGTTAGTAGTGCGCGCGCAGAGTTGACACGTGCTCGCCACAGAGTAGATCGTATTAGGAACACGCCGCTGCACTCAATAACTAAAATCGCATATGAAGTGTGTCAAATAGTAGTTTATGATACTGTTGCATAATAAGGGTTTTATAACACGAATGTGTTTTAAAAAAACGAGCTGTAGGAAAGTTTTTTTAATAGTATCACACGAGTGTCATAAGACCAAGTTATGTACAGTGTCATACACTTCTTTATCTACTCTATATAAAATAATATTAAAGAGAACTAAATTTTGTTTAAATATTAAAAAGTTTTTTAAATGTAAAATGTTGGCGCCAAGGCGCAAACATCGGTTGCGTATGCGTGTTGTGTCGCCGCGGACTTGTTCATTGAAACCTTCTTTTCAAAAGTAGAGAGGTTCAAACTTCTCGGTCCAGCTGGAGGTTGTATAGGTGTATCGTTATGATTAAAAGGTTATATTATGATACAGGTATCCATACAAGACCTGTATCGTGATAAAACTTTTTATTTTTGGCCCATGGGTAATGTTTGACACCTTTGTATTACAGTAACAGAGTATCCCTAGCAGTGCAGCGCGGTAATGCTGCCAGCGTTATGGGAACCTTTGGGTCGGATATGTCTCGGCCCGGTTTGATTGACTAATTTTATTTTGTTTGTTTTATGCGTGTGTAATTTTGTTTGTTTGTTGTTGTTTTTTTGTTTAATTGACTTTTGTGCTTATTTATAAAAAGTATTTTATATGATATGACAATACTGTTGGCGACAGATCGGGCAACCCCGTTGCTGTGATCTGTTATAAAACTTTCATAGCAACGGAGTAGCGAATGGATCTATTTTATTGTCATTTTTATTATTTAATTTGTTTGAAATATAACTAAATATAAGGTCGAAGATGTTGGTGAGCGGATCACAGACTTAAAGTGGAGATGGGCGGGACACTTGGCTAGAAGGGAAGACGGCCGGTGGACCAGGGCAGTATCGGAGTGGTGGCCAAGGGAGGGAAGGAGGTTGATAGGCAGACCACCAGAGATGGATCAGGTTAGCACAGGACCGTGAGGAGTGGCGCAATAAAAAGGAGGCCTATGCCCAGCAGTGGGATGATGTGGGCTGATTATAGATAGATAACTAATAACTATAATTCGGGCTTTCCATTTTCGGCGCTAACAGATACTGTTGTGGATTTCTATAGTTTAAGTATTTTTTTTGATCGCACGTGACATTTTTTTAGAGTAACGGAGAAGATAAAAGTAGTAACTGACCGAAGGCCCTCGCGAGGCACGAGGCCGTGGTGGAGGTGGAGTGCGGGTCGTGCGCGCCGGCGGCGGCGGCGGCGGCCGAGCGGCGCAGCGACGCGGGGTCGATGAACACCAGCGACGAGCCGCCCGCCAGCCGCACGCCGCCCGCGCCGCCCGCCGCGCCGCCCCGCGCCTCGCGCGACCTGACGCAACCAAACAAACAAGCAAATGAGATACGTCACTTGCTGGGAAGACCCCGCCAATCCGCTATTCGACTCTCTTTTCAAGTAAGTCCTAAACGGTAAATAACTCTTCCATTAGACCAAAAAATATTTTAGCATATTTTTTGAGGACCTAAAAGCAACATAAAAATATATTTTAAAACTTCATTTTCCTAAACAGCCAAAAACGCGGTCAGCCATTTTTGTCTATGGTTTGAAGACCAAAAAATTGTAAAAAAAGTTTGACATTCAATTTTCTGTAAGTGATCTCTGAGCTTAGTGAAATAACAACAACGCAACCATGAATTCATCGAATTTACATCCAAAATATACCAATTATCATTATTGCATTGTTCGAGAATGAAAAACACGTCAATAAAGACCCCCGGGAAGTTGTGGATTCGTGTACCCAGTGAAATTAACATTCGAAAACCTTGGCTCAAACTTGTCAAAAGAGACCCCGACTCTTTATCAATTGAAACTCGGGTGTATTTATGTGAAGATCACTTGGATGTAAGTCCTATAATAATCAATGTCCACTGACTCTGGCTGAAAGATGTTTGTTTACATACTTTACATGGTTTCAAGATGGCGGATAGCGTTTTCGCCGTTACAAATTTAACGAGGAAAAAATTTTTTTACTTTGCAAATTTTGCAGCTATTCTGCATACTTACGTAACAAAATTAATATATGTCGGTTTCTTACGTTAAATACTATAGGAAATATTCATTTATCGCGTCAAATTTGATACGTGTCAAATAGCGGATTTGCATCGTCCTAAATATTGACAATGGTTACTGATCATGCTTCATTTCCAAAGGTATATAGGGCCATTATCACGGGGTATACTAGTGTGGGGTAGAACAATTGTCCGATACAGAGTCCGATGCCGATACAAAAATGACTCCCTGTTTTTCCGCAATATGGGTAAGTTTACTGGGCTCTATAGGTATAAAATGTTGGTGACAGTAAAAGTTAAAGAGACCGTCATGCAGCCTTACAAATTACAATGTTTCTGATATGTCAGGAACTCAACATCTAATCGTGAAGATGAAGATATTCCGTATGAGTCTGTTGAATTGTAAATGTTACTGCAATCTGTATATACATTCTGTTGGTGCTCTTTAAAAATAAAATATTTAGATTCAGTTCAATCGTAATTTATAGTTCGATTACAAAGATTAAGTACTGCAGTACTTTTCGATGACAGGACCACCGCAGCAGCACCGCAAATAATTAGTACTTTATGCGCGGGGTACCGTAACTTGAGCGAACCGCTAGGAGCGATCCGGCTCATTGTCAACCATGCAATCCGAGCTATGTTGAAAAAATGTGAGTATGTCGAAATGCAACTGACCGTATGGCCCACTGCATGGAGTGCGGCGCGAGGTTGGGCCGCGCGGGCGGAGCGCTGCGCCGCTCAAGCTGCTCCCCGTCGTGTAGGGGCGGCTCGCCCTCGCCCTCCTGCTCGTCCGTCTCGCCCGCCTCCGAGTCCTCGTCCTCGGGCTGCGTCGAGTCGCCGCTCTCGTCCTCCGGGTAGAGGAGCAGCGACGCTATACCTGTCGTGTTGCAGGGGATCATTGAGAACGCAACGCTTGGCCAGCGACTGCTGGGTAGTGGAAGAGGTGACAAGACGGAAGGTCCTGCTTCGCTTTGTCTTAAAAAATACTTGGCCGCAAATTGTACTTGTACATCATTATTTTTAAGTTTTAAATGCGTAGTAGGAGTAGTAGGACCATGCAGTAGTAGGATGAGTAGTAGGACCATGCAGTCGCGTGTGAAAAGTCGAGACTGTCTAATATGTTAATTGACAAATTCTGTCATTTCAGCACCACAAAACGCGTGACTCATGCCATTTTACTACATGCTGATCTGATACTAATAAGATTCACTCACGGAATTTTCAATCTATGTTGGCTATTTGAATTCAGCTCTACATTTCTGCTTAAGGAATGGTTCAGACGCCAAAAAGTAATGGCTTTATTTATAAAAAACACTTACACTTAAAAACACTAAAAACGCTGTCTCAAAAATCCCCAGCTTTTACAAAAAACTTAACTACAACGTAATTAAACTGACTCCAAGGAGTGCTTTAGAGGAATCGTGTTTTTATAAAAAGACCGTAAAGCTTCATCTGTTGTAATGTGTACACAACAAGTTGTGTACCCACTACAGCAGATTGGAGTACTAGGAGAAGACAGAAGTCGTGGCTCAGAAACATTAGGCAACGCACGGATGCAGTCAGCGTTGAATGCCTGTTTCGCTTGGCAAATAAGAATATGGTGAGTTGACAGCCGCAGCAGTCTACATACCAGCATCCGAGCCCTGCGTGGCGCCGGTCTGCACGCTACGCTGAGCCGACTCGGCGTTGTCCTGGTCGTCAGAGTCGCTCTCGGTTTCAGCCTCGGCCAGCAGGTCGAGTTCGCTCTCGCTTTCACCACCCTCGGTGCGTTCGGCGCCGTTCTCCACCACCACGTGTTGTTCTTGGCCACTGGTGACAAGGATTCTTAAGTTTAGAAAGTCACAGCGGAAGAAAAAGTAATTGTAATCGTGGTAATGTGGGTGTGCCGATAAACCGGCACTAATAGGCACTACCAGTGGTAGTGCCTATTAGTGCCGGTAGAGCCTCTGGGCACACCCATGTGAATAATTTTTAACTTTCATGCGTCAAGGTCAGAATTCAACGGGTCCTAACCCTATCCAATCCTAAATGCCAGTTAAGGTACCCTATGTTACAATATAAAGATTGCAAGAACCTCATATACAGCCTGCTGCCCTTTGTGGCAATTTTGACACACTACAGGCTAAACCTATGTCATTCTTTCTTTTTTTTCTATTTTGTTTATTGTATATTTCATTTATTTCTGTACTGCTCGTATTGTGTTAATTTATCTGGTTTTATGTTTCTGCGATGTGTCTTGTTGGTATAGTAAATATATTTCTTTTTTTTAAAACGTGAGTGCTCTCCGTATTATCAACAATTTGTTCATCATGCATTCAAAAGCTGATTATTTTTTTTTAGTCATCAACCATAAGCAGATGTGTAATGTTGTAGTGTCATGGATGATTGGTATGCATCTTCCAGTGAAGAGTGCTATACATATATGTAGAGAGGCTAGTGTCGTTCTTCTAGCTTGAGTATGTTCTGTCTCTTAAGACGCTTGGTGTGATGTGCCGATAAAACGCTTGATGCTAAATTATTAGGGTGATGTAGGAGCTTGGTTTTATATTTTGGTGAAGCAGCCCGTATTTCTTCCTTAACTGTGTCCATCGTCATGTATTCATGTATTTCAGCTGTGGTCGTGAACCATGGCGCGTCCGATATTGATCGTAGGATTGCATTTTGTGATCTCTGTAGCATCATTATGTCCGTGTCGCTAGCTGCACCCCAAAGTTGTATTCCATACATCCACACGGGTTTTATGATTGTTTTATAGATGAGAAGTTTATTATCAATGGACAGCTTAGAGTTTCTTCCTACAAGCCAGTACAGGGTTTTGTAACCTATTCTTATTTCATCTCTCTTTTTCGTAAAGCCACCGCAACTCACCGGTCGCCCATAGCGTCGTCATGCTGCACGTTCTCGGGCGGCGCGGCGGCGGGCACGCTGGGCTCGTCGGTCTCCGAGGCGTCGTCGTCGGCGCCCAGCGCCTCGCCGGCGACGTCGTCGGCGTACTCGGTGGCCACGGGCGTCGACGAGCGGTCCTGCACCAGGGTGGAGCTGCCGATGGACGTGCCGCCGGCCGCGGCGCCGCGCCCGCCGGCCGCGCTCGAGTCCCTGGACCAAATTCGGATTAGAATGTCAGTCCGCACTAATTAATTCTATTACTCCATCCATCCAGATAATTCTATTGCTCCATCTATGCATTGTCGGTCTTATCGTTTAGAGAGATCGCTCTAAGCGACAGTTGTATAACATCATAGATTTAAGAAATTATAATAGTAATTCTTTTTGTGGCTGAACAATAAAGTGTTCTCTATGTATGTATATTTAGCTTTTATTTCCCGAATTATTGTTATTAATTTAAGCTCTTACATACCGCATAGCCTTAAATACTGGTTTATTCTTAACTTCGGCTAGATCTTTACTCTTACCTATGTTAACTTTAATTAGTACGTACTTAAATATTATCATAAACCTGCTGTTTAATGAATAAATTTAATCTTATAATAGATAAGAAATGGGATGACATCGGATGGCATCTGATCTAATTATGCGCACCAAATCGTGTCGGAATCCTGGTTGTTAGACGATTGGAATACCTCAAGATTTAGTGCAGGAAATATGGGAGAGCTGTAATTTACATTAATTAGTTTATGATGATACTATGTTTATGACAAATATTTGATGTTGTTCAAGCACGAAGGTCGACTAAACGACAAAATTAAAAAAAAAACAATTATAATCGGAAACGTCGAACTCGATAACATGAAATACAGGTTTTCGCAACACTATTTCTACTATTCAACCTGAGCACGAATCTACAATCTAAAGCCTGTGCCCTGCTGCTGCTTATATAGCGAATTGATAATAAGAGCTGATATTTCGTGAAGTAAATACAATTTTATAACAAATTCTCACTAGTTAATTGATTCGTCCCATCCCGGAAACCGTTATATCGTGTTACAACTGTAGACCAAACGTAAACCACATACCTTCTAGAATGAGCCAGCCGTACGTGTGACGTCGACAAGGGCTCCACTCCGAACAGATCTTCGCTCCCGTTGACGAGGTCTACATAGGTGGTGGCCAACGGGAATGGCGCAGTGGGCCTCACCACGCCGAGTCGCACCGGCGCTAGCAAGGCGTCTGCAGCTTCCACCAACTCCTCTACGGCCAAAGCCACGAGAGCTGCGAAGACGCGGCGGCAGCGGACGAGGGAGGCCGTTATTGTCACCGGCCTGTGGGGAAAGCAAAGCTATTAGTATCAGCGATACAGGGTCTAGGGCTCGTAGAGGGCTCACTGAGATATATTTGCATCAAAACACAACAAAAAAATTCTTTTCCAAAAGCAACAAATTTATGTACTGGATCTGGGATTGTAAATTGGCCCGATTAGATTGGACGATAGCCGTAACTGCACGACATAGTTGGACTGGTAGTTTTATGCAATTATTGAGGTAGGTATGAATACTAGTTCAACGATATTGTGTAGTTACTGCTATCGTCCAATGTGAGTTCGGCCAATGACTATCCTTATTAAAAAAAGCAATTGTTAGAAATTAATTACTTAGCGAATAACATGGCGAATGGCCATACCGAAAACCTATCATTGAAAGTTTTTTGACATAGTTACAGAAAATTCTCATTTTGTCCAGCATTTAAAATAACAGTACTAAACATGACTTTTGCTTACTCTAGGCAAAGAGAGCTCTGAGAGAATAAAGTGATATTTCTAGATCACCCGTAGATAAAGCCTGCCACAATAGGCATAACAGAAAATCCGTCGTCGAGAGCGACAAAAATACCTCTGAAAATACCCTTCAGTAAAATTTAAGATGATAGCTTGAACGATGCAAACACAAGGCAGTCCAGTGTCATGAAAAGTAACAGTAAAACCGCGTAAAACTCACCCCTTCTTCTTAGCTGCACCCGGCGCCATCTCGACGCTGAATATGACGAATATTCGGGCGACGGAGCGCACGAAGCGACGAGCCACCTCGCGCGCCCGCTCCGCGCGGCCCGGGATCGTGTCGTTTTGTTGCTCGCGGATCAGCGTGTGTAGGAGCGTGTCTAGCATCTGCGAGAGAAATTAATGTTTTTATTTGATGAAGCAGATGTCACATATAAAATTTGAAATAACAGACAAAAGACATGCACCATACAATATCCAAAAAGCGTTTCGTTAAAAATACAGATCAAATACATTTTCAAAATTTTCGATAAAAAAACTGAACTGAAATGAAATTTTATTTCATTTCAGTTTAGTTTTTTTTTCATCGAAAATGTTTCTATTTCATTTCGAACCAACCACCCCAGAACAGTTCCAAACTTGAGGACGATAACACGCTGGTAACATTGCCACGATGCACGGCCAACGGGATCCTTTGGCCAAGATAAGCACCAGAGCGGCAGTTAAGCCCAAGTCAATGTAGGTTAGTTACTCACTACTCAGACCTGAGATTTCCGCACTTAACCACATGGTTGTGCTATTGTACGTAGCAAACGCTGAGGAATGTCCACACTTCTGAGACTAGGGTTCTCTCAAGACGTTTTTCTTGACGGTTAGGGAGTCGTATTGCTATTATAACTTAACAAATGTAACTTAAAAAAAACAAATTCATTGACACATGCGCATTTAAATCCGGGTCCATAGGTTAGTTATTGATTATTAATCAACCGAACCTGGCAGGAAGACACTGGATGGAAGCCGCTTTCAACTGGTCATTTCGGAAATGCATGGCCGTTTTGGGAGCCCTAGGTACTGGACCTAGGGCTTCCAAAACGGCCTTTTTGAGGCTGAATGATGATTATGATGATCAATCAACCGAAGGTGTCTCTATTTCACTTAACAAAAGCGCTTTACAATCATGAAGCAGCACTCTCCGACTCCCCGCGGCCAGTCAGTGCTGTACAACCAGCACGAAGCAGCATTCTCACCTCATTGGTGCACTTGACGATGAGCGCGTGCGTGAACTTATCCAGCAGCGTGGCGCCGGACTGGTGCGGCGGGGGGCTGCCGGCGCGGCCCTCGGGATCTGCCGGCGAGGGCGCGGGCGCGGGGGGCGGGGCGCCGCCCGCTCCGCACATCACTGCCGCCTCCACCGCGGCCCAGTCGCCTGCGGGAGCGAGGTAGTTTGAGTTACGTCATACAAGTGGCTTCAGTCGGAGTGTATTTCTGTTTGTGATGTCTGGTTATCATAGCACAGGGTAAACTAATCCTATTGTTATACTATATAATAAATGCGAATCGGATGCAACAGTTGATCTAGATAATATGTTGTTTGTCAGTAGGAGATAACGTAATTAAAGGGTTGGGAAAGTATGTTCTATGTAATTAACCAATTTCCAATTAAGAATCCAATTTCTTCGTCAATAACCCAACTATAAGACAGTGGTCACCTCTAACGAACGGGACGCTTCGCGAAAAGTTCACCGCACAGGTGGGACCTTTTGCGAAGAATCCGTTTCCAGTGAGGTAGGTGTCAGGCAGGCCGCTTCGCCGGCAGGACTTTAAAAAGACTACGTTTGGAGTTTTTTGACAATTTTTTCTTCAAACTGATCTTGATTTTGAAATGGACACCTAGTTTGACTTGTAATGTTCACTGAGCCGCAGTTTCAGCGCTACTCTGAATAAAAACCTTTTCATTTCATATACTCTGAAAGTAGTGTTGTTTTCATCTGATTATTGGGTTGCTTTCCTCCATAGAGAGGGAAAAACTCATTTAAATTACTTCCCACCTAAGGGCCGAAATGAACTTTAAAAATAGAACTACTGTCAGCTGTGAAGAGTATTATGTAAAAAAAAACTGATTAAAAAAAATGCTGCGGCTATGTGAGTTTCTAAACAGCCAGTGTGAACTTAGCGCAAACTTCTTTGAGCGGAATAAGCCGCAACAATTACGCGGTGTGTTCCATATTTAAAATGTCGACATAAATTGGCGAGGTACTAATCTGTTATATTAAGTATCTGTGACGGAATTAAAAAAATAGGTAATAATCTTATATGCTCAGATTTGAATATTAAAACAGAGTTTTTATTTTCCTCATATTCTAAATGTTTAAAGTTGAGTGTTTAACACGGGTAAAATAATCAATTCCTACTCGGACTATAGTCGCCCTCGCTGCGCTCGGGTGTCTAAATACCTCGGGAATTTATTCCTTCGACCCTCGGTTTACAATTTACTATTTATACTATTTTTATTTTTAATGCACTAACCCGTGCTAAGGACAATTTAAAAAAAATAAAAATAGTATAATCATGTGGGTACAGTGATATCATTCCGATGTAAAAACCTAACTGCAAAGTAGTTAGTCGGGGCTGTAAGTGATGCAATTTATTTAAGCTAGATGTCGCTGCCTGTACGTAATACAGAGAATAATGTAAAGAGGTTCGAAATTTCACCGATGCCGGTGAGTCGCCCATTAGCTCAATTGGAAGAGCGCTGGCACGGATAGCCAGAGGTTGCGAGAGTTGTTCGAGTCCCGGCATGGGTGGAATTTTTAGCCTCTAGATAGGTTTTTATAATTGACTATTTAATTTGGCTCACCGAGCAGATGCAGCAGCGCGCGGCGCGCGAACCGCGGCGGCTCGAGGTCGTGGTCGGGCGCGTCCACCTCGGCGTCGGAGCCGGGCTGCTTGCGCGCCGAGCGGCCGCGGCCGCCGCCCGCGCGGTACTGCCGCTGCTCCACGGCCTGCCGCCCCACCGTCTGCACGAGGAAAAGCAGGATCGACTCGCCCCTGCCGGGAAACAACGGACGCGTGCCAATCAATACACTCATTGCACAAAACAATACCCAATCTAATTGGAGAAGTCATGTCAAAAGATAAATGATCGCGGTTTTTTTTTTCTACACGAATTATAATACTCTCATATTATAACCGGTTTGAAAATAATTGTAGTCAGGTGGGACAAAAACACGCCATAGAAATCGGGCTCACACTATAACGCTACAAGGTCGTAACGCCTTATAATGAAACCCCAAAAAAGTGCATAGTATTAAAAAGTTGTATATTATCTTATTTATCTATCGATAGTTCGATTTGTCAATCTGTGGTACTCTACTTGAAGTTGAAGGGAGTAGCTGCGTGAAGTGCACCGATATCGCCCCGCGCCAACCAACGCTTTGAAGCGGCATTTCTCTCAGCTGTTGCAGCGAACTATGATACATGTTGCCAGAGGCACCAATAAGTGGTGCCCTACCTGGAGTTGAAATGCATAGAAGCTGCGGGTCGCGCGAGGAAGTTGTATCGTACTACCCAGCGACATTTTTCCCAGCAGGCGAAGTAAACTATGTCACATAAGTTGCTAGAGGCACCAATCAGTGGTACTTTACCTTGAGTTAAAGTGCGTAGCAAGCTGCGTGTCGCGCGCCAGCCGAGCGAGCAAGTCGCACCGCGCCGCCCAGTTGCCGCCGACCAGCGCTTTGCACCGGCACTTTTCCCAGCAGTCGCAGTAAGCCGTTGGCGACGTGCGCTTCAGTTTGCAGTCGTGGCCTTTGTGGCACACCTGTGACAGAAAATATGTTCGTTACTAGATTTGTAGAACGAATTGAGTTTGACAACGATAACAGACTAGTCAAAGCAACAGTGGCATGCTAAGTTCCTGTTAATAATTTCAATACATTCAATCATTTTGTAGCATGGATAAATTGCTCGTCTAAATTTGGCGATGTTGGTGTGAGAGGCCAGAACCAAATTGAAGGTTGATATAGTTTTAAAAATAAGATCATAAATCACCACAAAACTTACTTTGGCACATTCTGTACAGCAGCACAGGGAACCAGTGAGCCCACAAGTTTTGCATTCGAAGATATCCTAAAACAAACATTCATGGTTAGCACTGTTCTAAAATACTAAGATATAAAGTCAGTTTACAACAACTAGTAAAGATCATTCTCGACAAATAAATGTGTGGATAAATAGATCTTTATATTGAAATTAAAACGAGTCCCAAAGGCACCTGCTTGATATGCTCCCGTTTGGTCCAAATAAACTGTAACGACTGTTATTTGCAACAGAGAACCGGGAGCATGTGATGCGGATGTGGGATAAAGGAGACTATGAACAACCACGGAATTTGCTAGGCTAACAATAGATAACAAGCTACGAGAATCGGCTGGTTGATATGCTCATGTCTCAACCAACGAAAACTGCAAGTATTGTTGCAGCATGGAACAAGCAGTGACAAGAGGTTCGGGTGGTCGTTAGGTGAGAATAGTACTGCAGAGCTTGATAGGCTTATCGGCGATGACTAGCTATGAATCTCACTCACCTAGTTGATATGCAGTTGCCCTTCAAAGTAAACCGGACAAGCAATGGCGAGAGGTCCGGTTGAGCATCGGGCGGCAAAATAGCTGCGAAGCTTGCTAGGATCAACAGCTACCAGCCTTACCTGGTTGATATGCTCTTGTCCTGTCCAAGTGAAGCTGCAAGTGTCGTTGCAGCACAGTACAAGCAACGGCGAGTGGTCCGGATGGGCGTTGGGCGGGAAGATGGCCGCGGAGCGCTGCGCGTCATCCGCGTCAGGGCAGGCGCGGATGGCGTCTAGGATCACGAGCGCTGCGCGGTAGGCGCGCTCGGCCACCGCCGCCATCAGTGGGGTTTGGCCGACGCCATCCCTGTTAGATGAGGAGAAATGCATATGATAGTATTGCTTTGCTAAGGGGATCGTTTCATAGAACTGGAATTCGTAGTTTATTATGGGCTGTAGCAAAGACCGGTGCCTAAATGCACAGTACGCGGAGGCTGCGGAGTGAACGAGTTAAATGAGATCCCGGAACAATCATCGAAAAAATCTCACATAACCCAGCTTTCCCCCCAGAAAGTCGGTTATCTTTGGAAGGTTTCAACCTCAACAAAAAAGGGGTAAACACCACATAGCACAAACTATCTATTTAAAAGAGTAGATTGTTGCAATAAATACATATTCATGGACATAACAAACAGATCTTGTTAGCCCTATACTACGCACAACTAAATGACTTGCGTTACAGGTGCTAACTCGACGATAGATTTAATGCAATAACTAGATATATAACATCCAAGACACGACACAAACTCGAAAAGTTCGTTTAATTTGACCCGGCCGGGGATCGAACCCGAGACCTTCGGTTTTACACACCGTACCAAACCGCTGCGCCACCGAGATCGTTTATGTAGATAGATAGATGGATTAATCATTTACTTATTTACACTTACACAATAAAAACAATATTAAGCAGACTATACGCACAAAAAAAGAAAAACCACAACACATATGATACACAATGAAACAAACAAACAATAGCAATAAGACGCAGAGCATTTACCAGTGTGAGTACTGTGGGTGTGGCAAATGCAAAAGGGCTCTATCATATCGCACCTTTGGTGGTAGAATGACACATCTTATAAAAAATCGTAAATAAAATATTTAGCATCCTGTAAAGTACATGGTCATATTCACGAATATTTGGGACGTATTTCATGCAAAGAATAATCACTTTGATGTTGCTTTAAAGCCGAATTGAATGAAAAAGAAAACTTAAAAATGGCTCTCCTGTAATATTGCAAAATTTGCAGTTGTGTCTTTGTGCGACCGAAGGTGCGATATGTGTACGCATATGTACGGTGAGTAAAGTATAGTATGTCAAAAAATTTAAGAAACCGGAAGTGAAACTTTATTATTGGTATTAACGAAAATCACGACCATTTACTACCTTTGATTAAGTACAATACATAATTTTAATGCAATGACTGTAGTTTTTATTTTTATAATGCTTGCAAGTGCAAGAAATTAACAAACACAGACAGAAAGTCTGAGCAAAACTTTACTCTTTAATTTGTACACTTTTTGGACAAAGTATATGTCATACTTGGCAGTGAGCAGCGGCATGAGGAAGGGCTGCAGCGCGGCGCTGTCGCACATGGCGCGCAGGGCGGCCAGCGCGTTGCCGCGCCGCTCGGCCGGGTCCGCGCTCACCGCGCCGCCGCCGCCGCCGCCAGACAACTTGCTGCAACCACAAACAACATTCAACAACAAGAAGAAAATGTATGTATTTATGTACACGACACAATACTCAAAACACATACACAAAACCATTACACAGAAAGCAAAAAGAACACAGGTAATTGTGAAGACTTTTAATTGGCCTAGTATGTCCTATTTATCTATGTATGGTAAACCTGTAATAGCTGTTAGTCTTCCTAGAGTCTAAAATAAATAAATAATAAATTAAACAATAAATAAACTGTACAAAACAAAAACAAAATAATGAAATACATAGGTTTTAAGTATTGAGCCCCCAAAATGGGCCCAACTCAGCAAAATGTTGCAACAGAGTTGTCCGTTGCAATGCTTATTTTCAGTCGGGTCCTAACTGCGTTTAAACATGTATGTGAGAAAAAAAAAGGTAATAATTGGGTTCAGTGCCTTACACTTCAAATTGCTTTAAGGCTGGAGTTCAGGTATTCCATGTGTACTAGAAAGGGAGTGGGCAGGAAGGATGGGAGGGAGAGAGGGAGGAAAGAAGATAATAACCTAAATGACAGGTTATGTTAGTATCTTCTTTCAGTGCCATAAATAGAATTTATGGCTTTTTCGGATTGCAAAATATTGTGCAACATATTATTTATACATTTTATAATTTTGATTGCCCAACGTTGGTTTCACATGTATTTGATATTACTCTCTGCTTCTACATTGTACAATGTACCTTGTATTCTGACATTTACGTTGATAGTTTTCCTAAAAATCTATAAATGAATAAAGAAATCACATTTGAAACTTGGCATTATCCAAAAATAGCGTGCGAAACGAAACTGTTTCAGTGTCGTGAACTCCGATGCGTTGAATGCCACGAACTACTTTCATGCCATTAATTTCGTACGGAATGTGGATAGCCTGAGTTAGCTAAATGCACTGCGTAACCGTATTTATCTAACATTGGCCTGCAGAACACACATACCCGCTGTTAGTGAGTCCCATCAAGCTGTCCTCGTCTCCGGAAGCAGCGTCGAAAGTCTCCGGTGGCCACGACAAAGCTGGCACTGCTTCTTCGGCGCTTGCCCCACCCCCCACGTTGCCTAGGTTCGGTAGAGTCGAATTTTCCACTGCAGGCAGAACAATAATTTTTAGCTTACACTATTTTTATTTTTAATGCACTAACCCGTGCTAAGGAACAAATTTAAAAACCTATTTAGAGGCTAAAAATTTTTTCACCCATGCCGGGATTCGAACCCGCAACCTCTGGCTATCCGTACCAGCGCTCTACCAATTGAGCTCAATTGGTAGAGCGCTGGTACGGATAGCCAGAGGTTGCGGGTTCGAATCCCGGCATGGGTGAAATTTTTAGCCTCTAAATAGGTTTTTAAATTTTTAGCTTACAAAGTATAATTATAATGCATTGACATAACAGGGGAGGGTCAGTCTCGTAAATGCATAGTTGTTGTCTATTGATAGTTGCGTTTATTAAATTCTAGGCCCATTCTCAATAAACTTAACATACCAATGTCGGGCTCCTTGTTAGACGTAGGCGCACACATATGTACGCAGGCGTGTAGAATGTTCCTGTTGCCATCGCAACGCTCTTGCAATATGGCAGTGATTTGTTGCTCTGAAAACAAATGTGTCCGTTCAGATCTATGCATTAAAAAGACTTGTTTAGGGTTCAAAATGAATTTTGTTATACTCACTAGTTGTATCGTTCTCTAGCTGATGCAGTAACTGGCGAATGCCGTCAAGATCGCAACGTAGCACGCGCGGCATCATCAGTTGAGGTTCCGGCACTATTATTATCAGCGCAACCTGCAAAGGGTTATCGGTGTGAGACCATATAAAATACGTATATTTTCATTGTGTCACTGCTAATTACTTTAGACCTATTTTAGAAGTTTTCGAGGTATAAAAGTACGCTAACTTTCACACGGGTTTTTACTTAAGACCGAGGAGAAGTGAACAATAGTTCGATACACTAAAGATTACCGCACTTAACTTCATAGTTGGGCCTTTATAGGCAGCAAGCGCTCAGTTATGTAAACACTTCAGACTAGGGTTTCCTCACGATATTTCCTTGACCACTAGTTAGCAGTAATCTGGTACATGCCTGGATTAGAACCCACGACCTCCCGAGTGAGAGCCGGCGTTCTACCGCTCCGCTATCACCGCTCTTGGCGAGCAAAAATCCACGCCCCACTGTGTTGATTGTTACTCGCGAGCAATATCCACGAGAGTGTATGATGTTCATTGGTTACCATAAGCTAAGCCGTCCGCAATTGTGATTTGAGCACGGCGCGGCGCTGCTGGTGCGGCAGCAGCGGCCCTGCAGCTCTGTGGTGCTATTTCTCTTAATGACTCCAATATTCGCGAAGTTACTTCACCGAAGCATTTACCAAAATAACCCGATGTTTGAAATGCGGGACTACACAATCGGTGTTTTCTCTTTTTCGGCTTCCGAGTCCTTTGACCACAATCGGAAGTCACCCGAAGCGAGGCGAGGTGTCATGAAATGAAGTCCGTGTCTATACATTATCGTATTCGACTAACCTCGACTAACATAACGAATAGTGTATTGGAGGCTTTAGTCTTACCCGGTGGTACTTAAGTGTCCACTGTGTTGGATTACCCAGTGGTACCAGAGGCGGTCTTATCGCTTTTAGCGATAAGACCGCCAATTGTATACGGCAATAGCTTAGATGTGTAAGCCTTTTTATGTATTTTGTTTTCTGGTGTGTACAATAAAGAGTTCTAATCTAATCTAAGCCGTACTCACCTGCGATTTGACGCGGCGTGGTGCTGCAGCGGCAGCGCGTAACAATTAGCTCGCTGCCCTGTGCTGCTATTTCTCGTAAGTCTTACCTACGTAAGACTTAAGATATCACTGGGTCATCCAACACAGTGGAGACTACTACTAGTCTCCACTGTGTTGGATGACCCAGTGATATCGTAAGCGACGTACTCACCTGCGAAATAAGTGCGACGTGGTACTGCTGGTGCGGCTGCAGCAGGTAACTACAAGCCCTCTGCCCTGTGCTGTTATTTCTCGTAAGTCTTTCCACTGTGTTGGATGACCTAGTGATTCCGTAAGCTACGCCGTACTTACCACGAGTAGAGCGCGGCGTGGTGCTGGTGGTGCGGCGCGTGCGATTGCAGCGGCAGCGCATAACTACTAACTCGCACTGTGCTGCTATTCCCGTAGGTACTCAGTTACTCAGTGGTACTTACAGTCTATTTATTCTTACTTGTCCAATTTAGTAAACAAGATACTACCTTTAAACTGTAACTGTTTAGTCCAAAACTGCCATATTTCCATAAATGAAGTAACCTGGAACACTCTTTTAGATAACACGCTGCCAATTTTATAAACATAGTTCATGAATTTGCGAGAAAATGTCTAGTTTAGGCATCTAATCTCAATTTTAAGGTTAGAATCTTGTTGACTAAATTGGACAAGTAAGAATAAATAGACTGTAAGTGTCCACTGTGTGGGATGACCCAGTGATTTCGTATGCTACGCCGTACCGACCTGCGACTTGAGCGCGGCGTGGTGCTGGTGGTGCGGCGCGTGCGGCTGCAGCGGCAGCGCGTGCGCGGCCAGCGCGCGCGCCGGCGGCAGGTCGAGCGGCGGCGGCGCGCGCACGCAGCCCACGCAGTCGCGCGCGATCGGGTACAGCGCGCCGTTGCCGTCCACCATCATCACCACCGGCTCGCTGCCCTGCGACACGCCGCGGACGAAGCGTTCGTTTACAAGTTCACAGTCAGAATCACACCAGGGCCGTTGTGTACTTTGACGAAATATTGTAATAGATAAATAGATGCAGGATACTTTATTTCGTGATTAGAGAAGCGCTCGTGGGCCAGTGGAACGGAGTGATTGGAATCAATCACTTGAGTTAAGCAACAACAGGCGCGGTCAGGCGCAGGATGGGTGAGGGTCCCGTGACTTCCGCTAGTGGCATTTTTCCGAGCGCTTCCGTGCTTCGCAAGCCACGTTAAGCCGTTGGTGCCGGTTGTCATGTAATGGCAATCGTTAAGCTATGTCAGAGGCCTTATGGACGGCTTGATAACGTCTGACAGTAAGGCCTGCCACTGTCTTACATTCGTTCACCAACCCCGCCCCCCCTTGGTGGAGTATGGCCTAATCTTTTTGCAATGCAGGAAAAGACCCGTGCCCCAGCAGTGGGGGCATACAAGGGTTGATATCGAAACTCTGTTTCACAACCAACTAATCTAATATATAAAATCTTATGTCACAGTGTTCGTTATCAATCTCCTCCAAAACGAATTCACCAAAATTTTAGGATTTTTTTTTTGTTTATATTATTTAGGTAGGTCTGAGAATACGTACGTATTAGGCTTTAATATGGCATAACAATGTTTGCGGGGTCAACTTGTAAATATATAAATAACATCAACATAACACTATCGCTTTCTCTAATCTCATACTAGGATACTAGTTAACCTGTTCAACAAGACAAGTACACCACAAGTATGATAATTAATACGTCTCAGTGTCAGCTCAGGTTATTTGTACAAAAGTACGGCGGCCCCCAGTAGGAATCTAAACACGACCTCGAACATGGTAATCAGAGGTGATCCCTTCTAAAAATTATTAGAATTACGATTTTTTAATCAAAGAAACGTTGTACAATTTGCGGTTTTATTGCTTAGTTAGAGTGAGGTTCAGTCTCCATTGCCGAACGAGCAATCAGCGCCTTCACATAGAAAGCAATTAGAACAATACAAATTTAGACAACGAGAGTTGGAAATTTTTAATTCGAATTTATCTTCGAATTAAAAATTTAAAACTTAATTAATTCAAAAACTAAGAAAACATAAACCACACTCACTCAGAGGCAGTGGGCAAGTGCAATCGTCTGTCCCGTGTCCACAGACACAGCACTATTGTCACCCGATAAAGTCCTAACGGTGAGCGGGCGAAGCGCTCCCACGAATACTACAACTACTACTAATTTAAAAACCTATTTGGAGGCTAAAAATACTAATTTAAAAAACTACTATTAACCTCAGCAGCAGTAGCCAGCATAATGGACTGTCCATCAGAGTGTCCCAGCAGCGCGCTATTGTCGGTCGGGAAGGTGCTGTCGGTGAGCGCGCGAGTGGCGCCCACCGCGTACACTGCGTAGGCCAGCGCGCCGCCGGCCCGCCGCACCACCGCGTGCACGCCGCGACCGTCCACCTGGCGACGGGCAAG
Source organism: Yponomeuta sedellus (assembly GCA_934045075.1). NCBI lineage: Eukaryota > Metazoa > Arthropoda > Insecta > Lepidoptera > Yponomeutidae > Yponomeuta > Yponomeuta sedellus. The sequence continues at coordinate 14,183,804 of OW203728.1, read as the reverse complement.
CAAGCCCTTTCACTCTTGACACAACTCTAAATTTGTAGGATGGTTGTTTGAAAACATCATACCTCACAAGTTTTTTCCACAGATAGATAGATCGACTATACTTTATTGCATGTACACCAGGGATTACCGAAGAGACTTATAAAATAACAGTACAGTACAAGTGGCGGCCTTATTACTAAAAGTTATTTATTCCAGACAACCATTGACGGAAAAGAAGAAACGGAAACTGACATACGGGTAGTCGGCGCAACTAAACAATATTGGACGGTTGACAATATGTCCAAAAACTGACGAAATTGCTAGGAAATAAACAATAAGAAATTCAAGCTTTTCATTCGCCTTATTTTGCTGGTCAAATAATAATCATTCAAAGATAGAATTAGATCTGACTCGCACACATTTAAGGCGCACCAACAGATAACATACAAGTATTACACAATAATTTAGTTCTAGCAGCATCTAATCTAATATGTTAGCCAATTTAGAGCTGAACACAACATTAACTAAGATTTTTTTAAATACTAATATTGCCATCAAAATAGTGTGAGTACATTTCATACAGTATGGGAGGAATGTCGTATTTCTAATGCACATTGATTGATTGCAAGTTTAGACATTTCACTCTTTCGTTCTGGAAAAAAAGAAACGCCGCGCCGTCCAATCCAACATTGTTGCAACTATTCACTAATGAAATCATTCGACATTCGTCTTTCATTCGGATGCAGGAAGAAACAAAAATTAGCAAAAAGTGTGCAGATATGGCCTTTAACAATCGAATGTTAAGAAACTGTTGACAACTTACCGCTATGGTCAACACTTGCACTTCGGGAGGCAGCGCGATCTTCCTCGGCACCCGCTGCAGGCAGTCCGGGCCCCTGGGGCCGGTGGGCCCCCCAGCGCCCCACTTCACTGCCACCAGGTCATCTTTGCGGACCAGACGGCAGTCTTGCAGTAGTGTGTTCCAGTCGTCAGGTGTCGTTGGGACGACTTCTTTGCCATCTTTGCCCACGGTAGGGAATCGCACAGCCGCGTACGCTCCGTCCACCTGGAGCAAGGCACATGAACAGTCTTATTTATAAAAACTCAGAGGTAGTTTAAATAGTCTGTGGTAAAGGGAACGACGTAACCCTAGATTATTTATAGGTTCTTAGGAATTATTTCGAGGAATTACGTTTTTATAAATAAGACTGTTACACAAGGGTGTTCGGTGAAGATCGATGTAAAATTGTAGCATTTTAAAATTTTAGTAGAAGCAGTTAAAAATAGTCCTTGAAAAACTTTATAACCGCCAATTATGTAAACACCTGAAAAGGTACTAACTGATGACCTAGATAAAGCAACTACAACTGCTAAATGTAAACCATATTCTAACGCAATGAATTCATATAACTTCACCTTCAGGACTCGGCCCAAAGGCACGCTCTTGACGTCCTCAAGGAAGACGACCTCCTTCAGAGGCCACTCCTCCTCGTCGCGCTTCGAGCCATCGTTGGAGGAGCCTTCTTCGCCGCGTACTGTCATGCGTTTGGCACGTTCTGGAAGAGAACACGTATCAAGAATGGATAAGTGAATAAATAGAATTATTTGTTATACAGTCATAGCGTGATATTTTTAAATAGATGTTAGTAAGTAAGGATTATTGGCGCAAGGGTTATTAAATGTATTATAGCAGGTTAAATTTATTTGTGGCAATCATGCGTAGAGTGAATGCTCAATTTATGAAAAGGAAGGACTATTTCCTTTCTCAGAAACGCTTACCTACATGAGGTCACACATTGGAACTTTTTTTATTTATTTACTATGCAGGAAAACTAGAGTACAATTTGAAAAAGCCTAGACAAATACTGATCGTCGTTTTAATCGTTCACTTGCGAGCCACACGAAACTATGTGGGTTTTCATGATGAATATAGGAAGCGGAATTGAGAATGAAGGTACAAAGACACACCTTTTTGGGTCAGTTGTTGAGCTATATAAAGGCGGTAACTCACTGTGCGAGGTGCTGGTGTCGCTGCAAGTGGAGGAGGCGGGGCTCGGCGGCGGCGGCATGTCGAGGCGATCCGCCATATCCTTGTTGCTATCTTTGTTGCCATCCTTGCCGCTGGCGGCTGACGAGGAGGCCTTTACCGACGATACTGTCAGCGGGGACTGGTTCTGGGTACAAGGGATTATTGTTTTAAGTAAGACAGGTTACACATGATCCCAGTCACGCCTGATGGTAAGCGAAGACGCCGATAAGTAACAAAAAGAGGAGCATTTTTTTATTATGAAACTAAGTTAAGCGTGAGTGCTTAGCTCGAAAACTACTTTATTTTTTATGTAGTCTATTAACGTGCCACTGCAGGGCACAGGCCTTAATTCAGAGAGGGTGCATGGGCTTAATTACTATGCGTACCCACCGCGGATTGGCAATTTCAAGCGCCGAGGTATTTGAACACCCCAAACACTAAATGAAATTAATGAAAGCAAACAAAACGGACTCACAGTACTTATTTTGAAAGGACTGCTTGACCTTTATGACCAACTCTATACTAAGTGGAAGAGATTGATGTGGTAAAAAATAATTCTTTACAATTTTATTACAAACCTGTAGGTCCCTCTTATCCTTGTCCGAGACGGAGCGGTCAGGCTGCGGCGGCGGCAGCATTTTGAAGCGGCACATGTCCGAAAGATTCCAGGCCGCGTTTTGCAGTATGCCCACTTTTGGCACGCCGCTTGACATGTTGAAACCTGTTTAAAACATACATGAAAAATCGCTTGAAAATTGAGTAAACTTAAGTAATTTTCGCAGCGTGGTTGGCTACTGGAGTAAAAGCTTGACGTGCATTTTGGAGCACTAGTCTCTCAGAGGAAAAATATAAATTGATAAGTAAAGTTTGCTATTTGCCTAAGGCAGTTACCAACAGAGCTGGGCCAGTGCATTCTTCATGATGACATCCACCATCTTGCAAGAACTATAGAGCGGCACAGTACTCGCGTCACAGTGTACGCGATTAATGTGCAGCAAGTATTGTAAGTATGCCTAGATATAACAAGAACCGTGTACTATTATTAAGTACTACCAGATATAACAAGCATAAATTACTGTAAATACTCCTGGCGCTGTTACATAGTGTCCTTGTTATAGGACACTAACCAACAAGCAACATGCCAAATAAACATTATATCTATCTTCGTGACCACATCTCTTGCAAGTCGAAGTCTACTGCTTCTAGATATTTAGTAGACCTCACCATTATACTCGTCTAGAATTGTGGTGCTGCGTCCAAGGCCAGGCCGAGGACTGAGCAGTGCGAGTGGACTGATATAAACTAGGGCAAAGACACTCACCGACAGCGCCGGGCTGATACATCGGCGCATTCTTCATGGTGACGCTCTGGCCAGCTTGCAGATCCTGCGGAGCGGCAGAGGAGTGGCCGCGCTGCTGTCTGCGGGAGCGAGCGCGGTGCTTCTCCCAAAGACGGGCGCGCTGGCCCAGTGGAAGTACGCCCCTATAAAATAAAGAGTAATGGTAAATTAGCACAAAAAAGAACTTCTCTTTGCCCAAACTATGAGGTCACAAGGTACACTTAACTCCTTATAATGTTAAATGTTTACTATTTTCTAATAAGTCTGCACCCTAATTAGAAAACATTTAGAAATCATTTTTGGCCTTTGCACGAAATGAGATGATTTATGCAGCGTCAAGTGGCACCTACACTAGATGGATGAAGGGACCACTCGGACACTGCACTGCGTGGAACTTTGTTTTTTAGATGGAGTAGGCATGTGCATTAAAATCTAATAAGTTTTTTATTACTTGATTTTTCGCAGCCGAAAAACCCGAAACAACATTTTGATGGTATTATTTAAAAAAAAAAACTTTACCATGTCTTTTACAGTATAAAAGCATAAGCGTTTTGTTCGCCACTAAAACTTATAAAGTGCACTATTTAAAACATAGACCTTTCAAGTATACGATAAAATCCGTCATATTGGTGAGATTCACAAAATTTTACGTACAGGTACTAAATGTAAGGTACGTACCACCAGTACAAAGCACCCGATTCCAGTCTAGCGACAGTGTACAGGGAGCACACGTGAAGCGATATGGCTCTGTCGGTTCCAAACTCCGTAAACGTCTGCAATGGATGCTCGAGACGAGCCGCGCCAGGAGCGTGTGCTGTAAGAAAATTGATTGTAATGAAAAAAAAAATAGTGATTTTTCCCACAAAAGACAAATTATGAAGCCAGTTTTCCAAGTACTTGACACCATACAGTTTAAGCCGCCAAATTTGTACTAGATCCAGTTTTACTATAGGAAATCTAAAAGTAATGTATAAGAAGAGACAGAATCAGTAGAACTGTAGATCACAACTACCATGACAAAATCTTTGCAAGTTGAATAATATCTGTCAACAGCGTCACCAATAGACACGTAAATTCGCCCCAAGTCAGGGTGAGCCACGAGCCACAAGGGTAAACAGAATGTAGGGTCTAGAGCCAATACACGCTTGCCATATAACACAAAGGCGCGACTCTGATTTTAACTGTCCTTGCCCAATAGCACAGACAGAAACCATGTAATGTTAGGCTAGCAAGAAGGTGGCTATGTATCAAATTAGGCCAATCCTGTTTGGGAAACCTAAGAAATAGACTCGATCCTAGGATCAATTGAGTAGTCCTCACCAATAGACTCATCCAGGAACGTGGCGATGCGTCCGGAATCAGTGAGCACTGAGACGCGAATGCCGGCGGCGCTCACGTTCACGATGCGCTCGCCCGGGGTCAAGCCTAGCCACGATCCGCGAGGATGGAAAGTGCTGCCGGATCCTGTGGCCTGTGTGGAGAAATAAATTGAGAGAAAATTTGGAAAAATGCTTGATTTATTGCGACAAGTATGAAATTAACTTAAAATAAATTAAGTTAATTTAGGACAAGCGATAAAAAGACTAGACTAAATGCTAAGATAGATGGTAGTATTTTTTACACTTTTGTGTCCAGGAGTTTTTTCTCTGGAATATTGGATTATTTAAAACAATTATCCATTGATTTAGCTTTTTATTTTCACCCCAAAATTAACATTTATTTGGTTCCAGTTAATCAGTTCCTGTGTACTAGGTGCTTAATGAGAGATATGTAAAGAATGCACATATGTTTTCCTAATTATTCTTTTGGGTGATTAGATATCAGAATTCAAAGATAGAGAACTCATAAAGAGAGCTTTATGGGATTGGCTGCTACTACTACATTATTTCAAGTTTCTAGTTAGCATGCTTTAAAGATATTGAAGCACAGCAAATCGCATACAAATGGATTTATTGTCGTATCGATGCAACTTAGCTTGCACAGTAAACTGTCGTAAAAAAATCACGACTTCCTTACACTTGCGTAATCGTACAAATTGAGCGTACGACCTCGGCTACTTTGACAAAACAATGCACAGTTCAAAACACTCGCAAACATCGTAAAAGCTATAAAATTTGGCAGTGAGGTTGTCACTTCTCATCCTGTCGGTGTTACCTTTATGAAAGAGCAGGAAGTAGTTCATATACATACATAACCTCACGCCTTTATCCCAGAGGGGTAGGCAGAGACCAGGGACTGCCACTTGCCACGATCCTGACAGATCACCTTCGCTTCATCGACGTTCATCCAACCCTTCCACTCACATTCGCAATATATATTTGTTTCGTCAATCTTTCTTCCTTCATCCTATCCACATGTCCAAACCAACGCAACATTCCTTTCGCAATTATAGTCACTACATCCTCTTTCAGTCCACAATTTCTTCTTCGTTCTCTGATCAGACTATTGCGTATCCTGTCATTCAAAGTAACACTACACATACTTCTCAAGGACCTCATTTCTACTGCATTAATTCTACTTTCTTGCTTCTTTCGCTACCATACATAAGTGTTGGGACCAGCACGCCACTATGAATAGTCAATCTAGCTCTTTTGGAGATGTTTCGGCTACAAACAATGAAGTGCAAGGTACCGTTTACACAATTTCCCGCTTTTACTCTTCTTTCTATATCACCTTCACACTTTCCATCCCTCGTAAACACTCTTGTTCTTTTACTTGTTCCACTCTTTCTCCTCATTCGTTCTGGCCTTAGAGTCTAATACTTACATAGTTTTTCAATAGAATGATATAAGCAAGTAGTACAATGTCATTCCAGGGTTAACCGCCCAAATTAAATAGACATCTCTCGTGAAGAAGATCGCATAGCGCGGGGAGTCGAGTTAAGTAGCATGGGTTCTACCATTGCAACTCGATTGGTAACTAGACTACCGATAGTGTGAATGAAACGACCATCACCGGACTAATATGACTCTATTGAACAACTACGCATTTTAGAGGCCCCCCTGGTCCCAAACCTTTTTACTAAAAACAACCCCAGGTCTTGGATGTTTACATGTTTGCGACGTCGCTGTTTCTGGTTCCTACGACACAGGGTATCCTATTGTGGGGTCAGAAGCAATGCATTTCATACTTTATTGCACACATAAAAATCATAAAGAAAGAACAAAATTATAAAAATAAAAATGTGTACATGGCGAGCTTATTTCATAAGAAATCTCTTCCAGCCAACCCTCGATGTGTAATACGGACATTATAAACGAGGGGGGAAAGTGTACAATAATGTATGTGCCTGTACAGTCTGTTAGCTTTTAGAATATACCTCAGGCTTTAGAGTAGGCTCCGTTATTCGCCGAAAGCACACGAGTGTAATACTATGTACATACTGCTCTGTATAAAACTTTTCTTCACTATTTTGAAAAGTTATGTAAAGTTATGTCATATCAGTTCCGATAATTCTATTACACGGATACATCCGATTCTATCCGATAGTAGCCGAGGTATATTCTAAAAGCTAACAGACTGTATGTAAATGTAATTACTCCCAAGGTTTTCACACTCACATCATTGCGCTGATATGGATGAGCGTCGGCCCAGCGCCACTGGTGCAGCTGCCCCTGAGTGGAGATTGCGACAAGCTCGCCATATGTGGCCGCGATGTGGGTGAAACGCGTGCTGCTGTCCCAGTACTCCAATTCCTCAGACACCCAGAGTGGCGATGCCGCCATAACAGAATCCTTCTTCTTGGTCTCGACTAGGAGACAAACAAGGATAGTCACAGTCGTAGATGGATGGATGCAAGGATGGTATTAAGGTTTAAAAAACCGACTTCAAGAAAAACGCGCACATAAAGAGTTTGGAGATTTTTACAGGGATGGAATCAACAGATTTTGAGCAAATTTATATGGGATCAGGTCCCTTCTGAAAAAGGAACTGACCAAGTGCGAGTCAGACTCGCGCACGAAGGGGTCCGTACCATTATCTACAACATTATATTTTACACAACATCAAACACAATCGATCGAGAAAAAAATCACGTATGTTTGTTGTACGGGGGACCCCCTTCATTTATTATAATTTAATTATTCTTGAAGTAACAACTAAATCTTCTTCTTCTTCTTCAGTCTATATTAGTCCACTGCTGGACATAGCCCCTCCCCAAAGGAGCGCAAGGTTGTGCCATCATTAGGGGGTAATGCCCATAATCCCCACGCTGGGCATGCGGGTTGGGGATCGCAGTTTGGTAGAATTGTACTGCAGGGGGCGCTGCTGTCCACCCTCCGGTGTGAGTCTCTTAGTCGCCTTTTACGACACCCGCGGGAAGAATTTGGGTTGGTGCTATTTATTCTCTAGGCCGACACCACACAGCAAAACAACAACTACTAAACTAAATATTCTGTAAATATTTCAAGTGTCTTATTAATATGAATCGAAAAACGGCGAAAACCTCACATTTGTTGTTCCGGAGCCTCACTTAAAATATTTATTCTATTTGATTTTAAGTATTTGTTGTTTTAGCGGCAACAGAAATACGTCATTTGTGAAAATTTCAACTGTCTAGCTATAATCGTTCATGAGATACAGCCTGGTGACAGACAGGCAGAGGGACAGTTGAGTCTTAGTAATCCAGTTTTTAAGCTTAGGTTACGGAACTCTTTGGACAGTTCTAATCGTGAATGCGAATAAGGCTGAATTTAGGTTATCAATGTATCTGCCGCGTGGCGGTTCCTCTTTGGACCAGACTAGCCGCAGATCGCAGTAAATGGCATAAGATGGAGGAGGCCGTCACAGTTGGGTTCCCAAATATAAAATAATTTTATATGATCATTGGTATTAATGTCGAAAACGAAATCTTTTAATTTAAATAAATTTTCAAAAGTAAAAATTATATCTGCTTTAGATGCGGAGTATCATTCTCCACAAACAAATCCAAGGCACCGAATAAGTGATACAATATAGAAACCGTATCGACAAGGTGTCTATTTTATCCACGGCTGCATGGTAGGAACCCAACAAAAATTTTTAGCTCATTTAATTACCATTCAAGATTATCTTGTACTTAAGATTTTTTGGAATCAAGATCTAATTAAAAGGAAAAAAAAACAAATTAAATTCAATGTGTTAACAACGAAACGTTAAATTCATACGTCCTTAGCGTCTCCCTCGCTCACACATGCTAAGATGTTTAAGGGTTGTAAAATAATAGTATTCTTTGGACAAATGTGGTCTGTAGCGGAACCGAAAATAAAACTATGGACATTTTAAAATTTTCATAGAGAAATTCGTAATGTTAATGACCAATTTTCTTTAACAAAAATTAAGTACAGTAACATTTTAGATACTACTATACGTGTGGCTTTGTTTAGTTTAAGTGCGTGTGTACGATACTATCAGTGACATTTTTGTGACCGGTTTCACCATCTAGCACCACCTCGGAACACACATGTAAAAGAATCTCAAAAAAATGCTATGAACATAAATATATATATGCAGCCTTAACATTAAACCATAAAAAATACCATAAAAAAGTAACAAAAGTCTGACATTACTTTGCTCACCTCCGTCCTTGTCCCACGAGGTGTCACGGAGCGCCGTCTCGAGCCACCGCCGCGGGCCGAAGTACTGTCGCTCGCGCCAGCGGCTGAACTCGGCCGGGCGCTCCTGCGCAGAGCTGGCGCCCTCGCGTCCGGCAGCCCCGCCCCGCGCACCCCCGCCGCCGCTGCCGCCGCCACTGCGGCTGCGCAAGCGGAGAAAGGAACACTGTAGACGCCGAGTGGCGTCCCGGGCCTAGATTCTGTTAGCGCTACTGTTACATCTCGATCGCACATTTGAGACGCTTTCAATGTTTGTAAAAATGGAGTTACACACTTGATAAAAGTGATCTGTGGAATGCCAGATGTAACAGCAGCCTTGATGCATTGTAGTACAACGACAACCATATTAACGAGTCGAATATATTTCATCGCTACTTCAAGTCTACGCACTCACAGGCGACATACCGTCTCGGCGTGAAAAAAACGTCACGTAACCCTATCTCAAATCATTGTACTATAATGACAGAGAATCGAGGCCCCGACCTCTACCGGGTCCCGAAGTGGAGCGACGTACAGTGGAACGAATATATGGAGAGGTTCGATGCGAAGAAGCTTATCACGATCGCGGCAAGTGACAAACCCTGGTCCTACACGCCGCACCGAGGCACAGGATGGTATGTAGGTTGGCCATCTCCAAATAAAAAGTCTAATGAAAAAATTATGATACCACATCTTGGCATTGATTGATATTTTTTCGTAACCAACCATTATGGACCAAGTAATATCCCATAAAAGCCAGAAAAAATCACAAAAATAAAAGCGGTCACTGTTATTAGTGTCTCAAAAATTAGGTTCTTCTAATAACAAGCTTATTAGGTTTAGTTTTCATTAAATCCTGAATGTTTTCTAATAAGGATATAAACATTATCTCATCTGATTCTAAATGTTGATGATTGATTTATACCTTATTATAAGGCATCACAATAGCGTTTTTGTACCACGTGAGTGACTTGAATTACTTTTGATCAGGCATGAATAGAAAATTAATGTTGTGTATTGTTTTCTTTTTAGTTTTCCATTTCCCATACATTCGTTACACTTGCATGTCACTTATTCATTTAACAGATACAATTGCGATAGTTTATTAAGTAAACTTAATCGGTACTCAAATCATCACGTCGGTAATTAAGGTACCTAATTAAGTTTACCTAAAAAACAACCGCTACTAGATCTGTTAAATGTACAACTATATGTTTAGTGTTTATTACGTTACAGGAAGCATTGCAGAACTCGGAAAGTTGAGACACTGATTATGTCACAAGATGGTTTGGACCCAGTAGAGTTTCAGAAACTGAAACAGTGAATAACATCGGACATAGAGAACAGTTCACGACAACACTACCAAATCAACAAATACAACAAACAGATTCGGAAACTGCGTAAGCAAGAGAGCGTGCTTCAGATCAGAGTCGTGTGGGGCCAAGAACTACTGAGGAGTGGAGTATACATGAGTGGAGGAGTGGGAGCGTAGCGTGACAGGTGTACCTTCTGATAGCCGCGTACCCGAAGATTTCCTCCGAAAACATGGCGTCGGCGTCGATGATGACGGAGTGGTCCTGCTGGGTCGCGTGGAAGCCACCGTCGAGGAGCGAGATGAGGTCCTCCGGCACGTAACCGTCGCCTCCCTCCCCTCCCTCGGGCTCCTCACCCTCCTCGTCGTCGCGGGACAGCAGATTGTTCACCGCCAGATTCACGTCCAAGTTAGTGCGCTGAAACATTTTCAGTTCACTCATTGTGCTGTTACGTATTCCAGCCAGAGGAAAGATATCGGGCCTGTAACGGCTGAGTATCAGCAGTAAAGAGACCAAGCAAGCTCTTTCTTTATATGCCGTCTACTATCTGACGTAGGCGACCAATTCTGCTATCTGGCTTCTCGAGACTCCTAATACATACAAGGAGCTGGTACTAGTTTTAAACCACTGTAGGCGTGATCGTTGCAAAGACGAACCGTTTTATAAGACCGTTTTGTGTTCTGCGACGATAGGACCGTTTTACGTTTTATTCTAAAGCAGTGCCAGCGACTCTAAAGCAGTGCCAGCGTTTGTTCGTCGCGAGACCAGTCCTTAGATTGTTTGACGCGAATATGTCCTTTAGTGCTATATTAATAGAGCCTAGAACGTAATGAGATCATTGCGACGTCGTCGTCGGCTCCTTGCTCGTTCCGTTCGTTTTGGTCTGTGATACAATAAAGTAATCTTTATGTCTATGAGTATACAGTCGAATATCGTGTAAAACAATTTTTTTCCGATGTTTCGTGATTTCGTCTCGTTCGCACTCGTTTGACCGTCCTCTGCGCCTTGCTCGTTCGCATACAATAAAACCAGTTGCGAACGAGGACCGTTTCGAGGACCTGTTTTCGTTCCAGAAAAAACGGTTGCGTTTCGTCGTCGAAAAATCGGACAACGACCCACTCCTAAACCACTGTCGTAAGTTGCCATCATATCTCAAGAAGGCTCAGGCCTAGCTTGCTAATATCACTGTCTCATATCAGTAAGTCCATCCCATTATTCCCATTAATATTGTCACGCAATAACGGTCAAGATTTGGATGAAATTTACTAAACAGATAGACTATATCCTGAATCATAATTAGGATAAGTTTTATGTATTACCTCCATCCTCAACTTGAAGCCATGGTTTTTTTCTAGTGCTTTGGCCGCTAGGCCGTTCATCATTGATAGGCATGCTGAAAACTGATGATAGGAACCAAACAGACGCGCTCACCTGCAGTTCGCGTATGATGAGGCTGCGACTCTTGCCCTGCAGCACGACCTGCGCTTGAGTCACCAGGTCCTCTGGCACGAAGGGCGCCGGCACAGAAACCACGCGGCCGGAGCCCGACGCGCCGATTATCACACCCGTCGCGCGCGATGTCGATCCTAACGCAAGGTTTTAATTATTATTATATTATACTTTACTGCACACGAAACATTAAAATGGACATTACAAAAGAAATAACATGTACAAAGGAGAGCTTATCTCTGTAAGAGATTTCTTCCAGCAAAACCTTGGCGAGTCGGAGCAGCAGTAAAAAACGGGTCTATATACGTGTACAAAATAAGGTTCAATATCGATTGAAAAGATTATGTAATAGAACTATTATATTTTCGATGTCACTGAATTTTAATAATACATCTCTTCTATTTTTTTTTTTATCTCCGGTTTCATTTGCAATCTGCCTTTTAAAGGCATTCAGCAATTTGTGTATGTGTTGTCTGTGGCGTGTGCAGTGTAAGCCCAGTGGCCTAGCTGCTTCATCAAATTCAACTCTTATGTTTTATTGACTATTTAGCAAGTCCTGAGGAATTTTCCGTTTCAGCCTCCGCTGAGTAGTTTTTGGATCCAAAAGATTGATTGCCAGTTTATTTGGATGGTTGCAGATTCTATCTCTATAAGCCTCAAGTCTTTGTGTGGTTTCTTCCTTGATAGTTGGGATCTGTAAGTCCTTATGTAGTGACTCATTGGTGACAAACCATGGTGCATTTGTGATAACGCGGAGCATTTTTGATTGGAATCTTTGAAGGATTTCAATGTTTGAGTTTGCCGCCGTACCCCACAGCTGTATGCCGTAGGTCCATATTGGTTTTATGATTGCCTTGTACAGAAGTACTTTGTTTTCGAGGCTCATCTGTGAGTTATGTCCAAGCATCCAGTACATGTTGTGCAGTGTAAGGCCCAGTTGCTTCCTTTTTGTTGATATGTGTTTGCGCCAGGTCAGTCGTCTATCCAGATGTATTCCTAGATATCTCACGTGGTCTTCTTGTGGTATCTCTATGTTATTTAATTTAACTGACGGACACGTGTTTCTACGTGTGGTGAATGTGACATTTACAGATTTGGTTTCGTTAGCTTTAATTCTCCACTTTTCAAGCCATAAAGATATATTATCGAGGCAATGTTGGAGTAGGTTAGATGCCATTTGTGGGTTGACGTGTGTCGCCAGGATAGCAGTGTCATCAGCGAAAGTCCCGAGCGTAGCTTGATCGTTAGTTGGAAGATCTGCTGTAAAGAGTAGGTATAATGTTGGTCCAAGCACACTTCCTGGGGCACCCCCACTCTGATCACGCGCAGACTTGAGAGCTCTTCACCAACTTTAACCATGAATTTTCTCTCCGTCAAGTAAGATTTGATGATAAGATACAGCTTTGTGGGGAAGTTTAACTTTATTTTACTTAGCAAGCCCTCATGCCAGACTCTGTCAAAAGCTTGTGCGATGTCCAAGAATGTAGCCGCACAATATTCTTTTTTTTCAAACGCCTGGTGTATTCTGTTGACTAGCCTGTGAACCTGTTCTATTGTTCCGTGATTGAATCTGAATCCGAATTGATGGTCAGGTTATAATTTATGTTTATTTATCACTGGGTAGAGACGAGAGAGTAGACATTTTTCAAATAATTTGGAGGGAACAGAAAGAAGGCTTATTGGCCTGTACGATTTTGGATCCTCCGCTGGCTTTCCAGTTTTGTGTATCATGACGACCACGGAAACCTTCCACTGGGTGGGAATGAAATTAAGTCTCAACATGGCATTGTACAACAGAGTGAGGTACATTATGCCATTCTCGGGTAACTCACGGATGACTCTACTTGTGATGAGGTCGTACCCCGGTGCTTTGTTGCAGGGTATTTTTCTTCTCATAGATAAAAGTTCCTTCCTGGTGATCTTTTTCACATCTGGTAATTCATTACTTGTAACTTCTGCTTCTACGTGTTTTTCGACCTGTGTCAAGTGTTCCATGGGACCTTCATAAGGATGAGGGCTAAAAACATTATAAAGGTGGTCAGCAAAGACATCTGCTTTCTCAGAATCACTACGCGCCCAATTGCTATTTCTGTTTCTAAGTGGTGGAGTAACTGTCGCTGGCTGTTTCAGTTTCCTTGTCGCTTTCCAAAGTGAGTAGTTTGTGGCCATTGTTGCATCCAAGTTAATGAGATAATTTTGGATGGAGTCATTTCTATCACGATCTAGCAAGACTTTCAGATTTTTATTCTGTCTGTTCAAACATGTTTTCAGTTTAGGACACCTAAATTTTTGCCATAGTCTCCGTAACCTTCTTTTCTCTGAAACTTCATTAATAATTGTTTGGTGGTAGATAATTTCTTGCTTATCCAACTTAGATATAGGGGTGCTAGCCCAAGCCGCATTTTGCACTGTTCTGTTAAATGATTCAACGGCGGTTTCTATGTCCGTCTCAGTCTTCAAGGGTATGTTGGTATTTAGAGACGAGGCAAGAATGTCTCTAAAATCCTCCCAGTTGGTGTTTGAGTTGTGAAGCTTGCATGGGTGCGACACGGTAACTATGTTCTTATTTAGATTCATGAATACAGGAGAGTGATCACTGGATAAGTCAGCACAGGATTCCACCTCTATATATTTGTTAGATATTCCATTGAAGATAAAAAAGTCTAGTAGATCAGGTATTTTCTTCCTATCCCCCGGCCAGAAAGTAGGTTCACGCGAAGAAGCTGTCTGGAGCTTTTGGGCGTCTATTGCCTTTTTAAGTTCCCTCCCTCGAGGTGTGATTAATCGAGAACCCCAGTGGGTGTGCTTTGCATTGTAATCTCCCCCAGCAATGAAACGATGTCCAAGCGTGTTGAAGAAGTCAGAAAACTGTTCTTTAGTGATTTTATGCCTAGGTGGACAATAAATTGCAGATACAATTATATCGCTGTGCCAATCCTGCACAACTATTGAAGTGGCCTGAAGCTCAGCCGTTTTCCAACTCACTGATTGATGATGTCTGATTTTATTTTTAATTATGATAGCTGTTCCCCCATGTGCTTTACCGTCTGGGTGCATTGTGTGATATACAGAATAATTGGGAATCGTAAGGAGGTTTTTTTCTGTAACATGTGTTTCGGAGACCAGCATTATATCAATATTATAATTACGCAGAAAGAATATAACTTCTTCCCTGTGGTGTGGCAGCCCATTGGCGTTCCATAAACATAGTTTTAAGATATTGAATTTGACATTAGTTTGGTCATTAATTCAGCGAGCATAGATGTTATCGCTGACATTGGTTCATTAGTGCTCGAAGGAGGTCTTTGACGTCATCGTTCTGTAGGTCCGTTGATTTAGAATGTTTTTGTTAGGTTGTTGGCGACCTTTGCTTGTAATATCGGCGTATGTTTTAGCGTAGGTGTTGGCAGTGGGTGCTGTAGGTATATCTTGGGGTTGACTGATATGAGGTTTTATTTGTACTTTCCTGAGAGCAGGAAATTTTGTTGTTTGTAGCTCTTTATATACAATGCAGCCCTTGTAGTTGGCATGGTAGTTACCATCACATAGGATGCATTTTACATCGTCTGAACGTTCCTTCCTAGGGCAGTTGGATGTAGGGTGATCGGCAGCGCACTTTACGCACCTAGGCTGGCGGAAACAGAAATTTCGAGTGTGTCCGTATCTTTGACAATTAGCACATTGGGCAATCTCTATCCTCTGCCTTGGTGCCTCAAAATTAACACGGAAGTGGAGCAATCCTTTAATGTTATATTATGTCTTTGTTTTTGAACTAAAACTTTCGTAAGCACAACACATTGTAGACTTTTAGTCCTGATTTACTTACGGGTGTTGTTATATCGGAAAAGTCCGACCAGGTTTCGCTCCGATTCGTGAGCCCGTAAGTAAATCCGGACTAAAAGTCTACAATATGTCTTTGTTGTTCGAATTCGGTTTCAAATCAACAAAGAAAAAAGGGAGTGGAGTTTTAGTCTTGGATTTTTTTATATTCCAAATATTGGTGACATAATGTCCATGTTCTTCTATAGCAATTTTTAGTTCCTCAGTATTTGTGGAGGGGTGGACGTTCTTAAGGACGACGCGAAAACTACGTTCTTGTTTGAGCTTGTACGTGTGAAACTCTGTGTTCCTAGCTATTAATTCTTTGACTATTTCCGTATATACTTCTGAGCTAAATGGTTGTATCCTTACTTGGTCATCTTTGAGCACTTTTCTATTTAAATTTGATAACTATATACCAAATTTAAAATAGCCTTAAAGTCATTTGCCTTAACGTCCCGTACTCGCCATACATCTTGTTCATTTAGCCAGGGCATAGAACATTTGTGGTAATTAGATTCCAAGAAGCAATATTCCTTCCACGAATTGTTAGTACTCAGTGAATTATCGGGTGTTCGTCTATTAATAAATTATTTCTTCTTTTCAATTATTGCTATCAAATTACATTCTATTTCTTTTAAAAACCTATTTAGAGGCTAAAAATTTCACCCATGCCGGGATTCGAACCCGCAACCTCTGGCTATCCGTACCATCCGAATCCTTATCTGGTACGGATAGCCAGAGGTTGCGGGTTCGAATCCCGGCATGGGTGAAAAATTTTTAGCCTCTGGCTATCGGTACCATCCGTATCCGTATCTGGTACGGATAGCCAGAGGTTGCGGGTTCGAATCCCGGCATGGGTGAAAAATTTTTAGCCTCTAAATAGGTTTTTAAATTTGTTCCTTAGCACGGGTTAGTGCATTAAAAATAAAAATAGTGTAATTCTATTTCTTTTCAATTATTGTTATCAAATTGCATGCCAATATTGAGTAAATTGATAATTAATCATATGTTTCTTTGAGACACAGTCATTTAAATGGTAACACTCCAATAATATTTCTTAGATTATTGTAATACACCACAGATTATTTTATTGAGAAACAGTCATTTAAATGGTAACACTCCAATAATATTTCTTAGATTATTGTAATAAACCACAGATTATTTTATTGAGAAACAGTCATTTAAATGGTAACGCTCCAATAATATTTCTTAGATTATTCTAATAAACCACAGATTATTTTATTGAATTTTATAATTTTTATGTATCAAAACACACAACACCACATCTATTTCAAACAAACTCAATGGACGAGTTATGAATTTCAGCTTTTTAGCTTATTTTATGTATCTTTTTATTTAATAGCATTTCTAGAGATTTGCCGTCCCCTTAACTTTAAATTAATGGCTGGAACTCTGCAACTAAATTAAGATTACCCTATTATAGACTCATACACAAAATCTCAATGTCACAAAACGCTGAAATAAAACCAATACCTTGTGAGCTATGATGTGCAGCCCTGATCGAGTTCCTCATGATGCGGGCTCTAGTACGTGGCTGCTGCCTCGACCCGCAGCCGCCGCCGCTTCCACCCTGCTTGCCCCCGCTGGCGCCACCCCCTCCGCCACCACTACCCCCTCCACCATTCCCGCCGCCCTTGCTGGCGTCTGCCTTGCTCAGATCCAGTCTGTCCGGGATGATGGAGAAGGCGGCGCGGCAGATTGTGCCGTCTTCGAGGAGGCACGCCACATGGGCCGGCCCCGCCGCGACGGCGCGCACGCCCCGCAACTGGCTAAGGGCCGTTGAGCCAGCCCCCGTGCCATGTCTGTTCCAACGCTCTGCTACTTCCTTGAGCCTGAGAAGAGGTATCACATTATATAATATACCAAAGCACAGCCAGAGGGCATAGTGGTTTGCCAACTGACGGATGAAACTATTGCTAGACTCAGGCCTTTGGAAATGGGTGGAGCCAGGATTTTGATGAGGCAGGGCAGGCGAGGTAAAACTTATAATACCTATACTTCAACTCCAAAAATCGTAAAGAAAAATATGCACTAACAATAATTACAATATACAAAAATTACTCTATTACACTATTTTTATTTTTAATGCACTAACCCGTGCTAAGGAACAAATTTAAAAACCTATTTAGAGGCTAAAAATTTCACCCATGCCGGGATTCGAACCCGCAACCTCTGGCTATCCGTACCAGCGCTCTACCAATTGAGCCAATGGGCGACTCACGGCATCAGTGAAATTTCGAACCTCTTTACAATATTCTCTGTATTACGTACAGGCAGCGACATCTGACTTAAGCAAATTGCATTACTTACAGCCCCGACCACCTACTTTGCAGTTAGGTTTTAACATCGGAACGATATCACTGTACCCACATGATTACACTATTTTTATTTTTAATGCACTAACCCGTGCTAAGGAACAAATTTAAAAAACCTATTTAGAGGCTAAAAATTTCACCCATGCCGGGATTCGAACCCGCAACCTCTGGCTATCCGTACCAGCGCTCTACCAATTGAGCCAATGGGCGACTCACGGCATCAGTGAAATTTCGAACCTCTTTACAATATTCTCTGTATTACGTACAGGCAGCGACATCTGACTTAAGCAAATTGCATTACTTACAGCCCCGACCACCTACTTTGCAGTTAGGTTTTAACATCGGAACGATATCACTGTACCCACATGATTACACTATTTTTATTTTTAATGCACTAACCCGTGCTAAGGAACAAATTTAAAAACCTATTTAGAGGCTAAAAATTTCACCCATGCCGGGATTCGAACCCGCAACCTCTGGCTATCCGTACCAGCGCAATAATGTAAGTAATGCAATTTGCTTAAGTCAGATGTCGCTGCCTGTACGTAATACAGAGAATATTGTAAAGAGGTTCGAAATTTCACTGATGCCGTGAGTCGCCCATTGGCTCAATTGGTAGAGCGCTGGTACGGATAGCCAGAGGTTGCGGGTTCGAATCCCGGCATGGGTGAAATTTTTAGCCTCTAAATAGGTTTTTAAATTTGTTCCTTAGCACGGGTTAGTGCATTAAAAATAAAAATAGTGTAATCATGTGGGTACAGTGATATCGTTCCGATGTTAAAACCTAACTGCAAAGTAGGTGGTCGGGGCTGTAAGTAATGCAATTTGCTTAAGTCAGATGTCGCTGCCTGTACGTAATACAGAGAATATTGTAAAGAGGTTCGAAATTTCACTGATGCCGTGAGTCGCCCATTGGCTCAATTGGTAGAGCGCTGGTACGGATAGCCAGAGGTTGCGGGTTCGAATCCCGGCATGGGTGAAATTTTTAGCCTCTAAATAGGTTTTTAAAAAATTACTCTTCTATTATAAATAATTAAAAGTAACTTATATTTCGATATTTCTGCTAACTGTTGCTAAGTGTCCATAGTCCCTAAATAAATAAATTTATGGTAGGTATGTGGAGTATGACCTAACCTTCCTGTGATGCAGGAAGAAACCCGTGCCCGAGATATGGGGACCTACAAAGGGTTGTTATTGTAGATATGGCAGATACCTTGAATAAAAATCTGTGCAGTTGAAAATATTATTTGTGATGATTATTATTGATGAGAGCCATTTTTTCTAATTAGCTGTGTTGTCAACAATAGTTTTCTCTTTAACTTTATATTTGCTACTGTACTGTCCGAATTATTTCCTACAAACAACTGTATAGCCAGGAGATGGGGGACACACTACTCTATTTATCATTTTCGTACAAGAAATGACTGAGTAAAGTGACTGAACTTGAACTTAGCCTATAGCATTGAACATTGCCCCCTCGACCCCCCTCAAAGATAATAATCTTTGAGGGGGGTCGAGGGGGCAATGTTTCCCAAGCTGTTTCATTCAGTCTAGCAGAAACTGCCAGTGCAAGTTTTTCCAATTCACCATCCCCAGAAATCTCTGGTCTCAGATTTTCCCCTTTCTATTTCACATAAACCAAAATTGTACACCTTTTGTCATTCTTATAATACTCATATTAAAGACATTATTGTAGAAGAATTGACCAATTTTTGGTTGTTTGGCTTAGAGAACAGGAAAAAGGTTTAGAAACACATAAGTTCCTAGTCAATCATAGAGATATGTCTAGCCCATGGTGCCCAGACGACTTTGGATAAATGCAATGCTGAACGATGCACTCTAATGATGCAGTGATCTGTGCTAGGCAAAGCGGATTGACAACTTCAACAAATAAATGTTAGACACATTCATATTAAGATGAAGTAGCATTTTCTTTCTATGAACATTTTTATTAGCTTTTAAAGGTTTAATTTTTCTGTTGAATTTATTTAACTTGGCTTTTTGTTTTGAAGTCAGCTGTGGTGGCAATTAAATATGTTCGTTAATGACTCCTAGTCCTAGGAAAAGACATAGAATATGTGGAAGAATATGTCTACTTGGGACAACTTATTTCACCTAAAGACTCAATGAGGTTTTCAACGAAATCATGAAGAATAAACATGTGCCTGTTGCAGAAAAAAGTAAGTTGTACAACACCTGTATCCTCCCAATCATAACTTACGGATGCCAAATCCAGTCCCTCACAAAATCATTAGAACACAAACTTCAAATATGTCAAAACTCCATGCAAAGAAGTATGTTGAGTGTTAGACTAAATGACAAGCAAAGGATCAGATAAGATAAGTTTATTATTTCCACAAAAAAGTTTCACATGGTACTTATGAATATTACAATTTTTTCCTTAAAAGCTAGACGTTAGACCTCACACTAAGCAGAGCCTGTATCGTGAGGGCCAAAATTACGATTTCTAATTCAGCATATTTCCAAATGTTGATAATCGATTACTAAAAACCTCATAATATAATTTTATGTAATACAGAAACCAATTAAAAATTACAGACAAAAAACAGAAACAGTTAAAACTAGAGACATATGATAGGTATTTACAGGAGTTAGTAGGTTTGTGTACCACTGTGTGGGTGTGTAATATGTGTGTGAAAGGGTACATGAATTGTGAGTAGAGTGAGCTAGTGTGTGAGGGTGTGTGTGTGTGTGTCTGTCTGTCTGTCTGTGTGACGCGTACATCGTTACAAATTGTTTTCAGTTTTATTCGCAATAACAACAAAATGACATGCATAGCTTAAACTTAGTGTACTTACATTATTTTTTCATTTTAATACTAGTAGAAGATTTTCCGTCAAGTCATACGTGAGACTTTCCAAATATTTATTAAGCTCTTTTGTACAGGCGAAATGGTTCAGTAAACTTATATGTCGCGATTTATTGATTTTATTATATACATAACCTCCTAGAAAGCACACAAACCCTTGAGCAAAAGAAGTTCTACACCTCTTCACCTCAAATACTTTGTCCGAGCCGATATCAGAGATATAGCAGAAATAACTAAAACTTCTGACATCATCTGTAGCGTTGTATTTTCGCTACATTGGCTTTAAGCCAGTTTTTGGATTCTTTATATTTACACAATACATTTGTTTACCTGTTTTGACAGGTAGTAGTACTTTTCTTAGGGTTACCCTATCGAACCTTATTTTGAGTAGGTTCTGTGGAGGATCATAGATTATTTAATCTCTGTTTTAAAACGGAAGTTCGCGTAGTGACGTGTTTTGTTCTTTTTGGATCGTGAATAGGCCCTTTTAAAAAAAACATTATCCAACGACATTTTGACGTTCGTTGAAGTTTTCATACAAGACACCACAATGGAACAAAGTGGTTGATCTCGAGATAGACGGCGTAAGCCGTTCCTATTTTTGTGATCGGCGTATCTAGCGACCGATCACCATATTATTCTTCTTCCCGGTTTTCGGGCTTTTTCCTCCATGTCCCCGGAAATATAGACGGGACATGTCTTGATCTTTTTCTATAAATTTTATATAAACTATTAACGACAATGGAGTATCGTCGTTATATTTAACATACAGAAACTAGACTTTCTAGTCGGGTTTTTTATTATTATTATTATAAATAAATATTCTGCCATTCGAAATTTCCTTATTACTACATAATGCTTCGGGATTGAGCCGGAGAGTGGTGAGGACTGCGGGTTCCTGAGTACCCAGAGTTGGACGTCCGCAGGTTCCATCCAGATGTTTTATATGTTACCTATGTTATCTGGTATGTTTCCTTTTAATTTTCTGCGGAGAGAAGCATTCCCAGAGGCGATGCCCTCTATACTTTAAATAACTTGAAAGCGATAATCCAAGTAGTTTCGGTACAAATTTAAAATAAGTAGTTTTGGCTAAATTTAACTTTATTAGAACTTCCTTAGGGTTTCAGATAATTCACCAAGTTATTGTGTTGTTTATCATAAATTTTCACTAGGATCTAACGGCTAGTGGTTAAGTTTCCACATTGACCGACTTCCTCGCTACTTGACTTTCTGAGGGGTGGAGCAACTTGACTACTGACCTGGTGATACCTACAGCCACTTAACCTGCTAAGTTATAAATTTTAAACCTCCATGGTGAGCGGCCTTAAGCCATATGTAAGATCTTGCAATATATAGATATTTAAACATTAAACTAGTTTCTTTGATCTCCTTCAGCAGACTCAATTCATGCCCGCCTTGAGATTAAAACCCAAGCGATTTACCTACTACTATCCACGGTATCTTCTTTTAGTGCTGGCCTGGCGCCCGAGTTCTAATTTGTTTATTTTTTTCAGCCTATCTTCTAATTGTTTTATAGTAGAGGGGTTAAATTAATAAGCTGTTTCTCTTATATTTCTATTTATTTGCATTTCATTTGGTCAGTGCTAAACATTCCTCTAAAAGTGGGTTCTTATTGAACATCAAGAAGAGCCTCGCCTTAATTGAAAGTTCAATCTGAACTCAACCAAATTAAACGTAACTTAAATAAGCTAACCAACTTATTCTTTTAAAATATTGCCTAACCAACTAAATTTCTTTATAAAATATTACCAAAATAGGCAAACAAAATATCATCTTCTCTTTTTAAAAAAAAAAAATATGACACATCACCAAAGTAAGAGAGTAAAGCCAGGTTTTCAGTCTTAGTACGCTCGGACAGAGTGCGCCATCCGAGTAAACTAATGCTTCTGATTGAATGGCTTTTCGTGACAACAGCAAAATAGCATTAGTTTACTCGGATGACGCACTCGGACCTAGCGCACTAAGACCGTGAAAAGCTGGCTTTAAAGTGGAGATGGACAGGACACATACTGAGAGATAAAACAGAGAAATGGACCAAAAGAATCACAGAATAATTACCAAGAGATGGGATAAGGAAGAGAGAAAGACCACATAAACAAAGGGAGGATGATTTGCAACCAAACTTCCGAAGAGCAGCATTGGATAGGGCGATGTGGAAAAACATGGAGGAGGCCTATGTCGAGTGACAACTTGAAGAGTTTCAGTGCTAGTGACAATATGAACTGTTTAAAAATAGTTTTATAGTATGCAAAAGTCAAGAAATACAGGCCCATATTATTATAATTAATGACTCATAGTACAGGCAATCACTTGCCTCCAGTGCATTCCTTACTATTTCCTGCAGCACCAATGACCATTCTATCCTTTCTTGCGTCAACTTTAAAATTCTAGGTATTTCATCATACTGAGAAATTCAACAAACATGTTCTTCTGACAAAATATCACTGTGTTAAGGGCAGAGACAAGTAGGGTGTATGTAACACTTTAATGTTGGGCAATTTAAAAAAAAAGTCTGTTGAAGGCCAAGAGATCACACGTCAAATCACCAAGCCAAAAAAGTAGAAAAATGTGTGCAGTTCAATGAGACATACTTAATTCTTCATGAAAATGCTGATGAATCTTGATGTTGGTATTTAAAATCCATGTAAAACTTTATAGTGAAGCAAGTATTGGCAACCACTACCCTGCCTGTGCATTGCCCTGTTAAGTCCAAAATTCCTATCTGCTATGCTAAAAGGCCCACATGTGAACTTAGTGGTCAGCAAAGCACTAAGTAGAAGATAACCTAAATTGAGCAACAGAATGTGAGTTCTCGAAAGTAATAAATTTCCCGACCTATTGAACCCCTATATACATTGCCCATTCAGCCCTGTTTGTGATGTCCTTGCCTGATGTTTTGGTGCCCATAGCACAGGCTATCCAAGTTTAGCACCAGGACAAGTGATTGCATTGCATGGAAATTAGTTTTATTATTTTTTGAACTAAAACTTTCGTAAGCACAACACATTGTAGACTTATAGTCCGGATTTACTTACGGGTGTTGTTATATCGGAAAAGTCCGACCAGGTTTCGCTCCGATTCGCAGAGCTTAATCATGGTAAGCAGAGACGGAGCTCGCGTCGTCGGTTGCTCGTCTCACACGACCTGGTCGGACTTTTCCGATATAACAACACCCGTAAGTAAATCCGGACTAAAAGTCTACAGTTTTATTATTACTTACCGCCTGGCATAAAAATTACCTAATACTCTATTCCATTAGTATTTTAAGTAAACTTCTTCTCTAAGCTTCTTGGCAAATATGACAACCAAAGAATAAGAGTAGAAATTAAGGTCAAATCTAATCAGCTGATGCTGATGTGAATGTTGAAAATGTGATGATGCTCGAATAAGATAGGCCAATATGACTGCAGCAATACATACATAGATTGAAACCATGGCAATTATATAAATATTTGGGCATTTTCATGTAAGATTTTAGGTGCAGCTCGAGTTCCACGCGAGAGAGCGCCATCAAATGAATCATTGATTAAACAGATTTTGTCAGGTAGGTACGGTTACAAATAAGAACGCTTCGCCGATATCGGGGTTCGCAAATTGATCGCAAGATCATGACACCGATATTTTACGCCATTCCAAATTTCACTACTGGGTCGCATGTGAGGATAGGAAAAAAGGTATGCCAGGTAATCGTTTGACGTCGATTCCACAGAAACGTGGCTGGCAAAAAGCGCCACGGCATGCAAGAGTATAAGGATAACGAAATGTCGGATACATGAGATGAAGCAACGTAATGGAGTCAAATATTGAGTAAAGAATGTTTACCTATCAATCAATTGATCCTCCGTGCCAGGCAAGGGATGGACCACAAAATGCATTGAAGACATTTCCCAAAGATTGTCCGTATTCACAACAGATTTCAAAGGAAACACTGCAACATTTGATACAATTCACTATGATTGCACAAACAAAAGAACACCATAATTATTCACTTCCAACCACCATATTTCTCGAGGTTTCTCTCGAATCTTTTCTCGTTCTCAAATACATGTGAGTCGGTGTATGACGAAAAAAGAAAGAAAATAATCAACATGGCGTCCGCGATTGTCATGACGTCATGTTGGTACACCTGGCTTATAGTTACGTTCGTATTTAAATTTTAAGATTTGAAGTGAGTGAAAAATCCACGGATGTCAAAAAAAGAAGAATCCTTGATGGATCCAAAACAGATTATTGTCTGGATATTGTGTTCTGTGATCCACACGCTCGAAAAATTCCTATTAATACTTTGTAAATAGTGAAAGTGGTATAATAATTTAACGAAAAGGCTCAAAAGGACTAGTTTCCAGGGCCGTTAAACCTAATATTAAAAAATATATATTTGGAAAATTCCCTTTGGCTACTTGGGAAACCTCAGAATAAGGACTAAACTCAGAACACAAAAATAAGGAGAATTGCCTTGTGGGCGTGGCACTGTCGCCCAACGTTAGCCCATTTGGGCTAACCTCTGCGAAACTTTAAAATATGGCCGTCAATCGCTTCGCGCCAGCCGTCGTAGTAACATCTGAGAAAAATGCCTAATTGCGCAGTGATTACCTGCAGAAATCGCTGTGATACATGCTATTCAAATACAGAGGAGTGTCTTTTCACCGGTAAACCTATTTTACTCACTATATTCGTCTTATAAACTACGAAAAATCATAATTATAATAATTACATGTGCAATGTGCATCCCATTACTAAGAACATAAATGGGAAGTATTTATTACATTGTAGTTACTCCACTGCTGTTTCTATATAGGATTTTCGTGGAGGTTTGCTAACTAGGAAAAGCCAGCCCGCGCCCGCAGTGAACCGTCACGCAAAACCAGATCATTGTTCAATGCGATGTTTCGAGGTACGGCCGCATGTATTTGCCGCGAAATGTCAAATTCACCAGTAGGTCAGCTGGAGACATAGTGATGGGGTAGTTCCTTTCTTTTTAGACTGATTAAGTATCGATATTATTGAGGCATTTATAATCGTTCGTCCAGACTTCCAAAATTACTAGAACCAATTATTGTAAGACTAGGTATCTAGTCTTATCGTCGACTATTGCCCGCGACTCCATCTGCGTAGACTTCAGCTTGCGTTGCTAAGGAAGCTTTTATTTTAGTAGGAGGATTTTGTCTTATTAATAACAGGCCTAGCTTCGATCATGTATTTCAAAAAGTTTCTAATAAAGATAAAGAAAAATACGAAAGAAAAATGGATCAAAATACAGAGGGTATAACTGATTTCCTCTCAAATAAAGTACCATTTGCTCCATCTGGGGGAAAAAATATTTCCGTGGGCAGTTCCTACTTTGAAAATACCAGCAATAAGGAGTTCCATAAAGGTTGAGGTACCAGTACATTTAAAATCACGATAAAATTTTACATGGTTTAGAATATTCAATTATCACTTTATTCTAATCTTCATTTCATATGGACGACGCATAACTCTCCAAAAGAAAGTGTTTCTAAAGAAACAAATCAGGTGATGTGGTTGTGTTACTAAATCATAGTCTTATATATTTAATTTTTTATGAGCGTTATGTTATAAATGAAATTCGATTATGTAATGAAAAATAAGTTAAATAAAGCATTTTCAGTATTTTAATAATTTATTTACCATTTTAGATCCGACAAGTTCTCGAATGGAGACCACAATATGGTATGTCGGTACTTGCTTATATGTCATATCGGCAAGTGCAGCGTCGGACGACAAGATGGAGAGAAAATCTCATCCTAGTCGAAGGAAGACGCTGGATGTAAGCCGCTTTCATCTGGTCTTTTTGGAAATCCATGGAGGAGGCCTATGTCCAGCA
Organism: Yponomeuta sedellus; assembly: GCA_934045075.1. Classification (NCBI taxonomy): domain Eukaryota; kingdom Metazoa; phylum Arthropoda; class Insecta; order Lepidoptera; family Yponomeutidae; genus Yponomeuta; species Yponomeuta sedellus. The sequence goes on along the minus strand of OW203728.1, from coordinate 14,157,271 downwards.
GTGGATATCTTGTGGCTGAATGATGACGATAATGAAAATATTCTCTGTAGGATTTCAGTCGGATGCTGATTTTATTTTTTAATCTATATATGTTTCGAAAGTGTCATTGAAATTTTTTTTGACAAGCTTACAAAATTTCTTCCTATTTACTGTATTTTTAATTAGGAAGTTACTTTATTTACAGGCCCACGATACATTTCAATCACAGCCATAAACATATTATTTACTTAATCCTTATAATCCAAGCGTGGCTACTGATTTCCAATATATCGCTGTTACTCAGACAAGTGGCAATTTCTTCAGAAAAATGGTTGTTTTTCGAGTTTATACATGTGTTTATTCTATTTTTTATATAGCTGGGTGAATTATTTTCAGAGAATGAGAAAGTAATTGCTATTGTATTTTTAAAAAGTCAGCACTTCATTCTTTCACCCAACAAAAACTGCTGTTAATTTACAGTCCTAACAGAGTTACCAATATTTAAAGCCAATTTGTAAATTGTAATGTAAGTGCATTTCACGGTACATTGGGATTCATATACTAAATAAAATACAAAGAAATATCCAAGATCCAGGTACAAATGCGTCCCTGACCGTGGACATGCTCTTCACACAAATATTAGTTCTTTCCATTACCAGGATTTAAACCCAGAAGACCTAGCTTTCCGGACAGAGTCACTACCAAGTATGCTTCAGTGGTGTTCTGTCCAACAAATTTAACATATCGTATTCGATTCGTCGTATCGATTCGACGACCTCTGTGGCGTAGCGGTAGCGCGTCTGCCTACCATGCAAGAGGTCCCGGGTTCGAATCCCAGCTGGAAACAAAAAAAAAAAGTCCAGGTCTTAGATGTTTACATGTTTGTGATGTCGTTGTTTCTGGTTCCCACGACACAGGGTATCCTAGTGTGGGGCCAGAAGCAATGTATGTGCCTGTATGTAAATGTTATTTGTTATGTTATGTTATTATTATACAGTACAGGGGTCATCATCATTATCAAAATAATCAAATTCTATATCAGTAGAAAGCCAAGTTTGCGTCTTAATCATATACTGAAGCCACAAATACTGACAAAAAGATAGGTATTTAATAAATATTTACATTTCACAGGACAGTAAATTCAAATAGGATTATTTGTTTTAATAATATTGTTTTTGTAAATTCAACATGCTCTGTTTTTTGTATCATCCCAACACGAAGTCTGTTAATAAATGAATAAGCTCTCATCGAATAATTTTATCGATAGATGTATTATTTGATACAGAGTTCCATCCCTAAGGAGTTCACCGACGCTGTTGTTTACGTGTACGAGTGTATTCGTACAATTGTTTTTCATAGTGTGCGAACCAATTAAAAGATTAGAACGCTAGTAAATGACTGGACAGACGTGTGCGTGAACCTTATATTTACAATATTGTGCATGTAATGAAAACGCACACATATTCAAAAGTGGTGACAGCGGTACCGGACTTATTTCGTGACTATGGCATATCTCCTTCTTTCTATGATCTGAGGGACTAAATCATAGAAGGAGCGTTATAAAACGAACACCTGACACATCTCTGTCTCGTTAGTTTGAAACGTCGCCAACCACGTGTTAGACAGAGAAAAATATAGTAGTGTGATGTTTTATTATTCAAAACGTACCACCCTCAATTGTCAAGTTGGTTACCTTTGGTTACCATTATGCTACCGAATTAAGGCGTATACACGTAGAACGCTGGCAACCGGCGCTGATCTATCAACAATTATCGGAACAGGTCCGCGCGTGTAGTCGGCGCAGGCAGTCACTATTGACTATACCTCAGAATAAGGACTAAACACGGAGCCGTAAAATAAAAAGTAATTATTGAATAGCTTTCCTTGTTACTCTTACGATGATTTTTTGTGCCAGAAAGGAACAACTCGTACACTCGAAATTTTACAATCGTACTAGGTTGCATATAGAAAGTCATAGTTATATAGGGGGTCATAGACAAAAGTAGAAATCCATAAGGATGGGACATTCAACACGAAAACGTCGATATTATTTAATCCTTAACTAAACGTTCTGTAAATATAGCAGTCCATATTAATATTATATGGTCTAAGCTGGCGCCGCAAACGTTGGTGTGCCATATCTATTAACCCTACGATAAATTCTCAGCTCTCCGAATTCTTGTTCTCACTTACCTATATGTTGCAAATACACAAACTCATCAAAATCGGTGAACCCATTAAGGTAGAGTTCGATAACATGCACAGTGAGATTGTTATATATTTCATTTACTAAGGTTGTAACTTGTAAGTGCTAAATCGGCTATTTAATGTAAGTTTGTTTGTATGTACAACATGACATTGAGCCCAGGTTAGCTGGAAAAAACTACAGAAAACTATCTATTTGTACAAGTTCAATTTGCATCCAATAAAGAAATTTTCCTCGATCTAACCATACCTAGATAGCGAGCTTTGTACATTCAAAATTTTAGAGCGCAGCTCATAGAAAAAGAACTATAACAAAAACTACTGATAGATTGCTTTTTATTTGACAAAAGTTAGAAAACGTTTTTACTGAAATTAATTAAATAATTTATTGCACAACCAGCGTCACATTCACATTGTTTAAAATTCCTGGTTCCTGAAGAAGGGTAACCTGTGTATCAGGAACCAGAGCAGTGCCTTTAAATTACACAGGGAATTACAAAAAGCAAGAATAACATGTAAAATAAAATAATAGGAAAAATTAAAAAACATTTAATGTTTGTCCTTCTAATCCAGCGATAGTATTGGTTAGTACTACTAGGAAGGGGTATGGAAATCTAACATTACACTTCTGGCTATTTATAAACATACTTATAAATCAGAAGAGAACTTTTTTTTTTAGATGTATCTACTTATATATTATACAAACATTATGATAGCTTAAATATTTATAATAATAATAATAATAATAATTAATGATAAAAATGGAACTAAACCTAAAACATTCTAATATAAATAAAATATTTGAGCCAGATCGCTGTCGGGCGGCAGAGTACCAAGAAGGCTGGCGGCATTGCCTCGCTGTATGGCTAGGCTTATTCTTTGGCCAAAGTAAGCACCAGCCCTCGGGTCTCCTGAAGCGTCGACTAGGCGCGACGAGATCTCCTTAAAGAGGAGTCTCGCCTCCGGATCCCATGGCCCCAGAGTCTCGACTCCGAAAGGCACAAATATATAGCCCTGCCCTATGGCTGCATATTTGTGCCTCTTATTCGACTCTGCGTTGGACGCCGCCGCCCCTGCATGGCAGGCGGTCGCATGGATATGGGACTGTGCAAGCGTATCAACACAAGTTGCGTCCCAGAGCAGCGACCGCCCATTCTTCCATGGAATGAGAGTCATTCCGTCAGGCCTCTTGCCATCGTCGCGCGCAATCCTAGTGGGCTCCAGGACTGCAGGCACGTCTACGCTGGCAAGAGCCCGACGGATTATGTCATTCAGGGCAGCGTGTCTAGACAGACGTCCAGTGCTACGGCAGCATGCCAGGCCATGGTGACCTAACGCATCGACGCCTCCACCGCAGCGGCAGCGATGTGGCTCGTTAGTCCTGGCTCCCAACCTCAGACTAACTTCCAAACTAAATGTGGTTCTCTCTAAGAGAGTACCTATGCTCGCCGATGGGAGGGCCCTCAACCAGTAGCCTGATTCTGGCTCGCAGCTGGCTAAGAGACGAGCACGCTCCGCGTCGTCGCCTGCAGTTTCAAGGAGTTCTTTACGAACCCGCATGCAGAGCGGCTCATCCTAAAGCCTTTGCGATCCCAGAATCTTTGGAATTACCTGGCTTGGACCGGCTGCGTCGGTCCAGGCACTCCTGGCCTCAGCTGCGCACGCGACCTATACGTCTCCAAGAGACGGGGAAATAATTTTACCAATGAGGACGATCGTGCTATGAACCGAGGACAGGAACGCCGGGAGGGCCACACTTGATGCCGTTCTTATACCCAGGCCACCGTGACGGATCGGAAGTGTGGCCTGGGTCCAGCTCCTATCTTGTAACGGGCAATTTAGAATTTCTATTATAGTAGTTTTGATAAGTTCGTCGAGACAAAGTAAAAGATCTAAATTATTCCAAAGGGTTTAACACCTTAGAGCATACGTGAATTTAAGGACAAAAAGCCAGAATTTGATGATCCAGTAAGCCATGTGTAGATTTATCTCCTTGAGACGACCAGACGATTCCTTAAATTAATTATTTGATCACAAACGAAGCTTGCATAGGAATCGTCCAGAATTGGGGCACCTAGGAGGCGAAGCGATCCGTTATCAATTATTTTAATGTCAGGTGCCAAACTATTGAATTTTGATATCAAATGTTGTTTACTCTCGGTGGAAGAAACATTTGTGTACAGTTCACACTTTGAAAAATTTAGATCCAACCCTATAGACTTGAATTTCTCGATTAAATTTTTGAGATCTGAAAGTACACAATTCGCGTCGCCTCCTAGGGTCCCATCGTTTAAATACCAAACGTTGAATTTTGATGCCAAGGACTTAACGTGTGTGTGAATAGCCAAACTAAAGATAGCCGGTCCGAGCGGGTCGCCTTGCTGACAGCCAATTGCAGAGTGCAGTAGGTGGCCGTTGAATGTAAGATTTGTCAGCCTACTATAGCACTGCCACAAATAGGCATACGAGTATGTAGCAGGTATATTTTTTTTTATTTCTGTCAGCAAAGCTCCTCGGTCTACTGAGTTGAAGGCGTTCTTTACATCCACCTTCAGAAGCACATCGCCTCCGCCGTGTTTCAGGAAGGTGCGAGTTGCATGTACGGCGGCTTCACATCCTCCCTTGGTCCCGAAACCCAGCTGTAGAGGTTGAAATTCTGCTGCTAAATCAGGCAAAATATATCTACAGCAGATCTTCGAGACCACACGGCGGATTGTATTGCCGATAGCAATGGGCCTGATACCGCCGTCTTTTTTACTGAGCGCACATAGGTTTGCGCCGTATAATGTGTCAATAATATCAGCGCAAACCTTTCCCGAGAGCATGACGTTAACAAGCCGCGTCATGTTTCCCAGTAGGGTGGTGCTGGCGTCCCCGGCCACACCTAAAATCAAATCTTTAAAAGAAGAGAACTTACACAAATTAATTTGTTTATATGAAATTATTGCTCGTTAAATAACAGTCTTTGTTAAAACATAAAGTCCTAACCTAATCTTGTAAATGAAGTCATTTTCTTCAAAATGTCTGCTGCAAACGTACGTTAATTTGTTCAACACCAATTTGACCGTGAAACCATGCCGTCTATCCACATTTGTTGCATTGTGCTATCTTTGGATAACCTGAAATAAATAATTATTAATTAACAATCGCCATAATCAGTCCAAACGTTATTTATGACAGATCGACACCCTTGAAATTCTTTATTAATTTGATATAAAATCCAGTACTGGACACCTTTTTTCACAATAGTGATGCGATTTGTTCGCTACATTATTATTATATTGCTACACGTAGATTGTGCAGTGAAAACTATTCAAGTTCATTTTCTGTAAGATATATGAACATATCTTATTATAAGTTCTAAATTTTATGTATTGTAAATAAAAATAATATCAAAACCCCTTTTGGTAGTTTTTTAATTTATCTTGCTGAATCTATAAATATATCAATGCAATGAATAGATTCAAACAGAAAAAATATTAATCAATAATCATCAACAATCGAATTCGTAACTTCATAGAACGTTACTGAATCGAGCTTTCAAAAGTTAATTAACATATATAATGGAATAAACACAAGAAATAAAAAAAACTTCTTTACTAAGTATCGATAACTTTTTCACTGAGGGAGTGGAAACGCCCATCCCTATCGGCCTAAAATAAACAACAAACTTGTTACTGTGATTAAATTTATTATACTCATGATTTATTAACTTTGAAACACAATTCTCAGCTGTGTTGCAATTCCAGTAGGTCATAGTTAAAATTCAAGGGAAAAAACCACTATAAAGTACACAAAATTGAGTCTTACCGATGGAAGCTGATTCAGGTGGTTTTGTTTTCTCTTCTCCCGAATGGGTTTTACATCCCAATATCACACACGCCATTCCGATGTATTACGTATACTCCATACTATGAATATCCACTGAAATCCACTTCAGATTGTCTTAAAACAACCCAAAAAACAAGGTTTTTGGAGACGACGCACTCCAACATCTGTTGTCTAACACACTGCCAAATAGAAGGTACTTGGCAGCCTACTACAAGCTGTGATTTTCTAAACATCTCTAATTCGGTAGCATAATGGTAACCAACTTGACAATTGAGGGTGGTACGTTTTGAATAATAAAACATCACACTACTATATTTTCTCTGTCTAACACGTGGTTGGCGACGTTTCAAACTAACGAGATAGACATGTGTCTGGTGTTCGTTTTATAACGCTCCTTCTATGCTTTAGTCCTTATTCTGAGAGGTTGCCTAAAGAAAGTCATAGTTATGTTGGTGTCATAGACAATAGTAGAAATACATAAGGATGGGACAAACAACACGAAAACGTCGATATTATTTGTTCCTGAACTAAATATTCTGTCAATAAGTCTATATTAATAATGGGGGTTAAAGTATGAAATTGCCGTTTTATTGCAATAGGTTCTTTGAATTGACATAGAATCTTCATGGTTTGAGGTTTTCGAATGAAACTTTTTTCAAATGGTTTCAATGATGTTCTTTTTTTAAAAAATGTGAAACATTTGAATATCGACTTTCAATTGTTTTTGTTATTCAATTTAGACAAGAAATATACATATATAGCAATTTTCATCGATCTAACTATACCTACATTGCGAGCTTTATGCATTTAAAATTTTAGAGCGCAGCTCCAAGAAAAAGAACTTGTGATTGTTTTTTATCCCTAAGTTTCATGTTTGATAAAAGTTATGAACATTTAAAAAAAACTGTATCATCTAATGTTGATTTTGTTGAAATGGCTGGTTATGCTATAAATTATTTAATTCATTTATTAAATATTTTTTTGCACAACCAGCGTCGCATCCAAATTGTTTAAAATTTGTGGTTCCTGAAGATGGGTAACCTGTGTATCAGGAACCAGAGCAGTACCTTCAAATTATACAGAGAATTACAAAAAGCAAGAGGAACACGTAAAGTAAAATAATAGGTAAAATTAAAAAAAAATTAATGTTTGTCCTTTTAACCTAGCGACAGTCTTGGTCAGCACTACTAGGAGAGGGTATAGAAATATAAACATTAAAATTCTGGCTATTTATAAACATACTTATAAATCAGTAATGAACTTTAATGAATTTATATGAAATTAAATGACAGTCTTTGTTAAAAAATTATGTCCTAACCTAATCTTGTATATGAAAAAATAATGTCCTAACCTAATCATGAATATGAAAAAGTCTTCTTCAAAATGTCTGCTGCAAACGTGATTTTGTTCATTACCAATTTGACCGTGAAGCCATGCCGTCTATCCACATTTATTGCATTGTGCTATCTTCGGGTAACCTGAAATGAATAATTATCAATTTTATTAAAAACCACTATAATCAATCCAAACTTTTTTTTATGACAGATGGTCACCCTTGAAGTTCTTTATTAATTTGACAGCACACCGTAGATATAAAAACCAGTACTGCTGGACACCTTTTTTTCACAGTGTTGGTGCTATTTGTTCGCTACATTATTATTATAGTACGACACGTAGATTATGTCTATAGGATATATGAACCTATCTTATTACAAGTTCTAAATTTTTTGAAAGAATGTGGAAATATTAGAAGTTAACGTCATATCAAAACCCCTTTTGGTAGTTTTTAATTTATCATGCTAAAACTATAAAAATATCAATGCAATCAATAGATTCAAATAGGAAAAATATTTACTTATCGATAATCATAAACAATCGAATCGATAACTTCATAGAACGTTACTGGATCGAGCTTTCAAAAGTTTATTTAAATATAGTGAAGTAAACACAAGAAATAAAATAAACTTCTTTACTAAATATCGATAACTTTTTCACTAAGGTAGTGGGAAACTTCCATCCCTATCGCCCTAAACTAAACAATAAACTTGTTACTATAAAAAACCACTACAAAGTACACAAAATTGAGTCATACCGATGGAAGCTGATGAAGGTAGTTTTGTTTTCTCTTCTCCCGAATGAGTTTTACATCCCAATATCACACAATTAAGGGTGGTATGTTCTGACACTGGTGGTACGTACAACACACTACTATATTTTTCTCTGTCTAACACGTTGTTGGCGACGTTTCAAACTAACGAGACAGACATGTGTCATGTGTGTTCATTTTATAACGCTCCTTCTATGTTTTATACTCTGTAAAATATAGCTTGAGCTCCACGACAGCCGTCACACTGACAGGGCTAGGAACGGGACAATGTCGATATCAAATGTCACTAAAAGCGTGTTATGGAAAACTTAATACGTGGATGGAAAGAAGAATTTTGAGAAGTTGGAAATATGAAATCAGACACGAAAAAAACTATTTTCAAAAGTTTTATTCAAGTAGAGGAGTACATCCTAAAATTTATAAATCAGTTTCTGATTTCAATTTTCCTTTTAAGGCTTTTTTTTATATGAAAACACAATGTTTCTTAAAATTTTAGCCAAAGATGGTACTTAAGCTGGATGTAAACAAATTTGTCTTTTTGAGGGACGCTTCCAATTTTATTAATGTGGGTAAATCTCCTCTTGAGTAATATGCGTATATGTGGTTGCGGATTGCGGCGACGTCAAAACTATCAACCTCTGTGACGGGAGAAATTTTTCTTCTCTTTATTTGGCGATGAAAGTTTTTTAATCACTTTTTCTTCAGACATCTCGCTAGATGACTCTCTGTACTTTTCTTTACTAATACGGACCACCATAGATCGTCCAATACCAAGAGCATACGCAACTCTGTCACACACTCGCTTCAATGGCAGAAGCGTACCGCGGTTTTGGTTTTCACGTGTGAAATATTCGCGCAAACGAATTACAAACTCACGGCATTCACTGTTCAAAACAGTTTTCTTTGTTCTTTTTGTCATCATGAAAACAAAAACGTACAACTTTAACTCAACTAATCATCTTCACGATATCAACTATATATCACGTCTTTAAAGCATGAAATACTTAAATAGAAAATCATTTGAAAAATTCATCGAATACCAACAAACATTTCGTCGTCAGGGTAAACAAGAACGTCATTCAATAAAAATCATAACCAAAGAGCGCGCAGCTGGAACCCAGAAGCCAGTTGAAGAGACGTGCACACACGCTGTACGTTATTGCCCTAACATCACAGTAAAACCAGTATCTATATTAACTTAAACAATATTCATTATTTTGATTCTAATGAAATTTGATAAAGCTTTTCAAACAAATAAACTTCAATTCCAATAGTAAACCTGCAGTTTACATCATAAATCATCGAAAGTTTGTAATTTGCAGTTATTATACTGGTTAGACATCACTATCTGTGCAGTAAGTACGGAGTTTTCGCAGTATATTTTGTGAAAAATTTCAAAACTTCATGGACTCAATTGCGATGACAGCTGTCGCGGAGCTCAAGCTATATTTTACAGACTATACAATAGTTCTTATTCTGAGACGACTGGGCCCTTTACATTTCTGAGGAAAGTGAGCTTGAAATTAGGGTTACCAGTCAATAAAATTTCATATCTTTTATGGGAATTTACACACGTATATGGAAGCTACAGGATGTGGAAGGCTGAGGCCTATGTGCAGCAAGCAGTGGATTGATGTTGGCTGATTAAGATGATTTATTGATGTAAATAGAATGACATTGACAGGAAAATCCTGATAAAAAAACAGTGATTTTAGTGAACGTTTTATTTACATTTTTTTTGTATATACAATTTAAACAGCATATGTTCTATCGGTATAAATAAATATCTTAACAGTACTTTTATTTTCAGTGATCCATGACATGGGAACAACATTTCCGCCATTGATTGACAGAGATGGCTTTTAATGCCTTTTCCACGTTTTTTGGAATATCTTTTGAAGATTTGCCTATGACACTTTTCTTTTCATGGAAGCCCATATCGTTTGAATGGAATTCAGGTCACAATGTCAAGGCGGCAAACGCAATATACTTTTTGTCTTCCTAAATAGGAAACCAATCTTTTTGAGGCTTGGAATTTTGCGGCTGCTTTCAAATCCTATCTTTTTCTTGATTTCTTAAAGAATCTTGTTAATTGATGGTATTTTTTCAATATGTAAAATCCATGAATCGTTCGTCGTAAAACTCCAATATCGAATACATCCATAAAAAAAATCTATTTCCCATTTTTTCTCTTTTCCCTTTCAGCTTGAAGTAGTTTGTGAAGATACACCTTGTTGGCGACAGATCTGGCAACCGCGTTGCTGTGATTGTTAAAAAACTTACCTAGCAACGGTGTAGCGAATGGATCTGTTATAATTGTCCTTTTTATTATTTAATTTGTTTTAAATATAACTAATAATTATAATTCGGGCTTTCCATTTTCGGCGGTAACATCGTGGTCCGTGGCTCTCTTCACATGCCTTGTGACCATAGGGGTCCATCTGGAGATAGTGGGAAGTCTCTCCGCAGACAGCGCCATAATGGCTCTACGCTGCTTTATAGCTCGCCGCGGATGCCCTAAAAAGATACTGTCCGACAATGGGACAGCCTTCATTGGCACAAGCAAACTGTTGAGAGAGGCGTGGGCTGCCATTAACCATACACAAATTCGTGACTTCGCCGCATCCCACGAAATAGAGTGGCATTTCATCCCACCCGCGTCGCCATTCATGGGGGGCGCATAGGAGCGCCTGGTGCGGAGTGTCAAGCGTGCCCTCGCGGTTACCCTCAAGGAAAGGGCGCCGAAGGAAGAAGTTCTTGGCACGATTTTAGCCGAAGCTGAATTCATCATCAACTCTAGACCCCTCACACACGTTCCTGTGGCACACGATGATGAGCCCGCCCTGACGCCGAACCATTTTATCCTGGGGTCGAGCTGGACTTTACCCTCACCAGAAGCCACAGACGCGTACCTTATCAGCCGAGAAGGTTATAAGAAGGCGCTGCGATTGGCCGACCACTTCTGGGCTCGATGGGTAAGGGAGTACCTCCCCGACCTTCTGCCAAGAGGCCCCGGGTCCACACATATTAATCTACGAGAGGGTGATTATGTCCTGATCGCCGACAGTAACGCGCAGTTTGGCCTCGCGGCAGGATCGAGAGGGTATTCCCAGGCAGAGATGACGTCGTGCGGGTAGCGGACGTACGGACTAGAGCAGGGGTGATACGCCGCCCCGCTCGAGCTGGTCAAGCTAGACCTGTCCCTGTCGCCTTAGTTTTAAAACTATTCTCTTACCAGGGGGGAGGATGTTGGCGACAGATCTGGCAACCCCGTTGCTGTGACTGTTAAAATCCTTACCCAGCCTAGCGCAAGTAGGAACTTTGAAATTTTTGTTCGCATTTAGCCCCGTTTTAATGGCGGACATATTTTTGTCTCACTCTTTAATACTACTTACTCTTTCTTTGCTGTCAATGTCAAACTGACTGAAAACATAACAAATATGGCGGAACGCGGCACATATTAGAACGTTTTCTAGTTAAAATTTTTGTGTTTTAAGTTTGTTCAATATCTAGCTGTGTGTATCTTGTTGTGCAGTGTTTAGTGATTTTCTTTTTAATAATGGCATTGATCGGATGGTGTCGAACTTGTGCCATTTGTAAAATAAGCTGCAGCCGGTCAAAGGGTACCAAAAGAAAGTTTATGGGTAAAATTCCTAGGGATGAAGACCGGTAAGTATTTCTGGCTACAGTTTTTGTCATCTTGCACAAGAGCAAGATCATAAATTATGTTAAATAAGGTAATTAATATACTATGAGAAAAATACTCAGATGTTTCAATGTCATAGTGATGTGCCATACACATATTCAATATCGATAAAAAAATATCTGATAAGTACCTTGGTCAGAATTACTACTCAGTGTATGACGGGTGAATTGCTGTAAGCCATAACAATGTTTCAACGATGCACTATTAGTGGCTGCATTGAATGTTGTTTTTTTTTTTTAGATGCAGACAATGGGTGAAAATTGTGGAAGATCTTACATCGTATATCCCCATCGAAAAACTCCACCAACATAAATATGTTTGTAGAGATCATTTCCGGCCGAAAGATTTTTACAACTATTTTAAAAGGAAGCCGATTAAAGAAATGGTGAGTTGTGTTATAAACTTATAATGTAACACTTACTACATTTCATGAATAATGATGTAATAAAACACAAAATACGCCTTGCTTTACGTCGAACATTTCAATATATTTTGCTCCGTCATTTAGAACGCAATATTATTATTACGTCTTAATACGTAAATGACATACTTTGATAAACATTTTTTTACAGGGCTGTATCTTCTCTACTTATAAATGCGCCTCCTCTTCCTGATTACTTACTAGCTGAGTTTCCTTACCACGTAGCCACGTCGCATCACTTGAAACTGGTTAGTGATTGGAATTACTAAAATATTTTTTTTTACTAATTTTTAACTTAAAATATTTTTTTATAAAAATGTATTTGATAGTTACATAGTCAATTATGCAGTTATGTGGTAAACAGGAACAAACTATTTTTTTTTTCGGACTATTCTTGCAATTGTTTATTTTCAGATTCAGCTATACAAAAACCTATTAGTTGTAGAGCTTCACAAAACAACTCTGGTACGTAAACTTTTCATGTATCGCTGAAGTTTTTTGTAACTAGAGTTTGTTTACTTTGATAAATTACAAAGTGTTATCATTTTCAGCACCTTGCACAGCAGCCAAAATATCAGCTGTTGCTATTGGTCCAGTAGGGTTTGACCACAATTATTGTGGCCTGGAATCTCAGCATATTTATCAGAACTATCCCGGTAAGTAGCATAGTTTACCAACAAATTAATAATCAATAATGACTCAACTTAACTTTTTTTGACGATTTCAGCACCTGAATCCAAACCACCGATTGATGAAGTTCGCTCAGATTGGACACCTCTAAGGAAAAACCAAATAGCTGCTGAAATAAATTCAATAGACCTTGACCACAATTATTGTGATTTGATAATCAATAATAAAATACTAATTTCATTTGTCGTTTTATTGAAAACATTGATTTTTATTAATTTTATTAGGCTAACTGCGGAGCCTCTGGATGAAAATTTATCGATATCGATAAATGTAGTACCAATGTAAGTGGACGTCCCTAATGCACAGACAAGTTGTTATGTTGGTAGCACTTTTGACATTGCATTTTTGCTCTATTGGTTGGTATTGCTAACGGGGCTAAACTCATTACAAAAGCATATAGGGAGGTCCCGTCTCATAAAACGTAGTGTTTATATGCTCTGTGTCCTTACCTAGCAACGGTGTAGCGAATGGATCTGTTTTAATTGTCCTTTTTATTATTTAATTTGTTTTAAATATAACTAATAGCTATAATTCGGGCTTTCCATTTTCGGCGGTAACACACCTGAAACATTGAAGTTGATAAATGACAGATGTTTGGTAAGATTGTAAAATTTTGCATGTATACTTTGTCAAAAAAGTGTAGAAAATAAAGAGTAAGGTTTCGCTCAGACTTTTTGTCTGTGTTACATAATTTCTTGCACTTAAAAGCATTATAAAAATAAAAAATAGAGTCATTACATTAAAAGGATGTATTGTGCTTAATCAAAGGTAGTAAATGGTCTTAATTTTCGATAATACCAATAATAAAGTTTCTCTTCCGGTTTCTTGAATTTTTTGACAAACTGTATGAGTACAGTTGTCTCTTTCTGGCATCATTGCAAGAGTAACAAGGACAGCTATTTAATTATTACTTTTTATTTTATGCTTTAGTTATTGTTCCGAGTGTAATTTTGTAAATTGTACTGTGGCTGCTAAAAAAAGGGTGTTGGCAGGGATGTTATTCGCGCCATTATTATGGCAGATGTACCATAATTCAGTTGTTCGTACCATGTACCATGCATGATACATCCATTATAGTAGGCGAAAGTACCATAATTTTGCAATTTTTTCATCACAAGCACTTTTGCATCACATATTTTCATCTTTCGCTCTTGCTGTTGACGAGTTTTTTTACATACCGATATCTAGCAGCACCAAAAAATCATTCATTCATTTCGTTTAGTAAGTTGATAAGAACCAATAAGAACGTTCATATCTGTGATAGTTTTTGTAGTCTGTGGATTGTAAGTTTGTAGCTTTATCGGTAATTTTTCTTCAAAAAGTTTAACTTAGTCAGAAGTAGCGAATAGCACAGATTAAAAAGAAAAAAGCGAGTAGAGTGTTCGTTTGAAGAATTTATGAAAATTCGAAGAAATTTTAATACTTTAATTAATAGTACCTACCTAATTTATTAAATCCGTAAGAGTTTTCCCACCCGTACCTAATTTTTTTCAAAAATACCATAATTTTGAGCGTCTGGTACCATGGTAACATATTGTTCTGTGCTGGTAACACTGGTCAGCAGCTGTCAGAAATAATATTGTTGAAAAAAATGGCGGCCAAGTCAAAGAAGCGGCCGTCTAAAATAGAAAATAAATTATTGAAGTTGGAAAAGTTACAGTTAAAAGACGTAATATGCTCTATTTGCCAATCAATTCTCATTGAACCTGTAACCTTACCGTGCTATCACAATTTTTGCCATGCCTGCTTCAATGGAAGTGTCGAAAATAATGCTTTGTGTTGTCCTCTGTGTCGTTTGCGTATCGGTTCATGGCTGAGAACAACAACAAAACAAAATAGCTTGGTGAATGATCAGCTATGGAGCTTCCTAAGCACCAAATTTGCTAAGGAAATTGAAATTAAATTAAAAGGAGATGACATAGAACTCCCTGAAGGTAAGCTGTCTCGCTTTGATTGTCTACTCGCACACCAGCTGTTTTTGAGATAAGTAATTTAAATACTATCGCCCGTACTATAGAAAATCATACGCTTCGGCTCAGCGCGCCCGGAGAAATAAGGTCTGAGTATGAAGCTGAGCTCAAGAGGCTACGTAATGAGCGCTTGCAGATAGAACAGAAGCACTTGAAGGAAACAGAAAGTCTGATCAAGTATGTAGTCCTGTAAATAATGCTTTCTTTAGAAAGCATTATTATATTTTAATATATATCTCGTAATTAGGTAATTGCCATGTAACTTGCAACTTATTTTCTACAGGAAACTTCATGAAGAAGAAAAAGTAGCACATAAAAAATACTTGGAAAGATTAAAACAGGATGAGATCTTAGCACAACAAATTCAAAAAACTGTTGCACGGGAGGAAACTTCGGTGTCATCCAACACTTCTAGTAAGCAAGCTGCAACTGCAGCACTTGTTAAGGGCAAGCCAAAAACAAACAAGATTGACCATTACTTATGTAAGCTCAGTCTTCCTAAAGTTTCTGCAGTTAAGAGGTATGTATCTGATTGCTATTCATTAAAAAGCCATTATTGCTAACCTTAACTAGACTTATTTGTTTTTATTTTATTCCCAGCAGTCCTCAACTAACAGATGACAATACAAGTACTACCAGCTCAACTCCCAAAAACTTGGAAAAATCCACTAGTCGAGCATCTCCCGAGATGGTCCCTAGCTACAGCAGATACCTCAAGAATATTATAGACAAAAAAATCAAAAATGTCTCTGGCTTATGGAATAAAGAAAACGGCTCAGCCAAAACAATCCCAGAGGAAGTGGAGAGGGATAAGAGCAAACCTAAAGCTGCAAAACCATCACTGCCTGTGTCACTGCCTTACACTGGTGTACTTCAACACAAGAAGAATCGCCTCGATAATATGAGTAGAGATAGTGTAGATTCCATGAGACAGGAGCTGTGCTACTTCAAACCTATTGAAGCTACAACGCCAACTAGGTAAGTTTCATTCTATACCTATAATGGAGAAGTTCTTAACAAAAACATGCAATTGTTGCCCAGAGGGGTAGGCAAAGTCCAGGGCTTACCACTTTCCTGACAAGCCTCTTTCACATCATCAACTTTAATTATCTGTTGCATGCAGCACACCGGTTCGAGTACATTAAAACTAGCTGATTAAATTATAAAAATTTGGTATAAAAGATAATGTAATTTTTTTTTCTTGTAATAAAGTCTTCTACTTAGAAAGATGTTTCCCTTCAACTACTATATACTATAAAATTATAATGTATATACTCATATAACCAGTTAATAAGTAGTCACATGATACAAAAATGCTCCAAACAAATAAGGTGTAAGCTGTGATGTCACAAGTTGCTGATGCTTTATGGTGTATGAAGCATTTGGCAGTCACATATTAGGCTATTATTATCCTCTTTTATGGGTATAAAGTTTGAGTAAGTTATCTTCTTGTCTATTTAGTTTATGATTTCTTCCTTACTGTAGTAATATTTAAGTTTTTATTTTTTCCACTAACTAAAAGCTGTTTACATGTATAATTGTGAATGTTATGTATGTACACTGTAATAAAGGAAATAAAATAGACTAATTGGTACTTACATAGATATTGTCCACCTTGGGATGTATGTAACCGAAGCTATCTGGACAATCTTTCGAAATGACCCATGTTTCACTGTGCATTATAAGACAACGAATATCAGCCATTCAGCCCAATGACCAAATAGGTCGCTTTGCTATTCAGCCTTGCCTTCGTGTAAGTATAATAGTCATCAATTTTAAATATCGAACGGCGAAGCTCAATTTCGTTCTTGAAAAAAAACAGTTTTTTCCTTAATTATTTTTAATGAAAAAAGGCGGAAATAGAAAAAAAATTGCTCATTTGAATTTGGCAGAATTTGTCGACATCGGCTGGTTGCCATATCAATAAGAAATAAACTTTTACTTTTATTCTTGTAATGCCGGTTTTTTTCTAACCTCACAATCGATATGTAATGCAGAATAGTTAGCTCGGGTGTAATCTAATCACCAATTGCACCCTCGAAATATAGGCGCCCTCGCTGCGCCTACATAGGTCATCTCTGTAATTTGGTAACGTGAGAGATTCACAATTACCGAGGTTGGCCGAATCGTTAACTGATTTTAATCGTACTGTGTGTACCACTACTAAAGTTTGCCTTTACTGGCATTTCAGTTTCAAATTGGGAGCCGGGCTACCTCTACGCGTGCCGTGCGTCCGAGCCGGCCGCGAGCCGCCGCGGCCGGCCGCGGAGCCCGCACCGACACGCGCGCAGTACCTGGAAGGACTCTGCCGTCTACGCAACCTGTCCCTCGCGCAGAATCTGCCGTCCGCCTTCGCCATAGCTCTCGACATGCTTTGCTCTAAAAAGGTGTGTTGATATCAAATACCTATTTCATCTTGCGAAACTGAACCTTTCAGGGGCAAATTTGAACACCTTTAATGCCTCTAGAATGATGAGCTTTAAATTTTAACTGGGTCAAATATGAGTGATGAAATTAAGATTTTGAGTGATGAAATTAAGATTTTATGCCTATCTGAATCATATCTAAAAATGTTTGATTTAAAAAGCATGTTATCTTTCTTCAGCCAACGGAAACGAAAGCCCGAGGTAGTAAGAAGACTAGCCCTAGCATATCTACAAGGACTACAGCCACTAAGAATCAGTCGGCGACACAAATTGATGGCATTACGAAGTTGGAAAATAGTAAAACACTACGCCGCACTCGGTCTATGGGCAGCTTAGCGAAGGCGTCCAATGAAACTACGCCCAAGAAATCCAAGATGAAAGAACGACAAGTTGTCTCAGAGAGGAAACGCTACCTTAGGAGCGATTCAAAAAAAGATGGTGCCAAACATTCAATAAGTCCAATCATTGAGGAGTCTGTTAACAACAATAACAAACTCAATTTAGTTACAAAGAAATTGTCTAGTCCATTAGAGAGCTGCGACGTGAAGCATATACTACAGGAGCAACTGAGGATCGAGCGAATGATCCAACAAGAGAAGAATGATTTAGAGTTGGCCCGCAAGATGGACGCGGAGCTGAACGGCGGGAGGCAGCTGCGCCGCGCTGCCGTCAAGCGGCAGGTCACGCTGAACTACGCACTACGCCCCGCCAAGAAGCTTAAAGTGTGATTCTTCCCTTCAGAAGTTCAGACTGTCGCAATACTCTGTACCAAATGAAAGTTCAACTTGCACCATTTCTTAAATGTGACTAGTGGTTAGTTAAATTGAATTTTGTATGAAGAATTCTAGTTAAATGCTACTTAAGCCTTTTAAGGAAGTCTGCCTAAGGCTCCGAAGTTTGATAAGGCAAGGTGTGGATTAGCCGCGATAAATCGTTGATCAAAATTTATTTAAATATGATTACTTGTATCAAGCAAGTAATCAGGTAATTCATGAAATGTAGTAAATATTTCAATTATTAGTTTGCATCTACAGAATTTTCATCCAGGGACAGAGTATTAATAACATACTTTATTTTCGAATCCTATAGAATAAGTAAAATTGATTAGTTTAATTAAACTTGAAACAATGATCTTCAATAATCTTTCGGGAAACATACTTAAGTTACATTTTTCTGTACCTATTTTATTGCAAAATAATAATGTGGTTTCTATTGCATGTGATGTAAAATAAATTTCTGATGATGGTATCTGATGCGATATCGGATATTTTCATGTAAAACAATAAAGACTCACTATTCCAATTCCTAAAGTGCATGTAATGCCATATAATTTAGATTGTAATGTACTCGTGTTTCATAATCGGTAATATAGTGCCCTAAAATAGACCTCAGGCTGTGATCACATTTGCAAATGTGCAGCTAGCAAGCTTGTTCTTAGGCTAGATATAATATGAAGTTAGTCAATCATGATGCGCTTCTACTTGCGATAGTGTTCAGTCAGTAGGTTCTCGGTTGTAGTATTGTTTTTTATGGTACTGTGACACAGCCTAGAAATAAATATTTGCTGTGATATGCCACAAACACCGTCCCTTTTGTCCCATTCAGCTGCAATATGGTGCTTGTGGCAAATGATAATTGATATCAGCTTATAAATGTATAATTTTGAAGTATCATTACGGATCTTATGATTGTTTACTGTTAGCATAGAAAATTTGTATTATTATCTCTGTAAATAAACCAAATATAAATTTCCAAATCGTATTCTCATTGATTGGCAGTAACAGTCCCACGTTTTAATAGTTACCTACATACTTAATCACGCCAGGATCAGATCAGGGTGCCAATTCTCACTTCATTAGCAAATAAAGGCTTATGACTTTTGGAATTCAAAGTAAAAAGTCGAGCGACATCAAAATCTGTATTCAGAACGCCAAGCTAGGTACATTGAATTTGAATGAGAAATGTTTAATGACTGTCGAGTTACCTTATTCGACAGAATGGATAAGCTTTAGAATTTTTCGCTTTCAATTCTCATGGGCGAGAATCGGCCCCCTGGATGAAATTAGATAGTTTATTATAGTCTGCAGTAACACATACGCCACTTTTTATTCCGGAAAAATACACTGAAATTTGTAGGCGAACGTAGTCGCAGCAGCAGCTAGTAATAATAAAAGCATGTGTGGACGTTTGTTATATATAAATGACGAATATTATGCTAAAAGTCACGTACATAGGTAGTGTCTAATAAAACTGAAGAGTTCCGATATTATTGTCTCCAGACAATAACAGTGTCAACCAACCACAGCAAATCTTCAGCACATCACCATGGATTTCTTTATCTCGTACCTACGAGATAAAGAAATCCATGGTGATGTGATCCAGCTGGTCGGCTCCAACTAGAAAGACACATATTTTAATTTACAATTACAATAATGTGAAGACGTCGACGTTGTTACTTTAGTCATAATCTGCGCCTTATATTATGTTATTAGCATCAAATTTCCACTGTTGGGACAGGTGAAGAGAATAGCTGTTACAGGCGATATCACACACACAGTTCAATCACATTGAAAAGCGTTGGACCTTGAACTACTACCTATTTACCTACACGGTTCAACCAAATTAAACAATTCCATTGAGAACCATTAAACATAGAACGACTATCTATTTATTGAAAATCACATTGAAAACGTTCTTCGAATCTTATCTTCAATGAAATGACCATGCGGAAGGTCCCGGGTCTTGGAAAAAAACCCAGGTCTTGGATGTTTACACATTTCTGATGGCGTTGTTTCTGTTCCTAGGGTATCCTAATGTGCGGCCAATAGCAATGTACTGTAAATTATATAATTTTTAAAAGTAACGTACACAAACTAGAAACTTTAAAAACTTAGCTTAATGCACTAACCCGTGCTAAGGATATTTTTAAAAACCTATTTAGAGGCTAAAAATTCCACGGATAGCCAGAAGTCGCGGGTTCGAATCCCAGCATGGCCTCTAAATAGGTTTTAAAAATGTATGTAAATGTTATGTAATTGCGCAATTGAAATGTAGTGCTGCTCTTCACAAGGTGCTGGTGTTCAAGCTTCTAAGCAGAAAAATAAAGATCTGAATTTACAAGACCATGATCAGACCGATCTAGATGTAGGTACCTACGGCTGCGTGCTTGGACACTCACACTCAAGGAAAATAGTTACTGGTGGCGGGGAGAAGGATCTTGAGGAAGATACTTGGTCCAACGAGGAGGGAAGATGGTAGTTGGAGAATTAATATGAACCAGGAAATCGAAGACCTGATTTCCGAACTCAACATCATTGGAGAAACCAAATCCCACCGACTCCACAGGCTCGGTCACTTAGAAAGGATGGGAGAGAATCGTGCGGTGAAGAAGGTATGCCTTCTTCACCGCACGATTCTCTCCCATCCTGAGGCGGCAAAGCGGCCAAAGACCGGTTGGCCGCCCCAAGTATCGCTGGAAGGACGAAGTGGCAAAGGCTCTGCGTGAGCTTCAGGCGGGTGACTAGCAAGAGACCGCGTAGGACAGAGAAAAGTGAAGACTTCTTGTATTGGAGGCCAAGACCCACTTCGGGTCGCTGAGCTAGCGGAGTAAGTATAAATGTAGTTAGACGTTTCAATACCATTGAAGCAATGAAATTGAAAGCAATAGTAAACCGTGTAATATCGCCTACCAATTACCCTGTGGTAGCTAATCTCAAAAGAGATGGATATAACAATAATTTCCACGCAACGCAATCACTTCCAAACTAAGATACCTTGTGCTATGGTTACCAGTCAGGGATAGCACACACAAGGAAAGACATCCAGACTTAGGCATTTGTACCAAATAATGTACGGCGGCCTCCAATGGGGATCGAACCCATGACCTCTGCTTTGGTAGTCAAGTTTGATAACCAACGAGGCTGGATACCAACTGCATATCTTCGTGCAAATAAACAGCTGGATATATTCGTGTAAATAAAATTGATTGCTATTGTCGCGGTCCTATCCCGAACCATCTAGAATAGAGCCTTCTGAAAGCCTATCGAATAGTCGCCGCATGCTGGGTTTTAGGAAACAATAAAACGCTGCAAGCAATAGTGACTCGTATATCCACTAGTATAAGGTTCAAATCTCTTTGACAAGGACTTTGTTCTAGAGTCGTTGCCGCGTGCACCGAGTGTAGGTACGTACTTGAATTTTCTAGAACCCTTGCCGGCGGATATAAGTAGCGGTCGCCGCGGCGCGCTGTCATGTCAGTTCCGTTTGGAATAGCGAAGAGTGAACTTCAAGTGAACATACCTGCGATACGAGCGATAACCTACGACCTCAGCGATACCATTGGACTTCGATTGAACCTGCGTTTGGAAACTACGTGTGGACTTCGTGTCGTGAAGACCTGCAGACCAGACCCTGCGTGAATAAATCCTAAGAAGTTGTCATTGGTGTTTTACATCCAAATCCAGAACCCTAGCCCGTAACATTTGGTGTCAGAATTGGGGATTTGGAGATGCCACTGACTCCGAGAGAGGATACTTCTGGAGTGAGGACCAGGTCCAGAGGTGCAGCGGAAACCACGCCCACTGGCTCCGCCCCGCAGGCCACGCCCACCGACCAGGCCACGCCCACAGACCCCGCGCGCCAGGCCCCGCCCACCGGCCTTGACCACCAGGTTTCACCAACCGACCAACAGGCTCCGCCTCGTAGCCACGCCCACCTGGCCACGCCCACCGAAGACATTAAACCTCCGTCACGTACAATGGAGGTTTTGGATTTGTCGTGCCTGATGGCAATGTTAAAGGGAATGCAAGAAGAACAGAGAGGCCTGCGAGAAGAACAGAGTAAGCAGATGCAGTGCCTGCAAGAACAACAAAGCAAGCAGATACGGTGTCTGCAAGAAGAACAGAAGGCAGACCAACAAGTGATACTATCTGCCGTTACAAAGTTCAGTGATACGGTCGCTAAGCTACATGAAGATGTAGAGGTAGTGACCGAACGGGTTTCCGAATTAGAGGATAACCTAAAAAATGTGAAAACCGGCCTTACTGGACTAGAGCAAGAAGTTCGGCGTATTAAAGCTGCTGGAGCTACGGCGAGCGGAGTTGTCAGCATAAGCCAGGGGCCTAAAGTGAAGGTGCCTCCGTACGATGGTACTACGTCTTGGTTCGCCTACCGACAGCAGTTCCAGACTGTCGCTGCTTCAAACGGGTGGACGGACGAACAGAGCCTGACAGCCCTCACCGTCGCGCTCAGAGGTTCGGCTTTATCTGTCCTGGAGGCACTGCCCACCTCAGGCAGCGAGTTCAAAGATCTGCTGGAGGCACTTGAGGCTAGATATGGGGAACGACACCTGGAACACGTTTTTCGTGCCCAACTACGCGACCGGACTCAGCGCCTGGGTGAAGGACTCCAACAATGGGCGTTGGAAATTGAGAAGCTGGTTCGAAAGGCGTACCCTTCTGCTGATAGTAAGATGGTGGACACGAATATTTTGCAAGCTTTCGTCGACGGAATCAAGGATCTTGAAATTAGGGCTGCAGTAAAGCTTCGCCACCATTCTTCATTAAAAGAAGCTCTGGCACACGCCCTGGAAGTAGAAGCTGTGCGTCAAGATATCCGGCAAGGTTATAAACTTCGAGAAGTTACGGAGGAGGTTAAAGAGATCAAGACACCGCCCAAGAAGAACTCCGGGCCCATGTGTTACAAGTGTGGGGAAAGAGGGCCCCTATCTGCAGTTCACGTGTCCTAAGAAGGAGAGGCAAGCAACCAAAACAGATGACAGACTGGATGCGCGTCTCAAAAATATGGAGCAGCGTTTTGAAGAATTCGTAAAGAAGCATGACGCTGCGCCCTTCACCGTGAATCAGGGAAACGAGTAAAAGCCAGGACTGCGGGGCGGGTACTGGCTGGAGCGGAGGTAGCCCCAGTAACCAGAATCTCACAAGCATGGAATGGGAACAGTCTACTAATACGCGCTGCAGTGAACAAAGTAGAGTGCAAAATTACCCTAGATACAGGAGCCTCTAGAACAATAGTGAGACCAGACCTGGTGAAAGCTGTAGGGAGACGCAAATGCACCAGTTTATGCAGACTTCTGTCCGCATCTAGCCAGCAGATACCCGTCCTGGGTGAAAGATCGGTTACGATATGGGTTGGGGAGGCGTCATATATTCACGACGTAATCGTAGCCGAAATTATGGATGATTGCATTCTGGGCCTAGACTTTACGAAGAAACACAACTGTCACATCGATGTCACTAACGGTGTCTTTAAATGTGGTGATGAGGAGAACTTCATACTTGGCGGTCCCGATGGAAATGTCACGTGCCTGAAAAAAATCGTATTACCTGGACGAGCACAAACTGAAGTAAAGGTGAAGCTGCCTTCGAGTCAGAAGAATCAGCGGAATAGGTGTGTGCTGATTGAAGATACACGAGACAGTGCAGCCAGTCAGAAATTGCTGACAGCAAGAACTCTCGTCTATGGAGGCAAGACCGCTGTAGTAAGGGTTGTGAATATAGGCGATCGTGAGATTACCCTTAGCAATGGTGACGTTATTGGAAGGTGTGAGGAAGCCGTTTGGATGAGAAGCTGCCAATCATCTCCAAGCTCAAAAACATCGAATACCAGGAGTGAAATTATAGTCACTAAGCTCCTTGAGGATTCTAAGAGTAATCTGAGCTATTCGCAAAGCATGAAAGCTAAGAGGTTGCTACTGCGCTTTAGGGATATTTTCTCTGACGAAGGAAATCCTGGAAGAACATCGTTAGTTCAGCACAAAATCGACACCGGACAGGAGCGACCTATTCGTCAGCGAGCAAGGCGCATACCGATTGCTAAAGAAAAGGAAGTACAAGACATGTTGGAAGACATGAAGAGAAACAAGATTATAGAACCTTCTGCTAGCCCATGGTGTTCTCCCGTTGTGTTGGTAAAGAAGAAAGATGGTAGCACAAGCTTCTGTGTAGACTACCGACGGCTTAACGATGTGACCAAGAAGGATAGTTATCCACTGCCACGAATAGACGATACCCTGGACACATTGAGTGGTATGAAATGGTTCTCGACATTAGATCTGAAATCGGGCTATTGGCAAGTGGAAATTGATCCGAAGGATAAAGAGAAGACAGCCTTTTCAACTGGCAAAGGTTTATGGCAATTTAACGTGATGCCTTTTGGATTGTGCAACGCGCCAGCTACATTCGAACGACTTACGGAGTGCGTACTGGCCGGATTAGTTGGGGAAGCCTGCCTTGTCTACTTGGATGACGTCATAATCATGGGTACAGATTTTGAGGACCACTTACAAAATCTAGAACAAGTTTTTAAGAAGATAATGGGAGCAAACTTAAAGTTAAACCCGAAGAAATGCAGTTTATTTAAGAACAAGGTTAGCTATCTCGGCCATGTGATAACCAGCGAAGGCATACAGACCGATCCAGCCAAAATCGAAGCAGTGCAAAAATGGCCTACTCCCAAAGACAAGACTGAAGTGCGAGCATTTTTAGGGCTATGCTCATATTATAGACGGTTTGTTAAGGGGTTCTCTGAAATTGCCAAGCCTTTACACAGACTGACTGAAGACAAGCAGTCATTTCATTGGGATGACACATGTGAGAGTTCATTTCAAAAATTAAGAAAATGTCTTTGCGAGACCCCAATCTTAGGATTTCCACAGCCTAACGGCCAATTCATTGTTGACACTGACGCCAGTAACACAGCGATCGGAGGAGTGTTATCGCAGAAACAGGGCGACAGAGAGGTTGTGATGGCATATTTCAGTAAATCGCTATCGAAACCTGAAAGGAACTCTTGTGTGACAAGAAGGAAGCTCTTGGCTGTGGTAAAGACAGTACAGCACTTCAGCAAATATCTCCTCGGCGTGCGGTTTACGCTTCGCACTGACCACGCTGCCCTGAAATGGCTGTTACAATTTAAAAATCCAGAGGGGCAAGTTGCTCGATGGATCGAACAACTGCAGGAGTACGACTTTATTATTGAACACCGCAGCGGAAAGGCGCATGGAAATGTCAGCATTTCATGCGCTGTCAAGAAGGCCGTGTCCGGAAGACTGCAAGCACTGTGCCAAACAAGAGACAAAGGAACTGCCATTGAGATTGACAAGAATGAGTCCATCGAGATCTTGGGAAGATGAGGCGATGAAAGAAGCACAGGAAGCTGACGAAGATGTACGGCTCATTGTCGCATGGAAGAAACGAGGCGAGGACAAGCCAAGATGGTGCGAAGTCGCTCCTACTAGTGCTGTCACCAAGGCATACTGGGCTCAATGGGACAGTTTTATTCTTCGGAACGGAATACTTTACCGAAAATAGGAGAAACCTAACGGCAGAGAGTTCCATCTTCAGATAGTTGTCCCAAGAGATTAGGTACAAGATGTCCTTCGTGAAGTACATGACGGCGTGTCAGGTGGACATTTGGGCGTAAAAAGGACTTTAACAAAGATTCGAGAAAGGTTTTACTGGCTCCATTGTCGAGAAGATGTGCAAGATTGGTGCCGCAAGTGTGCTACTTGCGCCGCGGTGAAAGGCCCACCAACTAGAAGCCGAGGAAATCTGCAACTTTATAACGTTGGTGCGCCATGGAAACGCATTGCAGTTGATGTGGCTGGACCGTTCCCAGTAACGGAATCAGGAAATAAGTATTTCATGGTAGTTATGGATTACTTCACTAAATGGCCAGAGGTATTCGCCATACCCAATCAAGAAGCCACGACTGTTGCCTCCACGTTGTTTGAGGAAGTAGTTTGCCGGTTTGGTGTGCCCTTGGAA
The DNA here is from genome assembly GCA_934045075.1 of Yponomeuta sedellus. Classification (NCBI taxonomy): domain Eukaryota; kingdom Metazoa; phylum Arthropoda; class Insecta; order Lepidoptera; family Yponomeutidae; genus Yponomeuta; species Yponomeuta sedellus. Next base: position 14,131,150 of record OW203728.1, on the reverse strand, counting down.
ATACACTCCGACCAAGGCAGGAACTTTGAGTCTCAAGTATTTCAAGAACTCTGTAAAATATTGGGAATGCATAAGACTAGGACCACCCCATATCATCCTCAATCTGACGGCATGGTAGAAAGATTTAACCAAACACTTGAGAGACATTTAGCAAAAGTCGTTGACAGGCACCAGAGAGACTGGGACAAATACATACCGCCATTTCTTCTGGCCTACCGAACGGCAGAACATGAAAGCACGAAGGTAACCCCGGCGCGTGTAAATTTTGGCCGAGAACTGAGAATACCAGTAGATCTGCTAACTGGAGGCCCTCCTGACGACTCACGTTCTCTACATGACTACATTTCCGAGTTACGTGAGAAAATGCGAGAGATTAATGCCATAGTACGGGAAAACGGATTGGAGTCGAGTGAAAAGATGAAGACTAGGTATGACCGCCGAGCAAATACAAGCGGCTTCGAAGAAGGAGCACTAAAACCCAATGTAACTTCACAATGTAACTCGACGAAAAGGAAAATCTCCGAAATTGCAGACAAGATGGGAGGGACCGTACAAAGTGGTAACTCGGTTAAATGACGTGACGTACCGAATTCAACGGCAGCCAGAGGTGCACAAAAAGTGGTTCACATCGACCGCTTAGCTTCTTATCACGGCAGTAATGAAGATGCTCGGGACGAGCATCTCTAAGAGGGGAGCAGTGTCGCGTTCCTATCCCGAACCATCTAGAATAGAGCCTTCTGGAAGCCTATCGAATAGTCGCCGCATGCTGGGTTTTAGTAAACAATAAAACGCTGCAAGCAATAGTGACTCGTATGTCCTCTAGTATAAGGTTCAAATCTCTTTGACAAGGACTTTGTTCTAGAGTCGTTGCCGCGTGCACCTAGTGTAGGTACGTACTTGAATTTTCTAGAACCCTTGCTGGCGGATATAAATAGCGGTCGCCGCGGCGCGCTGTCATGTCAGTTCCGTTAGGAATAGCGAAGAGTGAACTTCAAGTGAACATACCTGCGATACGAGCGATAACCTACGACCTCAGCGATACCATTGGACTTCGATTGAACCTGCGTTTGGAAACTACGTGTGGACTTCGTGTCGTGAAGACCTGCAGACCAGACCCTGCGTGAATAAATCCTAAGAAGTTGTCATTGGTGTTTTACATCCAAATCCAGAACCCTAGCCCGTAACACTATCATTACCACCAACCAACCAGTGTTGCCAACACTTATGCCAACTCCCCACCAGATTTTTTTGCAAAACCACTAGTACCTAATACTCTAACAAAAACTGTTAAATATCTGGAATCCACTAAATTGCCCACTAAACCATATTTTCATTCAATTACGGTGTGAATCAATGGTCAAATTAATAAGTCTTTCATAAATATCAACATTTTTATTAGTAAATCAAAACTTTTATAAATCAAAATTTTTGTTAAGAAATCAACATTTTTGTTACTAAATCAACATCAATAATTATCATTTAATCAACTTACTACTACGATGTGTTTTTTTATAAAAGGTCTTCTTCTGATGAATCGTTATCATCACCTTCACCATCTGTGCTGGATTGGTATGAATCTTTGTTACCAATTTGCTTTATAACATTGAGTGGTGAACTTTTGCGAATACTGTGGTTTAGTCGACATTGTTTCCGCAATAGGTACAAACGCTCACTGACTGAGAAGACAGTATCAAACAAAGAAATACAAACAACTGCGAATATTCCGTTGAAAGACAGCCCCGACCGGAAATCCCCGAGAATAATGTAGCAAGTTTGACGAAAACAGATTAGTGTTATCAGCACAACAAAAAATCCTCAATTGAGAAATGTGTAAGGGAGGTTATTACATTTACAAAATAACTTATCACCTAAGTGACGTAATTTGAAACAAAACTTTTTCGATAAAAAGCCGCTAAAAAAAACCACTAACCACTAAATGAAATATTCCGCCACTAAGTGGGAAGTCGAAACCACCAGATTTAGTGGTAAATCCACTAAGTTGGCAACACTGCCACCAACTCAAATTCGTACATTGCAGGATCTTAGGCTTACAAGTGGCGTGACTTGTGGGAAGCACGCAAGTGGGAATTCGGTGGTGGTAGACGCGTATGTGGGGATTCGTAGGTTGTGGGAGAACGCCTGTGGGGACACACCGCCACCGATCTGCTTCAGATCGCCAGTCTATCGAACTGACTGCTTCTCAGGCTGCATTTGTATAATCAGTCTCCACTCACATTATTTATCATTCTTCGACACAAGGGATCCGCCAGCCTACTGCTATTTCAGTCTAGTAGTAAACTAAAAATAGATAAATAATCTTGGTACATTGTCTCTTTTCTGATGCAATCCATCAGAGGCTCCGAGAAAAGCTCGAATGCATAGCACTCCGAGTGACTCTGAATTGCTGCTGTATTAGTCACACCAAGAAAATAAAATTTAAATAAACTTACCTGATAGCTTCTCATCTCAGATGAAGCAGAAACATTGTCCCATAGGTGCAATGTCATTGATCCCACGCCATTGCACATCTGAAAGCTAGTAACGATTATGCAACACAAAAAAACTATGGTAAAACTTTTTTAATTAATCAATGTCTCGTTACCCCAATACAAACTTTCCATTCCTCGTATATTTTATAAGTGGCATCAGATTCATCCGGGTCATCATACAGGTATCACTCTTGAAAGAAAATCAACAGCACCATCTTCAAACTCTCAACAGCTACAGAACAGAACAAAAAACTTACACATATTATGTACAGAAAAGTTGTCCCCTTGTATATGCACAATAAAACCTGAAGATTAATCTTACTCACGTCTTGTTCTCTAAGCAGTTTGCAGTAGGATGTTCTGTCAGTCTTCTTTGTTCATCTCACTCTACAGCAGGCTTGCCCAATCTTTCTTATGTGACCATTGAACATCTTCACAACTTTGAAAAATCTTACAGGAGTCCCAGCAATTCATTTTCTCATGGAAAATTTATTATTTTACAGAAAGGTCCATACTTTCCACTCATCAGTCCAAATTAGACAACTCACAAAATTAGCTGTTGCATTCTATTATCAAATAAATTAACACTTAAACCTATAGGTGATACTGATAACTGATAAGACTTTTCTGTATCGAACATCCAATATTTCTTACACTCTTGTTTTAATTGATACAGTACAAGAATTACTTTTAATACCAAAACTCTCATGATAAAATAAAAACATCCATCTCAAATGTAGTACATTCATATTTATTGGAGAATTGTCTTCAAACAGACCACATCACAAGGTAACACACATAATAATGCTCTAAGTCAGCTTACATCTAGTAATGTCCCATGTCCTCTCTGTCTGTACCAATGACATACCAATAGCACTCCATATTACCTAGCACATTCTTTTCAACATAAAAGAAATAACTCATTCGATCAATCTTAAAAGTAAAAAAAAAATTATTACATAGTTCATGTACGTGAACTCATATAAATCGGTATGCAAGATAGCAAACCTCATTAGACATAAAATAACTAATTACACAAGTGCTGTTAAAACTAAAGGATGAATGGTCTTTTGCGAACATTTGTTGGCAAGTGAAACTCACCTTAGTGTTCATGTCTGTGGCTTGTTGCTCCAGCCACTGTTGGAGCCACTGGAGCCACCACTATTACCTCCCTGCCCTCCATTACCACTCCAGTTCTGACCATTGGGCCAGTTTCCCTGGTTATTCCAGTTGCTTCCACTCTTTCCATTCCATCCCGGGTTGTTACCCTGGTTCCATGACTGAGGGGGTCCATTTTGATTCCAACTTTGATTCGAGCCATTCCAGTTTTTACCAGCATTGCCCTGTGGTGGTCCACCTTGCCAGTTGTTGCCACCATTGTTGGGTCCACCAAGGAAACCGCCCCAGCCAGCCTGGTTTAAAGCTGCAGCAACTAGACTAATAGGTAAATTGAAGTTAGCTGGAGGGCCACCATTAGGGTTGATACCTAAGTTCTGCATATTCAGAGTGTCAATATTGCCACTGCCTCCTCCTCCATTATTGGAACTTCCGGATGGTCCACTTCTGTTACCTTCCCAGTTGTTGGAAGATCCATAGGAAGATTCTTTCCAATTATTTGATTTGGTCTTCATTTTAGGAGCAGCACTTGATACTGATACAGATGCTCCTTTAATAACATGGTCTTCACCACATAGACTTTGAGCAACTTCAGGGTCCAAGAAAGTAACAAATCCAAACGCTCTGAAGGGACGTGGGACAAAAACATCAGTGACCTCACCAAATTTCGAAAAGTAGTCCCGAAGATCATCTGCAGACATATCCTCAGTGCATCTACCAACAAATACTTTGCAAGGCATCTGCGGTACAACTCCTTCTTTGGAATTTGGGACCCTCACATCAACCCATCTTCCATCAATATTATGTCTCTGAGCTAAAGCTCTCATCTGTGAGGCGTAAGTAGCGAATCTGACAAATCCAAAACCTTTGAATGTTCCATTTTTGTCTCTTTTCAACTGGACCATTACTACTTCACCAAACTGCTCAAAATACTGCTTTATTGATTCTTCTGTCGCTTTCCAAGGTAGCCCGAGGCATATTAAATCCGAACAGATGAGTTTCTTCTCTAAACGCTTTGTTTTGGCAGCAGAATTCTCAGGTGACACGTCTTCCATTTTACGTTTATTTTCTTTCGGGAACACGCATATATACAAAAGCTTACCCCAACCGGCTTCTGATGGTGGGTGTAATTTACCATCACTGAGTCGTATTCCTCTAACCGATTTACTGTCCGGGTGACGATATTTCAATCCACAGGCTCCAGGAAACTGTGCCACGAGTGTTGAAAGTAATAAAGTGCCATCCATTTCGCAAGGTATTTCTACCGCATTATTGTCATCTTCATCTTCACTAACTCTGATATAATCGAACAACTCGTCGTTGAAAATTCCTTCTTTGTTGTGATTCATTTTATCCACGAGACAGTACAGGCCACACTTGAACTTTCTTAAAATTTTATGGTCTGCTCTATTTTATGCGTCTGGCTGCTGAATAATTTCCGTGCCGAGGCAAGGCGATCTGACAGCAAACTTAAGTAAGATGGCGCCCACCACAGAACACTGCCCATGGCCACCACAGACTAAATAAAGATATAAAGCTGGCCGCACACGCACGGTTTCCTGATCAGGAACTCAGATTCGGATACCGGAATGCAGAAAAGCGCGGGAAACTTCGAACTTGGCGGGCGGATTTTTCTGGCTTTGAATTTTAAAATTCATTTATTATTGGTTTAAGATCAGTTGTACATATTATTTGTAGTTATATAACGTAGTTTAGTTTTATTTATTACTCGTGTAAATATTTTTCCGCTGTACTGGTAAGTTTTTACACTTTTTCTGCCGCCTCATGGAGGAGCCACCAGACCCCAGACCCTACAGAGGGGTACAGTCCCCCCGGTAGGTAAAAACATAACTGTTACAAGTATTATAGACAATTAGAAATGGATAATAAAATATAGAAATTAGACAATAATAAAGATTTTTATTTTGTTAGGAAAGTACTCTAATACAATAATAATTCAAATTAATTTTATGACAACTGATATAAACACCAAAAACAGTTCACTTTTCAAATAACTAAAAATACGTCATTGCTAAAGAGGTTGTATTACTCCAACACTTCCCCTTAATACTAACTCCTTAGCTAGATCTATGGCCATCTAATCCTAACCCCTTTGTTAACGATAGTTGTTTAATTTTAGTAAAAAACTTTGTTAAAATATCTGCTTTCATTTCGTCCGTTGGAATATAGGAAACGGTAATAGTGCCATTAGCAACTACATCCCTAATGAAGTGATGTCTGATGTCGATGTGCTTTGTTCGTGAGTGGTGAACGTTATTCTTTGTTAGTTGTAAGGCTCCTTGATTGTCACTATGTATACAAATACTACTATCTAAGTTAAAGACTTCTTTCAGTATGTTCTTGAGGTAAATAGCTTCTTTGGTTGCAGAGCTTAATGCCATATATTCAGCTTCAGTTGTCGAGAGAGCAACTGTTCTCTGCTTTCGTGATTCCCAGGAGATAGTTCCGTTTAAACAAAATAAATAGCCTGTGTAAGACCTCCTATCGGTGATACAACCACCATAGTCGGCATCAGCATATCCAGACAGCTTAAAGTCATTGATTTTATTAAATGTCAATTTATACTGAATAGTAGTTTTCAGGTATCTCAGTACTCTTTTAGCAGCATTCCAGTGCGTAATTCCAAAGTTAGTATTAAATTGACTTAACACACTGACTGTGTGTGTAATATCTGGTCTAGTTCCAACGGAAAGATACATCAAGGATCCTATCAAGCTTTGGTAAGGCAAATGTTCAGCTTCCTTAATCTCTTTGCTTGTCGGATTTGTCAACTTCATTCCAGGATCTTCAGGAGTGAAGGTGGTCTTTGAGTTTATCATGTTAAATTTATTCAAGATATTTTTTATTTGTTCCTCCTGATCAGCGTAAACACAATTTTCCCCCTTTGTCACCCTCATTCCGAGAAAATGATTCATTGATCCTAAATCCTTGATTTTAAAGAAACGTTGTAAACCTTCCTTAAAGTCAGCTTTAAATTTTTCGTCGTTGCTTAATATGCAAAAATCGTCTACAAAGACTGCGACGACTAATAAAGACTTTCCTTCATTCTTATAGTACAGGCAGTGGTCAAGTTGCGATCGTCGTTTCAAGTTTAACTGCATCATTACATCATTTAACTTTAGATTCCACTGTCTGGGTGATTGCTTGAGGCCATATAGTGCTTTCTTTAATAGGCATACCTTCCCCTTGTCGCACTTATCCCTTATCTTGAATAAATTTAACATGATAAACTCAAAGACCACCTTCACTCCTGAAGATCCTGGAATGAAGTTGACAAATCCGACAAGCAAAGAGATTAAGGAAGCTGAACATTTGCCTTACCAAAGCTTGATAGGATCCTTGATGTACCAATATATTCTTGATTCAATCTCTTGATATAATTCTGATTTATCGTGTTTATCTAAAATTTCATCAGGTTTCTTATGTAAAAACTCATTTTCAAAGAATTTGACATCTCTTGTCCTGATGATCCTCTTCGGATATTCAGGGTATATAACTCTATACCCTTTTGTCTCAGTACAATATAACTCAAATATACAAAGGTTAGCTTTTAGCTCAAGTTTCTTTCGAAGTTCTTTAGGTACATTTGTATACGCCTTGCACCCAAAGACTCTTAAATGTGAGAGATCAACCTTCTGTCCACTCCAGCACTCTTCGGGAGTTTTTCTTCTAACAGCTTTGGTAGGAGATCTATTTTTAAGGTAAGTGGCTGTATTGATAGCTTCTCCCCAATAACCTTTGGGCAAATTAGAATCAGCCAGCATAGACCTAGCTTTTTCAACTAATGTTCTATTAACCCTTTCAGCTACACCATTTTGTTGAGGGGTGTATGGAACAGTGGACTGATGTACGATCCCGTTTTCCTTTAATAGTTTTTCAAAATTCGTGTTAAAATATTCTGTTCCGTTGTCAGAGCGTAAAGTTTTAATTTTCTTACCGGTTTGAGTCTCTACAAGATTTTTAAATTCTGATAATCTGTTAAAAACTTCTGATTTGTGTTTTAGTAAATATGTAAACGTTTTTCGGGAAAACTCGTCAGTAAAAGTTAAAAAGTACAACGAGTCGCCCAAAGATGGAGTACTCATAGGTCCGCAAACATCGCTATGAATTAATTCCAAAATATTAGTTGCTCTTGTAGTAGAAGCCTTAAAAGGAAGTTTTGTGACTTTTCCTTGAATACATGGAACACAATTATCTTTAAACATTATTTCTGGTTTAAAAACCTATTTAGAGGCTAAAAATTTCACCCATGCCGGGATTCGAACCCGCAACCTCTGGCTATCCGTGCCAGCGCTCTACCAATTGAGCCAATGGGCGACTCACGGCATCAGTGAAATTTCGAACCTCTTTACAGTATTCTCTGTATTACGTACAGGCAGCGACAAGTCAGATGAAATAAAAATAGTATAATTACCTCTGGTTTTAAGTAACTGACACCATTTGCACGGCGTAGTTCACGGCGTAGTAGCTCCATAGAGCGATAATTTAAATGACCAAGTCTCTTATGCCACAAGTTTGCAGAGTTATCTACACCGTCCGAAAGGTTAGCTTGCGTATTATCAAGACTATCAAGTTTGTACATACCGATGACGTTTGATGCCGTAGCCAAAATATTTCCAAAAACCTTACAAGTATTGCCTTCTAGAATTTTTGCTTCAGCTGATGAGAAAATAACTATATGACCTTGATTGACTACCGCATTGACAGACAATAAATTTGCTGACAAGTTTGGAACGTATAGAACATTCGATGTTCTTGATACATTTGGAGAAATGTTTAAATTTACAGTACCCTGTCCATCTGAAAAGGTAGTTTGATTGTTAGCAACTTTTATAGGTTTTCTATTAGGTTTAATATTGCTCAACCAATTAAGTTTATTAGTCATATGACTAGTTGCACCAGAATCGACGTACCAGACATCACATCCATTGTAATTTTCAAGTGCTAATTCTTTTGGATTAATAGGTGTACTTACGTTAGCATTGCCGTTGAGGTCATCGTTAACAAGTAGTGTTACCTCATTGCTTACATTTGCTTTTTCATTTAAGTTTTTGTTATAATATTTAGCTTTAAGTATTCTACAATTTGAAATTACGTGTCTTGTTTTTTGACAATAATTACAAAACATCTGGATCTTAGAGTCTCTAACACTTTTGTAATTAGAAGACGTCACTAGTGCAGAATCCTGTGTGTCGACACTACTTCTTTCTGAATTTCGATGATCTTTTTCAGTAGTGCAGTTATTACAGCGTCTGATGTTATTTTACTCTGAAAATGTTCCAGTGCCATCACTAAGGCGCTATATTTATCTGGCAATCCTGCTGGCATGATGATTGCTAGGAATTCATCAGTTACTGCAGCGTTAATACCATGGAGCTCATGCTGCGTGGCTAGTAATTTATTTACATAAGGCTCAATATCATTCTCAAATTTTATAGTGAGGAGTTTCTTCATTAAGGTTAATCTCCGAGTTAAGCCGCTATCGGCGTAAGCCTTCTGGTAACGCCAACTACGTACGCGTCTTTTCGTTCCAACCAGTTAAGCCATCTATTGGCAATCGCTTATAATTATAGATTATTTCAATACTTTCTCGCAGTTTCTCGGATAGATCAGTTCATGACAGGCAAGGCATATTTTAGATCTAGCCTTTTGGTCTTTTCTTATTTCTTCAGGCTTAGTAATGTCTAACTTATCGTCCTCCACGATTGACCATAGGTCTAAATCAATTAGATGCAGTATCATGCTAAAAGCCCATGTAGTGTGGTTAGACTTGCCTTTTAGTTTCGTAAAATTTGCAGATATGTTAGTGGACATAGTAGACGTACTGTTACGGGGCGGGTCAGGAGAGTCTTTTTAAAAAATATATTTTTCTTAAAACACGTTTATTACGAAATTGAAAATAAAGGAAATTGAATAATAGAAATGGAACAGTAGAGATGACCGTCTTTCACGAGCCCGGATATTGAATTGCAAAATGGTACGACTGTGTGACTGGTCTTGCGTCATGCCATGGGAAAAAGGCTCCACGTGTCGAATGCACCTACTGACGCATCAGCACTTTCCCACGCATACAGTCTCTAAGGGAAAGGGATTATAAAAACCCCCCCCTTAAGATTGAACATCACGGAAAGGGTGATGTGAAATTTCAGGACTCGCTCCAGATTCACAAACTAATATTATTACACTATTTTTATTTTTAATGCACTAACCCGTGCTAAGGAACAAATTTAAAAACCTATTTAGAGGCTAAAAATTTCACCCATGCCGGGATTCGAACCCGCAACCTCTGGCTATCCGTACCAGCGCTCTACTAATTGAGCCAATGGGCGACTCACGGCATCAGTGAAATTTCGAACCTCTTTACAATATTCTCTGTATTACGTACAGGCAGCGACATCTGACTTAAGCAAATTGCATTACTTACAGCCCCGACTACCTACTTTGCAGTTAGGTTTTAACATCGGAACGATATCACTGTACCCACATGATTACACTATTTTTATTTTTAATGCACTAACCCGTGCTAAGGAACAAATTTAAAAACCTATTTAGAGGCTAAAAATTTCACCCATGCCGGGATTCGAACCCGCAACCTCTGGAATTTGCTTAAGTCAGATGTCGCTGCCTGTACGTAATACAGAGAATATTGTAAAGAGGTTCGAAATTTCACTGATGCCGTGAGTCGCCCATTGGCTCAATTAGTAGAGCGCTGGTACGGATAGCCAGAGGTTGCGGGTTCGAATCCCGGCATGGGTGAAATTTTTAGCCTCTAAATAGGTTTTTAAACTAATATTAGGTATGTGAGTATTAAACTTAGATCTAGAATTAACCTACGTTCTTAACTATCTACCATAATAAGGATCTCGTTGACAGGATTATTTTATGTTAGATAAGGATCTTGCAAGTACAATATTTCTCTTCTGAGGAGTTGGATGCTGAACATGGACCATATCTTCAGCTTCAGCGATAGAGGAATGGTTGTTGGCTGTGTCCTTAGTAGGTATAATTGTTGACAAAGGTAAATCTGGTTTAACTTCCGGGTTACGGCGTTTATGGAAAATTTCAGTGCAACTAGAAAACATATTTTCCCGTAGGATTATTTTCCTACCCTTATACAGTTAATAGAACACAAACATAATACTAACTATATAACTAAGTGACATATAATGAACTCCGTATTTTTGGAGATGATTGGAATTCTCGATTTCGTTAATCTCGCTCTCAGATTGATCGAGATGGACACTGGCATGTAAGAGTGAGTCTAAATTGTTAACACTATCTAACTTAACCATAGGAATCTTAAACAGGGTTTTATTAACCTTAATTCTATCGCAACAGTCATCTATGACTATGCTAAAGTTTGACATAGTATGAGTCTGAGTTATATTAATCGTATACCTGTCAGTGGAGGACAACTGCAAGGTCCTGAAAAATGCTTTACAGTTTTTCGGCAGCGAAAGGATGCCTGTAGCAGATAACATCTCATCGTACAGGTTATCTCCGCAAGCTATGTGGCTTCTGCCTGGTTCCGATTGGACGAAGATCCATCGGTTATGAGTTATCTTATGAAATAAGTCGATAGAGCCGCGTAACAGCTTAATATTACAAGAGTCTGGAATCTTAGAAACTACATCCGTTAATAAACTAATTTCGCACAGAGGGTTCGCGATTGTTGAGTAAACGTTTGTTAACACGCACACATAGCACTTTTCACTAATCACTTTGCAGTTTGACAAGTCTTTGATCAATGAGTAGAACATATGATCGCTCGTTATTGCCACGTAAGGGCTGGAAGGCGCAATAAGAGCGAAAGTCTCGGGTTTGGAACTGTGGTAGGGAATTGGTAAAGGAATGACATTGAAAAGTTCATAAGTTTGCGGTAGGACTAAGGGAATTTTTACTACAATGACTATTTTATCAGTATGATAGTAGCATACCAGCTGAGATACATCAATTATCTCGTTAATATTTTGTAGCGACAGAGACACCGGTAGTTCGTAGTGCTGAAGTAAGTCGTTTCGGTGCCCTTCGAGTTCGCTGTACAGCTGATGTGAACTAAGTACAGTCGGATGCAAGATGTTTAACTTTGCAAACAGAATGGCATTGTTTACGTCATCAATGTCAAAGGAAACAGAGGTGATAATGGACTCTAAGGAGTTCAGCAAGGACGAGACCTGCGTTTTTGCTTGTAATTTATCATTAGAATTATTTATTGCTGACATTGCTGAGCGTATAGCTTCCATATTTTGGACGAGACGTTTTTCGTTCTCGTCTACTTTACTCATAGTGTTATTGAACGTAGATATAGTAGACTTGATAACGTGAATGTTATCCTTCATTAAGTGCCTCAGATGTTTTTCATCTGTCTGTACTTTGTTGATAGCGTCAGTGAATTTTATAGCGTCATCAGAGTCTAAAGTACCGAAGAACGTTTTAAGCAATGAGCCTCCGATATCGAAAAGACCACGTTTAATGCGAGGATTTTGTTTGTTTAACATTAGATGGGAAATAGAAGAGAATTTTCGAATATTGACGTCACGTAAATTACGTAATGCGGATAAAGAGTTAGAACAATCTGTTTTAATTTGGGATGATATAAAAGAGCTACAGAATAAGGTATTTACCTTTTCGAGTAAATAATCGATTTTATCAAACGTTGGCTTTACGTGACTAATATCGATATAAGTAAGTACATTCCAGTCGTCGTTTGTGAACTTGACGTTTATAAGCTTATCAAAGAATAGGCCGGAACTTCCTCGAATAGGTGAGACGAACTCACAGGGATACAGCGAGATGAATGTTTTGTAATGCTTTTTGTCGGCTGTAGTAGAGCCGATGATTTAGAACTCTGATGTAGTCGGTGTATGTGTTACTTTCGAGTGTATCTATTGACTTTGGGATATAGGGTTTGAACCCGAATAACAATTCGAATGGGGAGAAATCGGTAGTGGTATGGACGTTAGTGTTATATGAGAACATGGCCGTGTTTAAATAAAGGTCCCATGTATGAGCATTTTCGTTGACAAAGGGTCTTAAATATTCCTTAAGGGTCGAATGACTTCTCTCTAAGGCACCGCATGTTTGAGGGTGATAAGGGGATGCGATAAGGTGTTTAATACCGAATAAGCGTTCCAGTTGTTTAAACACCTCTGAACAGAAGTTCGTGCCTTGATCAGTGACGATGATTTTGGGGATTACGACGTGAGCTATGAAATGGACGATTTTTTTGGCAGTTTCCTCGGCGCTGCTTGTCTGTAATGGATACGCCTGGGAATATTTTGTAAGATCATCTTGGAGTGTTAAGATGAACTTGAATAGGAATTCGTAAGTTTCTGGAAGTGGACCTACAATGTCCAGGAAAACTTTTTCGATCGGTCTGGTGGCAGTAGATGTTATTATCATTGGAGCACGATTTGTTTGCCTCAAGGGTTTGTTGATTTGGCAAGATCGACAGTTCTTTACATAGTTTTCGATATCCTGCCGCATCGATTTCCACCAGTACCCTGATTTGATGCGCTCTAGCATGCGCGAGATACCCGGATGTCCGGCAGTGGGCGAATCATGATGATCTTTTAGAATTTTCTTGACCTCGTCAGGCGTAGGGTATAAAATAGAATTATGATATATGTTGACCTTGACGCCTGTACCATGAAATAGAAATGCGAGGATGTTATATATTTTTGGGAATGAAAGTTTGGAAAATGGATCGGAAAAGTCTGAGATGGCAAATTCTTTTTCTTCGCTGTACCAGAATCTTATCATGTCTCTAAAATCTCGAAGTAGGTTAAATATGTCTTTGTATGACATTTCGTCATAGTGATGCACGCGAAGAAATAGATGTGTGAATAAGTGGTTTTCATTTGATGTAGAATAATATGTGTAGAGTTCGCGCTCGATAGTGCGGATGTCTGGTTCACTAGTCGAGGCTTCGAGTATTTCTTGGCAATATGGGAAAGATTCGTCTAAGTCGATTGAGGTAGGGTAAGTAATGACTTTGCATTTAGCTTTCAGCAGAGGTTCATTGAACTCTTGGATTTCAGTGTCGTAGGATATAGGAGAACGGCGGATACTTTGCAAATACTGCTCGTAGGTTTCGGACGTAGAAGGCATGGGCGGAAGCTGAGGGGACTGCGAGTTGTTATCGGCAGCGGGTGGACTATTACCGCTTGCGTTACTTCGATTTAGAATCGGATCTGTGACATTGACATTGACGGGGAATCTGGATAGGGCGTCGGCGTTAGAATTTAGTTTGCCTTGTTTATAAATGATCTCGTAGTCGTACTCCTCTAATTTGAGACGCCAGCGAATTAGCTTCGAACTGGGGTCTTTGACATTGAATAGCCAAACTAAGGGCCGATGGTCAGTTACGATTTTGAATTTGTGACCATAGAGGTATGGACGGAAAGTTTTGACGCCGAATAGGATGGCCAAAAGTTCTTTTTCAATAGTGGAATAGTTGCCTTCGGCCCTGTTTAGTGTTCGTGATGCGTAGGCGATTGGCTTGTCTTTGCCAACGTCACCTTGGGATAGAATGGCCCCGACAGCATAATTGGAAGCATCCGTGGTAAGTATGAAAGGTTTTTCGAAGTCGGGGTACTGGAGCAATGGGGCTGAAGTTAGTTTAGATTTTAGAATAGAGAAGGCGTTCTTTTGTTCTTGCTCCCAGTGAAATTCAGCGTCCTTTTTAAGGAGTGACGTCAGAGGTTTTGTGATTTTGCTGAAATTTTCAATAAATCTACGGTAATAGCCCACTAGGCCTAGGAATGACTTAATGTCCTTGGGATTCTTAGGAGTTGGAAAATCGGTGACTGCCTTGATTTTGTCAGGATTCGGAGAAACACCCTTGTCCGTTATTATGTGGCCGAGATAGGCGACTTCTCGGCGTAAGAACTCACACTTGTCAGGCTGCAACTTGAGATTCGCTTCTCGGAATTTTGAGAATACGAGTTCCAGCTTCTGCATGTGTGAGTCGAGATCGTGAGAGCAGACGATGCAGTCGTCAAGATATATGAAACAGTGGAGACCTTGAAGGCCACATAGGACGGTGTTCATAAGTCTTTGGAATGTAGCAGGGGCGTTTTTAAGCCCAAAAGGCATTCTAGAGAATTCGTAGTGTCCAGCGGCACTATTGTTAGTAGAAACGGTAAACCCTGTTTTAGGGTCATCGAGAGGGTCCATAAGGACTTCATGAAAACCACTGGCTAGGTCCAGTGTCGTGAAATATTTTGAATGACCTAATTGGTCGAGAATATCAGAGATGAGGGGCAAAGGATAGACGTCAGAGACGGTGACGTCATTTAACTTTCTATAGTCTAAGACTGAGCGCCATTTCTTTTTGCCCGAAGCATCCATTTTTTTTTGGCACGACGCATACGGGCGCACTCCAAGGGGAGTTGGAAGGACGAATTATTTTTTGGTCTAGAAGCGATTTAATTTGCCGTTCAACTTCGTCCTTATGACACTCTGTAAATCTGTATGACTTGACGTGAATGGGTTGTGAGTCACCTGTATTAATGGTGTGTTTTGTAACATTCGTGTAGGTTAATTGTTCGCCTTCCAAGTAAAAGATGTCAGTGTATTTAGAACAGAAGTCGATTAAGCGTTTTTCTTCTTCGCTATTAAGATGGGAGGTGCGAATGTTGTCAAGGACGCGATTGTGTCGATTGGAGTCGCTAGAGGACACGGAGTATATGTTTTCTTGGGAGTAAGAAGTCGAACTCGGTATGTGACACGTCTGTGTCAAGGTGACTTTGTAGTCTGTGACTTTTATTTCGGAATTGGTGGTATTAAGGACTGATATTTTTCCATTGGGCTTGATAGAGACGAGGCTATTTGCTACAAAGATGCCTTCGGAAATTGAATGGTCCAGCACTAAGGCTTCTTTGGTGTTGTGGAACTCGGAACTGTCATTCGTTATTGAACATTCTATGACGGTTTCAGAACGAGCTGGAATTATGTAGGTAGGCTGATTGAATTCTATAGGGATGAGATTACCTTGTATGTGTAGACAGTGGTTTGAGTAGCGGACATCGGCATTTTGGCGCGATAAGAAATCGTTACCTAATATCCCGTCATAGTTCAAGTTCACATTTTCGCTGATGGCGTGGAACTCATGGTCGAACGATATTGAACCTGTGTCTGTTTGAAAGTCGAATTGGATTTGGAATACGCCAAGGCTTTCGCAGTATGAATCATTGTCGCTTAGGCCCTTAAACTTTATGGTGTCGTTCGAGAGTGATGGCTTCTGTGTGAAATTAGTAAGCTTAGCTATACTGACACTTGCACCAGTATCGATGAGAAAGCACAACACGTTATCTGAGTATTTTGTTTTGAGACAAACGTGTGGCAGAGACACCTTTTTATAGGTTGTATTAATCTCATGAATTGATATGGAATTAGACTTAGAATTGGGCTTAGGCTTGGAATTTTCTTTCGGTTTAGAAGTCTTTTTGGATTCAGAGATTTGTTTGGGTTTTTGGCTCAAAGAAACAGAGGCTCCCGAGGGAGGATTTTGAGGACTTGATTTGGAAGCAGAGTTTATTTTGACGTTACTGGGCTTAGTGGCCGAAATAGAAGGTAACGATGAGTTTTCAACCCTTGAAATAGAAGGACTCGCTGAGTCATTGGGGTGTTGTTTAATCTGACGACCTATCTGTCGTTTAGATTTAGAAATAGGAGTCGGCAAGTTAAACCTGACTCGCTTAGGCTTTCTCGCCTTGGATACAGAGGGATTTAGAATTTGGGACTCGGGCGATTTCGCCTATTCAGAGGGAGTCGATAGGGTGCCTGCATAATTACTGGGTACTCGTCGACACGAATGCGATACCCCGTTTCTTAGTTTAAATTACAGTTATCTTCGTCAGCCTCTTCGCCGGAGGTCGATAGTGGAGGTGACTCGACTGTAACGTTATGCTGGAATTGATAAGGGTTGTTGTTCGAATTTCTCCGGGCGTTATTGAATTGACGTGTTTTGCATTGACTTATGTCGTGGCCCTCGTTTTTGCAGTATCTGCAAACTGCTGGGTTGGAGGGCCCTTGAGACCTATCTGAATAATCTCGCTGAGGGCGAGGATTTGGTTTATATGGAACTAGGGCGCGATTGTCACGCCTGAAACATTCAGACTCTAAGTGGCCTGGCTTGTTGCAGCGTCTGCAGAATTTTTGTTTAGGGGCCTCGGTCGGCCTTGATGTTGACTTATTTAAGAGATTTAGAATCTTTTCTTCCTCCACGGCCACTATCACGGCATCGTTGAGCGTTTTCGGCTCTCGGCAACGCACGATGTTACTTAAGCGTGAATTGAGACCTAGACAAAATGTGAATAAATCTTCTGTCATAGCAAGACGTCCTGGCAGCTCCTTTTTAAGGGAGTTAGCATTATGAATTTCAGCCTGTAAATCTGTGAGGGACGTTTCGATTCGGAGAGCAAATTGCGCTACGGTTTCATTCAGCATTTGCTTACATGATTGAAGGTCAAGCAGGAGATGGTTGTAATGTTTCCTCTGACCAAAGTTTTGTTGTATAACAGCCTTGAGTTCATCGAAACTGCTGAATTCACGGTTTGAGCAAGCGATTTGGGCCTTGCCCTCGAGTTTAGATAGTATAAATTTTAGGAGTAAGTCTGTCTGGCTTGGCGATGACAGATCTAGGGCATTTTGACAATTTGTAAGGAATGCTGTTAATGTTTCCCTGTCTCCTTTGTACGGGGAAATGAAGCTACAGAGGACTTGTATGGGATACGGCTCTGTTAATAAAATTTGAGTCGATTGTTCGGACTTGGCCATTTTGTTTGAGAAATACCTATTAGATAATAACACGAACGAGCGGCGGCACGATTAGAATTGGAAATAGTAAATAAGGTAGGTATGTACTCGAGTTGGTAAAATAGTCAATGTAAGGAAATAGAATGGATATAGAAAGGACTCGTGACAATAACGGTTAATTGTTAGACTCACAGGATCACGGCGAGCTGGAGAGTGGTAGACATTGCGGTTTGAAGTTTCTTGTTGCAGGACGACGATGACGACGACGGATTCGACGGTGATGGACACGGAGACTCGGCGACAGCGACGACCATAGGTAAGTATCAGGTAAGTAGGTAGGTACTTATACGGGCAGCAGCAGCGGGCCCGTCTTGGAAGCAGGACACGGAGAGTTACGGATGGCGCAACGATTCGGAGACCACGATGAGCGGCAGCACGGCGGCGGCAGTGACTTTGAGGACGGCAGGCTGTATCGACAGGCTCCAGGGTTGAAGGCGATAGATAGAAGGATAAAGTTCACAGCGTAAGGATTTCACAGCATGAAGAGTTTGACACAGTTTTTCACATAGTTTCACTGCGGTCCGGTTTTTCGCGTTTTCACGTTTTTACGTTTTTCGCGTCTGAGATGCTGGGAAATGCGATTTCCACCAGCAGATCCCACTTCTGACACCACTGTTACGGGGCGGGTCAGGAGAGTCTTTTTAAAAAAGATATTTTTCTTAAAACACGTTTATTACGAAATTGAAAATAAAGGAAATTGAATAATAGAAATGGAACAGTAGAGATGACCGTCTTTCACGAGCCTGGATATTGAATTGCAAAATGGTACGACTGTGTGACTGGTCTTGCGTCATGCCATGGGAAAAAGGCTCCACGTGTCGAATGCACCTACTGACGCGTCAGCACTTTCCCACGCATACAGTCTCTAAGGGAAGGTGATTATAACAGTACCCTGCACATTGTCTCCGTCTGCCATGACTAATCCCGTATAATTATCACTGCTAATTTAAACACTTCGTGTTGTGGCCCATAACCAATTAGAAATGGATAATAAAATATAGAAATTAGACAATAATAAAGATTTTTATTTTGTTAGGAAAGTACTCTAATACAATAATAATTCAAATTAATTTTATGACAATTGACATAAACACCAAAAAAAGTTCACTTTTCAAATAACTAAAAATACGTCATTGCTAAAGAGGTTGTATTACTCCAACATAGACTCCAGTAATATGGATACAGATGCATCGGAGAGATCCGAAGGAAACAAGCGAAAGCGAACCAGAGCTACCCGTAGAATATGTAAACATTGCAATAAAAAGAGGAAGCATCATAAAAATAAGGACGACAATAATGGTCAAAACTGTTCATGTGATAGCGACAACTGTATTAAAGATGATATTATACATTATGTTACTTCTACAAAGTCCACAACATCCACAGCTAATATGGTTGTAGAACAGCCTTTTTCCCAGCAGCAGCCTCAGGTTAGCAGGACCCGTTACGAGGTAACTGATGTTCAGCCATACATAATTCATGTCCAGAGAGATTCCGGAGATTCTTCCACGACCACACTCCATCCTATCTCTTTTGGCCAGTACCTGAAAAGGAGAGGTTACAAAAATATTATAAATGGCAGTGTTAAGCGTTTAAGAAGAATCAAGTTGAGTTTATCTTATTGCGACTACAATGACGCAAATGCGTTTCTATCAGACTCAGATTTAACTAAACAGAAGTTTAAAGCCTTCATTCCCACATTTAGTATAACTAGGATGGGCGTTGTTTGTGGAGTTCCTACTGAGTGGTCTCCCGAAGACATAATTAACAATATAGCTTGCCCTATTGGATGTGGCAAGATCATCAAAGCTAGGCGGTTTAATTACAAGGTTCATGGTCCAGTACCCGAGTGGAAGCCATCACAAACGGTAGTCCTTACCTTTGATGGTCAGGTACTATCCAAACGGGTTTTCTCTTGTTATAACGCACTTCCGGTGGAGCTGTATAGCTATCCGACTATCCAATGTTTCAATTGTTGTAGGTTCGGTCACACAAAAATTAAGTGCAATTCCAAACCCCGTTGTTTCAAGTGTGGTCAAGACCATTCTGGCGATGCTTGTAACACTGAGTGTGATGATGCTACTTGCCTTTCATGCAATGGTAACCATTTTGCGACAAATAAAACATGCCCTGAGTATGAAAGACAAACGAGAATTAAGATCTACATGGCCCAAAATTGTACCTCATACTCTGAGGCAATAAAATTACATCCACCAGTAACTAAATCCTTCCGTGAGGTTGCAGCATCTGCCCCTTCCATCCATGCTCAACATCAAACTATAGGCCCGTCTACTCCAAAATCTCACAAAAAAACTGTATTTTTAAAGCCTCGTATGCCACCGAAAATAGGAAATGGATACGATCGGGCTGCACATCAGTCCCTTATAGCTGATTATAATGCCCCTTCTCCCTCAAATGGTTGCGCTCTTCCACAAAAACGCCCTGAAACAAATATTTTAGAAATGATCTCTGCGCTTATTAAAGCATTATCCCCTGTCGATTCCCGCAATTCACAACCGTCCAACGTTGCCGCACTCCTCAATTTTATAAGTTCCCTATCTAACCATGGCCAATCAAACCAAGATTGTCCAGTGGAATTGCCGTACTATCACTTGCAAAAAGTCTGACTTAATTCATATTCTTAATAAACATAATCTAATTTCTATTGTTCTCTCTGAGACATGGCTAAAACCAGTTTCACTATTTCGAGTCCCTGGCTATGCCTGTCTTCGAGATGATAGAGATGATAGGTATGATGGAGTTGCCATACTTATTAAAAACTCTATCTCCTATACTGCTGTCACCCTCCCATCACACAGTGACGACATATCTGTTGTCGCTGCTATTGTAAATAGTATCTGTATAGTCTCTTTATATTTTTCCAAGCCCAATGTAAATATCCTTTCAGATGTAAATCATATAATTTCTGTACTACCTAAGCCCTTTTTGTTGACAGGAGATTTTAATTGTCAACACCAGTCGTGGGGAAGCTCTATATCATCCCACTATGGGACACAACTTCTAGACATAATTCATACACACAACCTTTGTATTCTAAATAATGGTTTACCAACTCGGATAACAAAGCCTAATGAGGGTATTAGTGCTCCAGACCTTTATTTTTATTTTATTTTATTAGAGAAAACAAACAGTTATACAAAAAAACATTTGCTTAACTTAAAGTTAGTATTAAGGTTAGTTACATGTATGACCTTTCAATTTGTACTCCTGATTTAGCCCTTACTCTATCTTGGACTCCCTTAACTCATGCATATGGTAGTGATCATTTCCCATTAATAATTTCGTTTCCCTTTCAAAATCCATTAGCTTCAAAATACATTCACAAACCACGCATAAAACATAGAATTGGCAATGCTGACTGGAATAGTTATAGTCAATCTGTTGAACAAAAACTTGCAGAATGCAAACCTGAATCTTTTGATGATCCTGACATTTTTGCAAGAGTTTTGGTTGAAGCTGCAGACCAGACTTTCCCAATAAAAAATGGTGCTCTTGGCAGAATTCCCTCTCCGCCTTGGTGGGATGGTGAATGCTCGGAGGCTGCAAAAAGGAGAAAAGACGCTGAGAAAACATACTGTGCGGCTATGACCCCTGCGAATTTCGACAAGTATTTAGAAGTCTCTCACGCAACTAAAAAACTTCTTAAAAAAAAGAAGTATGAAGGATGGCAAAGTTTTTGCTCATATAGCAGTCCTAACATTTCCGCAGCTGTTGTTTGGCAGAACATACGGCGCTTTCGATCAGCCTTTAATAGTTCCCCTCCTCAAAAAATTACACTCGACCTGGATCACATGGCACCTCCTTTTGTTCCAGAACAAAGTTCTGTTACCCCCTTCATAGAGTCTAGTAGTAATAGAGCTAATTTGACCCCCTCCATAGGGTCTAGTAGTAATAGAACTAAATTGAATTCCCCTTTTACATTAGATGAATTAAAAGGTGTACTCTCTCATGTAATTCTTCTCCTGGTGAAGATGGGATTCTATACTCCTTCATTGTTAATCTTAATGATAATACACTTTTAACCTACCTTGAATTGATAAATTCCATTATGGTCTCAGGTAACATCCCTTTCTCATGGCCATCTCAGACCATTATCCCTATTTTAAAAACAAACAAGCCATCTAATGATCCTTCTTCTTACCGCCCGATCGCACTGTTATCTGTTTTAGCAAAAATTGCTGAGCATCTTGTTATATAATCATGGTTGTAATATTTTTCTGGTTGTGCAATAAAGTGTTCTCTATCTATCTATCTCTATAATTCGCCTAGAGTGGTTTTGTAAGGGATTCAGTTGAGGACTGGGTCTCAGTGATTGGAAAATAGAATGAAAAAAGGATATACGGAGAAAACACGTGGCGGTAATGTTCGCACAGCGCGCGCGGGTCACTCGTTGGTGACTTGAGTGGAACTGATTTGCAGGGCGAGATGACCGGCGTATGTGCTTTGCAACATTACCCTCATTTATTAAAACTTAAATCTAGCACAGTCATACAGCGTTTTACATATTGTACATCATAACGTGTACGCGTCGTCTACAATCTCCCCCGCGTGTCGTCTTGGCGACACTCATCTGCCATAGGTAACCGTGCGACGCGTGTGGCTGGTCTGCGCAAAATGTTTGTTCGTGTCTGAACATCCACGACTCTCACTCGGCCATCTTTTCCGGGGTGAATTTTTACAATTCGTCCCTTAGGCCAGCAGTTTCTGGGAGAGTTCGGGTCAGCGATGAACACTAGATCATCAACTTTTAGGGGGTTGTTGTCTTCCGTCCACTTTTGTCGCGGCAAGAGAGACGGAAGAACCTCTTTCATCCACCTACTCCAAAATAAGTCAGCAAGACGCTGGGCTATGCGCCACTGACGGCGGAGGTTGAGATCTTCCTCATTAATTTCACCTGGAACTGAGAGCCCTGATGATGTTCCAAGTAAAAAATGGTTCGGCGTTAATGCTTCATTTGCATCACAGTCAACTGAAACGTGGCTTAAGGGTCGACTGTTGACCATTGCTTCAACCTCAGCTAACAAAGTTATGAGCGTCTCCTCACGAGGCGCTCTTTCGTTTAGTACGACTTTCAGAGCCGTTTTTACACTACGGATGAGGCGCTCCCAAGCGCCTCCCATGTGTGGGCTGGCTGGAGATATGAAATGCCACTCGACTCCATAATTTGTGGCGTAATCCGCCAGATAGTCTCGGCTCAGATCCTCCAGTGAGCTTTTCAATTCAGCTTTAGCTCCTTTCAAATTGGTTCCGTTGTCGGAATAGAACTTCGCAGGCCAACCTCGTCTAGCGGCCACGCGGCGAAGCGCCATGATAAGCGAATCTGTAGAAAGCGAAGCAACAACTTCTACGTGCACTGCTCGCACTGTTAGGCAAGTAAAAAGTACGACATATCTTTTTTCTCTTCGGCGGCCAATTGTCACCTCTATCGGGCCAAGGAGATCGAGGCCGCAATGAGTAAAGGGCCTTTGATGATGAGACAGCCGCGCTTCTGGTAAATCTCCTAGTCGCGGAGGTTGCGGGTTCACTTTACGCAGCCTACAGAAGAGACATCTTGACGATATAGTACGGACGGTAGGGCGCAACTTTAACAGCCAGTACTTTTGCCTGACCTCATTCACCACCATTTCATTGGAGGCAAGTGCTGCGCGTTCGTGATAATGCTTCACGATTAATCTTGAGACATGATCTCGACCGTCCAGTATTATTGGTCGTTTTACTTGTACATCAACATTTTTAACAGCGTCTATATGTCCCCCAACACGTAGTAGACAAATTTAAAAACCTATTTAGAGGCTAAAAATTTACCCATGCCGGGATTCGAACCCGCAACCTCTGGCTATCCGTACCAGCCAAGGGGTAGCAGTAACTTCGCAGAAACCTTCGACAATAATGTTGTCCTGCTTTCGCTAACCAACCTTCCATAAGAAAAAAAGAGATGGCACTACGTTTATCAATGCACCGATTTCAAGGTGCGTACAGACCCTACTGTCAAACGCTACCGACTAGGGATAGGCCTAACTCTCCATCGATATCGATAGAAACGTTGAAAAATGAAGACACCTTGGACTAAATCATGTAAATAATTATAATAAATTGCTTTGTATATAAGTTTTAAATCATGTTTTATCAAAATAAGTAACAATAATTTAAAAAGCAACACTTTTTTATACAAAATAGTGAATTTACAATTATATCGTCAACGTCAGCATAATACTCCGTCTCAGATTTCTTCCTGAATAAAATCCGTAACGACATCCAAATTTACGTTACGTTTCTTCTTCCAATTTTTAAATACAGATCGAGTTAGGTCCTTGTATTAAAAAGTTGTTTATCTTGCAATGAAATTTGAAAAGGAAAATACTATTGCTAATATTGACTAGGTAAATCCATCTTCGACCGCAATCTGTCGCTAAAAGTCGTATTTAATTATCACAATATTATATTATTATTGCAAGTAATAATTCAGTAATTCGATGGATGCAGTAATTTGATGTGTCAAGTGATGAATTCTGATATTTGAATACGTTTCATTGACAGATTTTAGACAACAGGTATAGGGTTTGATGACCACATCAACAAAGGAATTTTCGAACGCAAGACTATAAGGATCATCAACTACGTCAGGCTGCAGTAAATTTGATCAAGAAAGAAGAATATGACCGTGGCATTGGCAGATAACAGACATTTTGCTCACTTCCCATGTTCAGTACTGACCTGAAAACAAACAGAAACTTTTAATAAAGGCGTACCTACAAAAGAGAGCTGCTTAAATAATAACATATTCCACTTTTAAACACTTTCGTTTTAGATCTCTTTATAAAAGCTATTTGGGTTACAAGCTACGTCTATTATTGACTGATCCTGATAATTAATTATATACTTTGAAGAAAGGTACAATTTGCATCTATATAGTCAGATATTTTTTGCAATAAGGTGATCACCACATAATTTATTAATTGTGAAACTAACAGCTTTGACGTCCATTCATTTAACATTTTGTTTTTACCTTTCAACTTTTCTTTATCTATGATTTACACTGTTGGAGAGATGGTTTTTTGTGGGTAAGTCTATGGTAGTTTGTATTGTCGTTGGGTGAGATTTAAATTCAGGACAAACATAAAACAGCTGATGGGGTTTGGAAAACAAATTGTGTACACGTAGAAGTCTTAATATAAGCAACATCGTGATGTGGGATGTTCGGGCTTGTTTTTTTTTATATTATCAATTCTCATATCACACTGTTTACTTATTACGATTTAGAAATTTTTAAATAAAGATAAACTGTTAAATGAATTAAATGGATGAAGGCACCACTCGGATGCTGTGGTGCCTGGGACACTGTTTGGATGTAGTAGACTTAACTAAAGAAGTATGGCAAAGGAAAAAAAATATTGTAAGTTTTCATAGTTATTCTCGTTATGCTCGAATACAAAATAAACTCCTGGGAGCATCCTGTTTTGTAAAAACATGTGATAAGTGTATATGAAAAGGTAGAGGTACATATTCTGCAAGAAATGTTTAACTTTCTCACCATTACTTCCATTTTTACTGGTCTAAGGTGGGCACCACATCTTCCTTCAGGCGTGTTCGCAATAAGTTTCTTCGTCCTAATCACTCGTGTCTAAAGTGCCTTGAGCGCAGTTTACAGTCGTTTTTGTCCTGTTTATTATTTCTGCGTTTTTGCGTGCTTTTGCTTCCATTTATCAATTTGGGAAAACTTGAACAAGAAGAAACAATGGATTATGTATTAAGAAGGCGTGATGAACAAGTATCGACTATACTACTACTGAGGCGAATTTTCATCGACCATGCTTTTGCCATCCCATCACTAGGACAACCTACAAATGGATTGGTTTATTTTCTTAATTTTAGAGCGTAGAAGGGTTCGAGAAGCAACAATTACGGTAATTTTGGTTGATGAGTCATTAGGAAGTTTATTTACAAAGTGATATTTTATCCGTTGGTCCTTTTATGCGAGAAAACATAGGTTTTAGGTACTCACATTTGGAAGTTCATATTATAATCTCCGTTTTCTTTGTTTCTTATGTGACCTGCAGCCACCACGCACTTTTCACCTCGTTGTGCATTTATTGTACAATATCCCAGGGTAAGTTGTGTGCACCAAAATATTTTAGTTATTTCAATTTTCTAAAATAATCCGACGACGTCTTCACAGATTTTGCACTTGCGATAACCCGACTAAATTTGAAAACATTCAGAGTGCTGCCACTATTGTAAGTTACATTACCATCTTAATTTGGACTCTTACTCAGGGCATTAAGACATCGTTTTGACAATTAGGCCTGTACGCTGTCACGTGACCATCGTTTCTTCTATTGGTCCTTCTAGCGCCCCGCGCGCTCGGAAAAAAGAAAGTTCAAAGGTACCGCATAGTGCAGGGTCATTTCGCACCGCCATTTTTTTGCATCTTTTTTGTGAACACAGTTCCGTATTTCTCAAATTAGAGAAAGTACTAAGTACGTAATTATTCAATAAGTGTTATATATCACTACAATCTGCATAAAATGCCCTATCCGGTTATTATACTTGTAATGCTAATAAAATTATCAATAAACTTACATGATATTCAAATGACGAGATGAATTTCACTATCCACGCCATTTTGACACTACTTTGAACTTTGTCTCACTATTTTCACTAATTACTCATTCACGGCACAATCCGGGCTAAAAGTTCGAGGCTTTTTTCACTTTCTTTTCCATCAAATACAACGAAACTATTATTTGAAACATAATCTACACACTTTTCCCAGTAATTTGATATATAACACATGAACAAATACGCAGCGTTGCCTTCTCTAAATAACTTATAAAACTTTAGCGAGCGGAGCAACTCACGACGAAAACGCAAAATGGCGTCTGACCTAGCAAGCTCATGTGGTTTCGATGATAATTCAATTTTTTTCCACGTCACGTCATTTGATTGGTTGGCGAAAGTAATCCTTACTAACCATTGGCCAATAAAACAACAGATATTGTCCATAGAGAATGC
Organism: Yponomeuta sedellus; assembly: GCA_934045075.1. NCBI lineage: Eukaryota > Metazoa > Arthropoda > Insecta > Lepidoptera > Yponomeutidae > Yponomeuta > Yponomeuta sedellus. The sequence goes on along the minus strand of OW203728.1, from coordinate 14,104,670 downwards.
ACAGAGCATAGATAAAAAGAGTCCAATCTGAGCGTTGCATAGTGTACATACGTCTGTACACTAAGCGCTTGGGGGATTGCGCGCGGCCGGGCTGATTAGTGTACAGACGTATGTACACTAAACGCGAGAAGGGTTAATTGTTCTGTGGTACCAGCGCTCTACCAATTGAGCCAATGGGCGACTCACGGCATCAGTGAAATTTCGAACCTCTTTACAATATTATCTGTATTACGTACAGGCAGCGACATCTGACTTAAGCAAATTGCATTACTTAAAGCCCCGACCACCTACTTTGCAGTTAGGTTTTAACATGGGAACGATATCACTGTACCCACATGATTACACTATTTTTATTTTTAATGCACTAACCCGTGCTAAGGAACAAATTTAAAAACCTATTTAGAGGCTAAAAATTTCACCCATGCCGGGATTCGAACCCGCAACCTCTGGCTATCCGTACCAGCGCTCTACCAATTGAGCCAATGGGCGACTCACGGCATCAGTGACAATCATCGCCATACAACGGAGTCAGGGTACGAAGTCGGCTGCTAGGGTAAATACATTTGTTTTCATGTAGAAGTTTAATTTCACTTTCGAAATGTAAAGCTTGAGAATATTTCAATAACAATACTTCAGCCTTCTTCATTAAAGTATGGTTAATCGTAGTTAAGGTACTTCCTTTGCACTTCTCGATAAACAACAAAACAGTGGCTGTTGAACGAAGCAAACGAAGCCAAGACGAAAAACGGGTTGGATCAGGCACAGGTAAGTTAGATATGCTGCTATTTGTCATAACGGTAAGTGTATTTTTAGTTTCTGTATTACTAACATTTTTTATATTTTCAGGTTCCGGCGGCCATTGACCTGCGGGCAGGCAAAGAAACTGCGGTCCTAAAAACCATTCACAATCATCGGTAAGTCGATAATTATTTGTTTTAGTAGCAACGTCTGCTATATTCATTTCAGTGGGAACGTAATGCCACTCACTCACGCTACTAAGACTGTCAATTTCGCCGAGCCTGTTGGCGAAAAATGTGTTATAGTTGCGGTTATCATTTCGTATCCACAACAAAACAGTAGTGGAAATCAGTCCAGTAGAATGTCTTGTGTATTATTAATCTATGTTCTTTTTTCAGAGTGTCCGCGAGTCTGCAGGCGAGCAATGCCGCCTGAAGTTCTAGGCGCGGCACAGAAGTAGACTTCACCGGTGCCAAGCGACTTTTGCTCATAACAAACGACAAAGCAATATCACCTTTATTACGATGAGAATAAGAGCGCCAGTAGGCGGTAGCCGCGTAAGCGGTCGGTGAGGTGTCAGAAAATAAATGCAACTCTAATACCTCGCATTGCGTGTTATTATTGAAAAAGTACTATCTCGGAATACGTAACTTGTGTATGGAATCAATTTGATTTATCCATTCTTTGTAAGCAATGAACATTTCTTCATTCAAAACTTGATCCCAAGCAATTCCTTGTTTCCACGTAGATTGCAAAATAATTTTGGCCTGTAAAGGTGCCAATAAACCGTAAATGTCGTAAATTGACATGACAATTCGTAACAGCTCCCTCTTAGTTGGCTTTTGTTCTCCGTTTAGAACGTTACTACTGACGTTTCTTATTGCTAAATTGAACCTTAAGCAATCTGTACTTGGGTACCACAACAGGCCGATTTGTGGCCGAGAGTGCGTTCGAATAACTCAGTTCCTTGGAAATTCAACTTTACGCTGGCCTCACTTAAGGTCTCTTTTAGCGCAAAGTCACAAACAGCTGAATTATTCGAAGTCCAGTTTCTAATCTGAAAACCACCTTGCGCGTGTATCTCTGTTATCTCTCGCATTGTTTTTATGGCCGCCTCTGAGGTTGTGAAGGAATCAACATAGTCGTCGCAGTTTGTCGCAGTAATGATTTTTAATAAGTTTGTGTGAAACGTTCCGCGTTTCTATTTTTTACATATTGGGCTATAAACGGAGAACAATTCGCGCCAAAAATTAATGAGGTCATGGCGAATTGTTTAATTTGATTCTCTGTTCTCCACAGAAAACCTCAGAATAAGGACTAAAGCGTAGATAGAGTAGTTTTACTCCCTCTACGGTTATAAAACGAACACCTGACACATTTCTGTCTCGTTAGTTTGAAACGTCGCCAACCACGTGTTAGACAGAGAAAAATATAGTAGTGTGATGTTTTATTATTCAAAACGTACCACCCTCAATTGTCAAGTTGGTTACCTTTGGTTACCATTATGCTACCGCATTAGAGATTTTTAGAAAATCACAACTTGTAGTAGGCTGCCAAGTACCTTCAATTTGGCAGTGTGTTAGACGACAGATGTTGGAGTGCGTCGTCTCCAAAAACCTTGTGTTTTTGGGTTGTTTTAAAACAATCTGAAGTGGATTTCAGTGGATATTCGTAGTATGGAGTATACGTAATACATCGGAATGGCGTGTGTGATATTGGGATGTAAAACCCAATCGGGAGAAGAGAAAACAAAGCCACCTTCATCAGCTTCCATCGGTAAGACTCAATTTTGTGTACTTTATAGTGGTTTTTTCCCTTGAATTTTAACTATGACCTACTGGAATTGCAACATAGCTTTAATATCATTTGAGAATAGTGTTTCAAAGTAATAAATCATGAGTATAATCAATTTTATCACAGTAACAAGTTTGTTGTTTATTTTAGGGCGATAGGGATGGTCGTTTCCACTCCCTCAGTGAAAAAGTTATCGATACTTAGTAAATAGGTTTTTTTTATTTCTTGTGTTTATTACATTATATCTGTAATTAACTTTTGAAAGCTCGATTCAGTAACGTTCTATGAAGACCAATTTGATTGTTGATGATTATTGATTAATATTTTTCCTGTTTGAATCTATTCATTGCATTGATATATTTATATATTCAGCATGATAAATTAAAAATCTACCAAATGGGGTTTTGATATTATTTTTATTTACAATAATTCTACCTACTTTCATAAAATTTAGAACTTGTAATAAAATATTATGTTCATTATATCTTATAGAAAATTAACTTGAATAGTTTTCACTGCACAATCTCCGTGTAGCAATATAATAATAATATAGCGAACAAATCGCATCACTATTGCGAAAAAAGGTGTCCAGTACTGGATTTTATATCTACGGTTTGCTGTCAAATTAATAGAGAACTTCAAGGGTGTCGATCTGTCATAAATAAAATTAACGTTTGGACTGATTATGGCGATTTTTAAATAATAATTATTTATTTCAGGTTACCCGAAGATAGCAAAATGCAACAAATGTAGATAGACGGCATGGCTTCACGATCAAATTGGTATTGAACAAAATCACGTACGTTTGCAGCAGAGATTTTGAAGAAGATGGCTTCATTTACAAGATTAGGTTAGGACTTTATTTTTTAACAAAGACTGTTATTTAACGAGCAATAATTTCATACAAACAAATTAATTTGTGTAAGTTCTCTACTGATTTATAAGTATGTTTATAAATAGCCAGAATTGTAATGTTTATATTTCCATACCCCTTCCTAGCAGTACTAACCAAGACTATCGCTAGATTAGAAGGACAAACATTAAATGTTTTTTTAATTTTTCCTATTATTTTATTTTACGTGTTCTATTTGCTTTTTGTAATTCCCTGTGTAATTTAAAGGCACTGGTTCTGGTTCCTCTGGTTCCTGATACACAGGTTACCCTTCTTTAGGAACCAGGAATTTTAAACAATGTAAGTGTGACGCTAGTTTTGCAATAAATTATTTAATCAATTTCCGTAAAAACATCTTCTAAATTTTGTCAAATAAAAACAATCTATCACATCACAAGTTATTGTTATACTTCTTTTTCTATGAGCTGCGCTCTAAAATTTTGAATGCACAAAGCTTGCTATCTAGGTATGGTTAGATCGAGGAAAATTTATTTATTGGATGCAAATTGAACTTGTACAAATAGATAGTTTTCTGTAGTTTTTTTCAGCTAACCTGGGCTCAATGTCATGTTGTACATACATAAAAACTTACATTACATACCAGATTTAGCAATTACAAGTTACAACCATGGTAAATCAAATATATAACAATCTCACTGTGCATGTTATCGTTATAGTTTTTTAGTATTAGTTTTTGTTATAGTTCTTTTTCTATGAGCTGCGCTCTAAAATTTTGAATGCACAAAGCTCGCTATCTAGGTATGGTTAGATCGAGGAAAATTTCTTTATTGGATGCAAATTGAACTTGTACAAATAGATAGTTTTCTGTAGTTTTTTCCAGCTAACCTGGGCTCAATGTCATGTTGTACATACATACAAACTTACATTAAATAGCCGATTTAGCACTTACAAGTTACAACCTTAGTAAATCAAATATGTAACAATCTCACTGTGCATGTTATCGAACTCTTCCTTAATGGGTTTACCGATTTTGATTAGTTTGTGTATTTGCAACATATAGGTAAGTGAGAACAAGAATTCGGAGAGCTGAGAATTTATCGTAGGGTTAATAGATATGGCACACCAACGATATGGCACACCAAAAATACCATATAATATTAATATGGACTGCTATATTTACATAATGTTTAGTATAGGAATAAATAATATCGACGTTTTCGTGTTGAATGTCCCATCCTTATGAATTTCTACTTTTGTCTATGACCCCCTATATAACTATGACTTTCTATATGTAACCTAGTACGATTGTAAAATTTCGAGTGTACGAGTTGTCCCTTTCTGGCACAAAGAATCATCGTAAGAGTAAAAGGAAAGCTATTCAATAATTACTTTTTATTTTACGGCTCCTTCTATGCTTTAGTCCTTATTCTGAGACAGAAAACGAAGTGTGTGTTGATCCTCTGACCTTATTTTTACGCGGAGGAACATGTCGCGTATATCTGCGGAAATACCTACTTGGTTTTCACGGAATCTTAACATAATATCTATTAGCGATTCTAACAAGTCTGGGCCCTGTAGCAAATAACTATTCAAGCAAAAACTTTCAGTTTTTGCTGCGGCATCAAAAACTAGTCGTAATTTCTTTTTGTTCGGGTTATCTACACCAAAGTGGGGTAAATACCACACTCGGGGTCCCGATTCGCTCTCGCTAAGATCGCGAGCATAATAATTTACGAAAAGGTGTTCGATTCTTTGTAGCGACCTGAAAACTCCTGATCACGTGACATTTTTCGCTCAATCGATTTTAATCGCGAAAAAGCGGTTGGGTATGAATCTGGCATGCTAGCACTGCTTTTCCACGGGAGACCTACTTCCCAGCGGCCATTAATTAACTGTGCAGTGTTATCCAATATTTCAGTAGCCCTAACCTCATCCCTATTCTGTCGCGGAGACGCCGCGGAAACACCTAATGCATCTAGCGCGAATGACTTGCGCACGAGGACATGATTTAGAATTTCATCTGTCATGTTTGTCGTGATGAGACCTAAGACGGCACTATCAATGTTCCCAAACTCTTGTAGATCTTTTTCGTATTTTGCTTGGACAGCCGCATCTGCTTCTGCGGGTGGTTGACAAGGTTTACTCCGCTCCGCTTACCTTCGACAATGTCTAAGGCACCGGCACAGATTACACTGTATGAATTTTCTACAAATTCTTTCCCAGAATAAATACACTTCGCATCCTCAAAGTAAGCTCAAAATACTTAAAATATTACGCTCTGCTACCATAATAAAGTTTTACATATTTGATAATATTTATTGACAGTAAAACAATCGACGAATGCAATCAGCTTGTCAAAGACAAGTGGCAACGTAAAGTAATTTATAGGAGGTTACTGTAAAGAGACCATAGTATGAAACATAACAGTCTCTTTGCTATTTTTTTACTTTTTCTTTCTCTGTGGTTAATGCGGTTGTCATCACCATAGTTACCTTCTGACTGTTATTCTTTGTCATCATAATTTTCTCGCTTATGTATTTTCCTAATTAATATTGATCTTCTCTTTCTATCTATAATACAACTGCTTCTATATCCTTTACTCAAGTTCGTTTATTCTTGTCATTATAAGTTATAGTTCAACACTATAAAAGTTAATATGGTAGCAGAGCGTTAAGTGAAAAATGTAGTCACGACATATGGCTAATGGGCATTGAAAACTCGTGCTCTTGTGCTGCAAACATGCCAAAGACGACATATCACATAGAGCCACTCGACAAAGATAACTACGACACTTGGGCAATTCAAGCCGAAGCCGTATTGGTGAAGAGCAAACTTTGGAAGTACGTACTTAATCCCCTAGATACAAACGCAAGTGCCGACGATGTTGAAGGTGATAGACAGGCAAAATCTGAATTGATCCTGATAATCGCTCCATCTCAACTGAAAGAGATAAAGAAATGCACATCTGCAAAGTCCCTATGGGATAAACTTAAAGAAATTTATGCGAGTAAAGGTCCTGCGCGAAAAGCATCCCTTCTTAAGCAACTTATACTTACAAAACTCGAAGGAAACGATGTACGTGCACACTTAAACCAGTTTATGGATATAGTTGACAAACTAGCCGATATGGATGTCACTATAAACGAAGATCTTCTAACAATTATAATGCTCTACAGTTTATCGTCTGAATACGAAAACTTTCGCGTGGCCATTGAGTCCCGTGACATGCTCCCGAAACCAGACGAACTGAAAATAAAAATAATCGAAGAACGCGATGCTCGTCATCACAATGAAAGCTCGGAACCTGTTCAACAAGAAGAAGAAAACGCACTCTACGCATCTTGCAAAGTCTGTAAGAAAACAGGAAGTCATATCTTTCAGAAAAAGACGCATAAGATATGCTCTAACTGCTGGAACAAGAAAAATAAAGAGAAGAAGTCAAACAAAAACCACAATTCTCACTACGCTGATGAATGTCTTCTTACTTCGAACAGAGACAACCAGGACGGTTGGGTATTTGACAGCGGCTGCACCTCCCATATGACGTATCAGCAAGAGTACTTCAAAGACATGAAAACTGTGTCTAGAAAACTCAACTTTGCATCGGAAGATCATTCTACTGACATTGTAGGTGAAGGCAGAGTTACACTGAACAATAAACGTGGGAAAATACACCTAGAAAAGACGCTATTTGTACCCTCACTCTCCACAAACTTACTTTCGGTACCAAGCATGACCGAATGCGGTGCTTCTGTAAGATTTGATAAGGACAAAGCATTAGTACGCAACAATACAGGAAAGTTGCTAATGACCGCCGCAAAAATAAATGGTCTCTACTACGTCAATACGCCAAACGTTGAACGAAACTTTGCTGCAACGCCTGCAAAAAGTTCAACAAACACAAAGCAAAGCAGTATAATCGACTGGCATAGAAAACTTGGGCACATAAACGACAAAGACCTCCGTCTAGCTCTCAACAACGAGGCAATGATCGGTTTAAACTTTGATAAACATGAGACTTTGTCAGATTGTGAAATATGCATTCAATCAAAAATGACCCGAGTACCAAGCCCTCCACAACGAACGACACCTCGAACTTCTGAACGTCTAGAAATCGTCCACAGTGACGTATGTGGCCCAATCAGTACACCTTCTGACGCCAAGAGTAGGTACTTTGTAACCTTCATTGACGACTACAGCAGGTATGGACGGGTCTACTTCTTAAAAAAACAAATCTGAAGTACTAGACAAGTTTAAAGACTACAAACAAGAAATGGAAAAGTTTACGGGCAACAAAATCAAACATTTGCAAACGGACAACGGAACGGAATACGTTAACGTCAAATTCGAAACGTATCTAAAAGAACACGGGATCACACGACGCTTATCCGCACCCTTCACCCCACATCAGAACGGTATCGCAGAACGGAAGAACCGAACACTAGTGGAGAAAGCAAGAGCTATGCTTATTGACGCAAGAGCACCAATGCACCTATGGGCAGAAGCAGTAAATACCGCAAACTATTTATGCAATAGAAGTGTTAACAGTGCTATTGAGAACAAAACACCATTTGAGAAATGGGTCGTAAGAAAGCCCTGCATCAATCATCTCCATTCTTTTGGATCAAAAGCCTTCATACTGAAGAAAGGACCCAAAGGTCACAAGTTTGGTTCCAAGGCAATACCAGGAATGTTTGCTGGATACTCTGACACCAGAAAAGCATATAGGGTTTACGTTCCATCCAAACGTAAAGTTTTTATTTCCAAAGATGTTAGAGTTGTAAAGACAAATTACTACTCAAACCTTAGTGACAACGTCAACAACTTTAATTACAAAGAAAAATGTGATTCTATACCAGAAACAAAGAAAATGCAAGTAGATATCGATGATGCACACGACAATCAGCAACCTGAATCTTTTGAAAACGTCGTACATGTAGATTCTACTCAGCACGATGAATATGTTGACTACGAACCAGACACCGTTAACGATCAAGAAGCTGACAATGAAAACGCAGCTGAAACTGATCCGAACCTGAACCGAATGACTACAATTTAAGAGACAGATCAGCAATACAACTGCCACAACGGTATGATGATTTCGTACTGGCTGCTGTCGCAGAAGTCGAAAATTTACCAAAGGATCCAGTGACTTACAAACAAGCGTTGGAATCACTTGATAAAGATAAATGGCTTGAAGCTATGCTGAGCGAGATAAGCTCACTATAAGAAAATAAAACATGGAACTTAGTAAAATTGCCTCAAGGAAGAAAGGCACTACCATGTAAGTGGGTTTATAAATTGAAAACGAACCCTGATGGTTCCGTAGACAAATTCAAAGCCAGGCTAGTTGTAAAAGGGTATTCACAACAACAAGGTTTCGTTTCAGCACAATACGAGCTATTATAGCAATCGCTGCTAAAGAAAATCTAAGACTACGACAATTTGATGTAGCAACAGCCTTTCTTAATGGCTCAGTTCAGGAAGAAATCTATGTCAAACAGCCAGAAGGCTTTCAAGACGGAACAAAGCGGGTATGCAAACTAAATCGAAGTCTCTATGGTCTCAAGCAAGCGCCGCGATGCTGGAACACATGCATTGCGGAATTTCTTATAAAAACTGGCTTCAACCAGAGTGAAGCAGACCCTTGCTTGTATTTCAGAATAAGAGATTATTCTAAAGTTATAATTGGCCTTTATGTCGACGATGGACTAGTGGCGTCTAACATAACGGCTGCTGCAGACGAGTTCATCAATGAACTAAAAACGAGGTTCAAGATAACAATCAAATCCGCCTTCTACTTCCTGGGGATTGAAATAAAATCAGAAAAAGGACGAATAACTTTATCCCAAGAATCATATACAAAAAAGATTCTAAAGAAGTTTGGCATGACGAACAGTAAATCTGCACCAACTCCTATAATAAAGGACACCGGCGATACAGAACATAAAGATGAAAACAAGCCAGACTTTCCATATAGACAAGCAGTAGGAGCACTTACATATTTAGCTGTTGGCACAAGACCGGACATTGCCTATGCAGTAAGCAAAGCGTCGAGAACCCTCGAAGCACCGACTGCAAATGATGTCATATTAGTTAAACGGATCTTCCGTTACTTAAAAGGAACGCTTGACAAAAGCCTGATTTATAGGCATACTATAGATTCGCCCAAGAACTTGGTCTGCTATTCCGACTCTGATCTCGGAGGTGATCAACCGACAGGAAAGTCGACATCTGGAGTGGTGTGTCTATTATCAGGCGCGGCAATCAGCTGGAGGAGCCAAAGACAAACAGTCGTGTCCCTCTCGTCCACCGAAGCGGAAATAATCGCAGCCAGTGAAACCGCACAAGAAATATTGTGGCTGAACAGTCTACTAAAAGATCTGGTCAACTTACAAAAACCAGTGCTCAACTTGGACAACGAGTCAGCTGTAAAGCTCTCCCATAATCCCAAATACGAGTACCACAAACGCACTAAACACATAAAGCTGAAACATCTCTTTGTGAGAGAATGTGTGACCAATGGGGAACTCGAAGTTAAACAAGTACCAGCCATACGACAGCTGGCTGATATGTTTACCAAGCCGGTTTTTGGCCCAAGGTTGGAAGATTTAAGTGGAAGAATTGGTTTGAAGAGAATTTCCAATTCTAAAAGTTCTGAGGGTGTAAAGAGACCATAGTATGAAACATAACAGTCTCTTTGCTATTTTTTTACTTTTTCTTTCTCTATGGTTAATGCGGTTGTCATCACCATAGTTACCTTCTGACTGTTATTCTTTGTCATCATAATTTTCTCGCTTATGTATTTTCCTAATTAATATTGCTCCTCTATCTATCTATAATACAACTGCTTCTATATCCTTTACTCAAGTTCGTTTATTCGTGTCATTATAAGTTATAGTTCAACACTATAAAAGTTAATAGTTACACTCCCTAACAACAGTAACTTTGAAGTGGTAGCATCACAGATGTAGGTATTTAGTAAGAAATTGTAACTTTTGCATAAATTTTGTGACTCCGACTTTGCTCGTGTCAGCTTAGCGCAAGTATAGGAACTTTGAATTATTTGTTCGCATTTAGCCCCGTTTTAACGCGGCACATATTAGAAAGTTTTCTAGTTTAAAATTTTTGTGTTTTAAGTTTTTTCAATATCTAGCTGTGTGTGTGTATCTTGTTGTACAGTGTTTAGTGATTTTCTTTTAATAATGGCACTGATCGGATGGTGTCGAACTTGTGCCATTTGTAAAATAAGATGCAGCCGGTCAAAGAGTACCAAAAGAAAGTTTATGAGTAAATTTCCTAGGGATGAAGACCGGTAAGTATTTCTGGCTACAGTTTTTGTCATCTTGCACAAGAGCAAGATCTTAAATTATGTTAAATAACGTAATTAATATACTATGAGAAAAATATTAAGATGTTTCAATGTCATAGTGATGTGCCATACACATATTCAATATCGATAAAAAAATATCTGATAAGTATTTGGTCAGAATTACTACTCAATGTACGACGTGTGAATTGCTGTAAGCCATAACAATGTTTCAACGATGCACTATTAGTGGCTGCATTGAATGTGGTTTTTTTTTAGATGCAGACAATGGGTGAAAATTGTGGAAGATCTTGCGTATATCCCCATCGAAAAACTCCACCAACATAAATATGTTTGTAGAGATCATTTCCGACCGAAAGATTTTAACAACGATTTTAAAAGGAAGCCGATTAAAGAAATGGTGAGTTGTGTTATTATAATGTAACACTCACTACATTTCATGAATAATTATGTAATAAAACACAAAATACGCCTTGCGAAAGACGAACATTTGAATGTATTTTGCTCCGTCATTTAGAACGCAATATTATTATTACGTCTTAATACATAAATGACATTACTTAGATAAACATTTTTTTACAGGGCTCTACCTTCTCTACTTATAAATGCGCCTCCTCTTCCTGATTACTTACTAGCTGAGTTTCCTTACCACGTAGCCACGTCGGTCGCATCACTTGAAACTGGTTAGTGAATGGAATTACTAAAATATTTTACTAATTTTAACATAAAATATTTTTTTATAAAAATGTATTTGATAGTTACATAGTCAATTATGCAGTTATGTGGTAAACAGGAACAAACTATTTTTTTTTCTTCGGACTATTCTTGCAATTGTTTATTTTCAGATTCAGCTATACAAAAACCTATTAGTTGTCGAGCTTCACAAAACAACTCTGGTACGTAGACTTTTCATGTATCGCTGAAGTTTTTTGTAACTAGTGTTTGTTTACTTTGATAAATTACAAAGTGTTATCATTTTCAGCACCTTGTACAGCAGCCAAAATATCAGCTGTTGCTATTGGTCCAGTAGAATTTGAGCACAATTATTGTGGCCTGGAATCTCAGCATATTTATCAGAACTATCCCGGTAAGTAGCATAGTTAACCAACAAATTAATAATCAATAACGACTCAACTTAACTTTTTTTGACGATTTCAGCACCTGAATCCAAACCACCGATTGATGAAGTTCTCTCAGATTGGACACCTCTAAAGAAAAACCAAATAGCTGCTGAAATGAATTCAATAGACCTTGACCACAAGTATTGTGATTTGATAATAAATAGTAAAATACTATACCTGAGCTAAATTCGATAACGAATGGCGATAAACAAACCGTTGCTAGGCAACGACTTGTTTACACCTAAAAGGCAGATGTTAACAACCTTTTCTAGAAATCATTTTCAGACAAATGATAATCGTTCCTTCCTCCTACTAATGTAAAATGCTTATTTATGTTTATATGTTTATGATTTTATAGTGAAAGGCTTAACCGATTTGAATATAACATATGACAACACTGAAATATGTAATACGACATACAGATTTAACAAACATCTACGCAAGCCATGCCGCATGATTTTCCTAATAGAATTAAGCGCGTTTAAGCAAAAAGAAGCGCTCGTGGCCTAGGCGAACCGAGTGATTGGAATCAATCACTTGGTTAAGCAACAACAGGCGCGGTCAGGTACAGGATGGGTGAGCGTCCCGTGACTACCGTTAGTGGCGTTTTTCCGAGCACTTCCGTGCTTCGCAAGGCACGTTAAGTGTTGGTTCCGGCTGTCATAATGGTTGTCGTTAAGCCATGTCAGAGGCCTTATGGGCGGCTTGACAACTTCTGACAGTAAGGCCCGCCACTGTCTTACAATCCTCCACCAACCCGGACTTGGCCCCCGTGGTGGAGTATGGCCTAACCTTCCTGCGATGCAGGAAGAGACCCGTGCCCCTGCAGTGGGGACATACAAGGGTTGATAACGAAGCAAAAAACATACAAACTCTTCAACTTTATAATATTAACTAGGGGGCGAGCCCCCTGCGCGCTTACGCGCGCCAACCCCCAGCCGCTCCGAGCTGCGCTCTCCGCGGCGCTCGGCCTAGGGCCTCGCTAGACACTTATTGTAGTGAATTGTTGCATGGGAACATGTATGGTCTCGGCCTTCGGCCTCGGCCTGGACGGAGCTCGGACTTCGGCCTCGCCGCGGCGGGGTTCCTCGTGCCCGCTCCGCGGAGCTCGGCCTCCGGCCTCGCGAGTTTCTCTCTTTTTGCTCTTGCGCTGGTACTTGTGCGCCGTAACCTGAACGGTCTCGGCCTTCGGCCTCGGCCTGGACGGAGCTCGGCCTTCGGCCTCGCCGCGGCGGGGTTCCTTGTGCCCGCTCCGCGGAGCTCGGCCTCCGGCCTCGCGAGTTTCTATCTTGTTGCTCTTGCGCTGGTACTTGTGCACCGTAACCTGAACGGTCTCGGCCTTCGGCCTCGGCCTGGATGGAGCTCGGCCTTCGGCCTCGCCGCGGCGGGGTTTCTCGTGCCCGCTCCGCGGAGCTCGGCCTGCGGCCTCGCAAGTTTGTCCCTTTTTGCTCTTGCGCTGGTACTTGTGCGCCGTAACCTAAATGGTCTCGGCCTTCGGCCTCGGCCTAAACGGAGCTCGGCCTTCGGCCTCGCCGCGGCCGAACTTTTTGTGCCCGCTTTGCGGAGCTCGGCCTTCGGCCTCGCAAGATTGTCCCATTTCTCTGTTGAAAAGTCAATTTTAGTACTAAATCTCCATACAAAAATTTGTCATTTTCAATCATCAATATCTCGGCCGCCATCTTGAAATTCTAAGATGTCGGATTTTTCTCATATACCTGGGTCCTTTGGCAACGCGATGCCGTTTACGGCATATCTCCAGCATATGCCCAGTTGGCTGCCGACTTTTTTGCGCAAAGGTCGATTTTTCGGTCGGCTATATCTGCGCCGCCATTTTGAATTTCGAACAACCAAAATTTTTTTTTTCAATCGGATCACTATATCCCCATTCTATCAAAATTTCATCGAAATCGGCCGGTAAACGACAGAGTTAGCACCTTCGCGTAGTGGAACGCGTTCGAAATTCAAAAATCGGCTCCATAGGATGGCCGTATATCGTACATTCCCTACAACTTTGTCATACATCATTTTCGTCCAACTCGTGCCATTTCCGAGAAAACGTATTATGTTAGATCAGTGAGTATACCGGATTGCAGCTTTATATATATATATATATATATATATATATATATATATATATATATATATATATATATATATATATATATATATATACATATATATATATATATATATATATATATATATATATAATAAGTACCTATAGATGCTACTATAAAAATGAGGAGATTGGGACCTACTGCAAATATTGCAATAAAAGAAAGTTTCTTGTATATAATTTTATTCGTATGTTTACACTAATCATCACTGTTACTAGCCAAAGAAGAGGATGTATTTGTGTCTCCGGAGACTTGAATTATAAATTCATCAATGACATTATCCATTACACCATCAAATTCGGCGTTTTCTTCTCCTCTTTAATTACGTGTTCAACACAACTTTGCCATGCTGCTGGAGTAATTTTACTTATTGCCTCATCTAACAGAACCTTTATTTAGTTCGGCCATTTAAAAAGTTTTATTTTTGGCAGTAGCAAACCTTTTACTTGCCCCTATATGATTTCTATCGGATTTAATTCACAATGATATGGGGGCAATATATACTGTCTTGTGCCATTTTGTCACACATTATATGCTATATACTTATGCCATATACTACACGTATTGACAAACGACTAAACTTCACTTGTTGGCATAAACTTAATTTCCCAAAATGTTTGTCACACTTGAATTTCATCCTCCTTTCTTTTTCTGTAGGGCTGTCGCGTAAAATTAATGTCGATTTTTTTATAGTTTTTCGAAATAACAAGGTAATATGCATGTTATTTGAGTGATTCTAGTTAAATATGCTGCAATAGGAATTGTTAGTAAATAGTTAGCAAGTAAAAAGCTTTAATCATGTAAACAATAGAAGATTTGTAAAACGTGAGAACTGATAACCCTAAATTGGTTTTTTTACCTCTATTCTTTATCGAGTTTGGCTTAGGTATAATTCCATTTGTCGTTTTATTGAAAACATTGATTTATATTAATTTTATTAGGCTAACTGCGAAACCCCTGGATGATTTGATAATTTATCGATATCGATAATTGTAGTAATGTAAGTGGACGTCCCTATTGCACAGACAAGTTACTATGTTGGTAGCACTTACTTTTGACATTGCATTTTTGCTCTTTTGGTTGGTATTGCTAACGGGGCTAAACTCTTTACAAAAGCATGTAATGAGGTCCCGTTTTTGGCTCGCTCGTGTAACTTTTGACGACCGGGCTCTGGCAACACTGCGCACAGTGTGGCACAGCCGTAGAGGGAGTACTACTCTCGTAGATAGAGTAGAACTATAGATCAAGGCACAGTGTAACCGTTTTCACGTCGGTGAATATTATTTGTTTGTGTGCGTGAATGTTGCCACAGTAAAAGTGAATTGCCATAATGAGGGATAAAATATTTCAGTCGTTCATAGGCCATGAATAAAAATGCAGATTTAGTTTTGAATTTTATTAATCATACATGTCTGACAATTGTTTGCAGAACGTAGCAAACGTTTTATAAACAATTGTCATTTTGTTTAATTAAAAATACGTATTATTTTACACGTTTAAATTTTACAAGTTAAGGCGCTTAGGGACGCTATCTAGGACCACCAATGGAATACAATCATAAACTGTTTTATTAATAAGTTTTTTTCATATAAAATTTCACCATATAAAAAAATCTTTCGAAGGGTACCTCAGACCACCAAAATGTACATTTTGTCGAAATGTAGAGAGCATATTCGAGCATTTGATGTAGGTGACCAGTTCTCTCTTCTAAATGCTAGCACCCATTTTTCCAGAACAGAACTATTTTGAAGAAATCTGGAAAAGAAACATTGCTAATATTAATAAATATTGTAATACATTAAAATATAATAAGTAATAACTTTAGTATTATTACTCGCGATACTCATACATAGCTGTTGTATATTGAGCGGATCGATTATTTATTAGGGAAATAAGGTAATTACGTTTTACCTAATAAACGATCGCGGCTAGACGGTATTGTAAGAGATTCATTGATAGAAATTCAAATTTGAATTCTATACTGAATTCAAGGGCACATTGCTTGCGGCAGAATGCACAAAAACACCGAAAGGGTTCTTGCGATAAATTCGAGTTGATACATTTTCTGCTGAGTGGAATGAATGCTGAAAAATTATATGGGCAACAAGTCACATAGGAAGGCGATGCAGCTATCTAACAAAGCATCAGGATATTATATTTGATAATTCAGTGCTGTAGCCGTAATGTTTCTGTCTCTATTGTTTTTATTATAGATTTCGATATCAACCCTTGTATGTCCATAACTCTGGAGCAAGGGTCCTGCATCGCAGAAAGGTTAGGCCATACTCCACCGCAGGGGCCAAGCCCGGGTTATAGTTTTAGGTACATTTGATTTTTAATAACGATACATTAAGTATTAAAGATTCATAATATATTTTGATTACGTTTGTAACTTAATATCTGTACAAGGACAAGCCGTCGAAGTCTGGGACTTCGAGTTAAGTAATGATCACGCAGCGTTGCCAGATATACGATTTAAATCGTATTCATACGATGTTTTACATTTATGTTGCATATACTCGTACGATCAAGGGGCAGAAATCGTACGTAAACATACGACTTTTTTTAGATTTTATTCAACCAAAGTACTAATACCAACATAGCACGTCACTATTTATTCTTTTACTTACTAAGTAGCAACCCTTAAGGTAAATCTAACTAATGTGCGACGTTACCGGTTACTCGTTTTTGTGACACAGATTATGAACGCTGCTTCAGTTCAGTCAATCTTATTAAAACAAAGATCCGAAATAGGCTGAGCAATGAAACTCTAAACGGCACACTTTTGGCAAAACAACATATTAAGCGCTATGGGTGTTGTGTGGATTTTTCTCAAACAAGAGCAATAATATTAACATTACAGTAAAACCCTTTACGGGGATAAATAAAAACCTAAAAATAGTCAGCCTTACCTCAAAACATTTAGACACGTGTTCAACAGTAGTTTAACGTTTTTTTTCTATGAAGTTTTGAGGTTAAACACCCGTTGAACAAGTGTCTAAATGTTTTGTGGTAAGGCCGAGTGTGTTTATGTTTAATCGATTGTTTACTTTAAAGTAATAAAACAAAGGTTTTGAAAACGTTCTGTTTTTTTAGCAGCCTTCTTAGGGAATACTACTTTTTATTTTCCCATCGTACGGTCGCTTATAACGTCTGCCAACACGGTCAAGTAATGATCGGGATTTTCGACATAAACGGATGGCAACATTTTTTTACTCTTCGTTTTTTTAGGTTAGGAAAGAAAATTCTATTAAATTGCTTTTCTTACGGACTAGTTGCAAAGCACTATTTGAAATTTAACTAAAATACTCAACATAAGGCAACTTTGGGCTTAACAATAATTGTAACACAATAATTACTTACCTATCAAAGGAAACTTCCCCCAAAGCTCTTTCTTAACGATTTCTGCATACGAGTACACTAGAATTCACCATACTTTCGCTATTTAGGTCACTTTTAATATATCATTTCACAAATACACGGTTGCTCTTCGAAACGGCTAGCGTAGCGTTAAATATGATAAAATTTTCAAAATCTTGTCGTTTGTTTGCCCCCAAAAACGTCAACTTGACACTGGGGGCAAACAAAAAAAGCAGTTACACTTTTGCTGTTTACTCTATCTCTTTCTCACCCATGGTCGCTACGAAGTTTGTTTCATTTAAAACTTGTATGTGTGCGCTGTGGCTTGCTCTATAGTTTTACTCCCTCTACGACTACTCTATCTACGGGCACAGCAGAAATAGCAGCAGTGTTGCCACCTTAGCCCTTTTCGGGCTAGATCTAGCACTTTTTACTGTAGGCGAACGCGTTTTTTCAAGCTTTAGCCCGAAAAGAGCAATCTAGCCCTTTTCAAACGCTATGAAAAAAATTTCGTCAGTCACGCTTTATGTTCACTCATTCGGTATATATTTAGTTTTTCTATGGCAAAATTGGTAACCATACCTAAACTTTCTGCTTCTTTACCGGGAAAACCACCAAGTTTCTTTCCAAGTATAACCAAATCAATTTAGGATGAAGTCACAATTTGCTTTCTTGGCAGTATTATAATATCGCTAAGGCAAATGAGAGCGTACTTGTTTTATAAGCGTATCACAGAGAATATAATCACTACGAAGTGTATAACTTTGTTGAAATAATCGAGTGAGTGAACTGACTGACCGTGTGTTCAGTCTACGTAAGGCGTATGAATGTTTAAAAGTACAGTAGATTAACAAATAAAAATGACGGAGCTACCAATCCAAAAAAAGACTGCCTACAAGCAACATTATAATAAAGAGTGGGAAGTGGAATTTAAGTGGATAGAACCAGTGCCAGGAAATTCCTTAGAAGCGTTATGCTTGTACTGCATAATGGAGATAAATGCTAAGTTATTCGACATTCAAAGACACAAAGAAACGAAAAAACATCAAGACAGTTCAGCTCCTTTCACATCGTCCTCACAAACAAAAATAATTGTAAGTAATGAAGATAACAGAAGTGCCAATAAGTCTGAAACTTATCTCAGCTTATATATTGCAGAACACTCCTCCATCAACAGTGTTGACCACCTTACGGATTTATGCAAACAAATTTTTAGTTGTGACTGCGTCAAAGGAGGAGCAAAAGATATAAAGCTGCACCGTACTAAATGTACCCATGTTATAACTGAAGTTTTGAGTCCATATTTTAAAGACCTGCTGATAAAAGATATTGGAACAGGTCCTTATAGCATGATCCTTGATGAATCTACGGATGTATCAGTCACAAAACAGTAAAGTTGGGAGTAGTTATAAAATATTTGAATGAAGAACGCAAGGTAATAACTTCGTTTCTAGGTCTTGAACAATTTCCTTCAACTTCCGCAAATGCTAGAGCTTTATTTGATGCCCTCATCAGTCTTATACGTTTAAAAATAAATACTAACCTTTGCATTTCTATCTATGTTTAGCTCTTTCCAGCACCTCTTTTGCATATCTACCTACCACTATTCAACTGGTCCGACTGCCCCTTTTAAAAAAACCGAGGTAATTTTTGCATTTTGTATTTGTTTAGCCCTTTCTAGCACCTCTTTTGCTAAATCTAGCACTTTTTAGCTTGTCTGACTGCCCTTATTCAAAAACCAAGGTGGCTGGCAACACTGAATAGCAGACAAAAAAAAAAAAGAGCGAGAACATCGGTCTAATTTGTGGTCTAAAGCTACATTTATTTTATCAGATTTTAATTTTATCAAAATAGAACGAATACTACGACCTAAATATAACATATCAATTGCTTTTCTGACAACATGAATCAAAGTAAAGGCGGAATTCCCAACGATGATCTGTTCGATTACATCAAAGTCGGTGAAGATGAAGATGACAACAATGCCGTAGAAATACCTTGCGAAATGGATGGCACTTTATTGCTTTCGACGCTCGTAGCCCAGTTTCCTGGTGCCTGTGGATTGAAATATCGTCACCCGAACAGTAAATCCGTCAGAGGAATACGGCTCAGTGATGGAAAATTACATCCTCCATCTGAGGCTGGCTGGGGTAAGCTTTTGTACATGTGTGTGTTCCCGAAAGAAAATAAACGTAAAATAGAAGACGTGTCACCCGAGAATTCTGCTGCCAAAACAAAGCGTTTGGAGAAGAAACAAACTTGTTCGGATTTAATATGCCTCGGGCTACCTTGGAAAGCAACTGATGATTCAGTAAAGCAGTACTTTGAGAAGTTTGGTGAAGTGGTAATGGTCCAGTTGAAAAGAGATAAAAGTGGAACATTTAAAGGTTTTGGCTTCGTCAGATTCGCCACTTATGCCTCACAGATGAGAGCCTTAGCTCAGAGGCATATGATTGATGGCAGATTGGTGGATGTGAGGATCCCAAATTCCAAAGAAGGAGTTGTTCCACAGATGCCTTGCAAAGTATTTGTTGGAAGACGCACTGAGGACATGTCTGCAGATGATCTTCGTGAGTACTTTTCGAAATTTGGGGAAGTGACGGATGTTTTCGTTCCAAACCCATTTAGAGCATTTGCATTTGTTACTTTCTTGGACCCTGAAGTTGCTCATAACCTATTTGGTGAAGACCATATCATTAAAGGAGCATCTGTATCAGTGTCAAGTGCTGATCCACAAATAAAGTCCAAACAAAAACAGTTAGCTTATGCATCTTCGAACAACTGGAACACAAACCAGAGTGGGCCATCTGGAAGCTCCAATTCTGATGGAGGAGGGCGCACTGGCAACATTGACACCTTGAATATGCAGAACTTGGGAATCAATCCTAATGGTGGTCCTCCAGCTAACTTCAACTTGCCTATTGGTCTAGTTGCTGCGGCATTGAACCAGGCTGGCTGGGGTGGTTTCCTCGGTGGACCCAACAATAATGGCAACAACTGGCAAGGTGGACCACCACACAGCAATGATGAAAAAAACTGGAATGGCTCTAATCAAAGCTGGAACCAAAATGGACCCCCTCAGTCATGGAACCAGGGCAGCAACCCAGGATCGAACAGAAAGAGTGGAAACAACTGGAATTACCAGGGAAATGGTCCCAATGAACAGAACTGGAGTGGTAATGGAGGGCAGGGATCCAACTCCAGCAAGCCACAGATTTGACCACTGAGGTGAGTTTCACTTGCCTACCAATGTTCTCTAAAAGCGTTCTACCTTATTTTCTAGCTGTCATATAATGTGAGTTATTTTGTAAAATGAGTTTGCACTTTGATGTAAAAAAATACCCAGTTTAAAGATTGAATGGAATGGGTTATTTTCTTTTACATGTTGAAATGAATGTCCTAGGCAATATGGAGTGCTATTGTATGTCGGTTTCACATACTAAGCGAATGTTAATAGTTGTAAGCTGACTTAGAGTATATTATGTGTGATATTGTGTGATGTGGTCTGTTTTGAAGATAATTTTCTAATAAATGTGTATGTACTTACTACATTTAAGATGGATGTTTTTATTTTGTCTTGGGAGTTTCACTATTAAAAGTGATTCTTCCCTTAGGTATATTGATAAAAACATGAGTGCCAGAAACAGGAAGTTTGTCACAGAAAAGTGTTATGACAATCTACAATATCTGTTCATTTATTATGTAAGCACGCCTTGAGTTGTTGAAAAACTCAATAAATTAGCTGAGTGGAAAATACCTTTCTGTAAAACCTGCATATTTTTATCTATGCGGTAATGAATTGCACATGTAAGATTTTTCAAAGTTGTGAAGATGTTCAATGATGTCTTAAGAAAGCTTGGGCAAGCCTGCTGTTGAGTGAAATTGACAGAACTTCTTACTGCAAGCTGCGTGGTGAGCAAGACGTGAGTAAGATTCATCTACTTTGAGTACAATTGTGCAAATATGAGGGGATGACTTTACTCTACATAATATGTGTAAGTTTTTTGTTCTGTTCTGTAGCTGTTGAGAGTTTGAAGATGTTTTGAAGGTGGTACACCTGTATGATGACCCTGATGAGTCTGATGCCACTTATAAAATACACGACAAATGGAGAGTTTGTAAAATGGGGTAATGAGACATTGATTTATAAAATATGTTTTCTGATATTTTTTGTCGTATTATTTTGTTATTATGATTAGATAATTTGTTTTCTTTCTTTCAGATGTGCAATTGCATGGCAGCTATGATATTTACCACAAAGAAACATAGTTTCTGCTACATCTGAAACAAGAAACTAAAAGGTATTGTTACGGGCTAGGGTTCTGGATTTAGATGTAAAACGCCAATGACAACTTCTTAGGATTTATTCACGCAGGGTCTGGTTTGCAGGTCTTCACGAGACGAAGTCCACACGTAGATTCCAATCGTAGGTTCAATCGAAGTCCAATAGTATCGCTAAGGTCGTAGGTTATCGCTCGTATCGCAGGTATGTTCGCTCGAAGTTCTCTCTTCGCTCTTCCAAACGGAACTGACAGCGCGCCGCGGCGGCCGCTATTTATATCCGCCGGCCAGGGTTCTAGAACATTCCCGTAACTACGTACCTACACTCGGTACACGCGGCAAGGTCGCTCGAACAGTTACTCATTTAAAGAGTTTTGCACCTTACGCTAGTGGACATACGAGTCATTATTGCTTGCAGCGTTTATTGTTTACTAAAACGCAGCATGCGGCGACTATTCTAGATGGTTCGGGATAGGACCGCGACACTGCTCCCCTCTTAGAGATGCTCGTCCCGAGCATCTTCATTACTGCCGTGATAAGGAGCTAAGCGGTCGATGTGAACCACTTTTTGTGCACCTCTTGGCTGCCGTTGAATTCGGTACGTCACGTCATTTAACCGAGTTACCACTTTGTACGGTCCCTCCCATCTTGTCTGCAATTTCGGAGATTTTCCTTTTCGTCGAGTTACATTGTGAAGCCAGACTAGTGCTCCTTCTTCGAAGCCGCTTGTATTTGCTCGGCGGTCATACCTAGTCTTCATCTTTTCACTCGACTCCAATCCGTTTTCCCGTACTATGGCATGAATCTCTCGCATTTTCTCACGTAACTCGGAAATGTAGTCGTGTAGAGAACGTGAGTCGTCAGGGGGGCCTCCAGTCAGCAGATCTACTGGTATTCTCAGTTCTCGGCCAAAATTTACACGCGCCGGGGTTACCTTCGTGCTTTCATGTTCTGCCGTTCTGTAGGCCAGAAGAAATGGCGGTATGTATTTGTCCCAGTCTCTCTGGTGCCTGTCAACGACTTTTGCTAAATGTCTCTCAAGTGTTTGGTTAAATCTTTCTACCATGCCGTCAGATTGAGGATGATATGGGGTGGTCCTAGTCTTATGCATTCCCAATATTTTACAGAGTTCTTGAAATACTTGAGACTCAAAGTTCCTGCCTTGGTCGGAGTGTATTTCCAAGGGCACACCAAACCGGCAAACTACTTCCTCAAACAACTTGGAGGCAACAGTCGTGGCTTCTTGATTGGGTATGGCGAATACCTCTGGCCATTTAGTGAAGTAATCCATAACTACCATGAAATACTTATTTCCTGATTCCGTTACTGGGAACGGTCCAGCCACATCAACTGCAATGCGTTCCCATGGCGCACCAACGTTATAAAGTTGCAGATTTCCTCGGCTTCTAGTTGGTGGGCCTTTCACCGCGGCGCAAGTAGCACACTTGCGGCACCAATCTTGCACATCTTCTCGACAATGGAGCCAGTAAAACCTTTCTCGAATCTTTGTTAAAGTCCTTTTTACGCCCAAATGTCCACCTGACACGCCGTCATGTACTTCACGGAGGACATCTTGTACCTTATCTCTTGGGACAACTATCTGAAGATGAAACTCTCTGCCGTTAGGTTTCTCCCATTTGCGGTAAAGTATTCCGTTCCGAAGAATAAAACTGTCCCATTGAGCCCAGTATGCCTTGGTGACAGCACTAGTAGGAGCCACTTCGCACCATCTTGGCTTGTCCTCGCCTCGTTTCTTCCATGCGACAATGAGCCGTACATCTTCGTCATCTTCCTGTGCTTCTTTCATCGCCTCATCTTCCCAAGATCTCGATGGACTCATTCTTGTCAATCTCAATGGCAGTTCCTTTGTCTCTTGTTTGGCACAGTGCTTGCAGTCTTCCGGACACGGCCTTCTTGACAGTGCGTCAGCATTTCCATGCGCCTTTCCGCTGCGGTGTTCAATAATAAAGTCGTACTCCTGCAGTTGTTCGATCCATCGAGCAACTTGCCCCTCTGGATTTTTAAATTGTAACAGCCACTTCAGGGCGGCGTGGTCAGTGCGAAGCGTAAACCGCACGCCGAGGAGATATTTGCTGAAGTGCTGTACTGTCTTTACCACAGCCAAGAGCTCCCTTCTTGTCACACAATAGTTCCTTTCAGGTTTCGATAGCGATTTACTGAAATATGCCATCACAACCTCTCTGTCGCCCTGTTTCTGCGATAACACTCCTCCGATCGCTGTGTTACTAGCGTCAGTGTCAACAATGAATTGGCCGTTAGGCTGTGGAAATCCTAAGATTGGGGTCTCGCAAAGACATTTTCTTAATTTTTGAAATGAACTCTCACATGTGTCATCCCAATGAAATGACTGCTTGTCTTCAGTCAGTCTGTGTAAAGGCTTGGCAATTTCAGAGAACCCCTTAACAAACCGTCTATAATATGAGCATAGCCCTAAAAATGCTCGCACTTCAGTCTTGTCTTTGGGAGTAGGCCATTTTTGCACTGCTTCGATTTTGGCTGGATCGGTCTGTATGCCTTCGCTGGTTATCACATGGCCGAGATAGCTAACCTTGTTCTTAAATAAACTGCATTTCTTCGGGTTTAACTTTAAGTTTGCTCCCATTATCTTCTTAAAAACTTGTTCTAGATTTTGTAAGTGGTCCTCAAAATCTGTACCCATGATTATGACGTCATCCAAGTAGACAAGGCAGGCTTCCCCAACTAATCCGGCCAGTACGCACTCCATAAGTCGTTCGAATGTAGCTGGCGCGTTGCACAATCCAAAAGGCATCACGTTAAATTGCCATAAACCTTTGCCAGTTGAAAAGGCTGTCTTCTCTTTATCCTTCGGATCAATTTCCACTTGCCAATAGCCCGATTTCAGATCTAATGTCGAGAACCATTTCATACCACTCAATGTGTCCAGGGTATCGTCTATTCGTGGCAGTGGATAACTATCCTTCTTGGTCACATCGTTAAGCCGTCGGTAGTCTACACAGAACCTTGTGCTACCATCTTTCTTCTTTACCAACACAACGGGAGAACACCATGGGCTAGCAGAAGGTTCTATAATCTTGTTTCTCTTCATGTCTTCCAACATGTCTTGTACTTCCTTTTCTTTAGCAATCGGTATGCGCCTTGCTCGCTGACGAATAGGTCGCTCCTGTCCGGTGTCGATTTTGTGCTGAACTAACGATGTTCTTCCAGGATTTCCTTCGTCAGAGAAGATATCCCTAAAACGCAGTAACAACCTCTTAGCTTTCATGCTTTGCAAATAGCTCAGATTACTCTTAGAATCCTCAAGGAGCTTAGTGACTAGAATTTCACTCCTGGTATTCGATGTTTTTGAGCTTGGAGATGATTGGCAGCTTCTCATCCAAACAGCTTCCTCACACCTTCCAATAACGTCACCTTTGCTAAGGGTAATCTCACGATCGCCTATATTCACAACCCTCACTACAGCGGTCTTGCCTCCATAGACGAGAGTTCTTGCTGTCAGCAATTTCTGACTGGCTGCACTGTCTCGTGTATCTTCAATCAGCACACACCTATTCCGCTGATTCTTCTGACTCGAAGGCAGCTTCACCTTTACTTCAGTTTGTGCTCGTCCAGGTATTACGATTGTCACGTCAGGCACGTGACATTTCCATCGGGACCGCCAAGTATGAAGTTCTCCTCATCACCACATTTAAAGACACCTTTAGTTACATCGATGTGACAGTTGTGTTTCTTCATAAAGTCTAGGCCCAGAATGCAATCATCCATAATTTCGGCTACGATTACGTCGTGAATATATGACGCCTCCCCAACCCATATCGTAACCGATCTTTCACCCAGGACGGGTATCTGCTGGCCAGAAGCGGAGAGAAGTCTGCATAAACTGGTGCCTTTGCGTCTCCCTACAGCTTTCACCAGGTCTGGTCTCACTATTGTTCTAGAGGCTCCTGTATCTAGGGTAATTTTGCACTCTACTTTGTTCACTGCACCGCGTATTAGTAGACTGTTCCCATTCCATGCTTGTGAGATTCTGGTTACTGGGGCTACCTCCGCTCCAGCCAGTACCCGCCCCGCAGTCCTGGCTTTTACTCGTTTCCCTGATTCACGGTGGAGGGCGCAGCGTCATGCTTCTTTACGAATTCTTCAAAACGCTGCTCCATATTTTTGAGACGCGCATCCAGTCTGTCATCTGTTTTGGTTGCTTGCCTCTCCTTCTTAGGACACGTGAACTGCAGATGCCCTCTTTCCCCACACTTGTAACACATGGGCCCGGAGTTCTTCTTTGGCGAGGTCTTGATCTCTTTAACCTCCTCCGTAACTTCTCGAAGTTTATAACCTTGCCGGATATCTTGACGCACAGCTTCTACTTCCAGGGCATGTGCCAGAGCTTCTTTTAATGAAGAATGGTGGCGAAGCTTTACTGCAGCCCTAATTTCAAGATCCTTGATTCCGTCGACGAAAGCTTGCAAAATATTCGTGTCCACCATCTTACTATCAGCAGAAGGGTACGCCTTTCGAACCAGCTTCTCAATTTCCAACGCCCATTGTTGAAGTCCTTCACCCAGGCGCTGAGTCCGGTCGCGTAGCTGAGCACGAAAAACGTGTTCCAGGTGTCGTTCCCCATATCTAGCCTCAAGTGCCTCCAGCAGGTCTTTGAACTCGCTGCCTGAGGTGGGCAGTGCCTCCAGGACAGATAAAGCCGAACCTCTGAGCGCGACGGTGAGGGCTGTCAGGCTCTGTTCGTCCGTCCACCCGTTTGAAGCAGCGACAGTCTGGAACTGCTGGCGGTAGGCGACCCAAGACGTAGTACCATCGTACGGAGGCACCTTCACTTTAGGCCCGTGGCTTATGCTGACAACTCCGCTCGATGTAACTCCAGCAGCTTTAATGAGCCGAACTTCCTGCTCTAGTCCAGTGAGGCCGGTTTTCACATTTTTTAGGTCATCCTCTAATTCGGAAACCCGTTCGTTCACTACCTCTACATCTTCATGTAGCTTAGCGACCGTATCACTGAACTTTGTAACGGCAGAAAGGATCACCTGTTGATCTGCCTTCTGTTCTTCTCGCAGGCCTTTTTGTTCTTCTCGCAGGCCTCTTTGTTCTTCTCGCAGGCCTCTCTGTTCTTCTTGCAGGCACTGCATCTGCTTGCTCTGTTGTTCTTGCAGGCACTGCATCTGCTTGCTCTGTTGTTCTTGCAGGCACTGCATCTGCTTGCTCTGTTCTTCTCGCATGCCCTTCAACATTGCCATCAGGCACGACATATCCAAAACCTCCATTGTACGTGACGGGGGTTTAATGTCTTCGGTGGGCGTGGCCAGGTGGGCGTAGCTACGAGGCGGAGCCTGTTGGTCGGTTGGTGAAACCTGGTGGTCAAGGCCGGTGGGCGGAGCCTGGTGCACGGGGGCGGTGGGCGTGGCCTGGTGGGCGTGGCCGGTAGGCGGAGCCGCTGGGCAGGTATGCTGTGTCTCCACTACGCGCGTGGCCTGGTGGGCGGGGCCAGGGGGCGTGGCTTGGTCGGTGGGCGTGGCCTGGTGGGCGGGGCCAGTGGGCGTGTCCCTATGGCCAGTGGGCGTGGCCTGAGGGGCAGTGGGCGTGGCCTCCGCAGCACTTCTGGACCTGGTCCTCACTCCAGAAGTATCCTCTCTCGGAGTCAGTGGCATCTCCAAATCCCCAATTCTGACACCAAATGTTACGGGCTAGGGTTCTGGATTTAGATGTAAAACGCCAATGACAACTTCTTAGGATTTATTCACGCAGGGTCTGGTCTGCAGGTCTTCACGAGACGAAGTCCACACGTAGATTCCAATCGTAGGTTCAATCGAAGTCCAATAGTATCGCTAAGGTCGTAGGTTATCGCTCGTATCGCAGGTATGTTCGCTCGAAGTTCTCTCTTCGCTCTTCCAAACGGAACTGACAGCGCGCCGCGGCGGCCGCTATTTATATCCGCCGGCCAGGGTTCTAGAACATTCCCGTAACTACGTACCTACACTCGGTACACGCGGCAAGGTCGCTCGAACAGTTACTCATTTAAAGAGTTTTGCACCTTACGCTAGTGGACATACGAGTCATTATTGCTTGCAGCGTTTATTGTTTACTAAAACGCAGCATGCGGTGACTATTCTAGATGGTTCGGGATAGGACCGCGACAGTATTATTTTTATAAATATGATTGTATGGCAGTTTTTTAAACACTAATGGTATAAATGGTAGAACTGGTCAATCAATTCATAGTTGCTATACAGCAGGAAACAGTATGTCCATGCTCAGAGGTTCTATTAGTAAGCTGAAGTGACCATATGCTTTGATTTGTTCTCAAGAAAAGTCTTGACTTCCGATTTTTAAATACCTACCTGAATTGGGTTTCGTCA
Organism: Yponomeuta sedellus; assembly: GCA_934045075.1. Lineage (NCBI taxonomy): Eukaryota > Metazoa > Arthropoda > Insecta > Lepidoptera > Yponomeutidae > Yponomeuta > Yponomeuta sedellus. The sequence goes on along the minus strand of OW203728.1, from coordinate 14,076,711 downwards.
CAGTGGCTGGTTGCTGTGATCGATCGTAAAAAAATGTTACAAACATTATCTTTTTATGAATTATTTTTTTGACTAGCCGTTCTGAGGTCAGTATGAGTTTCTTAACCTGCATAGTACCAATATTTCTACGAATTTTTTTCTTGTATCATAGTCTAAAATTGTCAGAAAAGAGCGCCTCATAATTTGTAATAGCTATGTTTTAGATAACCGTCTTGTGTAAATTCAAAATTGTACAGTCGTGCACATACTATGAAAAGTATCGAGGTCATAGGTTTCGTGAATAAATCCATAGTAATTATACGGCATGCAACGTTGCTATGGCGTTCCCACCCGATCCTAGCATTGCAACTGACCGGCCCGAGGTGGCGTATGCTGATGTCACGGCTGGTTTGGCTTAGCCACGTCTGGCAGGGCGGTCAATGGACTAGACCGAATGTTGCAGTATCAACGACCCTCTGTAGGGGCAGATATTTGGGTGGCAGTTGGTAATGATCAGGACATGGCTTATTATTTTAAGAGTCGTGGATGTCAATATATCTCAAGTAATAAAATGTGTTCTTTTCCAGTTGGAGCAGACCAGCCGGATGTGTACCACGAGATGAGGAAGCCGTGGTGTTGTGATGATGATAGGTCAAGCCCTCTGGCCACGTTGAGGGACAGTGTTTGTGCTACCAATCAGACGATATGAACTTTTCGTTCCAGTTGGTCCGATTATCTAATCGGACTGCTAACATACCATTTTCTAAGACCATGTGGCCCCACCGATCGGACCACGCATTCCTTTTTAGAAAGATTAGTATGGAATGGCTCTCTTTCTAAAACATAAGAAGCGAGCCTTCCCATGCTAAACATAATTACATCACATAATTTTAATGTAATTATTTTTAAATTGAGTTAATTATTTTGTGTTTGGGACCCTTATTAATATCAAGTGGTGAAATGTTATTAAAGTTTAACTTTTGTTAAACCTACTTTTTATCTTTGTACAAAACCAGCGTCATAGGTCGGTTTAATTGAACTGAGTTGTCGGTGGAGAAATGAACTACATGGCTAGATTACTGGAATAAAGTTCATGTTGTCCGATCGGTCGGACAAAGCGGAATTACAATTCCTTGTAGTCCGATTAATTGGACCAACTGGAAAAAAAGTTGATGTCGTCCGATTGGTAGCAGTCGGACCACGTGGCCAGAGGGAGGTCAAGCACAGCCACAGAACAAAAAGAGTAGAAGTCGTAAGTGGGCGGTGCCCGCGTGCCTCACATTAGCAATGTATTGCCTATGCGTAGTCGGTGACAGTTTTGTCACAGATTAGATAATAGTTGTTTTGTTGACTTCAGTTGCCGTGCGCTTCTAGTAAAGAAAAAATGATGAAAACTTTATTAAAATGCCTTGTTATGCTGTGTTAGAGAGCAAAAATAAAAGTTTGGGACCAAAATATACCGATCATGCCGTAACATTTCATCTTTAGGATGTATTTCATTGTATTTTTAAATTAAATTTGTAATGACATGAACACGGAAAGCAATCCGAAAATGAGAAAGTGAAACCACCTTTATTTACTGGTTAGTAAAGTTAAATTTTCATTGAAGAAAGTGTACATTCTCTAGAAATTTCTGTCGAAATTTGCATTCTACTTGATTACGGATGGGGGCACACATGATAAAAATCTATCGATAATTAGTTGTCTATGACTTAGTAGTCATACAGTACTTAGGTATTGTAAATTCCAATTCGTCTAAGTAGGTAAAATAATTATTGTCATTTTATACCTACTTCCTAAGTGCCTTTTCATATGCACCCGGTCGCCGTCCGGTCGCCGGGCCGGGTAAAGTAGTAATGTATGAGCTCCGGTCGCCGGCTGGTCGTTGTGCATGTGAAAACTGTCATTGGAGCTCATACATTACTTTTCATACAAGACATGACATGAGCACATACAAGTCATGAGCACAGCTAGATTGCGATATAGTTTTTCTTCACTAGTTTATCAGGGACTGAAATATTTAAGAAACTATCAAAGTAATTTTAATCTTACATTTTTAAATATTCCAACCGAGATGTAAAGTGAGGTTATCGAAAACGACTCATATGGTTTTTACTTCAGTTCAAAACATTAAGTAGTCTACTACTGTTTACCTGTTCAAGTGGTTGTTCTCTTGGCGAGCATAAGATTTTTGTTTTTTTATGTTATTTGTTTTATGGTTTTTTATTATTCTGCTATTTACCCTTAATACTTCAACCCCTTTGACAACATCAAACCGAGGCAATGATAAAACAACCCTCTCGGATTCAAAGCAATTTGGAAGTGAGTTTTCGTTTAGTTTTCCTAGGGAAACCGGATATGAAATTAAAATGGAAGGCAGCGATAAGAAGGCCAAATTGGTTCCCAACGACGATAAGCACAATATATTCAGAGCATTTTCATGAACACTTCATAATAACTAAAAAAGGCGGAAGGTGGCACTAATGTGATGCAGCAATACCAGAAAAAATGTGCTTCACTTCCAGGTTAGACTCCTGCGTATAAATGAAATTATATTAGTACAATCATCAATTAGTATTACGTATGAAACATGGCGTGCAGATAGACAAAGATCTGAATTGAGTCGTAGATTAATATTTCCCGTGTTATAATTTCTAACGCCGGCGAAGCAGCGGGTTAAAGCTAGTTTTAATAAGAGATAACATTTTAAAATATTACGAAATCTACCACATTGTTTTATTTGTGCATCTATCCACCCTATTAGTATTAATTCTTTATTGCACAAAAGATAATGTAAAAAGATGCATTTTCTACCAGTAAAGCCGGTACCAGTAGGTACCAGTATTCGTATTCGGCCGTTAATGTGTTAAACTGTTTGTATAATTTGTCGATAGGTTCACCCTATCGACAAACTAGAACTCGCATTGTCCCATCCCAAACTGAGAATGTACTTGTTTTTCAATTTTGAACTTTATGTCTTAGTAAGTAAAAGTTTTTTTCGGTCCGACGCGGTGGTAGTTCCATCTAGTGTAGAGTAGCGTTAGAGTCATTCGGGGTAAAAGGACGCAGTGGGTATAAGTACGCAATGTCGATTTCTCAGAGAGGAATGAGCGGGCAGGGGGGCTAGGTGGACGGGAGCGACTGCACTTGGTCCGCCATCTTGTGTCAACATCTGTTTGGCAGTGCGCGTCGCCCGTGACGAATTCCAAATAAAAATATAAAAAGTCCGTTAATTTTCATTATTTTGCGGTTCAGGAAAAAGTTTGAGACATTGAGGATTTCATCGCTTTCGAGGTAAGTTTATTTTATTGATTTACTATGGTTACTGAACAAATAAATCCAAAATAGCATTCTAACCTAACATTTTTGATATCTGAACTAGGCGATATTGTTTTATCTCGCGGCCAAACGGGGTAAAAGTACGGGGGTAATAGAACGCGCGTACTTTTACCCACATTTGAAATCCTCATAATATTGGGCATAGATTGTTCGAAAAATAATGTCATTTTAATAAATGTTGTATTTTATATTGATTTCGATTATTTATTTATTTCTAGAATGCGAAAAAATGCCTCGGAACTATAAAAAGAAAACACCGGGAAGAACATTGATTTCGGAAGAAAAAATTCTTGCAGCAAAAAAGCTCATTGAAAAAGGCAGAAGTCAAAGATATGCTGCTGAGTTGGTGGGTATACATGAAGCTACCCTTAGAAAAAGGTTGAAGATGGACCACGTACCTGAAGCTTTAGGACGGTTCAAACCAACATTTACAAAAGACCAAGAAGCTCAGTTTGCAATACACTGCCAAGTCATGGATGAGAGATTTTTTGGAATAACGATCAATGATTTGCGCCGCTTAGCGTACGAATTTGCTGTGGCTAATAAAATTGAGCATCGGTTTGATGATTCTTCTCGAATGGCAGGTCGTGACTGGGTAGAATGCTTCCTGAAACGGAACGAGAATCTTGGTTTACGACAATCAGCGCCAATCAGCTTGGCTAGGGCAATCGGGTTTAATAAAGTCCAGGTCAAGAAATTTTACAAGAACCTCAAAGATTTGTATGAAAAACACAAATTTCGACCTCATCGAATCTACAACATGGATGAGACAGGAATGAGTACGGTTCCTAAAAAAACGCCCAAAGTTATTGCTCGCAAAGGCAAAAAAGTCGTGGGAAAGATAGTTTCAGCTGAGAGAGGGATGACCATTACTGCGGTAATGTGTATGAGTGCAACTGGACACTTTGTACCCCCAGCGATGATATTTCCACGAAAAAGACCAAAAGCTGAGTTGTTAGATGGCGGCCCAACAGGAAGTGTTTGCATGGTTTCTGACAGCGGGTATATAAACACAAATCTCTTTGTCAATTGGTTACACCATTTTAAAGATTTCGTGCATCCAACTAAAGAAGATCCTGTGCTTCTTATCTTGGACAATCATTCTTCGCATATCTCTTTAGAAGGAATATCTTATGCCAAAGAGCACCACATTGTCATGTTAACAATTCCACCTCACGGCAGCCACAAAATTCAGCCGTTGGATGTGGCTGTTCACAGTCCGTTAAAAACCAAATATTCGATAGAATGTGAAAAATGGATGAACCGTCACCCTGGCCGGGGCATAACCCAGTTCCAAGTGGCCGGTCTTTTCAATGCTGCCTATAAGCATATTGCTACTATAGTTAATGCTGAGTCGGGATTCAGAGCCACTGGTATATTTCCATACGCAGACGACTTATTCGACGAAACTGATTTCGCACCTTCGACAGTAACCGACCAAACTCAACGGAACGTGTTAACCGAACCAGTTAATGACGATAAAGATGGACTTGCAGCTGGCAGTATTGATTCAAAAAATTCAAAGAAGGAACTTAGAAGTGAACGTGCAATAGAACATATTGATATTTCTTCACCTTCAAGTCCCTCGATTCTTGACGCTGTTCATGTAAATCAAGACCGTGATGACGCTGTTTCAGATATAACAATAATGGAGGAAGACATGATTGATATTGGCACCGAGAAATGCTCTGCAGAAATTAATGAAACAGTATCAGTTGCACAGAAAAGTGATTCATCAGACAAAGAAAACATGTCTTCAAATGCTCGAGTTACGGTTGCGGAATTGAGTCCACTTCCACGAATGGTGGAGAAAAAGAAAAAAACAAGAATCAGCTTGAAGTCAGAAATTATTACCTCTAGCCCATATAAGAAGCAAATGGAAAAAAAGAAAGAAAACGAAGAAGAAAATAAATTGAAAAAACATGTTAGGCAAGTGAAATTCAGTGAACCAATCACGGGCACTCAACAGAAAAAAACTACACTGAAGCGCGTTGGGACTGAACCTCAGCCTGGCCCATCTGGTTTGAAATCTCAAAAAGTATCACTAGCAAAAGTAAAAAAAAAAACAAATAAGGTACAAAATACTAAGAAAGAAGAAGTAATTTGTCCAATTTGTGGTGAAACATACGAAGAACCGCTCAGTGAGGACTGGATAGAGTGCCTTGTTTGTCAAAGATGGTTTCATGAAGATTGCACGGCCTACGAAACGGGATTATACACGTGTGATTTTTGTGATGGATAGTAGCTATCTATAGTTTTATAGATAGCTAACTAACATAGTGCCATTCCATTATTATCTATTATAATCTAAATGTTACGTGGAACTTGAAAGTGTATTCGTTCCATTCAATTTATTCTTTAATAGTTTTAGGTATGATTCCGTGATAATCGTGTCAGTTGTTTGATATGAGAATTTTTCTACTGTAAGAAATTAAGTGACTGATTATAAGGCTGAACAATATTCTTAACTTTGAAGTTCCTATTTCTAGTCCATTGTTTGTTTGCTTTGAGTTAGAATTAAAGTATGTTTATTAATAATATAGAAAATCCGTCTATTATTTGTTCATATTCCCTGACTATTCCTTAATGAGTACTTTTACCCTACATGCGAACTTTTACCCAAACGATTGCGTATTTTTACCCCTATTTCGGGGTAAAAGTACTCACGCATACTTTATTGCAGTTTTGTTTAATAGAAGAAGAACCGTTGTGGTTATGGTATTAAAGCATAGTATTTTAAGAGCCTAGTTAATGTACTACAGATTGATCACAACTGCATGTATAATATGCTAGTATTTTTTGTTTGATAAAGCAAAGAAAGCAAAGTGCGTCCTTTTGCCCCGAATGACTCTACTACAAAATGTCAACCTTAATTTCTTCATTGTCATTTGACTTTGATCATTGTTAACATTACAAAAAGGTGCATATTTTAATTGAAACTTTTATGATGTACACCTTTTCGGCATTGACTTTATTTACCAACGGCAGGTTGGCATTCGTAGTGTGCGTTTGGTTTATGTGTATCAGTTTGGTTCCACTGGTTTTCGTACTAATGTGTCATGTCACTACTTCTACTCTTTTTTTATGTTCTGTGAGCACAGCAATGTGCTGGACCCTAGGAGTGGGTCGTTGTCCGATGTTTCGACGACGAAACGCAACCGTTTTTTCTGGAACGAAAACAGGTCCTCGAAACGGTCCTCGTTCGCAACTGGTTTCATTGTATGCGAACGAGCAAGGCGCAGAGGACGGTCAAACGAGTGCGAACGAGACGAAATCACGAAACATCGGAAAAAATAAGTTATTTTACACGATACTCGACTGATGTCAGTGAACTTAGCAGATCATTGTCCAGCAGATCAAGAAAAAAATAGAGTTCTGCAGCAGAGCTCGATAGTTCCTGATAGGTCTCGGAAATAGTTCTGGCGTTTTGTCCTTAAAAAAACTTAATTGAAAAAATGATCTGCTAACTTCCCGTAGCAAATCATTTCGCAGCAAATCAAAAACAAATGAGAGTTCTCGCAGCATGCAGATGAGTTCTACAGTTCCTGATACTTTTTAGAAATAGTTCTAGTGATTTTACCCAAAAAAAATCAGTTGATAAAATGATCTGCTAACTTCCAGTAGCAGAGCTCGTTATCAACCCTTGTATGTCCCCACTGCTGGGGCACGGGTCTCTTCCTGCATCGCAGGAAGGTTAGGCCATACTCCACCACGGGGGCCAAGTCCGGGTTGGTGGAGGATTGTAAGACAGTGGCGGGCCTTACTGTCAGAAGTTATCAAGCCGCCCATAAGGCCTCTGACATGGCTTAACGACTGCCATTATATGACAGCCGGCACCAACAACTTAACGTGCCTTGCGAAGCACGGAAGCGCTCGGAAAAATGCCACTAGCGGTAGTCACGGGGCGCTCACCCATCCCGTACCTGACCGCGCCTGTTGTTGCTTAACCAAGTGATTGATTCCAGTCACTCGGTTCGCCTAGGCCACGAGCGCTTCAGAGCACTTAGCAGCCAGTAGCAGAGCACTTCGCAGAAAATAATAAATAAATGCGCGTTTTCGGCATATTAACGTAAGCCTTATAGTTCCTTATACATTTCAGGAATAGTTCTGTATTAGAATTCAAATAACAGTAGTTCATGTACTTAAGCTAAAAAGTCGAAACATACAAGTGTCATCGACACAAATAATTTAAATTAAACTCTGGACACAGAACCCTTAAGTTTTTGACAAACCTGTGCAGAACTAAATTTTAAAACTTTATTAGAACAAGAACTGACGAAAATGTGCAAGAGAATCCACAGAACATAAAATGTTCTGTGAAGAGAATCATACCAATACGTTTCGGAACTCGAAAAATAGAATATTATTTATTTTCAATTATGGGCACTCAGACCACAGAACTCTTTTGTTTTAGATAGATCTGCATCAGAACTACTGTATAAAATCCCATTGCGAACTAGAACTCACGTAAAAGTGCCAGCAGATCATACCTGTTTGCGTAAAATTTTGAAATATAAAACATATTTTTTTTTAATTATATTTGCATGCTATGACCACAGAACTCCTATGTTTTTCGCAGATTCCTACCAGAACTACCATAAAAAGCGCAATTCTAAGCTGGAACTCGGAAAAAAAAGCCAGCAGATCATACTAGTATGTTTGAAAACTCAAAAAGTAAAACTTAATTTATTTTGAATCATTTATAGGCACTCAGACCACAGAACTCTTTTGTTTTAGATAGATCTGCATAAGAACTACTGTATAGAGTCCAATTGCAAACTAGAACTCAAGTAAAAGTGCCAGCAGATCATACCTGTTTGCGTAAGATTTTGAAATATAAAACATATTTTTTTTAAAATTATATTTACATGCTGGGACCACAGAAGTCCTTTGTTTTTCACAGATTCGTATCAGAACTACCATAAAAAGCGCAATTCTAAGCTGGAACTCAGAAAAAAAAGCCAGCTGATCATACTAGTATGTTTGAAAACTCAAAAAGTAAAACTTTATTTATTTTGAATCATTTATAGGCACTCAGACCCACCTCAGACCACAGAACTCGTCTGTTTTAGATAGATCTGCATCAGAACTACCGTGTAGAATCCAATTGCAAACTAGAACTCACGTAAAAGTGCCAGCAGATCATACCTGTTTGCGTAAAATTTAGAAATATACAACATAATTTTTTTAAAATTATATTTGCATGCTGGGACCACAGAACTCCTTTGTTTTTCACAGATTCGTATCAGACCTACCATAAAAAGCGCAATTCTAAGCTGGAACTCAGAAAAAAAAAGCCAGCAGATAATACTAGTATGTTTGAAAACTCAAAAAGTAAAACTTTATTCATTTTGAATCATTTATAAGCACTCAGACCACAGAACTCGTCTGTTTTAGATAGATCTGCATCAGAACTACCGTATAGAATCCAATTGCAAACTAGAACTTGAACTAGCACCGTCACAAACTCACGTAAAAGTGCCAGCAGATCATACCTGTTTGCGTAAAATTTAGAAATGTAAAACATAGTTTTTTTAAGATTATATTTGCATGCTGGGACCACAGAACTCCTTTGTATTTCACAAATTCGTATAAGAACTACCATTAAAAGCGCAATTCTAAGCTGGAACTCAGAAAAAAAAGCCAGCAGATCATACTAGTATGTTTGAAAACTCAAAAAGTAAAACTTTATTTATTTTGAATCATTTATAGGCACTCAGACCACAGAACTCTTTTGTTTTAGATAGATCTGCATAAGAACTACTGTGTAGAATCCAATTGCAGACTAGAACTCACGTAAAAGTGCCAACAGATCATACCTGTTTGCGTAAAATTTAGAAATATACAACATAATTTTTTTTTAATTATATTTGCATGCTGGGACCACAGAACTCCTTTGTTTTTCACAGATTCGTATCAAAACTACCATAAAAAGCACAATTCTGCGCTGGAACTCACAAAAAAAAGCCAGCAGATCATACTAGTATGTTTGAAAACTCAAAAAGTAAAACTTTATTTATTTTGAATCATTTATAGGCACTCAGACCACAGAACTCTTTTGTTTTAGATAGATCTGCATAAGAACTACTGTGTAGAATCCAATTGCAGACTAGAACTCACGTAAAAGTGCCAGCAGATCATACCTGTTTGCGTAAAATTTAGAAATATACAACATAATTTTTTTTTAATTATATTTGCATGCTGGGACCACAGAACTCCTTTGTTTTTCACAGATTCGTATCAAAACTACCATAAAAAGCACAATTCTGCGCTGGAACTCACAAAAAAAAGCCAGCAGATCATACTAGTATGTTTGAAAACTCAAAAAGTAAAACTTTATTTATTTTGAATCATTTATAGGCACTCAGACCACAGAAGTCGTCTGTTTTAGATAGATCTGCATCAGAACTACCGTATAGAATCCAATTGCAAACTAGAACTCACGTAAAAGTGCCAGCAGATCATACCTGTTTGCGTAAAATTTAGAATTTTTTTTAAATTATATTTGCATGCTGGGACCACAGAACTCCTTTGTTTTTCACAGATTCGTATCAGAACTACCATAAAAAGCGCAATTCTAAGCTGGAACTCAGAAAAAAAGCCAGCAGATCACACTAGTATGTTTGAAAACTCAAAAAGTAAAACTTTATTTATTTTGAATCATTTATAGGCACTCAGACCACAGAACTCGTCTGTTTTAGATAGATCTGCATCAGAACTACCGTATCTAATCCAATTGTAAACAAGAACTCACGTAAAAGTGCCAGCAGATCATACCTGTTTGCGTATAGAATTTGGATGAAATTTTGCACCGGCCTTTTTTTCGACACGCCTTTTTCGGTTATCAATCTAAGTCTCGTTTTTCCGGCTCGTAGGACCAACTCCATAAAATGTTATAATCTAAACTTTTAATGAATGCGGCTTTATTGTCAAATAAATAAATGAAACCATAACTTTTTTAAAAGTTAATTTCATCGAAAATTACCTTCTTTTATCTTAACTTCAGCTTAATCTTTTATCTATTCCATTTACTTTACGTCATAGCATGCTTTCGCTTATTTAGTTTGCTTTATCGCTGTTTTCATTTAACTTTGCCCAAATATCATTTCCCCAAATCTGAAACCCAACTTTTGGTTACAGTTCTTTCTATTTAACTCTGCTTTTGTATTTTAATGGATCTTTTACACACTCTCGTTATTCCGAAACCGAAAAAAAAATAACCGAAAAAGGCGTGTCGAAAAAAAGGCCGGTGTAAAATTTCATCCAAATTCTATACGCAAACAGGTATGATCTGCAGGCACTTTTACGTGAGTTTTAGTTTGCAATTGGATTTTATACAGTAGTTCTGATGCAGATCTATCAAAAACAGACGAGTTCTGTGGTCTGAGTGCCTATAAATGATTCAAAATAAATAAAGTTTTACTTTTTGAGTTTTCAAACATACTAGTATGATCTGCTGGCTTTTTTTTGTGAGTTCCAGCTTAGAATTGCGCTTTTTATGGTAGTTCTGATACGAATCTGTGAAAAACAAAGGATTTCTGTGGTCCCAGCATGCAAATATAATTTTTAAAAATTATGTATATTTCTAAATTTTACGCAAACAGGTATGATCTGCTGGCACTTTTACGTGAGTTCTAGTTTGCAATTGGATTCTATACAGTAGTTCTGATGCAGATCTATCTAAACCAGACGAGTTCTGTGGTCTGAGTGCCTAAAACTGATTCAAAATTAATAAAGTTTTACTTTTTGAGTTTTTAAACATACTAGTATGATCTGCTGGCTTTTTTTTGTGAGTTCCAGCGTAGAATTGTGCTTTTTATGGTAGTTATGATACGAATTAGTGAAAAACAAAGGAGTTCTGTGGTCCCAGCATGCAAATATAATTTAAAAAAAAATATGTTTTATATTTCTAAATTTTATGCAAACAGGTATGATCTGCTGGCACTTTTACTTGAGTTCTAGTTTGCGATTGGATTCTATACAGTAGTTCTGATGCAGATCTTTCTAAAACAAGGTAGTTCTGTGGTCCCAGCATGCAAATATAATTTAAAAAAAAAATCTGCTGGCACTTTTACGTGAGTTCTAGTTTGCAATTGAATTCTTTACAGTAGTTCTGATGCAGATCTATCTAAAACAGACGAGTTCTGTGGTCTGAGTGCCTAAAACTGATTCAAAATTAATAAAGTTTTACCTTTTGAGTTTTTAAACATACTAGTATGATCTGCTGGCTTTTTTTTTGTGAGTTCCAGCGTAGAATTGTGCTTTTTATGGTTGTTATGATACGAATTTGAGAAAAACAAAGGAGTTCTGTGGTCCCAGCATGCAAATATAATTTAAAAAAAATTATGTTTTATATTTCTAAATTTTATGCAAACAGGTATGATCTGCTGGCACTTTTACTTGAGTTCTAGTTTGCGATTGGATTCTATACAGTAGTTCTGATGCAGATCTTTCTAAAACAAGGTAGTTCTGTGGTCCCAGCATGCAAATATAATTTAAAAAAAAAATATGTTTATGTTTCTAAATTTTACGCAAACAGGTATGATCTGTGTTGGGGTATAGGGTCAACAGCTCCCCTATTTCTGAAGTTGGACGTGCAAGGTAGGTGTGTGCCTGAGTTCAAGCCCTTGCGTAGTAGACACGATGACGACACGACGACAGCACGACGATAGTGGCGGCGACGACACGGCGACGATACGACGACGTACGGTGACGATACGGAGACGACACGGCGACGGCACGACGACGATGCGGCGGCGACACGACGACGTTACGGCGGCGACACGGCGATGCGACGACAGCGTGGTCGACCGGCGGTGACGCAGGGCGGTCTTGCAGGCTGTGGGCGCGGCAGTGCCAGCAGGGCCGACGTCGCTGGGGGGTTCGGGAGCGGGGTGCGAAGAGAAACCAGCGGTGATCTTGCTAGCGGATGTTGGAAGGAAGTTGCAGCTCTCTGGTAGTTTTCTTCAGATTAGTTCTTCTTTTTGCTGCTCTCGTAGTAGTTCCGATGCGGTACCGGAAGTTTTAGCGGGCTGAGGGCCCTTGACTTGGGCTTTACGGCTCAGAGAGCCGGTGCAATTTCCTTCCAAAACGTTATCTCGCGCTTGTTTATTTTCCTCATTAGAGCGTTACATTTTCAGTCATAACTTTTACATTTATAGACCTATCGACATGATTCAAACGGTATTTTACAGAGATCGCTTACTAGATTCACGTATCAAAAGCATTGTTATAAGATAACAATGGTTTTGATACGTGTATATATAAATAAGGAAAACACCAGAATAACTAAATATATTAGCTAATTTCCTCGTAACTAAGTGTTGGATTTGGAATAACTAGACAACGCAAGTAGATATTTTATTCGGCAATGTCTCTATATCTTAAGGACTATGTAGTCTAACTTTTGACATAGGTTCGGGTTCGATTCCAATAAGACAACATACAAAAAACAGGTACCAAAGTGGAATTACATAAAAATTGTGTCAACATTGTTTTATTATTTTCGTACGGTTTTCTTAACTTAACTTGTTACTATTGATGTACTTATGCTTAGTTTACTAATGTTCTGGGTTTTACAGGTCAAATCGCAGGTCTACAGCGTGTTTTACACGGATTTCGATATTCAAACAACAAGACATGAAATTTACGCTAAATGAGAACAACGAGACAAGTTTCGTGTTACAATTAGATGCAGGACGGTGTCCTGAGTACAAATAAACATAAATAAGCCACTTCCCCTTTTTTCCCCTTTTAACATAAAATAACTATCAAAGTGATTCTGCCTATCAATTTGATACTTTTGAGTACTTTAATGAAGTAATTTCAATAGAATCAACTTATATCTTTCATAACAACTTATTTCTATCAGTCAAACATTATAAAATCAATCAAATTAATCAACAAATCTATTTACAATAAATCAGCGAAACTCGTTGGCCTTGGAGCGGGCCACGCCCCCTTTTGCTCCTGTCTTACGCACACCTATTGTCCAACCATGAATCTGACTGGGTCAAATTATGTGACAATTTGCTAGGTAGCGCAAGGTCGTTCGTCAACAATCTGCTGGCACTTTTACTTGAGTTCTAGTTTGCAATTGGATTCTATACAGTAATTCTCATGCAGATCTTTCTAAAACAAGGGAGTTCTGTGGTCCCAGCATGCAAATATAAATGAAAAAAAAAAATATGTTTTATATTTCTAAATTTTACGCAAACAGGTATGATCTGCTGGCACTTTTACGTGAGTTCTAGTTTGCAATTGGATTCTATACAGTAGTTCTGATGCAGATCTATCTTAAACAGACGAGTTCTGTGGTCTGAGTGCCTATAAATGATTCAAAATAAATAAAGTTTTACTTTTTGAGTTTTCAAACATACTAGTGTGATCTGCTGGCACTTTTACGTGAGTTCTAGTTTTCAATTGGATTCTATACAGTAGTTCTAATGCAGATCTATCTTAAACAAAAGAGTTCTGTTCTCTGAGTGCCGATAAATAATTGAAAATAAATAATATTCTATTTTTCGAGTTCCGAAACGTATTGGTATGATGCTCTTGCACATTTTCGTCAGTTCTTGTTCTATTAAAGTTTTAAAATTTAGTTCTGTACAGGTTTGTCAAAAACTTAAGGGTTCTGTGTCCAGAGTTTGATAAAATTATTTGTGTCGATGACAATTGTATGTTTCGACTTTTAAGCTTAAGTACAAGAGCTGCTGTTTTTTGAATTCTAATACAGAACTATTCCTGAAATGTATAAGGAACTATAAGGCTTACGTTAATATGCCGAAAAGGCGCATTTATTTATGATTTTCTGCGAAGTTAGCAGATCATTTTGTTAACTGATTTTTTTTGGGTAAAATCACTAGAACTATTTCTAAAAAGTATCAGGAACTGTAGAACTCAACTGCATGCTGCGAGAACTCTCATTTGTTTTTGATTTGCTGCAAAATGATCTGCTACGGGAAGTTAGCAGATCATTTTTTCAATTAAGTTTTTTTAAGGACAAGACGCCAGAACTATTTCTGAGACCTATCAGGAACTATAGAACTCTGCTGCATGCGACGAGAACTCTAATTTTTTCTTGATCTGCTGAACAATGATCTGCTAAGTTCACTGACATATTCGACTGTACACTCATAGACATAAAGATTACTTTATTGTATCACAGACCAAAACGAACGTAACGAGCAAGGAGCCGACGACGACGTCGCAATGATCTCATTACGTTCTAGGCTCTATTAATATAGCACTAAAGGACATATCCGCGTCAAACAATCTAAGGACTGGTCTCGCGACGAACAAACGCTGGCACTGCTTTAGAGTCTCTGGCACTGCTTTATAATGAAACGTAAAACGGTCCTATCGTCGCGGAACACAAAACGGTCTTATAAAACGGTTCGTCTTTGCAACGATCACGCCTACTGGACCCTGTTCTTTGAAGTCATAAATTTGGAAAGAATGAGAATTGTGAATGCAGTTGACGTAACAGTATTGCCCTTCTGTACAAGCCCTTATGCTCAAAGATCTCTACCAACTCGGACCATGCCTGGTTGGCAGTCTTGGCGTTGCGGACATATTGGTAACACCCCGGATGTAAAATCAGCGTTATGCGCGCAAACGCACGCTAATCTTCTAAGGCGTCTTTTGTTGCACCGTACACGTTGTTGACACATTCCCAAAAACCTTTTTGGGTTAAAACGGTGGCGATGGCGAATTTCCATGTGGCGTAATTACCGCCATCGTCAAGGCACTCAACGTTTAGATGTCGCTGCTGCTAATTCGTCGCCCCTGCAGCTGCTACAGGTTGGACCTGCTGATTCGGACTTCCGTTCACCATCTCTTGACTTGTGTTACGAAAAAATACTGGGCCCATAACCTGTTTGGCAGAAATTGCGGTAGTCGCAGCAGGGAAGGGAACAAATGAACTTCATTTGCAGAATATTTCTCCAGAATATGATACAGCGATTGCAGGGTTTTAAATCTAAGTCAAAAGCGTGCAGGCAGGCAAAGGCCAGTGAGAAGAGAGAGAGAAATCAAAGAGACGACAGTCACAGGTTTTAGGCAATGTTAAGTCAGTGTTAGATTTAGGCTTCAGCCTAAATCCCTAAATCTAAGATTTAGGCTGCAGCCTAAAGATGAAATGTATGTACAAAATTTTTATTTTTTACTTGCAGTTTAAAAAAATTGTTTTCAACACACTTGCTCGTAAAGTGACTCTTATAACACCGGTTTAAGAACCATAATGCTGTCCATTATACACGCGTGCGTAATAATATTACAGCACAAGTGCTGTAATGAATATAGTTTTAATTTTATCAACTACAGACAAATAATGACAGCAAAGAGTTTTCATATCTAAAAATAATAATTTAATTTATATTTTATGCACGTAAGTATCAAAATACGATAACTAAACATTTATTTTCATCAAATTGCAATAAAAATAAGAAAAAGATAGACATATCTAAAAGCCAACTTGTAATTCAGAAATATCGATTATATTTGATTATAACGGCTGTATGGAAGTTGTTACATTTGCCTACATTTGACAGCGCGCAAATTAAAAAAGTAAGCGCGCGCCATTTTCCGTTTGTTCCCTATAGATCCAGTGGCTAGATTCATAATGGATCCAACGAGATTTTCTTTTCTCTTTAGATCCATTTTTTAAAATCTGGTTCTAAAGAGAAGAGTTCCCTTCAACACATTTGGCACCACTGCTTTCCCATACAAATTGACAGTTTTTGTAGGCGATATCAGTGGGGCCAACACGTACTATACTCCAAGAATTAAAGTTTTATCATCTAGTTCACAATCGTTAATTCAAAATAAAATACCTAAATTCCAGTGGCTAGATCCATAATGGATCCAAGGAGAATTTACTTTATCTTTAGAACCAGATTTAAAAAAATGGATCTTAAGAGAAAAGAAAATCTCGTTGGATCCATTATGGATCTAGCCACTGGATCTATAGGGAACAAACGCCATTTTCAATCTCAGTTCTCAAGAAATAAAACTTTTCATTGTTTATTGTGAAAATGTCGAGTTCGAGTACTGATACTGAAGAGGATATGGTTTTGACTCCGCAAGACATACTTAATGAGGCGCAAAATGCCAATGAAAGTTTGATACCCGAGAAATCTAGGGAAAAATATGTCGCAGCGTATGAAAATTTCCTAACATGGAAAACGGAAAAAAACGCGAACTCTTTTTCTGAGTCAGTATTTTTAGCGTACTTTTTATTTTTATTTACCTGTGCTTGTTTTTTATTTTCCTCACAAGTGTGTGAAAAACGTCGTATGACACTCGTGAGCATTGGTCATTACAGACTCGGTTCCATAACTGCTCTCGCCTTCGGCTCGAGCAGTAAACCCACCTCGTCTGTAATGACCGACTTAGCTCACTAGTGTCATAATGTACTATTGTTGTCTAAGTTGGCTACTTCTGTAATGTCACTTGTTCAACAAGTTTTACTGGTCACCGATATTTAGAATCTATGTAGGTACATTATGTTGACTTTACAGAAAATTCAAGAAGTCTGAATTGAAACTTTTATTGGTGGTATAATCGAAAATTAAGACCATTTGCTATTATTAATTTAACAGCACAATATAACAGAACAACAGCAACATAGGCAACAGAAGGCCACTTACAAGTCTCCACTTATAAATACATCTCTGATTAAGGACAATACATCTTTCTAATGTAGGTACATAATCACAGTAGTTTTTATTTTAATAATGCTTTCAAGAAATTTAACAAAGACAAAAACTGAGCAAAATCTTACTCTTTAATTTCTACACTTTTTGAACTAAGTATACTTACATTATATGTATAGTAGACCAAATAGGTATCCTAGTATAAAGCCCGCAGTACACAATGGCCCATGCTGGCCCACTGCTCGCCATTGCCAATTGTAGGCCACGATCACTTGCTGTTCCCACAACGGCGCGTGGCTCATTTCTGTCTGGCAAACCACTTGCGATGAACTAGTTGCGTGCGGCCACAGCTATTTATTTATTTACTATTTATTTCATTTATTTACAGGTATTACAGAAGTTACAGAAGTATGTACAACAAAGTTATTAAAAAAAATGGCGCAAAATTACGGGCTCAGATTGGTTTAAATAAAAAAACTTGAATTTCAATTGACTGAACGATGGGCCACTGTGTAATCAGGGATGGGCCCACGCTACGCCACGATCCTTTGAAGTGTGCTCAAAAAACCGACAACTGTCTGATTGCGTGCCACGATAGGCAATTGTCCGCCACTGCACACCATTACCCCGAGTACACAATGGCAATGGCGAGCAGTGGGCCATCATGGGCCATTGTGTACTGGCCGCATTACATGGGTGATCTCATGATCTGTCTGGTCTGGACTGCAATAATGTAGGTAAGTAGGTAGGTACTACATTATTAAAGTCTACCTACTGGGTGGCCTATCGAGGTAGATAGGCCACCCAGTAGGTAGACTTAAGTATGGCTACCTAGTAGGTACTAGGTAGCCATACTTACACTATAGTAACGAATGACCGTTTATAGACTTCCGTTGAAACGCCGAAACTTACACAATACCTATTATAAAAAATCGCATCACACACATCTCTACGCTGGAAGTAAATTCCGCAACATAGGTTTGATGACACCGTTACCCCATTTGTAGAAGTTTGCTGCAGGCGCTGACTAAACTATGTGACTATGTGAGTGAGGGCGGTTGGTCTCCTGCCTAAGTACCTCTCCGGGATGCAGATGTGAGTATATTGTTTAGGGGAACTATATTTTGTGTCATCAAAGTTTATATTTGTCATCAACTTGTATCGTCTAATTAATAGATCTATCGCCTCGAAATATTCTTATTTTCAGAAAAATAAAAAGTGTCACCAGGTACAAATTACCAAATTAATGTCAATATGTACTTACGTAGAAAAAAAGATGGATTATCTATAAAATCGTACATAGTTCAACCATTGAATAAAAAATTGTTCTCAAAATAATATGTTTATTCCAAAAATTACAGCTCCGTAGGTACTCAGAATAGTAGTATTTATTTGATAATAGTAGATCTGTCATCAAATAAATCTGTTATCGTCCGCAGATTGAGATTTGTTTTTATTTGTTATTTTGTCATCAGTACAGTAGTTACAAATTATTTCGATCAATTCTACAAATAATACTATTCGTTACCAATTTATTAGTTCAGTTCATCAATTTTATGAAAAAGTTTTCAAGGGGCGGATCCAAATTGGCTTCGTAAAAGTCAAAAGTAATTTTATTCTATGTTTCATTTATTATTCTAATACATTCATACTTACTTATATCTAAAAATAATTCAAAATTAATAAATATTTACAGGGTGTTAATTAAACTACCTCAGATGTAGATATACCCAGAAACAACAATGGGTACAACCAGTATACAAGTACCTAATGTAAGATAGTAGTTAAATTCATACGTACAAAAA
The DNA here is from genome assembly GCA_934045075.1 of Yponomeuta sedellus. NCBI lineage: Eukaryota > Metazoa > Arthropoda > Insecta > Lepidoptera > Yponomeutidae > Yponomeuta > Yponomeuta sedellus. The sequence continues at coordinate 14,057,933 of OW203728.1, read as the reverse complement.
CATTCACATTTTTAAGTTAGGTACATATTTCATTTTGTTACCTAATGAATGACCGTTTTTCCTTAATTTGATTATACAGTTATCAGGACAAACCTATTAAAATAAGTACAAACCTATTTATTTGATACTTGATAATATATCCCGATGATTATACCTATGATTATTATGAAATTGTTTTTATATTGTTTGGCTACTACACTTTGATACCCTACCTGTATGTTGTTTAAGGTAGGCCTTAGAGTGTGTACTATAATAGAGACGTAACTCATCTCAGTCATCGACTGACACTTCAAACAAAATGTTCCCTATCAATTATTATTGAAATCTAAGATAAGGCACAAATTATTTTACGAATAAAAGTAACGCATTTCTCATATTTTTTTCGTAATAAATCGCTTAACTAAAATGGCGATTTTATTCGCAATGCATGCATGCTAAGTCGCAATTTTTTACTGACGGATTGCGATTTTATTTATATTGCGTCTTGGTTTGGTTGGGGAACTATTTTCAAGAGATTTTTGTTTTCGCAAAACGTGCACCTTCATACATTTTCCATACCCACCTCACAGATTTTTCGGAAAAAATCGCGCGGTGAAAAATCACAAGTCTTGTAAACCTTCTTAATAGAAAACTGACGGACGGACATGGTGAAACGGTAAGGGTTCTTTGTCGACTATGGAACCCTAAAGACGAGTTCAGTAACTGGCTGTCAAGCATGCCTTGCGTAGGTAGATATCGAAACTATATTTTGAACGTGAAAGGTCAAGCGGCGGTCTCGCAACGAAGTTGGAACAAAAGCTTGAACCCCTTCACTGCGAGCTGGCGACAGGAAGCTAACTCAAGGCGAGTCTGGCGCCTTCAGCAATGCAAGGTTGACTTTCAACAAGCAAACCCCTTTCACGTGCAACGAGCGGATGCTAGTTTCCTTTGTTTTGTTTAGTTCAAGAGATTTGGATGGGTAGGTAAGTAGGTATAATTAAGTTATTATTGTAACCAAGATTGTACTTATACCCGGAAAGTAGGTACATAGGAAAGTAAGGGTTGTCTAAAATTTTAAGAAATACTTTTCAGCTCCAGGTCGAATCGTTTTCAACTGACAGCTATCAAATTAGAAAAAAACTAGTTCCGTTTTTGTCGGAGTTCAAGTACTGAGTGCTTAGTGCGGGTTTGACAGATCCAATCGAATAACTTTACTACCGCGTTAATCGAGCATTGAGTAGTGAGTATGAGTAAAGTAACCGTTCGAACTGGCAAAACGCTGTCACAGTACAACTCACACTCGCGTTTATTCGTGTTTTGGCTGGTAAACGTGTTCACTTCTCAACGTAAACCATTACAACTCGCACTCAGCAATTTTAATTTCCATACTTGTCGCTAGGTGGCGCTTCCTCGATGCCATAGAAATATGAGTTTACGTTAACGCGATCGAGTAGTTAGAAAACTCGCACTAAGCACTCAGTTCTGCCAAACTCGATAAAGAATAGGGGTAAACAAACCAATTTAGGGTTATCACAACTCACGTTTTACAAATTTTCTCTTGTTTACATGATTATAGCCTTTTACTTGCTAACTATTTACTAACAATTCCTATTGCAGCATATTTAACTAGAATCACTCAAATAACAAGCATATTACCTTGTTATTTCGAAAAACTATAAAAAATTCGACATTAATTTTACGCGACAGCCCTACAGAAAAAGAAACATGGATGAAATTCAGGTGTGACAAACATTTTGGGAAATTTAGTTTATGCCAACAAGTGAAGTTTAGTTGTTTGTCAATACGTGTAGGTATATGGCATAAGTATATAGCATATATGTGTGACAAAATAGCACAAGACAAAAATATAGATTGCCCCATATCATTGTGAATTAAATCCGATAGAAATCATATGGGGGCAAGTAAAAGACCATGTTGCTGCCAACAAATAAAACTTTTTAAATGGCTGAACTAAATAAAGGTCCTGTTAGATGAGGCAATAAATAAAATTACTCCAGCAGCATGGCAATGTTGTGTTGAACACGTAATTAAAGAAGAGAAGAAAACGCCGAATTTGATGGTTTAATGGATAATGTCATTGATGAATTTATAATTCAAGTCTCCGGAGACACAAATTCATCCTACTCTTTGGCCAGTGACAGTGATGATTAGTGTGAACATATGAATAAAAATATATACAAAGAACCTTCTTTTATTGCAATATTTGCAGTAGGTCCCAATCTACTCATTTTCATAGTAGCATCTATAGGTACTTATTAGTATTATAAAGTTGAAGAGTTTGTATGTTTTTTGCTTAAACGCGCTTAATTCTATTAGGAAAATCATGCGGCATGGCTCGCGTAGATGTTTGTTTTTCATATTTAATCTGTGTTTCATATTTCAGTGTTGTCATATGTCATATTCAAATCGGTTAAGCCTTTCACTATACAATCATAAACATAAATAAGCATTTTACATTAGTAGGAGGAACGATTATTATTTTTGTATGAAAATGATTTCTAGAAAAGGTTGTTAACATCTGCCTTTTAGGTGTAAACAAGTCGTTGCCTAGCAACTATTTGTTTATCGCCATTCGTTATCGAATTTGGCTCAAGGAGACATCTCTAGAGTAGGTATTTAACAGTTTACTTTACCGACCAGAGTGCTTAGTGCGAGTTTGACAGATCAAATCGAATAACTTTACTACCGCGTTAATCGAGTAGTGAGTATGAGTAAGTTAACCGTTCGAACTGGCAAAACGCTGTCACAGTACAACTCGCACTCGCGTTTATTCGTGTTTTGGCTGGTAAACTTGTTCACTTCTCAACGTAAACCATTACAACTCGCACTCAGCAATTTTAATTTCCTAACTCGAAAAAAAACTCGCACTAAGCACTCTGAGTGCTAAGTGCGAGTTTTTTAACTACTCGATCGCGTTAACGTAAACTCATATTTCTATGGCATCGAGAAAGCGCCACCTAGCGACAAGTATGGAAATTAAAATTGCTGAGTGCGAGTTGTAATGGTTTACGTTGAGAAGTGAACACGTTTACCAGCCAAAACACGAATTAACGCGAGTGCGAGTTGTACTGTGACAGCTTTTTGCCAGTTCGAACGGTTAACTTACTCATAACGCGGTAGTAAAGTTATTCGATTGGATCTGTCAAACTCGCACTAAGCACTCTGATACTACTACCGTTAGGTGAGGAAAATGTTTTATGTGATTGTGATATAGGGAAGAGCGGGTGATCGTGCTCCTCCAGTATAAAGGGAAATTTTCCGCCAGGCAGATTGTATGCCTGGGGACGGACCCCGTCCGACCGTTGTTAGTCGGACGTTAGATTTATGGTACCTATGTCATTGAAACACTTTGATTGCGCGATGCAGGAATGTTGGAGTATGTAGTGCGCGCGTAGAGTTGACATGTGCTCGCCACATCACTCCGCTTCAAGACCGTAGCTACTCATAGCTAGGTCTGATAGGAATCGAAGTCTGTGCTCTAAAGCCTGCAAGTGCCAGGTGACGCTGAGTCAGTGAGTCGACTAGCGGTTGAGGGTTTTCGGCGGCTAACAGTTACGTCACCGGCGACAGTACCATGGAGACCGCGCATGTGGTAGGAACCGGTGAAGGCTGCTGTACCACTGGCAACGTGTGCTGTTGCTGTATGGCTGCCGTGTCGAGGGGTTGTGAGAAGATCACCATCAGTCCCAGTAGTCAGTGCGTTGACTGTAGTGGAACTGATGAAGTGAGAAGGAAGAATGCTGGCGTTGCTTTGAGACTGATTGTATGTGGGGTGCTGCGAGAGCGAAGGAAGGCCGGTTGACAATGTTCTGTCATCATGGGTCACCACTATAGGGAAGAGCGGGTGATCGTGCTCCTCCACTATAAAGGGAAATTTCCCGTGGGCAGATCGTATGCCTGGGGACGGCCGGTCCGACTGTTGTTAGTCGGTTTTTTTTTTTTTTAAATCTATAAAGGGCACCCTCCGGAGGACACGGGGGAGGGAGGTGGTGAATGCTCATGCATAACAGCACGGACCCGGCCGTGCTGCCAATGTGGGACTCACAAGAAGTGCGCCTACCCACTAAACACCACCTTGGGACTGGTTTTGGTCCTAGAGACCCCTAAACCCACATCGGGAGCGACCCCCCTCGAGGCCGAGGAGGGCGCACAGATGTTGTTAGTCGGACGGACGTTATATTTATGGTATGTCATTGAAACACTTTGCGCGATGCAGGAATGTTGGAGTTTGTAGTGCGCGCGCAGAGTTGACGTGCTCGCCACAGTGATAAGTATTTCACATTGATTCTACAGCGATCGTAACTTTTGGTTAAATAGTGACTGTTTGATAGATAATGCTTATGATGTGTCAGTGAATTTTACTGATTCCCCGAAAGCTGCGACATTAGCAAGCGCGTACAGTCGACAGCAAGTCAGGCATTTTCGTTGCAAAGTCGTATGGAAACCAAAACTTAATAGAATGCACGCGAGTACAGGTTAATTTGCCGTCGACTGTACAGCGTAGAAAAATATCACGTAATCCTTGTTACAAATGTGATAAAAGAAACAAAAGTTGTTCTAGAACAAACTTTACATGCTAGGTACTGTGAAGAGTTTGTTTTATTTTAGAACACCTACTTGACAATAACACTAAGGCTGACATTCAGAGACGAATCCCAAGTTCACGCTTAGAGCAGTCTTAGCAAAGTAAACTAAAGTCATACTTAATAAAGCGCCGAAATTTTCGTATTCACATTCTATCGGGAGCCGGAGTAAGCATGAGCTAAGAGAAGAACTGTCTTAAGAAAGTCATCTATATTGTCTATTATTTTTAGTGATGTAGTCGTAGAGGGAGTAAAACTATAGAGCAAGCCACAGCGCACACATACAAGTTTTAAATGAAACAAACTTCGTAGCGACCATGGGTGAGAAAGAGATAGAGAAAACAGCAAAAGTGTAACTGCTTTTTTTGTTTGCCCCCAGTGTCAAGTTGACGTTTTTGGGGGCAAACAAACGACAAGATTTTGAAAATTTTATCATATTTAACGCTACGCTAGCCGTTTCGAAGAGCAACCGTGTATTTGTGAAATGATATATTAAAAGTGACCTAAATAGAGAAAGTATGGTGAATTGTAGTGTACTCGTATGCAGAAATCGTTAAGAAAGAGCTTTGGGGGAAGTTTCCTTTGATAGGTAAGTAATTATTGTGTTTCAATTATTGTTATGCCCAAAGTTGCCTTATGTTGAGTATTTTAGTTAAGTTTCAACTAGTAGCTTTGCAACTAGTCCGTAAGAAAAGCAATTCAATAGAATTTTCTTTCCTAACCTAAAAAAACGAAGAGTAAAAAAATGTTGCCATCCGTTTATGTCGAAAATCCCGATCATTACTTGACCGTGTTGGCAGACGTTATAAGCGACCGTACGATGGGAAAATAAAAAGTAGTATTCCCTAAGAAGGCTGCTAAAAAACAGAACGTTTTCAAAACCTTTGTTTTATTACTTTAAAGTAAACAATCGATTAAACATAAACACACTATTTTTAGGTTTTTATTTATCCCCGTAAAGGGTTTTACTGTAATGTTAATATTATTGCTCTTGTTTGAGAAAAATCCACACAACACCCATAGCGCTTAATATGTTGTTTTGCCAAAAGTGTGCCGTTTAGAGTTTCATTGCTCAGCCTATTTCGGATCTTTGTTTTAATAAGATTGACTGAACTGAAGCAGCGTTCATAATCTGTGTCACAAAAACGAGTAACCGGTAACGTCGCACATTAGTTATATTTACCTTAAGGGTTGCTACTTAGTAAGTAAAAGAATAAATAGTGACGTGCTATGTTGGTATTAGTACTTTGGTTGAATAAAATCTAAAAAAAGTCGTATGTTTACGTACGATTTCTGCCCCTTGATCGTACGAGTATATGCAACATAAATGTAAAACATCGTATGAATACGATTTAAATCGTATATCTGGCAACGCTGCGTGATCATTACTTAACTCAAAGTCCCAGACTTCGACGGCTTGTCCTTGTACAGATATTAAGTTACAAACGTAATCAAAATATATTATGAATCTTTAATACTTAATGTATCGTTATTAAAAATCAAATGTACCTAAAACTATAACCCGGGCTTGGCCCCTGCGGTGGAGTATGGCCTAACCTTTCTGCGATGCAGGACCCGTGCTCCAGAGTTATGGACATACAAGGGTTGATATCGAAATCTATAATAAAAACAATAGAGACAAAAACATTACGGCTACAGCACTGAATTATCAAATATAATATCCTGATGCTTTGTTAGATAGCTGCATCGCCTTTCTATGTGACTTGTTGCCCATATTATAATTTTTCAGTATTCATTCCACTCAGCAGAAAATGTGAACTCGAATTTATCGCAAGAACCCTTTCGGTGTTTTTGTGCATTCTGCCGCAAGCAATGAGCCCTTGAATTCAGTATAGAATTCAAATTTGAATTTGTATCAATGAATCTCGTACAATACCGTCTAGCCGCGATCGTTTATTAGGTAAAACGTAATTACCTTATTTCCCTAATAAATAATCGACCCGTTCAATATACAACAGCTATGTATGAGTATCGCGAGTAATAATACTAAAGTTATTACTTATTATATTTTAATGTATTACAATATTTATTAATATTAGCAATGTTTCTTTTCCAGATTTCTTCAAAATAGTTCTGTTCTGGAAAAATGGGTGCTAGCATTTAGAAGAGAGAACTGGTCACCTACATCAAATGCTCGAATATGCTCTCTACATTTCGACAAAATGTACATTTTGGTGGTCTGAGGTATCCTTCGAAAGATTTTTTATATGGTGAATTTTTATATGAAAAAAACTTATTAATAAAACAGTTTATGATTGTATTCCATTGGTGGTCCTAGATAGCGTCCCTAAGCGCCTTAACTTGTAAAATTTAAACGTGTAAAATAAAACGTATTTTTAATTATACAAAATGTCAATTGTTTATAAAACGTTTGCTACGTTCTGCAAACAATTGTCAGACATGTATGATTAATAAAATTCAAAACTAAATCTGCATTTTTATTCATGGCCTATGAAGGACTGAAATATTTTATCCCTCATTATGGCAATTCACTTTTACTGTGGCAACATTCACGCACACAAACAAATAATATTCACCGACGTGAAAACGGTTACACTGTGCCTTGATCTATAGTTCTACTCTATCTACGGATGTAGTTCTACGGGGTTTTTAAATATTATATCGCTACATGAGAGCAGGACCACATCATACAAGTTTATGTATGTGTGAGAGTGAAATAAAAAGCTCACAGATAATGCTCGTAGAACATCAGTGAAATGACTTTTGAAGTCGTCTGTGAACGAAATATTTTTTTACATTCTTTGGTTGGCGGTTGGCGCGAGTTTTATAAGTTGGCGAAAATTGTACCTATTCTCAATTCTGTAAATTATTCAGTTTCGTAAATTTTTCATAGACTGTCACAGAAAATGACTTCTTCTAAAAAGCCTATAACTTCAAAGCGATTAGTAAACACAATGTAATCACAAACTCCAACCAAAACAATACGACAAAAAGGTAACCTCAAAGTGAAGAGAACCAAACGACAGATGACAGTTCTATCTAAGTTCACGTAAAGTCACCAATATTGGCTACTTACACTTAGCTAAGTACCATTTCATACTCAACTTGATAAGATTCGATTCTGAATACGAAATATTTCTAAGTACGTGATTTTGACATTTCTGAGACCGGTCTTAGCTTAGTTTTCGTCTCTGAATGTCAGCCTAACTTAGTATAATGAATGACACTAAATAGTTATTGTCAAGTCTAGGTTTCAAATGTGAAACCTCTAAAAATAATGGTCACAATTTGCCATAAGTTTTATCATTATAACTGTGATATCTACTTAGTAAAATTATGTTTTTAATTATTTAGTTCAAAAAAATCTTGTGAGATTTAGATTTTCCAATCTATCGAGATTTTTCTTATGTAGGTGGTATGAGTTTTTAAACATTTAAGAACCTTTAAAACATCGAACATTAAAAAGAATGAGTAACCCAAACAAAGTTACTCAGATTTTTTTCCTCTGTTTCATTCATTCATGAATCCAATAAGCTGTGAGGTTACTGAAACTCAAAGCACTTTTTTGACAAATGTATTTTTTATAGAATTACGCATTTATCAAAATGTCGTTTTAGCTTTATGCTACTGCTTAGGCACGCATTCATGGAAGCGATGCGGATTTTATAAATAATTACCAATGCAATGTTAAGTTTATTTATAAAGTATATAGGTTTACATTCTACGCCAACAAGGCCACCCTGATTCCATCGATGCTTGATAGAATAGGGCACTTGCCTCAGTATTGGCGTGATATTGTATTTATATGTACCATAGATAGAGAAATAAGAATTTCTAAAAAGGATACAGGATACTCAAATATAATTATATTGATACTTGCTTCGTACATTAGGTATAAGGCGTTATCATCAGTGCATTAAGTCCTGGATTTATTTATAAAAATCCACGTCAGACGTAGTTTAAACAGTAATTTTACCTATACAACAGGATAAAACTAACAGAACTATCTGAGGGGAATTGTGGTTTTATTAATTAAGACTGATAATTAACACCCGTTTGTATGGCACGGTTTTCTACCACGTGACCAGAATTTCCGCCATGTAGTAGGTATAAATATTTATCACCATTATCTATCTTTTCGAAGGAGATACATTTTTTTTTGCAAGTTCTCCACTATAGTGGAGTTTTGTTTAAGTACTGCTATAGCAGTAAACAAACCTAAGTAGATGCGTAAGCAGACTGGGCAGGTTCACGTCGAGAGTGGTACAGTCGACAGCACATGGACTTTTATTACCTGAATCTACAGGTAATAAACGGACATACAAGGTATAAATTAGCCAAGTGAAAATTAGCCAAGATCACCTTATTGCCAAAAATATCTGACTATATAGATGCAAATTGTACCTTACTTCAAATTATGTAATTTTTTATCAGGATCACTCAATAATAGACGTAGTTTGTAACCCAAATAGCTTTTATAAAGAAATCTAAAACGAAAGTGTTTAAAAGTGGAATATGTTATTATTTAAGCAGCTCTCTTTTGTAGGTACGCCTTTATTAAAAGTTTTTGTTTGTTTTCAGGTCAGTACTGAACATGGGAAGTGAACAAAAATGTCTGTATCTGCCAATGCCACGTTATTATTCTTCTTTCTTGATCAAATTTACTGCAGCCTGACGTAGTTGATGATCCTTATAGTCTTGCGTTCGAAAATTCCTTCGTTGATGTGGTCATCAACCCCTATACCTGTTGTCTAAAATCTGTCAACGAAACGTATTTAAATATCAGAATTCATCACTTGACACATCAAATTACTGTATCCATCGAATTACTGAATTATTACTTGCAATAATAATATAATATTGTGATAATTAAATACGTTTTGCTGGCAAATTTTACCGACAGATTGCGGTCGAAGATGGATTTACCTAGTCAATATAAGCAATAGTATTTTCTTTTCCAAATTTCATTGCAAGATAAACATAGAGTATAAAGTTTTGGTAACTTTTTAATACATGGTCTTAGCTCGATCTGTATTGGGAAGAAGAAACGTAACGTCAATATGGACGTCGTTACGGTTTCTATTCTGAAACAGAGGCCTTCAGGAAGAAATCTGTGACGGAGTATTTTATGTTGACGTTGACGAGTGAATTGTAAATTAACTATTTTGTATAAAGTGTTGCTTTTTAAATTATTGTTGGTACTTATTTTGATAAAACATGATTTAAAACTTATATACAAAGCAATTTATTATATTAAAATTTACATGATTTAATCCAAGGAGTCTTCATTTTTTCAACGTTTCTATCGATATCGATGGAGAGTTAGGCCATCCCTAGTCGGTAGCGTTTGACGGTACAGTGCGTTCACATTAACTTGACGCGTGAGAGAATTGGTAACAAGGACATAACATGTGAATTAGCTTTTGGACCTAATCGGAAGATGGTTAAACAAGCCCTCAATCCTTTTATTTTCCCCAAGTAATGGGAATGATTTCTTATTTAACATGGTAACAGTAAACATCTCAGTGTTACCAATTCTCTCACGCGTCAAGTTAACATGAACGCACAATAGGGCATGTACGCACCTTGAAATCGGTGCAATGATAAACGTAGTGCCATCTCTTTTTTTCTTATGGAAGGTTGGTTAGCGAAAGCAGGACAGCATTACTGTCGAAGGTTTCTGCGAAGTTACTGCTACCCCTTGGGTGACATTGGCATTGCAATAAAAATGCAAGCTTGACCTGCTGCCGACTGTAGGGTTTTATTATTCTGTTTGCGTATTTCTGTGGACTGTGGAAGGAATTGCGCCGCTCGCGCCGCGCCGCCGCCTCGAGGCCGTTGACATCGACCCAGGTTGCAGTGAAAACACATACTAAAATTTTAAGTTTCGGCAGATTCAATCAGCTTTGGTCTAGGAGTAAATAAAGAAGTACTTAATATGAAATTGTCCTTAGCACGGGTTAGTGCATTAAAAAAAAAGAATAAACTTACTATGAAAGTCAAGAAATTGATCAAGGGCTCTGATATGCGCACCAAATCCTGTCGCAATGCTTTGAGGATCATTCACGTTTTGAACCAAGTAGGTAAGGATTTTTGTAGAGACATTAAACCGTAGAGGGAGTAAATCTACGCATCTACGCATTAAACACAATATAGGTACAGTGAAAAAAAATCAGATAAGAAGTTATGGATGTCACCGATAAGCTCCGGACCACAGAACAATTAAACCAAGTTCTTCCGATGAATCGCGCCTTTGACTTTGACTGCCCGTGCTAATGACAATTTTAAAAACCTATTTAGAGGCTAAAAATTTCACACATGCCGGGATTCGAACCCGCGACCTCTGGCTATCCGTGCCAGCGCTCTTTCCAACTGAGCTAATGGGCGACTCACCGGCATCAGTGAAATTTCGAACCTCTTAACACTATTCTCTGTATTACGTACAGGCAGCGACATCTGGCTGAAGTAATTTGCATCACTTGCAGCCCCGAGTACCTAAGTACTTTGCAGTTAGGTTTTTAGGTACATCGGAATGATATCGCTGTACCCACGTCGTCAGACTATACTAGTCCACTGCTGGACATAGCCCTCCCCTAAAGAGCGCCACGTTTTGCTATCATAGGGGGTAATGCCCATAATCCCCACGCTGGGCATGCGGGTTGGGGATCGCAGTTCGGTGGAATTTTACTGCAGGGGGCGCTGCTGCCCACCCCCCACATGATTATGATGATGATGCTGTACCCACATGATTATAATATTTTAATGCACTAACCCGTGCTAAGGACAATTTTAAAAACCTATTTAGAGGCTAAAAATTCCACCCATGCCGGGATTCGAACCCGCGACCTCTGGCTATCCGTGCCAGCGCTCTTTCCAACTGAGCTAATGGGCGACTCACCGGCATCAGTGAAATATCGAACCTCTACAATATTCTCTGTATTACGTACAGGCAGCGACATCTGGCTGAAGTAATTTGCATCACTTGCAGCCCCGAGTACCTACTTTGCTGTTAGGTTTTTCTCACATGGCCGCAACATTTCTTTTATTAGTTTTTTTTAAAACGCCTATTAATACATAAAAATCTTTACAGCTGACGGTAGTTCTATTTTTAAAGTTCATTCCGGCCCTTGGGTGGGGAGTAATTTGTATGAGTTTTTCCATCCCTATGGAGGGAAGCAGCATTTTCCACCCAATAATCCGATAAAAACAACACTACTTTCAGAGTCTAAGAAATTTATGTTTTAAACAGAAACATTTTCCTATACATAGACGTTTCAGTATGGAAATGTTTCGTGTTTTCTGTGTAATGTGTCAAAAACGCTCGGAGTACACGCCTTATAATATATAATATAATATAATATAATATAATATAATATAATATAATATAATATAATATAATATAATATAATATAATATAATATAATATAATATAATATAATATAATATAATATAATATAATATAATATAATATAATATAATATAATATAATATAATATAATATAATATAATATAATATAATATAATATAATATAATATAATATAATATAATATAATATAATATAATATAATATAATATAATATAATATAATATAATATAATATAATATAATATAATATAATATAATATAATATAATATAATTTAGTATAATACTGACTTCGGTATTGTATATATGTTACGACCTCGACAAAAAGGCGATGTTGTCTGACATGTTATACTTACCATATTTTAATGTAATCAATCAGCTTTGATCCTGCGAAATATGTTGGCGGAAAACAAGTATTGATTGGAGTACAAATAATTATCCCTTGATACCGAAGTATCTACCCAGTAGCGTAGTATGGATGTCAGCCGCCCGGAACGGGCTGAAGCCGCTAGCCGGGTCGGAAGAAAAAATTGTCGCCCTACTAGTTCAGTCAAAATAAGTCATTCCAATTTGTATTATGTAATTAACAAAAAGCTGGATTTTTGTGTAGGTGCCCGCGTGTGCGTTGTTTTTTTTTATTTTTTTTTTATTAACGAAACCATAACAAAAAAGCGTGAAGTACCCACGGATATAAAGTAGGTACCTACAGTGCGTTCACATTAACTTGACGCGTGAGAGAATTGGTAGCACTGAGATGTTTACTGTTACCATGTTAAATAAGAAATCATTCCCATTACCTGGGGAAAATAAAAGGATTGAAGGCTTGTTTTACCATCTTCCGATTAGGTCCAAAAGCTAATTCACATGTTATGTCCTTGTTACCAATTCTCTCACGCGTCAAGTTAATGTGCACGCACTGTGCCTGGAAAAATTACCTTAATGAATAAAAAAAGTTTCTTTTTTTATTTAATGAATAAAAAAGTTTCACAATCTATTTTCAGGTTTGACTCTTCAAAATAAAGCAACGGTGCAATGAGGTTTGGTTGTGTAGGTAAAGACTTTGAATAAATTGTTGCTTTTTCGTGTGCTGAACTGAAAGTCACAGAGTTTTCTGTTCCAATACTTAAGTTAGTAACGTTTAATGTAGGTACCTAACCTTAAAGGCAAATAAAGTATAATAATCTTATTTTTTTAATTAATATTTAAAATAAAAACCGACTTCAGTAAACTAAGGCACTAAATATAATATATTAAGTATTTAATTTTGTTTTGCTCTCTTTTGTGAATAATTTCGTCAACCAAGGCCTGCCTATAACCAAAGCCTAACGCGTATAGCACGCGTGCCCACCGTGGATTTAATTTTTTATCGTCTTTAGCAAAGGTTTTAGTAACACGCGTCGCCACCGCAGATTTATATTTTTTTATGGACTTCATACTATAAAACAATGTGTAGGTATTGGCAATATTTTTTTGTTCGTTTTTAATCACCACGTCTTATATATATATATATATATATATATATATATATATATATATATATATATATATATATATATATATATATATATTTATATATATATATATATATATATATATATATATATATATATATATATATATATATATATATATATATATATATATAAACAATACAATACTTAGATATAGATGTTAATTAATTTTAAATGATAATGTAAAATACAAATGAAATAAATCCAATAAGTAAATATAAGTGGAACAATATAGACCGAAAAATACACGCCAAAGCAAACCACTGACAATATCACAATTTTTTAATTGATGCGATTACATAGTCAGTCATTTTAGTAAGAAGTAAAAGTAAGATTAAGTCAGAAACAGCGATGTAGATTCTGAATTAAAACAAAACAACGTTTGGGAATCACCTTGAGGCGTCTTAGCTTGCAACTTCAAGGTTTTCTTGAGCATTTTGGGGTTTCCGCGGTAAGCGCGGTAATAAAGCCCATACTCTCATTTCATTCGTACGAGTATGGTTAGCTCTATTCTATTTTACCTCTATGTAAAGCATGCTTAATAAGCATGAAGATAAAGCAAATATAAATCTGGCTGGTTAAATCTCAATAGAAACACGATTCCATGAAAACACCCACATACTGTATGAATAGTCTATGGTAGGCATCACACAGACTATTTATAGGTATTGTGGTTTTAGAGAATCGTGATTTATGAATAACACTGACAGCCTTCAAGAAAAACCTCAAACTGGAAATTTAAGAGATCGTTAAGTTTCTTTTTAAACTTTTTGATGGTAAATCCCTTCAAAGGATTTTGCTCTTCAATTTCCTGCTGCAAGGGGCATTGCACTCGGTGTAAGGCCTGTGCATTGCTGGCTGACGCTTGCGTGGGCGCAACCGGTTCTCTCACATAACTTTGTTTGCTCTCACAAAAGATGTTGCAAAACTGATTGCTGATGAAACAGTTGACTGGCTGTTGTAGGTGACGGAGCTAACTTACACCACCAACTAGGTAGGTTTGTAGTATTTTTGTTATGTATGGAAAGAACGATTTTTTGTAAATACACTTAATACATAATAATAATACGCGGATGAAAAGAAATAAAATTCAGGATTACATAATATACCTCAACTGAATATTTAAGGTTCCCGTTAAATTGTAGCGTGCCACAGTTTTACAATTTGCAAGTGCAATTTGCGCTTAGGAAATTTGATTTAGCTGCAAAACCAGTGGCGGTGATTACTGATTACCTACTGCTCGAGTTTTGCAACATTTAATGAGACAGGTTCTGACATTTCTTTGTTGAAAGATTACGGAAGCTCTCTACGCCCGTCCGTCCGTCCGTCCGTCCGTCCGTCCGTCCGTCCGTCCGTCCGTCCGTCCGTCTGTATATCTATCTAACATTCCGTAACGTGGCGTAGAGAGCTTCCGTAATCTTTCAACAAAGAAATGTCAGAACCTGTCTCATTAAATGTTGCAAAACTCGAGCAGTAGGTAATCAGTAATCACCGCCACTGGTTTTGCAGCTAAATCAAATTTCCTAAGCGCAAATTGCACTTGCAAATTGTAAAACTGTGGCACGCTACAATTTAACGGGAACCTTAAATATTCAGTTGAGGTATATTATGTAATCCTGAATTTTATTTCTTTTCATCCGCGTATTATTATTATGTATTAAGTGTATTTACAAAAAATCGTTCTTTCCATACATAACAAAAATACTACAAACCAACCTAGTTGGTGGTGTAAGTTAGCTCCGTCACCTACAACAGCCAGTCAACTGTTTCATCAGCAATCAGTTTTGCAACATCTTTTGTGAGAGCAAACAAAGTTATGTGAGAGAACCGGTTGCGCCCACGCAAGCGTCAGCCAGCAATGCACAGGCCTTACACCGAGTGCAATGCCCCTTGCAGCAGGAAATTGAAGAGCAAAATCCTTTGAAGGGATTTACCATCAAAAAGTTTAAAAAGAAACTTAACGATCACTTAAATTTCCAGTTTGAGGTTTTTCTTGAAGGCTGTCAGTGTTATTCATAAATCACGATTCTCTAAAACCACAATACCTATAAATAGTCTGTGTGATGCCTACCATAGACTATTCATACAGTATGTGGGTGTTTTCATGGAATCGTGTTTCTATTGAGATTTAACCAGCCAGATTTATATTTGCTTTATCTTCATGCTTATTAAGCATGCTTTACATAGAGGTAAAATAGAATAGAGCTAACCATACTCGTACGAATGAAATGAGAGTATGGGCTTTATTACCGCGCTTACCGCGGAAACCCCAAAATGCTCAAGAAAACCTTGAAGTTGCAAGCTAAGACGCCTCAAGGTGATTCCCAAACGTTGTTTTGTTTTAATTCAGAATCTACATCGCTGTTTCTGACTTAATCTTACTTTTACTTCTTACTAAAATGACTGACTATGTAATCGCATCAATTAAAAAATTGTGATATTGTCAGTGGTTTGCTTTGGCGTGTATTTTTCGGTCTATATTGTTCCACTTATATTTACTTATTGGATTTATTTCATTTGTATTTTACATTATCATTTAAAATTAATTAACATCTATATCTAAGTATTGTATTGTTTATATATATATATATATATATATATATATATATATATATATATATATAAGACGTGGTGATTAAAAACGAACAAAAAAATATTGCCAATACCTACACATTGTTTTATAGTATGAAGTCCATAAAAAAATATAAATCTGCGGTGGCGACGCGTGTTACTAAAACCTTTGCTAAAGACGATAAAAAATTAAATCCACGGTGGGCACGCGTGCTATACGCGTTAGGCTTTGGTTATAGGCAGGCCTTGGTTGACGAAATTATTCACAAAAGAGAGCAAAACAAAATTAAATACTTAATATATTATATTTAGTGCCTTAGTTTACTGAAGTCGGTTTTTATTTTAAATATTAATTAAAAAAATAAGATTATTATACTTTATTTGCCTTTAAGGTTAGGTACCTACATTAAACGTTACTAACTTAAGTATTGGAACAGAAAACTCTGTGACTTTCAGTTCAGCACACGAAAAAGCAACAATTTATTCAAAGTCTTTACCTACACAACCAAACCTCATTGCACCGTTGCTTTATTTTGAAGAGTCAAACCTGAAAATAGATTGTGAAACTTTTTTATTCATTAAATAAAAAAAGAAACTTTTTTTATTCATTAAGGTAATTTTTCCAGGCACAGTGCGTTCACATTAACTTGACGCGTGAGAGAATTGGTAACAAGGACATAACATGTGAATTAGCTTTTGGAGCTAATCGGAAGATGGTAAAACAAGCCTTCAATCCTTTTATTTTCCCCAGGTAATGGGAATGATTTCTTATTTAACATGGTAACAGTAAACATCTCAGTGCTACCAATTCTCTCACGCGTCAAGTTAATGTGAACGCACTGTAGGTACCTACTTTATATCCGTGGGTACTTCACGCTTTTTTGTTATGGTTTCGTTAATAAAAAAAAAATAAAAAAAAACAACGCACACGCGGGCACCTACACAAAAATCCAGCTTTTTGTTAATTACATAATACAAATTGGAATGACTTATTTTGACTGAACTAGTAGGGCGACAATTTTTTCTTCCGACCCGGCTAGCGGCTTCAGCCCGTTCCGGGCGGCTGACATCCATACTACGCTACTGGGTAGATACTTCGGTATCAAGGGATAATTATTTGTACTCCAATCAATACTTGTTTTCCGCCAACATATTTCGCAGGATCAAAGCTGATTGATTACATTAAAATATGGTAAGTATAACATGTCAGACAACATCGCCTTTTTGTCGAGGTCGTAACATATATACAATACCGAAGTCAGTATTATACTAAATTATATTATATTATATTATATTATATTATATTATATTATATTATATTATATTATATTATATTATATTATATTATATTATATTATATTATATTATATTATATTATATTATATTATATTATATTATATTATATTATATTATATTATATTATATTATATTATATTATATTATATTATATATTATAAGGCGTGTACTCCGAGCGTTTTTGACACATTACACAGAAAACACGAAACATTTCCATACTGAAACGTCTATGTATAGGAAAATGTTTCTGTTTAAAACATAAATTTCTTAGACTCTGAAAGTAGTGTTGTTTTTATCGGATTATTGGGTGGAAAATGCTGCTTCCCTCCATAGGGATGGAAAAACTCATACAAATTACTCCCCACCCAAGGGCCGGAATGAACTTTAAAAATAGAACTACCGTCAGCTGTAAAGATTTTTATGTATTAATAGGCGTTTTAAAAAAAACTAATAAAAGAAATGTTGCGGCCATGTGAGAAAAACCTAACAGCAAAGTAGGTACTCGGGGCTGCAAGTGATGCAAATTACTTCAGCCAGATGTCGCTGCCTGTACGTAATACAGAGAATATTGTAGAGGTTCGATATTTCACTGATGCCGGTGAGTCGCCCATTAGCTCAGTTGGAAAGAGCGCTGGCACGGATAGCCAGAGGTCGCGGGTTCGAATCCCGGCATGGGTGGAATTTTTAGCCTCTAAATAGGTTTTTAAAATTGTCCTTAGCACGGGTTAGTGCATTAAAATATTATAATCATGTGGGTACAGCATCATCATCATAATCATGTGGGGGGTGGGCAGCAGCGCCCCCTGCAGTAAAATTCCACCGAACTGCGATCCCCAACCCGCATGCCCAGCGTGGGGATTATGGGCATTACCCCCTATGATAGCAAAACGTGGCGCTCTTTAGGGGAGGGCTATGTCCAGCAGTGGACTAGTATAGTCTGACGACGTGGGTACAGCGATATCATTCCGATGTACCTAAAAACCTAACTGCAAAGTACTTAGGTACTCGGGGCTGCAAGTGATGCAAATTACTTCAGCCAGATGTCGCTGCCTGTACGTAATACAGAGAATAGTGTTAAGAGGTTCGAAATTTCACTGATGCCGGTGAGTCGCCCATTAGCTCAGTTGGAAAGAGCGCTGGCACGGATAGCCAGAGGTCGCGGGTTCGAATCCCGGCATGTGTGAAATTTTTAGCCTCTAAATAGGTTTTTAAAATTGTCATTAGCACGGGCAGTCAAAGTCAAAGGCGCGATTCATCGGAAGAACTTGGTTTAATTGTTCTGTGGTCCGGAGCTTATCGGTGACATCCATAACTTCTTATCTGATTTTTTTTCACTGTACCTATATTGTGTTTAATGCGTAGATGCGTAGATTTACTCCCTCTACGGTTTAATGTCTCTACAAAAATCCTTACCTACTTGGTTCAAAACGTGAATGATCCTCAAAGCATTGCGACAGGATTTGGTGCGCATATCAGAGCCCTTGATCAATTTCTTGACTTTCATAGTAAGTTTATTCTTTTTTTTTAATGCACTAACCCGTGCTAAGGACAATTTCATATTAAGTACTTCTTTATTTACTCCTAGACCAAAGCTGATTGAATCTGCCGAAACTTAAAATTTTAGTATGTGTTTTCACTGCAACCTGGGTCGATGTCAACGGCCTCGAGGCGGCGGCGCGGCGCGAGCGGCGCAATTCCTTCCACAGTCCACAGAAATACGCAAACAGAATAATAAAACCCTACAGTCGGCAGCAGGTCAAGCTTGCATTTTTACGGATCAAGTCAAGCTTGCATTTGGTCAAGCTTGCATTTGGACGGCAGGTCAAGCTTGCATTTGGACGGACGGACGGACGGACGGACGGACGGACGGACGGACGGACGGACGGACGGACGGACGGACGGACGGACGGACGGACGGACGGACGGACGGACGTCCGTCCGTCCGTCCGTCCGTCCGTCCGTCCGTCCGTCTGTCTGTATATCTATCTAACATTCCGTAACGTGGCGTAGAGAGTAGAGACAGACAGACAGACAGACAGACAGACAGACAGACAGATATATAGATAGATAGATAGATAGATAGATAGATAGATAGATAGATAGATAGATAGATAATTCTTTATTGCATGTACACCAAGGATAAATATTACGGAAATCGATTACAAGAATCGATTTCCGTAATATTTTACATTTACAATTTCAACTCTGATAAAATAAAAATGGAAGGTAAAAAAATTAAACGATATATGCTTCAAAATTTGAACTATGTGTACAATGTAGGTATTGTAGCAGAATATTTTGAAGTCAGTATATTGAGCTGGTCTGGACCGACACCGTTGGCACGGACTCCAAAATTTACTTCTACAAAACCTACATACGATATGTAGACTTCCAAATGTTCGACTGTAAAAAGTGACAGTGAAAATTAATATTTGAGTTAAAACTGCATATTTCTATCTAATAAAAAAGCTTCGAACCTCTTAAAAACGATTTTGGACCTGGTGATGTTCAAAACGTTTGCATCGATGTCCACCAGGTAACGCATTTACTGAATGAAAATGTTTGAACAACGTGTTTAATTAAAACTTAACTTTCAATATCCATCTCCGAAAGTCTTCGTCAGATAGATCATCACACAATTACTCTGGGCTACTTCATGACATATTTTGTGAAACATACACATAATTACTAAATGACTTATTTACTACTGTCCATTGAAGAGTTTTGTTCTCCATCTCTTAAAGTCTTCAACAGATCTTCACCAAATCAAAATGGGACTAATGAAATGTTGTCTATTCGAACAAAAAAATTATTGTCGAAATCAGGTGGAGATATGCGTGAACATAGCAAAAAAATATTATATTCGCGTCGAATTCTGAACCTCCTCCTTTTTTGAAGTCAGTTAAAAATATCTGTAGGTAACAATCACATCACACTAATATGCTTGTTACTTCTTCACGTCTAAACGGCTTGATTCATTTTAATAAAATTTGGTATGGAGTTCGCTGACACCCTGGATTAACACATAAGCTACGTTTTACTGCGGGAAAATATCTTACTCCCATGGGAAAATCGATAAACCGCGGGTAACACCGCGGGGCACAGCTAGTTTTGAATTAGCGTTAACCATTTTTTATTAACTAAATGCTTACTATACCTAGTACCTATAGAGGCATTGGTACATAATTTACCTTTCATATACATACTTACCTATCAAAAGTCAAGAAATTGATAGTAGGGGTGGATATGACCTGGGTCAAGCAAACGACTTGTTATTGATTATTATACATTATTGCATACCGTTTTTAACGATCGTAGGTACGTTTCTTATTAACCGGTTGTTTACGTCTAGGGAAAAGATGTTGCAGATGAAATAGAGATAAAGTTCTCTCGGAACTTTTTTATCTTTCTTTATATAAAACTATCAAACTTGGTGTGTGGTTATTGTGTTTTGGGCAGCGATCGAAGCTCGTTTTCGGAAATTATATAACCTAATTAACTATAAAATGTGAACATTGGAACAAATTAAAATGTGAACTTCTAATTTTCCAAACAATAAACTGTTATCTGTAATTATCCGTCATTTAGTTAGCAGGAAATCACAGTGCCACCTACCTAAATTATTTATCATCTTCATACGTTTTGTTTTTATCACACTATCTACCTAGATACTAGCCGTTTCCGTTGTTTTGTAGGTATTTGTAGATTTTTATCGTGTCTTGATTTTGGCATGTGTGATGGAAAATATTTAGATTTAGTTTCCCGATAGTGCGTGAAGTCGAGTAGCGTACACGGGTATAGATTGGTATCTTAGATTTTCTTCCAGATTAGTGTGCTGTCAAATTATTTTACAAAATTTCACTGATGCCGTGAGTCGCCCATTGGCTCAATTGGTAGAGCGCTGGTACGGATAGCCAGAGGTTGCGGGTTCGAATCCCGGCATGGGTGAAATTTTTAGCCTCTAAATAGGTTTTTAAATTTGTTCCTTAGCACGGGTTAGTGCATTAAAAATAAAAATAGTGTAAAAATAGGCTATTTGACAATTTTCTGAACACCAATTCAGATTTTTTGTTGGTGTTCAATGAGTGTTCAGAAAGTGATAGATAATTTTTGCACTTATTTGTCAAAAAAAATAATATTAAAAAAATAATTTTAATATGTATAAGCCGCCAAAAAGCTCTTGAGCAATATGGCCCCGCGCAGGAATTAGTAACGTCACTGGTTAAAAAGAAACGTCACGTCAACTTTTTGGTTTTCGGATCACTATATTTACTATGACGTCAAAAATCATTATAGAAAGTAAAAGTAAAGTAAAAGTATTTTATTCGTAAAACATGAGTACATACATGATGTTGGAGTTGTTACATAATATGAGTCCTATGCATGTTTTGCCTCAATAGGCATACGAAATTCGAGAAGGCACCAAGAGGAAACAGACTTTATATTGAAAAATTATAAACAGAAAAACCAAGAATTATTGCAAATCTTAAACATGTCCAACTCAAACTTAAAAACAAAACTTAATATGTATTAATTATGTCGTCTTAGTAATATTAATGTCATGATATCAATGTCAAGATCTGTCAGTCAGAAATTCATTAATATTATAATAACATTACTCAGTAAGGATATTTCTTAACCTACATTAAAAACTATTTACGTCAAGTTCACGTACGTCAACATTTATTTTATTGAAAATTAAGGGCCCCATACAGAATATAATTTTTTGCATTAATGCTGTATTTGCTTTGTGAACGGCTACTCTAGTGGAATTTTCTCTTTGCAATCGACAGCTTGTATAAATTACTGGTTTGTATATTTCTGGGTTTGATTTAACAAATGAAGCTACTTCTAGTATGTACATACATGGAAGTGTGAGAATCTTGTATTTTTTAAAGAAAGGCGCGTAACTGTCGATTTGTTTCAGTCTAAACATCGACCTAATACATCTTTTTTGTACTTTAAAAGCTAATTCTCTATTTGTTGAATTTCCCCAAAAGATTAACCCGTATCTTAGTACAGAAGCGACTAAACCATAATAAGCTATAACAGCTGCATCTGTATTACTAATTGGCGCAAGTTTGTAGAGTAGATATGCCGATGAGCTAATTTTAGTAACAAGTTGTTTAATGTGTGATTTCCAGTTTAACTGCCTATCAATTATCAGCCCTAAGAATTTAGTTGTTTCTACCTCTTCAATAGCTTGGTTTTCTAATTGTATGTTTGACTTTCCCTTATCCACTATTCTTTGACTAAAGTGCTTTGAGTAAAGTCGACTTTGAGTAAAGTCGAACTGTTTTATATAAGTTTACTTTTAAGTTATTGTTATTTAGCCATTGCACAATAGAGTTTAGTGCGTTGTTGATGTCGGTTTGAAAATCGTTTTCACTATTGCTTTGAATTGTGACTGTGCTGTCATCAGCAAATAATAAGACTGGATGTAGTGTGGATTTCGGCAAATCGTTAAGATACACAATGAATAGTAAAGGTCCCAACACACTGCGACACTCCATATGTGACCTCACGCAGTTGAATCTTGTATATTTCCTCAGTTTTAGATTTTAGGTTAATCTTAGTTATTTCGGTGTATTGGGTTCTGTTTTGTAGATAAGATTCCATTAACTTCCACACGTTTCCCCGGATACCGTACATTTCTAATTTACTGAGTAAAATGCTGTGGTCGACGTAATCAAAGGCCTGTGTCAAATCCATTGTATATAGTACACACAGGTGTTTTCATATCGACACAGTTTATAACAGTATCCAAAAAGTCAAAAATAGCCATATTTATTGTCTTATTTTGCCTAAATCCTTTCTGTTCGGGTGTCAAAATTTTATTTGTCTCAAAATAATTGTTCAGTTGCTTAAAAATATATTTTTCTAAGAACTTTGCAAAAATGGGGATTAATGCAATTGGTCTGTAGAACTCTAAACGTTCACGATTCTCTTTTTTAAACAGGGGCTTTTTTTAGTGACTGCGGATAGGTTCCACTTTCAATAGAAATATTCATGATATGACTCAGGTGTCCACATATTTCAATAGCAACTGATTTTATGATTTTTGTGGCAATGCCGTCGTCACCAACGCTTTTAGTGTTTTTTAGCCTATTTATAATGACCCATACGTCATATGGTAAACTAGGGGCCATAAACATAGAATTATGGCGTTTTGTAATGCATTCATTGCTATGTTCTTTAGCATCCTTTATTGACTTAATCTTGTCAATGAAAAAATCGTTGAATAAATTGCAAATAATTTTAGGGTCATTTATCTCTTTGTCGTCAGTTTTAATTTTGTTAATCGGTTCTCTAGGTACATTTTGTTTATTGTCATTAATAATTTGCCAAGATGTTTTGGATTTATTACATGATGTCTTAATTTTGTTAATGTTTTGTGCCCGTTTTGTCAGTTGAATTATTTTTTTGTATGTTTTATTATATGTCATAAAGTTAATTTTATTTGTGGTACAAGGTTTACATCGGTACAACCAAAGTAACTGCCTTTTTTGCGGCTGCATGCTTTTACTCCGCGTGATAGCCACTTGGGGCTTTTATTCGACTTAATGGTGATAGTTTTTATAGGAAAACACAGGTCGTAAAAAAATTTAAAATTTTCCAAAAACTATTGTATGCTTCGTTAGGGTCATTTGTAGCATACATTTCCGAGAATTTAAAGCTGACCATAATTTCTCTGAATTTTGACATATTTTCTTGACTGAAGTCTCTCGCCGCGACTCGCCAAAAGGGAATAAGGCAGATCTTTTTTATAGGTAATTTTATAAGCTGAGCTATATGGTCAGATAATGCTAATTCCAGAACTTCGGTTTTACATTTTTTGCGCATATCAAGGCAGGTGTTACTTGCTAATCTAGTTCGTTGTTTTATTTCTAGTTTCAGATTGTAATTTAGTAATAGACACTCTAATTCAGAGGTGACATTATTTTAAGAAGAAGGGTCAGAAGTAGGCTTATTGGATTTTAAAATTGGAATAATTGTTTGGGATTTCCAGGAGAGAGGAATAACACCTGAAACTACAATGAAATTAATTAATTCTAGGTAAGTTAGTAGAGTAAAATCACTAAGATTAACAATGAAAGAATAAGGAATACCGTCTTCTCCTGGGGCAGAATCCCGAACATGAGAGAGGATCCCTTTTAATTCTCCTCTAAGGTGAAAGGCGAGTTTAAATCAGACTCACTATGTGCAATATGGCAAGCGGGATATTTTTGGGTAACAAGATTAGACAATGAAAGGATAGAATTTGGTTGGAAATTGCTATGGAGGGATACAGGGCACTTATCTGAAGTGATGAACTCGCAGATGGGGTGATGCTTTAGCTGCAGCACTGGCCCGATGACCTGGCCATTTTCCTTTGTCTTTGACCTTCTTTAGCTGAAGGTTATCGACGCTCCGAAGTAGCAGGTGAAGTCCTGTCACGGTCGCCAATTTTATGTCTTCGCGGACACAAATGGAGCTTCTTTTTTATTGAAACTCAAGTCGTAGATTTACAGTTGATTTTATTTTGGCAATTTACACAATATCGGGAGCGATTACAATTTTGGTTTTTTGAGTGAAGGTGAGAACAGAACAAATTTAGAAAAGAAAAAAAGTATCGAAGGTGGATATTGAAAAAGGTTGAAGGCAAAGCAACAAGGCGAGAAGTGAAGATTGCTGTTGAAATAATGGTTCAGTACCTCCTTACTGAAATAAATGGTCTATATAATGTACCGGTTTGTCTATGCTTTTTAAGAAGACTTTTGATTTGATTGTCACTGTGTCGGTATGTTTCTGTAACGTTGTTGAAAGTAAACATTCATTTAATATCTTAGACTGCATATTATTTACATGGTAGCAGAGCGGAGAGTTTCTGAAAAATATTTACGTAATGATTGAATGTTGACGAAAAAAATATTTCAAGAAAAAAAGGTAACGAAATTTTTCAAAAATGTCGAACGGAAAAGAAGATTGTTGTATTGTTGTTTACAAATTTTCGATGGCACGAATTACGACAAATGGAAATACAGATTGAAATTGTTTTTGAAAATAAGGGATTTTATGAAGTGATCTCAAATGAAATTAAACCAGCCAATATCACAGAAAGAGATTGGTTAAAGAAGGAGTTGAAGGCGAAAAATTATATCGTTAATAGCGTGAGTGACAGTCAGCTAGAAATAATTATGTCAGAAACGGATGCGGCAAAAATGATTGGAAAATTAGATACGATTTATCAAGCAAAGTCTAGTGCGAATAAGCTATTGTGCAAGAGAAAATTGTTAAAGTTGAAAATGTCAGAGGTTGACAACCCGACAAATTTTTTGAATATTTTAGAAAAAACTGTCAATGAATTGAAGAGTGCGGGAGAAGAGATGACTAATGATGATAAGTTGAACCATTTATTATTATGCCTGTCGGAGCGTTACGAACATATAGTTGACATAATTGATGCATTGCCAGAAAAGGACAAGTCTGTTGAATATGTAAAGTCAAAGCTACTGTTAGACTACAAGAAGAAGGAAGAAAATAATCCTAAACCGATGGAATCATTTAACATTCAGAAGAGAACGACGCAAAGCCAGATGGGAAACTGTTATGGATGTAATCAGCCCGGCCATTATCTAAGAGATTGTCCAAGAAAGGAAAGAGAAAACCAGAATTTTACGAATTGGCGCGGAAACTACAATTTTAGAGTAATGAGTAACATGCGAGGAAATCAAAATTGGAGAGGACAGAATTCTAGAGGAATGAGAGGAAATTCGAGTACGATGACAAGAGGAAGAGGTAATTTTCGAGGAAGAAATTTTGTCGGAGGAAGAGGTACAGCACGAGGTTTGGCGCGAGAATGTTATTTTAACCCAAGCGAAGACGGTACGAGAGTACCAAGAGACCAGAGGAGAGGAGAATTATACAATGTCGAGGTAATGACTTCAGCTACGGATCCGGTGAGTGAAAAATGTACTAGTAAAGACAATTTAACATGGTTGTTAGATAGTGGATGTTCTGACCACATTATAAATAATGATGAATATTTTGTAGATGTTAAAAATTTGGAAAGTCCGGTTGATATTAAAGTAGGAGATGGTTTTCCTCTGAAAGCAAATAAAATAGGAAATGTATTAACGTACTTTTATGTAACCGGTGAATGGGTCAAAACTACTATTACGAATGTTTATTATGTACCAAATATGAAACAGAATTTATTGAGTGTATCGTCTAACACAAAGCAAAATAAGTATATAATATTCGACAAATATGGAGCTAAAATTTACGATGGGTCTAGCAATAATTTATTAGCTGTTGCTGAGAGAAAAAACAAATTGTTTTTATTGAATGGAAAAGTAGAAACGAATTTTGTAAAATCATACACAACATGCAATATGACTGAAAAAGAAAAGTGGCATAGAATTCTTGGACACACAAATTTTATAAATTGAAATAAGATGTGTCAACAAAAGTTACTGGACGGTTTACCTGATAAACTTGAAAATGATCATATACAGTGCGAGATTTGTTTAAAAAATAAAATGTTTAACATACCTTTCGAAAATAATCGACACGTGATATTTTAGAAATAGTACATACTGATGTGAATGGGCCATTAAATCCTACAGGTATTGAAGGTGAACGTTACTTCGTATCTTTCATCGATGATTATAGTAGAATAGCCAAAGTGTATTGCATTAAATATAAAAGTGAAGTGTTTGAGTGTTTTGTAGCTTACATGAATTTCGTTGAAAACACGACGGGGAAAAAAATTAAGGAATTACGATGCGATAATGGAAGAGAATACATAAATAAAGATTTTTTCGAATTGGCCAAGGAGAAAGGGATATACATGAATCCATGTCCAGCATATGCACATGAATTGAATGGCGTTGCAGAGAGATTTAATAGAACGATTATGGACAGAATGAGGTGTTTAATATCTGAAGCAAAAATAGATAAAGAGTACTGGCCAATATTAGTGGAGACAGCAGTTTATATTGGAAACAGATTGTTGACGAATACAGAAGTTAAAAGGACACCATACGAGATATTTTTTGGAAGAAAACCAGATGTGACCAAAATGAGAATAATAGGAACCAAAGTATATGTGAGAATCCCTGAAGAGAGAAGGACTTCAAAATTGAATTCAAAAGCAGTTAAAGGTATTTCAATAGGTTACACAGAAACGGGATACAAAGTGTTAGTGGAGAATAAAGTGACTGTAAGCAGACATGTAACATTTGTAGATGAGACAGCAAGATTGATTGAAGATAATAGTGATAAAGAAGATGAAAAGGAAAATGATCAAGTATTTAATGATACTGTTGAAGATATAGAAGATCGAAATGAAATTGAAGAACCAAGAGAAGTAATTGAATATGGAAGACCGGTGAGAACAAGAAAAGTACCAGAAAAATTTAAAGACTATGTTATTTACGTTAACATGTGTAATGCAAATGTACCAGAAAATTATGAAGAGGCGATGAATAGCTCTGAATCTATGGAATGGAAAAATGCTATGCAAACAGAGATAAATAGTTTAGAAACGAATGAAACCTGGGAAATCGTAAATGAGCCAATGAACAAGAAAATTATAGAAGTAAAATGGATTTACACAATTAAGTCAAGTGGAAAATATTAAGCAAGAGTTGTCGCCAGAGGCTTTCAACAGATGTATGAAGAGAATGAAGAAATATATTCGCCAGTTGCCAGAATGACTACCTTAAAAGTTTTATTATCAACTGCTTGTGTACGAGGATGGGATATTGAACAGATGGACGTAGAAACTGCGTTCCTGAATGGAACCATAAAGTCAGAAGTTTACATATATCCACCAGATGGTTATGATATACAACCAGGCAAAGTTTGCTTATTGAAAAAGGCACTGTACGGACTACGAGAAAGTCCACGAGATTGGTATGATTGTATTCACAATTTTTTTCTGTAGTATAAATTTGAAAAGATCTGCATACGACTATTGTTTATATACAGGGTGTGTAAATGAAAAGAAGATTTACATTATTTTATATGTTGACGATTTGTTGATTACAGGCGAAGATAAGACAAGTATTGAAAAAGTGAAACAAATGTTAAGTGATCGGTTCCGTATGAAAGATCTAGGATGCGTAAAACTGTATTTAGGTATCAACATTGATTATAATCCGAAAGAAAAGAAGATGTATTTAAGTCAAGAACAATACATTGAAAGTATGGCAGAGAAATACAAAATTAAAGATTCTAAGGCATATGATACGCCTATGGAAATAAATCTGCGATTGGAGCTTGCAAATAAAACGAATGAGAAATTAAAATATAGAAATTTAATAGGAGCTTTGTTGTTTGTAGCAAATGGAACACGACCAGATGTAGCGTATTCAGTAAACTATATGAGCAGATTTCAAAATAACCATGATGAAACACATTACAAATATGCTTTACGAGTGCTGAAATATTTATATCATACAAGAAACCTGAAGTTGAGCTATGGGACAGCATATAATGAAACGATGAATGCATACGTAGATGCTGATTGGGCAGCGGACACGCAAGATAGAAAATCTACAAGCGGAATTGTGATTAAAGTATTTGGAAATGTTGTGATGTGATCACAAAAGCAGAAAATAGTTTCTAGAGCGTCTACACATGCAGAGTACTATGCATTAGTCGATTGTGTTGAGGAGGTGTTACCTATAAGAGGAGTTTTAAGTGATCTAGGTGTTGAAATTGAGAATAGTGTTAACATTTATGAAGACAATACAGGTGCTATTGGTTTGGCTAAAAATGGAAAGTTCTCTAAGAATTCTAAGCACATCGATATAAGTTATCATTTTGTTAATTATTATGAGAAAAAGGGTTTAATTAGTGTTAATAAAATTTCAACCGAAGATCAGATTGCGGATATATTAACAAAAGCTCTGGGTAAGGTTAAGTTTCAAAAATTTAGAGGTTTGTTAGGTATTAGAGATTGTTAAAGTGTTTTCTTTTGAACAGGACCTATTAATATGGACATAGGGTCTATAAATTATTATTTTTATGCTGAGTATTTTAAGCAATGTGTGTAATAGGTTTTATTGGTAGCTATTATTGTAAGGGATACTAAATCAAGGAGGTGTGTTGAAATAATGATTTAGTACCTCCTTACTGAAGATAAATGGTCTATATAATGTACCGGTTTGTCTATGCTTTTTAAGAAGACTTTTGATTTGATTGTCACTGTGTCGGTATGTTTCTGTAACGTTGTTGAAAGTAAACCTTCATTTAATATCTTAGACTGCATATTATTTACAATTGCTTGCCACACTAACATGTGCGGGCGCTTGCACAAAATTTTTGCCAACCTTCATATTTTTTCTGTTTTAGAAGTTTTTTAGTAGTTCGAGATACTCCAGTGATCAAATGACACCAGAGAATTTTGACACTTATCTGGTGTCAAAATTCTCTGGTGTCATTTGATCACTATACATTTTTTCAGCTTCCTTTCTCTTTTTTACAGCCTCTGAACACTCCGCATCCCACCAAGGAGGAGAAGGGATTTTGCCAGAAGCACCATTTTTAAGAGGAAATGTTTGATCTGCAGCCTCCATCAAAAGCTTAGCAAACATCTCAGCATCTGAGGTGCATAGAGATTCACAATCTTTCACTTTAAGCTCCACACATTCCCTAAAAGAACTCCAATCTGCATTACTTAACCTATGCTTAATACGGGGCTTAAATGTTGAAACAGAAGAATTACTATTTGGAAATGAAATAACTAAAGGAAAGTGATCACTGCCATATGATGAGCAAAAAGGATACCAATTTAAAGACAAAGCAAGATTCGGAGTGCAAAAAGTCAAATCAGGAGCACTAATTCCTTCATCAGGCTTAGTGTGACGGGTGGGTAAACAATTATTTAAAATACAAAGATTATTGGACTGAATGATGTCTAGTAATTGTTCCCCATAGCAAGAAGTAAAAGAACTACCCCATGCTTGGTGTTGACAGTTAAAGTCTCCCATCACCAAAAATGGTTTTGGGAGATTACTAATTATATTACTAATTTCTGTTAAAATATTTACAGATGGTCGAGAAAAATATACAGAAACTTTACAAATATTATTTACAATAGCAGCAACAATAGAAATGTCGTTGCTGTGAGAAGGGAGTGGAAAAGATGAAAATGACTTATTGATGAGAATGGCCACTCCACCATACCCATCATCTCTGTCTTCCCGAAGACAGGCATAACCAGTGGTTTTAAAAGAAAACCCTGGCTTAAACCATGTCTCTGAAAGAGAAAATATAGAGGGTTTGTACTTATTGAGTAAATGAATAAGGTCAGACTTTTTACTTGTTATGCTTCGGCAATTCCACTGCAGGATCTTGCCTAAGTTGGCCATTGTTGGTTAAAGAATTAGTAATTTGGATTATAGTGGCAGCGTTGGACGGCAATGAATTATTACTATTAGTGAAAGATTTTGAGATTAACTGAATTAAAGTTGCAATTAGTTCTAATACATTCGTTGTATAGAATCAGGCGTTACTTTGCGGAAATCCATAATAGAATTAAAAAGTTAAAATTACTTTGCTGAATTCCGCCCAAAATCCCACAAGCACCATGCGGCTAGCTAATGCACCGCCCTCCCTCCCACTTTTTCAAGCAGAAGCAAGACACGAACACACCACCACCAACACCAATACTTGTGTGAGAAAACACGCGACGCGTTTCGCCTCTAACACGAGGCATCCTCAGGCTCCCAAATGCAAGTGACCGTCTCCGCAAAAACGCTCCGTATTTATAGGCTAGGCCGCCCCTCCCCCCGATGACGCAATGTAACCGTTAAACTGGTGACCGTTAAACCGTTTCAACCGCCTATGGGCTATTGTTGTTTTGTGCAAATATATCGATTAATGGGGAAATAGAGGAGCTGCCCACCTGTTCATTCAGCATTGTAAACAACCTATCCCTAGATAATTTGGAAATTTCCAGCTGTTCAAGTATAGACAATCTTAACCCCTTACTGCAGGTGTGTAAAATTTCCAAATTATGGTTATTATTAAGTACATGACCCGTATCCAAAAGGTGTTTGGCAAAATGAGATTTATCCGGATGATTGTTTCGGAAAGCTGCCACATGCTCCCTATACCGAGTTATAAAACTCCTACCGGTCTGGCCAATATACACTCCGTTACATTCCGGACAAGCAACTCTATACACCCCAGACCGCTGGAATCTATCCACCCTCTCTTTTTGATTGCACAGATTTCTAGCCAAAGAGTTGCTCGTCCTGAACGCAACCCGTATCCCAGATCTTTTTAACGTCCGGTGGATTTTTTCAGAAATCGGACCTACATAGGTAATACTTGACTTCAATTTTTGAGGCCTTTCAGGTGGCACTGCATATAAAAGTCTACTAACCATACCGTTCCGCTTCCTGACCACCAGCCTATCAATCATTCGCCTGCTATATCCGTTTGCAACTGCTATTTGATAGATGGTATTTAGTTCCTTGTTGTAATTAGCAGAAGACATTGGCACAGTTAGCAAACGGTGAATATAGCAATGGAATGCTGCCATTTTGTGTTGCCACGGATGACAAGACGTTATTGGGATAACAGTGTCAGTCTCTGTTGGCTTTCGGTAAATCTCAAACTCATGCTTGTTACCCACCCTAGTTATTTTTAGATCTAGGAAATTAAGCGATTCGTTCTGTTGAAATTGATTTTAGGGTGTTTTGTGTTCAAGGTATTGACAAATGAGTCTAGTTGTCTAAATGTACCTGTCCAGCATATAATAATGTCATCTACATACCGGTAATAATAAAGTATGTTTCTCTTCCCAACTATATGATTACGTTCAAAATTATCCATGAAAATATCAGCCAGCAAAGGACTCAATGGTGAACCCATTGCTAAGCCTTCCTTTTGTTGGTAAAATGCACCATCAAACATGAAATAATTTTGACGCATGCATACTTGAACAGCTGGAAATTTCCAAATTATCTAGGGATAGGTTGTTAACAATGCTGAATGAACAGGTGGGCAGCTCCTCTATTTCCCCATTAATCGATATATTTGCACAAAACAACAATAGCCCATAGGCGGTTGAAACGGTTTAACGGTCACCAGTTTAACGGTTACATTGCGTCATCGGGGGGAGGGGCGGCCTAGCCTATAAATACGGAGCGTTTTTGCGGAGACGGTCTCCCTCTCAGAGACGTTCTTCAGCACTGCTGAAGAACATCCCAACCCCCTGATCCGCGAAGCAGCGGCTTACTCTCCGCCCACGACGGACCCACGTTACCTGGTGCGCAGGCCCAGGAACGTACTCGTTGACCCGCCCGACAAATTGTCGTCTGACCTGAACCACCTCTTAGAGGCTCGGTCTCAGTCAGACGCGCCCCCCTCCTCTGCCAGTGTCCCCCCTAGGGGGGGCACTGCTCTTTCATAGCAGTTTTGTAATATAAACTCTTCTAAGCGGACGCTCCGCTAGGGAGCTCCGCTGTGCGCCCTCCTCGGCCTCGAGGGGGGTCGCTCCCGATGTGGGTTTAGGGGTCTCTAGGACCAAAACCAGTCCCAAGGTGGTGTTTAGTGGGTAGGCGCACTTCTTGTGAGTCCCACATTGGCAGCACGGCCGGGTCCGTGCTGTTATGCATGAGCATTCACCGCCTCCCTCCCCCGTGTCCTCCGGAGGGTGAGGGAGAGAGACTTGCTTCTGCTTGAAAAAGTGGGAGGGAGGGCGGTGCATTAGCTAGCCGCATGGTGCTTGTGGGATTTTGGGCGGAATTCAGCGAAGTAATTTTAACTTTTTAATTCTAATACATTCGTATTGCTTTCCCCTGAGTCCTTGACTTTATCTTGTAGGGCACAGCCATTTGAAGGAAATGGAGGATTATAGTCAGAAGTAAGTGATCTATGGGCAGCGCGATCATACCCTGTATACGACGTTTTTGGAGTAGACGGTTTACGAAAAACTGTTTTTTATGTGAGTTTGAGTTAATGTTTTGATGAGGGGGTATTGATGCTGGGAGGGAATGAGAAGAGAAATAAAATGTTGGTGCAGAGGATAATACATCACTGTAGGACTGATTCAGTGGAGGATGTAACTTAATCGCTTCTGAGTGCGAGACACAATTTTGTGCCATATATAGGTATAATTTTACCCGGATCTGCCGTTCATATTCTGGACAGGACTTGTTAGTGGCGAAATGACTTCCGCTATATGACAAACATACAGCATCGTCATTCTCGATGTGACAAGAGTCACCCGAGTGACTCTGGCAACATTTATAACACCTTGGTGTGGAATTACATTTTGCCTTCGTATGGCCGAAGCGACAACAATTAAAGCATTGTACCGTAGGGTACGAATAGAGCACTACGGGTAGAGCATTGCAGCACAGAAAGACTCTTTTCGGCAACACCTGACCATCGAATAATAGTACTACCGTTTGAGAAGGTTTCCATGTAGGGGTTGGGCCGTGTATTTTGTAATTAAACGTTCTAATTTTCAAAACTTTCCCGCAACCAATTGGCACAGAAATATTCTCAAGTACCTCTACAGGAGTCCACTCTGCTGGAACTCCCTTGACAACTCCCATCCTTGTGATATTAAAAGATGGAATGAACGCCTTGAAATTATTTTTATTCAAATCCGGATCTAACAAGAACAAATTAGCGTCATTATAATCCGAAAACGAAATGCTCAGTTTACTTCTGCTCAATCGTTTGACACTACCATTTATTATATTTTTAAATCCTCGCCTTTTCATGTAGTGACCAAACGATACTGGGTGGAGTGTGGGAAAAGGTCAAAATCCTCGGTCGAATTTTTTTGAATATGAATTATGTATGGGGATGCATCAGTCGATTCGTACTGAGTCCTGTCAACCTGAGGAGGCTGAAGGGGTAATGGTTAGGAGTGGGTCGTTGTCCGATTTTTCGACGACGAAACGCAACCGTTTTTTCTGGAACGAAAACAGGTCGTCGAAACGGTCCTCGTTCGCAACTGGTTTTATTGTATGCGAACGAGCAAGGCGCAGAGGACGGTCAAACGAGTGCGAACGAGACGAAATCACGAAACATCGGAAAAAATAAGTTGTTTTACACGATATTCGACTGTAAACTCATAGACATAAAGATTACTTTATTGTATCAGAGACCAAAACGAACGGAACGAGCAAGGAGCGGACGACGACGTCGCAATGATCTCATTACGTTCTAGGCTTTATTAATATAGCACTAAAGGACATCCGCGTCAAACAATCTAAGGACTGGTCTCGCGACGAACAAACGCTGGCACTGCTTTAGAGTCGCTGGCACTGCTTTAGAATGACACGTAAAACGGTCCTATCGTCGCGGAACACGAAACGGTCTTATACTCGTAAAACGGTTCGTCTTTGCAACGATCACGCCTAGTAATGGTGAAACACGCGACACAGAAGAACCTGCGTCCACATGGGACGAAGCCTCTCGTGAGTCTGGCATTACACAAACAGTCGTTTTTTTACTATCGTCGCTATCGCATCCACAAACATTAATCTTATCCGAACCTGAACCATGTTTCCTTCTTTTAATGCAATGTCTACAGACCTTGCGCTGCGCCCTTGACCTTTTTCTTTTTTCGGATTCTAGTAGATTCGTTATTGGGATATATTGGGTTACTGGGGATAGTTATGTTAACGCCGACCGAGGGGACTGTGCCCCCCGGATCGGGCGGCTCCTCCATGGGCCAAGACAAAAAAGTACAAAAAAACTTACCAGACATAAAGAAAGTATATACAAAAACTATAAAACAAACTCTTAACTACAATATATTACAAAAATAATAAGAACTGATCTTAAAATCCTATTATAAATAATTTTGAAATGGTCCAACAAAAAAATACGCCCGCCTAATTCAACGTTTCCCGCGCGTTTTTCGATACAGGTCTTGTATGGATACCTGTGTCATAATATAACTTTTTAATCATATACACCTATACAACCTCCAGCTGGACCAAGAAGGTTGAAAAAAAAAAAAGTTTCAATGAACGAGTCCGCGGCGACGCAACACGCATGCGCAATCGATGTTTGCGCCTTGGCGCCAACATTTTACATTTAAAAAAAACTTTTCAATATAAACAAAGTTTGGTTCTGTTTGTAAAATAAATTAGTTTTTGTGTAAAAACATGTCTGAAAGCGAGGATAGTGGTAATTGTACACCACCAGACATTCTGGAAGCTGCGTCAAACATGAATGAACCTGTTACCGGCGAAATGTAGGAGCAACTATAATAAATGTTACACGAGTTCATGGTATGGAAAAATAAATTTGTTGAAGTCTTATAAATAACACTCGTGTGATACTATAAAAAAACTCGCCTAACTCTTGTTTTATGAACCCTTATTATGCAACAGTATCATAAACTACTATGAAATAGGTAATAAAAACACGATTTAAGTATATCGAAACACGACTACATACCGGTAAATAATTGTTTTTTTTTTGTTTAATAAGATAATGTTTACGGTAATAAAAAATACGACTTTTAGAATTGAATTGTCTTGTGGGTACAGCGATATCATTCCGATGTAAAAACTTAACTGCAAAGTGGGTTCTCGGGGCTGCACTGCAAGTGATGCAAATTACTTCAGCCAGATGTTGCTGCCTGTACGTAATACACAGAATATTGTAAAGAGGTTTGAAATTTCACTGATGCCGGTGAGTCGCCCATTAGCTCAGTTAGATGAGCGCTGGCACGGATAGCCAGAGGTCGTGGGTTCGAATCCCGGCATGGGTGGAATTTTTAGCGTCTAAATAGGTCTTTTAAATTGTCCTTAGCACAGGTTAGTGCATTGAAAAAAGAATATAGTATTGTGGGTTCAGCAATATCATTCCGATGTAAAAACCTAACTGCAAAGTGGGTACTCGGGGCTGCAAGTGATGCAAATTACTTCAGCCAGATGTTGCTGCCTGTACTGTACGTAATACAGAGAATATTGTAAAGAGGTTAGAAATTTCACTGATGCCGGTGAGTCGCCCATTAGCTCAGTTGGAAGAGCGCTGGCACGGATATCCAGAGGTCGCGGGTTCGAATCCCGGCATGGGTGGAGTTTTTAGCCTTCAAATAGGTTTTTAAAATTGTCGTAGTTTTTTATTATGACAATGGAAAAATACCGGGTCTTAATTATTGACAATAGTTACAAATGGTAGACTCGGCCACAAGATATCGCTGGAAAGTGGCCGGGGCCTCCGTGTGCTCCAGGCGGGCGACTGGCAAGAGACCGCGCAGGACAGAGACAAGAGGCGACTTCTTGTATCGGAGGCCAACACCACAGAACAATATTACTGAGGGCCAAGAGACGCTTGGATCTCTGAGCCAGCGGAGTAAATAGTTATGTTCACTGATTTCCTGTAGGTATTTGTGTGAATAAGTGTGTGACTGATTCGACCTTCTGACCTTCGTTTCAAACGAGAATGAAAGTAGGTTTAGTACTTTAAAAAACGACAAGATTTTCGGTACCTAGCATAACTGTACCATATGAGGGCCGTAGAAAATTAATAAGGGTGCCCACCGTGTAAAAATCTGTGATTCTTATGAATGCGTGTGATTCTTAATAATGAATTGAATTTATATTGGGGTCTTTAGGTGTCGTATTTAAATTTAAATTATTTTGAGTGCTTCATCATCACTCAGCCACAAGAAGTCCACTGCTGGACATAGGGCTCCTCCGTGGATTTCCAAAAAGACCGGATGGAAGCAGCTTGGATCCGGCTACTTCCTGCCACTTGGATAAGATCTTCTGTCCATCTTGTGGCTGGTCGACCTACGTTGCGCTTGCCGATATAGGTATGTATATTTCCATTTGAGAATTTTTCGGTCCGCTCGGTCATCAGTTCTGCGTGCGATGTTCCCTGCCCACTGCCACTTCAACAGACTAATCCGCTGCGCTACGTCGACGACTTTCGTTCGTCTACGGATCTCATCATTTCTGATTTTATCGTTGATATTGCAAAATAACACATGTAAAAAAAATATCACTGATTTTTCATCAAATTAGTATGAAAAATCAAAAATAAGAAAGATAGCAAGACATCGTAAACCCTATCTAATCAGGCTGAGGCTATAATGTCTTACACGTAAATTGAGGATCAAGTCATAGTATAAATTCTTGTCTAAAGTACCTACTCGTATATGGAGGTCTTAGATAGATAGATAGAGAACACTTTATTGTACATAAAAAAGGAAATTACACAGGTATTTCTTAACCTAAGAGTACATACGGCGGCCTTATCACTAAAAGTGATCTCTTCCAGACAACCTTTGGATGGACTGGAGCAATATATTGGAGAAGGAAGTAGATGTACAAATAAATCAAAATATTTCAGATACATTGAATAAAACATGCCTAATTAAGAAAATAATTATACTAACCCTAAATAGATACATACAAATAATGATATACTTACATAAATAGAAAGTGATATAAAAATATATATTTTATATAAATATATACATTTATAGGCATAACAATATATATAGAGGACATAAATAAAATACCAACAATAGCAGGCTGTCCTGCTATTGTTGGTAACAGCAAATGTTTTACAAATAACAGCAAATGTTTTACATAACACTAGCGAGATAGAATTCCTTTACCATAGTTTTAAAGATGGGTAGGGACTTGGCTCTCCGTACTTCCACCGGCAGACTATTCCAGAGACGGACTGCTTGCACGGTGAAAGAGCAGCTGTAGAAGGTGGTGTGATGGGAAGGGATTTTTAGGAGAAGGTTTTGGGAGGAGCGAAGAGTAAGGATATGAGAAGAGTGAAGGAACTCAAATCGCTCTTTGAGGTAGGAAGGAGTTGCTGGATTAAACAGTATGCAGTAGAGAAGAGAGAGTATGTGCGTATTCCGGCGGAGGCGGATTGGGAGCCACTTGAGCTCTGTAGAAATTCGGAAACGTGATCATATTTGCGCAAACCAAATATGAACCGGATGCAGAAGTTTTTAAGACGCTCAAGTTTATTCAGTTGCTCCTCGGTGATATCAAGATAACATGTATCAGCGTAGTCGAGAATAGGAAGGAGTGATTGTGCTAATGCAACTTTGGTAGCAGTGGGTAGAAAATTACGAAGCCGTCTAAGTGAGCTTGCAGACGCGAACATCTTCCGGCTCACCACTTCCAGCTGTGGTACCCACGATAAGGTACTATCAATAATAATTCCAAGGTTTCTAACCGTTTGACTGAATGGAATAGTTGTACCTTCAAACATTACTGTAGGGAGCATGTCCATGTGAACCCTAGAAATAAATTGCCGGCTACCAACGATAACAATCTGCGTTTTGTTGGGGTTGATCTTGAGACCATGACTAGTACTCCACTTTGATATCTCTAAAAGATCATTGTTAATGGTTGATATGGCCACACTCAGGTTATTTAAAGTAGCCTGTGTGTAGATTTGGAGATCTTCTGCAATTTTGCAGGTTTTTAAAATTGTCGTAGTTTATTATTATGACAATGGAAAAATACGGGGTCTTAATTATTGACAATAGTTACAAATGGTAGCTACCTACTTAATTTTAAGGGTATAAAGTTATTAAATATTATACAACATTTATACATACCTCTTTATACTATGATCAAGTTTTCTTCAATTTAAATGAAAACACAAAAGTCATTTTTTTGACATTTTGCGATATCAAGAACGATTTGGTCTAGTTTTTTAAGGAAAATTCCCATTCGAGACACATTGCGTAGCAGTCTAGATACTTGTTAATCTGTGAGTTAAACAATACTGCAATGTACTTGTAAATGTAGTAAACCATGAATTGAGTATAAGATATGAATCAGGCCCTTGCAATACTCATCACGGTTTGTCACGACTGGCCTTTATCTATAATGTGCTGATAACCATGTAAATCCGCGCAAAATAGGACTAACAATACCTTTTTGTATTACAGGCATCACACCCATAATCCTATTATTTCTTGCTATTACACTATGATAATTAATAATTCAATGCTGTGACTAAGTATTATTGTACATCAGATCTTTTGCTTCTTCAGTGCCTCTCTGTTCAGTGCAATTCTGAACAGCTAGGTACCTACTTCGTGGACATCACAATAATGTAGTAACTAAAGAAATAAAAAATATTCTGACGAATTGAGAGCATCCTCCTTTTTGAAAACGGTTAAACAGAGTGCTTTAGTAGGTATTAGTTTAACTAAAATATGCTATAATTTGTGATTAAGTCGACCACACGGTTCACCACTATCCTGTCCACTCTTCTAATGCAGTGATTCCCAAAGGGTGTGCCGCGAAAAATTACAAGATTTCTCAAAAAAGGCTATTAAGTATTGTACCAAGGTTCCCTGTTCTAGGTTTAGTAACAACGTTCTACATTCTGGGAGTAATTTAATTAATTTCCAGATGACACTGTTGCTCAAAATGTAAATACTATTTTTAGCCCCTGACTCAGGGGCCAAAAATAGTATTATAATTATTTATATGCCTCAGGGTCCTGAGGCATATAAATAATTAAATGCCTTTTACTGCTAGTTAATAATATATCATTATTATTGTCGGGCTAAAATTGCGACCGACTGGGTTCCGCAAAATAAACACCGACGTCGCGCGAGACCAAGGCGAAGATGGCGTGACGACCTAAACGCGTTCTTGCCAGAATGGTGCGAGGTGGCTAGAAACAAGGAGATATGTAGATAAACAAGTAGGGGAGGCCTTTGCTCAGCAGTGGGACACAAAAGAGGCTAAGTAAATAAAACAAAAATAATAATATATCATATTAGTGTACATTGGCCTTGTACAAGGCCGTAATGGCCTTGAACACAAACAGTAGTTTACGGAATACTGTCCTAATCCTAATGCACTTGAGCGCGGCGCAGTGTGAACAAGCTAGGTACTAGCTATAAGTAATCCCATGACTTATTCAATCGCGAATATCGCAATAGCCGAAAAGTAGTCAGATAGCCAAAGTGAAGTGGAGGGCGAAACTTGCTACTCGAGCCGGTACCTAAGTATAGGTTTGAAGTATTTACGATCAGAACTATTTACGATATTTTGACTCCACAGAAGCTTAGCAAGCACTTTAGCCATAGAAATATATCATACGTAGTACTATCCACATTAAGACTTTAGCTGCCGAAAAAATCTATTATCATAGTGCTCCCCACGTGCTCCCAATCGTATGTCATACGGCAGTCATGACAGCCGCAACGCCTCTTCATTGATGACTTCCTTCCGTACAGATACGAATAATACAACTTGCTATTATTTCACGGGAACCACCAATGTCTGGTAAATATGCGATATCTTCTGCCGCGTGCGCAGACCTGCCCCTTACTCTCGACGTCATTGTGTTTCAAATTGTGCTTCAATTAAGTGCAATATATTTATTTAAAATATATTTATTTCTAAAACAAAATATAACTTAGTAAATATTTTAATATCATAGCATCAAACAATTATTACTAAAATCGGTAACCGGTGTAAACAATGTGTAAACAAGAAATAAGTATAAAAACCTATTTAGAGGCTAAAAATTTCACCCATGCCGGGATTCGAACCCGCAACCTCTGGCTATCCGTACCAGATAGAGGTTGCGGGTTCGAATCCCGGCATGGGTGAAATTTTTAGCCTCTAAATAGGTTTTTAAATTTGTTCCTTAGCACGGGTTAGTGCATTAAAAATAAAAATAGTGTAAGAAATAAGTACTTGAGTGTTTTGTTCTGCATACATCGTTGTCTCCGAAACACATTATAAGTAGGTATTTCATATATCTCTCTGTATAAGAAATGCCACAGTGACCCTTTAAAAAATAATTATTTAGTAATAATATTATTTCTGATAATTTAACTTCATCGAAAACCAGATTTCTTCATAATATTTTTTTTAGAAATTTTCACGCACTCAATAGACTCATGCACTCACTCACAACTTCACAAAATTTATTTGTGACAATGTTATTACTGGGGCTGCCCGGCTGAGAGGCCAAATTGAAGCGTTTCGCACCCAGCGCCGTCTAGCGCCACACACGCCTTTCTCTGTTTCACAACATGCATGACCCACTTTGTGTCTAGGTAGGGGCGCGGGGGCGCCTAGCTGCTAGAGCACGGATCGCAGCTGCATGACATTTTTATACGATTCTGCCAAAACATAAAGCGAGCGTAAACATTCAGGGTGTATGGGCCTAAATATAAGTATGCACAGATTCTGTCGGAAACCTGCGATATAGCAATTAGTATCAAAGATACTTTGACGATTAGAATCGCTCAGGATTTGGTGCGCGTAATATAGGGGTGTTTGACGATGACCTCTCTTAGGGAAGAAACCCGTGGCCCTCGGCGTAGACATATAATGGGTTGATGATGAATGCAGGGGCAGGTGTACTTTTATATGAATCCCCTAACGTACATACAACTATGGGCGGGCTACTTTCAGCGACTAATTAAAATGACGATAAAACGAAAGAGGTATACCTACAGATAAACTACAATATAATGTTATGGTTCTCGAGTTTATGGCCTATCGAAGTACATTCCTATTTATGAATCTGTGGTGTAATCAAGTTTGCAATGCACATCGAAATGTCAAGTAAATGATGATTGTAGTTTAATGAAACAGGCCCCTAGTCTCTGCTTACCTGTCCGGAAAACAGGCAGACATTACGTATTTATCTATGTTTGCCCGTTTCTCTCTACTATACATACACCTTCACGTCGGAGGGGTAGCCAGAGATTGTTTGCCACTTGGCACGATAATGACAAACATCTTTCGCTTTACCAACATTAATTAGTAACTCTTTGAGTCTCACTATGATATGGCTTGCAATCTCATCCACTAGAATGGTACCTTACAACTTGTTGAGTAATTGTTATTTTACGTTTTGCTTGGGGGCCTACAATCGGAACATTGCGAAATTGAATTGACTTTCTATTGACATGCTGTATTGCCAAAGGTGATCTATTGTGTGATAGCTCCCCGAAAACTACCAAGAGTATGCTAAGGAACAGTCCACAGAACGACTACCTTTACATACACAATCATTCTACTGAGCACGGGCGACTTTTTAACAGTATGTAATGTAAAATTTATTTTATTGTTGACTGTACTAACTAAAAAAACAATAAGTACATAAATTGTTCTGAGTAAATCCAACACCGCACCAAAAAAGTAACCAAATAACAGACTATACAAAAAACTTCAGACTATACTTACGTGAAGCATGCTGTGGCGCTCGATACAACTTTAGTTTATTAAAACTTTAGTTTTCCTAGTTTGATGAAAAAGAAAAGTTGTTTCCAAAATTATAAATTTTGCAATCACACTAGATAAATAGATTAATAATTTATTAACAACGACATACACTCGCTAGGAGCGAAGCCTATTCAAATGCTAATATTCTCGAGCAAAATAAAAAGTATATGTTAGTCAGAGGCTTTAAGGCAGCTTGAAAACTTCTGACATAAAGACCAGCCACAAGCGTCCACAAATCCGGACTTGGCCCCCGCAGTGGAGTATACCTACCTTCCTTAGGGAAGAGACCCGTGCCCCTCGGTGGGGACATAATGGGTTGGTGGTGGTTATGATGATGACGATATCTTAGTACTGGATAACTTTACTATCCATTAAACCCTCAATCACTAAAAATGTTAAATGGTGCGAGAGAATCATTATGCTTTATTGCCGTGTATTTCTACTTTTGTTATCAGCTTCAGTTTATTCGAATTCGCTACGTCCGATGGCAGATACAATTTCGGTAAAAAGTTTTTTTTCGACGATCGTTAAAACGCATTGTAGATACAGGAATCAGAAACATTGGCTGTCTATAAAAATAATATTCAATAAAAACTTACGTAATACATAAAAAAAATGCTACTAACAAAATATTAGACATGACCAAAGCTAAAGTGCAACACTGTTAAAATGGAATAGGAAACCGTGTGACTACTTATATATGGCTAAAATTATACAAAACAATGGTTATATATACCTCAATCAATACCATAGGGAAGTGTCATTTTTTGTTCTGAATCTACATCAATGACTTGCCTAAAATCATGTTGTCTATGTTATCCTAAGTTTGTTTTAGATGCGGATGATCACTCATGGGTGATCTTATCCCACGTCTGCTTTCTTGATTTGGTCTTCTTGAGTTATTTTTATTTTTATCCAATTTGCTGAGGATTTATTTATATTTGTAAAATACAAGTCATACGTTACAATGTATATACTGGAAATACTCCAGAAAATCCGAAAGTGATGGGTTCCATTCGTCAATACGAAAAACGTACGAATCGCGCAAAAACTGTCGGCTGTTCCCAACGATATTAAATACCGATATTAATAGTATTTAATATCGTTGGCTGCTCCATACATTTTAAAGTCGTAAGGTGGTAATTTAAGTGTGGCGGTAAGTTAAGCTGTAGTAATTTTGGGTGCTGCAGTTCGGTTAAGTCCGGTAAATCTCAAGGGGTTGAAAACTGCTTATACAATACAAACAGCTTGTATTATGGAGAAAAAATTTGAAATCGCTTTGTGTGAAACATTTGAAATTTTTATTGCGTTATTTATTGATTATTGTATGGCATCCGGACTTTAGATTCAGATTCAGATAGCTTATTTG
Organism: Yponomeuta sedellus; assembly: GCA_934045075.1. NCBI lineage: Eukaryota > Metazoa > Arthropoda > Insecta > Lepidoptera > Yponomeutidae > Yponomeuta > Yponomeuta sedellus. The sequence continues at coordinate 14,014,037 of OW203728.1, read as the reverse complement.
CGAATACATATCATATCATACAGTTGCACAGATTTTAATTGCAATAAAGTAAATGCATTCTACTACTTAGCAGCAAGCAGTATGCAAAATTGTTGACAGATACCATAATAATATATAGCATGCAAATATCTATATATTATTAAATATCTAATTTATTCAGTTTTCTGTGTCGTCCACACATTGCAACGTACTCTTCTGTAACCACATTCTTACGACGTGATTACTATGAGGTCAAATGCACTAAATGTCAGAGGATTGCATAGGGCTGCCACCTCTCCGGATTTCTACGGGTTTGAATAGTGCTTGGCCGCAAATGTATAGATAATTTGAAATATTTGTACCTACTCAGTTACGGTAAATATAAATACACAACTTAAGTTCAAACACTTTTTTCAAGCAAAATTCTAAGCGGCTAGCTGTTCGATAATCTCAGATTCTTACGTTTTTAGATGTGGCAGCCCTAATAGCATCAGCTGGAATTCTCAGTGGGTTACGCTATACTATACATAGTAGCGGCCATGACGGGCAATGCAGTGCGACTGGCTGGATGGTAAGAGCACGCGCATTAAATTTTATTACCCAAATTTTTTTTGGTACTTAGGTATACCTAAATAAAAAACATCACGATTTTACGTACCTGCGAAAAAATGGCGTGACCAAAATAAATCATGTTATATATCAGTGCAAAGCCGTTTCCCAAACACCAAAAAGCTTCTCATGCATTGGTAAAAACCATAACCTTACTTTCTGAAGGTTGGCTCAAAACAAAAAGTTTTATAGCGAATGCAATATTAACTTTTCTATGTATTTTGTGACGGGCGTGACCCAAGCTCCAACCATTAGATATCCGTAAATAAAATCCTTGCCATTTACCTGATTAATTCCAGTTTTTGAACAATGAATGTTCAAGAAACGCAACAACACTTGATCATGAAATTGGTGGACTGTCTCTGAATTTGTCGTACAAAAACGTGATGCCAGTATAAACCTTTTTTTTCTACCTATTGCCAACTGGCGGTCTATGTGTTTGAATCACGATATTTTGAAAATCAATGCGAAAATCCCCTTTTTTGTTTCGTTTTGTAAAAATTGGTTTTATTTCGACTTGTATTTTATTATTTTGATAAAGATTATTGTAAATATTATTTTCATTTGATTGGTATCGATTAGCGCGGACTGAGCCCATGGACTTTGAGAAACCCTGGTCGAAGACATGGATTGTCCAAACTTTTAAAAAAACCTATTTTAGAGGCAAAAAATTGTCCAAACTGTTTAAGATACCATTAGGTACCTAACTGCGAAAATAACGCAATCCGTTAAAACCAAGAACATCCTTGGTTAAAAGGCATTGGCATATAGTGTAGACGGATCTTTAGTCGAGACTGGTAGGTAACGGTTAAGGTTTCTCTAAAATTTTGAGCCATAAGTTTGTGAAACTGGTCGAAGATATGGTTTGTCTGTTAAGATAGAACACTTGTAAATGATCAAAATTCTATGTCATAAGATTACTGAGAAATACACAATACAAGGGACACACTGAAATGATCGGGTATAGAGTAGGTAGGTACTTTTAACTGAGTTACATTAAAACCTTTTTTATCACGTGCGTATGGCCACTGACAATCATGACAACAATTAAAAAAAATAACGAAATATGTTTTTAATTCCAATTTCAAATTGGCAAGTCGGGTGAATAAAATGGAGCTCACGCGTGAAAATTTTCGTGCAATTATTTTTCACAATTTTCGTCGAGGCTTATCTCCTGATGAGTGTCTCAATGAGCTTGTTTCTATGTATGAAATTGACGCACTAGTCAAACGACAATATATCGTTGGCACAGAACATAAAAAAAGAGTAGAAGTCGTAAGTGGGCGGTGCCCGCGTGCCTCACATTAGCAATGTATTGCCTATGCGTAGTCGGTGACAGTTTTGTTGACTTCAGTTGCCGTGCGCTTCTAGTAAAAAAAAAAGGTGAAAACTTTATTAAAATGCCTTGTTACGCTGTGTTAGAGTGCAAAAATAAAAGTTGGGGACCAAAATATACCGATCATGCCGTAACATTTCATCTGTAAGACGTATTTCATTGTATTTTTAAATAAATTTGTAATGACATGAACACGGAAACCAATCCGAAAATGACAAAGTGAAACCACCTTTATTTACTGGTTAGTAAAGTTAAATTTTCATCGAAGAAAATGTACATTCTCTAGAAATTTCTGTCAAAATTTGAATTCTACTCCATTAAGGATGGGGGCACACATGATAAAAATCTATCGATAATTAATTGTCTATGACTTAGAGAGCAAAAATAAAAGTTGGGGACCAAAATATACCGATCATGCCGTAACATTTCATCTGTAAGACGTATTTCATTGTATTTTTAAATAAATTTGTAATGACATGAACACGGAAACCAATCCGAAAATGACAAAGTGAAACCACCTTTATTTACTGGTTAGTAAAGTTAAATTTTCATCGAAGAAAGTGTACATTCTCTAGAAATTTCTGTCAAAATTTGAATTCTACTCCATTACGGATGGGGGCACACATGATAAAAATCTATCGATAATTAATTGTCTATGACTTAGTAGTCATACTGATCGCGATATAGTTTTTCTTCACCAGTTTATCAGGGACTGAAATATTTAAGAAACTATCAAAGTAATTTTAATCATACATTTTTAAATATTCCAACCGAGATGTAAAGTGTGGTTATCCAAAACGACTCATATGGTTTTTGTTACTTCAGTTCAAAACATTAAGTAAAGTACTTATTGTATTGTTTACCTGTTCAAGTGGTTGTTCTCTTGGCGAGCATCAGATTTTTGTTTTGTTATGTTATTTGTTTTATGGTTTTTTATTATTCTGCTATTTACCCTTAATACTTCAACCCCTTTGACAACAGCAAACCGAGGCAATGATAAAACAACACTCTCGGAATCAAAAAAATTGGGAAGTGAGTTTTCGTTTAGTTTTCCTAAGGAAACCGGATACGAAATTAAAATGGAAGGCAGGGATAAGAAGGCTAAATTGGTTCGCAACGAAGATGAGCACAATATATTCAGAGCATTTTCATGAACACTTCATAATAACTAAAAAAGGTGGAAGGTGGCACTTATGTGATGCAGCAATACCAGAAAAAATGTGCTTCACTTCCAGGTTAGACTCTTGCGTATAAATGAAATTATATTAGTACAATCTTTAATTAGTATTACGTATGAAATATGGCGCACAGATAGACAAAGATCTGAATTTAGTCGTTGAATAATATTTCCCGTGTTATAATTTCTAACGCCGGCGAATCAGCGGGTTATAGCTAGTTTTAATAAGGGAACATTTTAAATTTTATGAATTCTACCACATTAGAAAATACTATCTACCACATTGTTTTATTTGTGCATCTATCCACCCTATCCAAACCATGTCCCAGGCACTACAGCGTCGGAGTGGTCCCTTCACCCATCTAGTGTGAGTGAAGATACCACTGGACGCTGCATAAATCATCTCATTAAGTAGATGCAAAAAGGCCAATATTTTTTTTTTTTAGGCCACCCTATTAGTTACGTTACGTTATCAACCCTTGTATGTCCCCATTGCTGGGGCACGGGTCTCTTCCTGCATCGCAGGAAGGTTAGGCCATACTCCACCACGGAGGCCAAGTCCGGGTTGGTGGAGGATCGTAAGACAGTGGCTGGCCTTACTGTCAGAAGTTATTAAGCCGCCCATAAGGCCTCTGACATGGCTTTACGACTGCCATTATATGACAGCCGGCACCAACGGCTTAACGTGCCTTGCGAAGCACGGAAGCGTTCGGAAAAATGCCACTAGCGGTAGTCACGGGACGGTCACCCATCCCGTACCTGACCGCGCCTGTTGTTGCTTAACTAAGTGATTGATTCCAATCACTCGGTTCGCCTAGGCCACGAGCGCTTCAGTGCACTACCCTATTAGTATTAATTCTTTATTGCACAAAAGATAATGTAAAAAAGATGCATTTTCGACCAGTCAACCCGCAGGCGAAAAAGAAATAGCTAAAAATACTGAGTACCAGTATTCGTATTCGGCCGTTAATGTGTTAAAACTGCTTGTATAATTTGTCGATACGTTCAGGGATATCGACAAACTAGAACTCGCATTGTCCCATCCCAAACTGAGAATGTACTTGTTTTTCAATTTTGAACTTTATGTCTTACTAGGTAAAAGTTATTTTCGGTCCAACGCGGTGATAGTTCCATCTAGTGTAGAGTAGCGTTACTACAAAATGTCAACCTTAATTTCATCGTTGGCATTTGACTTTGATCATTGTTAACATTACGAAAAGGTGCATATTTTAATTGAAACTTTTATGATGTACACTTTTTCGGCATTGACTTTATTTACCAATGGAAGCTTGGCATTCGTAGTGTGCGTTTAGTTTATGTGTATCAGTTTGGTTACACTGGTTTTCGTACTAATGTGTCATGTCGCTACTTCTACTCTTTTTTTATGTTCTGTGATCGTTGGTATGCAGAGTTTCGGCGGGGTCGTGCCTCTCTGTCATATAATGGCAGTCGTTAAGCCATGTCAGAGGCCTTATGGGCGGCTTGATAACTTCTGACAGTAAGGCCCGCCACTGTCTTACAATCCTCCACCAACCCGGACTTGGCCCCCGTGGTGGAGTATGGCCCAACCTTCCTGCGATGCAGGAAGAGACCCGTGCCCCAGCAGTGGGGACATACAAGGGTTGATAACGTGCCTCTCTCAGCATCGTACCTTTAACAGGTCGGCCGAAAACAGCGGTGTCGCCTGAAAACGTCGCGGCTGTGGAAAAAATACTAAAAGAAGACAGACATGTGACATACGACCAGATTCGGGCAACCATAGGATTGGAATTGGGCATTGGAATGACTGCAATCCATAATATTTTACATACTGAGTTGGGTGTCAGAAAATTGATTTCTCGATGGGTACCCATCGAGAAATCAATGAGGGTACCCCAAGACTTGTCAGAAGAGCAAAAGGCGGCTCGTGTTGATTGGTGCCGATCTACTCTGAAACGCTACAATGGCGGAAAGTCAAAAGCCGTTTATAATATTGTCTCAGGTGACGAACCTGGATTTATTCCTATGAGCCTGAAAGAAAGCACCAGTCGGCAGTTTGGGTCTTCGGTGACGAGGTCAAACCAACGAAAGTTGTGCGTTCCCGCAGCGTGTCGAAAAAGATGGTTGCTTCATTCGTCTCAAAAAAGGGCATATTGCCACAATTCCTTTACAAGAACAAAGAACGGTTACCGCTGATTGGTATATCACAGTTTGTTTGCCAGAGATGCTGGCCGATCTTCGCCGAGGGAACCCGACACGCCGCGTCATCACCACGATAATGCGAGCTCCCACACCGCCCTTAAAACAAAACAGTTTTTGAACGAGGAAAACGTTGATTGAGTTGATGTCCCATCCTCCATACAGCCCTGACCTATGCCCAAATGTTTTTTTTACGTTCCCTAGAATTAAAGATTTACTGCGTGGTCAGCGGTTTGAAAACCCAGAAGCCGCCGTAGAAGCCTATACATAATTCGGCCATTCTGGCAATGTCTAGTTCAAACTGGAATAACTGTTTCAATGACTTGTTTAAAAGAATGCAAAAGTGCATCGAGTGTAACGGAATATACTTCGAAAAACAATAAAACATAATTTATATATATACAGTATACATAGTTTTTTTTAATTCCCGATCATTTCGGTTTGCCTCTCGTATAGCGTCTGTTAAACGCATAGGCAATGCAGGAATGACCTTTATAGTATAGACTGCATAGGTGTCAGGTAGATAGGACCAAGGTCACGTAATGGGGGAACTTTATAATAGTTCAGTTATCTTTATTGCGTCTAATCGGCAGGTACCAATCTGTACTTCACAAAATCAAACCAATGACGTGCGTTTTACTGAGCACAGTTCGCGCGATTTTATCGCCTATCTAGAGATAGTGCGATTGTCCAACGCAAACACAATAAACACTTAAAAGTATTTCTGTACCTAGGCACTCCATCAAGGAATCCCCGTATTTACTTAACACACTCCAAGATACAAGCAGTATGCCAAGTAAGACTGAAATAAAGGTGTCTACACGATGTAATCAATCTAGGACGTTATCACACCAGTCACTTTTTGGACGAAACTCAGAAAAGCTAGATAAAGTCTAGCAGTTTTATTTATAGAAAAAATCGATTCCTTAAAACAAGCCACAAGTGTAGTCTAAATAGTCTGTAGGAAGGGGAAATACAGACTATTTAAACTTGATTTGAAACTATTGAGAAGTGTTTAGAGGAATTAAGTTTTTATAAACCACGCTGTCGGTATTTCTATATAATTTTATTATTACTCGTTTAAAGGTCAAAATTTATAGGTACTATGGACCTTGGTAACGAACCCTTTGTTCGAATTTGAACGAAATGTTTTGTTTTGCTTTGCAGTCTTTACTTACAAAATCCTCCAAGCTTACTCCATCTAAAACATGTACCAAGCACTACAGCGTTTGGGTGGTCACTTCTACATAATGTAGGTCAAAGTTGCTACTGGAGGCTGCACAAATTATTAACTTACCCACAGCAGCCCAAATACTTTATCCATTAGCCATACAGTTGTTTTGACAAAAAAAAAGTAATATACGCGTCGAATTGATAACCTCCTCCTTTTTTGAAGTCTGTGAAAAAAAGGCCTTACTTATTATATTTACTAAGGACATCATTTAGCACAGAAATAATGGGTTTTATTTGTAGGTGGGTGAATTAAAAAAAGGATAAGTTTTTATACTAAAAATTATTTACTTACTAAATTTTATAACATAATAATAAAGAAAATAATAAACGTAGGATGGATTTATGCCGTATAGAAAAGACCAGATAGTAAAATTGCACTCAGTATTTCTATAAAAAAATTCAAAATATTCAATATTGGCTATTATTAATTTACATAATTGCATATAACAAGATAAACATATAATATAATTTAACACAAATATACTGTAGATAAAACAAAGTATTATTATGCTTCTGATATAAATTCAACCAAATTGACATTTTCGATTTGACTAGTGTAATCATGCCAAGTAAAACTTACTCTTTCGTTTAAGTAATTACAAAATGTACTTCATATTAGGTACCTGTCCTGGGCCGTACGGCCAGATATAAAATCTTGTTAATTTCATTTCATAATGATAGGAATTTCTGTACAATACATAATATAATATTAACAATATTTCTAAAGACAATGTGATGATTGGTTCACATATCTCTAAGGTAAGTACCTACCAAATAACTTCTTGTTGCAGTTTTACGTCTAAGAACAAAACTACCTTGAAGCATTGCAATACACTCGAGAGTAACATATAAGGATAACGTATGAGAACGATTTTGTCAGTGACCGTTAATAATCATTGCCCTCGTGTGTAGTAGGTATTAAGATTTGTGTAAAATTCTACATCTCTTAGGCTATTGTAACATTGGGCGCTTGCTCCTATTGTAACAATATAGGCCTGCGCAAAAATGTCCTCAGAGTACTTTTCGCGGACTCAACGCCTACGGTGTGCGGTAATTTGTTCCTTGCGGAAATTGAGTGAAGCGTGCGTATGAAAGCAAATATTCTGTGTTGTAATTTACATGAAGTTGAAAAAGAAAACACCGAACTTTTGTCCAGTCCGGTCTCTTGATGTCTTCGGAAAATTGAGGGACTTTGTACGGGGTACTTTTAGTCCTTCGTATGCGTTTTTCGATACAATTTATAAAAGATCTATCGACGGACAAAAAAGTACCCTGGGAATAGAGAGGAGACGAGGTACTCGTCTGCCTCTATTCCTATAAACATCCAATATGAGGGTTTAGCTCAATACGGACGTACAAATACGTTTGTACGAAACTGCTGGTTTTTTCTCTATTTTTAACTTGTTACCCACACCATAGTAGAAGGTGCCTTGTTTCAAGAGTGGAGCTCCGCTTTTCAGATGTATTTCATGGGGATTTCTATTTTATGATGTGAAACCAATAGCCGGTTATTCGATCATTAGTCTCAGTATTAGTAGATACGCCGTAGAATGCGCAACAGTTTTATCACCCACCTATATGATTATGGTAAGGAGGATCTACACATTCTGTGAGTTTTCACATCTTTATAATAAGTTAGGATTACAATGTAAATAATGATTTATTGTCCCACATATTTGAGGCGATAAATTATACGTATCGAATATGCATACAAAGTACGTTATGAAACTGGCTCTTTCTAATGTATACAGTTATTTCGTATATTGTCCTTAATAAAATAAATTATGTACACATTAAACACGAATTTTGAAAAAGAAAATATTGTAGCGCGTTATTTTTTTTAAAGTAACTATTAAAACTAATTGTAAAATGCAATAAAGCTGAACACCAATCGACTATTATTATATTGTTTCGCAATACCGATCGTAAACCACGGAATGTTCAACGTTCATTTTCGTAATATGGAATACGTTTCAGCTACATTTCGCAAAGAATTTGACAAATAAAATACACAGAAAGGGTCTTGGAATGCTAGCTGAAAACCCTATTTTAGGAATGGTTTGATGCAATACATAACATAAACATCACTCTCAAGAATACGCCTCGTGCAATCTAGAGCACAAAGTTAAACAAAGCGTACAATTATAGTCTAGTTAAGTAAATCATCTAGCTTGGTATATTATATACAATAAAGAATTTCTTAATGTTTTGGTACGTTGTTGCCATGATGATGAATAGATTAATTTCAGACAACAACAGTTTAATCCTGTAATTTCCTCAAAACCGTACTGTTCGTAAGTTATCACATCATTATGAGAATGAGATCGCGCACAGCACGTCTGTAGAAAATGAACATGCAATCATTCCACGGTTACCGACTTGGCGAGATTTCGCGGGCAGTCGACGTTGCAGCCGCGCAGCACTGCGATGTGATAGGCCAGCAGCTGCATGGGTATCACTGTGAGTACTCCCTGCAGGCAGTCCACGGTCTTGGGCACCTGCAGACAGCGGGACGCCAGCGACATAGTTTCATTGTCATCCTCCTCACATACCAAGATTGGCCGACCCTGGCGCGCCGTCACCTGCTGCAGCGCGTTCATGCATTTCGTGTACACCGGGTCGCGCATCACGATCATCATCACCGGCATCGAGTCGTCGATCAGAGCCAGTGGCCCGTGCTTCAACTCACCCGCCATGATGCCCTCGCTGTGCATGTACGTCAGTTCCTTCACTTTCAGGGCGCCTTCAAGGCAAGTGGCGAAGTTGTAACCGCGACCCATTATGAGCAGCGACCGCTGGCGGTACAGGTCCTGTGCCAAGGCGCGCACCTCGTCGTCCAGAGCTAGTACTTGGCGGATCTTGCCTTCGAGCTCGTGCAGTCCCGCTATGATATCCTTACGCCTCTTCTGGAGGGAGATGCGGTCCTCGCTGACGACGAGAGCGAACATGACGAGGGACAGAAACTGCGATGTGTAGGCCTTGGTGGAGGCGACGCCGATTTCGGGCCCGGCGTTGATGTGCACGCCACAGTGTGATTCGCGACAGATTGAGGAGCCCACGGTGTTGGTGATACCGATAATGAGGGCACCGTGCCGCTTGCAGTAACGCAGCGCCATCAGCGTGTCGGCCGTCTCGCCCGACTGAGAGATGAAGAAGCACACGTCGTCGCGGAACACGGGCGTGTTGCGGTCCAAGAAGTCTGAGGCCAATTCCACCATGACTGGCAGCTCGGTGAGCTCCTCCAGCAGCTGGCGCGTGGCCACAGCGCTGTGGTAGCTCGTGCCGCAGCCGATCAGCATAAGCCGCCGGCAGCGCTTGATCTCAGGGATGTAGTCCTTGATGCCACCTAGCGTCACTGATCCATTTGCAAAGTTAAGGCGACCTCTCATGGTATTCACAACAGATTCTGGTTGTTCAAAGATTTCCTTCTGCATGAAGTAGTCATAGTTTCCTTTCATGATCTGTTGCAGTTCCAACTTCAAGGTTTGTATTTCACGCTGATGCGGATCATTGCCGGAGCCAGATAGACGGTGAATACTCAGGACACCATCCTTGACATGAGCAACATCATCATCTTCAAAATAGAGGACTCTATTAGTGTGCTCAATGACAGCTGAAGCATCAGACGCAAAAAAGTATTCAACATCTCGTTCCTCTTCAGGTTCAAAGTGTGCATGGCTGTTGACACGTGGCACAGTGGGTACCACTCCACGCGTAGCCTTGTTGTTGGTGTACATGATAGGTACATGATCGCTGGACAAACGGCGGCGTGTTTTAATCCCCACCAGCAAGGGACTACCACGTCGGGTCGCTACACACTCATTAGGGAAATGCAGGGACTTGAAGCACAAAGCGAAGGCACCTTCCAACTGCAGAATTACCTGCTCCACTAGCTCTTGGAAGCTGTAGTCCTTGTGCTGGCTGTAGATATGGTGCACCAACTTGGCGATAGCTTCGGTGTCAGTTTGAGACTCAAACTCATAGCCCTTCTTCTCCAGGAAAGTCTTGACAGCCTTGTAGTTGGTGATGATGCCATTGTGGATGACAACAAAGGCGTTGTCGAGGCCTGAGCGCTGCGGGTGGGAATTTACACTGCTCGGCTCGCCGTGCGTGGCCCAGCGGGTGTGGGCGATACCGCAGTGCGAGTCTACGCACTCCTCAACGGCGAGCTCCAAGCTACGTTCCTGGAGGAGCTCCTCGAGCGCTGCAACCTTACCGCTGCGCTTCACCACCGAGATGTCTTTCTGGTCGGCGGCGTCCACTGCGACGCCGGCCGAGTCGTATCCGCGGTACTCCAAGCGTTTCAATCCGTTGACCAACAATTCGAGAATTTCGCGCCGCGTCTTTGGTGTCAGGTGGTTAATGTATGCGAATATTCCACACATGTTTACGAAGTAGAGCGTAACGTTGAACGGAGCTATTGTCACCGCGGCCCGCGAGAGACTGAATAAACAACAGAACTTACGAGCGATGTTGAAGGCTCCGTGCGCTGCTCCTACCACTAATCAGTTACTTTCACTTACGGCGAAGCCCACGTCATCGTATTTCGTTATCGTATAAACCAGTATCGTAAATATCAGCGGAAAACAGGATTTGCTCAACAACACGACACAATTGTCAAAGTGACAGTGACAGAGAGACAGTGTTGCCAACGCTGATTTTGAGAAGAACGCTCAGATTAATGAAGAACGCAGAGTATAAAAAAAGGTTGATTTTATTTAGTAAAAGTTAGACCACGGATGTCAATGACATCCGTGAGTTACACATTCGTATCCACGTTAACTGGAAAATATTTTTATGTTCAAAAAGGTGTTCTCTGTCGGTCAGTTATTGTTCTGGGGTAATATTTAAGTCAAGATAATAACTGAATAAAACTAGTATTTTGAACTCTTCAAAATAGATGTGGTGCTCACTTTTTTTTGTGAACCTGAGGATTTTAGAAGTTGAATGTACGCCTTTTTGACCTTTTCTTTTAAATATGTCCTCATCAGTTCTAAACCTTCCCCCTTTACTCCGTAATGTTCTAGTTTTACCAAATGTCTCATGTTCCACGCAATTAAATGCTTTCGACAGGTCACAAAATCACCTATCCCTACATCCTTGCCAAAAAATAAATAAATAGTTTAACTAGCATACTCCACCGTTTATCGTTGATCGCCTTTGCGTAGAGCCAAACTCCTGGTTGTGGAGTTGATGATAACTGAACCTTATTACATTATTCCTGAGTAAGTAGTTGACCTAAACAAACCTGGAATATTTTGCCCAATATTTATCTCTGGCTCTCGATAAGTGGATAAGCTCGGCAGCACTTGCGATTCCGGTCCACTCACGTAGGATCCCAATCAGGATTCCTTTCTCGGACCTACGCGTCTCTTGCAAGCGATTTTTCCTATCATCATCACCTTCGTCTATACATTTGTTAAAAATTCTCACTAAATGAGAAGCTAGGACCTATATTACTTTATTTGTACTAACTATTGTTATCGACATACCTCACAGAGGCCTCACATTCCAGAGGTCACCTCGCCTGAAAAGCGAAGCTATTGTGCCGTAAGCACGTAGCGATGCACTGCACTGAACTGTTGCGGCGGCGATCCACAAAATGGATTGATCTGACGAGGAAACACTACTGTTGGCTTTGTTACTTCGAAAACGCGGGAAACGAATGGTGTAGTAATCGTGGCGACGTGGACCCGATAACGGGACAAAATAATGGAACAACGAGAAAACACCCGTAGTTTTTAGGTGATATTTTTTCATTATGCTAGGTAGTCTAGGCAGAGCATAACAGATTACTCTTATCTGCGCAAAAAGACCAAACGTTGGCAACACTGCTGACATAAGATTTTTACACGTACGTTCGAAAACTGTATCTGACCGCAGCAATTATTGATGAAGGCCAACATGCCACTCCTGAAAAAGTTAACCAAGTCCACAAATACTAAAATTATCCACTTTAGTTGAATTGGAGACTAGTCAATCTTGAATGGGGCATTCGGGAATATTATGCCCTCTTCGATGATCGGAGTGGACCAACCGGGGAATCTAGGAATATGATGCCCCCCTGGGACAATGCTGATGGGGCATTATTATGTATTAGTGCCAATTTTTCGAATTGAGAATTTCGTCTCTTCGAATTTGTCAGAAAAGGGCGTGACCTCAGAACTATTCTGAGGGCGTGACAGAACGTTAGCTACTTTAGTACTATACTTATTTACTTAGGGCTGATTTTTCAATAGTCAGGTAACTTTTATCTGAGGAATAAAAATGGCGGTTTGACAGCTGAAGTATGAAAATTATGTCAAGTGGATTAATTTTCAATTTTCATTGAAGAGTTTTTTACGAATGTGGATTAATTTTCCATTTTCATAACTGAAACCACTTAGCCATGTATGGTCTCCTGGTACTTCCACATCCATCCGGCTCATTAAGGCTTTTTCCAAAGTTCAAGTTCGTTTATTGCTTCATGTGGCACAGTATATGTCTTATATAACAAATACCGCTTCTTCATTATACCTTAAAGTCCAAATGTCTAACTGAAACCACTTACGGCTGATTTTTTTAATAGATAACTTTTATCTGAGGAATAAAAATGGCGGTTTGACAGCTTATGTATGAAAATTATGTCAAACCGCCATTTTTATTCCTCAGATAAAAGTTATCGGACTATTAAAAAATCAGCCCTTAATGAAATTCTCAATTTAGAAAGGAATTAAATGCGTTCATATGTACCAGTAGCTTCTTTATTGGTTGTTATCAGGAATCAGGGGTTCTTACAAAATTACTGAGAAGTTAGTAAATCGAGTTGTAACTAAGTAGGTACCTACAATGTTTTTTAAAACATGTAAGAACTATATAAAACTGATATCGATTGTAACAGCGACAAACCACAACTCTGGATTAGCTTATTCTTGAAAGTTCACATACTTATGACTTTCTATCATAAAACCTAAATGAGCATCACATTGTCGCTTGGCTAGGAATTTATGCCCGCATACAGCCTCGTCCAATATGCGTGCCAAATACATTGTAGTTAGGCCCAGTTAGGGCACATTTCTCGTCAGCAAGCATTTACGCTCGTATGCTAAAACCAGGCAAACCAGGGCACACATGCGGATCAATCCTTCTTAGAACCAACCAAAAAAATACATAGTTTTCCTAAATATTTTTTTTTACATAAAACGTTTTAAACGTTTCGCTTACGCTGCCGACATTTTCAGCAAGAAATTGGTTTAAAACCGCTTTCCATTTAAACCTACACATAGTTAAGTACCATCACACTGTGGAAACAAACTACAATTTTGAAGAGACAGATTGACTAATATAAATAATTTGCTGATACCTCCACATTATAGGTAATAAAATTACAAATTATAAAAGATATGCATATCTAAACACAAACAGGTATACCTATCATCAGTCATGTCAAACAATCATTGAATAGATCACCAATTTTACACTTGGAGAGTCAGCCAGGAGTTTCGAGCAGTTTATACTACCTACTCATCGGTTCTAGCAGAGGAATACTTAAAACAGACGCCAGAAGAGAGGACAAGACAGAAGACAGTACAGGTAATCCAATAATTAAACACAGTGTGTACTTAAAAATAACAGTCCTTGATTTCAATACCGTGACATGGTTTAAAAATTCAGCTGCCTCACCGTGATTTTTCCTCCTGAACTCCTTGCGATGGAAAAAGAGAACGTAACGTGCCTTCAAGTGCGGAAACTCAAACTTGGCGAGTAACTTACGGCTAAAACAATCACAAATACATAAACTTAACACGTAATCGTAACTAAAACGGACTAACTTCAAGAATAGCGTGCGATAAACGGTTATGCCGGAGACGTGACCATTGAAGAAGCTCCGATCGCTAGGGGACACTGGGGAGACTAGGGGCGGGGGCGCGGCCGCCGTCCCACGCTGCGTTACTTTGTTCAGCGTGCCCCATAGTTATTTCTTCTTCTGCGCCTTCTCGGCGGCTTTGGTAATTTTACCCGTTGTCACTTCCTTGAAGTTGACGCTCTGAAAGCGGAGACAAAAATTTATTATTAGGTAGAGATAAAAGTTAATTGAGGCGATTTGGATTCGTAACAGTTCCATAATGACAAAGTTGAAGGTCGCATGCGTAATGGAAAAATTATGCACAATTCTAGGTTTACAGCTGCTCGGATTGGTCGAGACGAGCAACGTGGTCGTCGAATAGGTAGTAAAATGATTATGTAAAAATATTGATTTAATTACAAGCTGTGCAAGTACGACCAAATTCGAAACGGGACCTGATGAAGTGGTAATTCCAAATGCTTATTTATAAATACAATATTTATTATACAGTATTACTGACGAACTTAACACGTACGGTTCGAGCGAACACAAAATAGTATTATGTTCGGCAGACAACTCTCCACACGAAATGGTATGGAGCGTACGAATCCACTGTCCGGCCCCTACCAAGTTCGATTGTCCGTTAATAGTATAATTAATAGTGAATAGGATAAAGGACTCCGCACAGCCGTTGCAAACCAATGTGAGCCCCAACTTTACAGCAGTAAGAACTTACGCAGATGATATTATCGGCTTTACAACTCTGGTCTACGAGCTCTAACCCTACAGCATTAAGAACTTACCCAAATGACGCCGACTGGGGACGGAATCAGCCGAGCGTCACGTACTCCCCGAAGAAATCTGCACAGCCAGTTGAAAACCAATGTGAACTCTAGCTCGATAGCATACCCGAATGACGCCGACGGGGACGGAATCAGCCGAGCGTCACGTACTCCTCGAAGAAATCCGCACAGCCAGTTGAAAACCAATGTGAACTCTAGCCCGATAGCATAAGGACTTACCCGAATGACGCCGACTGGGGACCGAATCAGCCTAGCGTCACGTACTCCTCGAAGAAATTTGCACAGCCAGTTGAAAACCAATGTGAACTCTAGCCTGATAGCATTAAGGACTTACCCGAATGACGCCGACGGGGGACGGAATCAGCCGAGCGTCACGTACTCCTCGAAGAAATTCGCACAGCCAGTTGAAAACCAATGTGAACTCGATAGCATTAAGGACTTACCCGAATGACGCCGACGGGGACGGAATCAGCCGAGCGTCACGTACTCCCCGAAGAAATCTGCACAGCCAGTTGAAAACCAATGTGAACTCTAGCTCGATAGCATTAACTTACCCGAATGACGCCGACGGGGACGGAATCAGCCGAGCGTCACGTACTCCTCGAAGAAATCCGCACAGCCAGTTGAAAACCAATGTGAACTCTAGCCCGATAGCATTAAGGACTTACCCGAATGACGCCGACGGGGGACGGAATCAGCCGAGCGTCACGTACTCCTCGAAGAAATTCGCACAGCCAGTTGAAAACCAATGTGAACTCGATAGCATTAAGGACTTACCCGAATGACGCCGACGGGGGACGGAATCAGCCGAGCGTCACGTACTCCTCGAAGAAATTTGCACAGCCAGTTGAAAACCAATGTGAACTCGATAGCATTAAGGACTTACCCAAATGACGCCGACGGGGGACGGAATCAGCCGAGCGTCACGTACTCCTCGAAGAAATTCGCACAGCCAGTTGAAAACCAATGTGAACTCGATAGCATTAAGGACTTATCCGAATGACGCCGACGGGGACGGAATCAGCCGAGCGTCACGTACTCCCCGAAGAAATCTGCACAGCCAGTTGAAAACCAATGTGAACTCTAGCTCGATAGCATTAACTTACCCGAATGACGCCGACGGGGACGGAATCAGCCGAGCGTCACGTACTCCTCGAAGAAATCCGCACAGCCAGTTGAAAACCAATGTGAACTCTAGCCCGATAGCATTAAGGACTTACCCGAATGACGCCGACGGGGGACGGAATCAGCCGAGCGTCACGTACTCCTCGAAGAAATTCGCACAGCCAGTTGAAAACCAATGTGAACTCGATAGCATTAAGGACTTACCCGAATGACGCCGACGGGGGACGGAATCAGCCGAGCGTCACGTACTCCTCGAAGAAATTTGCACAGCCAGTTGAAAACCAATGTGAACTCGATAGCATTAAGGACTTACCCGAATGACGCCGACGGGGGACGGAATCAGCCGAGCGTCACGTACTCCTCGAAGAAATTCACACAGCCAGTTGAAAACCAATGTGAACTCGATAGCATTAAGGACTTACCCGAATGACGCCGACGGGGACGGAATCAGCCGAGCGTCACGTACTCCTCGAAGAAATCCGCACAGCCAGTTGAAAACCAATGTGAACTCTAGCCCGATAGCATTAAGGACTTACCCGAATGACGCCGACGGCGACGGTCTGGCGCATGTCGCGCACGGCGAAGCGGCCGAGCGGCGGGTACTCCTGGAAGGACTCCACGCACAGCGGCTTGGTCGGGATCAGCTGCACGATGGCCGAGTCGCCGCTCTTTACCGCCTTCGGGTTCTCCTCGATCATCTTGCCTGGCGAGGCAAAAGGGTCATTTTTGAAGTAAGATAGATCCCACTAACATTACAAATGGTTTGTTCCGTCTATGGTTGCATAGAAGAAATTTCATGTTGCTTTTCGTAATGCCAATTGTACTATTTCTGTGTACTTTAACGATACTTCTTTATAATACCTGGCTGGCGCAGCCGCCGAGTCAAGTTTGAATTATTTTAAAGGAAATCGTTACGTTCTGCTGTTTAGGCGTCAGACGAGTTGACACCCGGCTAGGGTTTCGATATAAAAAAGATAATAAAAAGAAAGTGTATTGCTTAATTCAGCGTTTCAATAAGTAGTTCGCTAAAGCACAATAAAGAATATTCTATCTGCCTGCCTGTAAATGTGAACGTTTGTGAAGTACTCAATCACGCATTAACGGGTGAACGGATTAACATTAAATTTGGCGAACAGATATAGACAAAAGATTTGAATTGAGACATAGGATGACGTCTACGATGTCATCTAGTAATATTCTTCTTCTTGCATGAAATATTTTATTTCGTGCAAGAGGTAATAATTTGAATAACAAATAAACTAGATAAGAATAGATAGGTACATTACTTTACATAAACGGACTTTATTGTAGAGCTATCCTCGGTTTTGTACCTACTTGACACGATCCTCCTGACAAACCTGTTTCACTTCATCAACATTCATTAGTCATTCATTAAAATGAGAATAATGATTATTGTACACCAGCAGAGTTTCATAAATCTACAATTCTTCGGTTATTATGACGATTTGAGGTACCTCCATTGCGTATCAGTTTAGGTACTTGTTAATCTGTGGGTTAAGCGACTTTGCAATGTACATGGAATTGTTATAGTGAACCATGAATTGTAGTTCTATGAAACGGGACAACAGGCACAAAATATGTCAATTGTAGGTAATTAATTAACCCACTTCAAGTCGAAGACAAGCACTTATACCCCATTGGGCAGCCGAAAGAGGGGGCGGCCAAGGACCACCTGGAAAAGATCAATTGACCAAGAGGCCAAGTCGATCGGCACTAGCTGGCCTGAATTGGAAGCTGCCGCGACCCACCGTCAGAAGTGGAAATCTGTGGTTGAGGCCCTATGCTCCGCTAGGAGTTAGAGGACCAAAGAAGATTTTAAATTTTTTTAACATCATATACTTAGATATTATGCTACATAGCAATTTAACGTGCCATCAATGTTTCCAACCTAACATTGTAACATCCGAAGACGCTAGCTTCGTGACAAACCAAAAATGGTTTAACGGAGTTGTAAACGAATGAAATGTGTATTTTTTATAACACTATAAGCAGACGATTAAAAAAAAAGTTAGCTGGAGGAGATATATACGAGTACATGCGGGTAGTCGTGCAATTTATACCCTTGGTAGACACTTAGCTGTATTCCTGCACACACTTGGCAGGGGTTTTAGGCGTGACGACAGTATCAAATGATCTAAGATTTAACGACATGGGAAAGTACTTAATATAAGGATTTGAAAACACTGATTTAGTTAAAAATAAAATAAAATAGAGAAATAAAATAAAATAGAGACCAATATTTTCAATAAACTAAGCTTTCAGCCATTTTGACTAATCGAAACAACAATCACACCGCGTGACGTCACGCTTAGGTTAACATTGGTAAATATCACCCGTGCTTTGTTGTGACTAC
This sequence comes from Yponomeuta sedellus, assembly GCA_934045075.1. Lineage (NCBI taxonomy): Eukaryota > Metazoa > Arthropoda > Insecta > Lepidoptera > Yponomeutidae > Yponomeuta > Yponomeuta sedellus. Next base: position 13,995,398 of record OW203728.1, on the reverse strand, counting down.
CAGTGACTACTAGCACACTTGCAATACTGCAGCACCTGCCCAGATGGTTCAGCGCTACACAGCCATTGCACTATCGCCTCCCAATTCAGCACTATCATCTGCCACGTAGGTAGCACTTTTCTTGCTATCAATCCAGCACTGAAACGCCGACCCGCAACGACTACTGATCATCCCGGCTAATTCAGCACTAACAACTGCAAATTCAGCACTAACACCTGCCAATTCAGAAATATCACCTGCCACTTATCGGTGCGGCAGTCGCACTTCTCCTTGATCTCGGCGATTTGCAATCCAGCATTGGAACGCCGGTCAGCAACGATTGCTAATCATCCCGGCTAGTTCAGCCCTATCATCTGCTAATTCAGCACTATCACCTGCCACTTACCGGTGCGGCGGTCGCACTTCTCCTTGATCTTGGCGAAATCGCAATCCAGTATTGGAACGCCAGTCAGCAACGATTGCTAATCATCCCGGCTAGTTCAGCACTAACACCTGCCAATTCAGCACTATCACCTGCCACTTAGCGGTGCGGCGGTCGCACTTCTCCTTGATCTTGGCGAAATTGCAATCCAGTATTGGAACGCCAGTCAGCAACGATTGCTAATCATCCCGGCTAGTTCAGCACTAACACCTGCCAATTCAGCACTATCACCTGCCACTTACCGGTGCGGCGGTGGCACTTCTCCTTGATCTCGGCGAAATTGCAATCCAGCATTGGAACGCCGGTCAGCAACGATTGCTAATCATCCCGGCTAGTTCAGCCATATTATCTGCCAATTCAGCACTATCACCTGCCACTTACCGGTGCGGCGGTCGCACTTCTCCTTGATCTCGGCAAACTTGCAGGCGATGTGCGCGGTGTGACAGTCCAGCACGGGAGTGTAGCCGTTGCTGATCTGGCCCGGATGGTTCAGCACTATCACCTGACAATTCAAATGACGTTTCAGCCCCTAATTTATCCAACTTGCCTTACAATTGAGTACATTTATTGAACCCTTAAACCGGTAGAGGTAGTATACATTTTTCATTGGTTTCTGAATTTATTTCACAATGATAAGGTTCAATTTAAGATGGCATCTATTGTGCCACTACCAGGAAGAAACCGGTGCCCTAGATGAGGTTGATAGCACTACCAGGTAAAGGGTTAATAGTTTGGCATACGGTTTCAGTTTCCGATGTGCTCTGAAGTTTCAATAAGTTGAATGCTACTATTTCTTACAACTAAAACGTTTACTAATGACCAGTTTCTGAATTGAGAATTTCGCCAAGTAAATAGTTTACTGTAGTGCTGTCTCGTCGAATTTCACAGAAAATAGCGTGACAGAACGTTACGTTATTTACTAAGTGAAATTCTCAATACAGAAACCGGTCGTTATTTCTAACTTATCGCATTTGTGACGTAATTCGTAATCAATAACGTGGAGAATCAAAATGTGGTAGCGAAGCGGTAGAGAAAGAGGCTAAGTATGGAAATCTCAGGTTTTACTAACTGACTAACGTGGAGAGTCGAGGGCAGGTTTGAATCATTGCGAGTGGTAAACGACATGCTAAGGAAGCATTTTGACTGCCTCGTTGGTCTAGGAGCACAACGTCTAATTACCATGCCGGAAATGTCGGGTTCAATTCCCAATGGGGGCCGCCGTACATTAGTACACATGGCCACAGTCCGGTTGCATTTCCTTGTTTGTAATGTCCTTGCCTGGTTACCAGAGTAGGTATTATAGTTTGGGACCAGGACAGGTTTTTTTTATCCATAATAATTAACATGTTACCTACAATATAAAACACTGCCTTAAGTGTAACAATCGGTATTAGAACTATTTTTCGAGTTTGGGGACAGGTGATTGTGGAAGGTGTTATTATTAGTTTTTCAAGTATTTGAGGGATCTGAAACCGCAATCTTCGGTTGGCAGGCGAAGTTATATTTGTCTCATTTTTGTTGCAAAGATAAAATCTGTTGGGAAAAAGTCAGAAGTCGGAAAAACCCGTTTTGATCGTAATCAAAAACAAAGATTACTTTCAAAGTTTAAGAACTGCTCTACCTCACTAGTGTTCAAAGTAGTGGTGTAACAAATTCCCCGTTTACTACTTCGTATCTAAGTAAATTCCCCATATACTTAGATACGAAGTAGTAAACGTCCTTTACTACAAGGTATTGGTATTGCGAACTTTTTCTGATAGAAAAAGTTGTTCGGTTAGGACTTCAATTTAGTGGGATTTTGTTGTAGAAAGTATACTGTAATGGTAATCTAGTTCAGTTCTCGAACCCTTTTCAACTTACCTACGTTTTAAAAATTTCTCATTTCCCAACTTGAATTTTCTTTGCAACTAATATTACAGAAATTTCATATCATGCCAAACGAAAAATATAGGGAGGTAAAAGCATACTGTAACGAAAGGAACATTCTCCTAAGAATATTTTTCAGCTATGGTACAGACCTCTCCTTGCTGTCTCACCTCAGATTACCACCCTGTACACGCCCAATACCAGGGCACAGGAATTCGGGCTAAATTATTCTAGCATTCAATTAATCAAGTAGGAAACTGAAAACTTAGTTCGGAAAGTTTCGTAACAGTAATTAATGGGAAAGTTTCGTAACGGTAATTAAAATAAGTTAATAATGTTGCCAACACGTTATACCTATTGCAAAAGAGTCGTTATAATCCAGTTTCAATTAGCTCTCTATGACAAACATCATTTACTGCAGCCATTAAAACGTGCAACTATTACTTTTAGATCAGCCTTTCTTAAAGTGGGCGGTACCGCCCCCTCTGGGCGCTGAAGGCTTCCAGGGGGGTAGTAGGGCCGTCAAAAATATCTATGATTCTACTTTTAAAACTATATTTTAAGATGCCCAAGAGATAGATAGATAGAGAACACTATTGCACAAGCAGAAAAAGAATACAATCATGATTTCTTAATATACAATTGACGGTCTTATCGCTAAGAGATGGTAAGTTGAAAAGAACATTTAAATATTTTTTAGAATCACCGAATTCCCACCCCCAAAATAAATGATTTAATTTAAATAGGCCGTAACGGAAGTAAAACATCTAAGGCGATAATAAGTATTTTTTTCTCAAAGTAAGCGAAAGAAGTTTGAGAACCTGCGTTTTAGATCCACAGAGTTGAGAAATGAATACCTTAATGTAGGTTTTTTATACAATGTGTAATCTAATGGGGCTGTTGTAGTCATGAAACATATTTTAGGAGCTGTGAAAAGATAAAGATCTGTTATTTGCTGAGACTTAAGAGTTAATTCCACGGGTAAGACAGAGTAGTACCGATAGTGGTATCGGACGTTGTATTACAATCAATGGCAATAAAATCTAAGGACATATTATAACGTACCTAGGTACTTTAAAAGAGAAGTTTCCAAATATAACTTATGAACTATAAAATAGATAGAGAACACATTATTATGCATACGAGAGGAATTTACACAGATCAAGGCTTGAAATTGCCCGCGTGGTAATTAATACAATACTCTTTCTCTGATGCTAGGGCTACATTAGCGGGCTACGGCGAATATTTGTGCTAACGCGATGAATGTGGCCGGGTACATCGTGTCATCGCGTAGTATTCGGGCGAAGACGATGCAGTATCGGAGAGCTGTCGGTAAACTGGCGCGGATCAAAGGGAATTGTCGCGACAATATGCGCTTGGGTGGTTACACTGTCAAACTGAACAACGCAATCCGGCACGATGCATCGCGTCAACTGTAGACAAGATGCACGAACACGATATTTTTGTCGCGCCAACGCGACACGAATTTTCGCCCGCTAATGGAGCTCCAGCATTAGAGAAGGCATGGTAACCGGGCAAGTACATCACAAGCAAGGTAGTACTGCACCCAGACTGACGCCATTTTTACAAATGTACTGGGTGACGCCCCCAGTGGGAAATATTATATAAATAGATAGAGAACACTTTATTGAACATAAAAATGGAAATTACACAGATATTTCTTAACCTAAGTACCTACAGACGGCGGCCTTGTCACTTCTATATTTATAGGAATGTCTATTATTTGCTAAAGTATCAAACACCCAATTTTTCAAGAGGAGAGAAATGCAACTAAAATCCATTACCTAATGATAAAAATTAGAGTAAGCAATTGGAATGTGAATAATTTCAGAAATGTCCTGTAATCTATGAGTGGTATGCCTTTTCTTTCCTGTGAATTGTGTTCATTTGTTCCAACGAATGGCTTTCTTTCTTTCTTATTCTCAGAGTAAGGGGCATTTTTATTTATTATTCGCAAAGAGCTTTTAAACAGGTCCTTAAAATTAATAAGCACCTGAGCAGTGAAGTCCGAGGCGCCTCGCGGCGGGGCATTCTTGGAGTCACCGGCCACGTAGCCTCGCCGCAACTCCTTCACAGATACGTTCTGTGGAAACGGAAGGTTGATACAAATGTCTTATGGTGATACGCTTCCAATATGTATGAGCTCCGCAGAATGTCTAATTGACACCTTATTTCCACGCAGTGGCTCTGGGCCTCGATTCTGTTACTACATTTTAGTATCATAATGGTCGGGTTACATGGGGTGTTTTTCATACCGCTGACGCCTAGAAGGTTCGATGTAGGTAGGTAGGTACCTATGTGCGCGCGTAGACTTGAAGCAGAAACGATGTTCATGTAATTGTCATTGTAAGTGTAACAATGTATTAGCAGTATTGTCTGATTTACACCCAATTACCATGCAGTGGCTCTGGGCCTCGATTCTTATAGTGCATTATACTACCATGACAAAAACCAGGCCATGTCTGGTCACGTGGGGTGTTTTTTCATGCATTGACGCTTAGAAGGTTCGATGTATGTGCGCCGTAGACTTGAAGCAGCAACGATATTAAATCGCCATGTTTAATGTTCATGCATTTTTTATTGTACCACAATGAATTAGTACTGGGCTCCGGTTCATCCCTAGAGTGTATTTTTAAGGCGAAGGCGCGGAGGGAGGACAGCCCCCGCCTGATGTAACACGGCACCCTTGCGAGCCGTAGCAGCTAAGGCTGAGGAAGTCTGTTGTAAATAGACACTGTTAGATGCCCTATCACTCTCCTATCTTCTTCCGAAGGGAACACATTTGCATATTCGCAGTGGCAATGCTTTAGATTATAAAGTTAAGCCATGTCAGAGGCCTTAGCGGCTTGATAACTTCTGACTGTAAGACCCGCCACTGTCTTACAATCCTCCACCAACCCGGATTTGGCTTGACTTTGTGGTGGAGTATGGCCTAACCTTCCTGCGATGCGGGAAGAGACCCATGCCCCAGCAGTGGGGACATACAAGGTTTGATATCGAATAAAGTACAACGCAGGTTAATTGTAATGCAGTGGAAATTAAATTAGGAAATTTATATGGCGTTTGTGTATGATGTATAGCGTCGAGTATAAAAAACATGATTCCACTAAAACACTCTTCAAATACAGCTTAAATTGTCTGTGGTGAAAGGAATTATTACAGGTGAATAATGTTAACTAGTTTGAGAACTACTATTATATTAAGACCAAAATGTTCCACATGAAGCAATAAACGATTGAACTTGAATTTGAATTGCCACTTATAAGTACCTACCTAATGCGTTTTAAGAAATCATATATTTATTTATAGGTTTCGAAGACTATTGAACTCTACAGCAGTAGGATGGGAAGCAAGACGGAACTTTGTGAAGGCAATCAATGCTCGGGCAGAGAGGAGAGCCGCGTGTGCGACTTGCTCTGCCGCGCAGACATGATGGACGGTGACGGAAAGTTTGCAGAAGAGTCTGCTTGCAGGCGCTTATTTCTACGAGTTCAAACTCAAACTGGGGTAATTTACAAATGTTAACTTGCAAATGTTATGTACCGGTATGCAATGTTACTACCCTTAACTATCACTGTTCCTATCACATTAGTAGCGTTTTATTGATGGCGACCTACTAAAATAAGAACGTTAAAATAATATACTATGTACTGCTAATTTTTAAATAATATACTTTTTCGGCACTTTTACGACCTTTTTTAAGGCCTGCGCAGACGAGGGACTTTTGTCCCCGAGGGACAAAACAAAAGCCCCTGAATCGTAAAAAATGTCCTCCGACATCGTCCTTGTCGCGGACTCAAGGCCTACGGTGTGCGGTCACTTTGTTCCCCGGAAATTGAGTGAAGCGTACGCTATGGAAGCAAATATTTACATTGTGTTGTAATTTACATGCAGTTGAAAAAGTAAAAGAGTTTTAAAAGAGAACACCAACATTTGTCCACTCCGGTCTCTTGATGTCCTCGGTAACTTGAGGGACTTTTTGTACGGGTACTTTTAGTCCTTCGTGTGCGTTACTCGATACAATTTATAAGAGATCTATATCGACGGACAAAAAAGTACCCGGGGGATAGTCCCTCGTCTGCGCAGGCCTTTAAAGACACGATTACTCTAAAAAGACTCATTTAATCTGTGGCTACGTCTTCTCGTTTTAAGGTTTCGTGTTTTTTAAACAAGACCGTTTTATCTTTTATCGAAAGTAATTCAACAAACCTTGACGTTGAAGCCTACGTTGTCGCCCGGGACGGCTTCCTGCAAAGCCTCGTGATGCATCTCCACGGACTTCACCTCGGTAGTGATGGCTGCCGGAGCGAACACCACCAGCATACCTGCAGCATAACGAATTACTTATATCAGCTAGGGATTAAGTTATTCATGAAAACAAGATTCCTCTAAAACACTGCGCAAATGCACGTGTCCTGCACGTAGGGAAATACCATTCCCAACAAAACAAATTGGTTAAAAAACTGGACAAATTCTCATCTCAAAAAAAACATAAATGTAATTAATTGCCATTCACGGAATCAGCATGCATGCATGCCATGGAAAAAATGTTCACAGGTCATAGCAAGTTTTGTTTTTACCGGATCTTGAATCATACATACTCGTAATAGCTTAGAATCGAGCAGTATCATAATGATCGCCATTAAAGTACGAGAATGGAATTTTTATTTTTTTGTGAAAACGGACACAGATCTTCAAAAATTAAGGCTCACACATCATCATCAGGCATCGGCCCCATACCCATGGTGCGGATGCTACGTATTACGTACACGCCTAAAGGGTAGCGCTCACCGGTCTTGAGGATGCCGGTCTCGACGCGGCCAACTGGTAAGCTGCCTACTCGTATCCTACATTATGTACACACCTAAAGGGTAGCGCTCACTGAGGATGCCGGTCTTGACGCGGCCAACTGGTAACCTGCCTACTCGTATGCTACATTATGTGCACGCCTAAAGGGTAGCGCTCACTGAGGATGCCGGTCTTGACGCGGCCAACTGGTAAGCTGCTTACTCGTATGCTACATTATGTACACGCCTAAAGGGTAGCGCTCACTGAGGATGCCGGTCTTGACGCGGCCAACTGGTAAGGTGCCTACTCATATGCTACATTATGTACACGCCTAAAGGGTAGAGCTCACTGAGGATGCCGGTCTTGACGCGGCCAACGGTAAGGTGCCTACTCGTATGCTACATTATGTACACGCCTAAAGGGTAGCGCTCACTGAGGATGCCGGTCTTGACGCGGCCAACTGGTATAAGGTGCCTACTCGTATGCTACATTATGTACACGCCTAAAGGGTAGCGCTCACCGGGCTTGAAGATGCCCGTCTCGACGCGGCCGACAAGTATGGTGCCTATGGTACATAATATTTTGTACACATCTAAAGGGTAGCGCTCACCGGGCTTGAGGATGCCGGTCTCGACGCGGCCGACGGGCACGGTGCCGATGCCGCCTATCTTGTACACATCCTGCAGAGGCAGGCGCAGAGGCTTCTCCGTGGGCCGCGACGGTGGCTGAATGGCGTCCAGGGCCTAGAACGGACAAATCGTGACGAATACAAAAATGATCAATCAAATGGTTGTGAAAGCTTTTGTCTGATACTCATTGTGTGTTTTATGGTATGCATACTTGCAACTTATCTATCCCTATCCCACCCGACGTTCTGATACGATTCTGATTCCGAGAGCTCGCATACATATCCCAAAACAAACCACTTTATCTATATAAAAAGCTGCGAATAAAATCAGGTACAGACTTGCCATTAGTTACCTCAGCTCTAGCTAGCAGTCTGTTACCTCAATGGTGGTCGCGTTCCTCGCGACGAGCCACTGTTTGAAACAGGGCATCCTGTGGCTAGAAGGACTAGATGTCTATAAAATCTCCTTCTTATAGCGTGTTGATGGCAAGCCATCATATCGAAGGGGGTCTAGAAGAAGTCTGTAACAGTCTCCTACCTCAATGAGCGTCTTGCCCTCGACTTTGCCCTCCTTGCGTTCGATGACCCATCCCTTGAACCAGGGCATCTTGTCACTGGGCTCCAGCATGTTATCGCCGTGCCAGCCCGAGATGGGCACAAACGCCACCGCGGCCGGATTGTAGCCTGCGCATTAAAAACCAGAATTACATCTATGTCGTTGGAACGTAATGGTGCGCGTTGTAAAGGTCGCGCGCGGTCGCCCAGCTAGGTCATGGCCGAGTGACGAAACAAGACAAGAGTTCTTAGCTTTCTTAAGCCGAAATTAAATCGAGAAGATTGACGCGTTACGTAACAAGGCTCGATCAAATAAGCAAATGGTATTGAAATCTAGGTCGTCATGACACTTAGCTAAAAGCCTAGAGCTAGGACTGACTGACATATTTGACACATAAAAATAATTTCATGGCAGAGCGCTTCGGTGAACGCCATATTGTCGATATCTAAAATCATCTGCTGTCAAAGTTCACATTTAGTAATGCTTAGAGAATGTATTCAACATTCTCTATGCATTACTCTTTTCTATGCATTACGTCTGGAGCAGCCATCACGAAAGAAGAATAACTCACCAGTCTTCTTGATGTACGACGACACTTCCTTCTTGATTTCCTCGTAGCGAGCTTCATGGTACGGTGGCTCAGTGGAATCCATCTTGTTGACGCCCACAACCAACTGCTTCACGCCGAGAGTGCAGGCCAGGAGCGCGTGTTCTCGGGTCTGCCCATTCTTACTGATGCCGGCCTCAAACTCGCCGGTGCCGGCTGCCACGATCAGGACCGCGCAGTCCGCCTGTGGTGAGGCGGAAGTATTTAGACCATGGTGGGTCATACCCGTCCCAGAATGTCTAGATCACATGGATTCAAATATGATAGAGCACCGTTCTTCGACCTTGATTCAACTACAATAATGATGCCAATCGCTCGTAGCTCCGGCTGCCTGATTGATCTTAAACGATCACGATGGTTAAGCAAAGTTCAGTGCTTGGATGTGTGACGGTCTATAACTACCGCTCCGTTTCGTGCTTCGCAAGGCACGTTGAGCAGTTGGTGCCGGCTGCCGTCGCTGGATGGCAGTCAGAGGCCTTAGGGCGGCTTGAAAACTTCTGACAGTAAGACCAGCCACTAGTCTTTGCAAGCCTCCACCAATCCGGACTTGGCCCCCGTGGTGGAGGCGTAAGCCTTCCTCAGGGAAGAGACCCGTGCCCCTTGGTGGGGACATAATGGGTCGATGATGATGAATGATGCCAAATAGGTAGGTACAGTTAGGGGTCAAGAAATGAGAGACTGGAGCTATGTGCATGTGGTGCACGGAGCAAGATCTTAGAAGAGTTCATCAGCTCCATTTACAGTCGAAAGCAGATTAACGTTAACGAATTCGTTGCAAAGTTGTATGTAAATGTTGACTAACAACAAGGACACGGCCTGAAAATAATATCTTTGTTGCATCAACAAGGCCTGCGCAGACGAGGGACTATCCCCCGGGTACTTTTTTGTCCGTCGATATAGATCTCTTATAAATTGTATGGAATAACGCACACGAAGGACTAAAAGTACCCCGTACAAAAAGTCTCGTAAGTTACCGAGGGCATCAAGAGACCGGACTGGACAAAAGAGCGGTGTTTTGTTTTATAAGGTTACTCATCACGTTAGGTACCTACATTGTTTAGAGTAAAGAAATACTAGATGTTTTACCCTCCGAAAATGTAGCAGATATAATAGTATCATCCTTAAAAGTAAGAACACGGACCTGCCTCCGTAATTATATACTTTATCAAGTCCTGATGGTCGGAGGTTTGATGTTTGTCCCTAAGGTGCTTGACCGTAATCGAGGTATCCTTCAAATAGTCTAACCAGCGAAGTCCCCGTGATCATGATCACGTTCTTAGTAAAGTCTTGATGGTCAAGGGCGTCGATGACGGTGATTACTTAGTTCTTGACCAACTCTGACTAAAGTGACCGTGTTGTCCTGAAAAGAGACTAACCTGCGAAGTCCCCGTGATCATGTTCTTGATGAAGTCCCGATGGCCAGGGGCATCGATGATGGTCACGTAGAACTTAGCCGTCTCGAACTTCCACAGGGCGATGTCGATGGTGATGCCGCGCTCGCGTTCAGCTTTTAGCTTGTCCAGCACCTGACGTAAAGTAATAAGTTATGACGCCGATAGACGTATGTAGAGGCACCGTGTGTTCCTCCTAGACTAGAGGCCACTGTAATGTTTAAATAGTACGTGTTTTTCTATTTGGAATAAACCATTTTTATTGTAGGTACCTATATCAAGCTCGATATGGGGATTATGTTAAACGTGTCGGTGAGCATCTCTACCTGTTGTATTGAAACAGTGCCAACTCGAAGCACCAAAAAGTTGGGCACTCACCCAAGCGTATTTGAAGGAGCCCTTGCCCATCTCCTGTGCCTCCTTTTCAAACTTCTCGATAGTGCGCTTGTCAATGCCGCCGCACTTGTAGATCAGATGGCCGGTGGTGGTGGACTTCCCTGAATCTACGTGGCCGATCACCACGATGTTGATGTGAGTCTTCTCCTTGCCCATCTTGCTTTAATTTCCGCGTCTTTTAATCGTTAAGGGGTTGTGGGTACCTATTGGAAGGAGGTTGTTTCATGAGACGCGTTACACTTTTATGAAATAATTCAACTTACAGGATGTTACTTATTTCATACTGAGGGAAATAACTTTACCTATAAAAAAATATTGCTCGCAAAGAGGATTTAATGAAATTATTACAGGTAGGTACGTTTATTGCAATGAGTAAACTTTACAATGGCAACCCGGCGGACTTAATGCTATAAGCATTTTCTACCAGTCAATCGCAGCAAACTATAGGACACACAACTCTTAGCTTTCTTAAGCCACATAGCGATCCGACGTTTTTAATGAATTCCGAGCTAAGATTTCAAATACGTTTTCCAAAAAAATTTTGATTAAAAATTCTTTGCGAAGGATGTTCGGTAGGTATATACGACATGAAAATAATTTATTTTGTAGGAAAATATAAAAGCGATACTTTGAACTTTAATATCTCCCAAATCGTGGATTTCCAAGGAAGTCCCATAGTAAAAAAATATGCGTTATGTTATATGATGCAGCATTAATTGTAACTTTAAGAAATTTTCTATTAACTTTATATGAATAGGGCCAAACCCGGATCCTCCGTATGAGAAGATCCGAAGATCTTGATAAGAAACCACTGATTTATCCAAGAGGCTTGGGGGAAATTAAGCAACACTTTGTAATTATTAGATTAGATTGGAAGCTTTTTTTATCTATTTTTACCTCTGATTGCGAGTGACAGTGCGTAACTTCAAATAATGCGTTACAAATACCTACAGGTTACTTTACAATGTGCAGAAGCTCATACTAGTCCACTGCTGGACATAGCATCTGCCTGTAGTTTTTCGCAGATCGTCATCCCACCTAATAGGAGGGCGTCCGACACTACGTTTGCCGATTCGCGGTCTTCACTCAAGAACACGTTTACTACAACGGTTATCGGTTCTTCGCGAGATATGGCCAGCACTCTGCCACTTCAGCTTGCTGATTCTCTGAGAAGCTCATAAAAGCTTCGTAATTTTTGACTCGGGGAAGGTGATTTAGAAGTGCTCAGCGGTGTGGAGATTAACAGAATAGCTTCTACTCCTATTTGTTATTTAAGATATCTTATGTTTTCTTTGGGCTTATCCCGATTTCTTTTTTCAATTTAGTAAGACAAAAGGTTTTTGAAAAAATGGGACGTAGAAAAGACCTAAGAATACGGACAACTTAATATAATAAAATAATAAATTGTATGGAATCAGGCGTTACTTTGCGGAAATCCATAATAGCATTTTAAAAATTAAAAAATTTATATAGGTAATATTAAAAAATGTAGGTAATATAATATTAAAAAAAAGCTTCTGTACTTCGTAAAATCTTTGTTTTCGATGAAATTATGTTTTTTTTATCACATCTCTCTCCACAAGTGTAGGAGAACCAATATATGTAGAAGACACAAGAGCTGATAGAACATAACAGTATCGCCAATGGGGGCCAAACACAATGTTGCTTTATCTTGCTTTAGGCCCTCAGAAGAAGAAAATACATCGCCGTTCCTGGGTGCAGGCGGCATTCCCAATCGGGGAAAACTTCCAACGGAAAACTGCTGTATGTATGTGATAGGTATGTATGGATTAACTCCGTGCGGAATATCGACTGTATGTGGCCGCCATAAATCATTTACGTCGAGAGCGGAGGGAGACGAGTGACAGACATTGGTTTAATTACGCCCTGGGAAAGTGTAGCCGACAGCGCTCGAGCGTGCGCAAAGCAAAGCCGGGACATCAATACAGCCAGTCTTTCATCCCAGAAATAGAATTGTTTTCGAGCTATATGTACAAAAAGCTATTTTGATTTTTCTATAAATAATTAATCAATATGGTTGGCACATTTTTTAATATATTTTTGTTAGCGTGGTGGGAGCCCAGTGGGTAGAACAATGGAGAACAGCTAGAGACCTAGGTTAGGTTCTCAGTCATTAACTTTGTTTTAAAAAACCTATTTAGAGGCTAAAAACTTTGTTTTTAGGGTTCCGTACCTCAAAAGGAAAAAACGGAACCCTTATAGGATCACTTTGTTGTCCGTCTGTCCGTCCGTCCGTCCGTCTGTCAAGACCCTTTTTCTCAGGAACGCGTGGAGGTATGAAGCTGAAATTTATATCAATTACTCAGGTCTACTGTCCCTTGAATCTGTGAAAAAATCAAACTTCTAAGCTAACGCAATCAAAAGATACAGCCGTTTATGCCGCAAATTTTCGACACTTGCAAGGGAATCAAAACCTACAGGGTGCTTCCCGTGAACTCAGAATCTTAAAATTTGGTACGAAGCAACGTCTTATAGCATAGATAAAGGAAAAATTACGAAAACCATAAATTTTTAGTTACATCACATAATATATTTTTTTTTATAATTTTAAACTTACTACCCATTTCCTCATAAACGCGTAGAGGTATTAAATTGAAATTCATACCAAATACTCAGGTCTATAATACAGGTTTGTACGGAACCCTCGGTGCGCGAGTCTGACTCGCACTTGGCCGGTTTTTTTTTATTAAGTTAAAATATCCAATTCAATTCAGTCAATTTAAATAATGTTGAGACTCCATCAGAAAGCACTTTGAAACAATGGAAATCACGTTAAAATATTTGCTCTAAAACAAATCACGTTACTAATCATGTGAACTATTCGCTCTTCGCACTGAAAAAAAAAATTACGACTGCAATAAAATAAACCCCCATTTAGTAAAAATACATCCAACTACATATAATAATTAGACTGCATCTTTATAAATAACTAAAAAACTATTTAGTTAAATAACACAATAGGTACTACAAACTTGCTAAAGCTTAAATAGGTACGTACTTTACGTACTTATAATATCAAGTTCTACAACAATATATAACAATAAGAAATATAATAATGAGAATTACAAGTTCTATATCAAGAGTTACATCTATATCTGATTATTTGGTGGTATTGTTTCAAGATTATGATCTATTTGGTCCACAAATAAACATTTTAAACTTGGTAGATTTTATAAAATAAAGGTAATAATTAAAAAAAAACCAACTTGTTTCTACTTACTATACGAATGATATTGTAAACTGCTTATTTCCAGGGTCATGAATTACAGCTGAATACCTCTGTTTATAACACATTATCCCTTGTTCCATTGTTCTCAATAGGTAGTACAGGTAGAGAAGCTAGGTTTGGCAGGTAGGAGCCCAGATACCTAGATGTGTACATTACATTTTCTCACCACCCCCGCACCACCCACAATTGTAAAAATTGCACACGATGCGTCGACGGTGAATCAGTATTAGAAAGTGTAGCTACTTATAAGTATGGACTAGCTCGGTCATACCAAGAGACAAAAGGGCGCACATTGTCTAGAATTAGCCCTCGTAAGCTGTTGCCTCTATTTTGTTTGTTTTATATTTAGCAATGCATGCGGCTTCGCGTCTGACTGCCGGTGATTTAATCATATGCACATGGGATGCTGCGTCTCTCCCAGCCCGCCGGTCGCCCACCATTTTGTGACTTGCAATTCGCATCCACAACAATGGGACTTCGATCAATCGTGAACCGGTATAAGTGCCTCGTCTTGTCACATGATAAAAAGGTTCGCCAAAAATTCGCGCAGCTGGCGAAGTGGGTGACAGTCAAGCTTCATTCAAAATTGGAATCGCAATAAGTGAATGTGATGTCAAATGAGAATCCTAAGATTTTATTTTGGCGTAGCAAAATTACCTACTACAAAACTACCACAATTTTTGCATGTTTTATTATTTCTATGCCCTAGATGTTTAGATAGTTTATGGATGCTATGATAATTTTTCCCATAGATAGACTTGGTAGATTTTTCTCAAGAAAATGTCACTGCTTAGGTACCTATCATCTAAATAAAAATACACGCTATTCTTACGAAATACCTTAGTAAATTGCGTAATTTAAAATGCACAGCCGGCAATTTTGCGGCTACATCGTCATTCTGCGGTTAAATGCAAGTGCAGACTTATGAAAGTTCCTTGTAAATTTTTAACATTGACGCACATTTCGTCTTTAAATATGGCAAATATATTAATAGCGAGTCAATTTATAAGTAAAACATTATAATAGAAGGAAAAATAAAGAAAACTCACCTTACACGGGCGCAGCACTCGCAGATTTTCCGAAAAATTTTCGAGCATGCGCAGTTGTCTGCCTGCCCGGGAAAAACAATCAATATAACCGATCGAAATACTTTTAGCAGAAATAAAGACAAAATGAAAAATAATGCTAATAACGAGACTCGTGAAAAACAGTCTTAATTATTATACACGCCGCCACACAATTTTACACTCTATAAAATTTTAATGTAATATTAAGTTTCTTGGAAGACCGGAAAAGCATTTTTGTGCAGCCGGATGTAATTTTTTTAACATTATCCAGCCAGCTGTAGATAATAATGCCTCTTGAAGGTTTGGGGTGCATGAAAGGAACCTCCCCTTCGTCGTAGGTAGGTACTCAAAGAGCCCGTACGTCTGGTGGCGCAAACCTGGGCATCAATTATCCCCTGATTGGCAAATCCTTTCACCACAAGGCTAAGTTAAAAGTGGTTGGTACCTATAATATAACCTTCTAACGAGCAGGTTGTAAATCTGAAAGCTGTTTAAATCGGATTTCTTGAAATCTGACTGATTTTTCCCAGAAATATTGGAAACAATCGGAGATTTTTGAAGATTTCATTATTTTATTTTTGAACCATTCATTGCCATTTCAACAAGAAATAGAATAGAACATTTATTCTATTAATTTACTATTTATGCAAGTTATTTTTGTTATATGAGTGAAGTTGGAAGGTGTTTATATACTCTTTGGTTGGAAGTACATACATTTAGTCATCGTCCTTCATCGTGTAGTAGCTACGATAGAACAAATAAGCTAAAAACGAATCATGAAGCAGGCACCATTATCATAGACGTCAGTAGAAGTAGGTATATAGTGAAAAACAATTTTTCTCAAATAATTTTATTATTACACATTGTATTCTTATTTAATAAAGAACAAATATTGACACCCAAAAAAGCATATTTATTCATAGAAATAAAAAAACGTTCAAACGTGCCAAATATACAATAACCGAATGTTGAACCCAAGAAAGACAAATATATTTTTTTAATCTGCTTTCCATACACATGTTGATTACATACTGGAATGTGTAAAAAAAATGGTACACTTTACAAAAACTGGCACATTCCTATCAAATAAGAATTTAATTAATAGCAAAAAAAGTAAAATAAATAATAATACTGCATATAATAAGTTTCCGACATGTCCTGATAATAACATATAAATTACAATATTTCAAGTCAAGTAATGGGATTATATTTTTTTTATAAACTCAATAATTATGCTATAAATCTACTCGCGCCTACATCCGATTGTAAATCACAGATAATTCAAGTATGTACACACAAAGTGATAGTTAAATTGTCACATCGCTCTTTACGCGTGTGTCTGTGCAGTTGCCTACTTCCCTCCCGGCCAGGGTAAATAGCTCCCCCAGCTTTTCCCTGCATTCGGATCTGCACCTGAAAATAGGGAACTTGCGTCAAACATACAATTGTTTTTACAACATCGAAGGGATGGAAAAGGCTGGTGGCCATTATTACGAAACGACTTTTTCATCATGAAGTCATGAACGAGTCATGAAAAACTCAGAAAATATATAAAACGCAACCATAAGAACATTTTCAAAACACGAAACCTCAGATACTATAATAATAATGAAAATATGTCGTTTTATCACAATCATAATAAAATTTATTGCAACCATAAGGGCCACACGCTACCAATCGTCGCAGCTTGCTTCTTGTGGCGCGCACCGGCCACTAAACTCCGACACAAAAAGCCGCCACACGCCACTCGCGCGATTCCGCGCCCCTCTCTCTTTTGCCTCAGTTAACAAGGTGTTCATATATTTATAAGCACCAGTATGAACCCTGTAGGGCACAGCAATAATTTGCATAATATATTTGCAGTTCATCTACATTTTATGTTAATAATCACACTATCACACTAATATTATAAAGGCGAAAGTTTGTGAGCGTGTATTTTTGACACTTCTTCACGTCTAAACGGCTGGAGCGATTCTAATAAAATTTGGTATGGAGTTAGCTGACACCCTGGATTAACACATAGGCTACGTTTTACTGCGGGAAAATATCTTATTCCCATGGGAAAATCGATAAACCGCGGGTAACACCGCGGGGCACAGCAAGTAATTCTTATAAAAAGGGCAACGAGATACAGTTTCTATGTTTAAATTACGTATCTTCTAGGAATTCTTGTATTATAGCATTTTTATATTAGGAGATCTATAAGTATTTTTTTAAACTATCTTTTTCAATGACTTCTTCACGATTTCCTCACTAGAATGTAGAATCATAGTAACATAATTCCTGCTTCATGTGTTCATTCCTGCTTCATGTGTTGCAAGACGTTATCTACACCATTGGACTTCATAGTTTGGGCTCGATTAATATGGCGCTTTTTGTACCAGGTCATTAAAACAACTTTCCGACTGGTTATTTTATAAAAACCTTTAGTCGACGAGAAAATAAACGACCGCGATTATTTATCTTTTGCACAGCCGGCCTCTCCAATGAGATTAAAATATTTTTTTGTGCAAGTTCTCAATTAAAACTTGATTCAGCAACCGAGCTAAGGGCACCAGACTCTACTAAACGGAAAAATCCTCACCATTCCTTGATAGCAAGTGTTGAGTCATACCTTTTGCAACCGCATTGATTTTCTGCGTCTCTTCAGGCGTCAGCGTTAGGATCTTCTGCAGTACTGGGACCAGCCGGCTGCGTTCATCACCAGGCGGCAGCGTCACGAACTGCATAAACAAAAGCTAAATTAAATATATCGTCAAAATTGTTCTAATAAAGTTATCTAATAAATAGATCTAATAATTATGTAAGTCGCCATTGGATGAGGTTTTTGATTTTTGTTAAGGTGCTTCGGGGTGCTAACTAGCGCCACCAGAGAAATAATAAAATTATAACTTGTGTTATAATACGTTTTTATTTAAAAGTGAACATGAGAAATCTTAAAAACCTATTTAGAGGCTAAAAATTTCACCCATGCCTGTACGTAATACAGAGAATAGTTTAAAAACCTATTTAGAGGCTAAAAATTTCACCCATGCCGGGATTCGAACCCGCAACCTCTGGCTATCCAATTATATCCAATTTATAGAGAATAGTGTAAAGAGGTTCGAAATTTCACTGATACCGGTGAGTCGCCCATTGGCTCAATTGGTAGAGCGCTGGCACGGATAGCCACAGGTTGCGGGTTCGAATCCCGGCATGGGTGAAACTTTTAGCCTCTAAATAGGTTTTTAAATTTGTCCTTAGCACGGGTTAGTGCATTAAAAATAAAAATAGTATAATGACAAATCTTAACAACTGTGACAACTATTTTTAGAACCTACAGTCTTAGACCCTAGAATCTACAACCAAGGACTTTAATCACTATAAAGGGCCGTTTTTGGCGGAAATCGATAAGTTCTAATCTATTGATCACAGGTTCTATCCTGTAAGTTTTAAAAATAGTTATCACAGAGAATTCACATGTTCATTTTTAGATAAAAACGTATTATAAAACAAATATATTTTTTCTATTGGTAGCGCTAGTTCGGCGCGGCTTGTACTTATTTTTGATGGATAAAATAGCTACTAAAATGAATAACTTTTGTAGCAAGTTTTTTTTTATAAATCTGTCCACGTGGGAGTAGGACTCGCGCACAAGAGTTCCGTACTATTAATAATTTAACTATTTATTTTGAAGTGCTTGTTGTATATTCACTTCAAAAACAATTGTTCCCGTTATTAATAACGGGTAAAAAACAGCAAACAGGCAAAAAAATCACGTTGGTTGTTGTTATAGCGGCAACAGAAATAATCATTTGTGTAAATTTCAGCTCTCCAGCTCTTACGATTCATGAGATACAGTCTGGTGACAGGTAGTTGGACCACTGTCCAGGGCTTAGTAATAGGGTCCTGCTTTTACTCTTTTGGTATGGAACCCTAAAAACTAAGTATTTAGTGGAAAAATAATTAAAATGTTCTTAATTTTAGTCTGTAGTGAATCCTCAGACGACATTTATCAAAAGTGTATGTATACTCATTGTTTTGCAGTCATTTATATATAGCGGCGGTACCCCAGTAAGAAATGGACTCGGTAGCGAATGACCCAGGTTCGATTCCCAGTGCGGGCACGTACCAATAACGTTGTATTCTGAGTTATATACATTTGTGAAGTTATAGTAGAAACACGCCTCGGTAACTGTGAAGGAAAACATCGTGAGGAAACCTGAGTATCTGAGGTGTTCAAATACGGTAATTAAGCCGATAATCTTTCTCTGAGAGAATGCCTGTGCCTTGCAGTGAGACGTCACTAGGCTACACTAGCTGTGCCCGGCGGTGTTACCCGCGGTTTATCGATTCTCCCAAGAGCATAAGATATTTTCCCGCAGTAAAACGTAGCCTATATGTTAATCCAGGGTGTCAGCTAACTCCATACCAAATTTTACTAAAATCGCTCCGGCCGTTTAGACGTGAAGAAGTAACAAACATACACACTCACGAACTTACGCCTTTAAAATGTCGCGGTCCTATCGCGAAACATCTAGAATGGAGCCTTCTGGAAGCCTATTGCCATTATTGCATGCTGCGTTTACTGCAAGCAATAATTACTCGTATGTCTACTAGCGTAAGGCTCAAAACTCGATGATATTAAATAGTTCTAGAGTCTTTGCCGCGTGCACCGAGGGTAGGTACGTACGGGAATGTTCAAGAACTCTTGCCGGCGGATATAAAGAGCGGCCGCAGCGGCGCGCAGTCAATTCAGTTTTGACTTGCGAAGAGTAAACTTCGAGCGAACCTACTTGCAAAACGAGTGATAACCTACGACCTCAGCAATACTATTGAACTTCGATTGGACCTGCATTGGAATCTACGTGTGGACTTCGTATCGTAAAGACCTGCAGACCAGACCCTGTGTTAATAAATCCTAACAAGTTGTCATTGGCGTTTTACCTTCAAATCTAGAACCCTAGGCCATAACAATAATATTAGTGAAGGAATTACTAGTAAGTACTACTCTGCTCAGCAGAGAGACACATTTGAGGCTACATAAAAAAGCACTAATTAGGGAGATCGGGTAGCTGAAAAAAAATACACACCTTGAGGGTGACATTCTTCATATACTCGGCGTTGTGCGCATGCTCCGTCCGCTCCAGAGAGCCGCGCGCGCGCCGCACCTCCGCCTTTAGGAGCTCGTTCATTTGCGCAAACCGCGCGCACTCGCGCTCCGACTCCGACAGGAGCATCGTCACGTGCTTCACCCTGGAAGTAACGCCTGGTTTAGTAAACCAGCCCTCCTATTACCTAACTCCCCTGAGTTGGGTAATAGGAGGGCTGGAGAGCCCTCTCTATCAGACAGAGAATCGGTCTGGCGTTTAAGCGTTCAAGAGGCCAGTTTTGCTTATTGTGTTATATTATGTTACATAGATATATCACAAGAACTCTTTAACGTCTGACCGCTCTCTCTCTGATAGAACTTTCACAAAACCTTCAATTCAATTCTTTTTTTATGGCACCCCCTAGGATTCTGCCATCAGAGGAGAGGCAACTTTGAATTTTGATTTAAAATTGAAAGGACAGAACAAAGAGAGGCACGGATAGCCAGAGGTTGCGGGTTCGAATCCCGGCATGGGTGGAATTTTTTGCCTCTAAATAGGTTTTTAAAATTGTCCTTAGCACGGGTTAGTGCATTAAAAATAAAAATAGTATAAAGAGTATATAACCACTGGAACAGAATGTAAGAAACATAAAAAGGTTTCCACGAGGTTTCCACCGTTACAAAGTTTGTTTTTAATAAATTTCAAGACATTTTATTTTAGTTTGGGGTTCAGAGTTACTTTATATATTGTTAAGTTTTGGTGTGCTCAATAAACATTTAAGATGGTATGATTTTGATTTTTTGATTTATTTTGACGTTTCTGAAGTGTAAAAATTTTAAAGTTCGGAGTAGAAGGGTGGCTTGCGCCAAATCACTAGATAAGTATGTAAATTTATACATAAATAACTATCCACGTAAACAGATGCCTGAAAATCTTATTGACAAGGCTGTCAGTCTTACAATTTGGTTATAGATAGCTCTAAAATGTTATAGTGCCAAACGTTATTGGACTTATTAAGTGGCTAGAGTATACCCATGGATCTTCCTGTCAGCGTGGGCGCAAGCCAGTCAAAATCGGATGAGTTTATATACTTCACCCATGTCAAGAACACCTACCCACTACCTAGTGGGTCTAAAAGTAAAACGTTTCATTACGAGCAGCATGTTTCATAGAACTACATTTCATGGTTCACTTTGACAGTTCGATGTGCATACAAAGTCGTTGAACCCATAAATTAACAAGTAGACTCTGCTTTGTACTGTACCTCGAATTGTCATAATAAACGCATTATAAATTTGTGAAACTTACCTAAGAGCTCGCGCTCGCGTTCGTTGATTTGAACAAATTGCCTCAGACTGTTTTTCCTTGTCTATGGTGTCCTTGTTTGATTACCATATCACAGGTTATCCTAGTTTGGGACCCAAAAGTTGTCATCGGCATTCTTTCAAAAGCCCAGGTATAATAAGTCTGCTAAGGTGCATTGCACTAAACACACTGTAAACACAGGCTTCGCGGGGACATACAACAACATACAGTGTGGTGATTTCTTTTGGGGCAATAATGAGACTTCTCCAATTCTATGTCAAACGTTATACGGAGATCATTTCCAAATTTTAGACAAATTATCCAAGATTAAGTACCAAAATTATTCTAGCAACTGAATGACGTTTTTATAGGACCACGTCCAACTTATATGATAAGTTTTTGGACTATCTGTACGTTTTGAATATGAGTACTGTTGAATTGCACGAACACCCTTCTTCAGGGCTTTAAGAACACCTTACACTAAAAAGAAAAAAACCCTGTCTCTTCAGGTGCACTTCCATGCCGCAGTCGCGGTAATGCAAAATGCACCATAAACCTCCTTCGCTCGGGCCTTAAACCATCTAACATTTAGGTAAAAAGAATGAAAAAAAACTGAGCCCCTACCTCTGCAATTGCGCTTGCATCTTACGCCGCAGGTCAACCAACTCCTGCTCCGGCGTAAGCGCTAGAGAGCTGACGTCCAGCGACTCGTCCTCGGGAACGCCTTCCTCGAGCAAGCGCTCCAGCGGGACGGGCGAGCGTCCGCTGGCGCCTCCCGCTAGGAGGGACTTCGTAAGCGGCGGCGACGGCGCAGATTCGGAGCCCTGGCGGGACGTATGATAGTCGTCATTAGAAAAAGGCCTAAAAATTTTACTTGAGACTAGTTGTAGTAACTTTGCATTAATGCCGTAAATTACATTAAAACTTACGGCATTAATGCAAAGAGAGAGAGAGACAGAGAGTAATATTCATAATAACACCGACTACCCATCTCTCTTTTTCTTCAAATATTTTCCAGCACAGGGTTGCCAAGAAGAACTTGCTATAGGCATGTAAATTTACAATTTTTTATGTTATGTGCTCTGGAATACAATAAAAAATATTCTAATCTGATCTTATCTTATCATTCAATTTATCACAATAACTTGTTCCAGTCAATGCGAATAAGCGAACAAAACAACGCGTACCTCTCCCTCCTCCCGTGGCAGCATAGTCACGTTGATGTCCATCTCACCATCACTGTCTTCTTTCGGTATAACAGGCAGCAAGTACTGATCGTTCCGGTTGGCACGGTCCAGCGGCGTAGGGCCGGAATGGACCTTCGCTTGGGTGGCAATCGCCAGCTGCTTCTTCAGCTCTTCTGTGTCTTTGTGCAGTTTGGCTTCTAACTCGGCGATTTGCGTCTTGTAGCACTGCGTTAGAGTCGATAACTGGAACACATTTAAGTAGTTGTCATTTCTGCATCCATTTATTTTTACTAATTTACAAAGACGGATGTACAGATCAACTAAAACAAAACGATGTAGAGAGCTTACATTCTCTTTGCTGAATGTCAATGTACAATGTAAGCCGCTGCTTTCCGGCCATAGTGTAGTGGAGAAAAAGGCAACGAAAGAAAAAACTCCACACTGACCCACGCGCAGCTTCCGCAGTGGACTCGGAGCTCTCTACTTACCCTACTACTAAGTCCCATTCTCTTTACTGCTACATGGGCCGTATATTACCGTTCGGTCATCCACTGACCAGTAGCTTTAAGTCGCTTAGCAAACAACAACGTTCGACACGAAATTGGACGATATTGAAATCTGAATGCCATTGGAGGATTTAACATGCACGAATCGATCAACTTATAAAATTCAAGCAAACAGATTAAACAGCAGTTTGCGTAAATATTTTTTCCATAAAGCACCGCAGAAACAATTATTTATAGTTACTGTTATAAATAGAAACGGATAAAGCTAGTTGTCACTCCTCTGAAGTAGGAAAACATTACAGTTGCGTTATATTTTGCTAAGCAACGTTATGCTAGGTACCGACGACTCGTGATAAGCCGACTTGCAGTCACACCGTGCCGGAAGCTACTTTACCCACTGATCCCCATTCTCTTTACTGCTGTACAAATAACTTCTCCAAGGCACACTGCAGTCTATCCTGAGTTCAGCCGCGCAGCTTGCAGACGCGCTACTGTACATAAAACTTTGCACACCGCATTCCATCCTCAGAGAATAGCTCAGAGAATCAGCAAGTTGAAGTGGCAGCGGGCTGGCCATATCTCGCGAAGAACCGGCAACCGTTGGAGTAAACGTGTTCTTGAGTGGAGACCGCGACTCGGCAAACGTAGTGTAGGGCGCCCGCTGGATGCGGCAACCTGAAGACAGGGCGCTATGGCGCTCATTAGGGCAGGGCTATGTCCAGCAGTGGACTACATAATATAGCCTGAAGAAGAAGATTCCATCCTCGACCGACCACCGACCTGCAGCTTATGCTGGCTTCTCTCCGAGTCTAGTTGTGCGGCGAGGCGCGACAGGTCGGCCTGCAAACGCGCCGTGCGTTGCGTAGCGCGCGCAGCCTCCGCAGTGGCCTCGGACCCACGACGCTTCTCCAGCTCGGCCGCCGCTTGGAGCTCGGTGCACTTCTCCCTGGAAAGTTTTGGTTTCTTTTAATACGTCATTAATTTTTAAATCTGACAACGCCTAACCTAACGCATCAACAGGTCGGAGTAGCCACGTGTTTAGTCGTAACTAAAAACGTGGGGGACTAAATTCGTTAATAAACGCTATAAACGAATTTAGTTTTTACTAAGAAGTAGTTGCTATGGTCAGTCGACAGAATGTGTCGTTGACGCTAAGGGGCATCACACGTATTAATTTTGATACTGTCGCACTATTTTTTGTCGCTACCACCTTTGTCGCAGCGGTGGTCGTTTCGGCATTAAAGAAGTTCGGATATGTTGATATTAGGTCCGCTCAGGCTCTCATCTCCTATTACAGCGCATGCGGCGCTGTACTAGGAGATGTGAGTCTGAGCTCCACTCGATTTAAGAACAAAGAAAAAAGAAGTTGTATTCTTTTTTCTGGTTGTGCAATAAAGTGTTCTCTGTCTATCTATCCATTATGTCTATCTACTAGAAGATGAGAAAGTGATACATCGCGCGAGACGCGATTGCGTTATGTTTTCTGATCCGCATGAGCATGTTGGAGAGTTCATGTAGTGGAAAGGGGTTAGGTCATCAATATTTTATTATGTACCTATATTGACTATATAAAGCGAGCAGATTAAAGAAAGGTAGAAATTGTGTTCTTACTGTGTAGAGTTCAATTTTAATGTCACTGAATCAATCTGAGCCTTCAAGGCTGCAGCTTCTTCTTTCAACTGCTCCTCTTGACTGTGATCCACCGTTTGATTCTGACGCAGAACTGACTGAGCTCGGACCTGAAAGCAATGGATGATTTTGAGATGATAAGTAACAGTACAAAACAGTCGACAGTTTACTTTGACGAACGAACATGTACCTTGTAGCTAGCATAATCGGTTTTCAGATCCTCTAGTTCAATATTAGTAATTCGAAGCTTCTCTTCCAGATCAGTGCATTTGAACTCCACTCTTTTTAATTTGTTATTCAACTCCATCTTTTCTTCGCCTAAGCTTACGATCCGTTTTTCTTTTTCACCAAGTAGTGCCGTCATCTCCATGTTTATCTCCTCACTCTTTCGTTTTTCTTCTTCGAAGTCTTGTTCCAATTTGGAAATTATTCCGTTTTTCACTTCAATGATATTCTCTTTCTCTTTCGCCTCTTCCAAGGCGTGATGTAGTTCTTCTTTGACGAGCCTGTTCTGCGTCTCTTCTATTTTAATTTGCTCTTCCAAAAGTTTTATTTGGGTCTTCATTGCTGTTATCGTTCCATCTTGAGTATCAATTGTAGATTCCATCTGGAATAAGATATCTATTGTTAGCTGTGGCGTTTAAATTCAATGGCTACGGTAACGTTTAGTTCGGCCAATATTCGTCCACCGAGGCCTTCTGCCGAATCTAGGCCTCCCCAGGGCAGACACAAAGAGTTATATAAGTTGATGAATGTGAACATATAACGTTTCACATTGAGGCAATTTCCTAACTTTTAACAAGGTTGCTTTTGGACATCGACATCTAAAATCTCGAGCACATTTTCATCTGTCTGCTCTATCTTCGGTAAACTGAACATAAAATAACCGAGGTAGATTCCAGAGCACTGTTAAATTTATTCATCGTCGTCAACTGTGGTGGTCTAACCACTGGCCCACAAAAGTAAGAGTTATCGTCTTTACATAAGTACCTGCACGACTTTCTTCTTGTTCTCTTCCATTTTGGTGGTGAGCTCCTTCATTGACCTTTCATAATCCTCCATCTCCAAACTCAGCACGCTCCGTTTCTTCACATCACGCCGCGCTTTCTCAAGGGCGTCCTTCGTTGCCTTATGAGCTTGCAGTTCGTCATTCAGTTGCTCTGTCTTAGCTACTAATTCCGCTGTGGAATAGATCATATTACATTAGAGTATTCTTACTGAAGAATAGGTACCTACTCATGACTGCTTCTAATAGAGATCTAAAGCTAAAGTTCCGTGTAACACTGTTAATTAAAGAAAGGCTCTGCGAAAATATTTGCCGCTCGTTCATATAATTTTGTCGTGAACAATGTGAACGCGGCAGGAAAATAGCCAACTTAATTTAGCGTACAATAGGCTAATAAAGGACACACGAGACTGCAAGCGTAGTCAAAAGAAAATTCTATGCCTGCTCTACTGCATGGAAGAGCCGGATCTACCTAAGGGCTGCTTGGGCTGCAGCCCCGCTAAAAACAGTAGGCGATAATTTGAATTTAAAAATGGTTGTCTGTAAAGTCGGTTTACGGACGATATTTTTACGTGATAACGTCATAACATTGATAAAAATTGCATACTTTTATGAATTGATTTTTTTTTATATTCTATCACTATTTCGATTTTTTCTCTCACCCAAAAGTTGCCTGGAAGAGATTGCTACCACAACAATAAGGTCGCCTTTTGTATTACTAATACTCGAGTAGATTTAATGAATATTTATGTTTTCTTGTGCAATAAAACACAAGAATATATATTAATAATATATCATTATAGAAACAGTTTTTTGACATGGCTATTAGTGGAGTACTTAGATAGGCCCCTAAGTAGTTTCAGCCCAGGGCACCACCAATTCAAGATCCGCCCCTGCTGCATGGTCGCTTTATCAATACCTATATCGGGCTATGTATTAGCAGCTTCCTATATGTGGCGTGTAAGAACAAGATGGCATGACGTATTATTGCATTGTCACGCTCAATGCAGTGTTCGTGCCCCCGGGCTGCAATGTTAGCCCTACAGCCAAATTTTACGTACCAAATTCTGGATAATTCAGTTAGCAAACGACAAAAATTTGGTACGGATAATAGGTTACATTCACGGATGTTTACTGAACGCGCTTCGTGTTCGCTTTACTGCTAATTGCGCGCGTGTCTGAATACTTTAATTAAAAGCGGAGAAGCGTCTGCGCAGTTCGAGACGCGGCGTAGACCCACTTTTCTTTATTCTATGATTAATTTAGTATTATCTCCGCAAACATAGAAGCGGCTATGTATGCATTGGACAATTTGCTTTCCGTGTCTAAACGTGCCCGTAGAGTAATATAAATTATAATAAAGTTTCAAGAAAGAATAAAGACATAGACACTATGTCTAGCATCAACACTAGGAGAGTGAAATTAAAACTTTCATACCTTTAATCTTATCAATTTCTGAAGCACCGTTCTTGCTAGCTTCCAGTGCATCAGAGAGATTCTTTACTTTCTCTTCCAACTCAACTACGTTGACTTTAGCCTCTTTGTCGTCAAAACTCTCAGGGCCATCAACGACATCTGAGGTCACCGATTTGTTTGAGGCGAGCATCTTTTCTAGTCTCAGTTTATCTTGCTCTGTATTTTGCAGTTGCATGATGGTCTCGTTAAGTTTTTTCTTAAGCTTCAGTGCGAAGATTCTGAGTTTGCTGTATCTGTATCAAGATAGATAGAATATATTATTATACGAAATATCTTATTAGAAACGGATGTATGTTTAATTAGTACTTACTTGTCCTCAAAAGATTCGTCCAAATCCTTCATCCTTGCATTTTCATCGGCTTTTGATATGGTTGACGTCGACATGTTATCATCGTTCGGCAGTTCGGCTGGTGATTGATGCTGACTTTCTTTTATCTTTTCAATCTCTTCCTTTAGCGATGTAATAATGGCATCTTTTTCTGCTGCAAGTTTGAATGCGTTAGTTCGCATTGTGGACAGTTGTTGCTCAACCTCGGCATTGATGCTACTTGACGCCTGTTCGGCGCTTTTCAATTCATTTTCCAAGGCATTTACTTTCTTCAACAAGTCCTCTTTGTCCTTCCTAGAATCATCTCGATCCTTTTCCAGAGTTTCAATAAGTCTCTCCATTTCGGTGATTGCTTTTTGTAATTTCGAGATAGCTTCACCACGCTCCTTAAGTACTTGATTTATCTCTTTCATCTCGTGCAACAGTTCTGTGTTCTCTGTCTTGTAGCTAACTAGTTTGGTCTTCGTGTCTTCATAATCAGCTTTTATTGATTCGACTTCTTTTATTTTGGCACGAGATTCCTTGACTTCGATTAAGAGCGATGCATTTTCTTGCTTGTAAGCGGACAATTTGGTTTCCAACTTCACAATATCAGCTTGCAGCGAAACGTTGAGGTCAGACAAATTTTCAGCTCCATCATTTGGCCTTTCCAAGGACATTTTTAAGGTTTCCGCTTCATCTTTCAACAAACCATTTAAATCATTTAAGTGTTCGTGTTCCTTCTTAAGCAAGTCATAACATTCCTGTAACGCTTGCTTCTCTCGTTTCAGTGTGCTTATTTCGGAATTTGATCCTGTAGCGATGTCAGATTCTAGTTCTTCTTTTTGTTTAATAAGAGCTGTGTGCTGAGCTTTAATGACTTCCAAATCTGACTGCAATTTAATCACTTGTTCAACTAAAGTTTTGTTTTGATTATCAATTTCCACTAGACTTTCTTTGGCGTTAAGCTTCTCCTTTACAAGAGTAGCCTTTTCGCTTTCAAGAGCTCTTATTTGCAGGTTTAGATTTTTTACAGTCGCACTGTTGTCTTCGTTTTGTGTCTTATTTTGAAGAGCTTGCAGCGAGTCATTCAGTAGCTTATTTTTTTTCTCCACGTCATGCATTGCTTTATTTAGCTCTCTGTTAGTCGTGGACATCTCGTTGAGCGTGCGAGTCGTTTCATTCAGTTGATCTTTTAAATCCTTGTTCTTATCTTTTAAACTTGGCAGCTCATTGTTGAATACATCTTCATATTTTGATTTCAAATTTGTGACTTCACTATTTAATTCATCATTCTGTGATAAGAGATTTTTTACTTGATTTTGTGCCTCAAACAATAGGTCTTGTAAAATCTGTTTCTCTGAAACTAAGTGGGCTATTTGTATTTCCATATTCTCAGCCTCTTTACCATTCTGAGGTGTAGTAAATTCAAGAATCCTTTTCTCTAACTCTAGTAATTTTAATTTCAAGACATTGTTTTCGTTATTCAACTCATTTAATTGTGTGTCTAGGAATTTAGACGCCTTGATGATATCATTTTGCCATTTAGGGATACTCTCTGAGTATTCTTTGACAGTTTTCGATAGAATGAAGCGAGTGTTCTTTAGCTGGTTAATGCAAGCAGCACATTTTAATATTTTGTCCTTGTAACTTCTCAGCTTAATATTAGCTTTTTCTTTCTTATCCTTCTCAGATTCAAACAGTTGTGTCACTTCTTTGATCTTACTTTCAAAGCTTGTTATCTGATTTTGTTGTTCAATATTAGCTATGGCTTTTGTGTGCAACTCTGATTCCAACTCTTTAATTTTATCATTAAGCTCTTCAACAAATCTTCCACTTTCTCTATCTTGGACTGGAGTTATACCTACTGATATGAAATAAACAAATAATAAAATACGTATTTATTTCTACTTATTCCAAATTATGTTATCTTACAGAAACAAAAAAATATTTGCTCTCAAACCATGCAGTGAGCCTAAATTTATAAATACATATTTTATAAACACTATATTATTATTTAGTAAAGATTCTTTACCAGCTGTAGCTTGTTCTTCTAGAATATGAAGTTGCTCTCTCTGCTGCAGGCCTATTTTATTAAACTCTTCCATCCTGGCCTCCATTTCAGTTAGCTGACTGATCAGTTGTTCATTTTCTTCACTGAGCCTGTTGTTTTGTCTTTTCAGGGATATTACCTCACTATCTATGTCAGATAGTTTCAATAAAACCTCTGCAATTTTTTCATCTTTTTTTGCCAAAATGGCATTGCACTTGGCAATTTCGTTCTCCTGAAGAATAGACTTACTACTAAGTGCTTTGACCTTGTTCTCAGCTGCATCTAGTTCTGTGATGTAACTCAGCTTCTGCTCAGTGAGAGAGTTGACTAGTTCTTGCAGGGTTTGAACAGTTTCTTGGCTTGCTTTCTTCTCTGTCTCAATTTTTTGAAGTTGTAATTTGTTCTTCTCAGCTTCATTTTGTAACTCTGAAATGAGTTACAAGTATTATAGCAATTTGAGTCTTCAGTCAAAACAAAGGGGAAATAAGTAACTAAAAATATTAAGAAACCTGAATATGTGTGGTGTTCAATTACCTTAGTGCCTGAAATAGTCAATCTGCAGTTGGCTGTCTCTGTGAGATAAGGCAGGTGTCCTATTTAAATGAAATTATGGTTTTTGGAAGTTTTTGTCAACACAAAATGTGCTACACATATACGCGATGAAAGGCCTATGCCCAGCTGTGGGCACAAATGTGCTAATAATTATGACAATAATATACAACTTACCAGACTTTGCTTGCTTGGCCTTTTGGGCAATAGTGAGCAGGCCCTTACACTTCTTGATCAGCTCTGCCCGGTCAAGGTCATCAAATGGACCTTTCTTAGACCCATCTTCATTGCCCTAAATACATAAATCCATTATCCTCACATCCCAGGCACTTTAGTGTCTGCGTGTTCCCTTCACCCATCTAGCATGAGTGAAGGTGCCACTGGATGCTATACAGCATCCAGTGGCATCTCATTCATCTCATTCTATCTATCTATCTATCTATCATTCATCTCATTACATAGATGCAAATGCCAAAGCTCAAACGAACTTACCATTTCATGATTATGAAAAAAAATCTTAGGAAGTGCTTGTTACTCAGACTCAGTATAACTAATCACCACAGGTGTTTGTTCGGTTGTATAACTACAATTACCTAATAGGTTCTGTATAGCTTATCAATTAAACATACCTATGATAACATTTTATTGTACTGTAAATTAAAGTTTTGTTTGGTTTTACTTCCCTAGTTTGATTAGATAGTGATGAGTCTGAGTGGACAAATCTTGAATTGAATGTAGGTTTATCTTTGAGCCCTCACTATGTTATTCCTTGGTATAAAGTCAGTTTTTCTGCTAGTAGACAACATACAGAACCATCAGTTTTCCATACATGAAATTAATTTTCATGCTTTGCGTATAGAAAAAGAAAACAGATTGTTATAACAAATGTTTGATGAAAAACACAAGGAGTCTGTAAGAGTAAGAAAGAGATATGTGTATTTAACCCAAATGAACATGGTGTAGTGTGTATCATAAATGTGACAATTGATCGATCAATCAATGTCAACCCTTGTATGTCCCTAGTGCTGGGGCATGGGTCTCTTCCTGCATCGCAGGAAGGCAAGGCCATACTCCACCATAAGGGCCAAGACCGGGTTGGTGGAGGATTGTAAGACAGTGGCGAGCCTTACTGTCAGAAGTTATCAAGCCGCCCATAAGGCCTCTGACTTGGCTTAACCAATGCCATTACTTGACAGCTGGCACGAACTGCCCTGCGAAGAACCAATTACTAAATAATAATTCTGGGAAAAGAGGTGATTTAGTAACATGTTCTACTACAGTGAACTAACACACAATATGCCATCAGTAAAGCATGATAATGAGAAAAAACCAACCAAACAACTAAGATCATTTTGTGTAGCTGCCAGATCGAACCCACGGCTTCTGCCCAAGCTACTCGGCTAACCAAAGAGGCAGAAGTATAAATTAGGTAGGTACCTATGTGATAAATAACAAGTACTATCACGAGAGGAAGGGATATGGCGTAAGAAATTTAAAATTGAGTACCGTATTTTCAGATGTGCTGTCCATTGTGCCGGTTACCAGTTATGCACATGACAATCTAACAATGCTACTATAAAAACAAAGGACGAAAAATTAGTATGAAAACATTTAGTAATTAAAAATAGGAGTGATTTGGTGTGATGACGATTGACGATATCAAATCCACAGATCAAATCAATTTGTCAAACCGAACCGATGTCAAACAGCTGTCAGTTAAATGTCAAAATTTACCACAGACACAAATTGCTTATTACACGCTCAGTTCTTTCATCGGGTCGTGCTCATTGTGATGTGAATCGTAAGACAGAGCTTACACGATCAGTCTGACGTCAGTTCAGTCCCTAACCTTGATCGAGCTCGGATTGATGCAAGACGTGCCAGACTGATGAATGTGAATATCCGTCAGCCTGGCCAGTCCACTGAATAGATAAGACAATCGTCTGCTGTCAGTCAGTCTAACCAGACTGATGGAATTGACTGACGCCAGACTGAACGTGTTAACTCCGTCTATGTGTTATCTTATTATTCTGAAACACCTAATTTTTATCTAATTATTTCACAACAGGACTATCGTGTGGATGCTGCAGAATTAAGGACGGATCGTGTAGGTATGTAAATGAACACATTTACTTTTTCTACCTATCTAGTCTATGAACATCAATGGCGGCTCAAGTTATTTCATTTTCAGTGTGTTTGTGTAAAATAATTTTATGTGGAATTTTGTGTTACAATTGATTGAAATGTGATGTTTATTTCTATTTACTTTTTATAGTCATTTTCAAATAAATACCTGGTAAGTGGTGTACCAATTTTGAGTTAAATGCTGTTTCAGCTGTGATCTACGGGGCGCGTCCATGAGTAATAATCTGGGTTTTACATTTTGTTTTGGGTTCATGAATACACCAACCTCTCTCTTATACATATCTCTAACTATTTGCAACCTTGCTAGGTCAGTGAAATTCCGCCCTGACTAACCAGAGTGGTACATGTTATAAGACTTCACAATAACATCTATTTGATAAGCTTTGTAAGTTGAATAAGATGACTGTTGGCAAGCAGAATCGTTTTAGATTGCAACAGACAACTTGGTACTTCTTGTCTGAAATAAATGCGATAATTTCAGTTGGCATCATTTTGTAACTATTTTTATGACATTGTTTTTTGTATGATAGACCGAGATGTCAAGTGATGAAGATAAGCCTCCGGCGCCACCGGTGCGCCTCACCAGCAACCGAGGTACCGACCGCGGCGATTCAGTCGCCTCTGTCGATATGAGGCCCTTACCTAAAGGTACAGCCATAATATTATTGTAATTAGCTGTTTATAGATTCACACAGTGTCCCAATTTATCAACATTTGATTTGGTACTGGCATGCAATGCTTTTTAATTAGATTTTATTGTTCTGTGTGTTTCAGAGCCCGATGATGGTAGCGACAGAAAGAAGAAAACACTGAAAGCCAAAATAAAAGGATCTAAGAGTACTGCTCACAACGATAATAAGCCAAACATCAGCTATCCAACCAACTTTGAACACACGGTCCATGTGGGATTTGATGCCATCACTGGAGAGTTTACGGTACTTAATTATCTCATTCTTTCAAAGTAATATCAATAAATCATTCACACCAAGCAATTCATGAATTTCCTCGGCATTAGATTATATGCACCAGTCATTACTTTTGAAATTCATGATGGTGATTATTAAAACCATATGTGAAATTGTCAGAAACTGCAAAGTTTTTTAAATTAATCACATTCTGTCCACATTGTCATTCAAATTTGCAAAATAATATTTTTTATGAGTAGTTATTGTAGGGACACAGTGCCAAAGCAGTATTTTATAGCTATCAGTGTCAGTGCTCACATTTTGTTAAGCTTACTGCATTCAAACAACATATTACAGCTTTACTGCTTTGCTTTTCTGTACTTTGAAATTGGCAAAAGAAAAACAACTATGGCATTTGTCATCTTATTTTTATCCCAGTGAATGTAGCTGTAAAGCATATTTTTCTTCAAATTACTTTATTTCCAAGCCCTTCAGTCAGTATTAAATAAACTATCATTAACTTGTGGAGATATTCTCACAAAGCAGAGTCATTAGGCTAATAATAAACTGAGAGAAATCTCAAATTGCAGCAACATATTCTGACCTCATTTCCATCTCATCTTGCATACTATAACACTGTATTTAGTCAAATAACAAGCCTAATGGAAGCATGGTTTAAATAAAATTAGTGGTTGTAAATTTAGAACTTGAGTCCTGACTTTGAGACTCAAGTAGGTAACAGAAGTACAATGCTTACAAACAGACAATGGTTTCCAATTCCAATTAGAATACTGTTTGAATTAAGTCATAGTTATAGGTATACAGTTGAGTAGGTACTACTAAGTTGTATGTATTTCGATATTCCGCTTTTGTTTCAAGCTGCCTATGACAGTAAGTAATAGCCTGTATGGTTGATGAAAAGCGGCTTATAATTAAGCATTTTTCAGTAATAAAGCTTGAAAACCATAATATAAAAAGTCAAGAACATTTCTATATTTGTGACACTACAATATAAATTACCTAAATCTAATCAGATGCATGCTATCTTAGTATAATTTGTGCTTCAATCTACTTTGCAGTCTGTATGTAGCTTTGCATGTAGTATTCTAATTAGCAGCAAAACAATTCACACAAATCCTTCTTAGAAACAAAGCTATCTATAAAATATTTTTGATTCTCAGTGAATGCTAATGATCTGGTAATCCCAATCATTAGGTCGAAATAGAAAGGTACAGAAGTTCTACTTTGAATTTATTTTCAAATATGCTACTAGATGCTGCTTGGGACCAAAATGCTCTTTATTTTAAAAGAGTCATTGATGTTTATGGTACCTAATATAGCTGATAAAAAACTTGAATATTTTCGCGCGTGTAGCGTGGTCTATTGTCCTATCAACAAATACGTTACATACGAAATTTTCATTGAACAGGTTTGAATTTTTCATTATGCGTGCTGGGCTACCTGAGGTTACGTAATAGCGGTCTATTTTAAGTTCCTCTCCGCGGAAAATGTATTAGAACCTCCTGCACCTTTTTATTGTTTTCCTTACCCAAAGAGCGAGTCTCCAAAATGCATAGTTGTTCAATAGAGTCATATTAGTAAGATAATGGTCGTTTCATTCACGCTATCGATAGTCTAGAAACCAATCGCATTGCAATAGGATAACCCGTGCTACTTATCTCGACGACTCGCGCGATTAGATCTTCTTCGCGAGAGATGCCTATTTAATTTGCGCGGCTTATACCCCTGGAATGACATTGTACTGCTATTGCTATATAGACTGCCAAATAGAGGCAAATAACAAATATTGTCGTGTTTATATCATTCTATTGAAAAACTTTGTAAGTATTAGACTCTAGGGCCTTGCCTGTACTGAACCCTGGTTGTCTTGTCGCAGGGGATGCCAGAGGCGTGGGCGCGGCTGCTGATGGCCTCCAATATCAGCAAACAAGAGCAGAAGAGCAATCCCCAAGCAGTGTTGGATGTCCTCAAGTGGTACGATGCATCAGCCACGCAGCCGCCACCGTCAAAGTATATGACCTCTGCCCAAATGCACACCACGCATTCCGGTAAGTTTTAACTTTTTTTTTTCTTAGCCTTTTTTGTGTCCCACAGCCGGGTAAAGGCTTCACCTTTAGCAATCCACTCGTCTCTGTCACCCGCCATTTTCTACCACACCGTCAGAAAGATCGTGAGGTGGTCTTGTGATTGATTGAAAATCTTTATTACCATAATATGGTAATAATATAATTCATAGGTAAGCTCGAAGAAATTATTTATTAATATTAAGCTCTAATAATAGTGACAGAAGATATTTATCAGGAAAATTGTTAAGACTAGGACTTAATAGTGATAGTGAGTTCAAACTTTTAAAGCGTGAAAATTAATTTACTTGAGGAAATTAATATCATGTCTTACTGCAGGGAACAGGCCTTCTGTCTCAGAGCATGAGCTCAATCACCACGCGTTCCCATCGCAGATTGGCAATTTCAAGCGCGAAAATATGTGGACAACTTGCCACTCAGGTTTCCTCGCAATGTTTGTCTTAACTTAATTAAAAACTTAGCAAAAGTAAATATGTACCCAAAATTTGCACTGGCGTTGTCGTGGGCTCACACACAAACCTATCGGTGTTTGTTTTCTAAAATAACCGTAAATGTTTGAAGCGGCCGTGCGCCACAAACATCACTTTCGCATCTCCATAAATAAATGACAATTATCTATCTATTCTATGTCCCGCATACTACAAGTCCAGTTTCGACCACGTAAAACTTTACGGAGCTAACACAATCTGCCAATTACGTTACGCATTAGTGATCCAATTAATTTCAGAAACGCCTAGGCAAGTCGACAAGTCTTATTAATGAATCCATTTTCTCCCCAGGATCGTCTGTGTCCCGAGTGTCTTCCAGCAGTCCATCATCATCAACGCCCACCGATACGGAGCATCCTGAGCCTCCGCCGCCGCCCCCCTCACGCCCCGAGCGCACCAAAAGCATTGTAAATAAAATATTGATTACTTTGTTTAGTAGCTTAACAAACTTGACTACCAAAGCAGAGGTGGGTTTGATTTCCACTGTAGGCCTCCATACTTGTACAAACAGCCTCAGTCTCGGTATCTTTCTGTGTTTGTGGAAAGGTACGCAGAGTTCTTTCCTATTTACACTATGAGATCTATAGATGAAGTTCAAATCGTTCAAAAAGTTCAGAATCCATTATGTTCTAAAGAAATTCTTGAATCTTGCACATAATAAATTTCCCCTTCTTGACCCCAGAGATAAAATCCTGACTACGCTATGTTGTAATGTATTTAGTCTGCCCTGAGTTTATGCCCATCTTCTGGCCTATTCCTTTATTTTCCTCTGTATTGTGTTAAAATATGTATGTAATTAACAGTTCAACAGTAGCCTAAATATGAAATTGGTAATTTCAGTATATGGACAACTTGCAACTCAGGTTTCCTCGTTTGTCTTAACTTAATTATTAACTTAGCCAAAGTGATATACCTTTTTAGTGCCAATTCCTCGTTTTTAAATGTTTAGAGGATAAGTTTTATTTTTCTATGGTACCAAATAAACAATCAATCTATCTATCTAAATTGGTCAACGGCTGTCTGACGAATCCATAATATAGTCGAGAATTCACGTAAGAGTGTCTGAGATTACATTGTACATATAGTAACAGGCCTGAAACATCGGCTTACTACAATTCAACAGTCTTACATTCCCCTCCTGTTCCAGTACACAAAACCTATCGAGGAGGAGGAAGTGGCGCCGCCGCGGCCGGCGCCGGCGCCCGCGTCACCTCCGCACGCGCCTCACCCCGCCCTCACCACTCACTCAGTAAGTCTGTTAATTACTCCTCTAATTATATAGTTAATGGTCATCTACATTTTCAGCCAATAGCTCGTTTTATCTACGGGATACTGCTGTCTATTGAATTAAAGATAAGTTTTATTTCATTTTCTAATTTACTTAACTGTTATTGAAATCAAACCATTTCTTTAATATCGTTAATTAAACCACTTTCAATAGAATACTTTCTAAATTCTCAAGTTATTGTTTTGTTCACCATACATTTTTGATTTGGTCTATTTTTATTAAAAATAAAAATGGAGTATTGTAAACTTCTATTTGTTGAGACTATTGGGAGTGGTTTAACTGCCCATAGAAGAAACTTCTTCAGTATGGACCGATGTAGGTAGATACACATATTAAGGCCCTGGGCGGTGCTAACTAGCGCCACGAATGGAAGAAAAATCATATCTTGTTTTATTACACGTTTTTTTCAAACATTGAACATCAGAAATCTTAACAACGGTGACACAATTTTTCAGTCTAACTAAAAACGGCCGTTTTTGTCGGAAATCGAATAAAGTCCTAGGATGTTAATATTGCGTTCTAGGCTGTTCTAAAAATTGTTATTATCACAGATATTAAGGTTTTTGATCTTTACTTTTTGAAAAAAAACGTATTTTTTATTATTCCGTTGGGGGCGTTGATTGGTACCACCCAGCGCCTTAAGTTAATGACTATGATGCAATCACATTGTCAGTGAGTTGCGGTGAGAAGTTGCGATTGACGGGAAAGTCTGCTGCTCAAGTAGATTATGCCCTGAGCTTGCGCCCAAAAGCAAATCTACTATATCTAATATAACGCAATCTGATTCACTTTGAGCTTCATTTACAAATAATGTTCTATGAATATTCACACTCACTCGTATCTGTTCTATTTGGTCTATCTGCAGATAATTTGCTCTTTTGTCTTTGAGAAAAGAACAAATTATCTCTTGATAGATAATATTTTTTTCTGTGGAATAATTCACTAGAAACCTAGTTCCATATTCTCATACATATTCACACCGACGACACTCCACACTACATTGCGCGAAGTTGATAGGTCGCATTAATATCTGTTTTAAACTTACAGCAACAAATTTGTCTACTATCCACCCAAATTAGTTTTCCTGGAAATAGTAGTTTTCTCAGATTACGGTCAGTTACCACCACACTTTAAAAACACTGTTTATTTGTTAAGATATGTAGTCATTAGCATCGAATCCTTATGAGGGTATTTGCTAGTAATTCTGTCAATAAGAGGGTAATTTTATGTGTTTAGCTAATGAGGTATAACATATTGATAGCAAAATAAACTAGTCTATCGTCTGCTCCAGTGCGTATCTGTCGCGAGACCTGTCGCAGTTATCTGTGTTTTGTCTAAAAGTGTTCTCTGAAGAGTACTATTTATAATGTATCTGATAGTGCCTTTACCGGCTGCAAAGATTTGGAAATACTGATAGTCTTGTGGAGGTAAAATAACAGTGAATTGGGCCGCTTGTAGGACATCCCACAAGTGCTGATCTTTGCTCAAGACAATTTGATAGCCCTTATTGTTTTTATTAATAAGTCTTTAATAACCTCGGTTTATCTGTTAATAACCTCTGCAAGAGGTCCCGGGTTCGAATCCCGGCTGGGAACAAAAAAAAACCCTAGGGCTTGGATGTTTACATGTTTGTGATGTCGTTGTATCTGGTTCCCACGACACAGGGTATCCTAGTGTGGGGCCAGAAGCAATGTATGTGCCAATGTTATGTTATGTTATCGCAAGCTATTGCAATAAATCCGTAGAAAACGAGAATGTTTCGTTAATTTTACTAAAGTGCGGAGAATTCTTTGTCACATCCCGCGAGTGCAGTAAAAGTTGCGTAGTCAAAGCATTAGGTGAAATGAAATGAAAAGGTTTTATTCAAAGTAGCACAGAAACTGCGGCTTAATGAGCGTTACAATTCAAACTAGGTGTCCATTTCAAAATCTAGATCATTTAGGAGAAAAAATGGACAAAAAAACTCCAAACTTAGTCTTTTCAAAAGTCCTTAATTAACATAGTTTAGATAATTATTATAAAACATACAACTCATACATTGTACTGGCTTTAATTCCAGACCTCATTGTCATCTAAATAGTCCTTTATGTTATAGTAGCCCTTTTGGCACAAAGTGTGTTTAACATATTTTTTGAACCGCGATTCAGGCAAGCTTAATATATCTTCAGGGATTTTATTATAGAAACGTATACAATGCCCCATGAAGGATGTATTAACCTTTGCCAGCCTAAATAGTGGGAACAAAAGTTTATGTTTATTTCTAGTATTTACATTGTGTTGGCTACCTAAAGTTTTTAAGTTACTGATATTTTTCCTAACGTACATAATGTTTTCATATATATATATATATATACTGACTGGCAACTGTCAGGATGTTAGTTTCTTTAAAGAAATCTCTTAACGAATCTCTCCTACCCAGCCTATAAATGAATCTGATCGCTCTCTTCTGCAAGACGAAGATGGTCAAGTTATATGCCGAGGATTATATGTATCTATCGTATAATACGTATCATCCATCTATTTATCGGGGATTATAATTACGTATTAGATCGGTATACCACGGTTGGTCACCGAGGCGAAGGAGGTTTCGAGGGAGTAAATAAGTACTTTTTCCCCTAGGCTAACAAACAATATACCAGATTTTTTTATGTTTAGCAAAAATTATAGGGCAGTGTTTGTGTCGGAAACTGTGTGTCCGAGACAAATGACTCGTGAACGTGTGTTGTCAACTCGCGCAGATATCGAGCCGCGTGGAGGCGCCGCCGACGCCGCTTGATCGCAACAAGAACCCGGCGGCGGCGCCCGCACCGCTGACGCCGCCCGCGCACGCGCCGCACCCGCCGCCCGCCAACGGCGCGCCGCCCGCCGCCGACACTGGGTATGTTATGTAAGCACCGCCTGCTCCTATAACACTATCAATTAATGAAATCTCGCTGTACTGACTTGTAATTGACCTTAAGTTTTCTATTTTACTGTTATTCTGTCATGTTGTGATGTTAGTGTTCCTTAAAATAAATAGGGACTGCACAACTACAGGGCGACTTAGAATTCGTTTCGACACTTCTAATTTTATTTATTTCACTACACAACAGATAAATAATAGATATATGATGAAGTTTTATGATTATATTCTTTTTAATGCACTACCCGTGCATTTTTAGGCTGTAAATAGGTTTTTGAAGTTTATGAGTTAGAAACATGGTGCTAGAAAAACAGATTCGGTTTTTCGGGCGCAGTCACGGTCTTATTCTTGCATAAAGGCGTAATAGAATAGACATCATCACCTACACAACTTTAAAACGACACGTACACACATCAATCCACTGAGACACACCGAGATGCTCTGTGCAGTCATCGGAACCTATGACGTGTCAAGCGTATGGCGCCAGTTTGCGCTCGTTATTGTAATCTCTGCACTAAAATCCTTGTGACTTCGTCATCCGATTTCGATATTTTCTTCACGGGATATATTGTTTTTAATCTCTGAATGAGTTTCAATGTTCTTTCACTTATTTACGCATATCAGACTCTTAAAACATTTTTTGACATCAAATACTTCCTGTAGGAAGAATCGTAAACTGTAATTGTATTTACGGATTCGAATTAAAGGTCGAACATCACGTTAGTTACAAATATGATTTCCCAAGAATTGGCTAACGATTTCAAAATTACGTTGGATTTGTCTCTCGCTTTTACTGTGTGATAAGAGTGGTAAATAGTTATTTAATAGTAATTTAAAAGTTTACTTAACCAATCGATATATCGATATCAACCCTTGTATATGTCCCTACTGCTGGGGCACGGGTCTCTTCCTGCATCGCGGAAAGGTTAGGCCATACTCCACCACGGGAGCCAAGTCCCGGTTGGTGGAGGATTGTAAGACAGTGGCGGGCCTTACTGTCAGAAGTTATCAAGTCGCCCTTAAGGCCTCTGACATGGCTTAACGACTGCCATTACATGACAGCCGGCACCAATGGCTTAACGTGCCTTACGAAGCACGGAAGCGCTCGGACAAATACCACTAGCGGTAGTCACGGGACGGTCACCCATCCTGCACCTGACCGCCCCTGTTATTGCTTAACTCAAGTGATTGATTCCAATCACTCGGTTCCGCTAGGCCACGAGCGCTTAACCAATAATCGGGTTAAACCCGTTAAATGTATTACTAAATAGATATCCAGTCCCTTTTCATACTAACCGTCTTAAAACTCTAGTAGATGTTCTTCTGTTACACGCACCATCTATTAACAAAGTTAGTACATATGTCCTCTGCTTCGTTGAGACCAACGAGGCAGAGGACATATGTACTAACTTTGTACCGCTAGACACCGGTATCACGCTTTATTATTAACATAGGTCGTGGATCCGATCCTGCTAGATGCCTCCGTATTTTGTAGAAAGTGTGCTGCTATACTTTGTGATCTCCTTGTCAGTTTACATAACACAGGGTATAATAGTTTGTAACCAACAAGTGAAATTTATTTAAGTTCATTCACATTACACAAACTAAACGCGTGTCGTTTGTCGGTCGGCGCGTGGATCTGAAAAAAAATCTGCTTTCCATAGCCACCATAAAGGAAACACTCTCGCTATTAACTACAGCTCAATAAAAAAAAACTTTATCATGAGGTATTGTAAATTCTTTACATAGCAACAAGCAGCTTTACTATACATAGGGCCGATTTCCGAACTGCGAATTTCACTAAATACTTTAGTAACGTTCTGTCTCGCTCTTTTCTGGGAAATTCGGAAAGACAGCACTACAGTTAACTATTTCGACGGCCTCGGTGGCGCAGCGGTTTGGTACGTTGACTGTAAAACCGAAGGTCTCTGGTTCGATCCCCGGCCGGGCCAAACTAGGAAACAAACTTTTCTAGTTTGTCTCGGGTCTTGGATGTCATCTTTGTATTTATTGTATTAAATCTATCGTCGAGTTAGCACCTATAATACAAGTCATTTAGTTGGCTAACAAGATCTGTAATATGTCCATGAATATTTATTTATATTTACTTAGCGGATTTCTCAAGTCAAAAACTGGCCCTTATTGCCTTATGACATTCACTGTACTTGCATACATAATACTTGCGCGTGCATAATACTATCGATTACATTCATGTAACATGACCACCAGCAAATAGACGTAACACCTGCACATGAACTAAACAAATTAAAAATGCAATTGTATTGTTAGTTTGCTCCTGTTAAAATGGTTTCCATTATTGCAGAAGAGCGACGGCCCAACAGCAAAGGAAAAAGAAAATGAGCGACGAGGAGATTTTAGAAAAGCTACGCACTATCGTCAGCGTCGGCGATCCCAACAGAAAGTACACGAAAATGGAAAAGATCGGTCAAGGGTAAGTGGACAACTTTCTGGCTTGGATTAACATGAATAGTACCATTTTATTAGAAAAACACATGCGTGCATTAGAAAAAGAAGTAAATGGAGAATGGATATTTTTTTTATGTTACAGGTATAGTGTTGTTGATTAAAGTATAGTACTAACCCTTGCGTAACTATCCTGAAGAATTCCCAATGATTTAACTGCCAATTCGTTACTAATTGAGATAGCATTCGTCAGGAATCCCTAAGGATTTGGTGCGCAAGGTAGAGGGGCAGGTTTTTTATTATTCCTGCCTATACTAGTATTTATAGAGCTCCAGTGTTCTAGAATAAATACGAGTATAGGCCGCTGAAATCCACGGTATCAATACTCTAGCCTCCTAAGCCCTGGAGTAACAGTTACTTCAAGTCTTCTAAAGCAATGTAGAAGAACTAAAGAACTTTTTCTTCTTGTTGTTCAAAAAATGATGAGGAAAATATTGGCATTGAAACAGTAAGTTTTCCGGTCTTCCTACTAAATCATTGGGTGTGAATTAAAACTTGAAAGTAATTTGTGATGTCCTATTTCTAGGACTCCAGGGCTTAGGAGGCTAGACAGGCGTCTAAAGCCTGTACTGATACGATGGGGTACTATCCTAATAAGGCAACTTAATAACGCTGTAGCTAGTGTCTACGAAATTAATTTTAGCGACCACCCGGTTGACATTTTGAGAATTGACAAACTTTGTTCACATTACACTTGCTAGTTCAAAATATGACTGCCATTTTGTGTGGTGCATTGTGTATCGTGTATCCAGTGGAATATAGTACTATTGCACATGAGTGGTATATGCTAACCATCTTATTTATAAAAACAAGATTCCTTTAAAATCCTTCTTAACTGCAATTCAAAGAGTCTAAAGGGAAATATTTTATTGCAGACTCAATTGCAATAAAATCTTTCCCTTGACATGACAAACTGCATGGTGTTTTTTTAAATAACGCTGTTAGGAATTTAAAAGCAATGTTACCCTGATTCAATTGTATGTGCCGTGCTTGATCTGTTCTAAAATCCCCACATCCGCCCCTCAGCGCATCAGGCACCGTGTATACCGCGATAGAGACATCCACCGGCATGGAGGTGGCCATCAAACAGATGAACCTCGGCCAGCAGCCCAAGAAGGAGCTCATCATCAACGAGATCCTCGTCATGCGGGAGAACAAGCATAACAATGTCGTCAACTACCTCGATAGCTACCTCGTCAATGAGGTGAGAGACTTGACGTCACACCAGCAATATGGAACGGAAGTAGAGGCATCAGGAAGGAACACTTGGTTTATGTTGGAATTATTTGGATATACAGAATTATTTTTGGTTGGTATCGGGTTTAGTTCTGATACCTAGTTTTTCACAAAATTATGTATTAAAAATATATTCTCGGATCACTAATCTTCAGCTTCCTAAAAACTTTATCGTGAATCCTGCCATGGGATGACTTCATTGAATTTATTATTATTTACTTTGGAACATACCTAAGTTATACAAAATATCCTGCAAAACTTACAAGAAAAAAACATTGCATTGATTTCGAGAGTCATAATAACGAATGATTATGAAAAGTTGCATGCAAGGCGCCCGCTCTTTAGCCACCTACAACAATCGTAACAAACCCTTTTTGCTTCATGAAGTTGTTATCACAAAATACTTTACGAATCACAACAAATCTCGCCCCGCAGGAGCTATGGGTAGTGATGGAATATCTAGCCGGCGGCTCTCTGACGGACGTCGTGACAGAGACCTGCATGGACGAAGGTCAGATCGCAGCAGTCTGCCGCGAGGTGCTGCAAGCGCTTCACTTCCTGCATACCAACCACGTCATCCATCGCGACATCAAAAGTGATAACATTCTGCTTGGACTCGACGGGCAGGTCAAACTAAGTAAGTGCCCTTTCGGACGTCCACTATATTCACAGCGTCAATATTTTGCTGGGAATGTTTAGGCAGGTTAAGCTGAGTAACATCCAATCGCATCATCTACAGT
This sequence comes from Yponomeuta sedellus, assembly GCA_934045075.1. Lineage (NCBI taxonomy): Eukaryota > Metazoa > Arthropoda > Insecta > Lepidoptera > Yponomeutidae > Yponomeuta > Yponomeuta sedellus. Next base: position 13,951,024 of record OW203728.1, on the reverse strand, counting down.
TTACCTGGTTGACCTCAAGTAAAAATTATACTGTTGAGGAAGTGGAATCTTCTACAAATGATGCACACTTTCCGCTATCTGTCGCGCAGTGTTGCTAGTGCTCCACTTCCTCCAAACCAAGCAACATAAAAAATTACAACATACCCAATGGCCAAGTTAAACGGAGTTAGTTCTGTCCGTCAGCCAGCTACTTTGAGCATATGCTTGCTGCTGTGTCTACAGATTGGTAGGACTCATCAAGAAAGCTAAGTACCTGTCATATTTATTTTTTTAAAAAAAGAATTTTTTTTTTAACTATTGTAGGTATTATTTTATAAAGAATAAGTTGGTTAGCTTATTTAAGTTACGTTTAATTTGGTTTAGTTCAGATTGAACTTTCAATTAAGGCGAGGCTCTTCTTGATGTTCAATAAGAACCCATTTTTAGAGGAATGTTTAGCACTGACCAAATGAAATGCAAATAAATAGAAATATAAGAGAAACAGCTTATTAATTTAACCCCTCTACTATAAAACAATTAGAAGATAGGCTGAAAAAATAAACAAATTAGAACTCGGGCGCCAGGCCAGCACTAAAAGAAGATACCGTGGATAGTAGTAGGTAAAGCGCTTGGGTTTTAATCTCAAGGCGGGCATGAATTGAGTCTGCTGAAGGAGATCAAAGAAACTAGTTTAAGGTTTAAATATCTATATATTGCAAGATCTTAAATATGGCTTAAGGCCGCTCACCATGGAGGTTTAAAATTTATAACATAGCAGGTTAAGTGGCTGTAGGTATCACCAGGTCAGTAGTCAAGTCGCTCCACCCCTCAGAAAGTCAAGTAGCGAGGAAGTCAGTCAATGTGGAAACTTAACCACTAGCCGTTAGATCCTAGTGAAAATTTATGATAAACAACACAATAACTTGGTGAATTATCTGAAACCCTAAGGAAGTTCTAATAAAGTTAAATTTAGCCAAAACTACTTATTTTAGATTTGTACCGAAACTACTTGTTTTAAATTTGTACCAAAACTACTTGGATTATATTTGTACCAAAACTACTTGGATTAAATTTGGACCGAAACTACTTGGATTATCGCTTTCAAGTTATTTAAAGTATAGAGGGCATCACCTCTGGGAATGCTTCTCTCCGCAGAAAATTAATAGGAAACATACCGGATAACATAGGGAATATATAAAACATCTGGATGGAACCTGCGGACGTCCCACTCTGGGTACTCAGGAACCCGCAGTCCTCACCACTCTCCGGCTCAATCCCGAAGCATTATGTAGTAATTAGGAAATTTCGAATGGCAGAATATTTATTTATAATAATAATAATAAAAAAAAAACCCGACTCGAAAGTCTGAAAAAGAAAACAAACCTACGATTAACATCATGGCACTTCTAGCAAAGGAATTCGAATGAATTTATTTGGTACGGGACGAAAAAAGCCCTAACGGAATTAAAGAAAAATCAAGAACACTCACCGAGTTTCTTTAGGTTAAATATAACGACGATACTCCATTGTCGTTAATAGTTTAGATAAAATTCTGTAAGAGAAAATGTGCACTTTTAGGTTACTACGTAATAATTCGATCGAAAATCGCTTTTATTTCCTAGCGAATCCTTGAAATACTTACTATAGAAAAAGATCAAGACATGTCCCGTCTATATTTCCGTGGACATGGAAGAAAAAGCCCGAAAACCTGCAAAGGCACGCCAACGTCAATATTCTATATTCGACACAAAACCCAAAAATAATGATGGAATCGAGTAAATCCACTCACCGGGAAGAAGAATAATATGGTGATCGGTCGCTAGATACGCCGATCACAAAAATAGGAACGGCTTACGCCGTCTATCTCGAGATCAACCACTTTGTTCCATTGTGGTGTCTCGTATGAAGACTTCAACGAACGTCAAAATGTCGTTGGATAATATTTGTTTTTAAAAGGGCCTATTCACGATCCAAAAAGAACAAAACACGTCACTACGCGAACTTCCGCTTTAAAACAGAGATTAAATAATCTATGTTCCTCCACAGAACCTACTCAAAATAAGGTTCGATAGGGTAACCCTAAGAAAAGTACTACTACCTGTCAAAACTGGTAAACAAATGTATCGTGTAAATAGAAAGAATCCAAAAACTGGCTTAAAGCCAATGTAGCGAAAATACAACGCTACATACCATGCAACCGTCAGTCGAGTTTCGTCTATTGTCGATCCATCCATTTAAGCAAAGTCAGAGGCCCTACGGGCGGTGATACCTTCTGACAATAAGGCCCACCACTGACTTACAATCCTCCACCAACCCGGAATTGGCCCCCATGGTGGAATATGGCCTAACCTTCTTGCGATGCAGGAAGAGACCCGTGCCCCAGCAGTGGGGATATACAACGATTGATATTGCTGTCCAGTTACCCTCAACTATCGAGTTTACTGCTGAGAATGCAGCAACATATAAACACGTCACGCTTCTCACCATCGGTTGCTGCGCTTCCTGCACACTGATCACAATATCAATGACTTTCTGCTGTTGTTCGCAACAACAAAAACCCAAGCTGATAAGCTCCATCTCCATCCATCCAACCCGGTCGTAAAGATTCGTCTATTTTTCTGTGATTTCAGTCCTAACTATGATGTTATGTTTCCAGCTGATTTCGGTTTCTGCGCGCAAATATCACCCGAGCAGAACAAGAGAACGACCATGGTTGGAACACCTTATTGGATGGCGCCCGAGGTCGTCACGAGAAAGCAGTATGGCCCTAAGGTACTAACATACAATACCTGAAAACTGAAACCTTTACTTAGAACTTCATCAGTTTGCTATAATTCTCTTCCAAGGATCTCTAGACAACCTTTGCTGATCTTACCCAAATTTAATTTGAAACCTTTGCTGGTTATACCCATTTAAGTAAACGATTTGATGGTGGTAAGACAATATGAACTGGCATAACATCTTTGAGTCTTCATATTATATGGTTAAAATAAGGGCTATTAGTGGGGGTAGAATCAGAGACTAGTTAATTTTGTCTGACGTTAGTCTAAAACAGCCTCTTACCAGTCAGGGGTCTCGGTGTAATTCTGTATTTGTGATGTACTTGTCTGATGATGATGCGATGATATCTGATGTACTCAGTTATTGTGTTCTGTAGAAGTTATATACTTATTTACCCAATCCGCCAGGTGGACGTATGGTCGCTCGGCATAATGGCAATCGAGATGATTGAGGGCGAGCCGCCATACTTGAACGAGAATCCGCTCCGAGCGTTGTACCTCATCGCGACGAACGGGAAGCCCGACATTAAGGATAAAGAGAAGCTGAGCGCTGTCTTCCAGGACTTCCTCGACCAGTGTCTCGAGGTCGACGTGGATCGCCGCGCCACGGCGCTTGACCTACTCAAGGTAGGGCCTCGTGTCATACTATGAGGATAATGAGAAGCTGACAGCTGTCTTTCAGGACTCCTCCGACCAGTGTCTCAGGGGTCAACGTGGACAGACGCGCAACGGCGCTTAACTTGTGTTACTTGATGTACAACTTATTCGCTGTTACTGTTCTCCACAAATAGATGTAAATGGCTGAACTCAATTCTCACTACAATGTACCGCAAACACTGTTGGATTCCGCACTCGCAATCCTACAGCAAATGGGACATGAAAAATACTGGGATTGGAAATCCTAACTGCACCAAACTCTCAACCAACTGTAGATAAAATAAAATTACATTACATAAACACACGCCTGTATCCCGGAGCGGTAGGATGATATCAGGGTTTGTCACTTGCTGCAATCTTATCAAACCTCTTTCGCTTCATCCACACTTTCAACCACTAAAATAGTACTTTACGAACTCCACCTGTATTAAAATCACACACGCAAGTTCTTCAATGCTAACCGACGGCTCGTATTGTTGCAGCACCCGTTCCTGAAGCTGGCGCGACCGCTGGCGTCTCTCACGCCCCTCATCATGGCCGCGAAGGAAGCCGCCAAGGGGCATTAACGCCGGCCGCCGCCGCCCGTCGCGGCGCGCGCGCCCTAGCGCCCTCAGTGCCTACACAGTAATCCTAGTACGTGTACATATTTAATTTCACTCGGATTTTATCTCCATGTAAACAAACTGCAGTTAGAAATTTTTAAAATACGCTTCGAAAATGCTACTTCAAGCAGCTGTCTGGGCAAATGACACTCAAAGGGGTAATGTCTTCAAGTAGTTTAGGTCATTTATTCATCTCATTTGTTGAAAAAACGTGACATTAAATTACATAAGTCTGCACGCCTCCTGTACCCTAGTGGTAGGAGGCAGAGACCAGGACTTGCCACGGTCCTGACAAACCAAGGAAAAGCTACCTCTATTATTACCTCAATATCAATTTCTTGACCTTGCTAGTACTAAAAAAAGTGTTTGTTTACAACCAGACGAAATCTGAATGAGATGAAATATTCAGGCGTACACACCACGTTAAGTTGTATCGTTAGACTAGATCCAGCGTCCGCGACACAACTCTCCTCCAGTCACGTTACGTCTACCTACTAGCATGGATTTTATACGGCACCACAATCTGCCACTATATTTACTGGGTAATGCCATTTTGCTTTCAAAACTTGTTATCAAAATAATACAAAAACTTAATACTTTTTCTTCGGTCTCAATTTTTTTTCTTTTTTTTTTTTTTCTTCGTACTTTTGTGTACATTAAAGGATATTCTATCTATCTATAAATTAAACCACTTCCAAATTGAGCACGTCGACATTTGTGATTGTATGAAAAATGTGTATATTATTTGATAATTTTAAACTTTCCAATCTTCCCACAAACTGACAGGATTGAAGAGCTAAAGGGGATGCCTTTGCCCCCAGTGGGACACAATCTAGGTTACTATGTTAAAAAAAAACCTTTTGTTTATTGAAAGTGGTTTAATTAGAGTACTGAAGAGACTGTTTAATTATTTTAATATCACATAATATAGAGGTTGGGGTTAGAGTATGCTTAACACAAACATGATACGTAGATTAGATTCGAGTCGCCTTATAGACAGCATAATAAGCCCGTGTACCGAGTTCATGCTAGTTTTTTTTAAAGTCCATACACGTTATTCGCAATGCCACCCCGAAAATAAGGAATTATTAGAGTTGTATGTGATTGTTGTTATAAAGTTAATCGTCGAAGTTATAAATTGTGCTAGTGTTTTGATCTTGTGAGATTGCGTGTCTTCGTGGTGACATTGCGGTGAATAATAATCGTTTACGAATACAATGTAACCTGTAAATCCATAGCGATAGTTTGTAAGAAGTCGCCTGAGTTGTATGATAGAAGCGGTCATATTTTTTCATAAAAGGGTAATAGTAAGTGTAATCTGTCCAGTACGATTAAACGTTGTGTCGCGCAGTGACGTTCATATTCTAATTAGTAACTCGACTCCTTTATCGACGTGTTTCATTCGACTGTAGAGCCGTAACGGAGCGGTATGCGATGTAGATAGCATTAGACTTAGATACAAATTGTACGAAGTAATTTAGCTGCGAACAAAGACTGGCAGTTTATGTTTAGGTGACGTTGTAAAGTATGAAATAGTATAGTATCGTAACATAGATGTCCTTTAATAGTTAGTACTACAGCTTCTCACTGTGATCGTGTCTGAGATTGCGCGGGGCAGCGGCCAGTGGGCAGAAACACATCAGAGGATGGCGATGATCCGAGTTCGCCACAGAATGTCCCGTTCCCACAACGCGTCACAAACAAGGCACGAACGTCGACCAGTGTCGATGGGAGTTGTCCCGGTCCCAAATTAGGATCTCCTATGATTTAGTAACCAGATAAGGATGTACATGGCAACACTTCCAGCAAATTAATACCGAATATTTTGACCAAGGCTGCTTTTGTTAATTTTAAAAGCAACAAAGAAGAATCGACTTAAGTCTTAAAAACACTTAAAAAACTAGAAAAAAAAAGAAACGCTGTATGCGGACTGTCAAAAAAACTAGAAAAAAAAGAAAAGCTGTATGCGGACTGTAAATTTCTAGTATACATACCATAAAGTATGGCCTTTTCTGAGATTGTGTCCCCTGTAGAAATCATTATCTATAATTCACAGCAGTTACGTTTTACGAAAGAAACGTTTGATAACTTGAACATAAACATTTCACTGGTAGGACGTTTCGTGAACGTTAAACAGGCAGGATGTTTTGAAAACGGGACATTCTGCGACGTTTCCGAGAGCGCTCCAAACTGTTTCAGCTACTAGTTCATTAGCGCAGACTGATATTCTTGGGGAGTCTAATACTGTATTCAGTTTGGATGGAAGACTTGTTTTGAATCTTATGCAGTCCGCATAAAGTGGTAACTACATGCGAACCTCGCGAGTCATCTGCTGAAGATAAGAGTAAATGTATTAGGCATAGTGTGTACTAAGTCATGCAATCATATGGTAAGGACCACATAGGACATTAAAATAGTTATTATGACGGCATGTTATAATTTCACATCATCTACGAGTATTATTGCAGTGAAGATTATTGCTTTAATTTTTAGCAAATCGAGCTATCATGGGTGAATGAGATGACAAATGTGTGAGTCTACCTTAAATTTCGTGATCTTATAATTATGCCCACAATAAATTTACAAAATAGTGGATGTGGATGGATGATATGTGACTTCAGCTTTGGTTATGTTGACTAACTGCTTTCTAGATTTTATAATTATTATAGCTAAGGGCAGTTCATTATATATTTTATTTAGTTATCAGTCCATTATGTTGCTTTTCATCTTATTGGACGATTGAGTTTGAGACTACAATACTATTTACTATGTGTTTGCTTAGTTATTATTATTTGAGGAATCCATGATCAAGTATTTTTTAACGTTTTGATCGTTTTATTTTTTTAAGATTACTGTTTACGGAAGTTTAATTTGCATTTACCTATGTAGTATTAAGTTTACAAAGTTTAAAGAAATTCTTATTTTGTCATTATCCTCGACAATTAGAGGCACAAACGCAGGATGGGGTACCTATTACGAGACCTCATTGTTGCGCGTTAATTTATAAATTCCGATAAACAGGATTTGAGTTTTCAAACAGTTCTCTCATAAGTGACAATAGTAGAATACAATATTATTTCTTATTTTTTATAATTACAATTTTATAGATTATTTATTTGTAAGGTTAAGAGTTTGAAATTCTCTCTGCTTTATTGTGTAGGTTGTGCCAACAGACGCTGTTTGTAATTATGTTTTAGTTGACTATGATTCACCGTTTATTATTAGGACGGCATGAGTGTGATAAGAGAAAGGATATGGAAAGAAAGCCAACTGTAAAGTGTACAGATACAAAAATAGAAAAGAGTAGATTATTGACAATATGAAGTGACCAATTAACGCTACGTAGTCTGTGCAGACGTCCCTGGTTTATAAAAGGTTGGTGCGAATAGCATTTTTAAAATTACCTCAATTTCACCACAATGTTACTCACCTTTACAGCGATGTTGAGATAATGTCCTGATAGTAAACAAGATATAAGCATAGAATTTACACCGCTGCCACCTGCTAAATATCTATGAAATATACTATCAACTTGGTATCTTGTAGGCAAATCATTTGAGTAGTTTGATTACTGAAGCCAGGCAGATGAGATAACACTTGGCCTAAAAACCTGCCTCGATTTCTGGTAACCATTTCGAGGTAATAGACTGGCCTAACATAGTAAACCCTATTTTTGCACCAACCGCAACAAAAATTACGTGCAATAATGTAGAAATGTATAAATTGTAGTAGCCAATCTTCAAGAGAGCTTGAACAAAGTTATTCAGTATCTAATATTACTAAATTATTGTATGAAACGTATTAACTGATGTGATCTTGATGATGAATTTGAGTATGATAGATTAGGTTGACAGTATCTTGTATTTATGTATGTAGCCTAAGTTGAAATGTATTAAACGTAATAGTTATATTGTACAAGGCATTCAAGGTGGATAGATTTTTTTCATGATTTTTGACAGTTTTAAATCACCAGTGCCATGTATGAGCAACTTGTGCATATAAATTACAACCATACATACATATTATAATAAAAGACTCACCATAAATAACATAAATGGTTTCATTGCTGTCCCTACCAATTAAAAACAAGATATTTACAAATATTCTGAAAGATACTTCAGTAATATTTTACACAAAAATATTTATTCAGTTGCCAGAGGAGTATTATCTAAGATAGGATACGTTACAATATTGTTCTTTGTACTCTTGTACAATATAATCACATAATTTTCGGAATAAATAATAACAAAATAAGTAAATCAATGGTAACTTAAGTTAGTGACTATGGAACATCACAAAATTATTACGAGGTAACGGCCGCCTGGCGAAAACATCTAGAAGCTTGCACACTACTCTAATTAGCAGCACAATATTAGTAAGTCATACATAAATGTAGACAAATAATTAAGGCCACATTCAGTCCACACATTTGTATATAATAGGCTAGACCTAAATCAAATTGTTTACGTTACAAAAGAAGAACAGTTTGAACATCTCAAACATTCTTTACAAATAAAAGGACAAAATGTACCGAAATGGTAACAATGTTAAACATTGAAGTGGCTTCTATATCAGCAGTAGTAAGATTCTCACAATTACTATCTTAATACTAATAACATTATGTAAATACGATATTAATCTTTCCTTTCTTCGGCCGGAATAAAGTCCATCGACGCGGAATTAATGCAATAGCGTTTCTTGGTGGGCTGCGGGCCGTCATCGAACACATGGCCCAGGTGGGCCGAGCACTTGGAGCATCGCACCTCAGTCCGCACCAAACCTGGTCGCGTTAAAACCAGTAATATATTCGCTCCCACTGTGTCGAGCACACCGGAACATAATCCCGAAAGCCATATGTATTTACATGTCAATGTGTGCCAAAACAATGGATGATCATGAGCATTGTCCCGGATGGTCGCGGAGTTGATGTCGTGACGTGTGCCCGTTGAGGTGTCCGGCCAGCAGCATCCGGGGGATGAAGGATGAGGGTGGAGGGGGGCGGGGGACAGGACAAACGCAAATTAATATTCATGCCCATTCCAAAATTATGTAAATTTGAGTATGATAGAAGTGAGTGTGTGATAGAAATTATAATGAATGTGAATAAATTACATGAACAAAAAGTGCACAAACCCATGATTATGTTGGTTATTGTTTGTAACCATTCAACCAGAAAAGTTATAACCGTGAATATGTGGGACAGACAACACATACGTTTGAAGGATGTATGAAGTAGCGGTGTGTATTATTGTGCCGCGTTGTGTTATGTGTACACAAATAGTCAAATGGAAGTAAATAAATAGACAAATCAACACAATACATAGGCACCAATTAGGAGGCGCGACTTACGATTGTCGTGGAGTCAGGATGTTTCGGAGGGTGGTCAAAGGTTCAGGAAAGACAGACAGAAAAAGATAAAAAAAAAAGGCATTAGCACAATATTCCCACACAAAATTGCACAAAGAAGTCTTTACCAGGGGGAATATTATTAACTGTTAAATAATACCTTTGTACTATTGTGATAACAGCTGCATTTTTTTGAAACTTGTACATAAACACCATCATAAAATTAATAAATATTTTATTATATTGGGATCTTCAATAGAAAAACAGGTCATTTGTTAGCTTACTTAAAGTGGCACAAGGAACAAGCTGGGAAAATCTTGCAGGTAAGCTATTTGAACTTCAGCTGTGTGGGAGACCAAATTAAGTAAACTACATGCCTAAGTAAAAAACCTAAAATAGATTTCTTATAGTACATTATAAAAACACAAAGAAGCATGTTCCAGTAAAACGATGTAATAAGTAAGCTATACTTATAATGTGTGTTAGATAAAGCAGTGAGGTTGGCCTTGCTTGTGGTCGTCACTTGATACTGTGAGGTACACAATACATGCTCTGACTTATATGTTCAAGTTGAGGGTTAAATGAAGCTATCTCAAAGGTCATGTGTACATATATGGTAAGGCAAATATGGGATGTTAATGAAAAGCTTGCAAAGGAAAAAGGTTACAAAAAGGAAGAATGATGCGTTAGGCCTTCACTTGCAGGACCTTGGTTAAAGAATGGAACAGTCTAGATTTGTGAAACACTATGAATAGAACCATTGTTAAATGCTGCAGAGCAGTTGGTTCTGCATCAATGATTTTGTCAATGACATTCAGCTTGGGGCTAGGAATCTGTTAATATGTATACCTACTTAATTTTTTTGCACATTTACAACCAGATTCTAATTGACAATTGCATTGAGTAAATACTTACCCCCTTATTCATAATGGTTCGCTAACTTAAAACAGCTGCTAAAGAGTGTTCTTTTTCATTCTGACTTAGGTCAATAGAATAAGAGAGAGTGAGAATTAGCAATGCTTTAAGTTAGCATACTATTATGAATAAGGGGGTTAATATCCCTTTGCTTCTTTTTTTTAAATCTAAAGTACCTTGGCAAAAAGAGTAGAAATAAAAAAGGCTGTGATAAGACTTGGTTAATTTTATACTAAGTAATATAAGTTATGAAATGGTAATGTTATTTCTCTTTATAAATTCACCGATTTTTTGGTTAGAGTTAAAGCTGTAAGGATTTACTCAGCATTTTTTTTTTGGTTGATAACCATAGTATTTCATAACATTAACTAATATCTTGAATCAATAATAATAAGATAATTACTATACTACTAATCTGAAGTTACCTAATACACACGATAATAAGTTAATCATGTCAGTTATTGCATGTCATTGTTATAAAATGATAACAAAGATCGGGTATTATTAATATTTGTAATGAACATACCTGCACTGGCATCCTTATGTAGAGTAACCTTCTCCTTGGCCAAGACATCATTGAATGCTGGCCAGCCACAGCCTGAGTCATATTTGTTCTTTGAAGTAAAGAGCTCTTGCCTACACACCACACAAACATACATGCCCTCATCATAGAATTTGTTGTAAACACCTGAAAGAAAAGATATTAACATGTGAATTATCAATATACTTTTTGAAACTTTTATGGTTTTACAGCAGATAACAGGTAGAATCCTGTTCCTTGTACAAGTTTGTTGCACAGTACTGTCATTTGCTATTTACAATGTCACTAAGCATACTCTTGAGGTTTAACAACTTTTCCGTCAGGTAACAGGAGAACACCAATAATATCATGTTAATCTTGAGTCATGGAAGTCTATGAATAGTTCATAAATTCCTGTGGGCTATCCCACAGGAATTTATGAACTATTCATAGACTGAGAGTTGCTCATGTTGAGCAACAATCCAAAAGTGTAAACAAGGTTACTTCCTACTTGAATAGAAACAAAAGTGCACATCAACTCACCAGTGTAAGGTCTCTCGGTGCCAGCCTCTTGAGTAACGTGGTACTGCATGGGCGTAAGCCGCTTCTTCAGGGATTCCTTGTCCTCCATGGCTCTCCAGACTAACGCTAGAAATATAAGCAGATATGTTGACACAGCGAAGTTTTCCTCGGAACTGGCGCGCGTCCAAAACAGAAACGAGGTTTTCCTTGTTTACGAGAACACACACACACCTATAATAAGCGCTAGATAGATAAATTAGGCGAGCACGGCCAAAGCACCGTATAAGTGACGTTCGACTTACCTGTTGTAAACGGGTGCTTCAACTGGACCGCTTTTGGCTGTGCTAACTTTCTAAACGCTATCAGCGGCCTAAGTAGACCACGCATTACTCAGAATAACTATAAATTTGGCTTATTTATCGAGAAATCACTTCAAAAAGAAATGAAAACACTTCACTCGGCAAAACGTAAAAAGGAGAGGAGGAGGAGTACCTGCAGTGTTGCCAACTCAGATTTTGAAAATGACGTAGGCCAGATTAGAAAATTACGTAGATTTAGTAAAAATTGCATAGGAAAAGTTCGTAGATCTACGTTCTTTTTTTATGACCTTTGTTGCTTTTTTTAACCCAAGCTGAATACTTCTTGTCTTTTTCCTATAAGTTTGAGTATTTTTGTGCATAATGTAGCTTTCTTTTTTTAAGTGGGAGTAATAATTCGGTTCTCCTCACTGTCACTGCTTATTTCCATATGAATTCAATTGAGCAATAGAAGCTGAAAATTAACACAAACGAACGACGAAACGAAACTCGAAGGGATTTGAAAAGAATACTCAGTTGACGTTTCACTTTTTCTTTAGGGCGCGCGGCGAGCGAGCAAGAGACTTTTCGTTTTAGGTAAGCAGATAGTCGCCATGACGTGAGTTTTTATCTCAGGTTTTTAAGAATGACGTGACCGTTGTTGTGTAGCGAGGCGAGTGTGCGATGAACGGAATGTTTGAACTTTTTTTTTGCGGCAGTAATAGATATTTTTCCTATTCAGCCTAATGGATTTGGATTTGAATTGTATAATTCAATTATACAAATCAAATTTTGATTAAAAATACGTAGATTCCGTGACTGGAGTTCGTAGGTTTTCGGGAACGGCCTAAATACGTAGATCTACGTAAAAAGACGTAGAGTTGGCAACGCTGAGTACCTGTCTAATTTGTGGATTTTTTTTTTTTTAATAAAGGGTTTTACGGCCCTGGATCCGTGTCCTTTTGAGCCTTGAGTATTGTATTAGTTTTTTATAGTATTAGTTTTCAGATAAGAGCACTTATCACTTCCGTATCACTTCACTATAATGTTCAGTTTTTCCAGTCACTTTAAATTTTTATTCCACTGTTCATAATGAATGTCTAATTTGTGGAAAGGAGCGATCACAGAGCATATAAACGGCGATGTCGAACTGAACGAACGAAACCAACTGTGATCAACTGTCAACGTTATCATTCCAGTCATTCATTCCACAGACTTTGTGACAGAATCACAGAACAATACAGAATGAGTGAGTGAACGAACTCCACTTTATGGCTTTGTGGCACAGAACAGTGTTGCCAACGTGGGCGATTTTTCGCCATTTAGGCTACTCGGATAGAAAATCGGCGACGAAAAAATGTGAACGGCGACCGGTCGCCTTTTATGCTATCTCGAGGGCAACTCTAAGATAGCCTAAAAAAAGAAAAAGGTAGTGTCGAAACGTCGAAATTATTAATGCGGCCAGAACACAATGGCCCATGCTGCCCACTGCTCGCCATTGCCATTGTGTACATGGGGGAATGGTGTGTAGTGGCGGACAATTGCCTATTGTGGCGCGCAATTGGACAGTTGTCTGTTTTTTGGGCACACTTCAAATGAATCGTGGCGTAGCATAGCCCATCGTTTAGTCAATTGACCTTCAAGTTTTTTGATTTATATCAATCTGAGCCCGTAATTTTGGCCTTTTGCGCCATTTTTTTCTAATAACTTTGTTGTTGTACATACTGCTGTAATACTTGTAAATAAATAGTAAATAAATAAATAAATAAATAAATAGCTGCGGCTGCAATTACTTCCACGTCCATCGCAAGTTGTTTGCCAGACTGCAATGAGCCACGCGCCATTGTGTAAACAGCAAGTGATCGTAGCCTACAGTTGGCAACGGCGACCAGTGGGCCAGCATGGGCCATTGTGTACTGCGGGCTTAAAGCTAGTAGATTCTTTGCTGTTGCTAATAGGAGATGAAGCAGTATCTGTTTGTGTAAATAATTTTTATTTTAGATTATGTAAATAGTAATTTGCTTTAAAGATATACTAGTGTTTAAGTCTACAGTCTTTTAGGATAGTATATTTTTAAAGCAAATTACTATGTTTTAAATTGTACATTACAATAACAACTTTTGTTTAAAGTAAATATTTTTGTAAAACTATCTTTTTATTTTATTTTTTACCGTTTTGAGTTTAGGCTACTTATGTAGGCTACCTCGGCAAAAATTGGGCTACTTTAGGCTACTTAAGCTTTGAAAAACGGCGATATCATGCTTTGAGTCGTTGGCAACACTGGCACAGAACACTTTGTGGTATGTATGCTATGCTAGTCTAGGCTCTACGGTTTTGGAGGGCTTTTCAAAATTGGAAAAATCTGCCCACATTAACACGTTTTGTAATAAATATAGGAAAACAAAATCAGAAACAAAACTAAACTATTTATTAAAACAGTATGACTTTCCGTAAATTATGCATCGTGGACTATCGAATGCTTCCTCTGCCTAGCCTAAACTATTTCTGAAGTTTACTCGAACAGTCTTTGGTATTAGCGACATGAGATTGCTTTCTCTTGTGAACTTTCTGTAAAGTCAAATGATAATACCTTTAGGTACTTGTTCTATACCTATCGTAATCAAGAAAACTAGATTTCAAATCGTCTTACACTCAGTGACTCTCTACTCTTTTGCATTTGAGTGAGCACATAGTCCGTGTCGTCCTGTTCCGAATCAACGAATGAGGACGCCTCAGGCATCATCGGCGGCCGTTGACCTTTTAGTAGCAATGGTTGCATCTAGAGTTATAGAATTAATTGGTAGATTAGGTATATTCAATGAGCAGATTCCTGAAAAGCAAGAATAAGGATGTACCGTCTCACTCTTGTTATCATAGGGAGTAAGTGCGCGATTCCACAATTCTGTGGAAAGTTTCTCGGCCTGCGTGGTCATCCAGTGCCGGGGCTCGCGCTTGCGTTGAGTACCACGTGGCCCCGATGATACCTACGTAGATTGTAAGTGAATATTAAAGGAATATAATAACTTATAACTTCCACACAACACTAACACTAGACCTCATCCTAAACCAATCCCAAACTAAGATATAATACCCTGTGCTATGATAACCGGGCAAGGACGTCGCAAACATGAAAACACACCCACACTGAGGCCACTTGTGCAAATGTACGGCGGTTCCCAGTGGGAATCGAACCCACGACCTCTATATCTTGGTACCCAAACGCCTTAACGGCTAGACCAACGAGGCAGTCGATCAATGTGATCTCTACGATGCGGAAGTAGGTAATCAAATCATCAATGGCAACCCTGAGCATAACCTGGGGCCCGGTTTAGATGACTGAATAACGAGTTTTTAGAACTTAACGAGTTTAGTAGAAAGAAATAGACTAATCGGTGCGCACCCCGCACACGGACCGCGAGCCGCAAGTCATCTGCAATTGCAAAAAGGGATCAACGGCACCCACCTGAACGTCCTGAACGGTGCTGAAGACACTAGGGGTGTCCAGGTCTGTGTCACTACTCTTATCTTTCCGTCTACAGAAACAGATTTTATTTAGTTCCAAGCACGCTTCTCTGAACAGGAGAAATGGCAGCATTATGAAAAATATTATATTCAGACTGAATTCCACTGGCCTGAAAAAAGCAAAGCGAAAATGATACACGCATCAGCTTAAGAGGAGATGGTTGTACGACTCTCACTCTCACTCACTCTCAGCTTGTAGACATTTAATTCTACATTTTTCTACCATGATGATTATTGATGGTAGTGTGTGACTGATGAGGGACTGGAGCCGATTATCCTGAACTGAGCATTGCTTAGCCCTATGCCAGCGATACGGCGACATATCTACGTTGCTAGATGGTACAATACGTATTCCTTCTTTTAGCTCTGCAGTATTTATTTTATTTCTTTTAAGCACACAGGATTAAAGCAACCAAATCTTCTAGGCCGTAGATCCTGATTTATATCCAGTGTAGGTTTCGCATATATCCCCATGTAGGTAGGTACTCCCGATTTATAAAAACAAAGAAAGTGTAGTGAAATCTACAAATACAATCCTTTTTCAAAGGCACCATCTCTTTAACCGAGCATAACCGAGAGAGAATACCTATAGCAGTAGATTTAACAATAAAATGCAAGACAAGAATGCACTAAAATTTCAACCAGGTAATAGCATGCACGGTCCTCTTCCTAGTATCCGGATGAACAGGCCACCCCTCCTCGTCATGTTCCATCTTGCGGGATCGCAGCCATAGCTCCTGGTAGTTCTGCAGTGGGACGGGCAACTGCACCACCTTGTCGAGACCATACATGCCGATGGGAGGGATCAGCAAGCCGACCGAGGCTTTCACGAACCCTTTAAAGTAATTGCTTGCGTGGCTAAATGTAAAATTACGAGTAGACTACAAGTAAAATTACAAGTGTTCTGCAATATGATTAGCAAGTAGGTTAACTACATACAATCATACAACAAAATAGGAACTGGAATCCATCTCGCATGCTCAATAGTAGGTGTGTAATTTATATTGTTATGAGCAATGCTAAACTTAACAAGCAACTATTAAGTACTTAAAGTAAAGTGTAGGTTAGCAACTTGTAACATGGAACCAGCTTGCACATTGGCGGAGGTAGAGGTGGAGCCAAGAGGTCCTTGCCTAGAATCTAGGCCCATCTCAAGATGTTGGGTTACTCCAACACGCTTTGAGATTTTGTGTGGCAGCCTAATGCTTTTTTAGGGCCCGCAACCGGATTCAAATACCTACCCCAATGAGCTAGCATAGGCAAAATACATACAAAATAAATACATGGACTTTTTAAGCCATGGTAAGAAGCTAGTTAAAGTTACCCAAAAGCAATAGAAACACCAGCATGCCCATGGGCACTCCGATCAGGCTCCATGTCTCGTCCTCGCACTGGCGCGGCACAGAGCGCGAGTGCCGCGGCCGGTCGCGCTTCAATAGCCCCGCCGCCGTCATCCGTGACTCTGCCATCTCGCGGCAGAGGAGCTTAGGATCGTTACCTGCGTAAAAGGTAAAGTCGTGTTTCACGTAGTAGATAGATAATTCTGCTTCATCGTAGCCTCGTGACTAACTACAGGGTAGATCTCGCCGCTCTCGCCACTGCAGTTTTTCTGGCCTGTTATGCCCAATGTGTGGCAGTTTGTAAGGTCTCTGCTTCCTTTCATTTGTTAGTGAGTCGGGGCTTATGTCAGAAAAACCTGCCTATTATAAGGGGATCAGGGGAAACCAAGGGTCCAAGGGAAAGGGCTGCTGTTAGGGACACCACAACTTGATTAGGTACCAACTTACCCAGGCAAACGCAGTCACAATACCACACGCAGAAACAACGGTCGCCTCTCTTGACGGTCACAACTCGCATTGCTACAGCGAAATCTTCATCGTTGACCAACAAAACTGCAAATAGTTCGCATATGGATGATGTAATCTTGTGAGGCTTCAAGATAGTTTAAAATATACTTTATTTTACCAGAGCAAACGGCGACATTGTCTGGTAGGTCAATTGGCAACTCTAACTTGATGCTCTTCGTGTGATGGGGAGGAATAAGTGTTAGCCCGGTTTCCATGGAATCGATGTTCTTGTCATTTATCAACCTGGATATTTCTGGACTGCAATCCTTTGCCACGACTCTAATAAACCAAACAGTAGTCGGTAGGTATTATTTATTTATAATCTTCAAGATGAGGTGTTTATGTGAACCCCAGGCATTTCATGCAGTGTCTCAAGTCATCCGCACAGAGATAGTGGCAGTCATAAAACTACTTACGCGATTGGTTTACAGTGGATCGGACGCGTAGCGCATCGAATTATCAACTGTATCTGAAGGCACCTTAAAATCTGGGAATCGATACCAAAGAGACACACACCCACCTGAATTTAGCTGCCGCTAAGCCCGTGTTTGTAGCTTGCAGTATAATAATTGTCTGTGAGCGTTGGGTACCATCAGATACCACCGTCGAAATACGCCCAGAATTTCTGTAAGTAAATATTGTTGAGTACAGTTCCAGTCCTTCTTTTTATATGTTCGTAGATAGACTCCCCTAACGTCTGATTTACACTTCTTCGGGTAAGCACACTATGTACTATGTTCTCATAAACAAAAAGCTTTCTAGTGAGTGGTTTCAACTTGTTACTAGTGTTGCATCCTTTGTAGAGCAATATTTTACGTACGTCTATCAGTAACATGTTGTAAACCACAATAATTAGATGGATTGGAAGCACCTATGTCGATAAGTTGTATTCAAGGAAGCGGAGGACGGGAGACTAACTAATCTCTTACGTCATCTTTATATTATTACCCATGTACATAGGTACGTGCCTAGTCTCATGGTCTAAATAAACTGTCGTTACGTCATTCTCTGTACCACAGACAATGTAAACTGCATCTGAAGAGTATTTTAAGAAATCGTGTTTTTATAAATGAGACCGTCAGTGTTACCCAACACGAACAAGCTGATTGTCGTCGGCTCTTGCTTCAAGCTCGATCTGCGAGCGATGCTGGTGCCGATGCGGCAGCGTAAGGTACTCCTGTGAGCCACGCTGCATAATCGCCAGCCCTTCGTTGCTGCTGCGGACCCACGCTCGTGATGCGTGGATGACAACTCGTTGCGGCTAAGTAAAATTTTTTGACTTGAATAGGACTGCGTTCTTGAGAGACGGGCTTGACATAGGATAAGAGGCCATACAATCAGACCGAATGGAGAACGTTGGCCGCGAAAACTACAGTCACTTCCTTACTCATGAGGCTACGACCAAGTGGAAAATATATTCTCAGTTTGTGCGTGAGAATTCAGAGAGGTCATGCTTAGGTCATCTATTAAAGTCAGTGGACTTCCAATCATTCTGACACTAGCGAAGTCTAATGCCAGGAATTACTAAGTATCTGATCGACGTCTTATGTCTTGCCTTTTCGTATTCAGACGTTTCCGCAGAGTATTTTTCAGAAAAGTTTGCTTTGCGTTTCCGCAATATATCACTGCCCCCAATGATGCCCTCTACCGGAACAATTATGTAGTTGTTCTTTGAGTCAGAATCTGGAAAAATAAAATTTTCATCACATTGGGTCAAGAAAAGAAAAAAACAGTGTGGCCCAGCCTCGTGCCCTTCACGTGGATTTAGTCTAAAACAGTATCTGGTGGACAACTACAGTCCCAAACCCGAACATGGATAGCGGAGCGGAGCGGGTCTCCTCTCCAGGTGGACGTGTATAGGCCCCAAAATACCTAGTGCCTACCCCAGGTAGTTAAGTTGTTAAATAAAGCCAAGGCATTGCAGGGTTCAACCACCCTCCTGGAAAGTAACCCCAGACGCGGCAATAATAGTACCTATGTATTACAAAGAGCGACAACCTTGTCGTTGTATGGATTCTTTATCAGTAAAGTTGAGAAGGATATTGGTGTATAAAGAGAGGAAGCCGGAGGGGGCGTGCTCACACCACAATGTTGGGTTACTACGAACATACATAGGCATATGTTTCCATCGGCCAAGCTCCTCCCCCCAAAACCTAAAGCAATGGAGAAAAACTATTAGTGGCTGCAGGTTAGTTAACAACAGCCTAGTTAGGTTAGTTGGTAAAGCCCGTTGTGGTAACGGTAAAACGCCACTACACTACGATCTAGTCTCGGAGTCTGTCACTTATTACCACGGTTCGACCTCTGGTCCCCGTGCGGAATTAGCAGGCAAAGACTAGTCTTCTTGGGGAGGGTGAAGTCTCCGGGGCCCACCCAGTCCAGTGGCTTGTAGCGCACGGACAGGTCGTCGCCGCTCCATGCGGACGTCGCGAGACCGACACTGAAAGAGTCCAAATGGATGGGTACCGAACCATTATGACAGTTTGTAAACTTAAGAGTACAAAAAATTTGGTAAGGTCAATCGGGGCAACGTCGTCAATGAAGTCGTCAAGGTGCTGTGACGTCTTTCTGGAATATCGCAGAAACTGGGTAGGTAACTTAGTACTACCATTGAATTTGAAATTCAATGGTGTACTACTTATCCGAATCAGACTTCTATGAGAATTGAGCAATTCTTCTAAAGAACCATAGGTAGGTATGTTACATATCGACATGAAAAAAAGCCTTTTCTGATGTTTTTAACTTATTTAAATTTTGGGCCTGATTACCGATGGAAGCCTCCGTACTGGATTTGTGCCAATGGCCTCAGTTTGTGTATCAGAGGTCCTTGCCTGATTATTATAGCTCAGCAGGGCTCCCTAGTGACAGGACAAATTATGGTATGTTGTGGAAATTATTTATTTCCAGCACTAGGTACTTAAATACTACATCAAAGATTTCCTTACTCTGCTGTCATGCCCTTTGTGACATCGTCCCACGCCACTTTACCATCCTCGTCATTAAACTTTTTGTATAGCTGGATTTGCACCGTATGCCACAACTCTGGGTCACGGATCGCGTACAGGACGCACTCTTCCTCGGTATCCGAGTCACTTTGACGCTCCCCATTGTGGTTAGGATTACTTTTTTTTATATCGACTTCTGAACTAGATTTAACGTCGAAACTATAAAGGGAACCTTCAGACCTTGAGACTTTTCTTAGGTTTTTTTTATGTCCGCCTATTTGAACTTCGTCCGGACTTTCTTCTATTTTAATAGGAGCTACGTTTCGTTGTGGTTTAGACTGCAGACTGTCAGCCTGATCTTTCAGCATCCAGACAGGCGTCTTATCATCGTCTACGTTGTCTTCAATGATGATGTTATGCTCTCGCCGCTTGCTGCGCCGTCTATCCAGAAAGTTGTTGCCGCACGCGTCTCTTTTAGCTGGAATAAGAGAAGCAAGAAAAGAGTAAGTAGGTATGTAACCATTGATTGTGATAGTGTGTTTTGCCTATGTACCCTACCCATACAGGAAAAAAAGCAGGAATTAGTTTGCGTATAATTTACATAATGTGCAATGCTGTAGGAGACAGATATAGAACTGTTGTTTCACAGTGGTGACCGTGGCAGTTATTGAAAGATGACTTCAATTTGAAGAAATTCTGTGGGTAATGTAACTAGTTACCAAGGTACTTCATAATCTATGTTTGGTTAAAGCAGCAAGAAGGTATTTTTAATATAATCAGATTTTGTCGCAATTTTTGGGCTGACGCACAAATATTGTTCGCCAGCTCGTATTTTAATACGCTGATTTCTATCTACCTAGTCTTGCAGGTTTCATAACTTTCGACAATTCATCTACAAAAGTAGGAATTGGATTAACTACAAATCCGAATTTCCCACAAGGGAAGGTGAACGAGTTTCGAGCGTGACGGCCAGGCGCGAGGCGGAGGGGCGGCGACCGCGAGCGAGGCGCGCGAGCCAGTCGAACCGGTTTCATTAATGCCGGACGCACTCGGCGAGTCGCTAACTTGTTTACCAGTTAGTTGGCATACTCGTCAGGCCTGTATGTAAAATGTTTTGCTGCAGTGCTGAGAACTTCTCTCGGGGAGAACGTCATTCTTGCAAGCTTAGACATCTCGTAAACGCAGAGAAATAAAAACGTGCACGAGTTGACACTTTGACAGTATTCGAAGGGTATTTGTAGTATAAATCCTGCCATGGAACTGTTCATAGAAGCGGTGCGTTTACACCCGTGCCTCTGGAACCCTAATCACCCGGATTACCGAGACTTCGTGGTTAAGGACGAAGCATGGCGACAAGTCGTGGTGGAGTCCGCAAACAAGAAATACATAAGCAATAGTAAGTTTTTAATTAGTTTCGACACTGTAAGACACAAGCACGAATCACTGCTTGTTGCGTTTTAAAACGATGACGCTCTGTTTACCTGTTAGTGTCTACGAACTCTCATATCTAGTACCTATCTACAAAGTGGAGCCACCTTCACATCTAAGGAAAAAGTTGGCCGATGTGAGATTCGAAACCGGCGTATCAACAAATACCCCAGTCACGATAAGAATTACGAAGTTGCAATCACAAAATATAATAAAGTAGTACCTAGTATCTACTTGTACAATATACGACGAAGCCAAAATGTGAATTTTATACGACACACACAGCTAGCTATTGTTTGTAAGAAAAAAATTGTAGAATGTAAGAATTAAGTAAATATTATTTATTTATTATTATGTGTTTGTATATTTGTAAATTGTAGCTTTAAATACGACTGATTACTAGTTTCTGATACCTATAATTGTCTAATAACTCTACAGAAAACTCGTAATTGTCTAAAACAAAAAAAAATGGTTTGAAATTCTGTAGCTGAGCTACAATATTAGTACCTAAAACAATGGTTAGGTACTCAAGAGTAAACGTTTTCTTTTCAGTACAAGTCGCGAAGATGGAATGGAAGAAGCTGCGCGACAACCATAGAGACGCTCTCAAGCGTGCGAAGCTCGGCAAGAACAAACTGCTGCCGGCGCATATCACCACCTGGAAATACGCGAAGGCGATGCAGTTCCTCGAACCACACATGAAATACCGGATCACCGAGAACATCGAGACCGGGGAACCGTACTCATACGCGGCCCCCGAGAAGGTAGAACCTGACGTTTCAACCACGGAAATACCTGTCGCGCTCCCAGCAGACCATCCAGCTAAAAGGAAATGTGTCGAAAGCGGCGGCGTCGATGCGCTGGATTCGTTTTTCAGCTGCATGCTGCAGAGCACTAGAGAGATGCCGCAATGGATGCAAACGCAAGTCAAGAGGAAGATTTTCAACGTAATAATAGAAGCCGAGGAGGTGCTGGTGTCACAAAGGCATCAAACGACAAAACAATCTGTCAATAACGCTGAAAGGATGCGACGTAATAGTGAAGGGGAGGGTGAAAATAACTGCAAAGTGGTGATAAAGACAGAAGTCAGGACTGATGATGATTGAGAGACAATGGAAAGTTCTTACCTCGGTTACTTTTTTTTTGAGATGTCGTAGTGGCCGTGTGTGGTCGGCTAGAGGGCGTTGGCGCTTCTGTTTCCACGATTCCAGTGTGAAAGATACGAAAAAAATTAAACGGTACTTTTATAGATAAGTTAAAGTTTCGTAGCAACTCTGTGACATATGGTAGGCACATGTTTGTCTTAAAATATTGGAATCTTCTAATAGCTCACCTACAAGTTATTGTGATCTCTATCACCATGTATTTTAGATAATTATTTTACTGAAATTCTTTAATACTTTATTCTTAACAGATTCCCCAATAAAATTTTAACTGTCTCGTTGGTCTAGAGGTATCGTGTCTGATTACCATGCCTGAGGTCGTAAGTTTGACTCCCACTGGGGGCGCCGTACATTCGTAAAAATGCCATCAGTATCTGGGGTATTTCCAGGTTTGTAATGTCCTTGCCTAGTATACCACAAGTTATCCTAGTTTGGGGACAGGACTTAGTGTGGATGTTATAAAAATATAGGTCTTGTAAAAATACAAGATTGTGTTGTTTGGAGGTTATGGAAATACAGGTTACAACACTTGCCACAATCTTTAGGTTTCAACAAGTCACTCAAGGTAGTGTTACTGGTGATTAGCGATTCCTTCAGTTTGACGGAGAAGCTGCTATGAGCTGGATCGTGGTGGTGATCCAGGGTTCCCAAGCCCGCGGCCTCCATACGATTCGACCATATGCCGTCTTCCATTTGATAGTCCACATCTCTCTGCTGGCGACTCTACAATTGTACATCGCACAGTAGTACATAGTAATCAATAAATCAGCAAGCATATCGCTCAGAGTGCTTAGTGCGAGTTTGACAGATCCAATCGAATAACTTTACTACCGCGTTAATCGAGCATCGAGTAGTGAGTATGAGTAAGTTAACCGTTCGAACTGGCAAAACGCTGTCACAGTACAACTCGCACTCGTGTTTATTCGTGTTTTGGCTGGTAAACGTGTTCACTTCTCAACGTAAACCATTAAAACTCGCACTCAGCAATTTTAATTTCCATACTTGTCGCTAGGTAGCGCTTCCTCGATGCCATAGAAATATGAGTTTACGTTAACGCGATCGAGTAGTTAAAAAACTCGCACTAAGCACTCAGTCTTAACCCTAAGTCGCGTTTGTTATGATGAGCTAATTATGTTTGCTTGTGTACCTTTGGTGTACCTACCCAAATCAAATATATTAATAAATTTCTCTATTACTTACATTTATGTTATTATCATTGTCGTTGACTACCTCGGGATTATTTTTGTCCTTATTTGTCAATACAGCCAGTATCCTCTGGAAAAAATGTGTGTCGAGCTTAGAGGATGAAATATGGATAAATACGCGCGTCTCGTGCTGCGAGGAATAGAGAAGAGAGGGAAATCGAGGTTATCGCGAGGGATCTCAGGTGGGAGGAAATGGACGCTTTCGTGGCGCGGCTGGCGACTGACCGGCGGATCGATTACTACGTAACGTGTGATGGCCGCGCGAAGCCTGTCCCCCGGAGTCCAAAGTTATATCCTCGGCCCTGACGGGCTTTAGTCGATTGCTTGAGCGCAGTTGGGACAATTTCAGTTTGTACTGATTTCCATGCGAGATGCACTTATGTAATAAAAAAAACTGGATGGCACGCCGCTAGCGCGGCAAATAGACGAGCTGCCGCGGACGAAAATGGACTGCGTAATTGACACTGTTTCCACGCGAACAATTTGCCACTCCACTACATTCCCGGGGCTATAGATAGATAATACATAAGGAAATAAAGGTTACATCGACATGCTGCAGGGCGTAAGCCTGCAGGGGCGCGGCGCGGCGCAGGCGCAGTACGTAGGGCTCCAGCAGCCGCAGGCGCCGCCGACGAGGCCCGTCGAACACGTGCTCGATCGGAATGTATTCTTCGCTGTTGGTATCCTGCCGATTGGAGACGGTCCAATAGTAACTCCGCAGTTCCTATGATTTCTACGGAACAAGAGCTCATCATCTCGATGGTTTGGATGAGTGGTCAGATGAAATGAAATATCTTTATTGAGAAATACAATTTGCCACAGTGAATTATGAGCCCTTGTTCTCGAACTAGGATATCTTGTGAGTCAGAAACAACCGAGCAAGTGTCTTCCCTTAACTTAGTGTTATTGTTAAGTGCAAATTAGTTCTAAACAAAGGTAAAATAAACAATAAGTCTAAAGAATGCCAAAACGAAAACAGAAAAGCTTGCTATTACTATGTTGTATTCAATTGTGCGTTTGTGTGTGCGAGAGAGAGTGTGTGTGTTTGTGTGAGAGAGGGTGTGCATGTGTGTGGATATGTGTAACTTTATGTGTAGTCGTAAAGCCCTTTGTATTTTAATTTAGGTTAATAGAGATATTTAGGAAGTAATCGTTGATATTAGAAATAGTATTATTATTTTTTTGCATACTAGTTATAGAGTGGATGTGTTGAAGATGTGGCAAATGACCAAAAATCTTGATCTGAAAGCGGCCCATGTAATAGCATGGGCTGCTTACGTGGTTGCATGTTTGGGTCCTTTATGAGAGAGCGCACTGCAGTGGGACGTACGTACCTATAGTTTCTTATGAGTGCGCCATCTAGTGGCATGGTTACGTTTGCTCCGCAGAAAATAAAGTTAAACAATTAGAATAACAGTGTATAATTCGATCGTGACCAATAAATTTGTAAGACAATCACACAAGGAATCAGTGAAAGTGTTATCTCCAAAAAATATTGTGGCTGCAGTGCAAAAAGTGCAAATTATTCATACATATCCCAGGACCCTATGTGGGAGATCAAATAAATAACTACAATACTTTTACTGACTAAATAACCAGTCATAAAAAGACGTGTTATACCAAGTAACGTACTTAATATGAGTGAAGTGTCATAATAGTTAACATTAGATTCAAAATCTATTTGTAAACAAGGTGATGCAACCAACGGTCAGTAACGGTAAATTCCTGAGCGATTAGTCATAATCACCAGCACTTACTACAGTTCGACAATTTCACGCCTGATTTCAACGGGCTCCGTGGCTAAGGCTGCAAGACTGTTGGTCCGGAGAGCTACGATCAGTGAGTTCAAACCCAAGCGCCGAACGTCACTTTTTGTTAAAACAGTAACGTGAGTTCTATCCAGCTTGCTCAAGAGAACAACATCTGCACACAAGTTTAATAACAACGGAACTAATTCTCAACTGTGACAAGACAACGATAGATTAAAATATTACCATAGTTCGACATATTTAACACAGAGGGCGCTGACATGAAAAATTAAAAAAAATGACTCCAAAGAAACCCACTAACTATGAGAATTGCTCAAAATGCAAAAAAAATGGTCTAAAGAAGAACGAAACTCTCACATGTATAAATTGCCAACAAACATATTGTCTAGATTGCCAAAATGTGACGGATAAAAGATACAATCTAATGACAAAATCGAAAAGAGAAAAATGGACATGCAACAAATGTCTCTCCCAAGGTGCCTCCACCAGCAAACCCAAATCCCCCCCAGGATACCACGAGGCAAATATTACAAAGAGAGATAAGAAAAAAACGATTCAGGCTACCTCTGAAAGCGATACCAGCTGCGTTTCCTGCCAATCAGATTTTGAAAGTACAAGTTTACCGGATTTATCTACCTATGAGAGCTCAACCGAACTCCAAGAACTACGACTACAAATAATAGAACTGAAAATACAATTAAAAAGTGCGAACGACGAAATAGACAGATTGACTCTGGAAAATATAGAACTGTCTACCAAAACAAAAGGAAATGAATTTAAAATAAATACACTGAAAAAAATTTGCACGGATAACGCTACTTCAACGAAAAAACAGAGAAAACGAACCAAAAAGAAGAAGATTAAAACGAGAAAGCTTGACTTTACGCACGATACGGAGGATTTGGAGACTAATACTAGCCAATTGTCAATAGAGAGCAGTACTACAAAACCAGAGACCCCTACAAATTCCACTGCCAAGAAAAAAACTACTCAATCAAGAGATAAACCAAATGAAGAAAATATGGAAATGACAAATGTTGAGAATGAATTCATAAGTAAAAAAGGAAAAATATTTTTCTTTGGCTCCCAACAATGCAAAGGGCTAGCAAAGGCAACATCAATTGATAGAGAAAATACTCCATATAGAAAGTATCAAACATTCTCATTCATCAAACCGAATGCTAAGTCAGAAGAAATCGTCCGAACAATGAGGAGCTACGACTTCAACCACCAAGACACAGTAGTCCTGTGCCTGGGAGAAAACGACGTCAATCCCATAAAACTAACTACTGAACTCAGTTACGCTCTCAAACTTTGTGAAAAATGCTCTGTTATTGTACTAGGAATTCATAACAGCATTCACCTTAATGAAAACATGCTTAATAGTACCTTAAAGACTCTATGTAAAAACTCGCAGAATTCTATATTTCTAGACACAAATCCACATTACGTGACTAAGAAAGCCTACTTAGAAAAAACATCTGAAGCAATCAATTTCTCAATAGATTGTAGAGACTACGAAGAAAATTTTATAAAGAATATCAAAACACATCTACAAAAAAATACAAAAAACATAAACACATGCACTGATACTCTACTGAGCTTCGGCAAAAAGAAAACAGCAGATATACAAAATATAACCCCAAAAATTACCCTGACCCAAAATAAAACAAACAAACACACATTTTTTCGTCCCTCCACAGTCTAAAACTATTGACACCGTTACATGCTTTCATCAAAATATTGCAGGGCTATTAGGAAAACGCGAACTGCTAGAAGTATTACTCAAAGACCTCGATACAAAAAATCAACGGATTGACGTGATCTGTCTCAGCGAAACCTTTCTAAGACTGGGGATAGAAAGTAATGCCCATATAACGGATTATAAAATGACATCGTCATACTCACGTAAACTTCAAAAAAGAGGCGGCGTTTGTATTTTCACAAAGAATGATGTTACTGCAAGGGAGTTAACATCTGTCAAAGATTTTACCATAGAGCAATGCTTTGAATGCTGTGGAGTTGAAATACCTCAAATAAAATGCATAGTGCTGTGTGTGTATCGTACGCCCACATCAGACATAAAATTGTTTTTTACCCAGTTGGAGGGTCTCCTCCATAAACTAAACACCAAACGCTTAAAGAAAGTCATATTATGTGGTGACTTAAATATAAATGTCTTAAAAAATACCACAGAAACGAAGGAACTCAACTCTATACTATTAAACTATAACATGCAACTACATATTAAAGAACCCACCAGACAAAATACATGCATTGACAATATCGCAAGCAATATTTCTGACATAAAATCATCACAAACTCTACAAAGTGGTTTATCCGACCATAATACATGCCAATTAATGACGTTCCCTATAGATAAAACCATTAAAACACAAACCTATTTTTATATCAAAAAAAGGGATTATAGTCAAGCTAACACTGAAAAATTTAAGGAATGCCTAAGTTCACTCTCATGGTCTCAAGTATACAATGCCAAAGACGCAGATGAAGCGTTTGAAGAATTCAAAGAATTGTTTTTATTATTCTACGATCTGTGTTTCCCAATTATAAGAGTCAAAATAAAAACTTACCTTAACGGTCTTAAGTGGGTAACACCCGGTATTCAACTATCTTGCAGGAAAAGTCGATATCTTAGGTACAGGTTCTATACTACAAAAACACAACAAGACAAACATAACTACCTAACGTACTCGAAAGCACTAAAAAAA
This sequence comes from Yponomeuta sedellus, assembly GCA_934045075.1. NCBI lineage: Eukaryota > Metazoa > Arthropoda > Insecta > Lepidoptera > Yponomeutidae > Yponomeuta > Yponomeuta sedellus. The sequence goes on along the minus strand of OW203728.1, from coordinate 13,922,796 downwards.
TGTATATACAGAGCACAGTCGTCAGCAAATAAAAATCATATGTTAAGCTCAAAAAATAAATGTAAGGCAGCCTGGACTATAATAAAAGACAATTACCAAGGTCAACAAAAAAATAACATAGAAAAAATTGTACTCAATAACGTAATTATTACAAATCCAAAAGACATAGCTACAGAATTCAATAAAAAATTTTTAGATAAAGAAATTAAATCAAAACCCACAAAGCAAATAACGAAATTAATAAACCAAATCTATGAATCTATATACATATCTCCTTGTGACAATAAAGAAATGATGACAATTATTAAATCACTAAACATGACCAATTCCGTTGGTTTTGATGAGGTGAACACTAAAATAATAAAATCATGTGCACTCTACCTTATCGACATTCTGTGCCACCTAGTAAACTTATCCTTCACAATGGGCAAATATCCGACGGCCCTAAAGTTTACTATTGTCAAACCTCTGTACAAAAAAGACGATAAAACGGACATTAATAACTACCGGCCCATAGCCCTCATTAGTATTTTCTCCAAAATTTATGAGAAAGCTATGGAAAAAAGAATAAACAACTTTTTGCTCAAACACAAGATAATTAAAGTCGAACAAAACGGTTTCCAAAAAAATAAATCTACAAGCCTAGCCGGATTTCAGCTAATCACAGAAGTTGTTGAACACGTTGACAAAGGAAAACCTGCAGCCGTGATCTTTTTTGATATGTCTAAGGCATTTGACTTCGTGTCGCATAAAATATTGTTAGAAAAATGTGACAAATATGGAATCAGAGGGGTAGCCTGGGAATGGCTACATAGTTACTTATCTGACCGCAAGCAAATCGTGGAAATTACAACACTTTCTAAAAATAATGAATTGCAAGTACACACGTCTACTCCAGACACAAATGAATGCGGCGTTCCTCAAGGAGGGATTTTGTCCCCTTTGCTTTTCTTATTATATATAAATGACCTACCGGAAATAACCAAAAACAAATGTGTCCTTTTCGCAGATGACATTTCAGTGATAATTAAATGTATTGACGATATGAACTTTGAAACTGACGTAAATAAAACAATAGATGAAATAACAGACTGGTTGAGTGCAAATAATTTAAAAGTTAACGAGAAGAAAACAAAATACATACAATTTAAAAACAAAAAAATGAGACATCGACATATAACGGTCAAGTGTAACAACACAACATTAGAAAATACGCCATCTACGACCTTCTTAGGCATCGTCGTAGATGAAATCTGCACCTGGCTTCCACACTTAGAAAAAGTCTGTAGCAAACTAGATAGGTTCGTTTACGCTCTCCGTAGGCTTAAAAAAACAGCTGACACATCTACAGCTCTAATAGCATACCATGGATATGTGGCATCAGTTCTGAGATACGGCCTCATACTTTGGGGAAACGCCAGAGACATAAATAGGGTATTTATAATCCAAAAACGTTGCATACGGGCAATGTGCGGCGCAGCCCCTCTAGACTCGTGCAAACCTCTGTTTCAGAAACTAAATATTCTTTCTTTGCCTAGTCTCTACATCTATGAAATGGCTTGCTTTGCTCACAGTCATAGAAACATATTTAAAACATACTGCGAAGTTTACAGCTTTAATACAAGATACCCAAATAAAATCGTGGGCCCCCCTTGTAAAACAGAATTTTGCCAAAGAAGCTGCTATCGAATGCTGATAAAAATATACAACCGCCTACCAAAATTACTAAAAGAGCTACCTTTAGTCCAATTTAAAAGGAAATTGCACAAATGGCTAGTAGAAAAATGCTTTTATTCAGCTGTAGAATACCTTGACATTAAATATATTGACATAAAATAAATATGTAAAAAAATTAATAATTATTATGTAGGACTTAGTCAATATAATTATGTACACTATGATTATCTCCTGAAAAACCTTACAAACTTTGACACTTAACATATTTAATTTAATTCAATTTTTGCATGCCTAAGAAGGTGAATTGTGAAGAAACTTATTTATTAGTACCAGCCTAATGTACCACTTTTCGTGCAAATAAACAATTTCATTTCATTTCATTTATGTATTGTAACTGTAACCAAGATGTTCTCGACGTTAACCTGGCGTTTTAATGTCATTTGCCCGACACTCCCGTTTCAATCACTGTTTATAATGCCGGCGCCAGACAGAAGTTCAAACAACTGATCACATAAGTGTGCACATGTTTGGCACGGATATTTGTTACTATTGTCACATATAATGTCCGTGCGACACATGTGATCACTCTTACGTGAGCACACTTATGTGATCACTTGTTTTAACTTCTGTCTGGCGCCGGCATAACACGACTAGCTAGATCTATATTTGTGGTTATTAAGCACTGACCCCAGGCGCGCTCGATATACGAATAGTGAGGGCGAGCTTCTTCAAGCAGTTGCGTAGAGCATCGTGTCTGAAAAGCTCTTCGCGCTCGAACCGCTGTGCGTCGCTATCGCCGTCATCATCTTGAGAGTCCTGTGCACAGTACTAGTTGTGTCATTGTGTGCGATGCATGCAGACTTAAGTATGAAGGGTACAGAGAAAAAGGTAATAATAGGATTGAGGTCCAGTTGTGTAGGCAATTCTTTAAACACCCACGTTTAACAGCTCTTCATTGAAGCCAGAGGCCTATAAGATTACCCGTAACCGCCCTTGGCCGCGTAGTACCTACTACTGCCTCCGTCCTTTACTCAGCTACATACGATATACTATAAACTGTCTGTATGCTATACCTACTATTATGCGCATGATCTTCTTGTTTTCCGTTCTTATATGCTTAGGTCATTCGCTAGTTAGTATTTTTCCGAAATTGGCCCTAAATTCCGGAGTTGGACTTGATAGATAGATAGAATATTCTTTATTGTACACAGAAATTACAGTAACAGAACCTAGATAAAAACATAGTACAAATGGCGGCCTTATTACTAAAAGCAATTTCTTCCAGGCAACCATAGACGGAGACATGAAAGAAATTAGAGACGGGTAGTCGGTGCAATACAGAAATAGTGAAATTAGAATTCAACGAAATTTATATAAACTTACTTAAACCACATACATACATACATACATACATACATACATACATACATACATACATACATACATACATACATACATACATACTAATAAATAAATTATATATGGGAAGAGGAAATAATATAATATACCTACGTAATATTTACTGCATTATTTAATTATTGAAAGGTAGTATTCCTTCACTCTACACTTAAATATCGCAGACGAAGGAGACTGTCTTATTACTTATTACTAGAAGTGCGAGAATCACAGTCATCGTCGTGCCAATATCACTCTAATGAAGAACTGGGAGCCAATTCTCACTTCATTAGCAAATAATTCGTTTACGACTCTAAGGCTTATCTTATGACTCGAATTCTACATAAATAGTAGAGCGATAACCAAAATCTGTATTCCGAACGCCGAGCTACATTGAACTCGAATGAGAAAAATAAATGTCTAATGATTCTGTCGAGTTATCTATTATCTTATTTTTATGCGACAAATGTCTAATCCTTCGAATATTTTGCGTCTACGCTTTGAAATTGCTCCTGCATTGAAATTGATAATTCAATGGCTCCTGTACAAGCCTATGCATTTAGGCCCTACTGGGCCCTGAGCGTGCCTGAGCTAAGACATGTGTACACCGAATAGATACCTTTGGTATTGTGGTAGATACTGCATAAGTCCGCCGTTATTTTGTGCAAAAAAGCGGCAGCGGAGCGGCAGAACCCAGACTTCTCAACTGCCGATCGTGGGTTCGAATACCAGCATGAAGGTACCAATGAATGCCTTTCCTAAGTTATGCACATTTGTGAAGTTATAGTAGCAATACCACTCGCTAACTGTGAAGAAAAACATCGTGAAACCCTAGTGTCTGAAGTGTTAACGTACCTCAGCGCTTGCTACGTACTCCAACTATGAGGTGCTATAGAAGTATTAATAAATAAATAACTACCTTTAAATCGTTAGAGTCTTGGCCACACTTGATGAAGACGGCCCTTATCTCGACTTGAGCGCTGCCCGGACTCGCATCTAGCTCATCGTAGATGTCTTGCAGCAGAACCGCGTTCACGAAGGAAAGCACTGCTGCTAGAAGCATTAGTCCTGGAATATGTGACATTGTAAGGAATCTTTCTTAGTTCACCCCTAGGATATCCCCATCAAATGTACATGTACAGCTCTGTTTCAGGTGCCAGGTGCGGGCACTGGTGCAGGCTGTGCGTTGACAGCCGGTCAAGGACTATGTATTTCTTTACGGCTTCGCTTATGTTTAAAATAAAAACGTTAAAAACATGTGCTGAGATCGTATCCATTATGTGATCCCTAGATTCCATATATTATATTCCTGAAGAGTGGTACTAATATTTTGGCTCTCTGCGATTCTGACTTTCATCATGTAGGTACACCCATTATGTCCCCAGAGACGGGTCTCTTTCCTAAGAAAGGTATAGGCCATACACCACCACGGGGGCCAAGTCCGGATTGGTGGAGGCTTGCAAGACTAGTGGCTGGTCTTACTGTCAGAAGTTTTCAAGCCTACCTAATGCCTCTGACTTGGCTTAACGACAGCCATCTATCGATGGCAGCTGGCACCAATTACTGAAAGTGCCTTGCGAAGCACGGAACCGCTCGGAAAAATGCCACTAGCGTTTGGTCATAGAGAGTCGCCCATCCATGCACTGAACGCGCCCTACGTTGCTTAACCTTTATGGTCGTTTAAGATCACTCAGGCAGCCGGGGCTACGAGCGATTCGATTCTGACCTTACTAAAGTATTTTTTCGCAATTAGAAAGTTGTTACGAAGGAAATTCATTCTGGTCGTTAACTTTAGTTTTTTTTACATTCCTGAAGCGATTTGCAAAGGGTACCTACGGTTGCAGTGAACACGCCTTAGCGAACTTGGCCTAATATGAATTAAAATTTAACTTTTAGCAGAAACATTTGTACATACTTACCGATACAGTTCGATGGTTTCCAATAATTTCTGTAAGGAATCATCGTTATTTATTAGAACTGTGGCGACTGGTCTTGGTTTTGTGTCCTTTTAATCTGTAGGTTTGTATGACTTTGTCCACAGACTGAATAAAATATTATTGTTCTGAGGTCACGGCAGATTTTTTTAGGGTTCTGCAGGCCCCTGTTACTTCGCCTACAAACAACCTTCTTTACGCATTAAAGGAGTTTTAGTTTAAATTCACAAAATCTGTTTTATGCTTTAAAGGCGGATTTCCGATTGTTTTATCTTTTCCACGTTAGACAATCATGAAGGTCCTCAAATGAAAAAGGGAAATTTTCACTTTTTTTAAGCTCTATGGTAAAAATGGTAATAATACAAGACTCAAACAATTGTAGTGCCGACTCTATAGTATAGAAAAAAATGCACAAATCAGCCTTGTGTGAATCTGGGGATATAAGGGTCCAGAACTCAATGCAAAAAAACATTTTTAATAAGAAATATTTTGGTAGGACGGAACCCTCGCTGAGTCAGACTTGCACTTGGCCATTATTAGATCAAACTGGAGAAAGAAATTGACAGCTTGTCAATAGACCCCTCAGTCAGAGGAAAGTAAGGCGTTATGTTCCACGAAGATAACTCCAGCTTGCTAACGGTAGCTTATCAGGTTGGTGGTAAAAATTTTTGACTGATCACAACGCAAAAGTAAATTTAATTAAACAAATTAAACGGCAAAACTTGTGTATTATTTTCATTTATTTCACTGGATTAAATCGAAAATTATTTCAAGTTTTTATGAAATGCAATTCAAATGAGAAAAGGAAGAAGTTGTGAACTCATAGTAAACTTTAGGTGGATGAATTGTAATAAGTTAAATTAAATAAAAATCGAATGTCAAACAGATCCCTTTCTCATTTCAATGTACAGAACAAACCTTAGCAACATAATTTCAGTCTAGATTCACTGTCTGTGCGTCAGAGAGCCTTTGGGCTGCGCACGTTTACAATTTAAAATACTATCCCTATGAACTAAGCAATTAAACTAACATCCAAGCGGTTTTTAACCGTCGTCAGCTCAGTGAATCGAGGCTAAAGCATAAAGCCACGAGTGACTAACTAAGCATACTTTGTTCAGTCGTAGCTCCATGGTAACAATCAAATAAGCGAAAAAGACCTAACCAATATAGGAACAACTCTAGTATATGAAACATTACGTTATCTATGTTCATGATTAAAAAATAATTAAGATTGGTTAGATCTTCTTCTAATAAGAATACTAACTATATCTCAGATTATAATGTATAATTGATAAAAACATAATTTGATGGATAGGAATTTCACACAATGACGTGCTAATTTGAGTAGGCAACGTATCTAAGCGCCGAAAGCTGGTCACGCACACACCCGCACGTAACGTTAACATTTCACATCGCTCGCACATTCTAACATTTTCAGCTAAAATTGTTTTGACTTGTGAAAATATAAGTAATTATAAATGGGATTCCGGATTTCCGATACAACCGATTCGTTGTATAGTATATAGTAGAATTATAGTATAGTAGAATTATCACAAAAAATATTACAATAAGCGAGCGGCTGAGAATACCGACGCTTTATAAGCCTACTTCACAATTGAAGCTATTGGAAACATACTCAGAAAAATCTAGTCTGATGAGCTCAATTTGGTTCTATTGGTAAAAAAATTACATCATCTCAATGTTTGTTGATGTTTAGTTTTTGAGTTTTTGAGTCAACGAACATAACGGACATAGTCAATCTCAACTACGCTAAAACAGAAGATCTAAGTATAAAAATAACAAAATAAACATTTTTCAACAAATATCGTGAATATAGTCCAATAGACATATTACCTCAGAGAACATTTGGCAAATTGGTACCCATCACTTTTACAGAAACATACTCAAGAAAACGGTTTGCAGTGGCGATAACATGTGTGTTCAAGAAAATGTTAGGTACTTAAAAACTAAACTAGTGTAACCAATAATCATACGTAAGCTCCAAGTCTAAGATTCGGGGTCGGTCGACGAGTAGGTAGTCGCTTTGCTGGTCTGAAAGTTATGCAGAAAGATTCCCATCAGTCTTAATGTTTGCTAAAGGACCGTTTAAAGGCTATTTAAAAATAACGAACATCACTTTGCATAAATAATACTACTTTTGCACTGTGTTTCACGGAAAACTATTTTACACGGCAATAAAAGTAATCCCTTATAATAGAACTATAACAGACATTGACATTGGGTCAATTTCCAGCTTAAAAAGACGATCGGTAGGCAAACCTACGGCCCAATAGTTCGATTTAGATATTAAATCTTTGTTATGCGCGAGTGCGCGACACACATGAAACACATTGTCTGTTTTTATAATCTTACAGAACTTTTGAATGCAATAAAGTATTGCGTACTTTACTAAAGACGCCGAAAGCAATGTACAAGACTGTCAGGGGACTGGAGGGTAGGAGTGAGACGGATGATACTCAATAGTAGGCTCTATCCATAGGCTGGGTAGACGGATTGTGGACTATATTCCTTAATGACTGCTTTTCCATAGGTTATATGTTGAATGGGGACTCACCTCGCAGCTATCATAAAATTGATTGAGTGCCGCGGAATCGTAGAAGGTAGCGGTAACGCTCTTCTCAACCGGTTCGCTCGTGAAGTCTTTGCCCGACCACGAGCATGAGTTTTCAGTCATCTGCAATGTGAAGAGACAAGTTAGATCCGCGGCCTTGACCCATTGGTCAAAGTCATTACGTTGTTTTCTAATTTATGTGTTATAGTGGCAATACGTTTTTGTAATTTTAGTACATACTATTTATTTTTATTTCTTAATATTTTATTTTATAAAGTGGATCTTTGTTGACTGAATAAAGAAGTTAAATAATAATACCACTCGCTTACTGTGAAGGAAAACATCGTGTGGAAACCTGAGTGTCTGAGATGTTCCAATACTGCAGCGCTTGAAGTTGCCAATCCGCGGTGGGCACGCGTGTTAATTAAGCCTATACTCTGTGTCTGAGAGAAGGCCCTGCATGGGGACGTATAAAGGCTACATAAAAAAAACACTTCTTGTTTTATGAAAATCTTAGTCAACGCTCGCATACATCACAGCATTTATATACCACAAGCATGGCATAACCCCAGCTTAGACTAAGCTTGTTCGAGGTTTCGAACGAGTTTTAAAATTTAAAAAAAAGCATTATTGAATTTGAAGCGTGTTGAATGTAAATATGTTGTATTTGCAGAATCTTGTAAGAATTGGACTGCCTAAAAGAATCTTGTACTTAAATATTAATTTCCATGAAATCCTTTTTATCTCCATCTTTATCTACATAATTAAAAGGGAAATTGTACATTTCGTGAGTTCACCTGTAGGAAAATTCAATATTAAGCAAAACTAAAAAAAAACAACGTTTTGGGAAATTAATTTCAACTTTATGACCACGCAACTTTCCGTTCCGAAAGGGCGCCGTCCTACGCCGGGAGCGAACACAAGTATACACAATACACACCTGGAACTCGGTCTCGGTGTAGATCATCATATCGGCCAGTATCTCGCCGGTGTGCGCGTCAGTGACGAGGATCTTGGGCGCGCACATGTCCTGGTCGTACAGCACTTGAAGCTGCGCCTCCTCGCACTCGGTCTGCTCGCCGCCCTGCGTCACCACCACGTGTCCGTAGCATACGTAGTAGGCGGCGGACTCCTCGTCCTGTGGGGCAAGGGGCCGGAGTCAGACGCTGTGGCCGGGGCCGGGTTAGGCAATGTGGGCAACTGCCAAGAGGCCGCGATCGATTAGGAACCCCGCACCCGGCGATTTTTAATTTCACTAGCTGTGGCCCCGCGGCGTTACCCGCGCTGTATTGATTTTCCAATGGTAATAAGATATTTTCCTCGTAAAACGTAGCCTATGTTTAAAAACCTATTTAGAGGCTAAAAATTTCACCCATGCCGGGATTCGAATCCGCAACCTCTGCCTATCCGTGCCAGCGCTCTACCAATTGAGCCAATGGGCGACTCACGGCATCAGTGAAATTTCGAACCTCTACACTATTCTCTGTATTACGTTCAGGCAGCAACATCGGACTTAAGCAAATTGCATTACTTACAGCCCCGACTACCTACTTTGCAGTTAGGTTTTAACATCGGAACGATATCACTGTACCCACATGATTATACTATTTTTATTTTAATGCACTAACCCGTGCTAAGGAACAAATTTAAAAACCTATTTAGAGGCTAAAAATTTCACCCATGCCGGGATTCGAACCCGCAACCTCTGGCTATCCGTGCCAGCGCTCTACCAATTGAGCCAATGGGCGACTCACGGCATCAGTGAAATTTCGAACCTCTTTACACTATTCTCTGTATTACGTACAGGCAGCAACATCTGACTTAAGCAAAAGGTTCGAATCCCGGCATGGGTGAAATTTTTAGCCTCTAAATAGGTTTTTAAATTTGTTAGTGCATTAAAATAAAAATAGTATAATCACGTAGCCTATGTGTTAATTCAGACACCCTGAATTAACACCTAGGCTACGTTTTACTAACTAGAGTTTTAGGACAACTAGCTGAGCCCCGAGGTGTTACCCGCGGTCTATCGATTTTCCCACGGGAATAAGATATTTTCCCGCAGTAAAACGTAGCCTATGTGTTAATTCAGGGTGTCAGCTAACTCCATACCAATTTTACTAAAATCGCTCCAGCCGTTTAGACGTGAAGAAGTAACAAACATACACACTCACAAACTTTCGCCTTTATAATATTAGTGTGATGTGATTGAAACATTTACTTAGAGTAAAAATTAAATTTGAAGTTTTGAATGTAATGAATTTGATTTGTTGCAGACTAATTCGATGGGAAAGGTGGCAGGAAAGAAGGCCGCGGGAAGGGGAAAGATGTCATGGCTATGCAACATCAAAGAGTGGACCAGTGTTAAAACCGCAGAGGAGCTGTTCAAAATTGCACTGAACACAGAGGGTTGTAAAGAGCTGACTGCCAACCTCCAGTGATGGAGAGGTTATTTTAGGATGTTATAAAAACCATAATCGTGGCTAAACTGATGACGTAAGTCTGCCAATTATATTTTTTTGTGGTAAAAAAAATATAATTGGCAGAGTTATATTCGAATTTAATATAATAACCGGTATTAACGTGGAAGATGGCGTGCAGGAGGAGACGCCTATGCCCAACAATTGGCAGTAAAGAACGAAAAGCTATATTAAAATGTAGAAATCCTCTTTGAATCAAAATTGTGTACGATTTTTATACAAATACTGAATACAGGGTAATAACGTGGAAATATAGAATTTCCATTCATAAACTAGCCAAGTTTGTTGAGTTCATGAGTGTGATCAAGTACAATAAGTAATATTATAAAATTACACAACCACCCACAACTGCCCATTTAGATACTCTGTAATTCCCCATGACAAGGATTATTTCTGTGCTTCTGAAGATAAAGAAATTACATTAAAACAAATAAATGGACTAACATACATACAATAATCCAGAAAAAGCATTGTTTTTATTGTGAGGGAATTGTGTAAAAACAGATCAAAATATCAAAAAGTTAGCAGAGAATAATAAATGAACAACTCACCTCATTGTAATAATCCTCATAATTCTCGTAATCCTCGTAGTTGTGTTCATAGTCCTCCTCGTCGTCAGCATGCTCCTCCTCAGCAACCGGCTGCTGGAACACCACGCGGGGCTTCTCCGTGACGTCACCGTTCGCAGATTGGCCATCGCGGTCGCCGCTAACGACTGATTGGCTGTCGCGGGTGTCGCTAATAGCTGATTGGCTGTCACGGGCGCCGCCAACAGCTGATTGGCTGTCACGATCGCCGCTCGCCGCTGATTGGGTGGCAGAGTCTTGACTGTCTGCTGATTGGTTGGCTTGCGCGGCGAGTTGTCCGTCGATGCGTGCGTTAAGCTGCAAGTGCTTGGGCAAGCGCAGTGGAGCGACGCTACCGAATGCCTGTCCGGCGTTCTTTTGTTCTCTTATCGCTTGCGCGGCTGCGGCTTGCACTTTCTGTTAAGAGAGGTTTAAATAAAAATTACGGGAAGGAATACTGTCTATCAAGTTGTTTGATAGTCCTGCGTCGTTACTTCATCTCATTAATACAATAAATATCAACCGATAATTATAACAAATAGTATTTTAAAAAAAATTACACCCAGACCAAATCTGAATGAAACAATATTTTCATAGTTCGTTTGTTGTAACAATACACTTGTTAAAATAGGTGGCAACCCGTAACATATTCCACTTGTCTTTCCTATAGATTAGGTCGACAAAGCTGCGAATGCTTGGCCTACACCATCAAAAATATGCGAGTAAGTACCCCGGCTTGGTAGCAGCAATGTCTGTCACAACGTACTTTACTCACCCGTACACACTCGACGACCTTGGCGTGGAAGGCGGCGGCCAGATCCACCGACTTAAAGCGTACGGCGAGCGTCTCCTGTTCTCCCGCTGGCACTTCGGCATAGTTGCGGCCGGCCCACGTCCAGGCGCGGTCGGAGTTCTTCATCGGGAGCAGCTCGAGGTCCGGGAATAGCAACATGTTGAGTACCGCTTTGTGGACCTGTGCGATGTGGTGGTAGAGTTAGAAGGACGTTAGTTATCTTCTGAGCTGGCTATTGGTCAGTTTAGAAGAAACTTTGTTGTGTTTATGCACCAAGTGTGGCCTTTTCATACAGCAAACGTGGTGTAATACACTGTCCAGTACTCTGCAAACGATTCACGTCTTACTACGCATTGCCGCACCGCGTTTGTTATCGGATGGGTTTTTAAGAAGGCATTGACTACGTAAAATTGTTGGTTTATTTTAACGGGAACATTGCCCAATGCAAGACCGGATTGTTATAGTAATTGGTTATATACTGGGCGATCATTGGAAATGGAGCAGCAATGGGAATTACTTGAACTTTTGTAGATAGCAAACCACACCTGATTACCCTTGCTGTTTAGTCACTGACCTGTTCGCGCCGTAGCAACATCCGGTAGGAGTTGCGCTCGGGGTGGTATAGCAGTTTCATCTCGCCGATGCCGCGCTCCTTCCACTCCTTGGTCTTCTCTTCGTATCTGTACAGTTTGCAGCGCTCGCCGAATAACTTTTGCTGGAACAACGATAGTTTGGTGGTCAACAGCTCATCAAGCTTTGCATGCTCGTATGCTACTCACATTACTGCAGCTTTGCTACTGTTGTGCTTTTGTACATTTACGAGTTTGTGTGCAAATAAATGTAAATAAATGTTTTATCTATCTATTCTTAAATGTTTAGAATTTCGACGATCTTGTTAGACAGCAAAACAATAAGCTCAAGCTTAGCACGGGTTAGTGCATTAAAAATAAAAATAGTGTAATAAGCTCATAATAAAGAGTCATATTCTACATACAGGTCCGTGTCGAATTCAGTCATTCCAAGCGACTTACCTCGTCTTCCTGGCCGGTGATGACGACTATCTTGTCAGGCAGCGGCACTATGAGCTCGTATCTACATCCTACAAGCCATTGTCCACCTCAGGGCGATACCAATCCACTACCTCCACATCCTCGCCCGTGGTGGCGACGATCTTGTCAGGCAGCGGCACGATGTGCTCGTATTCTACATCCTACAGGCCATAGTCTACCTCAAGGCGATACCAATCCACTTACTTCGTCTTCCTCGCCGGTGGTGACGACGATCTTGTCAGGCAGCGGCACTATGGGCTCGTAATGCGGGTCATACTCCTCGTCAGCGGCTGCCTCGCCGTCGTCGGCGCCGCTTGCCTCCTTCCGCTCTTTGTCGCGCTGCGCCTTCTGCGCCGCCGTAAACAGCTGCTGCCCCGCGCCCTCCCACGAGAAGTCGGCTGCCTCTACGCGAGAGGCGAGAAACGCAATGTTAGAAAATAAAAAAGAAACATTTGTACCTCTTTGCGCTAAAAAACTACTAATCTTGCTGCTATTTTAAAAATGCAAAAGTTTGGGTGAATGGATGTTTGTCTCAATCACGGGAAACGGATTTGGATGAAATTTGACACACAATCTACATTATAATCTACTTTTTCATAGTTCCTAATCTACTTTGGCAGCCGAGAGTTCGAATACCAGCAGGTAACAGGGACTTCGCTTTGTACATTTGTCAATTTGTAGTAGCAATACAGATGCTAACTGTGAAGGAAAAGATACTGAGGAAACATGAGGTGAGGTGGTTCACACGCTGCAGAGCTTGAAATTGGTCCTTCATCTATGGGAGGAGGCCAGTTCATATAAGATTTAGATCAGTCAGTGGTATTCTACCACATGCAACTACCTCTCTTGGTCTGGATTGTCTTCTTTTGTCGCCTCGGAAACTATTTTAGTCTATTAGTCGTCTTTATAATATTAGTGTGAAGTGTGATAGTGTGATGTGATTTGTTAGCACACAGCTATTATTTATCACTGAACTATTGATTATATACTCCAAAGATGTCGAAATTCGGGAAAAACACGGTAATAAATTTTAAGTAAAACTTACTCGGTGCGACGAATCCTGGTCCTCCCGACGACAACGCGGCAAACGATAAACTGTTGTCAACTTTGAATGGAGTATCCTTTTCGTCTTTCGGCTTTGCTGCTGCCGTCGGTGGCTTTATGCTGCCAAAAATACTGGTCTTCTCATCTGTCTTTTGGTTACTAGATTTCGTATCATCTGTTGGCTGTTTCGCGGCGCCAAATACGGGCTTGGCGCTTCCAAACGTCGGTGCTGCGTTGACCTGAGTATTGCCAAATATAGAATTTCCCGTTGATCCGAATATATTGCTGGTGGGTTTATTATGATCGCTCGCGGGGGCAGGTGGACCGAAAAGGCTTCCTTGCTGGAAGCTGAACAAGTTCGCGGGCTTCTGGTCTACATCGCCGCCGAATAAGGACTTCACCTCAGGTTTTGATTTGTCACCCTCTTTGTTTCCGAACAATGATTGGTTTCCGAATGCAGATGAATTATGAGAAAATATTGATTGGCCACCGTTGTTATTTGCTGAGCCGAATGAAACAGGTTTGTTTGTGGAACTTGCGTCGCTAAATAATGATTTTGCGTCTGTAGAAGATGGAGAACTAAAAACAGACTTAGCGTCAATGGAAGCAGCAGCAGCAAAAATGGACTTAGCATCGTTGGAACTGCTTATGCCGAAAATCGTCTTACTATCGTTGCCACTATTATTATTTCCAAACCGGGGTTTGTTTTCATTATTCTTTACGCCAAACGGTTTCTGAATGGTTCCACTAGCACTTTCAAAAACTGGTTGCGCGCCAAATAGAGATTTAGTCTCGGTTGTCTGTTTCTCACTTTCTTTTAGAACATCGGTGTTCAATTTTGGTGCTGCCAATATAGAACTTTTAGTTGGTGTTTTTGCTTCAGTTGCAAGGGGTGGTGTTCCAAAGATAGACTTGTCTGTGTTTCCACCGAAAAGATTTGGTTTTGGCGCGAATGCATTTTCTTTGTCAGTGACGCTGTTGGTGTTCTTATTATTGAAGCCAAACATTGGAGTAGATTTATTGGCGTTTGAACCGATAGTATCTAGTGGTGTGCGGAAGATTGAGGTATCTACAGTCTTATTAAAGTTATTTGGTGTTCCATAAGCTGATGTCGCCGGACTGCTGAACGATGGAGTTGAATTTTTAACAGGCGTAGCGACGGCTGTGTTTTCAGCAGACAAGGTTGATTTGACGTCATCTTGATCTTCGCAGCCTCTGCAGCCCTGGCACGGTTTCTTATTTTTGTATGTGAAGAAGTTCTCAGGAAGCATTAGCTCTTTGGCTAGTTGTTTTTCCTCTTTTGTGGCCTGAATTTCTTTAACGAAGACTACGTCATCGCTGCTGTCGCTCTCCTTCTTGGTCAAAGGCACCACTTTTCCTCCTACAGCATTGTCAACCGCCTGCCTGAATTCTGTAGCTATTTCTTTAGTTTTGAACCTTAAACAGAACTGTTGTAAACTCAGCTCTCCTTCGCTGAAATCGTTAGCAGCAAACATCCAAGACTTGTCTTCTTTAGGTGTGTAGATGATGTCTGCTGTTAGGGCATGATTCAAGCAGATTTTTAAAACCTGTTCTCGCCTCATCAGAACCCTGAAACAAATAACTGTCTTCACATATTCACAATAAAAACAAAGACGCTTATTTGTTGCAAATATACTAACCTTAACTTTCCTGTATATTTATTCTTCAGTATTTTGACGATGCCGATTCCGCGTTCTTTCCATTCTCCTGATATAAATCGGTATAACTTGGCTCTGTGTCCATACAATTCGTCCTCATTCTCTTCTCCTGTTACTACTTCGACCTACAAGGATATAGGGAGTTACTTATAAAGAAATTTAAAAGTAAATTAATATTTTAAAGACAAGTGAGGCTTACCTTATCAGGCAATGGTATGACAGGGCTGAAGTGAATATGGTGTCCTTCATCTTCTGATGCATACTCATTGTCGTCGCTTTCAGCGCCTTTTTCGCTCTTTGGAGATTTCACTGGGCTTTTGCCTTTGGCAGGCGTTTTCGGCTTGAAGACAAAATCAAATGTACTGCTCTCTTTTCCGCCAAATGCTGATGACTCTTGCGTTGTTGAAGCCGAAGACATTTTTACTGGTGTAACAGTCACAGTCTGATCTTCGTTCTTCTTCAGACTAAAATTCAGTGGCGTCGCCTTCACTTCATTGGGTTTCTTTGGCGTAGCAAATATTACGCTGCTACCTCCCACAGATGTCTGGATGCCAAAAGCGGGGGCAGGAGATGATGCCTGAGTGCTAGGTACTCCAAAGCTGAATTTGTGTGCACCTGTACCGTCAAATATAGACGCTGGTTGTGCAGGTGGAGTTGCCGCTGCAGGGATGCCAAAGTTAAACTTAGGTCCGGATTGGGGAGCACCAAAAATGGATTGTGGCTCCTTCTTCACAGCATTAGGATCTTTAGGACTCGTACAGGCGCTGCATTGATCCAAACTACCTTCATTTCTCACGAAACATTGTTTGCATTCCCATGTACCTTCCTTGGGTTTAAACTTGTCTCCCCAACCGGCCGCGGGGGCGGGTGGCGTGGTACCTGCAGGAATCACCGTCTTGGATGCTTGAAGAGTGGCCGGAGTTTGTGCAGGAATCCCGAAGCTGAATTTTACTGAACCGGCAGAAGCTGGAATGGCGTCTTTCTTAGGCAAAGACGGATCTTTGGGGTTGTTACAAGCGCTGCAGTATTGGAGACTGGACTCGTTGCGAATGTAACATTCTGAGCATTCCCATGTGCCGGCTTTAGGTTTAAATTGGTCTCCCCAGTTCAAGGGAGTATTTGGTGCTGCAACAGACGCAGTTGGGGCAATGTCTGATTTGGCACTATGTGGCTTTGGTTGTTCGCAGCAAGCGCATTTTGTAAACGATTCTAAATTGTTAGTGTAGCAAGCATTACATTGCCATGAACCTGCCTTGGGTTTGAACTTGTCACCGAATCCAATAGTCTGGTTACTTTGTTTGGCAGCATTTTGTTCCTCTTTTGCGGCTTTAGTCTCGTCATTCAATTTTAGTTGCGCTGTTTTGACAGCAGCAATGAAATTGTCACATATTTGAGCTGTTTTGAATCGCAGGCAGAATGTTTCAGGTACCAACTCTCCTTCGGAGAAGTCTTTTGCACACCATGTAACTGCTTGATCCATATTGGGCCTCTTTTCGAAAGTCATCTCTTTGGTTACAGCGTGATTGCAGCACACTTTCATGACTTGCTCTCGTCTCATCAATAGCCGCAGTTTTTGGCTGTTATCTTTTTGGACAAGGATTTTCATGTTACCCAATCCGCGTTCTTTCCATTCTTTTGTAGAGCTTTCAAATCGGAATAACTTGGCGCGGTGTTCAAACAAAATTGTTTCATCTTCCTCACCAGTCTTGTGTTCTACAAGTGCCGGCAGTGGCACGACGGGTTTGAACTCGACGGTCGGTTCAAATTCTTCGATAGTGTCAGAGTTGTCTAATGTGCCTGAGTTTCCCTGCTGCAATGGGCTGCTTGTCGTGAGATTGGTGCTTTGAGTGGTAGTCACATTGAATAGTTGGTTAAACGGCGAGCTAGTATTTGGCTTAAACGTGAGAGCGCTAAAAGGATTCGCCTTTGTGGTTGGCGCTTCCACAGGCTTTACCTCAGGTGTCTGTTCCTTTACACTCTTGAAAGTAGGTGTACTACTGAACGTAAAACCACCTATCACAGTTTTGCTAGTTTCATTATGTGCCGGTTTTTCAGCGTCTTTCTTTATAGATGTCTTCGGCTCCGTACCTAGTTTAGGAGTATTCACAGTTTCAGCCTTGCGCGGCGACGATTTTGCATCCTGACGAGCTTTTTCAAATGTTTCATAGAATTCTTTCGCTATATCCGGGGACTTGAAACGAATACAGAACTTTTCAAGCACAACTGTTTCGTCAGCAAAATCATTTGCCACCCAGAAGTAAGCCTTACTTTCGTTTTTCATTGGTTGGATTTCAATCTCCGGCGTTATCAGATGGTTAGCGCAGATCTTATGGACTTGCTCTCGCCTCATAAGTACTCGCACTTTGCCAGTTACTTTGTGTTTCAGCAGCTTCATCTCGCCAATGCCTCTTTCTTTCCATTGCTTATCTGTAAAGCGGAAAAGTTTAGCTCTGGCGCTGAATATAACAGATTCATCTTCTTCGCCGGTCGTCACTTTAACTTCAGCCGGTAATGGAACAATGGGCTTGAAATCTGGGCAGGGATCGTAGTTTTCAACAGATGTATTACTTCTTTCCGATAATGTTCTTGATTTGTTGAGGCTAGTGTTAGGCGAAGCACTTGTTGTTAGATTCCCGTCGACAACAGTTATTGAGCTATCAAACAAGCTCGATTTCGAATTGTCTAAGAACGAAAATGACAAGCCTTCGGCTGTGGCATTAGCAGACGCCGCGGAACTAGACGAAAATGCCGCTTTGAAGGCATTAGCTTGATTCCATGATGTAAATTGTTTCGTATTAGCGGAAGTTACGGCACTGCCAAGTATACCAGGAATAGCTGGGGGCTTCACTTGAGCTTCACTTGTAACTGGCATAGCTATTTGGTAATTATGCGGTATTGCCTTTATGTGTTTAGGAGGTATAGTCACGCTGAGCACAGGTTGTGGTGCAGTTGTTGCAGTCGGCAACGGGTCAGACGACGTAATGACTACGTTCACTGGAAGATTTCGTGTTATTTCTTTAGGCTGTGCAGTTGGCTTAGGCACAGCCACTGCTGATGCAACTGGCGGAGGAACAGAGACCGACACTGGAGGCACAGGTGGCATGGCGGGCACAGGCGGCTGCGTAGGCGCAGGCACGGCCGCAGGCGGAATAAGGTGAGTCACGTCAGGATACATTTGCTCTGGTGTAGCATACACCCCCGGGAAGTTTACATGTGTACGGGCTGGATCGAATAGTGGTGCTGCTCCAGGCACTGGAGCAGTTTGAGAGAATTGTGAATATTGGTTGTATAAGTTATACAAACTTTGTCCATAGAGTTGATACGGATTTGGGGGCAACGGAAACGGCGGCACAAGCCGCTGATTGAACTGAGGCAGTACTTGGGGTGTAGCAAAAGGTAACTGCGGCGCAAAATTAGATGTGCTTTCGTTGGTTCTATACTCTTCGTCTAAATTATAAAGATCGTTTTCATCAATATTTTGCTCTGAAGTCGCTTTCTTCAACTTGTTAACTTCCTTCTTCAACTCCGCAATTTGTTTTTTCAAGTCGCCCACGTCTTTGCATTCGCTCCTGCATTCATCTATTTGATCTTTCACTTGATCAACAGATATTTTCAAAAGCTTAAACTGGTCTGTTGTGTTTTGAATGTTGGAGTTGATTGTACTTATTATTTGATTGCCCAAATTCTTATTTTCTTCAAACCAACTCTTAGTTTGCTCCATAAAAGAATTTATGGTGCAATCTCTTTTCTGCAAACTCTTTATTTCCTTTTCAATTCTTTCTAAAGACCTGGTGTCAATGCGGGAATTGTCAAAAAATTGTGACTCAACAGCTGTTCGATAGTTGGTTGCATTAGTTGTAGACGGGTGTTTGGGAGTCGAGCTCAAGTTGCGGAACACATTATTGTTGGTGTGCATTATAACATGTTCACTACCATCTGAAGAAACATTTTCATCTGAAGAATATTTTCCATCTACATCATTCATTATTGGTCCAGACGAATCTGTGTTTAATGCATTTAACTGTGTTTCAATGTCCTCAATCAATATTTGAGTCTCAGTAAAAAGAGGATGCTTTGTGTCCTCTTGGATATCTTTTAACCTGTCAATTGTTTTATAAGCATAGCTCCTTGATTTAGCTAACAATGTCGCATACTTCGATTTTGATTCATAATCTGTGTGGTCCTTTGACAGATTTTGTTCATCAAGAGCCATCTTTCTATATGCCTGACCAAGTTGAAAGTAGGCTTGTGGGGACTTCAAATTAGAGAGTATTTCAACTGCTTTCTCATACTCACTTTCTCTGACAAGGTTGACAGCCACATACACTTTACTCTCATCTAAGAAGCCATTCAACACTTTGTTGCTGAGTTCCTTGTGGGAATAATCAAACATTCTCCTCTCTGGTACTTTCACTAATAATCTGCTCTTGAGCTTTTCTAACAAAGGAATAGCTGATGAATAATATAGCACAGCTCGAGATTCAAAGCTATTCTTTTCATCTACATTAGTTGACTTTTCTGCCAAATCACTGAATATCCGGCCAAGTTGGCAAAGAAGCTCAGGATCCAATCCATGGTTATCAACGCAACGGACAACCTCAATGCCTCTGCTTAGAGTTGCTCTGATGTCAGTTAATTCTGTGCCAAGTTGATTTTGAGCAAATTTGTAGGCACAGTCCCACCATTTCATCTGAGCTAATGTACAAAGCAGATCAGTTATATTCGCTGGCAGTACTCTTGGTTTTTGTGTTGATTCATAAGAATTTGAATTTGTTTTATGATGTTTAGCGGTTTGAGCAGCACAAAAGAGAAATGCAAGCATGTCACTTTTGTTGAGTGTTTCCGGTCCACAATTCAAGTAGTTACGCGACTTAGGCATCAGCATATCAAATATTGTGCACTGAAATTGTGCAAAGTTCCTATAATTGAGAAGCATCCATACAAAATGGTGCAACGAGTTGGGATTTTGTCTTTGTGCATCAGCATCATAAGCTTCCACCTCAACCTTTCTTGGAAGCCTCAGAGTTGGGCTGTTGAATGCATCTGAGACAAAATGGGAGGTTCGCATTTTTGACAAATGATCTCTGCTGTTAAAAACAAGGTTATATAATTTATCCTTCCATTGTGGGCCAGAGCACACTTGAGAAACTACATCGAGAAATGATTGAGTTTTATCTTGAACATTAGCCACAAGGTAGTGACCTGCTTGAGAGCATCTATAAGTGGCTTCAGAATACCAGCGGTTCACAGCAGTCTGAAGTTTTTCTGGAGCTCTCGAAAGCCAGCCAACCTTGGTATCTAAGGGCACATTGTGCCATGCCATTAGCATCAATAAGGCAGCAGTTTTTGTGGCATCACGCCAGCTGAGTTGATCCTTTTTGGCTTTTTTAAGTAGAAATGTTGCTGCATGCAGAGCAAACTGTCCCCGGTGGTGTTGCAACAAGGCTGCATGGAACTCTGCAAAGCCAGTTGGTGCTCCAGTTTTACTTACACTTTCCAGGGCCTGGTCATACAGGTGTAAAATTTCATTTGACTCAACTAAGCTTTTAGATGTGCCACTTGGTGTTTCACAAAGACTGAGAATGCATAGTCGCTCCCGGACTGTAAGGTGAAGTAGTTGATAGAGCCAGCCACTGGTATCATGTGCATTGTGTTTCAAAAGTTCTGCCAAAGTCTCATACCATGCAATACTATTGTAGAATGGATTGCCTTCAAACTCTACATTGCAACTATGATCGAATGCTTCCTTTATTTTATTGCTTTGGAGATATTGTCGTAGAAGTCTTGCATGAAGTGTTGGGTCCTTGGGGCGCACCTTTAGCTCTGCTATCAAGAGGCTGATGAGGGCATCTGGATCTGGGTTAGCTAGTGCCATCAACTTTTCACGTAGTCGAAACGTTGCTGGGTGTCTAGGGAATGTTGCTTCAGATTTTTCACACCAATACTTAGCTCGGCCAGGGTCAATGGACACTTCATCATCCGCGAGGATTTCACAAACTGCAAAAAACAACAACCTATAGTATCTCAAAATACAATTTCAATAATACATAAATTATAACCTCTAACTTTGGAAGAGGATGATTTCAAAATACTCACTGTCCAATATCAGGCTTGTCTGTGTCGGATCTATGTCGAGAGATATCTTGAATTGTTCCAGAGCTTTTTCTTTCTCACCCAATTTCTGTAAAGCTTGGCCAAGTAGTTTGTGTGCCGCTGCATTGTTGTCCTTCTGACTTAGGTATTGCTCAACATATTTTTGGCAACTGGTGTAGTCGGCCACTTCAAAATAGAGGCGTGCGACAGAATATGCACGCGATTTGAACTGAAAAATAAGCCAAACATTGATAAAAGACACATTTCGATTGTTAAAATTTAATGCAACGTTTCTGACATTCGGGATTCTTCCATCTTAGGATTTCTTACCTCTTTCAGGGACAACTTCGCTATCAATCCTTCCACATGCTTATCGACGTCTTTTTTGCTTCTATACATTTTCACAACGAATTCGGCAGATTTTGCTTCTAATAACTAAAATAACGCGTGGTAAAATGCAAGTAACCAGCAGCGGCATTTACCCGACATCGTCACTTAATAGTGTTGCCAGAGAGATGGTGGTAGGAGTGATCGTTGCAAAGACGAACCGTTTTATAAGACCGTTTTGTGTTCCGCGACGATAGGACCGTTTTACGTTTCATTATAAAGCAGTGCCAGAGACTCTAAAGCAGTGCCAGCGTTCGTTCGTCGCGAGACCAGCCCTTAGATTATTTGACGCGGATATGTCCTTTAGTGCTATATTAATAGAGCCTAGAACGTAATGAGATCATTGCGACGTCGTCGTCGGCTCCTTGCTCGTTCCGTTCGTTTTGGTCTGTGATACAATAAAGTAATCTTTATGTCTATGAATATACAGTCGAATATCGTGTAAAACAACTTATTCTTTCCGATGTTTCGTGATTTCGTCTCGTTCGCACTCGTTTGACCGTCCTCTGCGACTTGCTCGTTCGCATACAATGAAACCAGTTGCGAACGAGGACCGTTTCGAGGACCTGTTTTCGTTCCAGAAAAAACGGTTGCGTTTCGTCGTCGAAATATCGGACAACGACCCACTCCTAGATGGGGGAGGGAAGAACTTTAACGGTTAACCTGTCTAACGCCGGGTCCAGACATGTATCATTTGCCCGATCCGATCACAGTATCACCGTATCCGTATCGTCGACGCGTATCATGATCGCATATGTGGACGGTTAATGATACGCGTATCATGATACGCGATCTCGATACGCCGTTATGATACGGCCCGTCACATGTCGTGTCGGTTTATGTCCGATCATCAAAGGTGATACAGATACGGACATGGGTCACTCTGGACGCGTCACTCGCGACGCTCGGTCGGTTGCACGTGCGCGTCATTTTCAGTCCTTGCCGTGAAGTAAAAAACAATGAATTGGAACAATGAAAATGTTATTAAATTTATCGAGGCCCATAAAGAAAAGCAAGTATTGTGAATGAAAATAAAACAGGCACATGAAATTGCTAAACTCTCGTTACACTTCAACCAACTGCGAAGACATGTTTAATCGAGAGCATAAACTGAACTGGGCAATTTGATACGCGATCATGACTATTGTGAAGATACGGATACGGTCCAAATCGGAGGCGTCCACAACTTGATACGGGACTTGATACAATACGCAGATACGGTACGCAGATACGATCGGGCAAATGATACATGTCTGAACCCGGCTTGATACTTATAAAGTCTATCATGGGGTGAAGGGTGAACTACAAAGTAGTACGGATAGCACTCTTTTTATGTTCTGTGGTAGCACCTCAGAACAATAAGTTATTGTTCTAAGAGTACAGCACTGCTTCCAAAAAGCGGAATTTCGGCAAAGTGACTACGATATATTGCGGAAAGCGGTTGTTACCATAATCTAAAAATCGATGTAAAAACCTTTTTAATTTGTGATGTAAAAGTGTAATGAAGTAGGAAAGCGGCCAACGTAGATCTACGGCGGCCAATGTTGTGTGAATGTGAATTGCCAGGCCTGCCAATCTCGCTAAAAATTTTATAACAGTCGCTTACAAATCACCTTAGATCTCGTAACCCAAATTAAACCACTTGAATGTTAAGATAGATAGATAGAATAATTTCTATTCTGCTTAGTTCACTTTAGTTCTCGTAGCCCAAACTAAAACCACTTGAATGTTAAGATAGATAGAATAGAATATAGTATCTTAAAATTCGACTGTTATTAAAATTTTGGCTATTTCGTATAAAAAAGTGTTGCTTTTTAAATTATTGTTACTTATATTGATAAAACAAGATTTAAAACAATACAATTTATAAAAATACAATACAATTTTAATTAATTACCTACGTGATTTATTTCAAGGTGTCTTCATTTTTTAATGTTTCTATCGATATCGATGGAGAGTCAGGCCTATCCCTAGTCGTTAGCGTTTGACAGTAGGGCCTGTACGTTAAAATCGGTGCACTGGGAACCGATAAACATAATGCCATCTCTTTTTTTCTTATAGAAGGTTGATTAGCGAAAGCAGGACAGCACTACTATCGAAGGTTTCTGCTAAGTTACTGCTACCCTCTGAACAATAACTAAAGCATAGAAGGAGCGTTTTAAAATGAACACCTGACACATGTCTGTCTCGTTAGTTTGAAACGTCGCCAACCACGTGTTAGACAGCGAAAAATATAGTAGTGTGTTTTTTTATTATTTCGAACGTACCACCCTCAATTGTCAGTTGGTTACCTTTGTTTACCATTATGCTACCAAATTAGAGAGGTCACACTAGAACAAAACCACCTTCATCAGCTTCCATCGGTAAGACTCAATTTTGTATACTTTATAGTGATTTTTTCTCTTGAATTTTAACTATGAGCTACTGTAATTGCAACATAGCTTTAATATCCCTATCGAGTGAAAAATATACTTAGTAAAGAAGTTTTTTTTATTTCTTGTGTTTATTTCACTATATATATTGACGACCTCTGTGGCGTTGCGGTAGCGCATCTACCTACCATGCAAGAAATCCCGGCTGAAAACAATAAAAACCCCCTGGTCTTGGATGTTTACATGTTTGTGATGTCGAGTGCGACGCTGGTTGTATAATAAATTATTTATTGCACAACCAGCCATTTCCGTAAAAACATATTCAACATTAACATTAGATATACAGTTTTTTAAAAGTGTTTATACCTTTTGTCAGACATGAAACTTAGGGATTATTTTCTTTAAGCTGCGCTATAAAGTTTTAATTGCATAAAGCTCGCAATGAAGGTATAGTTAGATGGATGAATAATAAATCTTTATTGGATGCAAGTTGAACGTGTATAAATAAATAGTTTTCTGTATTTTTTTCTATGTAACCTGGGCTCATGCTGATACACACTTAAATTACATACCAGATTTAACACTTACAAGTTACAACCTTATGAATCTTATCTATAACAATCTCACTGTGCATTTTATCGAACTCTTCGTAAATGGGTTCACCGATTTTGATGACATTTGTGTATTTGCAACATATACGTGAGAACAAGAGCTTGGAAAGCTGAGAATATATCGTAGGTTAAATAAATATGGCACACCAAGGTTTGCGGCGCCATAATATATGGCTAATGCTATATAATATTAATATAGTCTGCTATATTTACAGAATGTTTAGTTAAGGAATAAATGATATCGGCGTTTTCGTGTTGTTTGTCCCATCCTTATGGATTTTTACTTTTGTCTAAGACCCCCAATATAACTTTGCTCAGAATAATAACTAAAGCATAGAAGGAGCGTTATAAAATGATCACATGACACATGTTTGTCTTGTAAGTTTGAAACGTCGCCAGCCACGTGTTAGACAGAGTAAAATATAGTAGTGTGTTGTTGTATTATTCAGAACGTACCACCTGTCAGATGGTTACCTTTGGTTACCATTATGCTCCTGAATTAGAGAGGTCTAATTCGGCTTAAAAATCACAGCTTTTAATGGGCTGCTAAGTATCTTCGATTTGGCAGTGTGTTAGACAAGAGGTGTTGAATTGCGTCGTCTCCGAAAAGCTTGTGTTTTTTAGGTTGTTTTAAGACAATTTGATGTGGAATTTAGTGGAGATTTATAGTATGGAGTAAACGTAATCGGAATCGGAATGGCGTGTGTGATATTGGGATGTAAAACCCATTCGGGAGAAGAGACAACAAAACCACCTTCATCAGCTTCCATCGGTAAGACTCAATTTTGTGTACTTTGTAGTGGTTTTTTCGCTTGCATTTTAACTATGAGCTACTGGAATTGCAACATAGCTTTAATGTCATTTGAGAATAATGTTTCAAAGTTAATAAACCATGATTATAATGAATTTAATCATAGTAACAAGTTTGTTGTTTATTTTAGGGCGATAGGGATGGGAGTTTCCCACTACCTCAGTGAAAAAGTTATCGATATTTAGTAAATAAGTTTTTTTATTTCTTGTGTTTATTTCACTATATCTTAATTAACTTTTGAACGCTCGATCCAGTAACGTTCTATGAAGTTATCGATTCGATTGTTTATGATTATCGATAAATATTTTTACTGTTTGAATATATTGATAGCATTGATATTTTTGTAGTTTTAATTAAAAACTACCAAAAGGGGTTTTGATATTATGTTAACATCTAATATTGCCACCGTCTTTCAAAAAATTTAGAACTTGTAATAAGATAGGTTTATATATCGTATAGAATAGTTTACGCAACATAATCTACGTGTCGTAATATAATAATAATGTAGCGAACAAATCGCACTACCATTGTGAAAAAAAGGTGTCCAGCAGTACTGGTTTTTATATCTACGGTTTAGTGTCAAATTAATAAAGAACTTCAAGGATGTCAATCTGTCATAAAAAAATAGTTTGGATTGGGTATAGTGGTTTTTAATTAATAATTATTTATTTCAGGTTACTCGAAGATAGCACAACGCAACAAATGTGGATAGACGGTATGGCTTCACGGTCAAATTAATAATGAACAAAGTCACGTTTGCAGCAGACATTTTGAAGAAGACTGTTTCATATACATGATTAGGTTAGGACATTATTTTTTCATATACAAGATTAGGTTAGGACATTAATTTTTAACAAAGATTGTCATTTCATTTCATATACATTTCATATAATAAACGAATTAATTTGTATAAGTTCATTACTAATTTATAAATATGTTTATAAATAGCCAGAATTTTAATGTTTATATTTCTATACCCTCTCCTAGTAGTGCTGACCAAGACTGTCGCTAGGTTAAAAGGACAAACTTCTTCTTGTTCTTCTTCAGGCTATATTAGTCCACTGCTGGACTAATATAGCCGGACAAAGGACAAACATTAAATGTTTTTTTAATTTTAATTAAAATAATAGGTAAAACCCTATTATTTTACTTTACGTGTTCTTCTTGCTTTTTGTAATTCTCTGTGTAATTTGAAGGTACTGCTCTGGTTCCTGATACACAGGTTACCCATCTTCAGGAACTAGGAATTTTAAACAATTTGGATGTGACGCTGGTTGTGCAATAAATTATTTAATAAATGAATTAAATAATTTAAAGCATAACCTGTCATTTCCGTAAGAATGTCTACATCAACATTAGATGATACAGTTTTTTTTAAATGTTCATAACTTTTGTCAAACATGAAACTTAGGAATAAAAAATAATCACAAGTTCTTTTTCTTTGAGCTGCGCTCTAAAACTTTAAATTTATAAAGCTCGCAATGTAGGTATAGTTAGATCGATGAATTTCTGAGTTGGATGCAAGTTGAACTTGTACAAATAAATAGTTAACTGTATTTTTTCTATTTAACTTGGGCTCATGCTGTACATACATACAAACTTACATTACATACCAGCACTTACAAGTTACAAACTTAGTGAATCTTATCTATAACAATCTCACTGTGCATGTTATCGAACTCTTCGTAAATGGGTTCACCGATTTTGATGACATTTGTGTATGAGAACAAGAGTTTGGAAAGCTGAGAATATATCGTAGGTTAAATATGGCACACCAAGGTTTGCGGCGCCAGCAAATACTATAATAATATTAATATAGATTGCTATATTTACAGAATGTTTAGTTAAGGAATAAATAATATCGACGTTTTCGTGTTGTTTGTCCCATCCATATGGATTTTTACTTTTGTCTATGACCCCTAACTTCTACAACCTAGTACTATTGTAAAATTTCGAGTGTACGAGTACACTGCAGTTCTCCCTTTCTGGCTCAAAGAATCATTGTAAGAGTAACAAGGAACGCTATTCAGTATGTACTTTTTATTTTACGGCTCCTTCTATGCTTTAGTTCTTATTCTGAGTAACTTTGACTTTCTATAGGCAACCTAGTACGATTGTAAAATTTGAGTGTACGAGTACACTGCAGTTGTACCTTTCTAGCACAAAGAATCATTGTAAGAGTAACAAGGAAAGCTATTCAATAATTACTTTTTATTTTACGGCTCCTTCTATGCTTTAGTTATTATTCTGAGTATTGTTCTGAGCTGCTACCCCTGCGATTTCAGGGTAGTTTTGGGGAAAACCCGATACATTTATCTGGCAACACTGCATTCATTGTTTTATTCTGTGTTATTATCTGTGTTATCAGTATCAGTCAGGGATGTTATACGTGTCATAATTATGGTACATGTACCATAATTCAGTTGTTCGTACCATGTACCATGATACATCCACTATAGTACGCGAAAGTACCATAATTTTGCCATTTTTTGATCACAAGCACTTTTGCATCACATATTTTCATCTTTCGCTTTTGTTGTTGACGAGTTTTTTTTATATACCGATATCTAGCAACACTAAAAAAATATTCAATCATTTCGTTCAGTAAGTTGTTAAGAACGTTCATAACTGTGATAGTTTTTGTAGTCTGTGGATTGTAAGTGAACACACTAACGACTAGAGTGCGCGCCAGATAAGTCTGCGCGCGACTGGTGGCGTAGATAATGTTGCCAGTTATGGGAAATTGCTTTCCTATCATAAACATAATATGGGAGGTGGGGAAAAAATCTACCTAGCTAGAAGTGAACTATGACCAAATAAACATTCAAAAGTAATAATAAAGATAGAAATAATATGAAATATGAACCTATTTTAATCTACAGCTATTCTGCTTCTCAATGCCGCGAGACGTGCGCTCGGCTAAGGGGTGTCCACAGACATCAGTAATCACAGCTTTTTATAATCCTATGGTAGATTACACCATAGCTCAACAACGGCTGGACCGATTGTTTGTACTTTAAATGAAAATAAATAAAAACAACATTAAATAGTTTTTGAAATTTATTATCAGGCATCTAGAGGTATTTTTAAATTTTGGATACGTGTGATCCTCCAATGGGTCAATGCCTTCCATTGTATCATTTTCTAGATCTTCGCTCATTTCGTCGTCCGAAGAGTCTGAGCTTCCATCGTCACTTGTAGGATCAATTATATTTTTTTCTAATTCTATATCCAACAACCTGTCGGATTCGAAATATTGGTCTTCGATTTTTTCCACGTGTTGACACACATTAATCCATTCTTCTGTAGTTATAGAACTAAACGCTGCTTCAGTTATTGAGGATATTTCACTTGTGGCTTGACTTACATTGTGCTCTCCAACACGTCTTTTGGCTGTAGCCCATATTTTTTCTATTGGATTCAAATCACAGTGATAAGGAGGTAAGCGCACGACCTCATGTCCATGTTGATTTAATAAATATTCCACTTCATAAACTGGATCTCCTTTGTGTCTTTTTATTAATTCGTACAACTGTGGTTTAATCCAGTAATCTTCAAATGGAATACTGTTTTTAAAAAGCCATTGCTGCATTTCTGATTTTTAACTGCTCATTGTGGGTGCTTTATTTATTTATTTGTTTGCAATGATATGGTGCATTATCCATAACCACGATGCAGTTAGATGGCAAATTAGGAAGAATTTTTTCAGCCATCCATCGCATGAAATTTTTCGCATTCATGTCATCATGATAGTCGCTCGATTTTGATTGTGATTTGAACAATAGGAGTCCATTTTCGACAAATCCTGTTTTTCCGCCAGCGTGACCTATAATCCATCTTGCACCGGTACTATCCGATGTAAAAACACCTGGTTCTTCATTCGATTGCCAACATTTTTGAAGGTGATATGAGGCATGGATATATGTTTCATCAAGGTAGATAACAGGGCGCTTTTCTTCCAAACGGTTTTTACGCATCCTTAAAATAAATTTAGCTCTCCAAGCTACAATATCATAACGTTCCATTAAAAGTTTACGTTTGGACTGGCACTTTTTATATCTGTACCCCATGCTTCTCAAAATACGCTTTAAAGTTGTTTTGCTGTACTTGAAATCAATATCAGCTTTCAATGCGAGCCGAAGCTTATGAATGGTCGGAATTTCTTTTTTGACGACATAAAATGAGTGTATCATGTGCCTTATAGCACATTTATCAAAATCGTCTATTTCCAAAAATTTTTCTCGGTTTTTATTTTTTCCTGGATTTAGAATTTTTGAAGTCGAAGCTTCAGCTTTATTACCCTCTTGAGTTATTTGAGTAACAGTGCGTTCAGAAATAACTGAAACGAAGAAATGTTTGAATATTCAACAATATACCATTAAAACAAAAAAACACCCCACACGAAGGCAAAATACTAAGAAATGGTCACCCCAAAAATCACCTGTCAAGAACGCAACACGAGCCCGTACTTAAGAAAATGGTACAATTGGGCCCTTATTGTCCCGTTCTGCTTCACAAGAACGTTTCACCTTGAGAACAATCTCTCTGCCAGCACTCTTAATGACTTTCGGCATGATGATTACGAAATTTTATCAACAAATACGAAATAAAACACAAGACGCCCAACACGCTCACTTCACCTGACACAACAACAACATGGCGGCCAAGGATTAGTTCCAATTTTGGCCGCGCGCAGACTTATCTGTCGCGCGCTCTAAGTTCAACTTTTTGAAAATTCACAGGTGAATTGTAAAAAAGTTTTTTTTTTTATCTTTATTTATTTCGGGACTTTTGTCCTGGTGGGACCATGTCAGCCCCATCGTACCCTATACTTATTGTCTAATCAACTAATCGACCTTAAAACTAAAAAAATAAATAAATCTGGCTGCACTTGACTACGGTTCTGCTAATATGCTCTGATAAGCTCCTACATCTAAGATATTTACATTAAATTCTTGAACTAAAACCTGTCTTTTCTGAGCGTTCCGGCCACATTCCACCAACAAATGAGTCACATCATCCACGTAAAAAAGTTGATCTTAGTCAGAAGTAGCGAATAGCACAGACTAAAAAGAAAAAAGCGAGTACCTAGAGTGTTTGTTTGAACAATTTATGAATATTCGAAGAAATTTTAATACTTTAATTAATAGGACCTGCCTAATTTATTAGATCTGTAAGAGTTTTCCTACCCGTACCTTATTTTTTTCAAAAATACCATAATTTTGAGCGTCTGGTGCCATAATTCAAAAGTTGGCATCTAACATCCCTGGTATCAGTACACAGATCAGTATGTAATGTAATGTATGTCATGTCATTCATGTCCGTTTGATGTCCGTCATGTCAATAAATAAATATATATTTCCGCTGTATTATTTACAAAATTAAATTTTCTCATGTTCTGTCTACTCATATCGTAAAAGCAATAACTTTCTTGGCGCCGACTATAAACATGGGTGACTCCGAGTTCGCTTACGGGTCTTCTTTATCCATTGATTCCATGAAAGTAATAGCCGAGACTGTAGGTATTGCTAGTCTTGGAGACGATGCTGCAAAGGAACTAGCTGATGATGTCACATATCGCCTGAAAGTCATAGTTCAAGATGCTATCAAATTCATGCACCACTCAAAGAGGCAGAAGCTTACAATCACGGACATTGACCATACCTTGAAGACAAAAAACATTGAGGTTTGTTTTCCAAAACTCAAAATAAAAATTGTTTATTATTTTTTTTAATAAGTTCTTAAAGCTTACTAACCTAGTAAATTATTATTTGTATGTGACTGGGCATCAAGACTACTTTGTAAAAATCATGACTTTTTTCACTTTCAGCCTCAGTATGGCTTCATACAGCCGGACTCACTGCCATTCAGATTTGCTTCTGGTGGTGGCAGGGAACTCCACTTTATTGAGGAGAAAGAGATTGATTTGTCGGACATTCTCTCTGCCCCAGCTCCTAAAGTGCCTCTAGATGTGTCAGTGAGGGCCCACTGGCTGAGCGTCGATGGGGTGCAGCCCACAGTGCCTGAGAATCCTCCACCATTGTCCAAAGAAGCACAGAAGCTGGACTCCGTGGATCCAATTAGTAAGCTCAGCAAACCCACAAACAAGGATGCTGCTGGTAAGTGATCTATGTTCAAACATAGCATAGCTGTTGTAATAGAAGTAATATTTCTTATTATTTCATTGATTTATGGATTTATAACACTTATATTAATGCACTGTCAAGGAAGAAGTACCCCACATGTGATACCAAACAAATACATACTTTCATTCAGTAAAATGTTTTATGCGACACAGGGGATGTGTTGCCTATCAATACGAGGGTGAACCAATCTTGGGAGGGGGACGCCAGAGCCCTGTTTCATAGGACCACAATTCATGACTAAAACAATTTGATGTAAATTTCAAAGTTGATTAACCCATAGATTCACAAGTAGATTCTGCTGCGTAGTATATGTCCGATTGTCACTACTAATTTCGAGTTTTATGAAACTCGGCCCCAGTGGCTGCCATCAGAAATTATTTCATTGTTTATCATTGTTGACACATGACAGCACATCATCTGTTACATGTATGCAATTTGTAGTTATATTACAGATCAATTTTGCAATGTTGTATATTTGTAAAGATGGATTAGCTGTAGACAAGTCAATATGTAGTAGTTATATTCAGTTTATTTTGCATAAATTTAAAGATATAAATAACGGTAGTGAGGACATACAAGGGTCAATATCGAAAAAAATATGTTTACGTCGTCATCAGTTTACCTTAGCATAATGTGCGTTGAACGACACCTCTCTGCAGTAGACCATCCTCTATAAGGATACTGTCAATTGTACTGTTGACTGTATCCAGTAACAGTTCTGCCTATGGTCCAGCAGTAGGAACTTTCAAGGGTTGATATTGATTGTTAAGGAGACCACTTTATTGTTACATTGTGTACCAAACAGGAAAGCCTGTGTGTGGCAAAGCAGCAAGGTTGAAGGCCTCAGAATCTGTACATGTGAAGCAGCTGGCGACACATGAGCTCAGTGTGGAGCAACAGCTCTATTACAAGGAGATTACTGAGGCTTGTGTGGGGAGCGACGAGGCGCGCCGAGCTGTGAGTTCTTGAGTACTTAAAACAAAGATAAAAATGCTTAATTGCACATAAAAGGTGCGTGGTTTTATACCTAAAACTTCTTATTCTCTATGCATATCTATCCTGCCTACTCAAAATTATTCGTGTATTTTTTTTTACAAAATATGTCATCTCAATAGTTTTCAGTATTTTATCTTTAAATACAGGTAATACTCGTAATTAAATTCTATAAATTCTAGAAGATTTTAATACAATGAGGAAAACATCCTGACAAGATTAAGATTGCAGGTTGTTTCGTGTAAAAATATCAAAGGAAAGGTGGACATGCGATTTCTAAACCCATGTAATAAAGGGATTTGGAAATCGCACATTCTCCAAAAATATTTTACCACCCTACCCCATAAAGTCGTCACTTTAAAAAATTCTCAACCAAGTTCTCTCCCTTTGAGCCTCAAGTGATTAAGTAATGGGACAATCCCAAAGAAAATCTTGTAACATAGTTTAGTTTCAGAAACGACATATCTATCTTCCAGGAAGCTCTGCAATCCCTGGCCTGCGACCCAGGTCTTCATGAGATGTTGCCAAGGATGTGCACTTTCATCTCTGAGGGCGTCAAGGTCAATGTGGTGCAGAACAACTTGGCTCTGCTCATCTATCTGATGCGGATGGTGAAGGCTCTTCTGGATAACCAGTCGCTCTATCTTGAGAAATATGTAAGTAAGGGATTTCAATATTGTGTGGCTTATTTTCACACAAATTGGGTAGTTCAGGATATCTATTCTGTATTTTTTTTTGTCATTTCTCTTATTCTCTTTTCCTCGTCTTTTTTAATTACGAAAATACCCACGTTATTCCAAAAGGGGGATATCTCTACACGTCAGTATGAACCTCTTTATTAACTATGGAAACAACTTCTAAATCGCAAAAAAATCATCAGTTAGTTCTATATTAAAGTGCCAATCATTAGTTTTTATTTCTATCTGTAGGCGTAAACAGTGTTCCTGTTTAACTGACGAGTTTTTTAAGCAGTCCAATTATTTTATTTCACATACTGTATTCTACATTTCCACGTTCTAACCTGGAACTGGCCCACCTCAGCTTCACGAGCTGATCCCGTCCGTATCGACGTGCATCGTCTCCCGTCAACTGTGCATGAGGCCCGAGATTGACAACCACTGGGCGCTGCGAGACTTCGCCGCGCGCCTCATGGCACAGATCTGCAAGACCTTCAATACCTCCACTAACAACCTGCAGACTCGCGTCACACGGTAAGGCATGCTTAACCAACAAATTTGTTTCTTCTTATACGTAAAAACAACCCTTGGGACTGTGGGACTTCAAGGCCCCGATCTGAAGGATATTTAACACTTCCACTAACCTGCAGACTCGCATCACACAATGAGGAATGTGCGAAGGTGCCGCCATATGAAGATTGTTTGTGATGGACATGTTTGTGATGTCGCTGTTTCTGGTTACCACGACACAGGGTATCCTAGTGTGGGGCCAGAAGCAATGTAGGTGCCTATATGTAAATGTTATGTTATTTTATTGTATAGTAATGCCAATATGCAGGTAGTTAGATTCCACTGGGCGCTGCGAAAAATTGCCGCGCACCTCACGACCCAAATTCGCAAGACCTTCAACAACTCCACTAACAGTCTGCAAACACGCGTCCCATGGTTAGGGATGGCTAGCTAACAAATTTGTTTCTATACATGTAAAAGGATAACCAATGGGACTGCGGGACTTCATGGCCTAGTTCTGCAGCTTTGATTATACACACAAATATCTGCAGGCTATTAAACGCTTCCACTAACCTTTGGTGACTGAGGCACAGACGAATGCGCGTCTGTGCCTCAGTCACCAAATTTGCATTCGTACTAAAACTTTATTGTACAGAAGGGCACCTTTCGTCCGTCATGGCAACTAAATTTCGCAACCGATTGTGAAAAAGGAATTTTTATTCTTTGTCGGCTAGCCAGGAATTTTGCGAATAAAGAATTTGTTTTCTTTATTCGCAACTAGTTGCCAACAAAGAATACTTTATCCGCCATGGCAATTGAGTTTCTGAACCAGTTGTGAAAAAGGATTTTATATTCTTTCTTAGCAACTAGTTGCGACAAAGTTATGAGATGTTTTATTCATTTGTTGACAATGTTTGCGGTCAATCCGTATATAAATCCTATTTCTAGAATTACTGGCCAGGGTTATTTTTAAATAAACTTATAGATCAGTGTTTGTTATATTTTTATTGTATTAGATGAAGACTACATTACTACATGGTTGCTTAAGAATAAAATAGATTCTTCTACTGCAACTAGTGTTTTTGAAAAATTCCTTGTTGGCAACTAGTTGCGTATACTTAAAGAAAAAAAATGTTTATTCGCAATTTGTTGCCGACAAAGAATAAAATTTCTTTTTTAACCGGTTGCGAAGTTTAGTTGCCATGGCGGCTGATAATGGCTCCTCGTCCAGATCTAAAAACCTTCAAACAACCTGCAGACTCGTGTCCTACTTTATTACCATTGCGACACGCACTGTCGACTGAATGAAGCAGCGACGCTCCTAATTATAAGCAAATGTTTCTATCGTACGAAATCCGTTGCAATGTTGATTACCAAAACTATGTATCTGCATCTTGTTTCAGTTTGTTTTCCAAAGCCCTACAGTGTCCCTCTCAGACGAACGACGAGAGCGGAGGTCCTTCGATGAACACTACTATGAAAGAGTCTGAGAAGACACCACTCGCGTCTCTTTACGGAGCCATACAGGGCTTGGCTGAACTTGGACCGGAGGTGGTCAAGGTACGGATCCTTGGAATATGGAATTTACTATTGTGATCGTAACCGTATAAAAAAGGTCGTAATTAGCCTATGTTAAGTCTAATTAATAGTTGACCTAAATTGTATTTGCGCTGTGAGCTTCTTGTGATTAAATAAAGAAAAAAAAATCCTATTAAGGGGATTCCACCGAACTGCGATCCCCAACCCGCATGCCCAGCGTGGGGATTATGGGCGTTACCCACTATGATAGCTCAACGTGGCGCTTTTTAGGGGAGGGCTATGTCCAGCAGTGGACTAATATAGCCTGACGATGGAGGGGAGGCTAGTGAACCTGATAGTAGCGTTAAAAATAACCTGTGCTTAAGACTTTCCCTTTCACCACCTACTCTTGAAGTCTTGTTAAACATAGCACTATACTTACTGTACTGTGTATACTATACTGCTTTACTTCAGTCTTATAAGATCGAAGTGGGCACTGTGAGCATCCATTAATGGTCTCAATATGAGGGTTTGCCTGTGGTTTTAGTAGTGTACTGTCTCCGATGATGTTCTGTGTTATTTCCTAATACACCATAATCCACAGTCTATAATACTCGTACTGTCTGGGTGCCCAACAGGTTACATCTACAAGTTATCTGACTATTTGAAACCGTGTCATTGTCAGTGTCTTGCTTGTCTTCATAGGAAGATGTTATACGTTAAACACAGTTATACGTTAAGCGGGTCTAATCGCGATTATTTAGTAGATAAATTACCTTTATTCCCAACGTTCCGGTAAAGTCTAAGGTGCCGTAATGGGTAGGCCGAAGTGGTGTTAACAGTGAACGACTGTCTGTGACTGTGGTTCCCTTATCCAGGTGTTCATCCTCCCCCGCGTTCGTTGGCTCGGGGAGCGTCTCGAGGGCGCTCTGAGCGGCGCGGGCGGCGCAGACCGCTTGGCTGCCAGCAACCTCAAAAACCAGTTGCAACGGGTAGTTGCACCAGTCATTAGGCAGCTGCGCCAGCCGCCAGACCTGCCCGAGGAGTACAAGTGAGTTTTCATTTCTTATAATCGAAAAGTAGTGTAATCTTGATCTGATATTTGGTTGGAAAATGCTGCTTCCCTCCACAGCGAAGGAAAAACTCATTCAAATTACTCTCCACCTAAGGGCCGGAATGAACTTTAAAAATAGAACTACTGTCAGCTGTGACGAGTTTTATCTAAAAAAAAACTAATTAAAAAAAATGCTGCGGCCTTGTGAGTTTCTAAACAGCCAGTATGTTAGCGCAAACTTCTTTGTTCCATATTGAAAATTTTAAAAGTCGACCGACATAAGGTGGCGGGATACTAATCTGTTATATGAATCTGTGACGGAATTAAAATAAATAGGTAATAATCTTCTAAGCTAAGATTTGAATATTAAAACTGAGTTTTTACTTTTTATTTTCCTCATATTCGAAATGAAAAGTAGTGTTTACACGGGTAAAAGAATCAATACCTACTCGGACTATAGCTGCCCTCGCTCGGGAAATTCGCCCGAAATTCGAAAAACGCCCTAGGGAATTGATTCTTTCGACCCTTGGTTAACAATCTAATATTCCATGGATATTGCTACAATTTAGGGTTCTTAAGCCAGCCTATTTTTTTCAATGAGGTTAGTAGTTCTCTGATATCGCCACTGACCAGAACTCTGCATAGGTAAAAAGTAGGCGTGAGTCGCGCCTTTATGGCGCTCAAATAAGAATATTTGGAAAAGCTGCTACTTCCGACATATGAGCACGTTTAGTTCACGTCTTCATACTACCTGTGTTGATATTTGTCTGCATTCGTAAATCAAGTAGATGTCTAGCTACGAAGTACGGTAGCGTCTTAAGGATGCCCTGGTCGGTGCCAGCCTTCAGTGATAAGACCGCCGAATGTACTCTATTCTACTCTTAGGAACAGTTTTTTTTGTGTACAATTAAAAACCTCTACTCTACTCAAGAATCAGCTACATCGGGTCTGGTGCCTGACATCAGGAAGTCGCGCCAGCTTCCCGATCACGTCTAAACGGCTGGAGGAATTTTAATAAAATTTAGTAGGTATAGGAGTTAGCTGACGCCCTGGATTAAGAAATAAGCTACGTTTTACCGCAGGAAAATATCTTATTCCCATGGGAAAATCGATAAACCGCGGGTAACACCGCCGAGCACACGATTACACCTCCTTTGGTGGAATAACAGTTGTTCATTCGCAAATTACCCCGTACTTGCCTGTAGTTTGAGGTATCGTCACGTGACTTTGACACAGCAGCCATTTAAAAAGTGCCACTCGCCCGCAGACGCGACTACGGCTACTTGGGGCCGAGCCTCCAGCAGCTGGTGCAGAAGCAGCGCGTGTCGCCGACCGGCGGCGGCGGCGGCGGCGCGGTCGCCGTAGTCACCTGCACTCCGCCGCTTGTGCCTTCTGCGCCCTCCACGCCCACCACTCCGCTCACGCCCTCGATGCCTAAGACTGGTCAGTACGTTGTGGCTCTGCGGTTGACGGTTTACAGCCAATCGCCGCTCGTCTATTTCGCACCCTCCCCACCCACCACTCCTCTCACGCCCACAATGCCTAAGACTGGTCAGTACGTTGTGGCTCTGCAGTAGACGGTTTACAGCCAGTCGCCGCTCGTCTATTTCGCACCCTCCGCACCCACCACTCCTCTCACGCCCTCGATGCCTAAGACTGGTCAGTACGTTGTGGCTCTGCAGTAGACGGTTTACAGCCAGTCGCCGCTCGTCTATTTCGCACCCTCCGCACCCACCACTCCTCTCACGCCCTCGATAACTAAGACTGGTCAGTACGTTGTGGCTCTGCAGTAGACCGTTTACAGCCAGTCGCCGCTCGTCTATTTCGCACCCACCACTCCTCTCACGCCCTCGATGCCTAAGACTGGTCAGTACGTTATGGCTCTGCGGTTGACGGTTTACAGCCAGTCGCCGCTCGTCTATTTCGCACCCTCCGCACCCACCACTCCTCTCACGCCCTCGATGCCTAAGACTGGTCAGTACGTTGTGGCTCTGCGGTTGACGGTTTACAGCCAGTCGCCGCTCGTCTATTTCGCACCCTCCGCACCCACCACTCCTCTCACGCCCTCGATGCCTAAGACTGGTCAGTACGTTGTGGCTCTGCAGTAGACGGTTTACAGCCAGTCGCCGCTCGTCTATTTCGCACCCTCCGCACCCACCACTGCTCTCACGCCCTCGATAACTAAGACTGGTCAGTACGTTGTGGCTCTGCAGTAGACCGTTTACAGCCAGTCGTCGCTCGTCTATTTCGCACCCACCACTCCTCTCACGCCCTCGATGCCTAAGACTGGTCAGTACGTTATGGCTCTGCGGTTGACGGTTTACAGCCAGTCGCCGCTCGTCTATTTCGCACCCTCCGCACCCACCACTCCTCTCACGCCCTCGATGCCTAAGACTGGTCAGTACGTTGTGGCTCTGCGGTTGACGGTTTACAGCCAGTCGCCGCTCGTCTATTTCGCACCCTCCGCACCCACCACTCCTCTCACGCCCTCGATGCCTAAGACTGGTCAGTATGTTGTGGCTCTGCAGTAGATCGTTTACAGCCAGTCGCCGCTCGTCTATTTCGCACCCACCACTCCTCTCACGCCCTCGATGCCTAAGACTGGTCAGTACGTTATGGCTCTGCGGTTGACGGTTTACAGCCAGTCGCCGCTCGTCTATTTCGCACCCTCCGCACCCACCAGTCCTCTCACGCCCTCGATGCCTAAGACTGGTCAGTACGTTGTGGCTCTGCGGTTGACGGTTTACAGCCAGTCGCCGCTCGTCTATTTCGCACCCTCCGCACCCACCAGTCCTCTCACGCCCTCAATGCCTAAGACTGGTCAGTACGTCGTGGCTCTACGATAGACGGTTTACAGGCAGCCGCCGCTCGTGCATTTCGCGGCCCCCATGCCCACCACAAAGTTTATGCCCTCGATGCCTTATCCTGGTTAGTAATTTGTGGCTCTGCAGTAAACGGTTTACACACAGTCACCGCTTATGTATTTCGCGGCATCCGCGCCCACCATTGCGCTCACGCCCACGATGCCTAAGACTGGTCCGACTTTGTGGCTTTGCAGTAGATGGTTTACAGGTAGCCGCCGCTTGTGCCTTCCGCGTCCTCCACGTTCACTACTCACTCACTACCCGCTCACTCCCTCTTTCTTCCCAACTCACTATTAACAATTTTATTTACGGAGTCTCTATGTTTTTTTTTCTACTGCTGGGTCACCTCAGACCACTCCGGTTAATATTGAAAGAAATCATCTTCCCACCGTCTGCTAAGGCGACAAATATTATGAGCTGTTTTGTTTTTATAAGAGCTCATTTGTTTTGCTTGCCTTGCTGTTTTGTGTCGCTAATAAATGAAATAAATAAATCTTGCTCTCCGAGAAAGGCTTTGTTTAGGGCTAAGGATCGAAAACCCACTAAGAACAGTACACATCTGCCTTGCCTAATTTGCCTTGTCTCCCGAACAGAACTAATATCTCAACGCAACATGGTAATCAGCGCGGGCCCGTCGGCTGCCTCCGCGCCCGCCACACCTCCACAGAAGTTCGTGATTGTCGCCTCGCAGCAGAAACAGCCACAGGTATCTTGTAATGCTCTACTAATAGCTACGAGTAGAATTTGATAGCGCATTGTGGATTTATAAGTCTTACTAGCTGGAGATGCGGGATGTGAGATAAAATTCTTATGACCTTAGTTAAGTCAAATTGAACAATAATTAATAAACAATATACGTTATATTGGCCTTTTGCATCTGCGTAATGCGATGATTTATACAGCGTCCAATGGCATCTTGGCTCACACAAATATCGATACCTTATATTGGCCTTTTTGCATCTACGTAATGAGAAGATTTATACAGCGTCCAGTGGCATCTTGACTCACGTTGAAGGGACCACTGAGGTGCTGTAGTGATCATTGCAAATTCATCCCGACTGTGCGGATTTTTGTTGGGACACAAAAAAGAGCGACCAAAGTGAGTGCGAAACAGGAGCTGTGTTCACGGTAAATGCTATGACGCTAACATAGGTGCGTTTTTTTTTTGGAAATAATCACAGAACATAAAAAAAGAGTAGAAGTAGCGACATGACACATTAGTACGAAAACCAGTGTAACCAAACTGATACACAAACCAAACGCACACTACGAATGCCAAGCTGTCATTGGTAAATAAAGTCAATGCCGAAAAAGTGTACATCATAAAAGTTTCGAGTAAAATATGCACCTTTTCAGAATGTTAACAATGATCAAAGTCAAATGACAATGATGAAATTTAAGTTGACATTTTGTAGTAACGCTACTCTACACTAGATGGAACTACCACCGTGTCGGACCGAATAGAACTTTTACTTACTAAGACATAAAGATCAAAATTGAAAAACAAGTACATTTTCAGTTTGGGATGGGACAATGCGAGTTCTAGTTTGTCGATAGGGAGAACCTATCTACAAATTATACAAACAGTTTAACACATTAAGGGCCGAATACGAATACTGGTACTCAGAAGTATTTTTAGCTATTTCTTTTTTGCCTGCGGGTTGACTGGTAGAAAATGCATCTTTTTTACATTATGTTTTGTGCATACGTAATACTAATTGATGATGGTACTAATATAATTTCATTTATACGCAAGAGTCTAACGTGGAAGTGAAGAACATTTTTTCTGGTATTGCTGCATCACATAAGTGCTATCTTCCGCCTTTTTTAGTTATTATGAAGTGTTCATCAAAATGCTCTGAATATATTGTGCTCATCTTCGTTGGGAACCAATTTTGCCTTCTTATCGCTGCCATCCATTTTAATTTCGTGTCTGGTTTCCTTAGGAAAACTAAACGAAAACTCACTTCTAAATTGTTTTGATTCCAAGAGGGTTGTTTTATCATTGCCTCGGTTTGCTGTTGTCAAAAGGGTTGAAGTATTAACGGTAAATAGCAGAATAATAAAAAACCATAAAACAAATTACATAACAAAACAAAAATCTGATGCTCGCCAAGAGGACAACCACTCGAACAGGTAACAATATAATAAGTAATTTACTTAATGTTTTGAACTGAAGTAAAAAAAACCATATGAGTCATTTTCGATAACCATCGATAATCTCGGTTGGAATATTTAAAAATGTAAGATTAAAATTACTTTGATAGTTTCTTCGTCCCTGATAAACTGTTGAAGAAAAACTATATCGCAATCTAGCTGTGCTCATGTCTTGTATGTGCTCATGTCATGCCTTGTATGAAAAGTTATGTATGAGCTCCATTGACAGTTTTCACATGCACAACGACCAGCCGGCGACCGGAGCTCATACAACTACTTTACCCGGCCCGGCGACCGGACGAACGGCGACCGTGTGCATATGAAAAGGCACTTAGGAAGTAGGTATAAAATAACAATAATGATTTTACCTACTTAGAAGAATTGGAATTTACAATACCTACGAGTAAGTACCGTTTAGTATGTATGAAGTCGTAGACAATTATTTATCGATAGATTTTTATCATGTGTGCCCCCATCCGTAATTGAGTAGAATTAAAATTTTCACAGAAATTTCTAGAGAATGTACACTTTCTCGGATGAAAATTTAACTTTACTGACCAGTCAATAAAGGTGGTTTCACTTTCTCATTTTCGGATTGCTTTCCGTGTTCATGTCATTACAAATTTAATTAAAAATACAATGAAATACGTCTTATAGATGAAATGTAAGGGCATGATCGGTATATTTTGGTCCCCAACTTTTATTTTTGCTCTCTAACACAGCATAACAAGGCATTTTAATAAAGTTTTCACCATTTTTAGGGTTCCGTACCTCAAAAGGAAAAAACGGAACCCTTATAGGATCACTTTGTTGTCCGTCTGTCCGTCCGTCCGTCTGTCAAGACCCTTTTTCTCAGGAACGCGTGGAGTTATGAAGCTGAAATTTATATCAATTACTCAGGTTTACTGTCCCTTGAAGCTGTGAAAAAATCAAACTTCTAAGCCAACGCAATCAAAAGATACAGCCGTTTATGCCGCAAATTTTCGACACTTGCAAGGGAATCAAAACCTACAGGGTGCTTCCCGTGAACTCAGAATCTTGAAATTTGGTACGAAGCAACGTCTTATAGCATAGATAAAGGAAAAATTACGAAAACCATAAATTTTTAGTTACATCTCATAATATATTTTTTTTTAATAATTTTAATCTTACTACCCATTTCCTCATAAACGCGTAGAGGTATTAAATTGAAATTCATACCAAATACTCAGGTTTATAATACAGGTTTGTACGGAACCCTCGGTGCGCGAGTCTGACTCGCACTTGGCCGGTTTTTTTTTCTTTACTAGAAGCGCACGGCAACTGAAGTCAACAAAACTGTCATCGACTACGCATAGGCAATACATTGCTAATGTGAGGCACGCGGGCACCGGCCACTTACGACTTCTACTCTTTTTTTATGTATATTATTTCTGTGGAAATAATAAATGTGTGCGTATTTTAAGGACGAGGATTTAAAAATCTTTCGTAATGTCGTTCCATATTAAAGTCTGAATTTAAAAATTCGAACTCGAGATTTGAATCTGAAATTAGCCTTTGTGTTTTATTCTGTCATACAGGTACAACCAGCCAGCAGCAGTGGTCATATAGTAGTGCATAGCTCACAGCCGGCCATGTTGCGCAACCAAAATGTTCAGGTGAGCTCGTCACTTTAGGTACTACATGTAGCGTAAGAGTTGATGTTATGGATTTATAGTTGATACGCATGACAAATTGTAAAACAAATTGAAAATTTTAATCTGGTTATTCTGAATAATGTTTGCTATGCCTGGGCCTAGAGTCTATAATATACGCATCGTTGTTCTATAGAGTGATTTTAGCACGACAATGGCTGTTATTTGACGCTTTGTTGAAGTCTACCAAGTAATAGCATTGTAATGTCATTCCAATGGTGTAAATTAAATAGGCATATCTTGCCAAGGAGGTCGAAACGTTCGAGGAACGAGTTAACTTGCTCGGGATATACTATTGAATTTCGATTAATTAGTAGACTAAAAAAGTGTCAATCAAAGAACCATTACCATACTAATATAACTCTATTGAGCCACAGTGCATTCCAGAGTTTCCACTTCATTCCACACATTCCACTTGGAACTTTTCAAAATCGCTCTTCATACGATATCAACCCTTTTATGTCCCCACTGCTGGGGCAGGGATCTCTTGCTGCATAGCAGGAAGGTTAAGCCATACTCCACCACGGAGGCCAGGTCCAGGTTGGTGGAGGATTTTAAGACTGTGGCGGACCTTACTGTCAGATATTATCAAGCCGCCCATAAGGTCTCTGACTTAACTCTCCATACAAATGGTGTCTTTATTCAATGGTGGTGTGTGGTCGATATTTATATGGGAGTGCAAAATATTTCTTGTCTTATTTTGAAAAGTGACAGGAAACATTGTGCTTGAACTAAATTGCACAAACCAAATTACAAATTTTTTTTCATGTTCGAACTGCATGTCCGCGCGTAGTTTATTTTGCCCTCATAGTTATTTATTATTTGACTCTAATATTTTAGATAGTTTGATAAACGGGGTTGTTTTTATAATGTGCAATTTCTGAAACATGTTGGCTTAGATTCCATCGTTTCAGCACCGTTCCATTTTGTTTTCGAAAAAAAAAATATTTCCTTGTGGTCGGTAAGTTTGTTAGATAATGGTTGAAATCATATGTATTAAACAGAATGGATGTTCTTCTATCTAGGACAATAATTTACTGAATCCTGCAACTTTAGTGGAACTGACTCACTTAATAAATTGTAATTACTTAATGGACTTTAGTGGACCAAGAATTTAATAAAATTCTTGGTCCACTAAAGTAAAACAAACAAATCGTAAAACAAAATTTGTACAATCGGTCCAACCGTGATTATTTAACCTATGAAACCTCGATTTTAGTGATGTTCTATAAAGTTGAAAATTCAATTGTTTCTGATGATTGATTTTAACTACATTTAAGTTTTTATCGATATTTTATTTTAATTTTTTGCCTGGCTTGGCGTGAACTTAAAACCACAAAACGGTTTTTCATATTATTTTTATTTATAATATTTAAACTTAAAAATCAACTGGAATAATCTTTGCTATATAATCTACTCGTTATAATATGGTAGCAAATTACAATTATTCGAAAAAAGCTATCCATGAAGTGTTGCATTTTTCGCCTATGGTTTCCTGTCAAATAAATAAGAAACTATATGAGTGTGCATCTGTCAAAAGTTATACAAACTATTGGACCGATCATAATTGGGTTGTTTTAGGGATTGCGCTTATAGAAATTACCCAGTGTGTGTTTCTTTTCGTTTTAGATGACATCTCAATTGTGCTTGTGCGTAGTTCCTATTGTACGGTTTTTGTAAATGACTAGTGATAAAGGTCCTGTGAACGAAGGCCCGCGCTACGATCCTCCCCTACGCTCTTTGTACCCCGAGAGTAGTTGACCTCCAAACTGAGTAGTACGATGGCACGAGTCACGCGTTTTGTCGCGATAAAATGTCAATTCGATTCTGCTATATGGACTCGCTTCACTGATGTCCAGTACAATTTTGCTAATGTCACA
The DNA here is from genome assembly GCA_934045075.1 of Yponomeuta sedellus. Lineage (NCBI taxonomy): Eukaryota > Metazoa > Arthropoda > Insecta > Lepidoptera > Yponomeutidae > Yponomeuta > Yponomeuta sedellus. The sequence continues at coordinate 13,877,864 of OW203728.1, read as the reverse complement.
AGACTATAGCCAATCAAAAGCGAACAAGGCTCGGTCAGAATTTTGAAGCAATTTGACATTTATGTACTGGTAGTCTGACGTTTAAAACGCGCGGCTAGCGTATAGTACTACCCAGCTACTAACTCTACAGTAGATACTGCCATAATAGGTTTCTGCGCCGGCAATCTTTGTATCTCTGGATATCGTGAGAATGGGGATAGACGTGATACAATTTAAAAGCAACCATTGGCGATTTATGAAAAAAGCATTAAAAGTTCTTGATACTTAGTGGACAAGAGGGGAACTATTGCTTTCACGAAAATGCACCTCCGTGAAATGAAAATATGTTTCTTCGCCTAAAATTACACATTTTAATGTGACACTTTTTTCTCTAATAACATATTGCCATATGTAGGTAAAAAATAAATTTTATGTTATCTATCACCCCTACGAGTTTTCGTGCGTGAGCGCTGACACAGGTCGTGGTGCAAAGAACATAAAACTGGGGACACGAATGCAAACTCATCGTTAATAAACTGTAGTAGGTACTTTGCATAGATCACACATTGATGATACTATGGGAGTAATATGTTACCTGTGCTATGGGGTTTATAAGATCAGTCAAAAGACCACAAGTGACAATGGGCTTACATGATTACAAACCGAGTGACCTCACGGTCAACGTGAATGCCGTTTTTTGCGTTTCAAATCATACATTTCAAAGAATATGAATATATTTTACCAATAATTTTTTATAATATATGATTTTTCCAGCTTCTCAAAATTCAAATTGTACCTGCTTTGTATCCTGATACCTCTGTGAGATAAAAAAAAACTTACATTTTTCAACCCTATCGATATATTTACTTAGGTTCGTTAGCACAAAAAAACTCGACATGAATCGACTACCATACACTCGCATATCCAGTAACACGGCATTGCCGAGTCGCGAACCTAATATCGCAGTACAGCGACTGAGTAGCGGTGTGTGCATGTCGCTAGTCGGTGGTGGTGACGAGCGGCCCGCCCGGCGGCGCCGCGCCCCCGCAAAAGGTGGTCGTGGTCGGAGTGCCGCCCGCCCAGCAGCCGCCCGCCCTACCCAGTCTGCAGCTCAGCCAGGTAAGCCTACCGACCCTACCCTACCCTACCTACCAAGCATGCTGAATCCAGGCGCATATCGTCGCTTAGCAAACAACTATTTTGGTAGGAAAGGTGGAAGGAAAGAGAAGACCGGACAGGAGAAAAATGTTATGGTTGTGCAACAAAGAGTGTCCACTCTTTATAATCAATAACTGTAATGAAAAATATGGGCTACAGAGGCCGTCTGTGGCGCAGCGGCAGCGCATCTGCCTACCATGCAAGAGGTCCCGGGTTCGATCCCCGGTTGGGGACAAAAAAAAACCCCAGGTCTTGGATGTTTCCATGTTTGTTATGTCGTTGTTTCTGGTTCCCACGACACAGGGTATCCTAGTGTGGGGCCAGAACCAATGTATGTGCCTGTATGTAAATGTTATGTTATATCAGAGGTGTTCAAAAATTACCTCAGCGCTTGAAATTGCCAAACCGTGGTGGATGAGCGCGGTAATTAAGACCGTACTCTCTCCAAAATGGTTGAGACTGATGATGGCTGACCACTGCGTTATGCTCGTGAACGAGTGCTGTTCGTGTGACTGGCCGTAGCACTTATGTTTTCTCTACTTTTGTAAGACATTTTAACTTATGCTTTGGCATTTAAAGTTATTGATGACAGTAATGATCTTATTATACACGTATTGGCAACTGCTGTATTTGGTTTAAGATGACTTGAGATAAGATGGTCAGAGTGGAGTTTTTTTTCTCCCGCTGCCTTTTTCACCACTACAGTACGGCTCGAAGGCAGCGGCTTACATTTTACATTGTATAGTCTTTTAGCTTTAAGAATATACCTCGAGCTCTAGAGTAGGCTTCAGTTTTCGCCAATTTTCGTTGGTTTTCATACTGATGATCTAGTTCTGATTTCAAAATTAAGTGTCATATTAGTTCCGATATTTCTATTACACGATTATATCCGATTCTATCCGATAGTTGTCGTCAGGCTATACTAGTCCACTGCTGGACATAGCCCTCCCCTAAAGAGAGCCACGTTGTGCTATCATAGGGGGTAATACCCATAATCCCCACGCTGGGGATGCGGGTTGGGGATCGCAGTTTGGTGGAATTGTGCTGCAGGGGGCGCTGCTGCCCACCCCCCGGCTTGTGTCTATTTCTTTTGCGAAGAATTGGGTTGGTGCAATTCTCTAGACCGACACCACACAGCAACTTTCCGATAGTAGCCGAGGTATATTCTTAAAGCTGACAGACTATACATTGACATTCAGCTAACAGAATGTAAATTCTTTACGTTGAACTAACTTGATTTGAACCTAGTGTTTCACGTAGGCACTCTGTCGCAGGCGCCCGTGTCGGTGGTGTCGAAGCCAGTGTTCTTGCACCCAATGAGCTATCACCGTTTGGTTTAAGATGACTTGCGAAAAGATGTTCAGAGTGGGCTTTTTTACCGTTGCCTTTTTCTCCACTACAATACGGCTCGAAGGCGGTAGCGGCTTACGTGTTACATTGTACATTGACGTTCAGCAAACCGAATGTAGATTCTTTACCTTGAACTAATTTGATTTGAATCCAGTATTTCACGTAGGCACTCTGTCGCAGGCGCCCGTGTCGGTGGTGTCGAAGCCAGTGTTCTTGCACCCAATGAGCTATCACCGCTTGGTTTAAGATGACTTGCGAAAAGATGTTCAGAGTGGGCTTTTTTTCCGCTGCCTTTTTCTCCACTACAATACGGCCCGAAGGCACAGCTTACATGTTACATTGTACATTGACATTCAGCAAACAGAATGTAAATTCTTTACGTTGAACTAATTTGATTTGAATCCAGTGTTTGACGTAGGCACTCTGTCACAGGCGCCTGTGTCGGTGGTGTCTAAGCCGGTGTTCTCGCGAGGCGGCGCGCCGCAGCACCCGCCGCCGCCGGAGCTCGACGACCTGTCCCACCTCGCCTGACGACCCCTGCCGGCGCTTGTGCTGATCGGCGACAAGAAGTAGGCACTATTCCGCAATAGCCGCGTACTGACTGGGCCTGAGGCGGACTGGCCCTCTTAATGTTCGATCGACGTCACATCGATCTTTAAGCCCACGTTCATACACGTAGCTATAATTTCGTTATCAACCCTTGTATGTCCCCACTGTTGGGGCGCGGGTGTCTTCCTGCATCGCAGGAAGGTTAGGCCATACTCCACCACGGGGGCCAAGTCCGGGTTGGCGGAGGATTGTAAGACAGTGGCGGGCCTTACTATCAGAAGTTATCAAGCCGCCCATAAGGCCTATGACATTGCTTAACGACTGCCATTATATGACAGGAGGCACCAACGGCTTAACCTGCCTCGGAAAAATGCCACTAGCGGTAGTCAGGGGACGGTCACCCATCCAGTACCTGACCGCGCCTGTTCTTGCTTAACTCAAGTGATTGATTCCAATCACTCGGTTCGCCTAGGCCGCGAGCGCTATAATTTACGAGTATATTAACATGAATTATAGCTACGTGTATCTTCTTTAATATAAAAATGAATTGCTGAATGTGTTGGTAAGCTCAAATCTCGAGAGCAGCTGAACCGATTTCGCTAATTCTTTTTAGATTATTAATTGAAGTACGAGGATGGTTCTTACGGAGGGAAAAATAAAGAATCGACCGTTAGGCGGCACGAAGTTCGCTGGGTTAGCTAGTTTTCTAGAAAGATATTGAAGTGATCGCAGACGCGGCTAAAATGTATATTTCTATGACGGCACCAACTTGTACCATAATTTATATTATACCTAGTAATATAATAAATTATTGCTAATATGTTAAATGGCCGACCATCAATAAAATTAAGGCAAAAATATATATATTATAGCACGGCATATTAATATATATTACTTCATATGTGATTTGCTCATTATATGTCCACCTAATATATCATAATATCATGAAGAAGTCATTATATCTGACCAACCTAGACCCAACATGCCTCGAGGAAAGTATGTCGCTCTGAATAGCTCGTATGAAGGCGCGTAGATTAGTTGTTTTCTCTGTTAACAATCGATGTAATCGATGCCGATCTGATGTCATTCCATATTGCGTAGGGAATCAAGACCACATAGTGTTGATTCCCTACGTGGCGGAAAATTAAGAAGACAAGATAAGATAAGAATATTCTTTATTGTACACCAGAGCACATATTATAAAACATGTAAAGATACAAAGTACAATTGGCGGCCTTATTGCTAAAAGCAGTTTCTTCCAGACAACCTCACGACGGAAAGTTGCTAAAGGAAATAAGAGACGGATAATCGGGAAGCCTTCAATAGAGACAAATACTTGGTTTAACTTAATAAATAGAGTGAGGACTGTAACATTTTTGTAAGTCGGCCTCTGTAGTTACTTTAACTGGAAAAATTGTGAGCGCCACTCTAGTCTTTCAAGAAATCGCGAGTATTGATCGCGCAGACAATGAATAAAGGGAAAAAATCGTATTGGTATACCCTTCCAAGTCATAAAATATTCAACTTTCAACAACCGAAAAGGCGTTAAGGTCTCCAAAGAGGCTATATAAATCCACTCTATATAATCTCTCATTACGTAGATGCAAAAAGGCCAATCATCATCATAGAGATTAATTATTGGGTAAAATGTGTATAATAACTATTTGACCCCGCAGACTTCGTAAGGCCTCAGAAGTAATGAAGAATTCATTCTGTTCATTTTTTTTTCGTGAAATTTTCCAGTTTTAATTCGTTATAATTTTATGGAGGATTTTAGGGTTCGCATATTGTACTGAACACGATGATGACGATCGAATCGTGATTTCTTGAGTATCGGAAAGCATAGTTAAAACCAAGTTCCAGTGAGGCCTGGGATTGGAAGTCTACTCGGTCAGTCAGTACTCGGCTTAGGGAAGTAGAGTAGCTACTTAATGTAGCTGAACTTGAGTGGTGGTATGTATTTGTATTGGCACCTTGACGCTGTATAATCTTATTATATCTACTATTAGTTTAAGTCTTTAAAAATAGTCTCAAACAGATATTCACTGTTGACATTGTTCTCTCGATCTATGTAAGTAATGAGTAATTCGTTCTGAGATGTGAGCTCAGTTTAATTGTTGTTATTCGCACGCGATAACTTCATTCCATGGATTTTGTTCATTATACATGAGATCGCATTATACATAATCAACAAGACACGTTTCATTTACATAATAATGTATAAGAAATAATATACGAATGATTATTATCGATTAAACCCTTATTAAAAAATACGGTAACTATTTCTATTGAAAATCACAAACAAGGAATTTACCTTTAGTATTTATACTTCGTTTAGCACCAAAATTACGAACGGAGGTAACTATACCCATGATCTAAGAGTAGTTCACGTAACGATTTTACCAGACTCCAGGTCTGCCATTAGTAGCGAACGTGATGCTACTCTGAAGGGTTACTAGGAAAGCCGAGTGGCTAGTGAATGGGTTGGTAAGCATCCGAATCCGCACATAATAGGCGCAATGCACACCACAATGAGTGAATGCCCACTCGAGTGAATTGATAAAGTGGGCTGTGCCGCGTCGACGACGGGCGGCGGCGTACGTACACTAAGCGAATACTACAGAATTCCAGCTTGAGATAAGAAAAACGCTTTCGTGGTTACAACCAGATAGCATAGTAAAACGCAGAAATGGGATTCATATAATTTTTCAGTCTATAAAGGACCTACTCCGCAGAGCTGTCTTTCTGTGAGAGATAATTCTTACGAGGATGGACAACCTCCTCAACCTGAATAGGTAATAACGAAAACGAGTCATTAGAAAGATGACAATGATGAAAAGCTAAAGCGACACGGTTCGAAACGATTATATAGCAGCGTGCAGTGTGTGCAATATTGTGGTCCCTCTGTGGGATTTGTTTCGTGAGGCGGGGGAGCGGCGCGGCGCCTGGCCCGCCCGCCCGCCTGCTTGGTACGAGGGGAGCTTCAGATTGTACTCAGGCACCCTGCCTACGGTTGCGGTGTCTCTGAGAGACATTGGAAGTACAGTATGCTAATTATTTATAATGTACTAATATAGGTTGGTGTTTACTGACTATACCTAAAACTTAATCTAAAATAATTGCCTCATACCACTGGCTTACGATGGAATACGTCATAGGAAAGCCTGAGCGTTTGAGGTGTTCACGTACCTCAGCCCTTGGAAGCAACAATCCGAGGTTGCCACGCGTTTTATTAAGCCCATAGTCTATTTCTGTGAGGATTGTGGAACATATAAACTATAGAAAATAGTTTTTTTGTAGTCCATTTCCTTCACCAACAACAACTCTTTTATTTCTGATCAAGAGACGCCGTTATTAGTTCAATTAAGTAGGAAATCCGTGACATAAAACCATTTTCCACTTTTTGCTTCTATTCACACATTTCTGATCACCTCGTTTTCCCGTTTTACGATAAGTACATATTTATTGTGAGCATCTTTAAATAGGTGGTTGAGAATATTAAAAAAAAAACTACGTACGTAAGAGTGCTTATTCTTTGAGCGGTCACTGATGGCGGGCGGCGCGGCGAGTTTTCCCCTGACCAGTGGCCGTGCGATCGCCGGGAGTCGGCATTCGGTCGTAAACTGAGCAAGCACGCGCTACACGCGCGGGACTCCGATCCTCCGAGAACGAAAACATCTCGCGAACTTTTCTTTTCGCGCCAAAATATCGCGCCTTTTTTGTTTTTTTCTTTCTTTTTCGGCGGTGACATGACATTTTGTTTTATTCTTTTATTTGTGATTGATTGAAAGTGTCGATTGATCTTTTCGAAGTCAACTGTGATGCGTTATTTTGTTTTGGTTGTAGCTTTATTTCTTGTGTTTTTGCCTGAATATTCTCAAGCTATTCGATGGCTGTAAGTATTGTCATGTTTATTTATTTACTTGTAGAGTGTAGACTTGTAGAGTAGATAGATGATACAAGTAGAGAAGATAGGACGCAACTATGCGACAGCATGATTTAGTGAGACATCACCACTTTTCTTGATCAATATAAAATGTTCAGCATATAATAATATAATTATATTATAGGTACTTATTTTGTGTAAGAAGATTGTGAAGGAGTCGGTATTATTGTTCTACATGGAGTAGACCATCACCCACAAAAAACGTGTTGTAGCGCCATAGGAAGTAAGAAATAATTATGAAGGTACAAAGTGTACCTAGGCACCTCTCATGGATTTGATTTATGTCCTCTTAATTTTATTACCTACTTTGATATATTATTTTACATAAACTTGTGCGACAATCTGTGTCAATACCTAAATGTTTAACTTGAACCAGCCCTTAAAATACTCTTACATTTTCCCGTTTTAGGTTGCTTAACGTAGCAGTATGACAAGATAATGTGCCAAAAGTGGCAATTAAAATCCCTTAATTAGGTGAAATTAGAGAGCGTTTTAATAACATGTTTTACCCGTTGTAACAACGCAATTATCTTTATACAAACCGACATGGCGCCTGTTGCCTAGTTACTACAGAAGTTTAACGCAAGAAGAATCACGCGTACTTTTACTCCGAATCAACTATGTACATCTGTCGTATTAGATCCAATAAAACACGTGTCGATAACAAATCTGCGCAGCTGTTCTACCGTCATAAGAAGAGAGACCGTAACTTCCATTTTTACCGAAATTGAGTTACATAATCAGAATGAGCAAAAAAAAAATTTTTTTGTCTTTGCAACTAATCTTAATGACTTCAAACAGAAAATACGTTAGCATAAAAAGGCGTAATTTTACCTCTGAATGATACAATTTTGCAAGAAAAGCCCTAAGTTCCTTTAGGGCTTTTCATATTAGCAAAAACTTTTTACTTAAACGACCATAATTGACCATATATTAACTTTTTACGCGTTTTAATAACAAGCAGTGGACTATTAAAGCGTAAAGTCCAGTGCTTAATACCTTTTCAAATTAGGATTGAACTTTTTTTAAATCAAAATTTGAAAAGGCGTCCCCATAATATGGCTTTTCACTTCAGTAGTTTCACGAAATCTGGAAATAGTTTTTTAGCAAAAAAGGCATATCTAAACAATAATGACCTTTAAAGAAATATTCTTACCTTCTAGTCTCTGAGGAATCATTACTACTGAAAAAAGGAGTAATGAACAATAACAATAGCCCTAATTGTCAATATACACATTTTACAGCTTACGATTGTACCAATATTATATTTTTTTTTGGTTCCGTACCTCAAAAGAAGTAAACGGATCACTTTATAGCCTTATAGGATCAATTTATTGTCCGTCAGTCTGTTCGTCCGTCTATCAAGAGATTTATCTCGGAAACGCGTGGTTAAATTAAAGCCATATATTCATGTCTCCCTTGAAGCCGTGGAAAAGTAAAACTGCTAAAGTTAACTTAACATCAATTTACTCAACCTGGAATATGTATGTAAGTTTAGAGCAAGGTGTTTTTTAAAATTTTTTAAACTAACCGGTTTAAAAAATAAGAAAAATCTTCTGAAACTACGCTTAGTAAAGGTTTTCTTTTGATTTTTTTATAAGCTTTCGTTGTCTTTTACAATAGCCTATAAATACGTGCATTGTTTTTACTCTGAGCGTTGATGTAGTTTCCTGGTGTACAAATAATACTTTAATCTAATCTATCCAATATGTAGGTAACTTTCCCTTAAATTGTTACTAAAAAAATCATAGATGATGACTTGATGAGTGGCTCGCGTCTCATCATCATCATTAATGTTCGCATTATGTTAAGCTTTTGTTATGCATATTTTTCATCTGTAGGCTGTAACGCGATGCGCCCCTGCGCCGCGTCCGTCCGCGTTCCCTAATTGAACTGTGGACTAATGAGCGGCGTTGTTCATCGCAAACCACAATTATTCGCCCCCGAGATTACGCTTTACGCTCGGAAATATCACTCATTGGGATGCTATAGAATGTTCACTTGGTAGTAAGCGCAAAAATGGAAAAAGAGACGAAAATCATTGTATAATAATTGTATTCCTTACCTTATCCGAAGGGTGCCTAACGGTCCTTTTTAATATTGCCTACGCCTGCCTGTATGACTTGACCTTTTTCTCTTTAACCGTAAACGAAAGTTGGATTTTCTACAGGCTATCTGGTGTTATTACGGCGGATTAACCACGAAATAATATATAAGTATATTTAAAAACTAGGCCAAGTTAAAGTTGCGTACCGAGGGTTCCGTACAAATTTAGTTGGTGGTGCCTTCATTCGTACGGACTCAAATTGTACGGGTTCCGTACAAATTTAGTCGTTTAGGAATCGAGTCTGGCAGTTTTTTTCTAGCTTTTCCCGAAATTCGAAGTCTAATTTTTATACAATTAATTACAAAGGAATAGTTTTCATATCTTTTCTTATATTTTTAGTATAAGATGATATTAATTTTATAGTTCTAGGTCAACGGAAAGAGTGGTACGGAACCCTATGAATATTTTCCTTGAGTTTCGAAATATTCGTTTTGGCGGCACAAATGGCCGTAACATTTTTGCGTTCAACTTCAAGGGTCTGTAGACCTAGGCCCTAATTCTACTAAATACATTACAGTTCTCAAGGAGTACAATAGTTACAAGTATAGAAGGTTTTGACGCTAGTGGTATTCAACTTGTGAGGTTGTAAAGCGTTTTATAAATAATAAAACTGGAACGACTTCTTACTTTGTACTTTATTTAAAATGTGGTTGTTTATTTAATTTATAATATAAACAGAAAACTAGATAAAAGCAGAATAAGCAGGTAAAAATAGCAATCGAAATGTGAATTAATTAAGCATTACTACAATGCTAAAAAATGAAAGAAAAGTCAAAATAGGTGACCTAATTAAAAATTTTGAAAATGTTAGACAGAATTAAAGAAATATAAAAAATGGTGTAAAGACCTTTGCACCGTTTTATCACCCGGGGACCCATCCATGATATTTTTTTTAAATAAATTAATTTAAAAATATACTTATACTTAAAAAAAATTGTTATGTAATTATTTAAAGTTTTAAAATTTAAATTTAAAGGCTAAGTTCAGAGTAGGGTCGATGAAGATGAGGGGATGGGGGGATGGGTTCTGTCGGTATGTAAATAAATTTATGCTTAGATATAAATATTAATTAAGAGTCCGTCGTAGTTTCGCTCTCAAGAGCTATGGTGGTAAAATTGGTTAGCAAACGTTATGGAGGATAGTGGTTTAAGCGTGGTTTTATTACGCGCTCTAACTTTAGGTTTCAGAGATACACCAGGTAAGGGTTGGTATAATATATAGTTTGTACTATATACCACTTATTTGAATAATCTGACGTAGTGGGCAAGTGCTCATTACATAATATACTCGTATTTTCTGCAAATTTTTCAACAAACAAGTGATTGAGACTTTGTTTGACCGAGAAACTTTGAAAATGATTGACCGTCCGGTTTTGTGCTATTATTATATTATGCAGTCTGTTTACGTCGCATTGCAGGGCACAGGCCATCTCTCAGAGAGAGGGAGGAGATAGTGTCCACCGCTGATTGGCAATCTCATTTTTAATTTTATTAAAAGTCATTAAGGGAATAAATAATAACTTCCAAACAACGTAATCAGCCGTCTTGGTCCGAAACTAGGATACCCCGTGCTATGGTAACCAGGCAAGAATATCACAAATATGGAAATAAACCCAGACGGCGACAGTTTCTACAAACGTACGGCGCTCCCCAGTGGGAATCGGACCTGCGACCTCCGGGTTGATAATCAGACGTTGCGGCCAATTAATATGTATTAACAATTACATTTATGGCGATTTCATTAGGTTTTAATCATAAATTATACTAATAAAGTCTGAACCGTCCTTCCGTAGCTTACCAATACGAAGTTCTGTTGCGTGGAAATTTTCCGGAAAATGCTTGCATTGAAACTTCGGGAAAGAGGCAATTTGCTCCAACAATCCCCATAATTAGTTCATCATTGCTGCAACCGTAAGCTGCATGGTTTAATTTCTGCCATAAAGTATATGGGTTTGCCATTGCTTTCCTTAAAGTTACCGTACGTACACCATGCAGTCATACCCACAGAATGACTCAAAGATTTTAGTAAAATTTAGTTTAATATTATACTAGTTATATATAATATAACAATACTTGAAATAATAGAAATGTTTTGGCCGCCTATGATAAAAGTTACCTTTAGAATTGACTTAAGTTTTTCAAATCTTCTGTTAACTTTAAAATTAATAGTTCGGGTCCTAACCCGGATCCTCCGCATCTTAACACAATACTACTGAGGTACACGAGAGATTGCACAGTGTGTTGCTAGACCCGTTTTGTGCCCATTTTTATTGAAAGAAAGAAGACATTCAAATAGCTACAGAGTCCAGAGTAAACGAGTAAACAAACAAAATACACGAAAAACAACTTAAAAACAAAACAACCGTGAAGAAACTTAATAATTTCAAATAGTAGATGTGAATATCCAAGTGATAAATAAGGTTAGTTACTAGAACTATATTCCAAATTACACAATAAAAATGGGCACGTCCGACAATTTGGTTATAAAACACATTGTGCATCGGTGAAATTAGGCAGCACATTTTTAAGCCGCGTCTCCTGGTATAAAATTACACAAAACATTCCGGTATTTAAAAACCTATTTAGAGGCTAAAAATTTCACCCATGCCGGGATTCGAACCCGCAACCTCTGGCTATCCGTACCAGCGCTCTACCAATTGAGCCAATGGGCGACTCACGGCATCAGTGAAATTTCGAACCTCTTTACAATATTCTCTGTATTACGTACAGGCAGCGACATCTGACTTAAGCAAATTGCATTACTTACAGCCCCGACCACCTACTTTGCAGTTAGGTTTAACATCGGAACGATATCACTGTACCCACATGATTACACTATTTTTATTTTTAATGCACTAACCCGTGCTAAGGAACAAATTTAAAAACCTATTTAGAGGCTAAAAATTTCACCCATGCCGGGATTCGAACCCGCAACCTCTGGCTATCCGTACCAGCGCTCTACCAATTGAGCCAATGGGCGACTCACGGCATCAGTGAAATTTCGAACCTCTTTACAATATTCTCTGTATTACGTACAGGCAGCGACATCTGACTTAAGCAAATTGCATTACTTACAGCCCCGACCACCTACTTTGCAGTTAGGTTTAACATCGGAACGATATCACTGTACCCACATGATTACACTATTTTTATTTTTAATGCACTAACCCGTGCTAAGGAACAAATTTAAAAACCTATTTAGAGGCTAAAAATTTCACCCATGCCGGGATTCGAACCCGCAACCTCTGGCTATCCGTACCAGCGCTCTACCAATTGAGCCAATGGGCGACTCACGGCATCAGTGAAATTTCGAACCTCTTTACAATATTCTCTGTATTACGTACAGGCAGCGACATCTGACTTAAGCAAATTGCATTACTTACAGCCCCGACCACCTACTTTGCAGTTAGGTTTAACATCGGAACGATATCACTGTACCCACATGATTACACTATTTTTATTTTTAATGCACTAACCCGGTCGGGGCTGTAAGTAATGCAATTTGCTTAAGTCAGATGTCGCTGCCTGTACGTAATACAGAGAATATTGTAAAGAGGTTCGAAATTTCACTGATGCCGTGAGTCGCCCATTGGCTCAATTGGTAGAGCGCTGGTACGGATAGCCAGAGGTTGCGGGTTCGAATCCCGGCATGGGTGAAATTTTTAGCCTCTAAATAGGTTTTTAAATTTGTTCCTTAGCACGGGTTAGTGCATTAAAAATAAAAATAGTGTAATCATGTGGGTACAGTGATATCGTTCCGATGTTAAACCTAACTGCAAAGTAGGTGGTCGGGGCTGTAAGTAATGCAATTTGCTTAAGTCAGATGTCGCTGCCTGTACGTAATACAGAGAATATTGTAAAGAGGTTCGAAATTTCACTGATGCCGTGAGTCGCCCATTGGCTCAATTGGTAGAGCGCTGGTACGGATAGCCAGAGGTTGCGGGTTCGAATCCCGGCATGGGTGAAATTTTTAGCCTCTAAATAGGTTTTTAAATTTGTTCCTTAGCACGGGTTAGTGCATTAAAAATAAAAATAGTGTAATCATGTGGGTACAGTGATATCGTTCCGATGTTAAACCTAACTGCAAAGTAGGTGGTCGGGGCTGTAAGTAATGCAATTTGCTTAAGTCAGATGTCGCTGCCTGTACGTAATACAGAGAATATTGTAAAGAGGTTCGAAATTTCACTGATGCCGTGAGTCGCCCATTGGCTCAATTGGTAGAGCGCTGGTACGGATAGCCAGAGGTTGCGGGTTCGAATCCCGGCATGGGTGAAATTTTTAGCCTCTAAATAGGTTTTTAAATTTGTTCCTTAGCACGGGTTAGTGCATTAAAAATAAAAATAGTGTAATCATGTGGGTACAGTGATATCGTTCCGATGTTAAACCTAACTGCAAAGTAGGTGGTCGGGGCTGTAAGTAATGCAATTTGCTTAAGTCAGATGTCGCTGCCTGTACGTAATACAGAGAATATTGTAAAGAGGTTCGAAATTTCACTGATGCCGTGAGTCGCCCATTGGTTCAATTGGTAGAGCGCTGGTACGGATAGCCAGAGGTTGCGGGTTCGAATCCCGGCATGGGTGAAATTTTTAGCCTCTAAATAGGTTTTTAAATTTGTTCCTTAGCACGGGTTAGTGCATTAAAAATAAAAATAGTGTATTCCGGTATTTTTGCGCTAAACATTTTCGTAGATATTTAAAACCGATTGTTTTTATGTTTCATGAAAAACCCGAGCATGAGATGCGCCTTATGACTACTTTCTCTTGTTGAAGTTGTAAAGCGCGATTGCACATTGAAACTTTATTTTTATGGTCGAAATCTTCTATTTCGTTGCCGATTATGATTTTTTAGCGAGAGACATTATTTCGCAGTCAGATGTATTTTTTATCACAATGACTTTATTTATTCCAATGTAACAATTTTTTCAGCTACCGAAGTGGCATTATTTTTGTTGGGGCCTTTTACAGAGGTTTTCATTATTTTTAAATGTACTTCAAGGGCCCCCAAAATTATAATGCAGAGGTCAAACTTAACCAAAACTTAAAATATTAGGTATCGACAAGTACTCTACATCTCGTTACAGATTCCGGGAACAAAAGCTCGATAAGTCCTCGAAGAGCGCTCAACGAGCAACATCACATTGTTACAAGAGATAAAGGGAAATTGAAAAGGGCTACATACGTATAATAAAGCTAGGTTTATCCACGGATATTACTATATTTTTCCGCGCAGCCCGGTACCCGAAAATGAAATTAAATGTCCTCTATGAAAGTGATTGCCGTAAGAGGACGGCTCCCGATTTCGCCGAGTTAGCAAGGGCCGTGTGTGGCAGACCGAAAAAAATGATTTCCTCCGCTCGAACAAGCGTCCGTGACTTTTCCAGGCGCTCCGGCCGTCCCGTGCATCTGGCGGGACCTATTATTAGGGGACGGCTCTTAATGCTTCCTTAGGTATTTTTATATGGCAGCCCCGTCTTAGTTTTTACGATTGTGATTTTTATTGAATTCCTCGATCCGTACTACGTGCCGGCTGTAGTTTGCGGGCGAAGGTGATATACGATCCACTTTGCCGGATTTATTTTATAGCGCTGTTTCGGACACAGGTTCCTTCAAACGACGAGTGGTTATTTTCTGAACGACAAAGGATTTAGCTAATGGAATATACGCAGTTTGGGTATTTTTTATACGTATCGGGTTCAGCAATGCACTTAAAATGTTTCTGTTGCCGTTAGGCATTCCTGTGACGGTCTTGCTTATTTTACAGTCGCACTGATCCATTCAACCTGAATGTTATAGGTACCTATTTATTTCTCTTACATCCCCATATAGCTGCTTGTTCTACGTAAACTGAACTTTCTCTTAGGAAAACCCACAACAACCCTCAGTTTTGTTAATTTGTATGGTTTCACAACTTGGGGAGCGCGGAAGTTTGCGGTCAATGTTTGTGTTTCAGTTAAGGAATAGTTAAAAGGGGTTAAGATAACACGTGTACAATACAAAACATGGGGGCTTTATCTCGAGACAAACAAAAATAATATTCGCAATTTATCTCGCGTGGCCGGTTTTCGCGAATGGCTGTTGTTATGGAAGGAAGGAACAAGCAATAAGTGCAACAAATCGCCGAGTGCACGATTCATTTGATCTGACGTGAATTTATCCGCGCAGCGGCTCTCTTTATTTACACAACGCCGTTGCACACTTTGTCCTGACAAACTCAATAAATTACCAACATCCTCAGCGCGGCAACAGATTTGCTCGGCTTTTATTTTTGTCAAGCTTTTCTTGTTCGCCCGTATCGGTGGCTTGACTTGACACCACTTTGAAGTGTGCTCCATCAATCAATAAATGTTTGCACAATGCACGAGTTGCATTATAAAAAAAAATATTGGCCTTTTTGCATCTACTTAATGAGATGATTTATACAGCGTCGGTATCTTCACTCACACACTAGATGGGTGAATGGACCACTCCGACGCTGTAGTGCCTGGGACATGGTTTTATAGGTGGTTTTTAGGCTTGCCCAGCACCTATACCATCCTGACAGCTTAGTCGGCCTAGCCCACAGGAAAGACTAGTCAATACGTGCGGAGCCAACCAAGCCGCGGGTTTCCTCACGATGTTTTCCTTCACCGTTAGCGTATGGTATTGCGACTACAAATTCGCAAATGTACGTAACTTTGAAATTAAACAAAGTCATTGGTACATGCCCGCACTCGGGATCGAACCTGGGGCTTTCGCTTGCCAGTCCATGGTTCTACCCACTGAGCTACCACCGCTTCATTATGCATTATGCATAGTATGTAATAATGTAACTTTTGTATTATTGCTAGCTTACACAGGGGATTTTTTTGCTTGTGCACAAAAAGTGTATAGCTGTAATAATCGCTCATTAGTGCGGTAGTCGAGGCGGGGGCCCCACCGTCTAGCGAACGTTGACTCACGCGTGGAGTTCCCGCCCGCCCTACGGCTCTGAAAGATCTACCTACAAACTCTACAACAGGTATATCGGTTGAAACTCCTATTGGTTGAAAATAGAAAATTGGCATCTTATGATCCGCCCAATCTATATACTTACCATATATACTACGTACGAGTATATGCCTGATTAATGCACCAGTCTTCTGCATATTGTTAAAGAGGTCTAGGCGGCGCGTCATCATGTCCTTAATCGTCGACTCACCGATTTTAAAGTACGCTTTCTCGAGATAGGGCACGTTACTTCCCCCAGCTACAACTAGCGTTTTTTTAACCACCAATAAGGGTTAAAATGCTTAAAATAAGCGAAACAAAAATATATTGTATGTAGCAAAATTTCAATGTAGAGCAACTGAATTCTTTAAAAGGGGTATGTAAATGTAGGACGCACATGTTGTCCGATATGGCATTGAATATAAAATGCTATTGATTAATAAAAAGGAAGAGACTTCTACAGTCCGGTTATCCCCACAAAATCAAATTTGTACCAATAACACAGCAGAACGGTCCGCTTCAACGCAGCGACTTAGACAAATCGCTGTTGTATTGAACAATTTGTTGAGTAATCCCAGCATTTGTTTCAATTATTCGGGCTTCCTACTTGATGGCAATTTACATTCAAATTGGGAAAGGGATTTGCCGTAGTGTAATTTAATTTAATGTTTGTGTCTCACCGTGTATTTAGAATTTCTCACCGAAATAGAGCATGCGACCCAGAGCGATATAGATTGAATAGTTTCCCTGCTTACTATGTTATGGAGTACCGATCCTTAATCGGGCATGGATAGTATACATTTTTCATTGGTTTTCGACTTTCTTTCAAGTTGATAAGGTTCAATTTAGTATGGGTTCTATATCCATTGCCTTATTAGGGTTAACCCAGCAATTTATACCTATTTTCTGTCATTGTATCAACTAATGTGCTTCATTTGGCGGTCCTACGTCAAATCCATACACCTTTTGGTAATTGTGAGGCTCTATCTAGATTATTTACAGCCATTACATTCGCTGCGCGTGCGTTGAATGGTCCGTAATTAGAGTATCATTGTCCCGTGGTGTAATGAAGCGTGCTACACCGCGGGAACTCTGCCCCTTGCCTCTGATTATAACAAATTGAGCGATTTCTTTCGGCAATTCACTTGTCCGGTGCCTCGTCTGAAAAGATGTGGGTTTATTAGTTACGATTCGTCTGTTTTCATTAACTCGTTAAGTTGATTTCATGGCGGTTTATAGTTTTAAAGTTATTATGCCTTTTTTTACGATATTTGTGACTTTAGAGAGAATTTTTCACATATACATGATTCAACCTTAAAATACTGATGTGAAACATTAGGATAGCCTTCGATTTTCTTCTAACTTGGCTGGATAGTCGAGCTAGTTGATGGAAAACTTTTATTAGGCCACAGGCCACAGACAGACTATCACGCTATAAATATCCATATATACGTAAAAAATGTAGAAGTAGACCTTAATTCAGTAAATGTGGGAGTTTTAAAACATCAAAATATAGATTGCTTAAAAATTTGCTTCTCTTGTGGACCATCTATAAAATAAGTCACACGGTACCAAATTACCAAGTAGGTACTTGGAAGGCCCCTTATCTGAAATTGACCCTTAAAACTTCATGTGAATATATTTTAGAGAAATCATACTGATTTGAACTATTTTAAGTAGACACTAAGGGGAATGAAAAATGTATAATTTTTTTCTCGATTTGTTACAATTGTGTTGTTTTTATTACAAAATGGCGTAAGCATAAATTTCAAATGTACTCTATAGGTTTAGGTATTTTTATAGTGTGCTAAAATTCGGACGAATTGAATCTTGTCAGACTTAAGACTAGCGGGAAATGAAAAGCAAAATATTTTCGAAATGTTTCTTGATTTTGTCCACCAACCCGGACTTGGCCTCTGTGGCGGAGTATGGCCTAACCTTCCTGCGTTGCACGAAGAGACCCATCATGATATCTTCAAAATCTAGATTTTGTATAAAATATTGTACATTTGTCATGATTTGTTTGGTTACAATTCTACTCGCCATTTCCTACTGGAAAACTACGACGTCCTACGGTTCAAATACAATTTCAAACACGATGCCATAGAGACAACTTTATGATATTTTTAAATTCCTGATAATAAAAGGTATTTTTTTATAATTAGCTAAATGTATTTTTTTTGTAGAATTGTTTCAGAGATTTGAGTAAATTTAAAATTCATAGATAATATGACAATTCGAGTGCATAGCAGAGTCTACTTCTTGTTAACCCGTCGGGAAGGATGTTTCCTGTGGGTTAATCGACTTGGCAATGTACGTCGAATGATGTACGTAGATGTACTAATATGAAGCAGGCCCCTAGTCTTTCCTTCATTAGCTGAGTTTTAATTTAGCTGATTAATATAAAAGCCCTGCCTCATTTACAAAACGCTGTATAAATTCCGGTAGATATAGTCTGTGGTGGAGATTTTGCAAGGAAAAGATGTACGACTGCACATTAAATAAACTACCTCTGAGGAGTTTAGAGGGATCGTGTTTTTAAAAATACGACCAAAAATTTTTATCTCGGTTTTAAATATCAGTCTGATCAAAATCTCTAATTTCAATGAAATAATCAACTTCGTAACTCGTAAAGTATAGGTAATCTCGGAGCTACGTGGGGTTGCTTTGGATAGCCCTGGGGGTACCCTACCTTTCTCTTGACTGTACTTTTTGCGACAGCTTGTACGTACCAAGAAACATACTTACCTACTATTTACGGAAGCGCCCGCAGCAATTTGGAGGAAACGACATTTGGATAAGTTTAAAAGTTCCGTTCACCCCCTATGCCGTGCGCGAGCACCGAGGCAGGGGCGCCCGCACCGGTGACGCTGCACGCACGGCGATGTCGCACAATCATACAGCATTTAATCATCATTAAAGCGGAATCAGCGCCCGCTGCAGCCGCGGCAGCCGCAACGATCCTGTTTCGTGTTTTTGCATCCTCGGAGAGTTGCCGCCACGTTTCCCGACGACCGTTTTAAAATGAATTTTCAGACGGGAACGTTTTGTAACGTAATTACATTTCGCTTTACTCCGCGCGCGTCTGTTCCATCTCATTTAGCTCATTTGTAGAGTTTGGGCTGTATTTAAAACCTATGCAGATACTTATTTCTATTTTAATCTTTGCACAACATGCTATTCCGATAAATATATCTCTTTGCATTCATCACGGCACAAAGCTATCGCGTATCTACAAAGAGTTAACAAAATAAAAAGGTCTGTGGTCTTTTGTGCCGAGCGACCAGTTATGACAAAGCGGATCCCTTTGCCCCTCGGCGCGGCGCGCTTTGTCTCGTAGATCGAGATAGACGCGTAAAATTTGATACGGGAATTATTTTATTAGATATCCAGTACACGTGCGCGGCGTGACGAATGCGATAATGTCCCCGGCACCGGGCTCACAACGGAACAATTACATTCCGCATGAATTAACCGTAATAGTGTGGCGGTGGAAGCGGAGCTTTGTGCCGTGTGACGCGATGTCCGGAGTCAATTGCTAGATAGGTACGACTATTACGCCACTCGACGTAAGCCGGCCGGCTACCGTTCTGCCTGCCTCATTGCCAGAATAAGTAGTACCAGTTAGCTGCATAAGCTACGCCATCGCCGCCGCAGCGAACGATCATTTCCCGACTTTGCATGTGCTGCAAGCACGTCAATCACGTTGATATTCGCGTGCGTCCGCTTGATCCCCCATCGCATTACACGGGTATCAGGTTTCAGAACGATACACAGTAATTATTCATAGCAAAAACTTCGCCTCAACCCTCAGCAGCTTTGACAGGTCTGAAACCAGCGCTGTCCTTTTCATATTCAAATCGGTATGTATTGTGTTGACTTAATTTCATACAAATATTCCTATTTATTTTCCTGTGTACTGTGCACATTACGACAATAAAGTTCGATCAGCTTTTGGTGGCATCTTCTCGCAATTTGCAAAAGCTGCATTTAGTGTGTCTAATAAGCTGTCTGGTGGGTGCAGCCGGGCTATAAATTATAGTATTTTCGCAACGGACCCGTCGTCGCGCGGAACTAATGCATCGATAATGAGTTCTGCCGGGGCGGACAACAAAGCAGCTACATGCATCTGCATTCTAAACCTTACCATAACACCACAAGTAACACAATCACGCAAAGCAAGTGCGTCACCGAAAATGGAACAATCGAATTCAACTAAGCGTGTCCTTGGCGGGCACGACGGAACGTCAATGAAATTTAATATTCCATCTACGATAACCCAGATATTGTAACGTAAACCGTGAATAAAAATCGTCGGTTACCGTACTAACTAGGGAAATAGGGACGGTAGGTTCGCACGAGGTAATGCCGCCCAGTGGAGCGAGCCCGCCCGCCGCAGCCGCACGTAAGCTCGCAAGCTACTAACTTACCGTTTTGTTGGCACGCACGCACCACTTCCTGCTATCTAGACACTGAAAACCTGACTCTGCATTATTTATCCAGACGGGGACACACCACCGCCTAGTTTGCTACGGAAACGGGTTTTCCTGTCATACAGTCCAGTTGGAAATTTCTTTTATGTTGTGCTTTACTAACAACAAACAATTAACAATGCACTTCTAAATTAATAAGAAGATAAGCGATGAGATAGCAATACGTCCTAAATGTATATACCTACCTCCGTGAAACTTTGCCTTGTTATTGTAAGTGCTGAAAATTTGGAGCCAAATGAAAGGGGCATAATAATACGAATGTTCCATGGGCAACGTAGCGTGGTTCGCCTCTTCCTTGTTAGAACACGAGTATGCACTTCAGTTGAAAATCGTTTATAGTAAAGCGGGAATAAAAGTTCTCCAATTTTGTTACAGCTCTTCCAGTGTGATTAAATTGGAGATATGCTTTGATATGGACTAACGTTGGGATCGTCGGTACATCGCGTTATAATGAGTTTGTTTGTTGACTTGCGTCAGATCAAGTCTTCAGTAACAAATCTCTCAGAGATGGTTGACAAGATCTCTACTTCCGTAGACAAAGAAAATCCTCCGTGTTTGACTTCCGAAGACCCTATAATGTACCGAAGTTCAATATTTAAACCAACCTTAGGTTTAGGAGTCCGATTCTCGCAAAGCCAAGAGGATGTTTATCACAATATGCCATCGTCCAGATTGAGGAGTCACATGTCTCTACCGAACTTGGATAAAGACCTGGAAAAACAGAGAAATGAGAGACGCTCAAAGATCACCGAGGTAGATGACGAGCCAAACAATTCCAAACGACCAGTAATTCAAATATCGACGGAAAATCTAAGCGAGTGGATTGTCGCTACCACCAACAAACGCCCGCATTTCGATGACAGCGGTCAAACACATCCAATGGACTTTATAGAAGACGTAAAGTACTATATATCGGAACTCAACATGGCATCAGAAAAGCAATTGCCATTTGTGATATCCTGCCTTTCCGGGGTACCACTCATGTGGGCACGTTGCTTCAGGAGCGAGTTCAACGACATGGAAAGTTTCCTCAAAGCCTTTGAACAGGAATTTTGGGGTCCAGACCGACAGAAATCGGTCCTCTATGACATGAAGCTAGGGAAGTACGATGGGTCTACTTCGCGTATCAGTCTGTCCGAGTATTTCCTACACAAAGTATCGAACTACAGACACTTGACACCTCCGCCTTCGGATTTAGAGATAGTGTATTCATTAGCTGCTCACTTCGACTCTGCTATAGAGCTAGAACTACGCTTGTCACCGAAACCGTCCTTGAGAGAGGCATATAGAGTGCTTCGACGTCGCGAAGGCGAGGCACCCGACTTCCTGCCCAATTACTTGTACGAGATGTGCGAGGCATTCCAACGGGGCCAGAAATCAGAATCGGCACGGAGAGACCCGCCACCGTCAGCGCGGGGTTTCTCGACTGAATGTGAAACGCAAACGAATAAATAATACTTGAGGAAAGTTTGCAATATTGAACGTTTTGTAATATTCACGGAGCACGAAGATAGTTTAAATCAATAATAGATCACGTTACGAACGATCGTATAAGTACATTAAAATATAATAGAGATACGGTTCGTTTTATTTCCGTGACCCAAATTTCTTTCGGGAAATGTCCTTTATCGCGCGCCCCTTGACTCTCAAACGTAACTGCTCGATGTGCTGTCCACATGTTATTAATGGTCAGGTTGGTGCATCTGAGATTTTCACCTAGGTACCTTGCTGGACGACGATAGACAGTCAAACTGTAATGTTATTCTCCTTACTTTTCTTGCAAGGTATACCCACCGCGCTTCCGAATTCTACTTTATCTTCGTTGTACGTAACTTTACTTCTCTATTTGTATATCATCTATTCTACTCTGTCTTTTGTTATTTTTACCATGGTACACTAGAGCATTGTTACGGTAGGTACATACACTAAAAAGATAAGTGCATGTCATTAATGTATTACTTGGACTACAGTCCTTTCTTACTATAAAGGCAGTATTGAACAATAAATTCTGAAGGACACTGTAAAGGTTAATGTGACCTAGAGATTTCCAATCCTACCGACATGTTTGATTACCTCAGAGCCCTCCACGAGAGCGAAGGCAACTGGACGGAGAATGAGTGTGCGGAGGCGCGGCGCGGCGGCGTGCTATGGGGCGGACAGGCGCGCGCCTGCCGTCGGCAGCCGGCCGCCATGCCACACGTGGCAGCGGCCGCGCGCTTGGCCAGGAGCGCTTGCCTCTCAACACACGTCGGCGACAGGTGGAACTGCTCGACCGTTGAGTTGGCGCCGAAGTTTACGCCGGATCTGCTAACTGGTGAGTTTGCTCAGAATTAGACTTTAGGACCTTTCCGACGACGAGGTTGTCAGGTCATATAACTGACAAAAACTTAATCCAGGTTTGCTAAAGGTCATTCGAATGGTGGCGTGGTGGCCGGGTCATATATCTCCCGCCAAAATGGTTGAAACTGATGATGGCTGACCTCTGCGTTATGCTCTTGAACGAGTGCTGTTCGTGTGTCTGGCCGCAGCACTTGTTATGTTTTCACGGCCTATGTAAAACAATTAAATAATGCTTCGGCATTTAAAGTTATTAATGGCAATCATGGAATGTTATACGCATGGAATGGTATCAAATTTATTAGATTTAAGAGAACTTGAGCAAAGATGAAAAAAAAGTGGAGTTTTTTTCCCGCTGCCTTTTTCTCCACCACACTAACTACGGCCCGACCGGCAGCGACTCTCACTTTCGTGTTACATTGTACTTTGACATTCAGCAAACAGAATGTAAATTGAATTGAATATATCCTTAATATGATGTCGACAACAACGGATTTGCGCTAGATTTGTCGTTCGAGCCTTCGAGACGTACCTATGCGAGCTTTTTAGCTCCTTGTAACGGCTAGCACTGTAGGTACTCCTTGATAGCAGCGTTGTTGACCGTGCACAGACAAACTTATGGGTTTTGCTTCTCGTGAGCTTGACTGTGTGTGGTGAACAGTAAAGTAAACAACACGACGACCTATAGAAAGACCTACGGTGCTATCCCGAAAACTTCCGACCATACTACGATTTGAACAATTTTTATCTCTTCTTAAGCACCCAGTTGCATATTGATATTGATGATATCGCAAAGTGAATTCTCTCTAAGTACCTTCAACAGTTTTACTAGTGGCAATCCTAATCTCTGCCAAATGCAATGCATTCTGCTTACCCCAACGTGATACAGGCATTCATGGATGCTGTTGTTATAAACACAATGTGTGTAACAACACCTTCCCTAAATAATATTAATCGGTTAGACGTTTGTTTCGCAATATAAGAAAAAAAAATATAGATTCATATGTCCGGCCACGATCATAGAACGATATAAAAGTTTATAAATATGTTGATAAATTAAAATGTCATTGGTGCTCAGATAAGAAAAACTGAATAATTGTGTAGTTGATAAACGCACTTATGTCTCACGTGCTGAAGAAGTAACTGGAGGTCGCAGTACATTCAAACTTTTGCAACAGAAAAATTGCATTCTGTATACGTTCATCCTTCTTCGTGAATGTTTTGTTACTTTCTAAGTTTGCAGACCATTCCTAAGTGCAGAGCTGAATAGACTAAATTGAGGTTCGTGTGGGAATCACATGGAAAAGAAGGAAGGGAGGAGACCTAGCGAGCACAAAACGTTCTGGTTTCATTAACATTCTAAACTGTAGGGACGGAATCCACGTACCGTCTAGAGCGGCTTTATAACTTCCGACAATAATGAGAGATAAGGGAAGGGAAGTTTGTCCGGAGTCTTTTAAATCAGCGGCGATGTATTGTGCGCAGCCGGCGCGCGGAACGCCGCGCCCTAGCCTCGCGCGGACAGCCCACCCGTTCCGCCGCGCGCACTCTTTTTATTACGTGTCACATCTACATTTATTTATTGCTCTTTGGGTAATTAATTTTCAAATTAGTTCATTGTTTTCCCATTTGAATAATTGAATTTAGACAGGAGTTGTTCGGTTTACATTTTGGCGAGTGCTCTGCAGTTGGAAGCTTTCACAAAAATTAAACTATCATGAAACAGCTACGACGAAGCACACATCGCAGTTTTTCGTGCACCATGATATCCTTTTATAGCTTCTTATCGAATTACAGACGAGACGATGTCACGCGACGACTTCCTACTCGGCGTTCGGCACGGAGGTTCACCGTCTTGTCTAAAAATCGTGACTGTCGCATGCTATATTGTTTTGATTGGTCATTTATTTTTGCGACTTTAGGAAAAACTCCCTAGTATTTATATCATTATTAAAACGGCAAAATGGAAACGAATCACTTAATCAGTAGACGCGGCTAAATCAGCTACGTTTCTCCCGAAATTCCCGGAGGAACGTATCTGATTTAGATCTTCTACGGATTACCTATCGTAGAGAAAATAAGATACCATATCCGGAACATTGTTTTCGGCTTTTCGCATCGCTCGCAGCGGACTTTTTCCACGCCAGCGAGGCGGCTACGAAAAACAACTATGTAAAACTTAGGAATAGAAGAAAAGCAAACAATGGCGAAGTTTTTTCTAGTTCCAGGCTGCGTGGTCAGGCGATGTTGTTGGCAGGGCGCCGCCGAGCGTCGACTACGAAATACGGCCATTGTTTTCCCTCGCCACTTCTGCGGCCGTCTGCCCACTTTAGGAAATTAATTGACACAGAACGTAGTTGGCTCACAAACAAAACCTTTTCGACTCTTCAGACTTCTCTCCGAGCTTGATACAATTTAATTAAAAGTTTCACTAAAGCGAATAATGTCTGCGGCATCGAGAGAGAGCAAACAATATCGCTAACATTTAAAGGCAATTTATAATGCTCAAGAGATACTCTCTTAAGTCGCAATGAAAGGAAAAGAAGATTTATTTCTGTTGTCGATAGTAATTTCAGGACATAAATCACATTGTAAATCCATGTAGAGTCGGATTGTTGTGAAAGCCTCGTCGTCGTAAGTTATCTAGTCTGTCAAATTAAGAAGGCTATCGATAAAGGACCAGTGGCACAAAGCGATCAGCGGTGAGGGTCGAAGGCACGACGAGTCGGACAAAAGATTTAATTACACGCATGAATCAAGCGCGGAGGGTGGCAGGGCGGGCGCGGGCGCGCGGGGCGGGGGGAGGCGTACAGAGCGATAGCCGTGAGGCTCACTCACGCCAACTCACGCGCGCGATCTCACTCGCGATCTAGCGTGCGATAGACGATGCTGGTGGCCATTGTTCAAGGACCCGGGACCTTATCGCAATTGGATTGACAACGGCGGGATTGTTTTAATTTCTACTTGAGAACATTGACAACGGCGGGGTTGTTTTTATTTCTACTCGAGAACATTGTATGGCGTGACTACAATGGATAATGCCGGTGCATTAATCAATTAACTCTCACAAGACGAGACAAGTTAATTGTTAGGGTCTATCGGGCTTGGGTTGATTAAGACGCGTTTTTATTAGGTATTCTCACTGCAGATTGAGCAATAAATCAATGAGTTGCAACTATCAGGAAAACTGAATCATCGCTTCATTTTAATTTAGATTGTAAAAAAAGAGCAACGTGTCATTTAGGTACCTACAGTCAACCTTTACATCCGTCACTCTGTTGCAGTTACGTTACGGGCGACTTAGCAACTAAAATGTAAAGGTTGACAGTACGTAGGTACATGTAAGTAATTTAAAAGTGTCTTACAAGCCTAAAGCTTAGCACGCGTTACGATTTTTCACCGCACGATATTTCCGAAAAAATCTGAGATATGGAATATGTATTAGGTGCTCGCACTTGCGCAACAAAAACCGCGCGAAAATAGCTAGTTCCCCGACCAAATCATTATGCGTCATAAATGCGTCAGAAAAAAAAATGCCGATTTTTTTCGCAATGCGTGCTAACCCTAGGTCTTGAATGCGTACGTAGGTACCTGAAACTGGCTGGCCCTTTGCTTCCATTTGATCTCATCTCAGTATCTAACACCTTCAGTGGTGGCAGCACATTAATGGTTTTGAGAACCCATCAGATCTCAATCCGGTTTGGTTTATCGAGATCATCCGAGACTAGCAGAAGACGAGGGGACGAGATAAGCAGGGGACCGATGAGGTTGGCGTGAAGTAGAATCGTGGTTATAATATTTTTCTGGCTGTGCAATAAAGTGTTCTCTATCTATCTATCTATCTAGAAAGGGAGAAGAGGCCTATGCCCAACAGTAAGCGTCTCTCTTGGGCTGGTTAGATATAGACCCGAGACGTGAGGCGTCGTCAGTAGAACTCTGGCGTCGAGAGGTCATTTGGAATTTGAGATGTCGCTCGCAAACCCTAGGGGGCAAATTTCGTGAGAAAACCTGAGTGTCTGAGGTGTCTCATACCTCAGCGCTAGAAATTGCCAATCCGCGACGGGGACGGGGACGAAAGAAGCTTCTTTCAGAGAGAAAGTATCGTCCCCGCGCCGCGATACTTTTCGCACGCCTAGGCATTATAATTATACAAGTCGTTTCGAAAACGCATTGAATCTGAAAACCGTTTCTACAGGATCGGTAATGAAACTTCCAATAAACAAAGTTCAAAATGGTTATTATTTTGTTTTCTATACAAATCGACCTCGTTAACTTTTATGTTTGTTTGTATCAAAGACGATTGTAGTTTGTGCCTATGTAAAATAAATTTTAAATAAAAATCTTGTGCATTTAGGAAGTACTTCATGGGTAGATGAAACAATTTTCAGGTTTGGCGACGTGGAAGTAACACGTTCTATGGGCGGATTGTTTTCCGACACTGAAGCAAACGAAAGGAATGTTAACTTTTGTTAATGTTATCAACACAGAACATAACTGTGGTTATCAACGCTACGTTTCTTCCTCATTCTAACCATTACATCATTTTTCAGTTTACAATGTTATCTAATTAAACTTTTGCAAATCCTGTCATTCAAAGTTCCACCACACATACTTCTCAAAGACCTTATTTCGACTTAATAAAAAAAACATGCACAGTACGATATCCAATAAATTTTCGTCAACACAGAACACACATTTCGACTTAGTTAATCTTATTCTCATTTCTCTTCTCCCAAACACAAGTATAGTTAACATAGGTACATTCATCAGTGTTGGGACTAGCACTCTATTAGGAACGGTCCTCTTTTGAATCTAGCTCTTTTGGAGAAGTTCACGGAGACGTTTTAGAATTCCGAACTCCCAAATGAAAAAAACGGAACTCTTACAGAATCTTACACTTTGTTGTCCGACCGGCTGTTTGTCAAGACCGTTTATATGGGGAAAGTGTAAACTATCGAGCTGAAATTAAAACCGTAAGTATATGGCCGCAGGCCCTTAAAGTTGTGGAAAACATCAAATTTCTAAATAACCTTAGAAAAGAGACACCTCCGTTTAGAGATACTTCCGAAAAATATTTACATGTTCAAAGGAATCCAAAGTAGGGTCAAAACAAATCAAAATCATATAAATTTTATTTCAACGTAAAGAATTTACTTATGTTTGCGGAGTGTCAATGTACAATTTAAAATGTAAGCTGCTGCCTTCGGACCGTAGTGTAGAAAATGAGAAGATAAAAATTGGAGAAAATGGCAGCGGAAGAAAAAAACTCCACTCTGGCCATCTTTTCTCAAATGTTAAACCTAATTAATATATTATATTACCCCCTAATGATGGCACAACCTTGCGCTCATTTTGGGAGGGCTATGTCCAGCAGTGGACTAATATAGCCTGAAGAAGAAGAAGAAGAATATATTAGTTGCCACCTATAGGTATAAATAATAGGATTTCATGATTAAATGCCAAAGCATTGGTTAATTCGGTAGGTTAATTGAAAGGTTAAGGAAAACATAGGTACTGCGGCCTTTTTCGTGTGTTGATCAACACTCGTTGACGAGCACAACGAAGGCGTCAGTCATTATCAGTCAGTCTTACTCTTAACCATTTTGGAGAGAGATAGATGATCCGGCCACCACGCCACCATTCGAATGGCTGGTGGGTACTTTTCCTTGAACTATGAAAAGAATTTCGGAAACACTTAATTTTTTGCTACAAGTACATAGAAAAATCAGTACCTGTATGATCTGAAAATCTGTAAAAGAAAAATCTTAAAAAATAGTCTTTGTATTTTGGAAAAAGCTCTATTAAACGGTTCCGTTTTTCCTTTTGAGGTACGGAACCCTAAAAACTCCAAGTAACATTAAGAACAAAACAAGATCACACGTGCGGAAACCTGAGTGACTGGCAGTGGGGTTCATATACCTCGGCGCTTGAAATGCCAATCCGCGGTGGGCACGCGTGGTAATTAAGCCCACCTTTTCTGAGCATAGTTTCTAAAAACGGGACTTGAGTTTGTAAATTGCCACTCCCATCCCTTTCTCTACACTTGCGAATTACTGCAACTAGCAATCTGTATGGGTCATTTCGCGAAGCTCAAAAATGTTTTATTTTTTATTTTAATGTTTAACGTTACAAGTTAAAATAGGTATGTATTTCAAAAACTAATAGATCATTTTGGAGTTTTTTTTTTTACAAACTATCAAACTTAGTCTTTTCAAAGTCCTTAATTAACCGAGTTTATATGATTATTCTCAAACCTAGAACTAATGCATTGCACGGGCTTTAATTCTAGACATAACTGTCATCTAAGTAATCTTTTATATTAGGTATAATAGCCCTTTTGACACAAAGGTAATTTATAATTTTTTTTCATCGTGTTTCTGGCAAGCATATTACGTATATCTTCACGCTTCTGGGAAACCGCGATGCCCCAATTTGGGAAGCCCTAGTGTAACCGGTTAGTACAATTACCCCTAGTTACTCGAACACTATCAGTTGGTTAATCTACCAGGCCACTCCGAAAGTATTGCGAATATAGTTAGTTAGTTAGACCTGAGATTTCCGCACTTAGCCTCATGATTGGGCCATTGTACGTAGTGGAGCTGTCAGTTTACTCCAGCCAGCCTATCTCTTTCCAGAAAGCCAGCAGTGCTCCGATGTCACTGCAGGCTTCCTGAAGGGACCCCGGCTTCCCAATGATGGCGGTCCGTTGCTTTTCCACGCCTTCGCAGTGAATGGTCACGTGGGCGGGTGTTTCCTCTTCTTTGAGGCATCCCCGGCAAAGCGGGCTGTCGGTTAGACCCATGTTGTAGAGATGTCTGTTCAGTGAGCAGTGGCCTGTTAAGATTGCCACAGCTTTGCGCAGATTTTCTTTTCTCAGACGCAGCAGGCTACGTGAAAGACGTTTCGAGATTGTTGGTAAGGCCTCCCTGGCTTGTCTACATTTGGTTTCTGTTCTCCAAAGTTCAGCATGCTGGCTTTCTGTTCGCGACCTCAACCATTTTCTAAACTGGTTGTATGGGAGTGGGAGCAGGGGTTCGGGTCCTTCCACCGTAGTTTCCGAGCCTCTTTTAGCGAGTTCATCTGCGGCATCATTGCCCAGGGAGCCGCTATGACCCTTTATCCATTGTAAAGTGACTCGGTTATTTGTTGACAGTTTTTCCAATTCATGGTGACACTCTAGTATCAAGCTGTTGTTTGTAAGATTGTTGTTGAGTGCTTGTAGGACTGAGGCGCTGTCCGAGATTACGCGTATTGCGTAAGCCTTCGCATTTCTTGTGTTCAACAGCGCGACAGCTCTTGTTATACCGATGCATTCTGCCTGAAAGATTGTATTCAGGTTGCCAAGGGTTGTAGATATTTTTAGATTTAGTTCGTTGGAAAAGGCTCCTGCGCCCGTTCCTGTTTCAGTTTTGGAGCCGTCCGTGTACACTCTGACTTCGTGTATTCCCGAGTAGTCGGCAGGCTCCTCTTGCAGTTGTACCTTATATTTCTTGTCAAAAATATAAGTGTGTGGTATTCTGTCGCACACCGCTTCCATCACAGGCTGGTCCGAAACAGCGGCTGCTAGGATTTGTGTGTGTGGGGTGTAGCTGTTTTGTTTCCATATACCGGTTGTCCGAAGCCGTAGGGCAGCACTGGCTGCTTCTTGTTGAACGTGCAAGTGTAGAGGTCTGAGGTTCAACAGGGCTTCCAGGGCAGTAGTCGGTGTTGTCTTCATGCACCCAGTTACTGCGAGGCATGCCAGTCGTTGTAGCCTCTGTAATTGAAGTACTGCTATTTTCTGTTTTGTTCTGGTCCACCATACAACGGCGCCATAAGTTATAGCGGGTCTTATCACCGAAGTGTATAACCACATCATAAGTGACGGGCGTAAACCCCACTGTTTTCCTATGAGGCCTCGGCATTGCCAGAAGGTCAACTGGGCCTTGTTAACGATATTCTGTAGGTGCGAGCTCCAGTTTAGTTTGCTATCTAGCGTCACACCGAGATATTTAACTGTTGGTGACAGGGTTAGCGTTGTTCCGAAAAACTTTGGTAGGTTTTGTGTTTTTGGGTTACGTTTGTTTAAAAACCTATTTAGAGGCTAAAAATTTCACCCATGCCGGGATTCGAACCCGCAACCTCTGGCTATCCGTACCAGCGCTCTACCAATTGAGCCAATGGGCGACTCACGGCATCAGTGAAATTTCGAACCTCTTTACAATATTCTCTGTATTACGTACAGGCAGCGACATCTGACTTAAGCAAATTGCATTACTTAGAGCCCCGACCACCTACTTTGCAGTTAGGTTTTAACATCGGAACGATATCACTGTACCCACATGATTACACTATTTTTATTTTTAATGCACTAACCCGTGCTAAGGAACAAATTTAAAAACCTATTTAGAGGCTAAAAATTTCACCCATGCCGGGATTCGAACCCGCAACCTCTGGCTATCCGTACCAGCGCTCTACCAATTGAGCCAATGGGCGACTCACGGCATCAGTGAAATTTCGAACCTCTTTACAATATTCTCTGTATTACGTACAGGCAGCGACATCTGACTTAAGCAAATTGCATTACTTAGAGCCCCGACCACCTACTTTGCAGTTAGGTTTTAACATCGGAACGATATCACTGTACCCACATGATTACACTATTTTTATTTTTAATGCACTAACCCGTGCTAAGGAACAAATTTAAAAACCTATTTAGAGGCTAAAAATTTCACCCATGCCGGGATTCGAACCCGCAACCTCTGGCTATCCGTACCAGCGCTCTACCAATTGAGCCAATGGGCGACTCACGGCATCAGTGAAATTTCGAACCTCTTTACAATATTCTCTGTATTACGTACAGGCAGCGACATCTGACTTAAGCAAATTGCATTACTTAGAGCCCCGACCACCTACTTTGCAGTTAGGTTTTAACATCGGAACGATATCACTGTACCCACATGATTACACTATTTTTATTTTTAATGCACTAACCCGTGCTAAGGAACAAATTTAAAAACCTATTTAGAGGCTAAAAATTTCACCCATGCCGGGATTCGAACCCGCAACCTCTGATGATGCCGTGAGTCGCCCATTGGCTCAATTGGTAGAGCGCTGGTACGGATAGCCAGAGGTTGCGGGTTCGAATCCCGGCATGGGTGAAATTTTTAGCCTCTAAATAGGTTTTTAAATTTGTTCCTTAGCACGGGTTAGTGCATTAAAAATAAAAATAGTGTAATCATGTGGGTACAGTGATATCGTTCCGATGTTAAAACCTAACTGCAAAGTAGGTGGTCGGGGCTCTAAGTAATGCAATTTGCTTAAGTCAGATGTCGCTGCCTGTACGTAATACAGAGAATATTGTAAAGAGGTTCGAAATTTCACTGATGCCGTGAGTCGCCCATTGGCTCAATTGGTAGAGCGCTGGTACGGATAGCCAGAGGTTGCGGGTTCGAATCCCGGCATGGGTGAAATTTTTAGCCTCTAAATAGGTTTTTAAATTTGTTCCTTAGCACGGGTTAGTGCATTAAAAATAAAAATAGTGTAATCATGTGGGTACAGTGATATCGTTCCGATGTTAAAACCTAACTGCAAAGTAGGTGGTCGGGGCTCTAAGTAATGCAATTTGCTTAAGTCAGATGTCGCTGCCTGTACGTAATACAGAGAATATTGTAAAGAGGTTCGAAATTTCACTGATGCCGTGAGTCGCCCATTGGCTCAATTGGTAGAGCGCTGGTACGGATAGCCAGAGGTTGCGGGTTCGAATCCCGGCATGGGTGAAATTTTTAGCCTCTAAATAGGTTTTTAAATTTGTTCCTTAGCACGGGTTAGTGCATTAAAAATAAAAATAGTGTAATCATGTGGGTACAGTGATATCGTTCCGATGTTAAAACCTAACTGCAAAGTAGGTGGTCGGGGCTCTAAGTAATGCAATTTGCTTAAGTCAGATGTCGCTGCCTGTACGTAATACAGAGAATATTGTAAAGAGGTTCGAAATTTCACTGATGCCGTGAGTCGCCCATTGGCTCAATTGGTAGAGCGCTGGTACGGATAGCCAGAGGTTGCGGGTTCGAATCCCGGCATGGGTGAAATTTTTAGCCTCTAAATAGGTTTTTAAATTTGTTCCTTAGCACGGGTTAGTGCATTAAAAATAAAAATAGTGTAATTACGTTTGTTTGTAAAAAGTACTAATTCCGTTTTAGTCGGGTTGGCGGTTAGTTGATGAGTATTGCACCATCGCTCTACTATGCCAAACGCCGTTCTCATTAGACTGTATAGAATATCCTCGGATTTACCTATCGTCAGGATTGTTACATCGTATTGCGAATATAAGATTACAATGTATGAGAGATTTCATCTATTTCCTGCACCTCTCCATTGATGGCTTCCTGCACATCTCCGCAAATTCTTCTTCGCATCTGGCTGAGCGAAACGAACTTCGACGATGGCTACATCAATCCATTCCCTCCAAGGATGTTTTAAAAACGTTCTTGATTCCCTCAGATGAGAGGCAGACCAGTTATAATCTTTGAAAGTAAAAATCAGTGCGTTCCAGTTTCAAAATTCATCCTTCCATTCCCGCCACATTTTTTGGGAGCTAATATTTTCGTGTCCATAGACTACATAAAGATTTCGTGTCTTACCTACTGAATGGATAGGCGCGGTGAACTTTTCCCTGATATGATGTTTTTCACCATTAAGTACCTATCGCGTGAAACCGGACGGAGCGTACGATAGACTTCAAACGGAATTAATGGATGAAGGCCCTTCCAATTCAATCACGTATCGTTGGTATAACGAATTCAAGCGCGGTCGACTAACTCTGAGGGATGAAGAAAGAAGTGGCCGCCCTTTGACGGCTAGTACAGAAGGAAACGTGCTAGCAGTGAAAAATTGAATCCGACACAGTAGGCGTGATACGTATCAAGAGATACTGCAGATTCGATCGGAAAGCCTTTAGGAAATTCTACACGTTGTGCATCTTTGCGTGAGGACGGTAGTTTCACGGCTTGTAAGCAACAAACACAGGGCTCCCCGGGGTTCTGCTCCCGGGAGCTAGTGCTACCACGCTCAATACGTGAGACTTCCTGGGCAGCACGTCGGTCAGTCTCCGATTCCCTAAAAAAAAAAAACAGCTCAAAGGGATACCATTTTCGTCGCCAGAAAATGCGCTGCCAGTTCGAGCAGGTATCTGCGGCGTCCTGGAAAAAGTATTTCGAAAACTCGTTCAGTCGCAATAGAATTTGTATAGAGACTGGTGGAGAGTACTTTGATAACATTTAGGTACAGCACCTAGAACACTCGAAACTTTCAGAACGCAAAACTTTCCGAGTATCCCACGTAGGGACTGTTAACAACTGACAGTCGTTGCACTTTGGGTAACTAGCAGCTGTTAACAGTAGATTAACAGATTGTTAGTTAGTGTACAAAAACAGGTGGCGTCTTCCTACTTTCCAATCTCTGGGTTAAACGGCTGTGCAATGTCATCATTATCGTCATCAGCCCACTTCTCGCGGTCTCTCGCCATTCACATCCACGGGCTGCCTGCCGACCTGACCACACCGTCCGACCATCGGGCAGTTGGTCCACTTACCGCCATCCGGCCATCGGCCCAGTGGTCTCGAATTGGTATGACCCTAAAGTATGATTCTATTTAATCGTACCTAGTTGATGTGAATTACACTTAAGTACTTTATGTTTTGATTAATAATTTATAGTGTATTTTTCACTCTGCGCGCGCGTTATACGCGCGAAGTAACGCCTCCTAGCATTGCTGGCTCCATAGCTCTTTGTACCACTTTGACCCGGTACATATTCTGTTTCGTGAGCGTCCGTGTTTCCATGTAGTTACTTACTACGAGCTCTACGACATTGGACCTACTTGTTGAATTTCAATACAATGTGGCAGTGGGCGGGGCACATAGCACGCAGAACTGATGACCGATGTTGCCGAAAAGTTCTCGAATGGAGACCACGTATCGGCAAGCGCAGCGTAGGACGACCAGCCACAAGACGGACAAAAGACTTCATCCAAGTGGCAGGAAGACGCTGCATGCGAGCCGCTTCCAACGGCTCTTTCAGGAAATCCATGGAAGGGGCCTATGTCCAGCAGTGGACTTCTTGTGGCTGAATGATGGCATGTAATGTAAGTTATATACTCACCCTAGGTACCCGAGAACAAGCGTACGTGTATGCGGTGTCGGCGGCGGCGCTGGCGTGGTCGCTAGCGCGCGCCTGCGCGGCGGGCTCGCTGCCGGCGTGCTCCTGCGCTGCCCCCCCGCGCGCGCCCCCGCGCCCGCCGCGCCAGGCGCAGGTCACGCCCGCTGAGCCGCATGCGCGCTTCAAGTGGGGCGGCTGCGGGGACAACTACCAGTGGGCTGAGAGGTAAGAGCAACGATATTATAAGACTATCTGTGCCTCGGGGTGTTACCCGCGGTTTATAGATTTTCCCATGGGAATAAGATACGAGTTTTTTCCTGCAGTAAAACGTAGTCTAGTCCTAATCCAGGGTGTCACCTAACTCCAGTCCAAATTTTATTAAAATAGCTCCAGCCGTTTAGACGTGAAGAAGTAACAAACATACACACTCACAAATTTTCGCCTTTATAATATTAGTGTGATACGCCCGTCAAGAGTTTTTTACGCGGAGATAATCAATACATATACCATTGAATTTTAAGTAGAGTAAGTAGTCTACGTTCAAGTCACGTATCACATTAGCTGCCGCAAATTCTCAGGCGCTGCTTATTAGGATCCCCGAAGATGATCCCCGAGCATACGGCTCGAAGGACTATTATGTGAGACTGATGAAAGAATGTTTATTTAATTACGAACACAATACTAAAACATAGTTGTAGGGTGTAGGCCGGCCGGGGCGGCTGAAAAATCTAGATGATGATGTTGTTGCCTGTATTTTTCGCAAAGAGGCATTAGCGCGATGTCTATTGGTTACACCTGAACCCCAAGCGTATGTAGTAATGAACCAAGAATGTTTCAGCCAAAACGTTCTTGGCAGTAACCCAACATCCTGGGCGGGCTTAAAAAATTTACTCGATATCTACGCCGATGAAGATGAAGTAATCCGGTATAGGTGTCGTCTGCTGAGCAGGGGTTTTCAATTGGGGTAGCTACAACGACAACTATCAATGGCTTAGAGCTGCGGATAAGTCGTGGATAATTAGGTAATACTTTAAAAACCTATTTAGAGGCTAAAAATTTCACCCATGCCGGGATTCGAACCCGCAACCTCTGGCTATCCGTACCAGCGCTCTACCAATTGAGCCAATGGGCGACTCACGGCATCAGTGAAATTTCGAACCTCTTTACAATATTCTCTGTATTACGTACAGGCAATACTTCATTGTACAAAAAATTAAATGACACAGTTAAAATACGGAAACATTGTAGAGAATAGTTTGATAGTAGATACTCTGATGTCAGAAAGTACCTACTAGTCACTTCACTTGTACATAGTCATAGCGCGCCAAAGGACCTATTTAAATAATCTCGCTCTTATTCGCGAAGACATAATTTTTAGATTGAAACTACAATACAAAAACAAACTATAAATCGTACCCTCACAGATTCGCCAAGCAATTCCTGGACGCACACGAGATAGACGTGCGCGATGGCAAGATCGAGGACCCGTTCGACATCGACACCACGACTACGGAGGAACCGACCACTACCACGACCACGCCGAGGCCGAGGCCGACCACTCCGCCGCCCGAAGTGATTCTCGTGGACGACCAGCCGGCGCCGGCCAACGGCTCTCGTCCACGGGGCAAGAAAGGGCGGCGCGGAAAGAAGCGCCCGCCGCGCTCCCCCCGCCGCGGCCGCCCCACTCGGAAACGGTTCAGAGACAGGTTAGATTTTTCTTTTTTAACTAACCCCCAGTTGCCTTTATCGATTTCGCCTGTGCTTTTATCATGTTCACCATTTTTCAAAAAGTGCCCAGCCAAAAGTCCCTTCAGTTTTATATTATTATTATTCCCTAGAGAGGGAAAAACTCATTCAAATTACTTCCCACCTAAAAGGGCCGGAATGAACTTTAAAAATAGAACTAATTTAAAAAAAATGCTGCGGCCGAGTTTCAGCCAGTGTGAACTTAGCACTAATTTCTTTGAGCGGAATAAGCCGCAACAATTACACGAGGAGTTCCATATTTAAAATTTAAAAAGTCGACATAATTTGGCGGAATACTAATGTACCTATAATGTATCTATGACGGAATTAAAAAAAATACGTAATAATATTTTATGCTAAGATTTGAATATTAAAAATGAGTTTTTATTTTCCTCATATTCGAAATGAAAAGTAGAGTGTCTAAATACCTCGGGAATTAATTCTTTCGACCCTCGTTTAACGATCTACTATTCTTCCCGCCAGGTACTCGTACGACGACTTCAGCTCGCGGCGACGCAACCTCGAGTACCGCATGGCGGCCGACGACCCGCGCTTCGACCCGCACGTGGACCTGCGCACGCGGCTGCAGCGCCTGCGCCCGCTCATCGCCTCCGCCAACCTCCTCAACTACCGCTTCGGCCGGAAGGTAGCGCTCTTACATTTACGCCTCTCTTTTGGGTACTATGTTGGCACCGTTGTTTTGGTTTTTTATTTAGTTCAAGTTCAATCGTTTATTGCTTCATGTGGTACATTTGGCTCTTAATATAATTCAGTAATCATAATGGGCACTTAAGTTCATAAAATACATTCAGTTTAAATTTACTTATAATGCCCAATTGTTCCCAATATGGTAAGAACATAACCACCAGGGAAGAAAATAACAGCGATTGGTAACCCAGTTACTAAATGCGGTTTTTTTTAATCATATGCCCATTTGGTCACAGTGTGACATGAAGGGGGTAACATACTGAGATTCTATTCTTTTAAAAATCCCAGAACAACACCTGTGTGACATACTGGGAAAAAAGTCCCAGTTCGTAACAGCATAATTAAGGCGCGACATACCTAGGTACCTACTGGGAACAAAGGCTATGACACGCACGAGTCACGCGTTTTGTGGCAATAAAATGAAAATATTTGTCAGTTAATGTACTGGAAAGTCGTGACATTTGATTTTTAAAATGCGCGACTAGCGTCATCGTACTTACTACCCAGGCTGGGATGCACTTATCTAGGCCAAATTTTATTTTAAATGCATCACGTTTCATACCACCCGAAACTTAGCCAATTTTGTTGTGGAAATCCTCTATATTCTAAGGTGTTGACTAGACTAAACTATGCACCCAAGAGTTTATCGGGACTTTACCTGTCTAAACGAAGTTTATTTTGCGATCAAACGGTTGCGTAAATCGTGATCACTTTTTCACCTTGATCGCGCTCGCGGCCTCCAGTCATACCGCATGGAAGAAGAGTTCCTATAAATGGCTCGGTCTACCGCATAATAATTGTCAAATTCCATACTAAGTTAGACGTTTGGAATCGTTCAGGATTTGGTGTGCGTAGGTATTCATTTGACAGTCCGATTGGAATCGGTCTGATTGGAATCGGTCAGGATTAGGCTACTGATCCAACTTGATTTTATTTAGTATTTCTTAATGATTGGCGATACTCTTAATGATTGCAATATTAAACGGGTCTAATCGCGATTACCTTATATCCCGACGTTTCGGCAGTTATACAGTTGCCGTGGTCTCGGGTAGACTAAAGTGGCAAGTACAGTCAATTATTGTGGGTAGTCACTTTTAAATTTTCGCAGCTGGTCGACACACAACATTCACTACGCCCACGAACAGGTCCGGTGATAAGGCGCGTGATTTGCATTTACTTAGCATTGGATTCCACGTACTTGAAAGCTTGAAACCATCCTCCCTGTTAAACTTCTTCTGTTTTTTTTAATTTCAAGCAACTGCTTCCCGAACGATTCTTCGATAATAGTGTCGATCGGAGAGAACTTTCGGTCGACGTAGCTCGATCCAGTGGTTCGTTCCGGCCTCCAATAGATGCTGAGCTTGATTTTATTTTCTTGGAATTTCGAAAGCGGCAGGCAGAGCCATTTTCCTAAGGGGACTTCTAAACGGGTAATATTTTTACTGCAATACGTGGCCAATACGAGGACCGTGCTCAGTGGCGTGCAATGGGAGAGACCTATGTCCAGCAGTGGACAACCGTAGGCCGATGATGATGACGTGGCCGACAACTATTGGTGTCTTTCTCTAACATTTATTTATTTATTTGATATATACAATAAGAACTTACAGCTAAACCAAAACGCTCTTAATGTTACTTAAATATTTCACACAAAAATTAACTACATAAGTGTAATCTTAAATTAACTACAATATATGACATTGAGTCAACAAAAATATCGACATGTTGGACATCGTTTAAAAACTTATTGAGCAGGGCAAGGGCCCTAGCCGTGGGCGCGTTGCTGGCGCGGCGCGTGCGCTGCGAGAGCTGCGCGAACAGCAGGTGCCGGCGCCGACCGCAGCGCAAGTAATTATCCGGGATGAATAGCTGATGCTGCCCAGTATACCAGGATTATGCGAGTAGGAGAGGGACATCAATAGTTGCCGGCCACACATTGCAGTGAAAATATGGCTCGTTTCGAAGCCCCTTAAGTAACTTCACTTCCACGCGGCACGATTACTGGAGATCGCGAGCGCACAGTGACGGTGGTGGTGGGCAGGTGGTGTCGGGGGGGCTGCGCACGAAGTGCACGTGCCACGGCGTGTCGGGCTCGTGCTCGGTGCGCACGTGCTGGCGCGCGCTGCCGCCGCTGGCGCGCGTGGGCGCGGCGCTGGCGGCGGCGGCGGCGCGCGCCGGCCCGCTGCGCCCGCGCCGCCACGCGCGCCGCGCCAGGCCGCGCCTGCTCTACGTCACGCCCAGCCCCGACTACTGCGAGCCCGACCCCGCCGCCGGCTCGCTGGGGACCCACGGAAGGTGAGCAGCCCTCCTACTACGTAGCACTCCACTCTATCGAGTGAAGCTTTTAGAAGACTCCTGAGTGCCAAAAATGTATGCATTTGACAGCCGGAGTAGCTTTAAAAAAGTAAAAATCAACGTCACTCAACTCAGTGGATACTTGAGTGCTAATGCCCCAGGGGTGACAGACTCCGGCAGACGTGCCAATGTTATGGATTGCGGAAGGTAAAGCTGAGTTAGGACTCCGGAAGGTAAAATAGTGTTTTAAGGAAGAGAAGCGAAGGAGGAGAGGCAGAGACGACGGGCGTCCATTTAGGGCCGAGTCAAGATTCCAATAAATATATATATAGGTTCGCTGCGGTGATCGTCACGGCACGTTCAGTCTAGGTCAGTGTCATTCCCACCACGCGACTGACTTCCTGGCTTAAATTTGAGAGAGATAAAATTATGTTTCAATATTTCATAGGTTCCTAGTTTTCCTTAAGCTTAGTTGTTATTTCCCCTACAAAAAACAAAAATATAAATAACATTAATAAGACAAAGAATCTTAAAAGCCTACTAAAAATCTAAAGCCTGCAATTGCACACAACGTCACCACATTTTTAATAACACCGTCCGATATAGAATTATAACCGGATCAACTTACTAAACTTTTTGTACTCTTCCGAGAAAAACTTTCTAGTAAGTTGATCCGGTTATAATTCAATAACGTGCAATACGAAAGTTTTAGTTCAAGCGCGCCGTCCATGTTAACGTTGTGCGCAGGAAATGCAACGCGACCCTGGGCTCGGGCAGCGGCGGCTGCGCGCGGCTGTGCTGCGGCCGCGGCCGGCGCGCCGTGCGCTCCAGCCGGCTGGAGCGCTGCCACTGCAAGTACCACTGGTGCTGCCGCGTCGACTGCCAGCTGTGCCGCTTCACCGCGGAGGAGCACTACTGCAACTAACGAGCCCAGTCTGCAGTGGCCCGTAGGTAGAGACCACTACCCGGGCCACTAGAAGTGTTTGCGCCCACGGATCGAATCGAGCGATTACCACCGCACCAACCGACTGCCACCAGTGTGCGGTGGAGCACTACTGCAACTAACGACCTCAGTCTTCTTCTTCTTCTTCAGGCTATATTATGTAGTCCACTGCTGGACATAGCCCTCCCCTAATGAGCGCCATAGCGCCCTTTCTTCAGCTTGCCGCATCCAGCATCTGCCGGCAGTTTTTCCGCAGATCGTCATCCCACCTGGTCGGAGGACGTCCTAAACTACGTTTGCCGAGTCGCGGTCTCCACTCAAGAACACGTTTACTCCAACGGTTGACGGTTCTTCGCGAGATAGACCTCAGTCTGCACTGACCCAAACACTACTACTACCCGGGCTACTAGAAGTCTGCGCGTGTGGATCGAGCGCTGCCACTGCATTTACCACATGTGTTGCCGCGTCGGAATCCGGCCACTGAAAATACCTGCATCGACCGACTGCCAGCTGTGTGCGGAGGAGCACTACTGCAACTAACGACCTGAGTCTGCACTGACCCAGAGACTCTCACCCGGGCTACTAGAAGTCTTTGCGGGTACGGATCGAGCGCTGCCTCTGCAATTACCACATGTGCTGCCGCGTTGGAATCCGGCTGTTCCGGTTCACCGCGGAGGAACACTACTGCAACTAATGCCCTCATTCTGCAGTGACCCATAGGCAGAGGCTGCTACTAGTCAAGCTATTCTACAAGCACTACTGCAACTAACGACCCCAGTCCGTATGTGGAGACCTAAGACCTGCAAGAAGTCTTTACTGAGGTAGCGCCGTGCATTTCAGTCGTCTGAAAAGCCGGCTGCCAACTAACTGTATCAACCATTTCACTGACATCACGTTCTACTGCAACGAATGTCCTTAGACGTTAGGGAGCAGTTCAGCGACTAGCAAGTGTACTATGGGCCGCTCTAGCCGCCTCGAGCGCTGCCACTGCAAGTACCACTGGTGCTGCCGCGTCAGTGCTGCCACTGTAAATACCAGCGCACCGACCGACTGCCAGCTGTGTGCGGAAGAGTACTCTGCAACTAACGACCTCAGTCTGCACTGACCCAGAGACTCTACTACCCGGGCTACTAGAAGTCTTTGCGCGTATGGCACTTACCACATGTGCTGCCGCGTCGGAATCCGGCTGTTCCGGTTCACCGCAGGGGAACATTACTGCAACTAATGTCCTCATTCTGCAGTAATCAGTGGCAGAGGCTGCTACTAGTCAAGCTACTAAAAATCTTTACAGGCGCAGACCGAGCATTGCCACTGCAAGTACCACCGCGTCGACTGGCAGCTATGGCAGTTTACCGCGGAGGAGCACTACTGCAACTAACGACCCCAGTCAGTATGGGGAGGCGTATGCTGCTAGAAGTCTTTACTGAGGAAGCTCCGTGCATTTCAGTCATCAGAAAGGCCGACTGCCAACTAACTGTATCTGCCATTGCACTGACATAAAGCTATAATGCTCGTGTCTTTATTTCACTTCTAAAACGCACTACTCCAACGAATGCCCTTAGGGAGTAGTTCAGCGACTAGCAAGTGTACTATGGGCCGCTCTAGCCGCCTCGAGCGCTGCCACTGCAAGAACCACTGGTGCTGCCGCGTCGACTGCCAGCTGTGCCGATTCACCACGAAAGAACACTAATGAAACTAACGTTCTCAGTCAATACGAGGAAGCCTAGGATACTTAAAATCTTTGCTGAGGACAACGGCGGAGCGCCGTGCGTTTCAGTCATCTGGAATGCCGGCTTTTCAATTTCGTTCTTTTTCAAAAAGCTCTGAATGTCCTCAGTCAGAAGGGAGTAAGTAGTTCACCGCGACTAGCAAGTGCCACAATTTTGACTTCATATCCTTTTTGCTGTCATTTGCAGACGAATCTATTGAAATGCTGCAATGGTTTGAAATAATGCTTACGATTCTTGTTGTAGGATCGTCTATAGTTCGATTGCTACTTTCTTGACCTAACTCCGGAGATCACTTCTGCATCTATTACATACCTGGGGATATAAGGAAATAACGCCGAGGTTATGAGCCGATGACAGCTCTAAAAAAACATTTCAACCAATCAGATTATTTATATATTTTACAGTTACATCACAAACAACCCATACCATGGTCTCTGCGTGCCCCTCCCGGGCGTACTCAGGCGTGAGTTTATGTGATGTGTGTGTAAAACAAACAACAGATTTCCAGTTTTTTGTAATTGAATGGAAACGCATTATTAGCCAAAAAATTTACTTTCCCAGGCTGCTAGCCGATTTAGTCCTTATGTCACCGTCATAGCTAAACGCAGTTATCAATGTGATAGGTCCGAAACTTCATTTTGGTCTGAAGCGGTCTCCATAATTTATATAAGTATCTGATATTTTTCGCTGTCATTTGCATTGCACACGAGTTTAAGTACTCAAAGTAGGTACTTTGATTCAAAAATACTTTGATTTGATTTGAAAGGCTATTTCAGTCTCTGGTCTCTTTCTAGATTCTAAAATACCCGACTCAATGAAATGCATATTGATTGCTCATTTTATGTCAACTTCACGGGTTTTCTTCAATTAAATGTTGTAAACCGTAAATAGTATTTCGAGATACTAGTCATTTTGTCTTTTTAGCAAGTAAGATACATGGTGTAAAAATTGTCTTTGCTAAATAAGTATTTTATTATATTTTTTTCTAATTATTATTTTCGGATATTCGTATAAAACTAAACCAGTGTAGGGCTACGCTTACATTGTGAAGAATTGTTTTAGGTTAGCAAACGTAGACACTAAGCTAATTTAGAATGTTTGAAAGAATCCCACCAACGTGTTTTAAAATCATGTCCGTACTTAGAATGCCAAAGAATGTTTTGTTAAAAATTTTTGAGACTGATTTCTTTATATAATACTGCTAAACAATAAAACCGGTTAGAGTTAGTATATTTCGACAATAAATGTTTGTAGTACTAGACTTTTGATGCTATAAATATAGCTTTTGTAGTATAAATTTAATGTGTAGTTCGATTTTGTGTAAGGTATTAGTTGTTAGTATTTGGTAAGCTTGCTGTATATATTCTACGTCGTCAGTTACGAATATTATATCAAAATATTAATGTCATAAATTTATCATAATTCCTCATTGTCTGGGACTGATTTTTCACAATTTTAATGTACCTTTTCATAATTTTAATTTAATGGTGTCAATCTGTGAAACTCAACTTTTTGTAAATAAAAATCGTACTTAGAATTACTTTGTTTTTATTTCTTTCACATTTTCTTAGTCCTGGAAATTGTAAAAGTAACGA
Organism: Yponomeuta sedellus; assembly: GCA_934045075.1. Lineage (NCBI taxonomy): Eukaryota > Metazoa > Arthropoda > Insecta > Lepidoptera > Yponomeutidae > Yponomeuta > Yponomeuta sedellus. The sequence continues at coordinate 13,833,826 of OW203728.1, read as the reverse complement.
CGTTACAAATAGACCCCTCGTCCATAACAGAATGTACAGAAATAGTTCAAATCTCCCCTTGATTTCAAGAAAAAACTAGATCAATTTATTTAATGACTTTCATGACTAACTTAAATACAAGAATTAATCCAAGAATTGATACAAGATTGATAGTAAACCATAATTACAGTTTGAGGCAGGTTCTAAAAATTGTTGTCTCAGTTGTTAAGATTTTTGATGTTCACTTTTTTGAAAACAATGTATTATTCAACAAGTTATGATTTTTATTCTACTGGTGGCGCCATTAAGCAACTCGTAGCCCCTTATTATCCCTCATACCGGGGATGATCGCTAATTTGACTGGACTAATGAAAGAGTCAATTGTTTATTCAGGCAATTACGAGACAGTACATAAAGAAGCAGGTACGGAGTCGAACTTAATACGCCGAAAAACGTCGTCCTTTTGAAATTAACTTCCTATCGGTAAAACATTACCGAATCGCGGTTTTGTTTTTGTCAAGTTTTAGGTAATGTTATACAACCGATACTGGTATACTAAAACATTACATTAGTAGACATTGTATTAAAGGAATGAGACCTGTTTGAAAACGAAAATCCTCTTTTGCGCGGTACCTGCGCCTCAAGGGCAAATCTTGCAAAAATGCATAAAGAGAAAGATGTACATAAGTCGATTAATATCGCTACATTCGGCTTTAGTCTGAATGAAACGAGATTGATATGTAAACAAACTGATAATAGAAATCGTCTCTCCGGGCTAGGTGAAGAAGATGAACCTATTAATTCAAGAAATGTAAACCCGCGGACAATTTCTTAACTGTGTCAGTTTGAAAAGAAAGTTCACAACCAAAGCTGAATGACACGACTTATTTCATGGGTATAACATTGCACCCGGGAGTACACCCGTTAAATGCATACCTAAGTGAATGAACGCATAGTACCAAAGATTCTAAGTAAAAGCTAATTGTCGCTTATGTACTAAAATCACAAAATTTACACTTAGCATAACAGTGGATATTTATACTACGAGTGACTGGCATCCAAGGGGAAACACATTGGTATTAAGGGGTGCGAAATTATAGAAAACCTTGAGCAACTAGAAACCGTACTTTGATCATCGATCATGAAACTACTCCAGGTTGTATCCCAACATACATAAGCGCAATATCACCTTGTAGAATTGAATTAATTTACATAACATTTACTTTAGTTCATCATAACTCCGTGTGCTCGCTGGTTTGATGAGCTTTACCTGCAACAACAATTTAAAAATCGTGAGTCTGTTGCTCGTAATTTTATCAAATCTTGTACATAAAGACACAAATAAACTGTATCCAGAAGTTTTAGACATATTTCGGGTACGTATTAGAATTTTATACATTATATAGACATATTTCGGGTAATTAGAATGTCTAAAATTAAAATACATATCTGCAGTTAAGATTCCAATGCTCACAATCCCTAAAATTACAATATCTAATGGTTGCTAGATCAAAATACAATACAAAATGGTGAAAGTTCGAAAGAAAGATTTTAAAATGTAAGTTTACAAAACCTACACATACCTATGTGCCGTAAAATTTTAAATACCTGAAGTGATGCTCAAAATAAAAAAAACTATTAATGCAAACATTTAATTTTAGATATTCTTATGTCTCATGTTTTATGCAGACGCAATAAAACCAACTTTGTAATGTGCGCGTCGAATTCTGGCACTCTTATGTCATATACAGGGTGTCTCATTCAAATTGGTCAGTATGGGAAAGTCTGAAACTATAAGACATACGAAGATCTGTTCTGAGGAACCATGTCATCGATTTTAATAACAAGAAAAACTGCATTCATTATTTTAAAAAACATCTGTACTCCGTTCGAGAATCGAACCCGGTGGTTTTGAAAAAAAAAACCTACACTATTTCTATTTAGATATCGATTGTGTAGGTCTTAAGCAGTAAATGTCTGTATGAAACATGATGTCTAAAATGAATAAAATGCATTGTTTTCACATACTTTAATTTATTTTAGTAGGTGCTCGAAGTGACCGCCGCCTTTTTCAATAGAATATTCAACACGTTTAGGTACGATCTTAATTTTTAAATAAGTATCTACATACTTATTTAAAGTGGGCTTTTCAATTGATTGTTAGTGTTTGATTAATAGAAGTTTTTTTTTTTTCAAAACACCCGGGTTCGATTCCCGAACGGAGTACAGATGTTTTTTAAAATGTATGAATGCAGTTTTTCTTGTTATTAAAATCGATGACATGGTTCCTCAGAACAGAATTTCGTATGTCTTATAGTTTCAGACTTTCCCATACTGACCGATTTGAATGAGACACCCTGTATAATGTCGTACCTCATACCGCAACGACACGGCTCCAATCCAGCAATTAATTCCTCATCCAAATTTGAGCATTAAGTTCAGTGACTTAGGGTCGGTTTCTGAACTGAGAATTTCACTAAGTAAATACTTAAGTAACGTTTCGCTCACGCTCTTTTCTGAGAAATCTGAAGAGACAGCACTACAGTTAACAATTTACTTAGCGATATTTTCATTTCAATTCAGAAACTGGTACGTAGAGTATATTTCATAATGCCAGTGTAAAGAAAAACTACGGAGGGGATTTATCGAGTTTGCCGCTATCAATCTACGGTGGGCACGGGCGATGATTAAGCCCATACACTCTCTTTTCCTCTCTCTGAGAGAACGCCTGTGCCCAACAGTGCGACGTATGTAGGTTTCATCATTAACGGCAAACATACGATACAGGCTTGATGTGACACGATTACAAGAAGAAATTAATAAACTATTTGCATTTCACTCACACAACATGGACGGTAGTATCGTGTGAGAGAGAGGAAAATAGCTTTTCCGTTATGTTCCGACAAAAGACACTACAATCAAATTAAATCATCACTTACTTGAATCACTTTCACTGGCTCCACTTTCTTCGTGGAAGTTCTCCACCTCCTGTAACAAGATAACGTAATGTAGAAATTTCACGTTGAATTATTAAGCTTTGTTAAACATCAATTAACTTGGCCTTTGTACACGCAATTTTTGACAATAATAAAATATAAATTTACTTATAAAATGGAAAAAATATTTCAACATAATGAGTTCAACATTCTGTTCGTTGAATGTCAATAAAAAAAATCACCCGTTGCCTTCGGGTTGATTTATAATGAAGAAAGGGGCGGCGAAAACAACCTCCCCTCCGACCTTTTCTCAAATCATCTTTATTTTGGCCAGTCCCTATTGTGTAGGTACTTAGTTACCTGATCGTGGTCGGCGGCCTGGTAAAGGCCGCGGCGCACGCGCGCCATCAAGGCCTTTATTTCCTCGTCGTACTCGCGCCACTCCGGCACGATCCTCATGGCAGCCGACAGCTTGGCCTCCTTCGTCTGCGGGTTGTTGCACTGCGGAAAACGTGGGGCTAGTTAGTAATACTGTCATGAGTCGTGCAAAGCGCTGCCTGAATGATACGATTTTTATTTGGTGTGTATGTGCCATTTTAAAACCAGCACTGTTACGAAAAGAAACAGCAAACGCTGAAATAGCATCATTGTGACGCGACCACTTCTCTGTTCTATAATTACTATTATTGTAATGTAAGCATGTATTTGATTGATTCACTCATTCATTCATTCGTTCATCCATCCCTCCATCCATCCGTCTATCCGTCCGTTCGTCCATCCGTCCATTCATCCATCCATCAATCCATCCATCCAAACATTAATTCATTCATTCAAAAGGCCTATCTGTTAACAGGCTAGGATATAACCATGGGGTTTAGTAAGGCAGAAAATTATAACATGAAGCCTAAATGGACGTGTTTTTAGAAAAGCATAGTATTTGCCTGTGCCCTGCGGTGGATGTTTTGATATAGAGCAGGAAGGGCCTATCTGAACCTTTTTAGTTACTGAGGAACGTTTTTGGAAGACCACATCTAACAGTTGGAGAAATTCCAAACTGCATTCAAGATTTTGGTACAATGGTACTGTCATGGGAAGAAGTTCGCCAGAATAGTGCCATAAGTGACTAATCGTGGTCTTCGCCTACCCCTACGGAACGCAAGCGTGAATTTATGTATGTACTGTTAGCAGGTAAATTATATTTCATTTTTATACGATGGCATTGGATTCTGCTGTCAATAAGGTCGGATATATTACTAGCGTCCGTGGAAGCTTACCAAATCAATAGTCTTCGCATACGTTTTTGACTTCTCATCGCACCAAGTTTCACACCACAGCCACTCTTGCGGCAACGACTTGATAGCGACTTGGTGGATCATATTGTTCGGCAAATCTTGATCTGTAACAAAAGAGCAATCATTTAAACCCACCAGCCGAACAATAACGGTGTTATTTATAAAAACGATTTACACGATTTCACTATACACTCCTAAAGACGTATTTAGAGGCTAAAGATGCCGGTGAGTCGCCCATTAGCTCAGTTGGTAAGAGCGCTGGCACGGATAGCCAGAGGTCGCGGGTTCGAATCCCGGCATGGGTGGAATTTTTAGCCTCTAAAAAGGTTTTCAAAAATTGTCCTTAGCACGGGTTAGTGCATTAAAAATAATAGAACTCCTAAAGACGTTTTATATAATCTGTGGTTACATCTTTTTCTTTTAAAATCTCCACCACAGACTATTTTAGTGAGCGTTTTTACAAAGAAATGTGTATTTATAACTAAGTGACGGCGTCGGTGTAGTAGTGTTTTAGTATTAATAGTCACTAAGCTCCTAAACGTACCATAAAAACGATAGCAATGGCTTTGTGTGATTATGACCCAAACTTGGTTCAAAAACTCTCCGGCTGACTTGCAACCTATTTGCGTTCGCGGCAAAACCCTTCCCAATCGATAGATCCCTTACCCAAGTTGGACAAGCTGTTGGGGTCTTGGCTGAGCGCCTGGTACTGTCCCCTGAGACGGTCGCCGGCCGCGATGCGACGGAACCGCTTCAGGTCCACCACGTAGAGGGCGCTGATGTGGTAGCTGCGGCCTTGCAAGTGGTTGCGCCAGTAGCCTTGCTTCCAGAACCTGACGGGAATAGTACATTGTTTAGCTTGGCTTACTTAACAGGCTCAGTCTCTGCTCCACGTTACCGCCATAAGGTTATCTTCTAATTGCCTAGTGCCATCTCGCTCTATTTTACTTCGTAATACAAGGCGCTACGCCATCGGTTGATAAAATGTTTAACGCGTTAACGTGCAGCTGGGACTAGACCTATAAGGTACTCTATTAGGAAACATCTCAACCAAGCTTAATGTCGCAAAAGTTACTGCCAATTGACTGCAACTCGGTTTATGATGAACTCTTGCTTATTGTTGCAACAGAATATCATCAAATTATATGGAGTCACAAGCATTGTACAGTTATTGACATAGGCTAGCTGGAATTACATTGAAAAAAAGGAGGTAAAGCAAAATGGCTTCGTAGGCACATACTACTCCCTCGCCAATATTTAGAGCAGAGTAACGAACCTGAAACCTTCCATCTCTTTGCGACTGTCGCAGAAAGGCGTGTATCCGTACGGAGCGCCGCCCAAGTCCAGGTCAACCAACTCTTTCAGATCTGCGCGAACGATCTGTGAAATATCAATAATCTCTGTAACTACGGTATTGTTTCTTACTTACATCGGGAGAAGGACTCAAGAGATATCATTTGAGATATAACAGTAACATTAATGTTGTCTCGTGAACATTTCCTCAGCCTGAGGTTACTTAAATTATATGGTACTAGCTGATACCCGTGACTTCCCTACAATCACTTGTACGTCGCCGGTCTGACACTTTCGAACTTCGTAGAAATACGTGAAGATACCCTATAGGTATGAAATGTTGTATATCTTTTATAAATAATAAAATTGGAACGACTTCAACTCTTGCTTTATTTGTAAATATGTAGTATTATTTTACAATAAAACAGAAAACTGGATAGAAAACGGATAAGCAGGTAAATTAGTCAGATCTGGTCGAAGGGTAAAGTTGTAATGATGAAAAATGAGGGAAATCGAAAAATGTGTGACGTAATTTAAATATTTGAAAATGATAGATAGAAAATGAAATAAAAATGGTGTGAAGAGGTTTGCACCGTTACAGGTAGAGTGTTACCTGGTCGGCATCCACAAATATGATCTTCTTGACGTGAAGCGGGAAGAGCACGTCGAGGAATAGAATCTTGTACCCCCAGATGGTGCGCTGCCGCTCGCGCTGCCGCTGCAGCCAGCGCGGCCACTGGTATTGCACCAGCTCGTACTGAAAGCCGAACTCTTGCGCCATGTACGGGAGGCTGTCCTGTGAACGAAAATATAAACAACATTACATACACTCGCGCCTGTATCTCAGAGGGGTAGGCAGAGACCAGGGACTGCCACTTGTTACGATCCTAACAGAACATCTCTTCATCAACGTTCATTAGTCGTTGCATGGCACGCCTGTTTCGGGTAGTCGGGTGAACGAACATTTCTCGTAACTTAAAATTTAAAACATAAAATAACTTTTATAAATCAGGATCCATTCCCAGTGCGAGCATGTACCAAAGACTTTGTTTTTTAAGTTATGTACATTTATGAAGTTATAGTAGCAGTACCACTCCTTAACGGCGAAGGAAAACATCCATCTATCCAGCATCCTGGGAACCTGAGTGTCTGAAGTGTTCATCAGCGCTTGAAATTGCTAATCCGCGGTGGTTAGTGCAATTAAGAAAAATGAGTCGCCCTCAACTGTCAAACACAATTTTGTCGTATGGTCAGGAGTTTGCGGCGTACCGATTTAAATGAGTAAAGCGTTTGCGGCGTACCGGTCGCATAGAGTCGTCGCCTTTGTAGAACTCACCTTCAAAGCGGGACTCAGATAGTTCTTCAGGAACCAGAACTTGACCGGCGACTTGGTGTGCTTGAGGACGGACATCATCATGATGCGGAGGAACCGCTCGTAGAGGTGCCCCGAGGCCACGGAGAATACGTTGATGGTCTCATCTTCTGCGTCTGTCTCTTCGCCGCCGCTCAGCGAACTGCGATATGGTAAGCTACGGTTAAAGAAGTTCTGGGGCCCAAGGGTTTCTGTAAGGCCCAATTTGTATAGAGTTTTTTAGGGGCCAGTATGTATTGCGTTATTTTGGGGCCCAATATGTGTTGCGTTATCTTGGGCCCAATATGTAATGCGTTACTTTGGGGCCCAATATGTAATGCGTTACTTTGGGGAACATTATGTATTATGTTACATTGGGGCCCAATATGTATTGAGTTACTTTCGGCCCAATATGTATTGCGATATTTTGGGCCTAATATGTATTGCGTTACATTGGAGCCCAATATGAATTGCGTCACTTTGGTGCCTGATATGTATTTCGTTACTTTGGAGCCCAATTTGTAATACGTTATATTGGGGCTTAACATGTTACTTTCGGGCCCAATATGTATTGCGTTACTTTGGGCCTGTGTATTGCGTTACACTAGAACCCAAAATGAATTGCGTCACTTTGGTGCCTAATATGTATTGCGTTACATTGGAGCCCAAAATGAATTGCGTCACTTTGGTGCCCAATATGTATTGCGTTACATTGGAGCCCAATATGAATTGCGTCACTTTGGTGCCTGATATGTATTGCGTTACATTGGAGCCCAAAACGAATTGCGCCTCATATTGTCGCAAGGAGGGAGCTCAGTTGACACTCAGTGCGAGTAACATGACAAATTGCATTACTATTATGGTGTTAGGCTGAGACAAGAAAATATAGTTACTAGCAAAAGGTGATAGAAGCTATCAATGAATTGAGTGTTTGGATGATACAACAGTTTTACGGGAGCTAGCGTACAGGTGAATTAACTCAGCATAGTGCATTCGACGTTAAGTGTGAGGTAAAATTCTGATAAATAAAGTTGCAAACGTACTATAAAACATCTCGGAAGCTGTAGACATTTGAAAATATGCATTAAGGTAAGATTAAAAAAACGTTTATTAGTTAAAACGAATAAAATAAGTAAATACTACGCCGTAAAATAATTCTGGCAAATGAAACACAGCTACTGCTTCCATGGCCTGTCTATGGCTTCAAACCAGACAATAGACGATTCCTATAAGCAATCAAATAAGCTAGCAACAATTCATACATAAAATTAAAATTAATGAACTTCTAAAACGGAAAGACTTCGTTCGTTATCAACCCTTGTATGTCCCCACTGCTGGGGCACGGGTCTCTTCCTGCATCGCAGGAAGGTTAGGCCATACTCCACCACGGGGGCCAAGTCCGGGTTAGCGGGCCTTACTGTCAGAAGTTATCAAGCCTCCCATAAGGCCTCTGACATGGCTTAACGACTGCCATTAATTTTAATTTTTAATTTTCTGGAAAGACTTAAATAAAAAAACATACATTTTCTTTATTTTAGTATTTCACTTTCAAGAACATCCTCACATTTTTACTGTCAGTGGCAGGCAGTGGTAAAATAGTTACCATCATAAATCGAACAATTAACTAAGTCAAAAGTCAATAGCCGCGTACTGATTGAGCGAGCAGCCTCGCGAGGCTGCCTCGGACATTTGCCGCAGTACGCATGCCGCGCGAGGCGGCCTCGGTCTGTAAGTTTTCTAATCCGAGGATGCCTCGCGCGGCAAGGCCGAGCCACATGAGCATCGACGCTCAGTTTAACTTCAAGTCGAATAGAGACCGCACAACTAACACGCAACGAATAAGCGAGGCAAAACACTACCGTCTTGAGTGAGCGCGGCAAACGTACTGAGGCGCCTTTGAGCATCGACAAAAACCGACAACGCTCGGCTCGGGCCGCGGCACGCTCGGGCGAGGCAGCGCGTGCGTTTGCCTCGGGCGAGGCACGTCTTGACCGACCGAGGATTTGCCTCGCGAGGCAGCCTCGCGAGGCTGCTCGCTCAATCAGTACGCGGCTAAAGAAACATCTATACTATCTCAGCCCGTTAAAGGGTTATAGGAAACGGTTATATAGATAAGTCCTAAACTACGCTCGATCCTCGGGCCAAATCTGCACCAAGCAAAACCATCCAGTCTCACCTGGTAATAGAGTTCCAAATGCCGCCCGTGTTCTGTTCGTCGTTTTCCACGAGTAAGTCCATATGTTGTTTGTCCTGCTTCTTGCTGACGCGCAGCTTGATCACATGGCTCCGGAACGACGACATGAGGACCTGGATATCGGGGCTGCCGGCCGGCGTGTCCGTATTCTCGTGCCTTTGAGCGTTAAAGAAGAAGTGTTTATTTATTGTATTTAGCATCTGCCTACCATGCGAGAGGTTGGTACCACCTACCACCTGGTTGGCCTACCACCCGGGTTCGAGCCCCGGCTGGGGACAAAAATAAAATCCCCCAGGTCTTGGATGTTTACATGTTTACGATGTCGCTGTTTCTGGTTCCCACGACACAGGGTATCCCATTGTGGGGCCAGAAGCAATTTATGTGCTTGTATGTAAATGTTATGTTGTAAAGAAGGATAAGCCGCCGTATTGTAGTAGTATTCTTTTATGTACTCGTAACTGCCACAAAAGTATAACTAAATTGAGGAATACATTGAATGGGTATTCCTCAATTTAGTTATATCTCATCCTCAATTTCGTTATAATTTTGCCAGGGTGTATACCCCGGCAGCCATTTGTACAAATGTATGGCGGCCGGGGGGGGCTGGCATGGTAATCAGACGTGATACCAGAAAGACGAGCATTAAAAAGATACGAAACAATACAAAAGCACATAATATAAAGTAATTATTTAAAGCCGGTATAATTTTCAACATAACTGTAATTGTGAGGGCGAGGTTTTACTATAGTTTGGCACCGATAGCACCGAGAACTAGAGAGTAGACCACGAGCCGACGACGTGGTCAAGTCGGCGGGGCCGTGAATGCGGATAGCGCGAGACGGCGTAAGATGACGGACTGGAGAAAATGTCTGTACCCAACAGTGGGCAGGAGTGTGTGGCAGTGCGAAATGACCTTGCACTATACGGCACCTTCGAACTTTCCAGGGTCCGAGCGCGGCAAGCGCCTGACGGGTCAAACAAGCAGTCAAAATTTTGATTTTAATCTTTTATAGTGAAGCCGTAGAATTGATTTTAAATCGTCACAATAAAATTTTATATGCTACCCTGTGAGAATCATCAACCTTCGCACGCGTTCGGTTACGTCACGTTAGTGGCGACTTTTCAATAAAAAAATTAGCTGTCGACTTTTCCGAAAAGATCACAAAAGGTTAACTGTGCATGTAACAATATCTAAAGGCATTTCTTATAGTGTAGTAACTAGTTTTTTGCTACGATTCTCCTGTATTTTTTAACGAACAAAAGAACAACCACGGTTCTTCCATCTTCTGCTGTCGAATATTGAACCTAATAAATAAATAATGTTTCAAAAACAACTCACCCAACAATCTCGTAAATCTCCTCGGACCGGCCCGGCCGCAGCCTCAATATCCAGGCTCCGGGGTTGGCCTTGAGCTGGAAGTAGCCGAGGTTGGCCATCACGATCGTGTCCATGAGGTCAGGCCGGTCGCGGGTGCCGAGGATGAGCTGGAGACCGCGCGGGGGGGTCCCAAGGGTTGTGTCCCACGCGTGCCCTTCTAGTAACAGATATTCTAGCTCGAACTCGCTGTGGACAAGGTGTGTTTTAAATTTCTTTTTGTTTGGATCACAATATCAACAGTTTTATCTTGTCTAGTCCAGTCTATCTAATTAAGTTTTGTTCAGGATCCTGAAGGCACGAGTCAACTCCGGTTTCTTAGGAAGGGGTTCGCATGGTATCCGAATTCTCTACGGCCCGCCTAAGGCTGGCGACTCCGACTATGAGGTAGAATTGTCGTGACATCGCTGTTGTGAGTCGTGGTCCGGACAGACTCTGCGGCGGACACCGGTTCGCGACTCCTGAGAGTGTTGTCAGAGCGTAGATTCGTATCATTAGTGTGGTGTTGAAACGGTGCTTCTTTCCGATCGTCTCTGCGTCTACAAATATCCTATCCAGCATCATAGAGTCATTGGTTAAGGATAAAGAATAAATATTATTTGGTGTGCAACTCTATAAAGGGTTCTGAATTCAGTAAGCAGAGACCACTGCTTGGCCGCCGTGTGGCCATTCAGTGTGACCCTTACCTACGTTATTAGACAAATAACTGAACTTTAAATCGGGCTCTAATCATCTACTTAGCCCCATACTATTTCACAGGTATTGGTCAAAAATCCGATACATGTGACACGGTCAAGTTATGTAGGCTTTACAGTCAAAGAAAATGCAAATTGCGGCCTCGAATATCTTGTATTTCTTAGAAAGTTGGAACAATAAAATATAGATAGAAAAAATTGTATTATATTATTGTATTTATATTATATTATTTGTATAAAATTGTAAGACAATACAGATAAAAATAATGTTTAATGTCAATATTTATCATATCCCACTGCGCGCGAAATATCAGTGTGACGAAAATCGTCCCCGAACGGTCCATGCAACTTTTAAACGGGACTCACCTATGAACTACAGTGTCGACATCGGCCAGCCGGATGTTGTCCAGGTCATAGACAGACTTGACGCACTCCACAAGCCAGTTGGCCGGCGTGCGCAGCTCCATAGAGAGAAGTGGGGCGTGCGGCAGCCGGGCGAAGCGCGCTAGGGCGCCCCCGGTCTGCGCGCCCGCCGATGTGAACTGCAGCTCGGGATCGAGCACGTAGCGGTAGAAACTGAGGGGGCAGAAACAATTGAGGGAATGACAATGAGTGAGCAATCCTTGGTTGTGTAAACGGGCCTGACAAGTGCTGATCTGTGGCTCAGATAGCCATATCCTGTGTGTAGTGTTATGTCAGTAACACGGTTTCCTGCATGTGTGTGGGTGGAGTAAGAAAGAAATACGTTACGACAACTGACACACACACCTAGGTACAATGAAATAAACAATACAAATGCTATTAAAAGATAAGACAGTCATTAAGAGATAGAAAGACAATAATACAAATTTAAATAAAAAATACTATATAAATAGTCGCTGTGTGTCTATTGCTGCAAAGGCAACTAACTCAGCGGTGTGATAAGGGATGGAGCCTTAATTGATGAGAGCAATACTTCGCTGTGTAACAGAGCCTGACAAGTCCGAAGGGGCAGCTTGGACAGATCTACCTATACTCTACGTCATGTCAGTATTACGGTTTCATGCCTCAATGCGAGTCGGCTGACATATTGAAGAGACTGCGGTCGAGAAATCCGTTTAGATACTAACTTTTTATATTAAAATTAAAACTGTGTTCAGTAAGGCGAGGTTATTATGTAACTGTCAATGGACAGTCCACCGGATCTGGACTATTAGGTTATAATTTTTTACCTAGTTATCTATCTGATATGTCATCATAATATAGCACATTAGCCATTTAAGAGCATTGTGCAATTTTGGCAATTCGTTTGTAGGTGAAATAACATTTAAGAAAAATAAATTGTCTAGGCATTCACAGTTTGGCAATCTGCTTCTTAGTCTATTGACGTCATAGGCATTTTGCATTTTGCTCATAAAGGGTTCGGAGGAGTTCACACAGTTGCGAAGTTGAGAAGTAGAAAAAGTAGTACTAGCGTCCAAATCATGCTCACCTCTTGAGTGGCATATCAGAGTTCTTGTCCTGCGGGTTAAGGAACAGCTTCACCCGGCAGTTGACGACCTTCCGCAGCACGAGGAGCAGAGGAGACAAGCGCTGCGCCGCCGTCGACGCGGGGTCCACTACTGCAACTATCTGTTGGGACACTATATACGTTAGTTGGTAGTCTGAATAAAAACTGAAAAAAAAATAGGCAACAACCCGACTGCTGAGCACTAACAACTAAGCGGGCGGGATCAACGATCAACCTAGGCAATGAGTTACAGTGTTCATGCTCGACTGACAACCCGACTGGTTGTTGTTTATTTTTTAAGTCAGTAATTATTTTTGTTAATTATTATTATTATTATTATTATTATATTATTTGTTGTAGTTTTAGTTCAAAAATTATTTTTGTGTTTTTCTTTGTAGTTTATTCGTATTTTATATATGACTGTGGGTGTGGGTGTAGAAATTTAGGGCTAAATTTAGAAATTTAGTTGTGGTGGGTGTAGAAATTTAGGGCTATAAATCCCTAAAGATACTTCTGAAAATACTTGTCTTCTCCAGAAGCTACTTCTGCTCTTGTTACTTCTACAACTACCTCTCTTCTTTAATTTCCCCCTACAAGTGCTTCTCTTCTTTAATATTCTTCTACAGCCCTCCTTCTCTAGCATAAACCTGCAGTGCCAAATTTTCACTACAACTCCCTCTAATCACCTTTCTTCTTATCTAATAGATGTTATTTAATTTTTATTTTATTAAAAACTATCACTAAGACATTAAATTTACGCACATAAAAATAGAAAGCCAACAAATAGCTTTCACAGATAGCCATTATTTGAGAAAATAAGAAGAAAAACCACACAGAACAACAGATGTCTACCACTTCCAAGTAATTTTTGCAACTCCCGCCCTTATCATTATCACAGGTGCGGGAGATTAGAAATATGGTAGGTAAAAATCAAACCTCGACAGCCGCCTCGCTCTCATAGAGCGGCTGCAGCTCCACGAGCGAATGCTCCGTCCGCAGGCCCGCCGGTAAGGGAGTGCGCGTTTTAGGGCTGCGAGACGCGAGCACCGCTATCACTTTGAGACGCTCGTCCGCCGATAGTGTCGGCGTGTCATCGTCATCTGTTTCAGGGGCAACGTTCAATGGAGGACTTGCACAAAAAATACAAATCTCATTTCATTGGTTTTTTTATGGTGCCTGGGGGTGCTAACTAGCGCCGCGCCGCCAATGGAAAAGAAATCATAACTTGTGTTATATGACGTTTTTATTTAAAAGTGAAGCGCTCGTGGCCTAGTCGAACAGAGTGATTGGAATCAATCACATGAGTTAAGCAACAACAGGCGCGGTTAGGTGCAGGATGGGTGACCGTCCTGTGACTACCGCTAGTGGCATTTTTCCGAGCGCTTCCGTGCTTCGCAAGGCACGTTAAGCCGTTGGTGCCGGCTGTCATGTAATGGCAGTCGTTGAGCTATGTCAGAGGCCTCACGGGCGGCTTGATAACTTCTGACAGTAAGGCCCGCCACTGACTGTCTTACAACCCTCCACCAACCCGGACTTGGCCCCCGTGGTGGAGTATGGCCAAACCTTCCTGCGATGCAGGAAGAGACCCGTGCCCCAACAGTGGGGACATCGAGGGCAGGGGTTGATATCGATGCGAAGTCTTAACACTGTGATAACTATTTTTAGAACCTACAGTCTAGAACCTAGAATCAACAGCCCAGTACTTTAATCACTTTCCGCCAACAAAAAAAAACTAATGAGTTGAGTTAGCACCCCGAAACGCCTTAAAAGATAAACGGTAAATATTACTTTTGTACTTTTCTTTTATGTATCCTATAAACGTCCCATTGCAGCACACAAGCCTTCTCTCAGAGAGAGAGAGTACGGGCTTAATTGCGGATTGGCAATTACAAGCATTCAGACCTCAGGTATTTCCACGTGTTAAAAATCCCGCTTACAAATCGGAATTGAACTATGACGTTTAAAGGTGCACTTAACGCTTTATAATGTATGAAGAGTTTATTAAAAAAGTATATCGAATTAGTTTATTATAATTGGAGTAATTATTTTTTTCGCATTGAAACAGAATATTTTCTGTTTTATTTTCTTTGCTTTCTATGGTATTAAAACAATATCACTCTAATCTAATTCTCAAACAACTTGATTTTTTTTGGCTAATTTTCTTTTCGCGGTACCGTGTTTTTAAATTAGATTTTCAGCTCAAAAAAACTTAATACGTAAACATATTTACCATCATCGTCATCCAAAACACCGTTTTTGGTTCCTCTCTTCTTTTTCTTGTCAAATACTTCGGATAGCTTGTCACCATAGGTTTGACTTGTGAACCTGAGAACAAAAACACAAAGTTCAGTATCAGGTCAAAAACTAAGTTACGATTATTTGATTTTCAAGCACGCTCGAGTAATAAAATGACAAGAATGTAATAAAATCATTGTAATTTTGATAAAATCTAGTCTGAGGATATGATGGACAACTTGCAGATATTTAGGGCATATTTATCATACACTGTACTATGTTTTTGAATGACAAAATTTTATTCTATACTTAATCATGTTGGAAATAAACAATTTTATTTATTAAAGTATGCATAGAAAAACAAAAATATATCTATTACTAGCTATCTAGTAATAGACATGGCACTAGTGCCCGCGACTTCGTCTGCGCAGGATTAGAATTTCGATTATATCATATTAGTGTGGCGTTCAAAAGGATTTGGCAGCGCACGACATAATAACTCGCAGATGTTAGTTTTCACACTTACTTTACACTTATCGCCATATTTTGGACAATTTACACATAATCCTCATATATTGTAGCCTATTTTTATTCTGATGTATAAGATGTATTATTGAAAAGTTTCATTAAAATCCATTTAGTAGTTTTTACGTGAAAGAGTAATAAACATCCATCCTTCCATACTTACAAACTTTCGCGTTTATAATATTAGTAGGATTCCAATTCATAAGCCTTACAATGAGAATTGGCTCCCAGGACAAGTGATTGTTTTGTGTGGAAGTTAGCATAAGACCGCAAGAACCTTAGGCTCGGCGCGCACGGGTTACTTTTGTCACCGCGACTGTTTCGTCACTCTTATCAAGACCGTGGATATGTATGGAGATGCGCGTATGCTACGACGTGACATTTCGCGCATCTCCATACAAATCTACGGACTGACGAAACAGTCACGGTGACAAAAGTAACCCGTGCGCGCCAAGCCTTGAAATGAAAATGAAATGAAATTTATTGGGCAGAAGAAACCTTTCACATTGCTTTACACTGTTTGTTAAACTTAAAATATTTATGAAGATGTGATGTCGTTGAGGTTTCAGATTTAAAGTTACAGCTGATATCTAAGCTAGACTAGGTCTGTAATATAGATACCAGCTTCCATTAATAATGTAGTCTGAGGCTACAATACAGTAGCACGAGTGAAAACCTGAAGGGCAAAGATGTTGGTTTACTTTAAATTATTGTTAAGTTTACTTATCGCTAAGATTAATTAGGGTTAAAACCAAAATTAAATAATGCCAAAGTAACTTAGGCAACCATGCAACTAAAATAACATAGAAATAGTAAATTATTAGTTAATGTCAAAACAGATAGCATGTTTGTGTGCGTGTGTGTTTTGGGTGTTCGTGTATGTAAGGGAGGTGGTTTGCACTTTACCTCTCGAGCAACGTGAAGTCTTCCAAGCTGAAGGTCTCCGCGTCGCCGAGCGGGCCGATCAAGCGCGCGTTATGCATGACCGCCCGCGCCGACGCGCGCAAGTGGAGTGCTCGCGCGCACAGGAGGCGCGCCGACTTCAGCACCCACTCGTAGCGGTTTAGTAGCGGGACCAGTTCCGGCTGCAATTTGAAAATCTATGTCAAAAATGTCGGCTGTCATTAAGTAACCTTGGCAACCTTATAAGGCTGAAACTGTTATACCCTAATTAAGCTTAAGTGTTTTATAAGAGGGCCGTTGGCTTACCTATTAAATAAATAAGTAGCAGATTCTGTTAAATTCTACAATAGCTTTTAGATGTTGATTAGTACTAGATAAAATTAAGGGCTGCCCCTTGTGTTCGACGGTTGAATAAGAAAAGACGACGACAGAATGGAAATTATAGCGACGGTAGCAGATTCTATGCTGAACTTTCAAACTTGAATTTGAATGAGAACACAGATGATGATGATATCAACCCTCGGTATGTCCCCACTGCTGGGGCACGGGTCTCTTCCTGCATCACAGGAAGGTTAGGCCATTCTCCACCACGGCGGCCCAGTCCGGATTGGTGGAGGATTGTAAGACAGTGGCGAGCCTTACTGCCTGAAGTTATCAAGCCACCCATAAAGCCTCTGACATGGCTCAACGACTGCCATTACATGTCAGCCGGCACCAACGGATACCAACGACTCCAAAACAAAGAACGAAACTGAGTTCAAGGATATAAAAAAAACCACAACTGCTCATCAGTAAGACCTTTCTGAGGCCACGTAGGTTAAAGTGTGACCGGTTTTGACAAATGAGATGTGAAATAACCACCAGCCCGGTAGGCCGACGACATTAAGCGGCTGGGAAATATTGGACGAGACTAAGGACTGGATGGGTTAGCGTGAAAGATAAGAGGCCTATCATTATACTCAACTTAAACCTTTTAAATGTCAGTGAACTAATGTTTGGACGAAACACTCACCAAAATATCACAGTTCTTCTTCTCGTGGCAGCCTTCGCTCTCCAACAGTTGCGCAACGTATTTGGTCGCCGCCGCGGAGTCCAGTGACGTCACGGCCGCCACCACCACCTTATTCAGCGACTGGTCGACGCTCGATATACCCTCGACGTTTGGGATGAACGCTACGCGGACGCCGCCCGATTCGCGCTGAAAGAAAGTCATTGAATTAGGAAGCGATAATCAGTGTTATTATTGATACGGCAATTGCCGTAATATACGGTAATTCATGGATGTTTTTTCAAATATACGGTATACGGCAGGATTTCGACTACCGTATCATATAATACGACAATTCAAGTCCAACGTGCTCGTAAGCTTATAACAAAAAATACTACAAACGAAACGTGGATTTCCCAAAGAAAATTTTCCTGCCGACATAAATTGAACTAGATGTCTCATGCTATCTCTTTTATATATCCCACTATTAGATAAACAGTCTATTCGAAATCAAGGCGATTGCACGAAATTTCAGGTGTCAGGAGATATGCTTATCAAAATGAAAAACAGAGAAAAATATTTATTGCACAAGCAGTGTATTGGAAACATATGAAGAAAATATAGAAAGTTGAAAATGTACTTATTATTTTTGTATGACAATCACTATTATTTAATTAAAAGATAATACGGCAGATCTGCGATTTTGTTTCTTAAATACGGCAATTTGAAGTTTTAGATACGGCAACCCAGATTTTGACGATAATAACACTGAGCGATATATATGTCGGTTCACTGTTATCATTTTTTTTTCCACCTCCATAGTCACACATTGAACTGGTCCAATCGCGATTATTTTTTAGGTAAACCGTAATTCCCGACGACGGTAGTGTGGATAGAATGTCCATCTCAAAAAAGGTAATTACGGTTACCTAATAATAACTAATCGCGATTAGATCCGTTCAAAGTATATGATATAGGAGAATCGCGAGTCAATAAACCTACGAGCCGAAGGAAGAGAAAGAGCGAGAAAGAGAGGAAAGAAGGGAAGGAGAGGAATACACATCGGGACAGATAGAGAGCAGGAGGGAGAAAGAGGGGGAGAAAGCGCCGGAAAGAGTGGAGTGAGAGGGATAGACAGCGAGAGAGACAGAGAGTGTGTGTAAAGAGGGAGAAGAAAGGGAGAGAAAGAGGGAGAAATAGTGAGGAACAGAGGAGAGACAGAGTGAAGGACGGGGAGAAAGAGGAAAAGGGGAGAGAAAGAGACAGAGAGGAGGGAAAGTGAGGGAAAAAAGGGAGAGAAGGAGAGAAAAAGATACAGAGACAGAGTTTAAAAGAGGGTGAAAAATGAAATTCAGTAATCAAGTGTACAGGCTTTTTTCGATACTGACATGCACAAAACTATTCATGTGTATCGCTTGTACAATTAGGAATTTACCATTGAGTTAAAGCTTCAACATGAACCACTATCCAGACTTACCATGAAAGTCAAAGCGTCTCTCAGCAGAGTCCTGGATTCTTTTTTGTTCAGATCGCCGATGACCCAGATGGTTTGGGTGATTTTGTCAGGTTTCCCGGGCTTCGTGAAGTATTTGAGAATCGGCAAAGCCGTAGCCAGTGCGTCGCGGCCTGTGTACGAATTAATTAGAAATCAAAAACTTCATGCGACATCAAATTAAGAGGATGACAAAAAAGCCTGGGCCATGACTGCCAGTGTGGATACGAGTGAAAGAGAATTGAAAGTTGAAAAAAACTATTAATAACCTTAAGAACTTAATCGATTAAATCTTATCGATAAACGATAAAACTAAATAAATACCAGAGATTTTATTGCTAAGTAGTGATTTTAAGGCATAACTTTGACCTAATTTTATCGATGGTTTACGTTTATAATGTGTTTCAGAGACAAAGGTTTTCAGTAATATACTCAAGCGCTCATGGCCTTTTTTTTTCAGCCAGGAGAAACCCCAATTACGGGTACCACTGGCTCGGGGGAGCACAGTGGTTATGTCGGACTCCCCGCCCTGAAAAGGGCGGTATACCGACTAAAACACCTGGGGTGTTCCTCCGCACCGCAAAGGACGGGGCCACGGGGACGCTTACGCACACTTCCGTGACCCCGTCTGCGGGCGCCCTTTCGGGCACTCCTTCGGCGGCGCCCCCTGCCCCGTCGGTGCTCGACGACGGGGCTAGAAAACGCCGCATCTCTTCGTTGGAGCGCATAGTGGCCAAGTGCTAACGACCTTGGCCACCACACGCCCCAACGCGCCGCCCCCCCCCCCACATCCCATCGTTATCTGGTCCAATGGGATTAGAGGAGGGCGGCGCACCTCCTCGTTGGGGCGCATGGGGGCCAATGTGAGCGCTCATGGCCTAGTCGAACCGAGTGAAGCACAACAGGCGCGGTTAGGTCCAGGATGGGTGACCGTCCCGTGAACACCGCTATTTTAAAAAATACACCGCCGGTATTTTTTCCGAACACTTCGGTACTTCGCAAGTAACCTTAAAACGTTAGTGCAGGCTGTCATGTAATGGCAGTAGTTACGCCAGGCCTTATGGGCGGCTTGGTAACTTCTGACAGTAAGGTCCGCCACTGTCTTACAATCCTCTACCAACACGGACTTGGCCGCCATGGTGGAGTATGGCCTAACCTTCCTGAGATGCAGGAAGCGACCCGTGCCCCAGCAGTGAGCACATACAAGCGTTGATATCGATCGAATATTCTCAATAACATGCTTACTCATATTCATTTTACAACGATATAATAACCAGATTTTGCTAAAAACTGGTTTAAGTAAGGCTGTTGGTTTAAGTAAGGCGGTTAGCTGTTATCAACGCCGTAACGTTTCTTAATTTTACCTGTAAGATGCAAAAGCTTGTGCACTTTGTCTTCAGTAAATAACTCGCTTGAGGTAGGTGCGCCTGAGAGGTCCAGATATTGTGACGATTCCGAGCCAAGGATGCGGCGGTTTAATCTGTTGATAAAAATACAATATTACTGTACTGGATGTGTTTTTTGAGTCTGTGTCGCTACTCTTTTTACTCGACTGCAAAACAAGAACAGAGTGCTGTGTTTTATTATGTTTTTGCAGGTAAATCACCAAGACTTCTAAACATTTGAATCGATCTAAGAGGCAGACGTGTTTTTCTTGTTTCCTTTATGTTTTTGGCGATGACGAGTTTTGGCGTTTGGCGAGTAACTTCTAGAATTAACGTGGGATAGTTTCACATTGTCATCCTACTGGTTTGGCATGATGTTCAGATGTCGTATCAAATGCTCTACTGCGTCATCATTCAATAACTCGCTGCGAAAGACAGCGCGTTGAAGCCGAGCCGTGTGACAAAATCGTAAGCTTGCCTTTCAGTTATTTAACCACAGATATATGAAGCGCTCGTGGCCTAGTCGAGTCGAGTGATTGGAATGAATCACTTGAGTCAGGTGCAGGATGGGTGACCGTCCCGTGACTACCGCTAGTTGCATTTTTCCGAGCGCCTCCGTGCTTCGTAAGGCACGCTAAGCCGGTGGAGCCGGCTGTCTTGTAACGGCATTCGTGAAACCATGTCAGGGGCCTATGGGCGGCTTGATAACTTCTGACAGTAAGGCCCGCCATTGTCTTACAATCCTTCACCAACCGGGACTTGGCTCCTGTGTCCGGGTTGCAGGCAGAGACCCGTGGCCCAGTAGTGAGGACATACAAGGTTCGATATCGAAGAAAATATGTTTACGTCTCACCTTGGCATAATATGCGGCTGCCGCATCAGATGCTCCACCGCGTCATCTGTGTCAGACAACTCGCTGCGGAAGACCGCGCGCTGGAGGCGGCCCGTGTGGCGAGACAGTGACGTCACCAGTGCCTCCTCGAGCATCTCCACCGATGACGTCACTGCGACCGAGCCCTCGTCCGCAAGAGGTACGCCGTTGATCAGGACCTGAGAGAGTGAACTAGCCTGAGAAGTTGGCATCGACAGTTTGCTGTGTTAGTAGAGAAAATAGTTGATTGTGAAACACTATTTACAAACTTCATGCGTGAACAGCAGTTTCTCTGCGAATTCTTTGATTAATGATGGAAGTCAATATTTAAAAGTTAGTAAATGAAACATCTGAAGTTCAACTTTATCAGTTAGTAAATAAAACAAATGAAGTTCAGTTTTGACAGTCAGTAAGGCCCATCAATTTTTCAACTTCACAAGATCTACAGAATTATTCCACTTTGCCCCACTACGCCGCCCCACTGGTGGGGCTAAGTGGAAACCTAAAATATGACAGTGGAATCTGCCCCACTAAAACTCGATGTAGTGGGGCAGATTCCACTAGTCTTAAGTCTCGGTGTCTTTTGCCCCACCAGGGTTGGCCCTTTAGGAAATTTATTAATAATTGTTTGGAAGTATCACAAATTCCGTAATAATAAATGTTTTACGCGATTATGAAACATAATACTCTATTATAGTATATACTAAATAGAAGCGCTCGTTGCCTAGGCGAACCGAGTGATTGGAATCAATCACTTGAGTTAAGCAACAAGCGCAGTTAGGTGCAGGATGGGTGACAGCCCCGTGACTACCACTAGTGGCATTTTCCGAGCGCTTCCGTGCTTTGCAAGACACGAGAAGGCGTTGGTACGGGCTGTCATGTAATGGCAGTCGTTAAGCCATGTCAGAGGCCTTATGGGCGGCTTGATAACTTCTGACAGTAGGGCCCGCCACTGTCTTCCAATCCTCCGACAACCCGGACTTGGCCCCCGTGGTGGAGTATGGCCTAACTTTACTGCGATGCAGGAAAAGACCCGTGCCCCAGCAGTGAGGACATACAAGGGTTGATATCGTCTAAATAGATCGGCAATGGCGCCTTGTTGGCATTTATTTCTTAAATTTCTCAATTCCTGAAAGACATGATTTAAGGCGCTTTGGGGTGATAATTAGCGCCACCAATGAAATGAAAATAATAACTTTTTTTGGTTTAATAATACATAACAAAAAAAGTATTCTATAATTTTGCATTATACATAAATTTTAGATGTAAAGTCACTTTTACCATAACTAAGTCCCAAATATTATCATCAATCATTTGGCTTAGCAAATAAGTTTTATTTGGTGCAAAACCAGTTTGTATTTGTACCTGGCGATGTGAGCGCCGTTTCCCGGTCAATGATTGGTCGCTTACATCGAACAATAAGAATATTTATAGTCATTTGCATTTCTTATCAGTTGGCAGTTAATCTTCAAGTGTCATTACTGTGTTAAATAAAAGTGTAAGCCCCAGTTTCTCGTAAACTAACAATATGTAAATCTACTGCTAAGATCTACCTAATGTTTTTTTTCGTATGTCCTTTGGCCAACTGTCTGCTGTTAAGAGTAGATTAACGGTTTGTTAGTGTACCAGAAACATACCTAAATCTCTATGTCCCGGGGTAGTAGGCAGGGACCAGCGGATAGGGGATGTCTCGGCAAAGGCTTGTTAGTGTACCAGAAACCGAGGGTAAGTCGTTTCGAATTTATATTTCGATGTATGAATGGATGTATATTATATATTTTCATTATATGTGTTCTATGTAATTAAGGTTTTTTGTACGTCTATTATACCATTACGAAAATAGCAAAAGATTTAGTTAGGTTTATCTGTATAAAATATTTTTTGTTATGTATTATTGAGGCACTTTCGGGTGCTAACTAGAACCACCAAAGGAATGAATACATTTTTTTTATTTTACGTTTTTTTGTATATCAGTCTTTCAGAAATTGTGAAATAAAATAAGAAATAAATGCCGATAACTTGACATTGCCGGTCTATTCAGTATTTAATTATAATAGAGGATTATGTTGGATTATCACGTAAAACTTGTATTATTACAGTAATGTGTGAAAGATTCCACACAATTATTAATAAAGCTCCTGAAGAGCCAACCCTGGTGGGGCGAAAGACACAGAGACTTAAGACTGGTGGAATCTGCCCCACTACATCCAGTTTCAGTGGGGCAGATTCCACTGTCAGATTTTACATTTCCACTTTGCCCCACCAGTGGGGTGGCGTAGTAGGGCAAAGTGGAATAATTGGAGCTACACATACATGCGTAGACTCATGCCAGTTTCCCGAATCGGTAGACAGAGACAGGGGTTAGCCACCTGCCACGATCTTGACAAATTCTTTCGCTTCTTCAACATTCATTAATTTTTATTCTTATTTATTATAAGTTTTCTCTAAGGACCCGAATAATCGACGTGGGTGTCAAGCCGGCGAAACTGAAGTGGAGCTGGGCAGGTCATGTCAACCGAATGCACCCGAATAGGTGGGCGAAACTCGCCACCGAGTGGGTGCCACACGACGGACATCGAAATCGAGGCCGGCTTAAAAGACGGTGGAGAGATGATCTCGACAACCATCTGCCGGAGTGGTCTGAGGTGGCCCAGGCGAGAAGAGTATGGACTGAATTCGGGGAGGCCTTTGCCCAGAGTGGGACACAAAAATAGAGGCTACGTAAAAAAAGAAAGTTTTCTCCGTCCTAGGCAAAGATTACGTCACGAACGTAAAGTTTTCAGAAATTCAGTAGACGTCTTACCTCTGGGAACTTATTGTTGCCGATCTTGGAGACAAACTCGTGGGCCAGTTGGCTGCCGAAGTTGTACTCCGAATCCTCAGAGAGGATCTCGTCCACGTTGTCACCGGAGTTGGCGTACTTCCTGAGAGTCGTCTTTACAAGCTCGAGGTTTAGCGTCTCCTTTTCATCGCCCAGTAACTGCAAGAAAATATGATGATTATGTCTGAACGATCTAGCGTCGCACATTTTACTTATCCGTTTAAACTAGGTGTTGAAGACTCCTTGGAGTCATTTTATGATTTTGTTTAATTTTCCTTTTATAGTCTTTTCTCTCTCTCTTGTCAATAATTCTGTAATATTCTTGCTGTCTCCATCTCATTGCCTCATTTCAGGTCAAACAAAAGTGCCCTGAATATTAATTTGTAGCGGAATAAACCAGTTAATTCCAGTTTCCACTTACGTGAGCTAGGAAACGAAATGCTTCCTTGTCAAGATGTAATATTTTCTTCCCAACTGCAATTTCAAGCACTTACCGAGCGCTTCACTTCTGATCACGATTTGAATCTTAATCTGGATGTTTTTAAAAGTAGAGTTAACTGGCATTTAACAGGTAAGCACGTAACATCGTAGACCCCGTCTTCGCTTACCATCAGACGTGACTGGGGTCAAGTGTAACCTGTCCTACTTAAAAAAAAAATCTTACTAACGAGCAGAACTAACTAGTTAATTCCAGTTTACACTCACCTGAGCGAGGAAATGGAACGCCTCCTTGTTGGAATTCTTCTCTTGCGCGACGTAGTTGAAGGCGCTCCGTATGACCGACTCCAGGGCCAGGTCGTCGCCCTCGCGGCCTGCGACTGGGGCCAGGACCAGACCCACACGGACTGGCGTGGCGTGCTTTAGGAGAGTCTCGGCGAGCTTCAGCGGGGGAGCTGACGCTCGTGATATGGGGTCTATTACCATAACCTGGCAATGAGGTTCAATTTTAATAAACATTATCAGCACTGCTGTTTAGACCTCCCCCGCAAATCCCATTTTTAACGGTCTCAACCGGTCTCAACGATGTCGTCCGACCAATGACAACCTTTTTTTACATACTACTTATTTATAATCCGAATTTTCCGATGGAACCGATTCTAGATGTATGTATCTAATTTTATAAGAGCTTTGTGAAATAACTAACAATAAATAAATAATAAATAAGAACAACATAAAATAATTAGAAAAATAAAAAAAATAAACAAACAAACAAAGAAACAAACGAACGAACGAACAAACAATTAAACAAATAAATGAATGAATGAATGAATTAATTAATTAATGAATTAATGAATTAATGAATGAATGAATGAATGAATGAATGAATGAATGAATGAATGAATGAATTAATGAATGAATGAATGAATGAATGAATGAATGAATGAATGAATGAATGAATGAATGAATGAATGAATGAATGAATGAATGAATGAATGAATGAATGAATGAATGAATGAATGAATGAATGAATGAATGAATGAATGAATGAATGAATGAATGAATGAATGAATGAATGAATGAATGAATGAATGAATGAACGAATGAATGAATATTTGAACAATGAATTAGCAAATGAAAATTTATAAAATTGTTGGGTAAATTGTCACTTTTATCATTTTATTTGGTTTCGGGGCTACTCACGTAGTTATAAATATTCCTCCTCAGATTCCTGAGCATTCCAGGGTAGGTGGGCCTCAGCAGCTCCATATAAGAAGTGGGCCAACGGCGATACCGCTCGTCAGTCTCGAGATCGTTCAGCCAAGTAACGGCCGAGTCGCGAATGTCCAGTCCGTACTCCTCCCATGTGAAAGTCTCGCCCAGTTCCAAGGACATCAGTGTGTTGATCAAGTTCTTTGGTAAACCTGTAGAGAGGTAGATGGCATGTTTCAGATCATTGTATATTTCATTGTAACGTCACTATTAGGGGCTGCTTTATTCTTCTTCTTCAGGCTATACTAGTCCACTGCTGGACACAGCCCTTTGACAAGGCGAAACCCACGCCTGTATACCGGAGGGACAGGCAGAGACCGGAATGTGCCACTTCCCACGATGAAAAACCTCTTTCGCTTCAAATACATACTATTCACCGCATGTTTCAGATTTTTTTCTCAATAACCCAAAAATGTCCTGAAATGCCTCAGAAAACGCTTAGAAGGGAAAAATCAAATCATTTTCATGAAATGTTCACATACCCCAAATGCAAGGCAAGAAGAGAAGGCCTGTGCCTTAAAATGGGACGTTTATAGGAAGCTTATGAGATACTCTACTCACCCATAGCGTGCAGTGAGTTCATGGGACCAACATCCTCCCGGAGCGCGGCCAGGAGAGCCATCACGTCTACATCCTCGGCGTCATACTGAACGCCGGAGACCAGGAGAACAGACTCAGCTGGGCGCAGGCCGAGGTTCTGCGCCCATATGTCTTGGTTGTAGAGGACCTCATCGCGGAGTGGACGCGGCACGTTCACATGGACTAGCGACTTTGTCTGTGGACGAAGGATGTTCTATTTGAAACAGGTCTGATGTTCAAGAAGTGAGAGGCTGCAAGCATCAGTAGCTACTTGTCGAGGCAGGTGAAAAAGGAGTGCTACATGCTTTCCATTGGTGTATCGAAAATCGCTCGTAGCCCCGGCTGCCTGAGTGATCTTAAACGATCACGTAGGTTAAGCAACACAGGGCGCGTTCAGTGCATGGATGGGTAAACCGTCCATGACTAACGCTAGTGGCATTTTTCCGAGCGATTCCGTGCTTCGCAAGGCACGTTAAGCAGTTGGTGCCGGCTACCGTCTATAGATGGTAGTCGTCAAGCCAAGTCAGAGGCCTTAGGGTGGCTTGAAAACTTCTGACAGTAAGACCAGCCACTAGTCTTGCAAGCCTCCACCAATCCGGACTTGGCCCCCGTGGTGGAGTATGGTCTATACCTTCCTCAGAGAAGAGACCCGTGCCCCTCGGTGGGAACATAATGGGTTGATGATGATGATCGAGAATTTGCTTAGTCTACGTACGACTTGTTTACTACTTTATGTGCACATTTAAGACAACATTTATCAGAAAGGGTACCTCAACAATCTGAAGACAGCCAAAAAAGTTTGGATTCTTCTCCTAACAAATAAAATTTATATATTTAATTCGTAGATGAAACAGAAAATTAAATGAAAAATATATGTCCTGGTTGTTTCCTATGGCTATGCATTCATTTATTAATACACTGGTCATTTCATTACTGAATGGGCTAATTTTAATACCTGCATAGGAAAGTTCTGCGCGATAGAAGCGAGCACTTTTAGCGATTCATCGCTGCCAGAGTCGTGGGCGTCCACAACCGCAGCCGCTGCTTGCATGCTCAACGCTTGCATCTGCCACACCTTCAGCGGTTCCAACTCCTCGCTCGACTCTGACAGATGGCGCCTGAAGCGCTCCAGTGGCGTGCGGAGTGCTGGGAATAGGTTCCTAAGAAGAAAATTAAGTACATTACGGAACACTTCACTACTCACAAAAAAGTTGGTTAAGAAATATATTTCTTATCCTCAAGAATGCAAGTTTCTCCCATCCAATGACATTCCTTTTAGACAAAGCGAATTGAATCTACATAAAATATGCAGCACGTTTTACAAACACCTCGGAGTGATACACAGCATTCAATTTTGCAAGCAAGAGTGGACTCACAGCTTCCGTCAATATCGATAGTATTTGATCGAATCATTCCATTATTTAATTGAACATATTGTAAAAAATATATTATGCTTGGCGTCTTTTAGAACAGAATCGGGCTTCAACACATCGAATCTCATCGAATAATAAGTTTACCTAACCAAACGCTACGCTAGCAAGCCGGCAATCCACATTCGTTACTGGTTACGAAAATTTGGTTACGAACGTGGCTGAGGGGGCCTCACATTCGGTAGGTCGTGGGTCCGAATCCCGGCACGTAGGTACCAATTTAAGACTTCGTTTTCTAAGTCACGTACATTTGAGAAGTTGCATTAGAAATAATGGAAATAATTTGCATTGGAAAACATCGTGAGGTACTCGTAACTCTAGTGTCTGCGGTATTACATACCTTAGCGCTTGCTACGTAGGTACAACGGTCCAACTATGAGGCTAAAAGAGAAAATCCCAGGTCTAACTAGAAATACCTCGTCGAATATCGTAAGTCGGCTCGGCGCGTCGCGGATTGAACCAGTCTTTATTTAATAGATTTAATACATAGGAGATATTTTACGATTCGACTCGGCGACACTCATATCTAGCCTTTAGTCATATTAGGTACTTTGCTGATAAAGGTGAATATTCTCTATGAAATGCTACCAAGGGACTAAACTAACCACAATTTTGAATGTTTAAAAACCTATTTAGAGGCTAAAAATTTCACCCATGCCGGGATTCGAACCCGCAACCTCTGGCTATCCGTACCAGCCAGAGGTTGCGGGTTCGAATCCCGGCATGGGTGAAATTTTTAGCCTCTAAATAGGTTTTTAAATTTGTTCCTTAGCACGGGCATTGAATTTGAAGTAAGGATAGAAGATCATTCAATAGCTTTTTTCGGATCCTGGCGCTGACGTCGCTTGTCGGTAAAATTTGTGACTAACTTATTACATTTTCTGTATAATAACGAAATTGAACCACATTTCCCTAATAGTTTATTTTTTTATAAATTAATATTAAAAAATCCAATGATTTAATCAATAAGTTATTAAGATCGAGATAACTTAATTATTTTAATCAATCTTTCGTAACCCAGTCAGCTACCGTACTTGATAATGAGTTGCTTGTGCCCAATCTCACTAGTCTATGCTACTCCACGTTAGATGGCGCTAATAGAAATAATTGGGCCACACAGAAGGGACTGGGGCGCGCGCAGACATCACTGATTAAACCGTTCGCAGATAGTAAATGTCACGGATATCCGTGGTAAATGTTTAGAAATTTTCGAAAACGATACACGAAAATATACCTCATGGATGGTTCACAGATATTTCACATTTTGCAAAATAGTTGGAAGAAATATTTTTTTTTTAAGGTTTCTAGTACAAGATCGATTAAGCTATGTTGGTACATCTTTTAATTTTTATGTGATTTATTGACAAATAAGTTGCTTAAAACTTTACTAAAAACGGTACCGATTATTATGGCAGCTTCCTATAAGAACTCGTGGTCGCAGTTTGTACCCCCTAGTTTTTGAATTCGCAACTTGCTGTTGAGGAACAGTCGACAGCATATCACCTTTACATTTTATAATGTCTTGGAATAATTAACTACATAAACAATAATTAACTATAGCCCTTTAAGTATAACTTCCAACTAAAACATAGATTTTAGGGTTCCGTACCAGAGGGTAAAAACGGGACCCAATTGCTAAGATGGTATGTCCGTCTGTCGGTCTGTCCCCAAGCTGAACGTAAACTCTCATGAACCGTGTAGCTACAGTTGATATTTTTATAGATGATGTACATATTTATTTAATGAAAGTCATTTCCATTTTAACCGACTTCAAAAGAGGTTATCACATCGACGCGTATGTTAATTATTTTTCACTATGTTTTCGAATTATCTTCGTCAAATCTTAACCTATTTCGATATTTTTTTTTGTTCTACTAGGTATAGCGTCCCATTGGTCCCATTTTAATTTGGTGAAGATGTCATGAAGACTTTGAGAGATGGAGAAAAGAACTTTTCAATGGACAGCAGCAAATAAGGCCTAATGAGGCCCATTCATAAATAATATGCATATGTTTCATAAAATATAATATAAAAGCTGTCCCAGGGTAATTTGGTGATGTTCTGATGAAGACTTTCAGAGATGGGAATTTAGAACTTCAAATTTAAGTAAAAAAAATCACTTTGTTCATCAAATACTTTCATTAAGTAGCACATTATCTGGTGGACATTGTTACGAAGTTCATCAGCTCAAATGTAGTTCTTGAGAGGTTTTAAGTTTCTAATCTAGATAAAAATATGCCGTTTTCAGTTAACCAGAATTTAAGTCAAAATATACAATTTTACTGTCGTGGTTATTAGTTCCTTAGTCAAAAATATACTATAGGCATGCGTAGTTATAAAAGTCACAATATCTATTTAGTTTCATACGAGTTTCACAAGTCAGTCAGTGATTAAAACGGTATAAAACGAAAATATGTTTACGCAGAGGACAAATACAGCGCTGGTGCACAAAAGTGTATTTTGCATGGGCCCTGTAATTTATAATAAGCTGTCTAGTGCATTAAGAGACCTGGACTTAGGCTTGTTCAAGCACAAATAAAAAAATATATTATTTAAAAACTGCTATCATACAATAATCGAATTTCTGACTGATAATTATATTGATTAAAATAAGTATAACAATGATATACTATTTGATATTATCCCCGTGACCTCTCTTGTTTGACATTTTTACTTATTATCGCATGGAATGTTATTTTTTTTATGTTCTTGACATTTTAAATTCTTGATGTTAATATAATAGGTCAATCAAATTAAAAAAAATCCAGGAATTAATTTCCAGAAAGCTGGATATCATTTTATACCATCATTTGATCTTAAATGCGTGTAATGCGAATTCGCACGGTCCCAGGAGGTGAGCTCAACTTTTGGGGGCCAAAAAACCGCGAACTTCTCACACTTTCTTTCAGTTTTGTGCTTCTAGCTCGGAAACGGTACTTTGGACTGGAATCTTCGTTATTGCAATATTAAAGAGAGTTAAATTTTGCGTTGTATGATTGTCTTCTTCTTCAGGCTATATTATGGAGTCCACTGCTGGACATAGCCCTCCCCTAGTGATGACCAGAGCGGCCTGTCTTATACCATCATTGGGGGTTAATGCCCATAATCCCCACGCTGGGCATGCGGGTTGAGGATCGCAGATTGGTGGCATTGTACTGCAGGGGGCGCTGCTGCCCACCCCCCAGTTTGTGTCCCTTAGTCACCTTTTACGACACCCGCGGGAAGAATTTGGGTTGGTGCTATTCTTTAAGCCGAAACCACACAGCATGATTGTCTAAAACTTTAAATTCGATTTATTGGTATAGCCGAAATCAAAAGTTGTGAACCGGAACTTATTTACGTGCAAATTTACATTTTGCGAATTTTCAAGACCATATTTCTTTGAAACTGATACTCTTACTTCTATTGAAATACCCATAAGACAAACATTGTAGAGAATAAAATTTCACATTATACCTAAAAACTATTTTTATTTAATCTTTTCAGAGCACTCTCCACCAGCCTCTATACCACGTATCATGCGTCTGAACCAATTTTCAAAACATTTATTCCAGTCCTCCGCAGACACCTCTTCCACGGCCTTCTCAAACGCTGCTAGCGCGTCTTCCGGCGTTGAAAACTGTATTCCTTTGAGCAGATTTTTTATTTTAGGCAGTAAAAAGAAGTCACACGGAACCTAATCAGGACTGTAAGGAGGGTCTCCTAAGACTCTGATCTGTGTGGAGTCCAGGAAGTCCCTCGTTTTGATCGCAGTGTGCGCGGGCGCGTTGTCGTGGTGAAGAAGGACCCCGCGGAGCCCGTTGTTCAATCGCTTGTTGCTCAATTCAGAAAAAAACTTCTGGCAGGCATTTTGTGTTATACCATTCAGCGTTTAATGACTTTGTTTAATTTCAAAGTTACGTACATTTGAGAATTTGTAGTTGCAATACCACTCGCTAACGGTGAAGGAAAACATCGTGAGGAAACCCGCGGCCTGGTTGGCTCCGCACGTATTGACTAGTCTTTCCTGTGGGCTAGGCCGACTAAGCTGTCAGGATGGTATAGGTGCTGGGCAAGCCTTCACCATTTATAAAACCATGTCCCAGGCACTACAGCGTCGGAGTGGGCCCTTCACCCATCTAGTGTGAGTGAAGATACCACTGGACGCTGTATAAATCATCTCATTAAGTAGATGCAAAAAGGCCAATATTATTATTATTCAGCGTTGATGCTGCTTTGGTCTCAAAGTGGAATTGAAGTTAGGTACCCCGTCAAAGTGAAGAAACTATAAAAAAAATCCTGCGCTCCTCGATCGCTTCACTTTCGTAGGCGTTGGTTCATTTTGAAACAACCAAACTGTCGACTGATGCTTTGTTTCTGGATCATCATGTATATTTGTTTCATCAATATTTCTTCCTTCATCCTCTCCACATATATCACAGTACAATGAAGGTGTAGCTGATGCGTGCGTTTGCTTCTATGCAGAGTTAGCTGGCAACGGCGCATATTAAAATCATGGGCCATAATCACAGCAGAAATTGGTAAAAATATCAGCCAGCTCCCATATGGATGGACAGATATGATTTTTAATGGAATACTAAATTGATTGGAATAGTTTGTAGCAGTACCTACCTACCTCTCGATAGGATACTGGTCTTAGGCCCTATTTCACAATGTTCAAATAAAGATAAAGATATTTATTGGGTCACAGACATCGGTATACATGTAAAGTTAGGCTAGTTTACAGGCAAGTTCCAGATAAGCTATCCGCAACCAGGGCTGCCGTTTATTCTAAATTTAAATATTTTTTTCTATATTGTATGTGTTCGTTTATGGCTTCAAATTTAGAACAAACAGCAGCCCTGGTTGCGGATAGCATATCCGGAACTTTATCTGCAGATTGTGAAACAGACCCTTACCCTACCCGAAAATAACTTAAACAAAATCTCGCAGCGTTGGGAAGTGTTTGCGATGGACTAGTAAAGGTTTTTCAATAACATAACATTTACATACAGGCACATACATTGCTTCTGGCCCCACACTAGGATACCCTGTGTCGTGGGAACCAGAAACAACGACATCACAAACATGTAAACATCTAAGACCTGGGGTTTTTTTTTGTTCCCAGCCGGGATTCGAACCCGGGACCTCCTGCATGGCAGGTAGATGCACTACCGTTACGCCACAGAGGTCGTCTAATTATTATCAATAATTGTTTAAACCAGCGTTTCTTACTCTTTTTTGTACAAGCATCTCTTATGGTTTTTGCCACCAAGCACAATTTTAAGGACCTCCTTAATAATAGAAGCAGCAATATATTTCGAAACATTTATTGTAGTACAGTCAAAAAATATACTTTTTTCATAATAAAATAGGTAAATGTGAAGGTTCGTGCTTGTGGGGTAGGCGGCGGCGTGTGTAGCAATTACGAAACTTTTGGTGGCATTTATTTATGATTGTTAAATGGTCTATTGATAAGACTTCGGTAGAAGTTCGACCATTTTGTTGCGAAGTCGCCCATAATAATACTGAGGAGAGTGCCTACATGCAAAGTTGATGTGCTGTCGACTGCACTGTGCAGGTAGGTCGGTGTGTGTGGTACCCAAATGGACTAAGGTACCTTTGAGGGAGTTGTCTAAGTATTGGCTTGATAAGATCACAATCAGCGACCACAGGGCAGGTCTATACACGGAGGATGACGAAGTCTGGGTTACTGTTGCATGTTGAAAGCACTGATATCATTCACTAGAAGTTGTTGGTGGGTAAAGGTGGGTTACATTTCTTGCTGCTTGCTTTAAAATTCTGTTTTATAGACCCAATGCACTAATTCCGCAATATACTTTTTCCACAGATTTGAAATGTGTGATTTTTTCACATAGGTATTGTATTTTCTGAATTATCTCTCAAACAAACAATGTTTTTCCTATATTTATCCCATCCGTGGGTTGTCAATTTTATGGCAGATTAGATTTTCCATAAGGACTTACAAGAACACAGAACAATTAAACCATACAAGAACC
This sequence comes from Yponomeuta sedellus, assembly GCA_934045075.1. Taxonomy (NCBI): domain Eukaryota; kingdom Metazoa; phylum Arthropoda; class Insecta; order Lepidoptera; family Yponomeutidae; genus Yponomeuta; species Yponomeuta sedellus. The sequence goes on along the minus strand of OW203728.1, from coordinate 13,800,284 downwards.
AAACGTAGGTACTCTGTGTCTAGAATTGAACTGTCAATTCTCTGCTCGCTACTGGCTACTAGAGTACACTGCTAAAATGTTTTACGTTTTGCTAGTCACCGCCAGATGTCAATAGTAAACTCGTGAAAACTATTAACAATGCCATCTAGCGGTTTTAGACAAAGCGCTCTACACGTATTTTTCGGCTTTGCGCGCATTTTCAGTGGCGGCCTCTGGGCCCGGCGCGGTTTTTTGGGATCCGATTTGCTTGTATGGGAATGGGTTTCTATGCTTACTTCAAATTCAATGGCACGGGTTAGTGCATTAAAAATAAAAATGGTGTAATTTTGAATGTGTCAAGTCAAGTCTTCCAATAACTTAACAGCTCTACTGATGAGGACAAAGCTGAAATACGTGCCAACCATAGTTCAGAGTAGACTTACTTCAGTCTCCCAAAGTTGAAGCCGTCAATCTGGTTCTGTGGGTCGTTTTCGTCCTCCTCCTCTGAAGGAGCTGGGGCTTCCCCGCCCTCTGACTCTTTGTGGGTGGCATCATCCTGGCTCTTGTACTCAGTACTCTTCAGCTGGAGTTCTACGCCGTATCCCGACAGGCGTAGCTTGGGTTTGTTGCGGGGCTGGGCAAACAAGAACAAATAACTTCATTTAATAATATTCTTCTAAAAAGTGCATTGTTATTATTACGGCCTCGGTGGCGCAGCGGTTTGGCACGCTGACTGTTACACCGAAGGTCTCGGGTTCGATCCCCGGCCGGGTCAAACGAAATTGTCTAGTTTGTCTCGGGTCTTGGATGTTATCTATGTATTTATTGTATTAAATCTGTTATCGAGTTAGCACCTATAACACAAGTCATTTAGTTGTACTTAGTATAGGGCTAACGAGATCTGTGTAACTTGTCCATGAATATTTATTTATTATTATTATTTATTAATTCTTTATTGCACAAAATATAACGTACAAAAGGTGGACTTGATGCTAATTACATTTTCTACCAGTCGATCCGTAGGAGAGGCCAAAATTGAGGTGGGCGTGCAAACAAAAAAAACACAGCACTAAATCTGTTATGAAAAGGGGGCCCACACAGAAGCACAGCACTACTTTCAAAGCAGGCAAATCAACAGCATGGCTCCTTGAGCTAAATAAAACCCGTTTAACTGCGAGTAAATCTTCTCATGCTGTGAAGCATCAAGCATCCAAGCAAACAATTACCCAAAAAGTTAACTTTGCAGTCATAATAAAATCAAAATGGTCTGCCTCCCATACAAAGTACAAACTATTTGTATAGGAAAAATGCATCATCTGTCCAGGGAATAAAAAAAAATCACCTTAACGTTCCACCTCACAACATAGTTGATGAGTCCCTTGTCAGCGTAGCCGGCCAGTATCTTATGCTTGGCAGTGAAGTCAGCCGATCCAAGCTCTCCATACAGTATGGCAGTGAGACTGTTGTTGTCACTACTGGGGTAAGTATGGTCGAGCAAATAGGTCTCCAATGTGTGATCCTCCTGAGAAAAAAATAAAAAAAAGAAATGGTGACCAGCCCCAGACTTGTAGAGTACCAAGGAGGTAGGATTAAAAAGGTAAACCTTTTTCTAGAAAAATGTTAAGAAAACATAACCAAGCTCTTATTAATTACATAGCAGTTGAAGGAAGTACCTAATTTGCTTCTATTATCAAACTCATTAAATTTCTATCTAGGAAAACTAAAGGCTAAAATATAATGTTGTAATGCATATTGTCATTTCATAATACAAATAAATAACACTTGACACATTGTCGTATCATTTATTGATTATCAACAAAACTTCTTTTTGTTGCATACATGTAACATACATACATACATACATACATACATACATACATACATACATACATACATACCTACATACCTACCTACCTACCTACCTACCTACCTACCTACCTACCTACCTACCTACCTACCTACCTACATACATACATACATACATACATACATACATACATACATACATACATACGTATGTACACGTGTAAGCGTCTATTGAAAGAGAAATCCATTAACGCAATGTACTGTTTGTAAAACCAATACATAATTACTTCAAGGCTAGTAATAATTGCAACTATGAAACTGCAATTTTATTCCAAATTTATCTTTCAGCAATATCTTTAGGGTTCTGTACCTCAAGGGAACAACAGAACCCTTATCATTCTGTCCATCTGTCTGACGTCTGTCAACACCCTTTGTCCTCGAAACGAGTGGAGGTATCGAGTTGAAATAAAACCGAGGTCTAGTCCCATGTAGTTATGATAAAATCAAACTTCTATGTTAACGCAAAAAAAGTTATAGCCGTTTATGCCGCAAGAAAACGTATCTGTCGACAATTCAATTCAATCCAATTCAATCTTTTATTGCCATAAATTACAGTAAGTTAAGATGTTGCTAAGAGTTAATCAATACTCAAGCGAATCAAAATTCCTTGGGCCAATTTCGGAATTGAGAATTTCGTAAATACTTAACAGTAGTGTTGTCTCTTCGAATTTCTCAGCAAAGAACGTGACAGAATGTTACTTAAGTATTTATTCAGTGAAATTGTCAATTCAGAAACTGGTTAATAGAGTACTTCCCGTTAACCTAGAACTCTGCAATTTGATGGATAATATCGTCTTATACTAGATACAAGAAAAAATATAAACATTTTTTTAAATTCTGTAATATACATAAATAAATTATTAAAAAAATTGTCTTTGGAGTTCAGGAAAAGTTCATAAAAACCTGAGAGACTCGATTCCTAAACTATTTATACTATGTAAGTACCAACCTACAAATTTGTACGGAACCCTCGTAGCGTGAATCCAACTTGCACTTGGCCAGTTTTTTATTGTTGCCATGAATATAGAAAACTAATTTACTATTCGGAATATAAATAATAAATAAAGTATTACCAGTTCTAACTATGTTTTTCATAAATAGGTAAATAATAGCAGCAGGCTAATTTGCTCCGTATCCTTTTACTACAACTTACTTCAGTTTTAAAATTTTACATTACAACAATTTCAAATAGGTGAAAACTGAACAAGGAAACTCTTAAGTTACACAATATCCTAGCCTAGGAGTCACGCACTTTAACAACAGTGTTAAAAACTTAAAATATGCATAGGTTTGTAAGGATTGTGACAAGTGGCCAGTCCTGGTGTCTGCCTACTCCTGGATACCGGCAAAAGTTATTACTTACAAAAGTGAAGAAGCAAGACAAATGGAGTAAAGAAGTAACCAACTGTTACTCAAAGTCATACACAAGGAAATGCGAGAGACCAACAACAGATGGGAGGATAATATCAAAATGACAGTAGTACCATATTGGAGAAGGGTTTGGACGAAGTCCTTGGAGGAAGGTGGAGGTAGCTGCAAGAGGCCTATCCCAAGAGGCATACCTAAGTCAGGGACATAGTCAAAATTAATAAAAAACTTTTGCATGCAGTTTTTGAAAATATCATATTATTAAAAAAAAATATTTGACCACCTCTGTGGCGCAGTGGTAGGGCATGTGCCTACCATGCAAGAGGTCCCGGGTTCGAACCCCGGCTGGGGACAAAAAAAACCCCAGGTCTTGGATGCTCACATGTTTGTGATGTTGTTGTTTCTGTTTCCCACGACACAGGGTATCCTAGTGTGAGGCTAAAAGCAATGTATATGCCTGTATGTATATGTTATGTTATGTATTGATACTTTTAAAATTAAAAAAAAGAATGAAGGATCAATATTAAAATAAATTGGACTAAGCAATTGAAATGTGAATGATTTTAGAAATGTCTTGTATTCTTAGAATTAAGGACTATGTTCATCATCATCCACCCCTTATGTCCTCACCGAAGGGCATGGGTCTCTTCTCTACCACGGGGGCCAAGTCCGGATTGGTCCAGAAGGACTATGTTTGTAACGGTGCAAACCTCTTTACACCATTTTTATTTATTTTTCTATCTATCATTTTCAAATATTTAAAGTTTTTTTTGTTTAGAAAAAGAAATAAAAATTATGTAAAGAGGTTTGCACCGTTACACTACCCGGGGGCAACCGGTAAAAAAAACTTTTTCTAAATATATTTCTTTAAAAAATATATTTAAAAATTTTTTTTTATAATTTTTTTATCTTATTTGTTTTCCTGAAGAGTAATTTGTATCAGTACTTTAAAATTTATGGACATATGGTATGTAAAACCTACAGAATATGTACTCACAGGAGCATAAGTGTGAGAGACTTTCAGTATATCTTGCAGGACATTGTTGTCACACACTTTACTTGAAGCGATGGCCACAAATGTGTCGCATGTAGCATCTTTTGCTCCATTTTGTACAGCAATCTGGTCAAACATGCGGACTGCTGGTGATGTGATGTGCATGGATAATGCGAGCTTTGCCATGCGCAGCTGAGCTGGAGCCAGCAGTGTTGTTGCCACTCCAATACAAGCTTCATACTTCAACTTGTCAGTATCTAAAATAGTCAAACATGTGGGAAGTGTTAAGTGGCTGATAGTAGTTGTAGCTATGTAGGATATCCACTCTGCACTTCGTATTTAGGCCATTGTACATAGGTAGTAGGGATGCAAGTGCTCACTCCAGCCAGCCTATGTCTTTACAGAAAGACCTACTGTCTTTCTGTAAAGACATAGACTGGCTCCAATGTCACTGTGGGCCTCCTAAATTGTTTCTAGCTTTCTAATGATGTTGCTGTAAGTATTCTTTATTTAGTGGGTTTGGAAATATATAAAACCTTAGAGAATGACAGGCAAATTTACAAAAAATATCTAAGCACCTTGAACAATTGCAATTCTATGACTCTGTTAATAAACAAAAATGTTCACCTCACTCATTATTTTGTTAGAATCAGGCAATTTATCAATTCCTTTCTTAAATTAACCATGCTATGGCTCTTCACATCTATATGTTATCCCTGTTTTGGCCCAAATTTCCAATGGATACATTGTACACTAAAGCAACAGAAAGACATTAAAAGGATAAACAATTACAGTAGTTCAACTTACCATAGTTCTCTAGACCAGTTTTCAAGGAATTAATTCCATCAACAAAGGACCAGAAAAGGTCTGAAGATTCACCAGAGAGATATTCAGCAAGCTCCAACACAATGGGAGTTGCTTCCCATTTAGCGCTTACAAATGTTGTTACGGATTTTGATCTCTTATCCTCCCTAGCCGGTGGGTCCACATTGCTCGCTAAACTAAACACAAGAGCTGATAATATAACAATAATTCTACAAACGCCGGTCACTCTCATCTTTAGGCACAGATCGATAGTCGTTGGCGACTACTCTTCACAGATTCACAGTACAATAACTACTTTCACACTACTTAACGTCTTGAGTTCATTATCAATTTCAGGTTTCTTTGTGTTTTACAAGTTATCCTCTCATGTTTTACAATTTTTGATTTTTACTAACTTCTACGAATTCACCCACCAATGACAGCACAACACGAACAGCAGTGTTGCTAGATGCTGACCGGCCAATATAGCCTAATTTGGAGAAACGCGTCTAAAAGCCCCATTCGATTCTGCTTTATGAAATCTGTAAAAAAAAATTTTTTTAACTGTAAAGCTTGCGGTTTTCCACACAGCTGTTAAAGTTCTCTTATACTTTGTCTAAAAAGTGTAGAAATTAAAGAGTAAGGTTTTGCTCAGACTTTTTGTTTCTGTTAGTTAATTTTTGAGCTCTTTTCGGACAGCTATTAAAAAGTAAAAATACTTCCTTTTTCTCTCGATGGATGGCGTTACCAGTCTTGTGTATGGAAACTGAACTTTTTTTTTTTTAATGCCAACGTCGGAGTCGTCACAGCATAGTTATGACTATAGAAAAAATGTGTGTGTGTTCCGTTTGACTGCTGAGTAATCTGTGTAGCGTGTTGTTTGTGTTGACTGTTGGTTGCGTCGTTGCGTTTTCGTTTGAATATTTGATTTATTTACGACCTTGCTTGCCTACGGACCCTGATACTCTCTTAATCGACGAAAACGACGCTTTTGACCCGGACTACCTGAGTGCTTACCTGATTTACCCGCGCCTGCTTATTGGACCACGATTCTTCTTCTATCAACGACACCGGCCTGTTTAATGGACAAAAAATATGGGGAGTGGTCTCTCGCGGACCTTAAAATGGAGTTGAAGGTGCGAAACGCAAAAACAACGGGGAAAAAAGCAGTACTCGTGCAAAGACTTCAAGACTACGATAATTTGTTTGGACCATTAGTTCATGAGCCTGACACAGTCTACAAGATTTGTTTGCCGAGTCCAGATCTCTTTCGAGATGTGACGAGCACTACTGTGATGCCAGAAATAACGGAGGAAGACCTCCGAGCATTTTGCCAACTTATTGAAAGGGAGGATGTGGAAAGATCATGCAACATGTATAAAGAATACTTCCTCATTTCTTGCCGCTGTACAATCAAAGATGCGGAACATTACATCACCGGTATTTGTTCATCGGAAATGCGAAAAAATGTGTCCTACAATGTGACTATTAAATTACACAATAGGATCATTTTAGAAGCCCAATGTGAATGTGCCGTAGGAGCAGGACCATATGGCCAATGTAAACATATTATTGTTTTATTATGGGCTGTCATTGACTTTGTTAAAAACAAAACCATAAAATTAAAAACAAGCTGCACCAGTTCCTTGCAAACATTTCACCACCCCAGCACAAGGTATGCTGGAAACCCCGTGCTAGCAGAAAATTTAACATTAAAGTTTAAAGACAGTATTATGAGAACAATAACCCAATTTGATCCCAGACCCACTGGACATAATAAAGAAAAATTCCAAGAAGAATTTAAAAGTTTGATCGCAAACTACTGTGGGCAAAAAGGTAATATGCCTGCAGTACCTATTGCCCAACTTGTAAAGCCTGCAGATAAAGAACATATGTATAAAGAACATGATTATTTAAAGCAGACTGCTGAAGAGCAATATTTAAATTCAAATTACTCGTGCAATGTTCAAGAACTACTTGATTTAGAAATTGCTACGAAAGAAAATAAAAGAACATGGTTATGTGAAAGAAAAAAACGAATGCAAAGTTCAGACTTTGGAAAAATATGTAAACAAAAAAAAAATAAGGAAAATTTGGCTAAAAGATTAATTAAAATGAGTGGTAACATACAGACTCTTGCCTTAAAACATGGCAGAAAATATGAGCCAAGAGCTATCCAGAAATTTGAAGAAGTGACAGGCTTTACGACGTCAAAGAGTGGAATTATAGTTCATCCTGAATATCAATTTCTGGGCAGTACTCCAGATGCCTTGGTGGGAACTGATGCAATTCTGGAGGTAAAATGTCCTTACACGGCTAGAAATGACAACGTTACAGTGGAGAGTGTGCCATATCTGTACTTGTGTGACAAAACAGGCAGACTTTGTTTACAGAAAACCCACAATTATTACTACCAAATTCAAGGCCAGATGTTTGTCTCACAGAGAAAAATTGCATATTTATTTATTTTTACTTTTTGTGATTACAATATTATAAAAATTGAAAGGGACAATAATTTTATAGGAAATATGTTTACAGAGCTAAAATTGTTTTACGATACACATTATAAAACAGAGTTGCTAAAAAAATTTTTATATCATTGAAAATTAGATAGGCTACATAAATAAAGGATGTTAACTGTGTTAAAAAATTCAAGCATTTTTATTCACAATATTTGACCTGAAATTAACAAGCATTGCAACAACAAAAACAATATCACTAGATAGTAAAATTTCTGATTGATTCATTGGTTGAGTCAATATTTTATAAGTTTTCATCATACCAATAATTCGTTCTACATGTACTCGTTTACTTGCAACTTTTCTATTTGAGGTCAGAGTTTCAGATCTAATTTGATTGCCTTTTTTAAAAAAGGCTGGCATATTAACCCTTACACCATAAGGCATGAAAATGTCTTGCACGTTTAAACCTTTGTCCACCATGATTTCATCATTGTAATTAAATCTCTTCAATATGGAACTTCTTTCTATTAACTGCCTGTCAGTTGCTGATCCTCCATAACATGGAGACACATAACTTATCATGCCACCAGGTGTGATCCCAATAAGAACTTTAACAGTGTTTCTGTTCTTATATGAAGAGAAGGTTACTTGTTGAGCTAACGGTAGCTTCGGTTTTTTGATGGGACATTCCGTAGCATCAATAATAGTTCGTGTTGCTGGGTATTTTTCTTTAAAGTCTATTGGCATATACACTGTAACATTATCCTTGTCAACCCATAAATCTAAGTCTTTCCATTGCAAGGACATAAACCGAATCCATGTGATAAATATATTATAAACCTCTTTAAGTGCAATTTTATATAACATTGTAATTTCTTGATAAGTCATGTGCCTTCGTAAGATAATTAAAGTTAAAAATAATTGCTCCAATGGATCTGTAATATTAGTGGGTGAGCCATAAAAAAAAATCAAATTGTGTACAGATCTACCCAATGAATAAAAAACAAGCATAAACTTTTCAAAATTTTCTAGACCTGTATAGAACTTAAGAGCTTTGTCATCGCCAGTGTAATTATGAACACTAAATCCATGTCTCAAGTTCTCTGTCTGTGTTTCAACAGATAAAACATTCGGCGGTTGAAGTTTAAGCCTGTCATCAATGGTTTGAATACCAACAGATTTTGTACTTAATTCAATCTCCAAAGCATAATCCTCCTTGTCAAGGTAGAACATTGTTGAATCTTCAGATTTTATTGTTTCTTCATTTATTGTTTGCATAGGTGTGACTTCAATGTCAATTTGTATTTCTTGCAATTCCTCTTCTTCTTTTGTTTGGTGTAACGGATCTTGCATTTCACTGTTGGTAGGTGCCTCCAAAAATGACTGCATTTCAACAAACGCCACTGGAGGAACTGTCAAAAAAAAAAAAAAAATGGCAATGTACCCAATGAGGTGGATAGGTCTCTTTCCACATAGCGAGTAGTTTAGATTGGTGTACTGAATGGCCTCAGTCTCGGTGTTTGTGTTGGTCTAAGTGTTTGTAACATGTTCTGTTATTTATATAATTTTATTATTCATACTGGAGAGGCCTATGTTCAGCGGTGGACATCTATAGGCTGAGATGATGATGATATTTTGATTTTTCTTTTGTTATTTTAATAAAAAAAGTAATTGCATAGTCGGCATGGGCCGAACCAAGGTGTTACCTATTGTGATAACTTGGTTATATATAATTCTTATAACTTACTTCGGTCATAACTTTTTTGTGTATTTGATGGAACGAAAATTGGTTCTTGGTTCCACGGGAACACCGAGGGAATAACACCTCTTTTCAGAAATCTTTTAGGATGATCTGTAAAAACAATAAAAATTATGCAGAAAATTATAAGTGGCATTACTAAAACGACAGAAGTCACAGAAGGTATGCGAATAGTAATAGAAACTTAACAGATCCATCAACATCATGCTCTCAAAATAATTTTATCATACTTAAGAATTATGTTTTTAATACATTTGTTTAGATCAATAAAATTTATATTAGCCGACAACGGGGCCAATATAATTCAAAATAAGGCATAGTTGCATATTTAAAGTGTCTATAAATAATAACAAACTTACTTGGTTGTAGTTGGGCTAAAGGCTTCCTTTGAACAAAATCAGTTGGCTTAAAATGACTTGAACAAATTCTACTGTATTTTTTTATCGTCAACCCAGACTTCAGCTGTTCGATAGCTTTAATCCACAATGTTCTTCTCTGTTTATCTTTTGGGAACAAGTGAGTGCCACAATTTTTGCAAGTTTTTACAACACAAACTCTATTAATTTTATCCATACTTGCACTCGATTTTGATTCGTTGTTTACATTAGGCAGGAAAGCAGAGAACGTCTATAACGTTTGTAGCTTTAGATATTGTTTTGAGGTCTAGCACTACACTCTATCTAGGGTAGGTACTACGGCTAGGTACGTAAGAGGCGAAAATTAAAGAATGGACTGAAACTCTGTGAGAACTAATGTAGTCTCTCTTATCTGTGGAACTCATTCCTAACTTTATACTCTGTGATCCTACCAACTAATATAGAAAGGAAGGTTTTTGGCGGGCTTTTGAAGAGGATAGGCGCGTTTTTTGAAAATTTTTGCAAAAATATTTCTGAAAATTGTTAAAACTCGATAAACTTACGCTAAAAGTATTTAAAACATCGTCGTTAGGTTCGGCGAGATGAAAGATCGCCCGGGGGCAAAGCCCCCTGGGCTTTCCGAGGATGAACCTCCTCCCAAATTAAAGAGGGGGCGAACTGAGGACCATGGACGCGAACATCACGGCGAGCAGCAGCAGGATGATGGATTCAAGCCATATCTGAAACCAGGTTACAGGCGGCTGTACGCGGAAAATTTGGTGAGCGATGAATTCATTGTCTTTGTTGAATCCGAAAATGGCAGAATTGGTAATAAAAACCCTGACCAGCTAAACACGATCTTCAAAAATGACGTCAAGGGCGTGGTGGGCATCAAGCGCATCAATGCTAATAAAATTGGTGTGTGCTTTGGACAAGCTTCCAATGCGAACAACTTCCTGACGAATGACGAACTGCTGAAGAATCAGGGCTTTAGAGCCTATATTCCCGCGAGGTCTGTAGAGACTATTGGGGTCCTTCGCTTCGTTCCAACAAGTATCACGAATGAAGAACTGTTTAAGAAACTTGCAGCAGAATTTGAAATTGTAGGCGTAAGGCGCTTTACCCGCAAGGTCAACGGAGAAATTGTTCCGTACAGTTCAGTGTCTGTGACTTTCTTGTCACAGACACTACCGGAGTATGTATACCTAGATCTGTATAGATTTAAGGTCAATGAGTACAGAGCACCACTTCTGCAGTGCTTTAAGTGCTTCAGATTTAACCATGGAGCGAAGTTCTGTAAAGGACTGCAGAAGTGCTCTATCTGCTCTGGTGAGCACCACTTCACAAAATGCGACAAAGAGGATGAATTGAAATGTATCAACTGCCAAGGGCCTCACTTGGCAATTTCCAGAGACTGTCCAGTTAAAAAAAACAAGTTAGAAGAACATGTTAATAGGACTAACTATGCAAAAATTGCTGCTTCAGCCAAAAAACAAGACAATATTGTCAAAAACTACAACTCGAACTTCCCTCCACTGAAAGCCAAGCCTTCGCCAATGATTGCTAGGGCTCCCACAAAACCCATAGTAACAGAACCTCCACAACTTGTGATCTCAAATTCAAATTTAGTCAAAGAAATAGTCAAGAGCGACTTCATCTTAAATGGTTTGGTAGGAGCTTTGGTAACATTGGCGAATGGTAATTTGCCCAAAATCAATGCTTCCATTGTGCAGGAAGTGTTGATTAAATCACTACAGAATAATGGATAAATCATTTATTACAATAGTACAGTTTAATGTAGAAGGAGTTATTAACAAGAAGCCATTATTAATTTCATTTTTATTAAATAATGATGTAGACGTTTGTCTTTTAAATGAGACTTGGCTTAGGAACAATAGCACTTTTAATATTCCTAATTACAATATAATTCGACAAGACGGGAAAGATGGACGAGGAGGTGTAGCAATTTTAGTTAAATCCAATTTGAAATTCTCTACTGTCTCTGTTCCTTTTTACAATTTTATGCATTCTGCTGCAATAATCTTACAAACCAATGCTGGTAATTTATCAATTCTCTGTAGTTATATACCGCCTCCTAATGATAACCGTAGATTTCAGTGCAGAAGACTCAAACAGATTTTGAATATGTTACCGAAACCAATGCTTTTTTCGGGCGATCTCAACGCCCATCACGTCGCTTTTGGGTGTTTGAGGTCTAACTCTCGCGGTAATGAGATCTATAACACACTCGATGAGTATGATCTATGTATATTAAACACTGGTTTTCCTACCACTGTAGGTAGTCCTTCTAAAATGCCTTCTGCAATTGATATTTCTTCTGTCAGTCCTTCTGTTGCTCCTCTTTGCGAGTGGACAGTTCATGATGATGCGATGGGCAGCTATCATTTTCCAACAGTTATAACAATTCACACCACAATTCATAAATACGATATTGGTAATTCCGCTGATCGATATCTTTATAATAAAGCAGATTGGCAGGCTTATGCATCTGAAACAGAGAGAATATTAGGGCAATTTAATATAGACAGTAGTAACCCAGTCAAAACTTACAATGATTTTTGCGAAGAACTTAATCAGATTAAAGATGTCACTATTCCAAAGCTAAGGAAAACTAATAGCATTGTCATTAAAAAGCCTGTTCCTTGGTGGGACAATGAATGCTCAGATGCTGTTAATAAAAGTAAAGAAGCTCTAAATATGTATAGAAGTAATGGTAATATGTCGAGTTACATTGAATATAAAAAATTAAATGCTTTTAAAAAAAGATTATTAAAAGAAAAGAAGAAATACGGATGGACTAAATTAGTTGAATCTTTTAACAGGTATACACCTATAAGCACTATTTGGAATTACATCAAAAGATTCAAACGTGTAACATTACCCAAAATGCCCAAAAACGACGAATGGATTCCAGCCTTCATTGATAAATATGCTCCACCGTCTCCTCCTGAAAAAAACATAGACATAAACTCATTAAATGAAATCTTTAATAACACAGGGAATAGTAATTGTGCTCATCTTTCAGAACCATTTTCCTTTGCAGAATTCACATTTGCTATCAAATATAGAAAAGATACAACCCCAGGATTAGATGACATTCCTTACAAGCTTATTAGGAACATGCATGTTGATGCCCAAAAATCGTTATTGGAAATGTACAATGTATTGTGGATGACTCAGTCCATTCCTGAAGCTTGGAAAACACAATGCGTTATTCCTATATTGAAACCAGACAAGTCTAGTGATGACTTTAATTCATATAGACCAATTTCTTTATCCTCATGTGTAGGTAAATTGTTTGAGTTTATGCTTAAAACCAGATTAGACCATTACGTAGAGCAGAATAAAATCTTACCAGAGCAGCAATTCGGCTTCAGGAAGGGTCGTAGTGCTACAGAGAGCTTTACTTCACTCATCTCTGACATCAGGAATTCCTTTCACAGCCAATCAGCCACCGTATGTGCATTTCTTGATGTACAGGGAGCTTTTGATAATGTTGATCCATCTGTATTGGCAGGAATTTTATCAGAGATTGGTATGCCAGGACATGTCTGTAAATGGATATTTCATTTTCTTTATGATAGGACTATGTATGTTAAATTTAACAACATACTACACGGACCAGGACAAGTTTTTAAAGGTACTATCCCCTTTATTGTACAATATTTATACATCTCAGATAAATAAATATCTGACCCAGACTGGAGTTCAATTCCTGCAGTATGCAGATGATTTGTTAATATACTCTGTACATAAGGATGTAAATATAGCTGTAAATAATTTAAATTTAGCCCTCTCTCAAGTGCATAATTATTATTTTAATAAGCTCAAATTGGTTATAAATCCATTAAAGAGTGGAGCTATGCTTTTCTCCAAAAGGCTTTCTCCTTGTAATAGTTTGGTAGAATACAATAACCTCCCTATACCTTGGTTGAAAGAAAAGAAGTTTCTTGGTATATTGCTGGATCATAGGCTAACATTTGAATCTCACATAAATTATATCATCAAAAACGCCTCCAAAGCCCTTAATATACTTCGGTCTCTGGCAGGAGTACATTGGGGGTCTGACCCAAAAATATTATCTATGTTATATAAGAGCATTATGCGCAGCCATTTCGATTATAGCTCAATTGCTTATATGGGGGCAAGCCTTGCTTTGCTGAAGAAATTAGAAGTTATTCAGAATAAAGCTTTGAGAATTATTACAGGGGCTATGTGCTCTACTCCAATTAATGCAATGCAATGTGAGGCTTGCATTCCCCCTTTACATCTTAGACGTCTACAGCTAGCTGAAAGGTTCTGTTTGAAAATGTTAACTAAAAATAATAGAGTTGTCTTAGATCACATTTTACCAATGCATGCCACTGAATTGGGTAATTCAGTGGCTCCTTATGCAAATTTTAATCAGATATTAAATGGTAACATACCAACCTTATTAAGAATAGTTTTACATTTGAATGATTTAACAAAAAATTTGCATCAGGATAATTTGTGGCCCCTCTATAGGATGGATCTCGATATTCTATTGAAAAATAATTTTGTACATAAACCATGCATTACAAACCAACAAGATTTACTTGCTTTCCTGGAAAATAATCATCTGTATTCCATCTATACTGATGGCTCTAAAACAGTTGATAGGGTAAACTCAGCATTTTTTGACCCTCAGTTAAAGAAAACTAAATGTTTTAAAATTGACACTAGATGTAGCATTTTTACCGCCGAAGCTTATGCTATCCATCAAGCTTTAATTTACGTTCAAAATATTGATACTTGTAATATAATTATATTTACTGACTCACTCAGTGTATTATTAGCTTTAGAAGGTAACTGCCTTCGTTATAATGTAAATTATCTCATCTATAATATAAAGAATTTGTTAAATAGTTTGTTAGTTAGTGGTAAGGTAGTTAAGTTAATGTGGGTACCTGCTCACCGGGGTATCACTGGAAATGAAGTCGTCGATCGAGCTGCAAATCTGGACCCTGACGAGGATCACTCTACACACCTCAAATTGCCATTTACTGATCTCCATGTTCATCTGAATGAGAATCTGAAAGCAATATGGTGCAACTACTGGAATGAGATCAGTAAAGAGAAAGGAAGCTGGTATAGAGACATCCAAGGAAGCCCGCCCGCCCAACCTTGGTACCATCGGAAAAAAGACATAAACTGCCGGAAATACATAACCACCCTAAACAGAATGAGATTCGGCCACTGCCAAACTCAAGCTCACCTTTATAGACTCAGCCTAGCCCAAGATTCGAACTGCATTTACTGTGGAACTGAAAACGCCGACCTAAACCATCTCGTGCTCAACTGTCAAGAATTTAAATTGCACAGATTAATACTTATCACGGAACTTGACACAATCAGCTGCGAAACGGGTGTCCCTACACCAACTCTTCTTCCAAATCTACTTAGCAATCCTACCTTTTTCGCCCCCTTATATAAATTCATTATGAACAGTGGAATAAAAATTTAAAGTGACTGGAAAAACTGAACATTATAGTGAAGTGATACGGAAGTGATAAGTGCTCTTATCTGAAAACTAATACTATAAAAAACTAATACAATACTCAAGGCTCAAAAGGACACGGATCCAGGGCCGTAAAACCCTTTATTAAAAAAAAAAAAACTAATATAGAAAAAAAATCGTAGCAACTCTATAGGGACTCCGTGCTAGTGCCATCTATTACGTCTGTGTGGAACTCCACTGACAGCCGTCATTGAAAAGCCCTCAACTCGTAGAGGGAGTAACAACTTAATCAAAGGTAGTAAATGGTCGTGATTTTCGTTTTTACCAATAATAAAGTTTCACTTCCGGTTTCTTGAATTTTTTGACAAACTAGAAAACATTCTCTCTTGTCTTCTATTTTTTATCACGGGTTATTTACCACTTTTTACATTCATGAAACCCTTATAGCACCACAAGAAATCCAAAAGAACACATTTAATCATCGCTACTTTACTATCAGAGATAAAACAAGGGCCGCCAGTAATTACAGTTGGAATTCCGTTTTGGAATTTCGCTTTGGAATCCTGTAAATACAATCACATTTAATGTATGAATAAATACAGGATTACACAAAACAGATTATGAAATTTGTAGGGACGCAGCATGTAAGAATTTGTCTAAGAGTCGCCGGAAAATAATTGAATATTTCCTGAATGGCGACCCAGTGATGTATCTCAGGCTGGCTAGCCCATACCACATACCAAATAGGGAAATATCGAAGGAATAATAAGGGCCAGCCAGCCGGAAATCAGGCTCTGATCAAAATCTTGAATAATATGAGGCCACCCAAGATTTCTTGAAAAGTATTGAGTCTATAGGTAAGAGCGGGTGATCGTGCTCTTCCACTATAAAGGGAAATTTCCCGCCAGGCAGATCGTATGCCTGGGGACGGCCGGTCCAACTATTGTTAGTCGGACGTTATATTTATGCTATGTCATTGAAACACTTTGATTGCGCGATGCAGGAATATTGGAGTTTGTATTGCGCGCGCAGAGTTGACATATGCTCGCCACATCACTCCCCTTCAAGACCGTAGCTACGCATAGCTAGGTCTGATAGGAATCGAAGTCTGTGCTCTAAAGCCTACAAGTGCCAGGTGACGCTGAGTCAGTGAGTCGACTAGCGGTTGAGGGTGTTCGGCGGCTAACAGTCACTTCACCGGCGACAGTACCATGGAGACCGCGCATGTGGTAGGAACCGGTGAAGGCTGCTGTACCACTGGCAACGTGTGCTGTTGCTGTGTGGCTGCCATACCGAGGGGTTGAGGTAAGATCACCATCAGTCCCAGTAGTCGGTGCGTTGACTGTAGTGGAACTGATGAAGTGAGAGGGAAGATTTCTGGCCTTGCTTTGAGACTAATGTATGTGGAGTGCTGCGAGAGCGAAGGAAGGTTGACAATGTTCTGTCAGGGGTCACCACTATAGGGAAGAGCGGGTGATCGTGCTCTTCCACTATAAAGGGAAATTTCCCGAAAGGCAGATCGTATGCCTGGGGACGGCCGGTCCGACTATTGTTAGTCGGACGTTATATTTATGCTATGTCATTGAAACACTTTGATTGCGCGATGCAGGAATATTGGAGTTTGTAGTGCGCGCGCAGAGTTGACATATGCTCGCCACAAGTCCATGTCGGTTAAACTATGTTGAATGCTATCACACATCGCGGCATTTTTATTTTGATATGAAATGGGCCCCCAAAATCTTTTATGGACAGAAATCCTTAAAAAGCTGAAAGTCTGGCTGGCTGGCTTTTTTTTTACGAATCTTTAGCGGCACAGACGACCAAACCTTGGTTGTTTGCCGGAACTAACGATTCTTTATTTACCTAATCATGCGTAATCCCCTATGTGGTATAGGCCAGCCAGCCTGAGATACATACCCAGCGCAGTCGTTTCTCTGTTTCACCATACTAGACAGCCTAAATGGTGATAAATTTTACATTGGGGATGACATATTTTAGAATACGTAGTAGTATCCAAAGAGTATATAACCAGTAGTATCTTTATGTAGTCTGTGCATATTAGTAAGTTTTCTATTCCGACAAGAAAGTGCTTTTGATACTGATAGCAGATCAAGTAATCCACAGCTAAAGTAACCAATCAGAAGTACCGATGGCATAATATAGATTGGTCAATGATGGTTGGGAGTCCGTCCATCCCCATCCACCACAGTTAGTGTTCTGTGAGTATCACTCACTCATTTGTCTGTGTTTGCAGTATTTTTGAAAAAATAAAACTGTCAACCTAAATCAATTTCTTCTGTCATCGCCCCTGTCGTAGAGTAATTCGTCCGTTTAGTCTCAAATATTTTTTCGTTTTACCCTATTTGCAAACAGATGGAATAAATAAATCATAACGATACTCTCTTCGTTGGCTTGTAAGTGATACCCACCTTTTTACACATGCTTCTATCATTTGGAATGATACCTGTAACGCTTTGAATTATCGCTTCTTTCTCATCTTTCTCTTTATTTTTAGATTGATTGATGCTATAAATTGTTATGTACCTATTGTTCACTGTGCGAGTGATGTGGTTACGGTTTTCAGCTGGCTAATTGTTCGAGATGCAGTTCACATCGGAGGAAGCCTATGCAAGGCTCATCAGCCACAATATGACAGTGCCACAAAGGATTAAGGTGAACCATTATCGTCTGATAATAATTTGAGTTACATGCATGTGAAAGACTTAACATTGTTTATTTCTATGAGTAAAATGTATAAGACATATGCAATGTGATTTAAAGTTGTGTTATTAAATTTTTTGTGGTCTACACTGTAGTGTAACAATTTAGTAATAATTTTCAGGCCACAGGTGACATTGGTGACGATGATAATGGACCAAACGGTATGGTTGGTGGTTGGGACTACTCCAATGAGAAATTTGACATGAAAGTTCCTGAGAGAATACTTGTTGTTGGGCAAGATCAGCATTTAGGTAATATAATAAATCAGGTCATGAGCTTGATTTGAACATGAAAGTTTTTATGTTGGAAAAATAGCAAGGCAATGGTATGCTAGTATGAACATGGATCATAAGAATAAAAATATTTTTATTGCCACTCACAGACTAGCTTAAAATTACCATTAAACATTATCTATCATCTTATTTATTACTAGTCTAGTGAGGCAAAAGGGAACTATTATATTGCTTACTAGCTTTGTTTGCAACTGCTGCCTAACATTTGGGATGATAAATAAATATAAACCTTTTCTCCAAGTCAGTTAAAAAGTAATCAAGCCTATGCATTTGTAAAGTATGTAAATTTTACCACTTTCTGACTTCAGTCTAAGATAAATAACCCTTAAACATATGACTTGTGTCTTAGTAATAAACAGTGTCAGTTTTTTTTCTTACGGTCTTATTCCAAGTGACAAAAGTTTGAGAATTAAACAAATTCACTTTATCAACTCCATCCTAATACTTATGCCTATTTTTATTGAGACAATTTTAAGTACAACTTTTGTGTGTTGATGGGATGGGATCTTTTAGTAATCAATATGTATGCCTTTTGATGTATTTTATTCCCTGGGGTTTACAATAAAGAGTATAATCTAATCGCCTGTACGGAAATTATAGCATCAAGCTATTCCTGTGTTGCACAAAAACTCACATAATTAATGGACAACAATGAATGGATCCCAATATGAGCTATTTCTGTATGCACCCTCCAACAATTTATAGTGTGTATACCTTAGCCACCTCCTGAATGGGTACTAGACTCGGGCATTGATGGTGCATTGCAATAAACATTACCAACATAACATTTCCAGGCACCAAAGCACCTCCGAGGGAGATCCAGCTGGAGAATGCGGTGCTGCCAACCGATCCGGGTATGATCCGCGTGAGCACGCCACCACGCGTCATCACGCTAGACCAGCACTACTTCCCTTCAGCCGACGACTTCCAGCACGGCATGCCGGCCTCCCCACCGCGCAATCTGAGTCGCCCGTACCGCCCTCCCGGCGATGGCGCGCGATCCACAACGCCGCGCCCCGACAACTTCAACGAGTCCACCATGACTGAATCGCGACTCATCCTCAGGTAATTGATGTCAAATAGAAGAATGAAACCTACATGGTCTCATACTATTTTTATTTTTAATGCACTAACCCGTGCAAAGGACAATTTTAAAAACCTATTTAGAGGCTAAAAATTCCACCCATGCCGGGATTCGAACCAGCGACCTCTGGCTATCCGTGCCAGCGCTCTTTCCAACTTAGCCTCGGTTTTTAAAATTGTCTTTAGCACGGGTTAGTGCATTAAAAATAAAAATAGTATAATCATGTGGGTACAGCGAAATCATTCCGATGTAAAAACCTAACTGCAAAGTAGGTACTCGGGGCTGTAAGTGATGCAATTTACTTCAGCCAGATGTCACTGCCTGTACGTAATACAGAGAATAGTGTAAAGAGGTTCAAAAATTCACTGATGCCGGTGAGTCGCCCATGAGCTCAGTTGGAAAGAGCGCTGGCACGGATAGCCAGAGGTCGCGGGTTCGAATCCCGGCATGGGTGGAATTTTTAGCCTCTAAATAGGTTTTTAAAATTGTCCTTAGCACAGGTTAGTGCATTAAAAATAAAAATAGTATAATCATGTGGGTACAGTGAAATCATTCCGATTTAAAAACCTAACTGCAAAGTAGGTACTCGGGGCTGCAAGTGATGCAATTTGCTTCAGCAAGATGTCGCTGCCTGTACGTAATACAGAGAATAGTGTAAAGAGGTTCGAAATTTCACTGATGCCGGTGAGTCGCCCATTAGCTCAGTTGGAAAGAGCGCTGGCACGGATAGCCAGAGGTCGCGGGTTCGAATCCCGGCATGGGTGGAATTTTTAGCCTCTAAATAGGTTTTTAAAATTGTCCTTAGCACAGGTTAGTGCATTAAAAATAAAAATAGTGTAATCATGTGGGTACAGCGAAATCATTCAGATTTAAAAACCTAACTGCAAAGTAGGTACTCGGGGCTGCAAGTGATTCAATTTACTTCAGCAAGATGTCGCTGCCTGTACATAATACAGAGAATAGTGTAAAGAGGTTCGAAATTTCACTGATGCCGGTGAGTCGCCCATTAGCTCAGTTGGAAAGAGCGCTGGCACGGATAGCCAGAGGTCGCGGGTTCGAATCCCGGCATGGGTGGAATATTTAGCCTCTAAATAGGTTTTTAATACATGGTCTCAGTTCACGCTGGGCCATGTGAACTGAGACCATGACATGATCATGACAAATATTATATTTAGGTAAAATATACTATCTTCTTCTATATTATAAAAATGAATCACTGAATGTGTTGCTACTCGTAAGTGCAAAACTTGAGAGCAACTGAACCGATTTCGCAAATTCTTGTTTTAAAATATTCCTTGAAGTACGAGATTGGTTCTTACGTAGAGAACAATTTAAAGAATCTGTTAGGCGGTACGAAGTTCGCCGGGTCAGCTATGGTACCTTAAGTACCATAGTATATACAATTAGACGTACAATTAGACACACAATTCCTACCTTAGGTCAATAGTATCAGCTAAGGACTCATGATCATGCAGCCTAGAGGTCCTGCCCTCGCGCAAGAATACAGAAAGTCTCGCGCCATTCCGCTTCTATCAACTATGTGTTATATATAAAATACTTATTTTTGTTACAGAGACCCAACTCCACCCATGGGCAATGGCGAAGGCTTGTCTGTATCTGAAGAGATGGTGCACCTACGGAGACAGATCGTGAAGCTGAACCGACGCGTCATGTCCATTGAGGCAGAACAACTACAGAGACAACAGAAAGAGAAGATTGCGTACGCGATGGGCATCGCCTATCTAGTATTCAAAGTGATTGCTTGGCTCAACAGGTCTTAGAGAAAATCTCAGTATGAGTAGATTAAATGTAAGGAGTTGAAGTATATAATGTAATGACACAACTTCATGAAATTCCCGAATGTAGACCATTTTATGGAATGGTCCTTGTGTCTCTGCAGTTGTAGTGAGTGTATTGAAGGAGAAATCGTTGGAAATATTTAATTTCTTAGCATTTAGGTAATATTTTTTTGTAACACTGTATGTACATTTCTGTAATCTTGTACAGTAATATAACATACAAGTTTACGATTTCCCTTAGCATTTTCTCATGTAGATGTACTGTTAATGAACTCAGGAGGACACAACCTTTGTTGAATTAATTTAGGATAGTATGCAATGGGTCAAGTTTTATTTAAATAAACTATGGATTTAAATTATAATTTTTTTTTACAATTCCTGGTGGGTTATTTTTTATTAGAAATTCATCAAAGGTAATTTAGTTTAAAGACAAATGTCATCCAGGGTAACACACAATATATTCCAGAAAACTCCACAATAGCTCAATGAATCTACGTAATTTTTTTTTACACATCTTCAGGTTCATCCTATAGGCCGTGGTAGACATTGCACACAGTATTAGCTGGACATCTAAGACAGCAACAAAATTATGTCAGTTCAATTCGAGAGAATTATCCATATTTCTGGTTTCGCTAAGTAGTGGGTTTGTCTTCATAAATGAAAATAACTGAGAAGAGTGGTCCACCCAGACGCTGTGCAAGCCAAGCATTCTTTACGACAGCCAGCTTGAGTGAGTCCACAGCTAAGCGGGCATTGAAGTTTGTGTGCAGCGCTCTGCCCATACCTTCTAACACTATTAAATCTACTCCTCGAGTTCTAAACTCTGTGCTGAGACCTGCAACAAGGCAGAAATTATCTTTAGAATTTCTCGAGATGCAACAAAGCATGATTATTATTCCATCTTATGAAACTTGGTACTTGCCTACACTAATAGTTTTCAAATCTAGACACGGACCCCTCTGGCTATTAGATCTTACAACTAAGTCGCCAGTAGCCAAGGCTGCTGCCAACACAGGGCACACTAAAGCTGCTCTTTGCAAGATCTCCTCCAGTTCCACATTTGTGACATCATTGAGGGCAGGCCACTCATTTGCACAGAGTATTACTGATGTACCTCGGAGTAACAGGCCCCTCACAAATGGCAATATACCTAATACAATATCAACACCACTGTTATCTACAAATACAGCAGCACAGTGATGCACTGTTCTCTGAAAGGAAAATATGAAACATGAGCAAATATTAAACAAATACCTGTAGTTTGTTCAATATTAGGCAAGGTCAAAAGTATACCTCAAGTTTATCAAGCCACTTGTCCAGCCCATCATACAGCCAGGGTCTTTTCTGTATCTTGTCTAATGCTTCTTTTAAGCCAAATACAGCATCTTGTTCTAATATAGCAGTGATGGCTTGGGCTCCCCAATCAAACATGTTACCTAAAAATATTTAAGAAACTACAGATTTTTTCATAGCACAAGTTTTTTTCATAACAATAATATTACATTTAGTACCTGCCAGGACACCTCTGCATAGTTCAATCCATCTCTGTCTGCTCTCTGGAAGGGCATCAAGCTCTGCTAGACGAGTTTTAAGTCTAGTAAGTGCAGCATCATTTTCATATTTCTTCTGCTGTTTCCACATATCAAAAAACCCTTGAGATCGAAGGCATGTCTCATTTATGTCAAGGAGCAATCTTATTGTCAATTGTCCGTGGGCTCTACAATTAACAAGTTATTTAGACTTCAAATATTTTGAGTGCAACACAGGAACCAATACTTACTACATAAAATAGTTAGAATATTTTCGGGGCTTAATCGCATAGTAATCTGCTTAAATCAGGATCAAACCACTGGATAGAATTACACAAACCATCGGTACTTTCCAACGATAGCCATTACTATAGCCGAATTGTGCATGAAGCGGTTGAAATTAAGAAACACAAAAATTTTAACTGGGATGTGGTTTCAAACTGTCGCAAACGTGGGATCCGGTTATCAAGAAGTGTTCAAGCCCTAACCTAATAGTGCTTTGTGATGGCTGATTGAGGGTAGTCTGAAACCTCATCAGCCGAAGATGCGAACAAGTGTTAGTCATCAGTCTTCTCGTGCCCACGATGACTGTAACGTCGTCAAAATGTCGAGGTAAAATAGCAATAAATTACTACGCAATTAAGCCCCGAAAATATTCTATGTCTACAAGTCACGAAAGTTTAAAATATGTTATGTACTTACATGTAAACAAAATATTTATAGACATTTTCTAATTCAGAAAATAAATCTGATTTCTGAATTAATGAATGACTTCAACATCTTATCTAAATTCAGAAATCATTGCATGTGGCAATTGCTAGGGTCTTTTTCATAAACATACAATTCTTGGTTTACTATAATCTGATGGATACAAGGATGTTCTTGGATGGATATTACAAAATTGATACCAAGTAAAAATACTACATAACTACAATGTACCCACGGATGTATACATCTGTGAATGTACCAACATAAAATTGTCATGTATATAGTAGTTTTACAAAAATCAGTTTTTCATGGAATTATTCATGGTTTACTAAGATAATTTTATGTACATTGTAAAGTCGATTAACCCACACTTAAGAACTAGACTGAGCTACGCAATGTAGCTTAAATAATCACATCAAACTGCAAATTGTAGTTTTATGAAACTCCGCAGTATTTTTGGCCTACCACAGTATTTCAGAAAAAGTTTAGAACCAGACAAAAGCTGAGTGGTATGGAAAATTATTGGTAATATAGTAATAACCATACACACTGACTTACACAGGGTTTATTCTAATCTCCTTGAGAGCCTCTATGTAACAAGTCTTAAACTTGAGGGCACGAATCTCCACCGTGGGGTCTTCCGTGTTGGCCAGCGCATATTTAACGTACTTCTCCACCAACTTCTCACAAGTGTTGATCCAATACTCTCGTGCCTCTTCGTCAGCCAGTAGGTCCAAAGTGTCAGGGTTATATTTCTCAGGCTCATACAACACATGAGACAGGCCGAAGTGCTCCATCGTTACAAGTCTACTAACCATCTAAATATAAATAAAGGATTCCACGGTTTCCTTATCACATTGTTTTATTTTATCATTGAGTAAATCTAGCTTGTTTGATAAACCTTATCAGGATGAGCTTACCATAATAATTATGAAGTTTCTTGAATTATTAGACGGGAAATCAAATTAAAAAGAGATACTTGTGACCTGCACTGGTAATAACACTTCGAAAAAACTGAAACAATTACCCACAGAATTACCATGCATGCAAGAAAACATTAGAAAACGAGAAAATCAAACCGAAACTCTTCTACGAACACAGATTAAATGTACAAAATGAGTGTTGCCATCCCTTGCTGGTTTGATACCACCAGACAGAACAGAAAAGGAATGGCCCAGTACACACTGGCCCATTCTGGCCCACTGCTCGCCATTGCTATTGTGTACACGGGGCAATGGTGTGTAGTGGCCACAGAACATAAAAAAAGAGTAGAAGTCGTAAGTGGGCGGTGCCCGCGTGCCTCACATTAGCAATGTATTGCCTATGCGTAGTCGGTGACAGTTTTGTTGACTTCAGTTGCCGTGCGCTTCTAGTAAAGAAAAAATGGTGAAAACTTGATTAAAATGCCTTGTTATGCTGTGTTAGAGAGCTAAAATAAAAGTTGGGGACCAAAATATACCGATCATGCCGTAACATTTCATCTGTAAGACGTATTTCATTGTATTTTTAATTAAATTTGGAATGACATGAACACGGAAACCAATCCGAAAATGAGAAAGTGAAACCACCTTTATTTACTGGTTAATAAAGTTAAATTTTCATCGAAGAAAGTGTAAATTCTCTAGTAGTTTCTGTCAAAATTTGAATTCTACTCAATTACGGATGGGGGCACACATGATAAAAATCTATCGATAATTAATAGTCTATGACTTAGTAGTCATACATACTTAACGGTACTTAGGTATTGTAAATTCCAATTCGTCTAAGTAGGTAAAATAATTATTGTTATTTTATACCTACTTCCTAAGAGCCTTTTCATATGCACCCGGTTGCCGTCCGGTCGCCGGGCCGGGTAAAGTAGTAATGTATGAGCTCCGGTCGCCGGCTGGTCGTTGTGCATGTGAAAACTGTCATTGGAGCTCATACATTACTTTTCATACAAGACATGACATGAGCACATACAAGACATGAGCACAGCTAGATCGCGATATAGTTTTTCTTCACCAGTTTATCAGGGAAATATTTAAGAAACTATCAAAGTAATTTAATTCTTACATTTTTTAATATTCCAACCGAGATGTAAAGTAAGGTTATCGAAAACGACTCATGTTTTTTTTACTTCAGTTCAAAACTTTAAGTATATTACTTGTTATATTGTTTTCCTGTTCGAGTGATTGTTCTCTTGGCGAGTATCAGATTTTTGTTTTGTTGTGTTGTTTGTTTTACGGTTTTTTTATTATTCTACTATTTAGCCTTACATACTTCAACCCCTTTGACAGCAGCAAACCGAGGCAATGATAAAAAACCCTCTCGGAATCAAAACAATTTGGAAGTGAGTTTTCGTGTAGTTTTCCTAAGGAAACCGGATACGAAATTAAAATGGATGGCAGCGATAAGAAGGCAAATTGGTTCTCAACGAAGATGAACACAATATATTCAGAGCATTTTCATGAACACTTCATAATAACTAAAAAAGGCGGCCTGTAGTACTTATGAGATGCAGCAATACCAGAAAAAATGTGCTTCACTTCCAGGTTAGACTCTTGCGTATAAATGAAATTGTATTAGTACAATCATCAATTAGTATTACGTATGAAACATGGCGTACAGATAGACAAAGATCTGAATTGAGTCGTAGAATAATATTTCCCGTGTTATAATTTCTAACGCTGGCGAAGCAGCGGGTTAAAGCAAGTTTTAATAAGAGATAACATTTTAAAATATTGTGAAATTTACCACATTATTTTATTCGTGCTTCTGTCCACCCTATCAGTATTAATTCTTTATTGCACAAAAGATAATGTAAAAAAGATGCATTTTCTACAAGTCAACCCGCAGTCAAAAAAGACATAGCTAAAAATACTTCTGAGTACCAGTATTTGTATTCTGCCGTTTATGTGTTAAACTGTATAATTTGTCGATAGGTTCTCCCTATCGACAAACTAGAACTCGCATTGTCCCATGCCAAACTGAGAATGTACTTGTTTTTCAATTTTGAACTTTATGTCTTACTAGGTAAAAGTTCTTTTCGGTCCGACGC
The DNA here is from genome assembly GCA_934045075.1 of Yponomeuta sedellus. Classification (NCBI taxonomy): domain Eukaryota; kingdom Metazoa; phylum Arthropoda; class Insecta; order Lepidoptera; family Yponomeutidae; genus Yponomeuta; species Yponomeuta sedellus. The sequence continues at coordinate 13,774,022 of OW203728.1, read as the reverse complement.
AGTGGTAGTTCCATCATCTAGTGTAGAGTAGCTTTACTACAAAATTTCAACCTTAATTTCATCACTGTCATTATACTTTGATCATTGTTAACATTATGAAAAGGTGCATATTTTACTTGAAACTTTTTATGATGTACAACTTTTCGGCATTGACTTTATTTACAAATGGCAGCTTGGCATTCGTAGTGTGCGTTTGGTTTCGCTACTTCTACTCTTTTTTTATGTTTTGTGGTAGTGACGGACAATTGCCTATCGTGGCGCGCAATCGGACAGTTGTCAGTTTTTTGGGCACACTTCAAAGGTCTCCCATCCGTGTTTACACAGTGGCCCATTGTTTATAGGAGTGGGTCGTTGTCCAATTTTTCGACGACGAAACGCAACCGTTTTTTCTGGAACAAAAACAGGTCCTTGAAACGGTCCTCGTTCGCAACTGGTTTCATTGTATGCAAACGAGCAAGGCGCAGAGGACGGTCAAACGAGAGAAACTCTGTCTCGTCGACATTCGTCTCGAAGACTTGTAAAAGAAATGGTTGCGGAATGAGGTTGAGGACTAGTTAACGTTTTTCGTTCGATTTCAATATTTTTTTCTTTAAATTAATGAACTTCCCTTCATACTTTTCCAGGCTTAGGAATAAACATTTAAACTAAACTTTAACTTGAGTAAAAAATAAATACATAATTAACATTCACAATCAGTAAGTAGCATTAAAATATTAATTCAAACTGAAAAAATGTAAACAACAACCGTCACCCACGAGCTGCGCGATCGAGTGAGCGAGCGAGCGTCGCGACTCGTTGCCATTTATTGCTAAACGACATTAGACGCTATACCAACGACATTAAGATACACAGCAATGACCACCGCTTTGCGAACGAGACGAAATCACGAAACATCGGAAAAAATAAGTTGTTTTACACGATATTCGACTGTATACTCATAGACATAAAGATTACTTTATTGTATCACAGACCAAAACGAACGGAACGAGCAAGGAGCCGACGACGACGTCGCAATGATCTCATTACGTTCTAGGCTCTATTAATATAGCATTAAAGGACATATCCGCGTCAAACAATCTAAGGACTGGGTATTTGACGCCTGATCAGATTTATCGCCATTTGAGAGCTATCTCAAAAGGCGATAAATCACCCCACTTGGCAACACTGCTGACAGCGCACAGAGTAAGAAATGAACGATAATTGGGTTTTGAACGTAGACAGCTGCTGTCTACGGTTTTGAACTTTCAGCCGTTTCAAGCACAAATTCTCAAAGCAATTCATAGATGGCGCTTACAGGCGTGGCCATAGAAGAACCTACGTCTAATTGTTCTGTGGGAATACGGCTGTCAAAATTAATCCTATCCTAAATTCCTAAGTAACACCAAAGGTTTGATGGAAGAGAATGCTTCTTGTACATTTACTCGTGTAATTAGTGCAATAAAGAATTAAAATAATAATAACAATAATAATCTGCGCTTACTTGAGGAGGCGTGTTGGCCGTGTGAAGGCACTTTCCATGCTTTTCGTTCGTTCATTTCTCGTGCATTTCTCTGAGTAATCTGTGGTGTCATCCGTTCTTTGGTTTTTAAGGAGTGCGACGGGGTTTTTGCTAAAATAAATTGAAATGGAGAAAAATAATTACATTCGGAAGAGATTGTGCTTTGCGTAATATTAGGAGTGAAAATTGTGATGAAATGTTTTGTTGGACAAGTGTGTTGTGTTTTTATGATTGATGTAACAAACCAGTGTACGGCAAGATGGACGAAATGTCTAAGGGCATGACACAAACAGGAAGCGCCGCTCCAACCGACAAAATTCAAGAAAGCAATGGTAATAATAAATTTATTGTTTTGCTCTTCTACTTGGATTTAGCCAAAACTTCGATGTGAGCCTCATGTATATATTCCAGACAATTGTAAACACGAACCTTAGCATTAGGGCTACAGCTTGGCAATTTTTTGTAAATAAACTAATCTTTGCACTACATAACTGTTTGAATATTCATTCAGATATGCTTATCAAATCTTTGCAAGGTCCATTACAATGCTCAATGATGCATTGTTTTATTAGTTTCTTAGTAAAGAGACGGCAACTAATTAGCCACCCTTTTTCTCAATTTTTCTACAAAGTGGATATTCTCTGAAGTGTTGGTTTAATCAAAATGGGCATCTCTGGAGAAGTTATAGTATTATCAAAACAATCCAGGCATTATGTATCAAATCAGACTATAAATTAAATTTTTATATGAATAACTTAGCCCCCGTAGTGTAGTATGCTCTAAGATTCCTGGGATGCAAAAAGAGACCGACCGAAATATAATACAAAAATTCTTCATTATTTCGATATCAACCCTTATATAAGTTGATATCTAAGTAACAACCCTGCGTGCCCCAGCAGTTGTTATATACAAGGGTTCATAATTTTTGTATAAATAAACTCTCAAATAATTTCTCCATGGCAGTAGAATATTTTTATTTTACATAATTTCTCCACGGCAGTAGATTATTCGGTATTTTATATCAGGTTTCTAATAGCATGTATAATGTTTGCTTTATGGCACTTTTCAAGTGTTTCAAAATAATTTAAGTCACATAACTTTTTCAGGATGTGATAGATAAATCTTGAATTTGCTAAGAAAAACCCATCAGTTTCTATATTTGATGAGATAAATAGTTACGTTTATTTCTCATCAGGACTGTACTATTACTTAGTGGCTTAAAAGCAACTGATGGGTACCTCACCTAACTTCACACAATATTAATAATCATTTATTTTAGAACATTTACTTTTGATGACCTTATAAAGAGGTTCTAGTCTACAAGGCCATGATATTAGTTTCGAAAATTCTTGGCTTTAAAAGAAAAGCAATTAAGTTGTATATAAGATGAGAATACAAGGTTTCACAAATTATCCCTTCTCCTTTGCAATCATGCAAGCAAGAAAATTATATCAACTAATTTATTCCAGTAATCAATCTGTGATTTCATCTAAATTAATAATCCCTGACCCTGAGAGTACTTGTCAGCTGACATGCGATAACCGTGGTGACCTTGTTTCCACAAGATAAACAGAAGTCAAAGTTGTACCTACAGACCCTCTTGATGTCTGTGCTTGACAATAAAAATATAAGGAAACAACTTGCCTCCACAAGGTTACCATAAAGCTTTACTTACTGTTTTGTTTATTAATCCAACTTTAAAGGATAACCACAACATAGGTGTAAAAACTAGACAGAACTGGTTTAGCAGAATTAACGCCTCTTGCTGATGTTCTATTCAATTTCTTTTTAATTGATTACCTCATCAGACATCACCAAAGCTTGTCTTTTTACAGCATGTTAATCCAGTTTTTTTTTGCAAGATATTTTGTATTGAATGAACAACATCCGTAAGTAGATCCGGACTAAAAGTCTACAATGTGTTGTGCTTACGAAAGTTTTGGTTCGAAAACATATTTATCACAAACATTATATGCTACTGAGTACACATTCAGTGTCATGAGTTACTTTAGGGGACATAATTAGGCATACCTCTGCATACACCATAAAAATGGAAAAATTAAAATAATATCAGTAGGTATTGCTAATGTTGGTGAGCAATAGCAGGCTCTGTTTTGCCAAGTACCTTCTTACTGCTGCAATAATCGGATACCTAATGTACTAAGAGTAATTTTGATACTACTCAAGTTTATTTAAATCACTAACCCGGCAATTTTATTTACAGCAATGGTTGGTGACACCATTGCTGTAAAACTTGTGTATATTCCTATGAGGCTAAAGAAAATTATGACATTATAGCACAGTGGAGAGGAATGATTGTTGAAAGTCGCGGCTTTTACAGATGGCGTAAAGCGTGGTTTACGACACGCAAGCCAACCATGCTAGCGTTGGTAGAACAGCTCCGGTCATACCTCGGCGGAGGATGTGAGTCCTTAACATGAGTGAAACGCGCATGACACTATCGCCATCAGAGTGTTGTGCACCTAGCAAATTAAACATCTTACGTAACCAATCGCCTAAGTAATCAAACATGTCAGCTATTAATGTAAAAGGCATTACAAGTTGTGTGGAGAGAACATAATCCATTGGCAGCTTGACTAGGTGCATGTAGCTGCAAAAATACAGGGTTAAAAGTCGAGACTAGTGTAGATAAGGATTTGATTGATGAGTTTTATGAATTTCCATCACCTTCCATGATGATAATTTAGATAATAGACATTAGCTTAGCATACATTGGAGATGTAGGTACCTAGTTATGTTAGTTTCAAGTGTTTGTGCAATTTGCATGGCTTTTGAATCAGTATGTTGTGACTATACAATCAGTTGAGTACACATTTCGTGTGTATAAAATATCTTTTCAAGTGGTTTGATTTACTCGTTGAAGTTTATTTTATAGCCACTCTATTTATAAATAATAATTTAATATCTTAAAACTTCTCGTGTATTGCGTAATATGCCATAGCGGGCGTAGTTTATTCGCAGTGGCAGTATGATGAGACACACCTTACGATGTCTAAAGGTCAGCATAGTTCAACAAGGCAATACAATGAAACTCGAAGATGGCTAAAAGCAGTAACAGGCAAGAATAAAACATCACCTGTTGAGTAACATGTTTTATTTGAAACTGAAGAAATTAGACGCCTCCAGTAGTGCTTACTGCGCGATGTATGCCAAGCCTGCCGGGCCGGGTGTTCCCGGTGTGGCAAGCGTGAGTCAGCGACCCTGAACCATTAACGTGGGAACACGTCCCGAGAGGTCACATCACACTACGCTGCTTATTTTGTTCAAAAGATTCCTCGCACCCACGGCGGTATCGGACGTGGGCGGCGCGGCGACGCTGCACACTCTTGACAAACTCACAGGCTGATGGACGTGAGATACGCACAACTTAAACTGCCTGCCTACTCTGTACAATTATTGTAATTCAAGATCTGATAGCTTCTTTAGGCTAACGAAGCGAAGCAGACAGAAATATGTAACAACATATAAACGCGCCGTTGCTAAGTCCTCCGTTATCCGTTACATAAAAAATGTCGCTCCATTATCATTTCTCTCTCATCGCCCCGCACTATCTTTGTGTGGCAGACACGGCAGATGTACCGAAAAATCACATTAGTAATGCTATGTGTATAAATCCTCTAAAATAGCATAATTATAAAGTATGTGTGCCGTTGACCGGTGTCTTCATGGTCTCGAAGGTAGACATTTGTAGTGGCTAAATTCCACAAGGATCAAAGGTAGGAAGCGCGCACCACTTGCGTCTGCTTCATTTCAACGCAAATTTGTCGTAATCAGATAAATTGTCTACATGCTCACGACTTCCTTGTGTCGAGTACTTAAATGCCTTTTTCGGAGACTTCTTTTTACTTTATTTAGGTCTTACGGCCCTGTTGCAAATTGTTTGGCGTCGGCTCATTAAACCTACGTCAGTAGACGATCCTTTTGTTTTAAATTATACCGAAGGCTTCGTCCTTACTCTGTCTTTATAAGCATTTTACTAACATAGAACTCATACGAAATCAGTAGTGAGGTCGTAAATTTGAAGACGTTTTTTGTGCCTTGAGTTTTGATCTATCAGCAAAGAAGTCGATCACTTAGAGATTTCACCGCCCCATTTTATTCATAGCCATGCGTATATAATAAGGTTTAGTCTATTACTGCTATTCAGCCCCTTCAAAAACGCCAGTAGTTTCGGGATGCCGCTGCAGGATTCTTACAGTGTCGCCGGGTTTCAGAGGGAAGTGACCACTAGCAGACCTCGCGTCTCTGAATTGGCGAGCAGAGTTGTCACCATCGGTTGCTGAAACGTTTGTCTCCCCAGGTTCGTCGTCTTCTGTGGTCTACGTGAGTGACTCCTGCCTGGAATGCGAGCGGGTGCGCGCGGCGTGCGAGCGGCTCGGCGCGGCGGCGGCGGCGCCCCCCGCGGACCTGCTGCCGCCGCCGCCGCCGCCGCCCGCGCCGCCCTCCTACCTCGTCACGACGCCCTTCGACGGAGAGCTCTTCGACGCCGCATACAAAGCCAAATACAGGTCAGCCGTTCGTCCACCGAAACGAAATCGGACAATTCACGCGGATGAACGTTCACTCGAGACCGTCAATCAGATCGTATTCGTCCATTGCTGGACGTAGGCCTTCGTCAAGGCACGCCACTTTCTGTTCTACTCGAGTGGTACTTCGTTTTACGTTTCTCGATCACACGAGATGGTCAACATTTATATTATTTTTGTAACAAAGCCAAAACTGAGTTGTTGGGTTCGATTCCCATTGGAGGCCGCTACTTCATTTGTGCAAATGACCTTAGTACACACAGGTGTAACCGTAGCACTGCAGATGGCAATAAAACAATATAACTTCTACACAACACAATCACGTTTCCTGGTCCCTAACTAGGATACCTTGCCTAGTTGTGAACCAGGACAATTGAACAAGTCAAATACTTTTAAAAACCTATTTAGAGGCTAAAAATTCACCCATGCCGGGATTCGAACCCGCAACCTCTGGCTATCCGTGCCAGCGCTCTACCAATTGAGCCAATGGGCGACTCACGGCATCAGTGAAATTTGGAACCTCTTTACACTATTCTCTGTATTACGTACAGGCAGCGACATCTGACTTAAGCAAATTGCATTACTTACAGCCCCGAATACCTACTTTGCAGTTAGGTTTTAACATCGGAACGATATCACTACCCACATGATTACACTATTTTAATTTTTAATGCACTAACCCGTGCCAAGGAACAAATTTAAAAACCTATTTAGAGGCTAAAAATGTTAGCCTCTAAATAGGTTTTTAAATTTGTTCCTTAGCACGGGTTAGTGCATTAAAATAGTGTAAGTCAAATACTATTATTGTAATCTATCTTGTGTGAGCGAGAGGAAAATAGTTGCTCAAACGATTCCTTCAATTGACCGTGTTGTAAAAGAGCAAAATTTAATGACGTAATTTGAATGTACGTTTATGTGCTTTTAACATGTCACTGTTCTTTCATTCTGGAAAAGTGAAACATGCGGAACGAAGCTCACTAATAAAGTCATTCGGGATTCGACCTTTTTATTTTGTCTCTATAAAAACCTTTCAAAACGTTGATAACGATACGCTCGACGAAACATGCTTGACAGTTGTGTTATTTTATCTCCTCCTCGCGATCTTGTTAAAAGTATAATCTCAAGTGTAGGTAGGTGTTGTAATGCAGCGTTTCCATTGTACTCGTGTGTAACGTCGCAGATCGGGGCAATCAAAACCGAAAATAGAAAAGGGAAAGGTGCACAGACTCTTGAGAATGTGTGAAACATCTCGGTAACAAGATGGATCATTATGACATTTATTTTGGCTCGCTCGGGCGGCTTAAACTGCCGCACGGACTCGCCGACCGCGACTTGGACTGTATCGGACGACGTCTATTGTGATTACCCTGATACTCTTTACTCGCAGCCGTTGCGTTAATAGGCATGGCTAATGCTTTGTTGCGCTCTCATGTTGACGCCTCACTGTCTTCCTGTAGCTGACATTACTCACGGCTAGGCCAATGACGTCTCTACCTACACATCCTAAAATAACACTCATTAAGATGAACCGACCTGATAAGCAACCTCTACAGAGGACCTCATTATTTCGGACACACCTTTGATTTCACTTTGATGCCAAGAAAACCCTATTAGAGGAACTCCAGAAGCTGGTCCTGCGCCTTTTTTTGCATCAATTGACTTTGATGATGCTGTAATAGGAGAATCGAATTTTTGTAAAGTGTTCACGATGCGTGACTCGTTCCGGTGGTGTCGCCTGACAGTATGCCGTTCGCCGCGTCCCGGGGCTAATGCTCAGTATAAAGACCCTATAAATGGGCCTCGTGCGTCTACACTAAACTTTAAAAACTCCTCCCTCCCCACACACATTAAAGGACAAAACCGTCCACCTGCGCCCCCTTTGTAGCAGGAAGTCACGTCCGTTTCGATTCCTACACCCCTCCGATAGAGCTCTATTTACGTCGCCAAGCTGAAGAATCATAACATTTACAATCCATACGTACCGCCGCTTTTGTGGTGGTCGTAACTTCTCCTACACGAGAGCCACTCTTTATTGATTTATGGAGCCGCTTAGCCTTATCGCTCGCGCATTGCGTTGACCATTGGTGTATAAACCTCTAAACGGAATCTGGAAAGTTCACGTTTGAGCACTCTCATGAGTGGTATGCGTTATTCCGATTGAAGTGCAGTGCACCAAATCCCTCGCACATTGTTGAATCAGCGTTGATGAGCCCTAATTGTTTATTGTTTCACATCTCCCCCGAACTGCAGCCAGCTTGTTTATAATATCCAAGTAAACATCGGGCACTGCTGTCCGCGAGACTACCTTCACGCGCTCGTTGAATCATTCATCTTAGAATCGTAAAAAATAACATCGTTTATGAAATACCTACACATTCGAGGAACCGATGCTTATGGCGACCGACGCAGAGCTTCCGGAACTTGCCATCTCACACTACGAAAATAATCATTATAAAACGGTTTATTTTTATTAGTATTCTTCAAACAGCCCCACTTCCGCTTAGGACGAGCTAGTGCACGCATACTACCTGCACGCATTATTTATGCTCTCTACCAAGAGGTAGATATTAGTTGGATCAATAGATAGACTTTTCCATTCAGTGCGTGCCAACACGCTAATGAGAGGTAACAAATTATTTGTGGCGGCCTCGCCCTCGTCTAAGCTAGCCCGAGGGGTTGGTGTAATGTTTGCTCCCTGCGGGTACGTTCCACTCATAAAGAGTTTGAACGGTGAGCGTATTCCACAGACTGGAGTAAATAAAGGTGCGCGTATGTGGAAGGCGCGGTGAGGCGAGGGGCTACGCGAGTCGCGACGCTCTGCGTGGCGCGCGCGAGGGTCGCCCTTGCCGAGCGCGACGCTCTCGCTATTTTTGGCCTCACATACCTCGCAACTGTTTTTCAATCTAACGTGGAAAGCACAACGCGCGTGCCGCATGCGTCTTTGTTTTCGCGTCGGGAATTTTTAAACGGTTTTAATTCTTTCTCGAACTCCATGAGAGCCCTTCAATTGAAGTTTTCTGACAATCGGTGGATGGATGTAGATTTTTCCCGGAAACGTTGAGTTTGGCGGTAGGATTGGTGTGATGATTCAAAGTGAGAGTGCAGGGAGTGAGTGTAGTGTTTGGCGGACTAGTGCCGAAAGTGGGTGAAATGGGCCCCACGCGGTTGCCGCCCACCCCTGAGGAGGAAGAGCCTCCGCAGGAGCTCGCCCCCCCCGCGATGCAACTCGAGCGAAAACCCCAAGATCAGATCGTGCCTAACTGCGACATGTAAGAGAAAGACATCTATCGGATTCCGACGAAATAATGCTAAGAGAAAATTCAACTTCAATGTTTCGTTCAGCCAACAGTGCATATTTCACATATGGTTTGAATATATGAATACTAAATTGGTTGAGCGGCAAGATGAAGAATTCTTCTTACCGACCCACTAACAAATTGCAATTTCATATGGATGATGTCACATTGTGTCTACTCTTTGGAATTGTGTCTCCGATATAATAGGAAAAGCCCTCAGATTTGTTCAAGATTTTTTGGTCAGATTATCCAAGATTTCCTTAATTCTACTCATTCCTGAAGGTCGTATAGCCAATTTACAAGAAATTATCTCCCTTGAACTAGGTGTCCAAAATCATCGTTTGGCGGTCAAAATATCAATATCTTAAAACCAAATTATATTTTGGTTTATAGATATTAATATTTTAGCGGATTGGCCACTAAATAATATACTGAATTCTCATTCTAACTGTAGAAAAACAGAAAAGACAATGGATCAGGCCGCACGCGAGCCACTGGACTCCAAGAAGTCTTGTTAACGCCTTCGTTAGTTTAGTTGAAAACACTGTTAAATTAAAAAGATTTATAGTTACCCTTCATTTTTCATTCATTGTTACCCTTTTCTCTGAAACTCAAGAATTTATCATTCTGAAACTTAGAACTTGACGTTCATGAAGTAAAACAAGTAAACATTTTGTCGTTATTTAACGAACAATTTTTTGGAAGCTCATTTAATTATTTAGATGTGTACTCTTACAACTTTTTATTTTCCAAGAATGGTAAAACAATGGTCACTCTCCACTCCTCAGGTCTTAAAAAGTGCTTTCGACTAGTTTTTTCTTACGTACCTACCTATAGTAATTGTTGGGTGGGAAGTCAAGAAACAATCTGGAAAACCAGAATAACTTCCCAACCTTTGATATTGGATTGCAAATTGTTGCCAATTTGCTATTAAAACCCCTTTCGAGGAATAGATCGAATTTCGCATTTTCCTATAGATATTTGATTCCTATTTAACTTTGCTTAAGCCCCGGAATATACGAGGAGTGAAATTGTTAGCATTATTATTCATATTCTTGGTTTCGTCAGTTTTATTATTATAATATATTTTATTGCATTAAAACACAGTTTTGCACACAGGCGAGCTAAAACTACTTAGCATTATCAGCCCGCTAACGTAAGTTTTAGAAATATCTCTAACAGGTTTGCATTTGAGTGAATCTAGCTACTTGCAAACCCATTGATAGAAGCTTACAAACACAGTCAAGAACGAATTAGATCACCTTATCTTTTTAGGGAACACCTGATAGTGACGCGTCGAATTGTTTACATTCAGTGGAAATCAAAAGTAAGTCATCGGCGTTACTATTTGTAAGGTGCCACGTACTCGGTCGATGTATGTGGCTTCCTGTCGGCGCGGGCGCCGGCGGTGCCGCTGTAAGCGCGCATGCGCATAACTCGCGCGCGTCACCGACACCCACCACATCCAGAGACAATTTTATTCATGTCACAGGAGAAATTACGTGCCCTATTAATATAAAGTCTCTCTCGGTTTAAACTTCGGCCGAGATCGGAGAACTGGGAGCGGAGCCCAGCCTTCGCGGGAACTGCCGACCTACTTGATTTTTATACGTTCTTAACACTAGTCAATGAATGGATACAAAAAAAAAACAACGCGATTACATTTCTTAAATATATTGATCATCGCGAGTCATTAAAAAATACCGCTTGAGAATCTAAATTGACGATACCTTATATTTTGGACACCGCTTAATCGATGTCAAAAACGTCTTTTTATATCTTTGTTGGCAACAGTCAACTGAACCAACATTTTCGCTATAGTGAAGCTTTTAGGAAGTCTTATTATTGTAGCAACTTCTCCCATTCATAAAACACAATGTCATGTAACAAGTTCAGCGATGATCTGCGCTCGCGTCGCGGCCCTCCCCTACTTCTGTCATTCACAATGCAAGCCAAATGTGCAAAAAACTGCTGCAAAATATCCTGACGTCAAGTGTCTTGGCAACTCGATACTTACCACCGGGCAATTGTAAAACATCCGTCATTAGCACACGATTTTGTATCTATTTGTAACGCTTTTGTGGAGTGTTGAAAGTTATGGGCAAAAGAGCCACAAACATATTTGCGTCCTGGCAAACAATAAATAATTCTCAACTCAAGAACATTACAAGCTATTGTTGCTCTTTACAGAATATACACTTTCGACATACCGTTACTATCATACTACCAGTTAACAGTCACTATTAAATTAAAAGTGCCCTTCATCACAGAAATGAAGATCAGTATTGCGTGGTAATGTACGTCTGACATTCAGAAGATGCACAACGTTGTTTAGCAAGATCTCCTTTGCTGATTGGTAATTGGAATGGAATGAGTACTTAGCGTTGTTATAACAGGTGGTGTAAACAGGTAAAGCGTAGCTGTTTCATGTTTTGTACTACGAGGAAGCTCAGCCAAAAGTAAAACTGTGCCCATAAAGATCTTGCTGCGTAGGTGTGAACTGAAATTAGAGGAATGTTTTGGCATGTGGCCCGCGCTCCTGCCATACCTTTTAGTAATTGGATAATAAGAGCATTGTCATATTCTGTGTCACCGATAGCTGCGTTTGAGTACACACGGTTAGATCTATAGATGCGATACTTAAGACTGTGTTTGTTAGATCCGACGATATGAGAAGCCAGGATTTTGTCATACTGTTGTAATGTCTTGCCCACAGAACATAAAAAAAGAGTAGAAGTAGTGACATGACACATTAGTACGAAAACCAGTGTAACCAAACTGATACACATAAACCAAACGCATACTACGAATGCCAAGCTGCCATTGGTAAATAAAGTCAATGCCGAAAAGGTGTACATCATAAAAGTTTCGAGTAAAATATGCACCTTTTCAGAATGTTAACAATGATCAAAGTCAAATGACAGTGATGAAATAAGGGTTGGCATTTTGTAGTAACGCTACTCTACACTAGATGGAACTACCGCCGCGTCGGACCGAAAATAACTTTTACCTAGTAAGACATAAAGTTCAAAATTGAAAAACAAGTGCATTCTCAGTTTGGGATGGGACAATGCGAGTTCTAGTTTGTCGATAGGGAGAACCTATCGATAACCTCACTTTCTCACACATCACAACACATCTCGGTTGGAATATTTAAAAATGTAAGATTAAAATTACTTTGATACTTTCTTAAATATTGCAGTCCCTGATAAACTGGTGAAGAAAAACTATATCGCGATCTAGCTGTGCTCATTTCTTGTATGTGCTCATGTCTTGTCTTGTATGAAAGTAATGTATGAGCTCCAATGACAGTTTTTACATGCACAACCACCAGCCGGCGACCGGAGCTCATACATTACTACTTTACCCGGCCCGGCGACCGGACGGCTACCGGATGCATATGAAAAGGCACTTAGGAAGCAGATATAAAATAACAATAATTATTTTACCTACTTAGACGAATTGGAATTTACAATACCTAAGTACCGTTAAGTATGTATGACTAGTAAGTCATAGACAATTAATTATCGATAGATTTTTATCATGTGTGCCCCCATCCGTAATTGAGTAGAATTCAAATTTTGACAGAAATTTCTAGAGAATGTACACTTTCTTCGATGGAAATTTAACTTTAGTAACCAGTTAATAAAGGTGGTTTCACTTTCTCATTTTCGGATTGGTTTCCGTGTTCATGTCATTACAAATTTAATTAAAAATCCAATGAAATACGTCTTGCAGATGAAATGTTACGCCATGATCGGTATATTTTGGTGCCCAACTTTTATTTTTACTCTCTAACACAGCATAACAAGGCAGGTTAACAAAGTTTTCACCATTTTTTCTTTACTAGAAGCGCACGGCAACTGAAGTCAACAAAACTGTCACCGACTACGCATAGGCAATACATTGCTAATGTGAGGCACGCGGGCACCGCCCACTTACGACTTCTACTCTTTTTTTATGTTCTGTGGTCTTGCCTTATTTATCCAGGATGTTCGAAATTTAAGCAAAAAATTTTAATTTATTGAAGTTTTGAATTTGAATGCCTCTGGTGGCATCATGTACATGCATTCAAGCAACAAAGGGGAACTTGCTTCGAACTTAGATTAGAGTGACTTTGTGTATACCAAAGAGGAGAGAAAAAAAATGCGAAAAATCAAGTAACTCTAATTATGAAAACTTATTATGTTTAGTTTTCCCATTGAGTCTAAACGTTTTCTAATAATTGCGTAAACAGAATACCATAGAGGAGAGAAAAAAATGCGAAAAATCAAGTAACTCTAATTATGAAAACTTATTATGTTTAGTTTTCCCATTGAGTCTAAACGTTTTCTAATAATTGCGTAAACAGAAACACATTATTACACGAAATAACTCGACTATTGATAAATGCTTCGTACAGTCATTCATTACCAATAACAAGGCATCACATTATGACTTTTTGTGCCACGTGACTACAGGCTAATCAAAAGTCGAAAGTCGTAGATCTTTCTCACAATTATTTATCTTTTAACATGGCCTCACCAATGAGATTATAAGATTCTTTTTGCAAGTTCTTCATCAAATAGGATATTATAAAATCCGCTGCATCCTTTTGCGTGTGCGAAGGGAAATCTTTGCCTAAATAAATGGTTTATTCAGTAAGTAATAAGGCCGAGCAGCTTACGTGCGCTTGTGATTTTAGTTTGTGAAATTGAAGTGCTAGACAATTTTATGTTACGATCTTATAAATTGTTTATGTCATGCTCAATTACTGTTGGACGCAGTATTTATTATCTACGTATGCAGTAGATTGTGAAAGTAGAGCAATATGATAGAATCGATTTTGTCCTCTATGCATACATATTTTACAAGTGTTAATAAATTCAATCAAGTGTGACGATAACATTTTCCCTAACGCTGATATCGTTTGTCTATTTGCAGGAAAGAGATAGACATTCGATGTGATTAAAAAGCCTTCAATGAAGAAAAAACTGCTTAGGAAAATAACAAACAGGCTTCAGCAATGTAGGTCAGTTGAACTAACGGCTAAGGCTATACAAATTGTAAGGTTTTACAGCGAGTTAGCTATATTTACAGTGTTTGAAGTTAATTACCTAGTTTACGACGAGATTCAATTTCTCGCCGTAGTACAATTGTTCTCTAATCACAATTGCCGCAGGGCTATATTACATAAAACTACAATTCGTAGTTTATTAAGACAATTCAATATGCAATTCGTAGCCGAGTTTTCAATTAAACCGTGAATTTTAGTTCTATGAAATAGAGCCTGATGTAGTCTTGGCTACCACACTTGACACCGTAGCCCTTATCGCCCGCGTCATACGTGCGAGTATCGAATAAATTGGATCTAGCGTCGGCAACTACAATGCCCCGCAGCGTCCTGTCGTATTCGCAATAACTTCATTCCCTCGGGCGTTGAGCCGTGACGATATTTCTTAATTTTCCTGTCGTCGCTGTCACTTTGCTCCCAGTGGGAAATAATTCAGTGAACTGCGTGCATATGGACGGACAATATTCTTGCAATATTACGTGATTGCGTTCTTGTGGAATGCGAGAAGTGTAAACAAATTCTCAAAATTCGATGGACGTGTGTAGTGTTCCTATGTTTGGTCTCGCATAAAGAAAATTATTAAAAAAATACATTTTATAAATAACCCGTGTACCAGACAGCACATCAACCTTTGTTTATTCTTTACTGACACCCTTTGCAAATCACTATTTTGGAAATTATCACGTTTAATTCAGTAACTAAATCAATTGCAATGTATTTTATGATTATTTTTTTTTCTCATTTACAGTAAAGAATATTCTGATCTTATCTTGAATCGACATCTTCTTTACGAACGCATTGATCTACTTTCCACCTTACATTATATGCGCTGTCGCCCCATATTATTTTATACCATGGCCGCGCGGGGTTTTGCGCCGCGTAATAAGGGGCGAATAGTTTCGCTTGTCGCGAATCCTTTTGGCACGCCACTGTGCCACTTCTCTGTTTTCGGCCATCCTTATCCAGCCGCTAGCAGCCATCTACCTCAGTTAGTCACTCCAGTGAGCTGGTGGGTGTCCTACTTTGCTTTTGCCACTTCGTGGTCACCCCTCGAGATGTTTGTACCCCATCGACTATGGTCGAGATACTGCCAAGGACTAAGATTGTTTTTAAGTTATTTATTGCAGAAAATTACAGAATAAGTACATAATATTAAATACAAAAAACTTTCATTGAAACCTGTATACGTTTATCTGTGAAGTTAGTTACTCTTTTCTTATATTCTAACTAGCTCAAGAAGAACATTGACATAGCCTTGAAGATTAGTTGTTAAGTCGTATGAATTAATAAATGCATCACGAATTATGGCTGTCATTGCCCTTAAAACGAGTGCGTGAGGATGAGGTGGCGCCGCACTTAATGACTGTCGAGAACCCTTGAGCCCCATGGACTAAGGTTTTCGCATGTTCTTAGGGAGGCCTGAGTCCAGTAGTTAACGAGTACGGGCTCTGATTTACTGACTGACTGACTGTCTTTAACTGACTCTGACTGACTGACTGAGTGAGTGATTGATTGATAGTACCTCTTTGTGGTCAAAACAACCCTGTCAACGATACTGTTTTCCCAACAGGGTGCTCGGCCCAACGGCGGTGCTGCAGCTGGCGGATCGTGACGAGCCGCCGCCGGCGAACGCGCGGCCGCTCTACTCGCTGGCGATGCGCGGCGCCGTCATCTGCTTCTCCGGCTTTCGCAAGAAGGATGAGCTCGTAAGTGTGTTCTTCGTCTATAACAATGTTAATAAGGGATAGGGAGTGGATAAATAGAGTAATTTACAGATGCCGTAGCGCATCGGGCTTGGCCCGACAGACCAGTGTTTTTTTTACTAACTTTGCTACAGAGCAGCGGTTACTAAAATTTTAACGTTATGGAACGCTAACAAACCTCGTGTATTTTACGAAACCCTACATAAAATTCAGATTTAACTTCAAGCTGAAGGTACCGCCACTGTCCCATTACATTAATCCAAAATAATCGTAACCAAGATATTATTTAACAATAAAAGTAATGATATAGTGACGTTATGTGATTCGCGGAACTCGCCTGGGTGGCAAATGCCACCCAGGTTCTATGGCCATTTCGACGCTGAACTAACCATAAATCTGACGCACATACATGAGCACACTCACTCCATAGGTACATAATATACCCTCTGCTCAGTATAACAGCCACGTACTCGTGCGCGGCAACTTTTGTTTGAATTTGGTAGCAAAAGCTCTCGTCGTCTTTGCAAAAGACTTTCTGCTATTCATATTGAAAGTCATCATGAAGGTTGTAGGTAGTCGAACGTGTGTGTATCTGAGGAACCGCTGTGCGTCGGTTTTTACGATTGTAGCACGCGTCAGACTCTATGCATAACAAACATTGTTTTCTACGATCGCAGAACGCGAACGCACACCTATACGCAACACAATTGTTTGACGCGAGAAAAAGCGTAGTGTGACGCGACTGCATATTTAATGGCTTTGCCAGAATCATTGATCTTGATCGAACTCGGTTCGAGTCGGGGTCAATTGATCATCTTTTTTCATCTTCGTTTAATTATTTTATGTCACGGTTTTAGCCTACTGTAAAACGAAGCTTACTATTTAATTGATTAATATTGATATATATTAACTCTCGAATGAATCCAGTACCCGGCCTCGTCGTTAACTTAAATCAATCAACCCATACTCGTCTTCTGCTAGAACTTAGGCCTACCCCTACGATGACGCTAGTCGCGCGTTTCATATGTCAAAGTCACGACTTTCCAGTACATTGATTTTAAAAACCTATTTAAATAATATAATCATGTGGGTACTGCGATATAATTCCGATGTAAAACCTAACTGCAAAGTAGGTACTCGGGGCTGCAAGTGATGCAAATTACTTCAGCCAGATGTCGCTGCCTGTACGTAATACAGAGAATATTGTAGAGGTTCGAAATGTCACTGATGCCGGTGAGTCGCCCATTAGCTCAGTTGGAAAGAGCGCTGGCACGGATAGCTAGAGGTCGCGGATTCGAAGCCCGGCATGGGTGGAATTTTTAGCCTCTAAATAGGTTTTTAAAATTGTCCTTAGCACGGGTTAGTGCATTAAAAATAATATAATCAGTACATTGATTGTCAAATTCTGCCATTTTATCGCCAAAAAACGCGTAACTCGTGCCAATGTGCTACCCAGGCTTTGCGGCGTACGTAGCGTTTGCAAGTTCGTTGTCTCCACTCTAGACGCACCTTTGCCTTTGCACCCCATCGGCCACTGTCCATTGTCATTGCAAGTCATATGCGCAGGAGATATTATAGCGCACGAAACATAAAATGACAGACCTCGTGTCCCTAATTCCCAGTATCATATCTACCGTCGTGTTTTCGGCCGATCAGCCGACTGCAACTTCAACAATCACTTCAGTATTTCAGTAATTTATTCATTGTTATAAACGAAGACAATTACATTCCTTACACTATAGTGTTGATGGTAGTGCATAATTTGAAATAGTGGTAAACTCTATCTCGGATGTCAACGCCCTCTACTGCTATATTTCAAATGTTTCTGTCTATTATGCATTAAAAAAATAAGATTTGAAAACATAATTTGGAATAGAAAAAAAAACAAATTAAATTACACCCACAATTTGCTATGTAGAGTCATAGACCAAAAACCTTTTTGGTCTATGGTAGAGTGTGATTACTCATGTTAATTTGCGGAGTAGAGTGTATTGTTAAGTGTAGGTACGTGTGCGAAAGAGCCACTATGAGAGGGAGATGGAGGCAATTACGTCTGTGTGTTGTGTTTATGTGAGAGGGATGTGTTAGTGCTTTGTGTGTCTATAAGGAGACAAACAAAGGATAATAGGAAGAGAAAGATGGGCTAGAATAACTTGTCTTAATCCAAAACCAATTCCTCCCCAACAGACGTACCTGATAACCCTGATCCACTATATGAGCGGGTCGATCCGCAAGGACATGTCGTCGAAGGTGACGCACCTGATAGCCGCAGCGGCCACAGGCGACAAATACCGTTATGCCTCGGGCTTCGGGCTGCCCGTGTTAGCCCGCACTTGGGTCGACGCGTGCTGGGAGCGCCGCGACGATACCACCTACCTCGCCACCGACGATGCTGTTATTGTAAGTGCATAGTTTTAGATAAAAACAACAAAATCATTCGTATTTTTTATTACGGTTTTTGTTACGGCCTCTAGCTCAGAAGTTGATATCTTCTGTTAATGTAATTTTTGTGTATTATAAAATATTATAAATGTGAAATTTTGTGAAGATGTTTGGATGTTTATGACGGGGTCAGCTAGTGAAGAATATTCTATCTGGTTATCTTCAACGTGCATTTTGATAAATTCAAGTCTTGTTTAGCCAAAATTTCGAACTGATAATATTGTATTATTCTTTTCAAAAATTTTTGCTTTGTAGCAAAATGCTTTGCCTAATTTATCTACAAAAAGATATTAGTTTGTAACATGCTCAAAATTTAATATGGTGTTGTACATATTTTATGCATGCTTTCTAAAGCATCGCCGGAGTAATGTGGTCTACCACAATTTAGTTCTTATGTCTTACTATACTTTAGCATATGCAAAATTATTTATTATTAGTGATTTTTTAGTTCTGTACATCAAATAAACAACCCAACCTTACTGCTCAAAAGTTTTTAAACAAAGCATTTGGAACCTCAGTTGAGTTATAAGTTGCTAAAATAAGTTATTTCTATTTGAAAACTTTTGGTGACCTTTTACTCACAATATGGCAGCAGATCCGCCGTTCCTTCCCTGGCTGTCACTCTATTACTACCAATCGAACTGCACAGTAATGGACTTGTGCTTACACTTGCAGAAGGAACACAAGCTGCGCGTGTTCGCTGGCGATTACGTCTGCTTCGAGGGGTTCTCGGAAGAGGAGACACAGCATATGGCGGAAGTTCTGGTGTCCAACGGCGGCGTGGTCTGCCAGCGAGACGACCCCGTCTGCACGCACGTGGTAAGTACCCTCGTACCTCGTTCTTTAGATAGATGGATAGAACGATTTTAGGAATAGACAAGAATAAGCGCGAAGTGACACCGAGTGAATAGTTTGATAAATTTCAATAAAAATATTATAATAATTCAGCCTATAAGGCACAGGCCTTCTCCTGGAGAGAAAGTAAATATAGTGAACTATAAAATATTTCATTTAATTTTAAATGAAAGTGACATCGAGTCTATGGTTTGAAATATTCGGGCTTGGCTTATCTTCGCACCGAGTTCGTAGTGGAGTTAAGATTTTAAGCGAGGGTGTGACACACTTTTGAAATGCGCTGTTTATGTTGTGGTAGTCACGCGTGATTATGTTGAATTTTAGAACAAATTTATATTTCTATGGCTTTCCATTGTGAAAGAAAACTTTTTGTGACTTTGATATTGACAGAGATCGTGGGTTGCCACTTCCACGTAATTGTCATAAGTCTTATTTTATTACTATGTAAAAATGTTTAAAAATAAGATATTAATATTCTGTATACAAAAAAAAACCATAAAATATGAGGTATTAGGTATGTTTAAAAAACGTAGCATGTTATTCGGACAAAAAGATCTGCATCGCATTGTTTCGCGTTTCAAAAGAGTGTACTGCCTTCGGCCACACGTATGAGTTCGATAACGATTCGCACGTTAAGGTCGTGAGGGGTTGAATCATGATCGTTTCGCCACTAAAGTGAATTTACTTCGGGTGACCGCAAGTACACGCTTTATGTTCGATTTACGTTCCTGTTTTGACCGATGAATCAAAACTGACGAATTTGAAATTCAAACATTAAAGACTGTGCTTAGAGTTTGAAACTGTCTACAAGCAAAGAAAGAACGAAACGATCTTGTTACTTCTTAACTATTCTGAGTACAATCCGGGTAATTGAAATTAAGGTTTAGCACGTGCACAATGCGAGCGTGAAACTGCAAACACGCCGTCGTATGTGTTTATTGTTTCTTAAATTGTTCCGCGGCCCTGTTAAAACATTTGTCATGCGCAGTATAAACGCTATCATTGTAGACGTGTGTAGGTTAACTTCAGACCGATTACCATAAACTATGCCACCTGGTTTCGCAAGTTCTCGCTTGGCCATCCTAGGCCACTCTAGCTTTCTTAGAATTTTTATTAAACCTCTCAGAAACTGGGAACAACATTGTTATATTTACATGGCTAGTCACATAAATTCTTCTGCTACTAATTTTAGTTTTACAACGTAGGTATAGCATGCACGTAGTACACACCTTGGGTACACCAATCACTCGTAGTTGCAACGTAGACTGGTTATAAATTAGTTTAGTGGTGTAGGTATTGTTCCATTACATTGCTCGACGCTACATATTTTATTCTTTGATGTTCTTATTGCGTTCCCTCGTATGCATTATTGTTGTAATATTTTCAATGTCAGTATCTGCTAGTACAATAATTTACATACAAACAATAAATCGTCAGTTGTGTGACAATTCAATGTCAGTAGCCGGTGAGGTTACGTAAACTGATGATGCATCCCATTCATTTTCGCGCGAATTTCGTTTCTTTTTGTAGTTCGGCGTGTTTTGTTCATTATGGTATCAGTTGGAAACGCGGGTATCCGCCGACACACTTAGATATATCGGGCAGCCACCGCTTCCTCTCCCAGCTCCACGCGACAAAGTCGACCCATTGTTCACTTCATTATGTTCGGCTCATTGATGTATCACCATTTTTTGTTTTGTAAAGCGCTTTCACCTTTCGTTTATCCACAAATTCGCACAATCCATGCCATGTGCTTTGTACATATAACATCCCATTTATGTGTGTATTATGTCGTTGTATATTGTCTCAGGACGGCACTGTGATTCAGTAATTATAGGTACGTACCTGAGTTTACAGACTGAGGTTTTATTCCCTTTTAGTATTTGATTGTTGAAATCACATAATTATGTACTGACCTATATACCTGTCTTTTCCTTCTGAATAATGTGCCCCTGTATGTAAATAATACTGTATGAGAAATAAGAAAAAATAGAGAAGATAACACTAGACAAGAAACTACCTCTATCTAAAAGTATTTACTCATTAAAGACGGAACAACGAAAATAGCTGTGAATGCTATTAGATAGTCGCTTCTCTGTGTCTAACTGCCTCTATCACGATAACGTTATCGTTATTGCATGTTTGTAACTGGAATGGCTTCATTACATCATTGCGTGGTGTGTTTCGCACATGTTTCAGGTAGTGGCCAATGGGGAGACTTACGGTCATTCGCTTATCCCAACGCCCCATCCACATACCCCCTCCAGCGGCGCTGGCAAAGCGTCGCGACCTACTCCCAACCGCTCCCAAAGCACCCCTAAGACTTCGCTTTACCGCCGCCTCTCGGCGCGGCTCTCGGGCCGCCGCAGTAGCCCCCCCAGGGATAGCCCTGAAGACCGCGACCAGCGTATACAAACAGCTCGGTACAGTCTCAAGAACCGAAAGGCCGCACCTTGTGATGACGTCGATTCCAGTATTAGCCGCTTAGGACAATCATTCATGGACGAACAGTATTCTTTTGACGATCAAACCGACGCGGAGCAAGTGGAGATGCGTAAAAACAAATTCTCCAACAAAGAGAACAAGAATGTGTCCCAACCCGTCTACTGCACCGCCAGTACAGTAAACCCTAAAGTGAAAAGAGAGGTATTTAAAAATAAGTCTATGAACGTGTTCAATATAGTAGATTGCCTCACCGAGCCAGCGTCCCTGCGTTCGTCGCTCACGAAGAGCCTGTGCGAGCTGGACTCGAAGGAGGAGCCCGGATTGCTGTTGCCTACTTCGAAAGGAAGTAAAGATTTGCAACACTCCACGACTACCATTTCTTCTGGAAAGAAACGGAGTCGCAACTCGACCGAATCTAACTTTCAAGTTAGCGCGGTCGACGCCAACGTCTCGCCGGATAAAGGAGAGGATAGCCATTGGAAATCTATCAAAAGACTGAAGATTAAAGACTCGTTTAAGTTTAAGAATAGACCTACCATATTCAAGAGAACTAAGAAGGACTCTGTATCGAAGGCTGCGGGAGATATTACAGTGGAGCCGGTGAGCCCGGAGAGCGTGAAGCCTACGGACCCGGCTGGAGAGTTCGTCGCCTCGACGTCTTCACCTATTCGTGAGGACGATAATACGTCTATTTGCTCAATGAATACAAGCAAACAGTCCGGGTTTTTCGACATATCGTTCGCCTCTATTCGCAGCGCAAAGACTGTCAAATCCGCCTCGAAACTTCGTAGAAGCGTCAAGTCGTTCACAGCCTCCTTCCGCAGCGAAAGAAAGAAGAAGTACGAAAAGCGGCCCGACCGCAACACCGTCGATGTCAACCCCAGCCACCTCCCACATGACTTCTATAACGTATCCACACCGAAAGCCGGGCTCAATGAAATGTCACTGGACATATCTCCAGTGCAAGTGGACACAGTAGACAGCACTAACATGGCCACTCCGATAAGGGCCAGTGTCGACGAGTTAGACGACTCGGCGATTTTTAAGACGCCTCAGAGCGTGTGGCTGAAGACGCAAAGGCATTCGATATGCGGCGGCGTTGAGCTGCGCCAAGCGATGTCCTCAATAGGGATACTCCCCTCCCCCTCCTGTCCGTCCCCCGCGCCGCCCCCCCCGGCCGCCCGGCCCGCCCCGCAGCCAGCGCGTGCCGCGTCGCCCCCAACCGCCGTCCGCGCCATATCGCAATGCCATGGAATATCGCTGCCGGTACTAACACCATTTAATATAGTACAATAACTTAGACATCCGCTTACCGTGCGACACGACTGTTAGGGAACACTGATAAGTATGGATGACGTATGAGGATTTCTTATTCATACGTCCGTTCGAATTGTGATGCAGAAAGTCTACTTCATTCATACTCTTGTTTTTTTGCGGTTGTTATCTATCGTGTCAGACAGTCGACATCGGCGATTACTTCTCTCTCCAATAGCTCTTCGCTTGTTTGCATGCCTACCTACTTTATGAAAGTATAACATCACCATTCTCTATTACGCATCATCGCCCACCGGCGTGCACGAAGGGCGGAGCTATTTCTTCATCACGAATTTAAATTTCAACGCGGTCACATTCAGCCCAGCATATCCTTCGAAGTCAGGAGTGCAGAGATGTACATTTTAGAAGAAGAGCACACGCTGAGCTGATGTGACCGCGTCACACTTTCCGGTGTTGGTAGACTCTAGTGTCACGTCTTTATGGTTCACATTGTAAGGTGTATTTTCGTGTGTAGGTCGTGGACGAGCACAATACGGCGACGGCGCCGGAATGCTCTCAGCGAGTGCACGTCGTCAAAGCCGAGTGGTTCTGGGCCTCCGTACAGAACGAAGAAGCTCAGGACGAACGGGAATACCTATTCAAAGACGTAAGTGTCATTTATATTTAATTTTATTCAACTTTCTACTACATGTAAACAAACGGTAGATAGAAATCGTTAAAATAAATGTTTATCAACGACATTATACGTCCAAGGTCATCAATTTAGAAAATATCATCTCCTATTTTATCAATTACTAGATTTAGTTATTATTTTAGTAAAGTTTTTGTTTACGGGTATAAACCAATACCGTGAAGATGATACCCTGCTTGGCACTACAACGTACTAGCTAGTTTCACGTCTTTCAAATGAGCACATTTGTCATCTCACCATGTACAAAAGTGCATCTAGGCACTAATGAATCATCTATAACTTTTTAGAAGAGTGTTAGATATGTAAATATTGTACTAAGATGAGATCAATGATGGATCCAGTTTGTTGATGATAGTAATCCATCATAAGATTATATTAGTCCTCCATTCGGTCATCTCCTCAAGTGGACCGTCAAAAGAAGAAAAAGGCAACCGAAAACCCATTTTTGCTACTACAATCCATGTTCAATAGTGAGACTGACAAGAATGCATGTAACTAAGGAGACAAGATTGAATGAAACTTGTATCTTAACAGGGTGCAATTCAATTTTAACTGGGTATAATTGAATTCGTGGACCACAACCTACAAACGCCCAATTTTTCCCAATCTTGTAGGCGAACTCAGACGATTCACTTTTCGTTCATTCCGCTTTCACTCTGAGTGCAAAATCGAAGAGAGTAAGTGAAAAAATGAATCGGAGTGGTTGTCGGATGCCAGATGAATTCATCAGTCCCACTATGTTGGATGGGTTCATATTTCTAGAATCAAAGAAGAATGAAATGTCCTTTTGTTCAATTCAATTTATTGCGATAAATTACAGTAATAAGGTCTTAAGTCTTAACACACAATGGGGTTAAGTTATTCCATTATATCTGCCGTGATGTGTATATAACACGGTTAAAGTAATAGGCAACTATTGACTCTCGCTCACAGGGCTGGATATGGACAACGATGTGCGAGGGAAAGAATTATAGTTGTTAAAGTACTGTTTTTGAGAAGCGCTCGTGGCCTAGGCGAACCGAGTGATTGGAATCAATCACTCGAGTTAAGCATCATCAGGCGCGGTCAGGCGCAGGATGGGTGACCGTCCCGCGACTACCGCTAGTGGCATTTTTCCGAGTGCTGTTGGTGCCGGCTGTCATGTAATGGCAGTCGTTAAGCCATGTCAGGGGCCTTGTGGGCGGCTTGATAATTTCTGACAGTAAGGCCCGCCACTGTCTTACAATCCTCCATCAACCCGGAGCTGGCCCCCGTGGTAGAGTATGGCCTAACCTTCCTGCGATGCAGGAAGAGACCCGTGCCCCAGCAGTGGGGACATACAAGGTTTGATAACGAAAGTACTATTTTTATCCGACAGTGTTGTAATCTATCTATCTATCCAGCCCATGAATGAAGCCCACTGCTGGCTATAGGCCTCTTCCATTTTACGCCAACTCTCCCGGTTCCTAGCCAATCTCGACCTCTAACCCCCGGCCGCTTTTTTAATGTCTACCCACCGAACGACGACCGGTTCTTGGCCACCACTCCGTGACTGCCCTTGTCCACCTTCCGTCATCCCGTCTCACCAGGTACAAGAATTAATAAAATAGAAATAAAATCTCCTTGTTACATTCCAGTACCTAGACGAGGTCTCGCGCCGCTCGTCAGTAGGGGGGCCCTGCGCGGCGACGCCGGGCACGCCGGCCGGAGAGCCCGGCGCGGGCACCGCCTCCGGCTCCACTGCCGGGAACACGCCCTCGCAGCTGCAGCGCTTCCGGAAACGGAAACTCAAGGGCGGCGACGCCAATCTGAACAAGAGAAGATCGTCCGTCGGCGACGCGGTCCTGCTCAGCTTGTCCGGAAACCTTTTGGACTGCACGCAGTCGCCCGACGGCAAGCAGTTGCTGGAAGGTGAGACCTTTGTACATTTCTTTAAATGGAAGCTGAATGGATGTGACGCGAACTTGAACAAGAGAAGATTGTCTAGTAAGCCTTATGGGACATCTACACCTACGCAACATATATTACATGTTCTTGACTTAAGTGAATGCCATTGTCCATCATTTCATCATTGAACATGTTAGTCAACTGACAGAAGCCAAGAAGTCGCAATCCCTGAATCTGGATTATGTTATATGCACTTCAAAGCATAATTTGTACTTACAAACATGTCTTGTATGTTTCAGAGTCGGAGGTACCCGACAATGTTGTGCGGAAGCTGATGTCCCCACGGCAGCAGGTTTTCATGGAACTGCTGCAGACTGAGTCTAATTACGTCGGCATACTGCAGACCATTGTCGATGTGAGTTGCTGTTATACTGCTGTTCTCGGCCATGAGTAGGCTAAATATCAGTGATTGAGAAAGACGTCGCGGAATTTTTACAAAAAATCTATAATTTGATTATATTTTTCATTGGTAGTGCTAGTGAACCACATGGATTTCCTTAAATAAACTAATTACCCGTTAAATGGTCTTTGAAATACCTCCATGTAGAATATGTCCTAAAGTTTACAAATACCTAATTTAAAACACCGAGCTGAAATAAATGAATTTGAAAACGCTTGTTTCCGAAAGTCGTTTCGTTCTCGCACTGCTTTGGGAAAATAACTAATGAACGTTGTTTGCGATCCGCAGATGTTCAAACAGCCGTTGGAAGGAATGGCTGAAGAAGACTGCAGTAACGGGAAGAACATACCTTTGCTCAATAACACTGAACTAAAAATTATATTTGGAAACCTTCCGCCTATTTACGAATTACACCAGTAAGTATTAAAATGTTATTATGAATGTTTGAAATCCTGTCGAAATTCTAACTTTTGCTAGGACAATTAGTATGGAATTTGACAGACAATTGGATTCGTTGGATATTTAGTGCCCTTAATATAGGACCTGACGAAGATTGGTCACTTGCCACCTTTGACCACTCTGGTAAGGACTTGTCAAGGTCATCCAACCATTAAACAATGGTACTATATCCCACTAATATTATAAATGTTTAAGTTTGTCAAGATGTTTGTTACTCAATGACGCAATAACGGCTGAACGGAATTACATGAAGCTTGGAATACAGATAGGCAAAGATGTAAATCGGGACATAGGATACTTCATTAATGCACCTTGGGGTAATATTTTATTGTTACTGTAACCCTTCAAGCCAAACTCTTAACTCAAACTTATTGCTTTGCCATAACAAGAATCGTATAAGCGGATCCTGTGGCGGTACGAAATTCGCCCAGGACAGCTGTCGTTATTAATGTTTTATGAAACAACCGATTTTTCGCAGACGGATGCTAGAAGACCTGCGGCACGCTGGCGCGCACTGGAGCGAGGAGGTGTCCATCGGACGGCTGATGCTGCAATACACGCCCGACATGGTCAAGGCATACCCGCCCTTCGTCAACTTCTTCGAGACCACCAAGGACATGCTGCAGCAGTGCGACCGTGAGAACCCCAGGTACGTCTCCCGGGTTCGTTCAGACCACAAAGGGTTGCGAGTCCGCTCCACAGTAATGTATCGTCCACTAGTCACATGAGACTCGCGAGAAAAGAGGGGAAGGTTGTCGGGACATAGTAAAGCCAGACACAGGTCCATCTTTAGCCGGGCAATTAGCCCCGAAAGCCTGACCCCTGCTTGTTAATGAAAACATAATATCTTATTATTTTTATTTTTATGTCATACAAAATCTTACAGCATTACAGTCTAAACTAATGCGCTTTATACAATTACATAATTATCACTTATATATTGCGAAGTCGTGCCAACGTATTCGTCTGTCTCCCTAGTTTGACTTGTAACGTTCACTAAGCCGCAGTATCTGCGCTAGTTTGAATAAAACCTTTTCATTTCATTTCTGTCGGAACTACTAAAAGCCGGACATGTGACTGTGAATTATGCAGACCAAATCCTGTTGGAATCGTGACGTAAACACAGTAGCTATTTGTGTAGAATTTGACAGAAAAACTATTTGAATCGTTCAGGTTTTGGTGCGCGCAACATAGGGGCAAGCCGGAATAATAAAATTAGCCTGACACAATTACTGTAAAACGGACTGCTTTAATCGTCCATCTGGCAACCGTACCCTGGGGTGGTAGTGATTCTGAACCACTTGAGTTTTTGGAAAACACTTGAAAACAATACACAATCGATCTGGTGCATTACGGAAATGTGTTCTGTTGCAGATTTCATGCATTCTTGAAGATCTGCCAAGCAAAGCCCGAGTGTGGCCGGCAGAGCCTACAGGAGCTCCTTATCCGACCAGTGCAGCGACTACCTAGTATTAGTTTATTACTTGATGGTAAGTGCTTCGAAGTTTCCCCATGCGTTAATCTTCTTTATAGTGGTGTTACTGCTTGTTAATGTAAGTCTTGAGGACAAAGGCAGAATAATTATTTATATTTGACACTGCAGTCCAAATTATTGTGATTTATTAATAGAAAATGGACTTTAAGTCGTTTCCGATTATTTTCTTTCCGGAAAAACTCTATAATGAACATAAAAAAAAGGCCTGTTCCCCTCACGAGGACTACATAAATTCAATTTGCAACTTGCCACGATCCTGATAGACTTTTTCGCTTATTCAACATTACTTCGTTTTTTTTAGCATTAGAAATTTCGTAAACAAAGAAGCGGACAGCTTTCTATCTACGTTTCAGATGTTATATCTACGTAATAATAAGCAGTTACTGCTACTGCACTGAAGCAGGGCTACTGTAGCCCTGCTTCTTTGTTTACGAAATTTCTAATGCTAACAAAAACGAAGCATAGTTACATCTTTAAAAACCTATTTAGAGCCTAAATATTCCACCCACGCCGGGATTCGAACCCGCGACCTCTGGCTATCCGTGCCAACGCTCTTTCCAACTGAGCTAATGGGCGACTCTCTAGCTCAGTTGGAAACAGCGCTGGCACGGATAGCCAGAGGTCGCGGGTTCGAATCCCGGCATGGGTGGAATTTTTAGCCTCTAAATAGGTTTTAAAGTTGTCCTTAGCACGGGTTAGTGCATTAAAAATAAAAATAGTATAATAGTTACATCTGCTTAACATACCTTGACTAGTGCCTCTCTGGAACAGATATCCTGAAGCACACGCACAAAAACAACCCGGACCACGCGGCGCTGGTGTCAGCGCTGGCGGGGCTGCGCGAGGTGATGTCGCACATCAACGAGGACAAGCGGAAGACCGAGGGACAGCTGCAGATGTTCGACATATACAACGACATCGACCAGTGCCCAGTCAGTGCCTGCTTCCTTTCTACAGTTAACCATGACCTCGTTCAGACCAGAAATTTAATCTTTGCAAAGATATAACTTGCGTCCATCTCTCTCTCTCCCTCTCTCTCTCTCTCTCTCTCTCCCTCTCTCTCTCTCTCCCTCTCCCCCCCCTCTCCTCTCTCTCCCCCTCTCCTTCTCTCTCTCTCTCCCTCTTTCCTTCTCTCTCTCCCCCTCTCTCTCCTCTCGCTCCCCCCCCCTCTCTTTCTCTGTCTCTCTTGTTGGAGAGAAGTTTGAATGATACGTTTTCTTCCGATGAAAACCGATTTATTTGACACACTAAATATAGAAACACAGGTGCCGCGCGCGCATCGCAGTTGCAGTGGAAAAAGACAATGTTGCCAACAATTTTCTTATGTTATTCCCTAAAATCTCT
Source organism: Yponomeuta sedellus (assembly GCA_934045075.1). Classification (NCBI taxonomy): domain Eukaryota; kingdom Metazoa; phylum Arthropoda; class Insecta; order Lepidoptera; family Yponomeutidae; genus Yponomeuta; species Yponomeuta sedellus. The sequence goes on along the minus strand of OW203728.1, from coordinate 13,744,593 downwards.
CTCTATCCTTATCACTTTCTCAATCCCTCATTCTCTCTTGCGAGCGAGAGCGCCACGTAATTTCGTTTTGTATAAATAAATTATTTATGATACAAATTATCAGAATACCAACAAGTTTGCAAGTATATACCTCCTTTTATGTTGTTTGCCTCGCACGCCGCAAAACATTCCTGGGCGTGAACCCCGCGAGTCCGTGTGAAATTGCCACAAAATTGAAATTACCAGAGTACAGCATTGGCGCAACTGCGCCTGCGTCCATAGAGTCCAGTACACACTAAAAACTGCTTTACTCCGTTCCGAAAACTGTCGGATCTGAGGGTTTTTCTCCTTCTTGTTGCAGCCCCACCTAGTGTCGTCGCACCGATCGTTCGTGTCGCGCTGCGAGGTGGTGGAGCTGTCGAAGGAACTCTCGGGCCGCGGCGACCACCTAGTGCTATTCCTCTTCACCGATACAATGGAGGTCTGCAAGAAGAGGTCCAAGGTCAGTGCTGTGGACTGCCTCTCGGTTTAGCGGTAAAACCCTTGACTTTACAGGTCGTGAGAATGGCAATCACACGCAATTTGCAAGCGCGACGATTTCAAAAAGAGACCGACTCGTTGAGCCGCTGTATCACGGCTGATCGCTATGCCGGAGGTCGTGCAACTTCCGAGTGGTACTTTCACCCATCTAGTGTGAGTGAAGGTGCCACTGGACCCTGTATAAATCTCATTACGTAGATGCAAAGGCCTAAGTTTTTATCTGGCTTAACACAATTACAGTGAAAGAAATAAATGACAGATCAAACGATAAACAGCGAAAGCTATAAAGCATTAAAGATAGAGTGTTCTATATCTATCTAACAATAATAATAACTTCCACTCAACACAATCACTTGACCTGGTCACAAACTAGGATACTCTGTTTTACGGTAATTAGGCAAGAATGTCATCAACTTGAAAATACACCCGGACTGAGGCCACTTGTACAAATGTACCAGACCTACCAACCAACTACGAGGCAGTCGATCAATCTAAATGTATTTAGTATGGACCTTCCGCGTGGATATAAGCGTATCCGTTTACCACGCGAACGTAGTGGCGGGCACTCCCTAGTTTCTAATGAGCAATTTGCCCCCGGCAGGCGTTCAACAGCAAGAGCCCAACGAACGGCACGGGCACGATGCGGCTGGGCGCCAGCAAGCCGTACCGCCACATCTCGCTCATGCCGCTCAGTACAGTCAAACGGGTCGTCGACATCAGAGAGTCCGACGGTGAGTTATTTGTTTTAAAGATTATTATTGATTTCGATATCAACCCTTGTATGTCCCCACTGCTAAGGCACGGGTTTCTTCCTGCATCGCAGGAAGGTTAGATCACACTCCACCACAGGGGCCAAGTCCGGGCTGGTGGAGGATTGTCACAGAGGCGCACCTTACTCTCAGAAGTTATCAAGCCGCCCATAAGGCCTCTTGACGTGGCTTAACTACTGCCGTAACTTGACAGGCGGCACCAACGGCTTAGCTTGCGAAGCACGGAGCGCTCGGAAAAAATGTCACTAGCGGTAGTCACAGGACGGTCACCCATCCCGCACCTGACCGCGCCTGTTGTTGCTTAACTCAAGTTATTGATTCACTCAGTTCGACTAGGCCACGAGCGCTTCTTATTGATAAACACAAAAAATAAATGCTTCTTTTCTGTCAAACCTCAGAAGAATGTTTTGACCGTGTGCGAAACGTCGATATTTCGCAAAAAACCCTAAGTCCAAGATGTAGTTACTCGTATCATAAACCTAAAATGGTGATGGGCGGGACATTTGGTTAGGCGGGAAGATGGCAGGTGGAATAAGGTAGCCACTGATTTGTGACCAAGAAGGGTCGGTGGGCACACCACCAGCCCGATTGGCCGACGACATTTAAGCTGCTAAGTAACATTGGACGAGGCTACCAAAGGACCGCATGGAGTGACGTGAAAGAGAAGAGGCCTATGTCCTACAGTGGGCTCTGTTGGCTGATTAATTTGATAGAATACTGAAATAACTGTCGTGGAAGGTCAGTTCGAATAACTTCAACATCCGCGAGTCAAAGGTGAACTGTCTTGTTGTCTTAAGAGGGCGTCTCACGAGGCGATTACCATGCATACGTAGTTTGTTTTTAATTGAGCTTTAAACATGCCTAGTATTCTAATTCAGCCAATCAAAAATAAAGCCTAGTGAATAGTTTTGTGTCCTCTAAACAACATAAAGTATAAGTCTAAACATAGAGGTAAAGTGTCATTGAAAAGATTCAATTTCATATTCTGAATGAATTCAAGCATGAAGAGATCCAATCACCGCACCTGTTCTTTATATTAAAAAAAAAACTATTGTACAAGAGTGATGTCATTATGTGAACGAGCCATGGCAGGTAAAACGAACACTCTTATGATGGTTTGACAGCATAGATGGCCACTTTCGCGCTTTGTTACTTTTATTTCATTTCGATACATTCGGTACCACAATGAAAACTTTCCAAATCTTCAATCTTCATACCTTAAATCGCACTATGCTTACTTTAATTATAAAAATGTTCTTTACAAATTCTTGGCAAATCACATGTAGACAGTAAAAGTGAGAATTGTGAGAATAAACAAGAACTCCTGTTAGTTAGATTTTACTATTTTAGGTATATATCTAAAAACCTATTTAGAGGCTAAAAATTTCACCCATGCCGGGATTCGAACCCGCAACCTCTGGCTATCCGTACCAGCGCTCTACCAATCGAGCCAATGGGCGACTCACGGCATCAGTGAAATTTCGAACCTCTTTACAATATTCTCTGTATTACGTGAGTCGCCCATTGGCTCGATTGGTAGAGCGCTGGTACGGATAGCCAGAGGTTGCGGGTTCGAATCCCGGCATGGGTGAAATTTTTAGCCTCTAAATAGGTTTTTAAATTTGTTCCTTAGCACGGGTTAGTGCATTAAAAATAAAAATAGTGTAATTAGGTATATATCGCTTATAAAGATTTGTAACAGTTGACTGAATATGCTTCTAATTGTACTTCTCTTCAGTAAACTAGTATTTCCAATAAGCTTGAAGCTTGACAAGAAGTGATGGTAGCGAAGTGTTGTGGAACGCCGGCTTCTCAATCTGGAGGCTGTGGATTCGAACCCCGGCATGTGCCAATGACTTTGTTTTTTAAGTTACGAGTATGTACATTTGTAAAGTATATCACTAGTTCACGGTAAAAGAAAACATCGAAAGGAAACCCTCGTGTCTTAAGTGTTAACGTACCTCAGTACTTGCTTCGTACAATAGATAAACTATGAGTCTAAGTGCGGAAACCTCAGGTCTTACTAGGCTTGACAAGAGTGAAGAAACAAACTCAAACAAACGCAGTGAAAAAATACTTTTTAATACAGTTGCTCAAAAAGTGGCGTATTGCAGGGACGTATAGCGTTCGGGACTATTACATAGTCGTGCTTTTTTTTACCTTTCCCGAACTCGTGCGTTCTCTATCCCAACTGTCAAAATAATGTCTATTAAAAAGAAAAACCAACCATGAAGTTTTTACTAAAAAAATTCAAAGAAGTTTTTATGATTCATGCAAATACGTATATTTCTAAACAGCAGCTACTAATTTGTTTCAATATCAGATTTAATGAGTTAGGTTAGGTCTCATTTCATTTGATCTCATTATTTTTTTATTTTCATTTTATATCAATAAAAAAATACTACTAAAGACTTGGCTGTATGGGCATAGTTCCCTTTGCCTACCCAGAATGGGTGAAGAAAAAAAAATCTCTGCTTATATTCTTTTACGTTATATTTAATTGCTTAATTTTTTCGCAACTGTATTAAAAATAGTCGTTCAGTACACGTGCGGAACCGTCATTGCAACTTGTTCCGACTGTCAACCCTCGCTTTCGGCTGCGCTTCGGCTCGGGTAGACATCTGTCGGAGCTCTTTGCAATGACAGCCTTTCCGGGCTTGTAATTAAATATACTATTTTGTAAATCATAGTTAGCAAGGAATTGATGCAAAAGTACAAAATCTAACAGCGGGCATTGTGCTATCAAATCCTAGGTTAGTACGACTTTTATCACACGACGATAAATTATCTTCTTTCTTCTCTCTGACACATTAGTTTGCCCGCAGAATGCCACAACGTGTTCGCGCTGATGTGCCGGAGCAACCAGGAGCTCAAGGAGAAGTTATACTCGTTCATGATAGCGGACGACGCTGTCGACAAGACGCACTTCCTGCGGCAGCTCTGCCGGCAGATGGCCAACACCGTCTGTAAGGCTGATGCGGTAAGGATCTATTTCACACCAGTAAGGGGCAGTTAAGGGGCTAACGCTTATTAGGCACCTCATGCAAGTTTTAAAGATAGCCGTCACCACAATTGATAACAGATATGATTTTCTACATGGTGGCGCTAGCATAGAGTCGTACCTTAAAAGTAACTTATTCAACGAATACAATATGTATGATGTCATTATGGAGTCAGGAGATCACAGGTAGCGTTTCCGAACATTGCTTAAAGTAGCCCCACTGCAGAGCACTGGCCTTGTCTAATGGGGCCTCTAGACAGGCCATATTTTCACGAAAATGTGTAGCTGCAAATGTGTGGCCGGTACTACGAGTATCAGCCATCATTTACGGCTAGACTTGAAATATTTGGCAATATTTTTAGTATGGCCGGGATAAATTGTGACATATTTTTTGTGTATCCGATGAATTTTTAGTATCCCAGCCATATGGCCGCAACGATCGCTTTTCAATCGAAAATACTGAAATATTTTCTCAGCCTGTCTCGCTTTACGGCCTAAGTGCGTCCCTTTTTCATGCTACATAAAGTGAAGCTTGCTGCGATTTCTTCAACTAGAGCTATGTTCGTGTTTGTTTTGTTTCTCTTTATTTTGGTTCGTTCGTGTTTATGTATGTAGCCCGTGTAAAGACAAAATATTTAGCCATATACTGTTGTAGAAATGTTGCCGGGAATGGCCGGGATATACATTTTCCAGCCATGTGCTGCATTAAAATGTTTTTTGTATTTTCGGGATATAGTGTAGCCAAATATTTCACCCGTATTTAGCCCGTCTAGAGGCCCCTTTAGAGATAGCGTACGGGCTTAATTAGCATGCGTGGCCACCGTGGATTGGCAATTTCAAACGCTGCGTATATCAACAGCACAGACACCCATGTTTCTTCAAGATATTTTCCTACACAGAACATAATTGTCAAAAACACAAAAATGTGTAACGCTTAGGTAAGTATTGCGTTAAATTCGACCTTACCGCTTACAGGATAAGTTCCTCGCGTGCCTCGAGTCGCATCAGCTGGACATAGATACGAGCGATCTAGCGCTCAGTACGTTCTCGAAGGTGTCCAAGTTCGCCGCCCGCACGCGAATAAAGGTAACCATTCGGCGCTACCGCGCGGGAGCCGATTGGGAGTTATTTCGACATAAGTTTATTTTCTCACATTCTCTGCTAAAATATATTTGTAATGCAATAACTTCTGTTATGGTATCCTAAAAAATATTGGCTGTTTCATACGTTCGTTGGAGCAGTTATGGAATAGCTGATAGTTCATTCGCGATTTAAGAGTTGAGGGAGTTATTTTCCTTATCATAAGCAAAAACTATCATTTTAAAGTTTTTGTATTGATAAGGAAAATTACCCCTCAAATTTTATTGGGCCTTTCAAAAATACTCTATATAGTTAGGCGGCCGAGATAAATTACTTTTGAGTACATTTATGTAGTAGTTTGAGTACTAAAGCTGTCGTAGCAAAATTTACATGTTTTGTTTATTTACTTGATTTAAAAAAGTGTGGAAGCCATTATCAGATTTTAAATTATTTTATCTCGACCACAACGGAACTCCATTTATATATTTTTATATAAGTTGATTTAACAGTGTTATATTATTTATCAGAAGTTAAAATTGAGCAAATTTCATTATATTTTAAGCATTATTATATGTCCTACCTAAAGCATGGGTTAGTTAGTGTACAAAAGTAGACATACTTATTCCACTTTAGATGCCTGTAAGATATTTGTTAAGGTGGAGTTGGTATGGTTAGCATTCACCGAAGTAACAAAATAATACAATCATAAGCCTCGCGATGTACGTGAGTCGATTCACGCCGTAATCTCCGTCGTAACTAAGGCATGGACATGAATTTCGAAATGTTTGCAACAGTTCAGTACTAAGTTTGATTTTTCAATGTCCTAACCATACTACAGCTAGTCACGTTCACGGTACATCCTCATGAAGTAACATTCACAATCGGGGATGTAATATGCACGTACGATCAGACACCTAAGGGCGAGTTGATTATGTTATTTTCAGGGGCCAAGATGAGATAGTAAACAGGTGGTACGAAAACTAATGCCTGATCCGAAAGCTACGAATACTGGACACCAAAAAAACTACTTTATCCATAGAAATTAGCTGCACTTTGTGTTATTTAAAGTTTGCGCGCAACGGATAGCGTAACTTTGAGAGTTCTTTTCCGTGAAAGCTACGCTTAGTGGAGATTTCGAAGTTTTAAATACATTTCACGTTGAAATTAAAAGAAAGCTAAAAATTTCGACAAAGCTTTCTTAAGAAGAATGTTCGGTATATGATTCTAAAAGTATTTATCCAAATAAGTGCAATAAACGTAGTCGGGTAACAAGTGCGACTTTTCTTCAAAACTGTTGATTTTCCGTTTATGGTTCTATATATCTGCATAGTTACAAAACAAATGTTTGAAACAATGCAGAATTATCCAGAACGTGGATTTCGGGAAAGGCGTTGTTAAATTAACACCCTATATCTTATTATTATCTCTTATTATCTCTTCCTTATCCATTAAATGGTACTACTTGTCATAATACTACCTTTAGTGGACTGTATTTTACCTGCTACTCAATTATGAACCTTAGTGCTGTATGTGTGGTTGGTAAACAACAACAGTTCTGAGTCACGCTAGCACCCAAGGCACGACCGAGCTGACAGAGGCATAATATGCCGATTATATTAAAATCGGTGTATAATTATCCTTTTCATTTTACGAGAAGTATTTGTTCCTACGACATAAGGATCTCTTTCATCCTAAGTACAGTCACACTTTTTTATTTGATCTAACACTAATAGCTGGGTTTTCACGATCTTAGTGCACTCGCATCGAGTAGACTATAATCGCTATTCGAACGATACTCGTATCGTGTGTACCGCCTATCTTAGGTTGCCTGGAAGAAATTGCTTTTAGCAATAAGGCCGCCAATTGTAATTTGTATCTTTACATGTTTTATAATATGTGCTCTGGTGTACAATAAAGATTAATCTCATCTTAGTACACTGATGAAAACTACCAATTATTGTACTAAGTTCGCTGGAGTACATGATACGAGCAGCTTTCGAATTAAAATACGTTACTCTGTTGGAGAGGACTAAGATCGCAAAGACACGACTTTATGAACGGTGCGATAAGAGTAAAGTTACTGTGTAGAAACCGACCAAGTCGCTGTGCTAGGGTGCTAAAGTAAACTCCTGTCTATAAATGGATACGTCACAGAATCCAACCCCAAACGCCGTACAGTAAGAAAGCAATGTAGCCCCCAGTAAAGTAGTGTGTTAGTACTCGCACAGTAGTGGACCGCCGGTTGTGTTGTAGCTGGAGACACTGGCCGGACTGCGCGGGTGGCTGAGCGCTGAGCCGAACGCCGGGCTGCTAGACACATGGGTATTGCGCGCTCACTTTCTCGCACTCGCACAGGTCTGCCCCGCCGGGACTCGCTCCTCGCCCTGACCCCTATTTGACCCCCGATCCTCGTCTCGTCTCAACTAATTGTCGCGCACACTGATGCCTGTGTTGCCTTGCCTTGTCCACCTATTGCCGTTGCAATGTTGTTGCTATCCTGATATGTCTGTGGTAATAGAATTCACTTTTGTTGACTTTATGTGCCTACTCTTAGTTTTAAAAACCAACAGCAAAACGAAGTTCCGAATGTTGCTGTGCAGTGCATCGACCTTGCCATGCATCCACGACCATTTTAAAGTTATGGGTGACTTTACAATTAAAGTGTAAAAGGTCAGTCTGTTGACTGCACTACGGAGTTCTGATGACTGGAATAATGTATTAGCTACTGGACGGAAAGATTGGTTTCCTATTTTTATGTTTAATCCCACATTTATTTGGATAGAACAACATTGTAGTCTTTTCGTAATGAATTAACCGAACTTATCTTCCTTTCAGCACTTTAAAGTTTGTCCTCCAATGCAGGTATCAGTGTTTTGTGTATTGGTAGCTTCCATTAACGTGTCGACGTGTCCAAGCCAGTGGTATGAACCTGCTTGGCGTAATTAACTCGTACATTACGTGTCATTTTTAACGTCATTGTAGCGTTGTTCGTCTGGCGATGGATGTTGGGGGGTGTTGTGCTGGTCCATTTGTTTGTCCTTCGAGGGGTCGGAGAGGAATGTTTGACTAACGCTTCGCTTCGATTCATTTGTCTTAATTAACGTCGAACACAAAATAAGAGTTAATAACTTCAGGAATACTACTCCGTAACAAGAGCTGTATTTTCTGTAGTGTTATTGAATATTATTTTGTGCTATTTTGTGTGAGCGTGCCATACCATCCTGGGGTTCTTCGATCATCCATATCTCTGGAGGCCATTCTAATACTCATCGTTGTCCATTGAAAGGTCATCCTTGACTTTGACCTCTGTGCTGAAATTGTTTTAACTGTTTGTCACTTTACAATAAGTGGTTTTGGTTTTAAGAACATTGATTACAATTTAATTTACGTTTTTGTTCTCCGTTCGAAGCCCAGTTTTCGTTCTAAATAGGAAAACAAGCCTAAGAGTACTATTAAAAAGTTTTGTTACAAAAACAAGCATGTAACAGCACCACTAATGAATAACCCAAGAATTATAGCATGTTTTTAATTTAATAAAAATATTATTTAATAGTAAATTACCAATTATATCAGTCATTGACGTCCTGACCTGCCGATTCAATAAGCGATAGTATGCTCGTTCATTCGCACTTGTCTAAAAACTAAAAATTATTCGTTTTGTTCCATGAGCATGACCACTTAATCTAGTAATTACGCTATAAAAATATATCTATAATGTAATATATCTAAGTGTAATATATGTAAGTATCTATTGCATTACGAAAATTAGTGTTGCCATTACATTTCACATTATCACTGGAGATATTGCACTGGTTTTCGTATTGTCCAGCTTGTCGTTGGAATAAATACGATCGAGGCCAGATCCTGTACAATGAATGCACATAATCTATATTTAAACGTAAAAACAAAATTTTACAATTCGTGGTTTACTATGATTATTCGACGTACATTGCAAAGTCGATTAACCCGCAGATTAATAGGAAGACTGCTACGCAATGTAGGTACCTACATCGAATTGTCGTAGTTATGAATTGTAGTTTTATGACACTCTGCCCTGGACGTAGTTTTACAAGCTGCTGAGTCAGTTGTTTTTTTTTATACACTGGCCAACGGACAGCTGTTAATAAATTGATATTGTATGGGATACCTTTTTCGTCCCTCCTGCACTACAGGGATGAAGTGACCACTTAAACACACTAGAGTTGGAACATGGAACATATTTTAGATAGAGTAGGCTTGTCTAGCGCCTACACCCCTCCTAAACGTACAACCAATTGTATCAATAATCACAGTAACATTACATACTGGACTGAACAAATATATTTGTATTTTTGTTTAACCAAGTAACGAAAGCACGAGCAAACCTTCGCTTAGCAAAACCGCGGCTTACCGCCCTGACCACAAGGTCCATAACCGATTGTCTCGCACAGGTGGGTCGCGCACTGTCGTTCAACAAGACGCCGTCGAAGCTGAAGCGCGCCATGTCCTCAATGATTTCGCCCTTCGGCTCCACGTCCAACCTCACGCCGGCCACGCAGCTCGCCCAGATGCGCCTCGCCAGTTGCAATAACATCAACGTGAGTGTCATTGAGGTTGACCAAACTGAGATGTTGTCTTGTACTAGAGGAGGCAGTGCAGCTATCTGCCATTTCAGCAAATTCATTAGTAATAACTTTTAGCTGAAACGTGTCTGTTAAGTTTTATTTTTATTTTATAAGATGTGGAGTTTCTTTAGTAACTACCAGAGTATAAACCGATGACAACGTACTCCTTTGGATTTATTACTATAAATACTTCTCAAGGCAATGAAAAGCAGTGGTTTTTATTCAAGATTTTGAGCATGCACTTTCGTGACAAGTTTGTCTAGAATGAATTAGTGGTCAAAAGCCAAACAAAAAGTTCCAAGGCAGCTTTGTTTTTTGCATGCTTATTGCTTAATAGTAATGAAGATTTAAAAACCTATTTAGAGGCAAAAAATTTCACCCATGCCGGGATTCGAACCCGCAACCTCTGGCTATCCGTACCAGCGCTCTACCAATTGAGCCAATGGGTGACTCACGGCATCAGTGAAATTTCGAACCTCTTTACAATATTCTCTGTATTACGTACAGGCAGCGACATCTGACTTAAGCAAATTGCATTACTTACAGCCCCGACTACCTACTTTGCAGTTAGGTTTAACATCGGAACGATATCACTGTACCCACATGATTACACTATTTTTATTTTTAATGCACTAACCCGTGCTAAGGAACAAATTTAAAAACCTATTTAGAGGCTAAAAATTTCACCCATGCCGGGATTTGAACCCGCAACCTCTGGCTATCCGTACCAGCGCTCTACCAATTGAGCCAATGGGCGACTCACGGCATCAGTCAAATTTCGAACCTCTTTACAATATTCTCTGTATTACGTACAGGCAGCGACATCTGACTTAAGCAAATTGCATTACTTACAGCCCCGACTACCTACTTTGCAGTTAGGTTTAACATCGGAACGATATCACTGTACCCACATGACGTACTGCCTGTACGTAATACAGAGAATATTGTAAAGAGGTTCGAAATTTCACTGATGCCGTGAGTCGCCCATTGGCTCAATTGGTAGAGCGCTGGTACGGATAGCCAGAGGTTGCGGGTTCGAATCCCGGCATGGGTGAAATTTTTAGCCTCTAAATAGGTTTTTAAATTTGTTCCTTAGCACGGGTTAGTGCATTTAAAATAAAAATAGTGTAGTAATGAAGATGTTAATAAAAGTGTATAATATGCTGACACTGAGAATTGCGACCTTGTAAAAAGCGGAATAAAATACAATCACCGACTGACTGGCCATTTTAAGACTTCAAAAGAAACCCTGCAAATACTAGCCGACAGCGAAATTTTTCCGCGCTGCCCCTATGTTTTTTATAGCAATTATGTCCTCGATATCAACCCTTGTATGTCCCCACTGCTAGGGCACGGGTCTTGTCCTTGCATCGCAGAAAGGTTAGGCCATACTCCACCACGGGGCCCGAGTCCGGGTTGGTGGAGGATTGTAAGACAGTGGTGTCAATTGCTGTCACAAATTATCACGCCGCCCTTAAGGCCCCTGACATTCCATTACATGACAGCCGACACCAACGTCTTAACGTGCCTTGCAAAGCAATGATGTCCTAATGGACAATAAAGAACATTCTTGTTGCCTCTCCTCAGGAAATGGGCACGAGCGCCGGCGGCGGTGGTAAAGACAACAGCGGCGCCGACGTGCTGGTGGCGCCGCTCTCGGTGCAGCCCACGCGCAAGGCGACGGCCGGCGCGGCCGCGGCGCTGCGCCGCTTCTGACGGCGGCCGCGCCTGCGACACACGCACTAGTCAACCCGCGCCCCGGGGTCAACGTTTGGGCCGCCTTTCCTTAAACTACTATTCACAGTTGGAACGTGTACGTCGAGCCGATTAGTCCACAGACTAACCGGTTGGAAGACTATTCAGTAGCTCGCGCCACGTAAGAAGTCCCGTGAGTAAAAGAATTTTTGGTCATCATCCGCCTTTTGACGCCCACTGCAGGACATCGGCTTCCCTCGTGGTTTTCCAAGCTTCACGGTCTTGTGCCGTCCGCATACAGCGATTCCCCGCCACCGTAACAAGGTCGTCAGATCTGGAGAACTGGTGGCTTTGGGTCATTTGCCGTGGGACTTCTATGGTGGCGCGAGCCCTATATCTGAATTGTCTTAATTAACTACGAACGGTCCGTGTCAAGAGGAAACATTACAACCCATAAAAAGTAACTATCGAGCAAAACGCTTTTTGCAGCAACGCATTGATTTGTTTCATGTTTTTAATATTAAAGTGATTACAAAATATATAAACCCTCTGTGAACAAAAACAAAAGTGTTTTTCTCGAAAGTTACGTTTGGTGGGTTGTAGCAAGTTTGCGTAACACGATCCAATTCGTAGTTTATTATGACGAGTCGATGGATATTGAATAGTCTTCTAACTTGTTGATCTGTGGGTTAAGCGGCTACGCAATGACATAGTAAACAATGAATTGTAGTTCTATGAAATAGGGCCCAGCTACACTTTCACGGCGACGCATGACGGCCGTCATGGTGGCAAACAAATCACCTTCTACCGTACGACACCAAAAAATACATAAAAATACTCCATAAACGCCATACAAGTAGTCTGTCGTAGAGACTTTACAAAGGAATGACTACAACAGACTATTTATACTCCGTTTATCTTTTTATCAATAACATCTTAAGAATAATTAAAGCAATGTTGCGATCTTACGGCCGCCAGACGTCACAGTGAGAATGTTGCCAGTTTCCAAAACCCGTAAGTGTTAAGTGACTGTTTATGTACAAACTGTTTGGGTACACAACTCGAATCGGCCAAAGTTTCTCAAATTAACCGCGCATACTTTACGGACGAGAAGACATTATTCATAGGATTATATTGAGTTAGTGACGTATCGAAGCCTCAGCCATGTGATATTATGAGCGCTCGTTATTACAAGACGAATTTGTAACATGAATGTTATACCAGTATTTTAGTCAATACTATTTCTACATATTTCAGTAATGTAAATTTAATTTATACACCAGTGTTTTTAAAATAATTATGAAACGAATCGTTATAGGGATTAGGGATGTGGCAATTGATTGTAATTTAGTTGATAAAGGAATTAATTGTGTATAGGCAAGGCCAGTTTTGGAAGTGTGCTAGGAAGTGCCTTAGTAGCAGAATGTAATTGTGCTCGGTTCGAATTCATATCAACGAGATGTTCCAATGTTGCTAAACTAATTACATCCTTTGGGAAAAGGAAACATTATTTACAATAAATTACGAACCGAAATAGCTACCGAGTAGTAACGAAATATTGATAAACATTGCGCTTAGTCATGAAATGAAAATTGCTCCTAATCACTGATTTTATCATCCATAAAGGATGCCAAGGCCAATGACGGTGATGATTACAGAACTTGCTTTGACGGAATTAATTTTTCTTTATGTCTCATGCATGATTTCGTCGGGAGAGTAGAGCATTTGTAAAAATTAAAGTAGTTTTAGTTGCTCCCGACACGTGTCACCGGTCGTAACACATTAAACAAATTAATGTTACTGAGATTAGAATGAGCGGCAGCTTCAGTCTTCACTAATTTAGATTGTTGTAATAATTTGTACATATTGTGATATTTTTGAATTGTGAATAGGCATTTGATCGTAGATGATAAATAAATAGTAGTCAAGCAAGTTATCCGTCTGCGATTGTTGGTTCGGAGTTCTGAGCGTTCCTAATATTTGCCTTGTCGCTTCGTTATGAACGTTTAGTTAGCAAAAGCCTATCTGTTTGGGTACTTGGGTAATTATGTATCGGCCGGCATCAAGTCGGTCTAACATTGTATATAGCGTGCTTGTGAGCCTCGGTGCACTGATCAGCCTCGAATGTGTATTCGTTTAAGTTTTTATCTCTAAGTTCTATGCGAGTCTCAGGCTGCTATACATGTCTATAGGCTGCGAATCATCATATTATGTACGCATGTTGCATTGTACAAAGAACTATATTTATAAATATTTTTAAATGATTGATATAATAAACATCTACTTTTAAATAAACGTGTTTAATATTTCGCAAGATTCCAGATTACACTAACATTTCACGTAAGTGCTCAAACAAAAATCGGTAGCTACGTTGTTAATCTCGATGGTCATTTACTATTATTACGACAGTCGATCATATCCCATTCGAAGACGCACCCTGGTACCTTTGCATCACCTAGACACGAGTGATACCTAATGGCACGGAGGTCTTTCTAAAAGACCGTTTATCCAGTGCTTACGGCCGCCACAGCCAAACAAAATCTCGTCATCAGTTCCATCAGATTTCGCATCTTCAATTTGTTTCGATTCTGGTTGACTCCATTTGGACTGATCGTCTTCAGGTGGTTTTAGGGCGTCCTCTCCTTCCAGTGGGACACCATTTCGGAGTAAACCTAACTACTGCCAATATCAGCATTCAAACCAGATACCGTTGATCGTTCACCGGAACTCGGGTCACCAATTACGGATGCACCGATTCCAGTTTAGTGAAAAAAGGTTTAGTTTCCACCACGACGTCTAAGTACCACGGCGTGGTGTGGGCTTGAGGAAGCTGTAGGCGTTGACGCAGGCTCGGACGGGCACCGCCAAGAGGACGCCCAACAGCGGTAGCGCTCCGAGCCACATGAGCGGGCTCGGCATCTCCGCGTGCGCCAGCGAGATCGTCTTCACCACCACGATAAACTGCGGAGAGCCTATTGTAAGGGGCTCACAAATCTCTCAGACTCAGTTACACAGGGGCATCATTTTTATTAGCGGGACTGCGAGAAATAGTTTACCCCTCATGGACCCATTGAGGATGAATAATGGGACCATGAGGGGTAACTATCCCACGTGGACCCTTTAACTGGACAAAATAATAGAACCAAAACAAGAAACATTAGAAAAAACTAAAAAAAATTACTTCCACATAACACAGTCATTTGTCCTGGATTTAAACTAGGATACCTAAGCTATGTTAACCAGGCAGGGACATCACAAACGTGGAAATACACCAGACTGCTAATTTAGTACTGGCACCTCCCGTGGGAATCGAACCCACGACCTCTGTTTCGGTAGTCAAGCGTGGGTAACACGCTTGACTACCGAAACAGAGGTCGAGGTAGACCATCGAGGCAGTCTACAGCATTTCCGCTTGAATCGGCCGTTTTTGGCATAAATACTATCTAGTCCCAGGTTCTCGGTCGAGACTACGCCACTGTGTAACAACAATCTTTAAAAAATGTAAGTTTTTGTTCCTTTAGCAGTCCCTTAAATTGCTGTACGTACAACTGTGGACTTCAGTATCAATCAAGCAACATTAAAAATAAAACCTAAATCGGCACTTTAGCTAGGCGCATCACAAGCGATGCGCTCACCAATGGATCGATTTGGCAATTTGTACTTTTTATTTTCTGTAGTTTTTAGTAAAAAGAAAAATTACCGGAATAAACTAAAATGTCCTTTTTCTAGGCTATAACAGGACAACTAGCAAACAGGAGAAAAGCACCTACGTTGTAAAGAACGTCGACTACTCACCAAACAGACAACAGGTATGATTTGCCACTGAATCCCAATGCGCGAGGCGCAAGCGTTGTCTTCAGTCGCCACATCGATGTCGGAAAGGAAGTCGGGGCTGCGGTAGACCCACACTAGCCCGAGGAGTTCCATGAAGCAGATGAAAGGCATTGCCAAGCCCGTCATTAGAGCATCGATGCCCTCTAGCAAGGCTAGCCCACCCTAAAGATAAAAAGTTGTGCTACAATATTACAATGCAGGCAGCTTCCTATGTCAATTATAAATTGTGCCCTAGAGTTCAATCTTTTGCTTAGATACAACGTACAAGGTATTGGAGCAGATGCACTTCATGAAGTGCTTCATCATTATCTTCATCTCCTGGAGGTTACACGTCTTCTCTCCGGAAGAGACAGAATAACAGCATTGTACGCAGACAAAAATGTACAAACATGCTACAGCGGCTATGCAATATGCGTGCTGTGATGTCGATATGGTGTAGATAAAATAATTTCAAGTAGGTTCTTAGAGCGTCATGTTGAATTCATTGACAATAAACTTACACTAATAACACACATAACAACGCTTATTCCCAGGCAAAGTAACACTAAAGTAGCGACTATGAGCTGTTCAATAAATCTGAAACACAAAGTAATCGAGTTCAATCAACCTGGCATTGATTTTTAAAAAGTGTATTAAGGAAGGAGTTCCCGGTGCATACTTACACTAGCTTCACTCTGTATTCAAATATTATGTGAAGAGCCGTCTTAAAGATGATGAACGCAGGAATGATGTGTGCAAAAACCAGACCGCCGAATATCAACATAGTCCTGAAAATGTACATGAAACTAATTTCTAAACTGTATGAAACTGTATTATGTGAAATAAAAGTGACTTACGCAAAGTGCGAGTAGTCTCCTATAACCATGCATTGTGAATACATAGGAATCAACCACAGTTTGCCTGAAAATCAAATATTATGATGCTCTTTTCAGAGGTACACAAAGTATCATTGAACAAGCAAGCTCAATTACATGGTTTCCATACCATGAGCTATTTTACAAATGGTATCTATGACAATTTGATGTACATCGCATAGCCGACTGGCCTACAGAATAACGGATTTCTACAGATTTAAGAAATTTCTGTAAATCTAATTATTCCGATATTGAATTAACAAGTTGGAAGACTCGGCTACGCAATGTTCTTCCAATTGTCATAATCAATTATGAATTGTAGTTTTATGAAACGGGTCCTGGTTAACCTACACGTTATCCAAAGATGGTCCCGAACGGATGCGATAGCTGATAATCCCTATACAAAAACTTGAACAAATATGTCGCGGCGAGATTACGGGCACGATGCTTGCTTACATATTTCACATTTATACGTGCACCAATTACACTTTTGCATATTATGCATATTCATGCACGCATTCATTACACATTGATATTTTCTATCCCAACAAGAGCGTATCGCTTACTCTCGTGCATGTCCCGCGGTGAGTTTTTGTTCTCAGGGTGGATGTAGTCGACGACGGCGCAGACGGCGGCGCCGGAGGTGCTAAGGCAACAGAGCAGAAGCAGCAGCCCCGAATGCCACACGCTTTCATTATTGAGGAGCGGGTCGATGTGCCCCGACGCTAGGATAAGGGAAATTTTACGGAATGGTTAAGCTGACTTGCATCATCTGAGTTAGCTACGGTGGCCACCGTACGTTTGTACAATATGTACACTGTATCATAGCTGCCTTGCATCACTTGTGTACACAATCATCATGATGATGCAGGATGCCACTTAATTAGCATTGTCTTACACAACACGATCACTTATTGTCCTAGTCCCAAAGTATATATACCCTCTGCTATGGTAACCAGCAGCAAGGTATCACAAATATGGAAATTCACCCAGACTGAGGCCATTTATACAAATGTACGGTGGCTCCTATTAAGAATCGAACCCCCTGATTTTCAGCATGGTGATCAGATGTAATACCGCTTTGCTATAACAACAAAACAACAACGATGTACTCCATTACTTGGAGTTGGTACAAGCCCGTTGTTGCCGATCTCGGATTGTGGCACTTGCCAGCATAGGTTCCGACCGTGGCAAGCCGAGATCTCTGCCTACCCCCTCAGCGATACCGGCGGCGTGAGTTCAACGTTAAATATTGCGCACCTACCAAAATAATTCAATCCTTTTCCATGAATGAGTTCCGTCCCAAGACTGGACGCGTGCACATAAAGGGCCACTTCGAGGGCGTCTGCTATGCCCTGTGCAGAATATACAGAAGATAGTATTAAATATAATTTTAGCTTATATAATTATGTCACCTAAAAGCATACGAGTAGTTATTCGATTCGATCCAAGAGGCGCTGTAATTCATACAAACTGATAATTAACAGAAAACTCAAGTCGGATTGGAATGTGGCTTTGAACTACATTACAATGGCACTTGAAACTTGAGTTTTCTTTTGTTTATCCTGAAAGAATAGTGGCTCAGTTTCTACACGGAAGAAACCCCATATCAAAATACTTCAAGATTTCACTCAACGCTTCTTAAATGACCGTCACTGTTCTATTAAATTATTCTAATAAAATATTTGTAGCTGAGAAATTATAGATAGAGAGCGCTTCATTGCATATTATACTTAACAGCCCATACGAACCAACGATTCAGTAACAAATGTGATTCTAGGAACGCCACCGCAGTGACTTCTCAACGGATCCCTCGGGTTATACGGAACCCACCTTATGTATCACCATTGAATTTTAAGTAGAGAGATTTTAGAGATTTTAAGTACTTACATAACAAAACAATTTACATACAGGCACATACATTGCTTCATAAAATTCAATGGTACTGATCTACGGTAACAACTGCACCAAGAAAGTGACCACTCACCCACAGAAACTCCTTGGTGCCGACGCGGAAGACTTTGACGAACACCTTATTGATCTCGCCCAGATGGATCACGGCCACCGTTACCAGCACCAGCGACCACGCCCACGGCAGGTACACGATCCACGAGTACACGTTGTTCCAGATCAGCTGCACAGATTTTGATGCAGCGGTTCAAGACGATATTGGTAGTCTAAGCATATGGCATTATGAAGGAATCGATATGTCCCCACTGCTGGGGCACGGGTCTCTTCCCTGAGGAAGGTATATCTTGAATGAATGAGATGAATGGAGACGTAATAACATTAGGCTAAATAATGGGATCAATGTCGTTTGAGTATTTCACTTACTCTGCCGTAGGAAAGGCGCTCTCGGATCATCAGCGACCAAATCACAGCCCAGGTGGCAATAGTACACGCTAGAAAACGCATATTGCAATTTTCGAAATCTACGTTGCTCCGGTATTGCATCACTTCCACGCTGTTAAAGAATAAATACATAAATATTTAAAGAGATTATTTTAAATGCAATAAATAAAATCGATCCCATGACTAGCGTCGTAATAAACATCGACCAAGCGCGTTATAAAAAAGATATGATTTTACCATTGCGGCGGTGCTAAGGCAGTTAAAAACTAGGAGTACCCTGTATTCTAATAGATAGTGATTCTACTTATAGGACTTTGACAAACTATTACAATAGATGAAGAGATGGAACTAAAGTTAATAAACTACATATTTCCCTTATTTATGTAGTTTCGCGTTGTTTTCAATCAATCTGAAGAAGTATAGAAGCAGTGATATAGTTTTTTGTACTTACTAGCAGTAGAGAAAAGAAAGAAGTACTCACTAGAAGAAATTGTACGCCGGTGAGCTATAGAGCGGAGGATATGAACCTTCGAACACCTCGTTACACACTTGTATGCTCACTATATCTCCATCTAGGGGTGCCACATTCCGAAGTCTGCAAAATAAACCTTAATAGTAAATCATCCACATGCTTAGAATTTTGCTGTCGGTACGACGAAAGAAATGGAAAGCCCTTGTGTCAGCCTCGGACTCTACGGAGGAGTAAAGGGAAGAAGAAACACTATTCTTATACCGCGGACGGAGGTTTCCTAGCCCGATACAGACGAAAGCACATCTAATTTTATATCGATGTATACTGTAGAATTGTTAAAACAAGTAAATTATACCTAGTTACATTACTCGATTTTGTAAACGTGCGTTGAGGAATCCCGGATGTATCGGATTCTTCGTCACTAATTTCATCTTCCATCATTGTAAATTTGTCCTGAAATTGACAATAGTGTTCGTTAGACGCCGCCTAACAAATATTGGCCCACCCATATGAATCGTTTTTATTTTCATTGTTGTGTTAAGGTCAGAAATTAAATATATTACATTACTTTATGTTTTTAATAATATACCTCCAGTGAAACCACTTTAACCGGCTTCAACATCGGCTCATATGGTTTTAATTGGAAATCTCTGCAAACACAAATAAATTAAATCAGACATACTAAAGATCATTGAATTTTAAGTAGGGAATATATACTATAATTCATTGATTAGTTATACCTATAATTACGTATGTCATAATTATTTAAGCGCCAATTTTGGTAGAGAAGGGCGTCCTCCTCCTCTCCTGGCTAAAAGGTTGATTGTTGAAACGTGAAAAAAAATCAGAGCAGTAGCAAATATTATGAGCTTCGTAGCATTAAATTCGCCTATATGCAAAACTAACCGATTAAATGCAATAAATAATTCTAAAAATAATAATAACTCGAAAGAAAAGCTATCATGGATGCTTTGCAAATTAACGAGTAACAGGCAACCAACGTATAAAAGAAAAACTTCGCAAAGATTCTATTAAAATTGTTAGTTCTGTAAAGCAGGTAAAAAACTCCTCTTGCTACAGAACTCTACTATGCGCATGACCGACATCAAGAGCGTTTTGCTTATATTGTAACCACGAAGACATACATATAAGGGTGTGATTATTTACAAACAGGATGTGATTATTTACCTGCAGAAAGTGAACGGCAGCGGCGCGCAGGAGGCCGAATGCGTGACGTAGACGGCGGCGATGGCCGCGATGCACACGCAGTATATCGCACGCACTATCGCGTTGATGCAAACGGCTATACCAATGCCTGGAAAAGCGGGACAGAAAATACGTTAACTACTTAAGCACGTTCGCCTTCATAAATACGTAAGTATATGAGGCGAGAAAACATTTAATTGAAAAAATATACTCTATAAATCTACACACAACAGGGAAGTACTTATAGTAAGACGTAGTACCGCCATCGACTTCAAAATATACATTTTGGGGTCGGTGGCCAAACGTTGCCCTTTTTTTTATACGTTATTGTAAGACCCAACTATCCCAACGCTTCGATTGAATACTATACGACCTCTGAGTTAAGTTAAAGTTTACAACAGCTATTCCTAAACTTTTAAGCATGGGGAGAACACATCATTTCATTTTACGGAACCCCATGTCAAAATTTCATTCACAAGATTTGACTTTACTTCAAGCTCCCAGTGGTATCGCTACTGTGTCATTAATCCCACGTAATATTCGTATTAGCTGCTGAAATGTTTAACGGTCATAATGATCCATCGGCATTCAGTGGCAAATGTGTTGCGCGGAACCTCAGTCAAATTTCTCATGAAACTATATCCGCCGTCTATCTCTTAGGTTAAGAAATATCAGTGTAATTTCCATCTATCTATTAGGTTCGACAGGATCCACTTTAGGAATCGCTGATTTACACTCACCATCAAGCATGGGAATCATGCGGAATGCGCGGCCAGGCCCGCTGATGCTCCACTGGCCTAGATACACTTCGAAGTGACGCATAGGGTTAGCCAGCAGAGCGACTGCTGCTACCAGGAACACCATGAACAGAACTGAAGGAAAAGAGTAAGGAGCGCATCACAAGTTTATTCTCGTAGCAGTGATAATTTGAGAAATGACAGGCCCGGCGAATTATTGTTTTTAATCTGTTATAAGCGGACGAACGGACTGAGGCTAGATTTGGCTTGATTAATACAGGATGTGGACACGATATTCATTATATATAATAATAATCTTAATTTTCTTAAGCATTTGCACAAAGTCAAATTTGTACAATTGTAAAATTTAAATTACAATCATTTTTGTAGGTGGTTGGTAACTGATCTAAGGCAGGAGCTTCCTTAGAAAGAAACAGGCTATGCGACCAAGTCATGTAGTAATATACAAAAGCCGTCAGTGATGGCAGAGGCAGCCACGCGGCAGTAAACGGTGAGGAAAGAGCCTAAAGCGAGCTGATATCGGCCATATGTGCTATACTCGCCTTGCCCTTTTCATGTCGTGGCGTCCATAGAACTTACAGAACCCGTCAGTGACGGCAGAGGCGGCCACGCGGCAGTGCATGGTGAGGAAGGAACCAAGAGCCAGCGAGCCGTAGCGCAGCCGTCTTCTACCGCGAGCGTACTGAGTGGCATGCCCGCTGCCCGTAGCGTTGTCCATGTTTGGAATGTTGTCCGTCGACCATACCACAGACCATGTGTCGCTGACCTGTCAAAGGAGGTAAGTAACAAGGTCCTTCGGCCTCCGGATATTTAGTTTCATTCAGCTTTTGCTTAGTGCACATTCGGCCACTGTACGTAGCAAGCGGTAAGCACTGATAATAACACTTCATACACAGGGTCACGATGTATTCCTCCTCAGTTGGCGAATGGTATTGTTACACAAATGTACATAACTTAGACAAGTCATTGCATTACATTCCCGGTGTCGAACCCACGCCTTCCGATCGAGAAGTCGGCGTTCTACCGCTCCACCACCGCCGTTCTTAGGTTTTGCTTTTCATATGGGTTGATATTTCTTTGATTAACAAAACAATAGCTCACGCCGGCCATATGCGTTTGCAAGATTAGAATCCTCAGCCACATTGGCACATGCATGACTCGATATCAAAGCCTTTGAAATAGAGCGTAATTCACAGTACCGTTACGGGAACTTGGAGAGACATGATGAGCAGCAATTAAACATTGAAAAAATTGGTAATATGGTGAAAATAGGTAAAAGCACAGAGAGACGAAGCAAGGTGGATTTAAAACGACTAGGAAATATTATCAGCGAAATACTTACGGTTTCTTTGTGATCGAATGTGAGGATCGTCTCCAAAGACGGTGCCCTCGGCATCTTGTTAGCACTTATAATTTAGATATTCACTTGAAAATATTTTACACAGAATTTTGTGTACAAAGTTCTGTCGAGAATGACAGTAGTGGTTATATTCTCTTTGGAGAATGATGAAACAAAAACTTGGCAATTGTCTATGACAAAACTTGAAAAAGTTTTTACTATGCATCATGTTTCGAACTTTTTAAACATCAATGTATGGTACCTATTCGCTCGATAAATTTAAGGAAAAATCGGCATTAATCATAAAAAAAGATTTATTTTCATAATTTACACTTTCCACTTTCTCTTAATACAAATATGGGCGCACGCTAATGATTATCCTACGCATATATGCTCGGAACCGGTTCGTCGCCGGCGGCGTGCCTTGTCAACAAAACGTCAACAAGACCTCAACCTATCGCGTGCACGTAACCGGAGCGGCCCAGCGGTATCAAATAGTGATCGCCGGTTGATCGCTAAAGGAAAAAAGGAAAAGAATCTAAAGAAGGAAATATACTTAGATTAAAAAAAAAACTACAATATCCACAACTACTAAGATAAATAGAGAAGTTACTTATCATGGAATTAATTTAATTCTACTTTAATACATTTTAAAACAGATATACGAGCGGTTATCACAGACGGATTACTTCCCTTCCGCGCGGCGACGGTAAGTGCCACGAACCTCAAACTATTTACTAGCTAGTCTCAAGGTTACATGACGTCGTTACGATGCTGATTAATGTACATTCCTGTATGAAGTTACATACAAAGAAAACCACACGACTCCAGTCGAGGCGACGCTGATCCGATGCCGAGCCGATATGTATGGGACAACCTTAACAATGTACGATCGAGGTTTCACTACATGAAAACATACGACTACCTCCTTTGCCTTCCAAAGTTTATAAGAGAACGTGATTTATTATATGTATCAACTTATTTACAGATATTACTGGAAAACAAAGAAATCTCCTCCACAATCAAAACTGTCTTCATGAAGACTTCACAGAACATTTGAAAGCTTCGACATCATATTTCGTGTTTACAATATTGTCGACGCAATTCTAAAACCACTACTAGAAAAATGTAATATAAATTTTACAAGGATTGATATTACAGATTATGTCCAAGATAGTTTGAGGCACCATCTAAGAAACATATATTCCAGGTTATTGGTAACACGAACACACCTTCAAACTTGTTCTTTCTTAAACTTCTCACGTGCCAGTCTAGAGCGGCGTCTTACGAGAGCGTGTACTTGGTTAGCCTTAGTTTTGATTAGGTCGAGACCGATTGGTTCTAGGTTACGGCCTATCCTTCCTGCGATGCAGGAAGATACCCGTGCCCCTGCAGTGGGGACATACAAGGGTTGATATCGAACGTCTGTTTCGGGTGTTCTTCGTTTGCCCCTCACGTGGGCCTACGTGAGAGTTTCCAGTGTTGTCACGTCAACAACATCTAACAATCTATGATGAGTCCAATCTGGTGGTAATACTTATGCAGCTTCAAACTTCTTCCCTAGAGTCCTACGTGCTAGTCGCGAGCGCCTAGCAGTAAGCGGCGAGCTAGGGCGGCGGCGGCGCGGCTGGCGGCGCGGCCTCCTGCGGTAGCGTGAAGTTTGTGAGCAGATCCCTCACGGCCGGCCACAGGGTGCACTCAGTGTGGTTCTGGTTGAACTCCCCGAATCTGGGAAGGGAGTGCGAGTATTGTTGTTAGATAGTGTTAGATTGAGGTGGAGCACAAAGGGCAACTGGCAAGACTTACGATCCCTAGAAGGAGTCGACTAGATTGGAATTATACATTAACATATGATATATAATCCATATTTCTTGCTCTAAAAGTTGTGTACAGTTTCTAATTGCTACAAAGAGCAGATCGTTCACGACTGGCCAGGGCGTGCACTCCGTGAGACTCTGGCTGAACCGATTCGGTACCAGAATCTGGGAAGGGATCGCGAGTAAAGAATATTATGCGAATTTCAAATTTACAGGGCTTTAATTTAAAATGGGGGACAAAGGGGAACTTATAATTTGCAAACATTTGATCCCTAGCAGAAGAGGTCTAATATAAAAGTAGTTTATGTGACATAATGCGTTTTCTTACTCCGAAATGTGTGCAGTTTGTTGAGGTTAAAAACTGAAAGCTAATTGCAGTTGGCAGCACTGTTGAGTGTTCCTAAGAACTGTCATACTGCATTGTTGTTTGATCTAAAGGGTGCAGCTGTCTTCAATACTTTGTGTAGATATTTGTCACCTGTATATAAATCGCGTCCATAGTAATCTTCAGGTTGAAAATGGGCAACACATAGTCTTGACGAAGTACTAGCCTTCCATTTTTTTCTACGAAGAGCTTTTTCCCAGAATTTCCTTCTTTTAGGTTCCTTGGGAAATAAATGAATTCCCGTATTTTTGCAATCAATGGATGCACAAAGATAATGATATTATTCACAAAACAATTAATTTGTTTACATAAATACTATGGAGAACTGTCAAATTAATGGTACACACAACAGTGATGACAAATGTAGTGAGCATTAGGAAGTTTTTAAGCCCAATCTGGTTTCCTAAAACTTTTTCTAGAAGTTACAGGCTCGGGTAGTGGCTATGGCTTCTGTATCTCAAGTTACCATGGGATTCGGATTAAGGGTAATCTTAGAATTCGCCCTGATATATTCAACAACGAAGACCTCTTCGACTTTGAAGACCTCTTTAGTAAACGCTAGGGTAGTCAATTAAAAAATTATTAAAACCATTTTTGTTCTAACGTGTCCATCACAAACTCATCCTGACTACGCGGATGTTTGGTCAAGTTATCTGTCAAGTTGCTAACTTATTACGATATAATTATGTCAGTCTTGGATTTGTGAGCGTTTCCTTATCTTGTCGTGTTTCAGAATAACCAGCAACAGTCTAAGGCAGCTCACCTCTTGAGATGCAGGTTGACCGCGTGGAGATGTGGTAGGGTGTCTCGTTTATCCGCTAGCTGGGTGACGTTAGACTGCATGTCGTAAACGAGGGGAAGAACTAACTGCGTCTCGCCGCGCGTTAGACAGATCTGAAACCAAAATATTATAGATAGTTTTGAACAACATAAGAAGCTCAATTTTTTTCCCAAGATGCGAATGAGATGCGAAAAAAGAAGACACATTTATAATAAAAACAGTACACACAACAACAAAAGAAACCCAAAAATAAAAACATTAAATCATAAAAGAAAAACAGAAGGAAAATAAAGGTGTGCCAGTGCTATTATAAATGTCAGCTTGTGATGTTGTAAAACTTTTATAAATAATAAAACTGGAACGACTTCACCTTTGTGCTAAAATGTGTTTATTATTTTATTTATAATATAAACAGAAAACAGGATAAAAACAGAATACGCAGGTAAAAATTGTCAGGTCTACTCGAAATGTGTAGTAGTAATGCTAAAAAAATGAAGGAAATCTCAAAAATGGGTAACGTAATTTTAAATTTTGAAAATGATATGTGGATATGGAAAATGATAGAAAGAATTTAAGAAATATAAAAAAATGGTGTATAGAACTTATTTAGAGGTTAAAAATTCCACCCATGCCGGAATTCGAACCCGCAACCTCTGGCTATCCGTGCCAGCGCTCTTTCCAACAGAGCTAATGGGCGACTCACCGGCATCAGTGAAATTTAGAACCTCCTAACAATTTTCTCTGTATTACGACCAGGCAGCGACATCTGGCTGAAGTAATTTGCATCACTTGTACCTACTTTGCAAATATGTTTTTAAAATTGTCCTTGGCACGGGTTAGTGCATTAAAAAGAATATAATCATGTGGGTACAGCGATGTCATTCCGATGTAAAAACCTAACTGCAAAGTAGGTACTCGGGGCTGCAAGTGATGCAAATCACCGTGCGCTGATGAGCAAGCCTTCAGCGGTGATTTTCAGTCGCTGCCAAGAGATACGCGGCGAACGTCACAGACTGCGGTGTGACACAACAATGAAAGAACAGGAGTGGCACTCACAAAGACGAGCAGCTTATGCTTGATGAGCACGACGGCGGGCTGCCCGGCGGGCATGATCTGCGGCGCGGCGGGCGGCATCCGCAGCGCCCACTGCAGCGCCCACTGCGCGGCCGGCGGCGGCGACAGGTCGGCTCTCATCAGAGCCACCAGCGACGGCAGCGCCGCGCCCGGCGCGCCCCACATGCGGCCCCAGCCCTGCAGCGCGGTCGCGCGGTACGGGTATATAGCCACGCGCTGCTCGAAGAACTTCTCCATCACCTGGGGTGGAGAGGGTTCACGTGCAACGGTTGTGTTTCTCTCGGATAGTAGCGCGCAACGGAACGCTCACGTAGCTTGGGTGAGTCAAAGAACCGGTGTCAAAAATAGTGCAGCCGGTTGAATACAGAGCTCGATGGAAGGGGCTGTGCAAACGCTAAGTTCAGTTCTGTAAGTCACTACTGTCAGTACAGAGTTGGGTGGTTAGAGATTAGCATATGTAGCACGACGATGCAAGTCGCGTATTTTAATGCATTCAACAAATTGAGTACAGGTCTGTAGGTCGTATTAAACTTTTCAGAAGGAAAGTTTAGGGTTTTATTTAATCAATTTGGAGAGTCATCAGCTCACAAACTATGCTAGCAGAATCAAAATAGGTAACTATGAGCTAATAACTGATTCTCGCCTATGAATACAGCGTACTTTCATGATCAAACACATTATAATGACGATATCAACCCTTTTTATGTCGCCACTGGTGGGGCACGGGTGTCAAACATATAACTTACACTAGCTGTAGACAACAAAATAGAAAAGAAGATTATAATACACAGTGTCAATAAAACGTGACCAAAACATGTATTTTCTTCATTCTTTGTCAAACACATTATAATGATGATATCAACCCCTTGCATGTCCTCACTGCTGGGGCACGGGTGTCAAGCACAAAACTAACACAAGTTGTAGACAACAAAATAGAAGATTATAATACACAGTTATATATAAGCACGTATGATCCACCCGCTTGGGAAAGACGCACTAATTAATCGTTGTGTGGTGCACGTGATTACGTGGTGACCTGCAGGTCCTCGGGCGTCCAGCCTGGGTAGTACGATGACGCGAGTCACGCCTTTTGTGGCGATACAATGTCAGAATTTGACAATTAACGAACTGAAAATTCGCGACCTTTTTGTGGTATATATATTATGATGACTAGCTGCGCCCGCGGTTTAGCGATTTTCCCATGGGAATAAGATATTTTCCCGCAGTAAAACGTATCCTACGTGTTAATCCAGGAACTCAGCAAACTCATATTCAGTGGCTAACTCCATGCCAAATTTGATTGAAATCGCTCCACTCGACGTGAAAAAATGAAAATGAAAAATGTTTATCGAGCAGAATAAAACGTAACAATGTATAAAGTAACTCTGAACCCCAAACTAAATTAAATTGTATCTTGGGGCACAGTTCTCCATTCGAAGTGAAGAAGTAACAAACATTCACACTCACAAACTTTCGCCTTTCTAATATTAGTTAGTGTTTTAAAAACCTATTTAGAGGCCAAAAATTCCACCCATGCCGGGATTCGAACCCGCGACCTCTGGCTATCCGTGCCAGCGCTCTTTCCAACTGAGCTAATGGGCGACTCACGGGCATCAGTGAAATTTTGAACCTCTTTACACAATTCTCTGTATTACGTACAGGCAGCGACATCTGGCTTAAGTAAATTGCATCACTTACAGCTCCGACTACCTACTTTGCAGTTAGGTTTTTACATCGGAATGATATCACTGTACCTACATGAGGCCAAAAATACCACCCATACCGGGATTCGAACCCGCGACCTCTGGCTATCCGTGCCAGCGCTCTTTCCAACTGAGCTAATCCCGGCATGGGTGGAATTTTTGGCCCCTAAATAGGTTTTTAAAATTGTCCTTAGCACGGGTTAGTGCATTAAAAATAGAATAATTAGTTAGTGTGTGCTCGTGGCCTAGGCGAACCGAGTGATTGGAATCAATCACTTGGTTAAGCAACAACAGGCGCGGTCAGGTACGGGGTGGGTGAGCGTCCCGTGACTACCGCTAGTGGCATTTTTCCGAGCGCTTCCGTTCTTCGCAAGGCACGTTAAGCCGTTGGTGCCGGCTGTCATATAATGGCAGTCGTTAAGCCATATCAGAGGCCTTATGGGGGGCTTGATAACTTCTGACAGTTCTGGCCCGCCTCTGTCTTACAATCCTCCACCGACCCGGACTTGGCCCCCGTGGTGGAGTATGGCCTAACCTTCCTGCGATGCAGGAAGAGACCCGTGCCCCAGCAGTGGTAGTTGGTGTGTATGCGTGGTGACCTGCAGGTCGTCGGGCGTCCAGGTGTCCTTGTGGTCGGGCAGCGGCGTGAGCTGCAGGTGCAGCGCCTGCATGTGCTGCGGGTGCAGCGCCACGCGCGCCACCAGCCCCGCGCCCTCGCACCGGAACGTCAGACTCATGGCCTCCACCGACACGCCCGTCAGCTGCGGAAGAGCGGGGCTTTATTTATTCATTCATTCGTACGTTCGTTCGTTCTTTATTCATTCACTCACTCACTCACTCGCTCGCTCGCTCGCTCACTCACTCACTCACTCACTCACTCACTCACTCACTCACTCACTCACTCACTCACTCACTCACTCACTCACTCACTCACTCATTCATTCATTTATTTATTTATTTATTTATTTATTTATTTATTTATTTATTTATTTATTTATTTATTTTTTATTTATTTATTTATTTATTTTATAAAGTTTACAAAACAGAATACAGTCGTTACAAATTCAATTTAAATATTCATCTGTTTGTATTCTGGACTGCAGTCCGAGGTATGTAAACATAGAGGTTTTGCAAATTGAAAGCGGGATATACAGTAGGTAATAACTTAATCTAGAACATTAAAACGTTTAACGTAAATTACATCACAAATAAGTTTAATTAATCATTCAATTATTTTAGTTAGCTTTAGCTGTGTTTATGCCAGCTGTGCCACTTGGGGTCGACTGGACTGTATTTTGTAGGATGGTGATTAATTAAAACCGAGATTTACAATTTTTAAGACTTTATTATAAAATCTTTATGATAAACCGCGCGCGGGAGAGACGAAGCACGAAATCAGTTTACAATAGTGACAACATGACAATGTAAATCAATGTTGCCACAATAAAAACGCGGTAAAATACCCTATGTCGCGAACACTTCCTTGCGAGAGAGAGAGATAAATATACAGCGCTTACTGCTAATTTTCGCTGGTCGGAGAGCCACCATAAGAAGAAAATGGGTGTCATTAGATTTTCCGCAACAGAACGAGCTAAAACGATGGTTTTTAGGGTTTACATATAGTGACATTATAGTATTTTCTAAGGTTAACACGAGCACTAGAGATAATTAAAACTGTTTCTATACGGATTTATGCTCGTTTATTACATTTTTACAATTTTTCCGACGTTTCGGCACTCTCAGGTGCCGAGTCGTAGCTTTTCGAATATACCTCGGCTACTATCGGATAGAATCGGATATATTCGTGTAATAAAAATATCGGAACTAATATGACACTTTTCAAAATAGTGAAGAAAAGTTTTATACAGAGCAGGAAGTAGTATTACATTGGTGTGCTTTCGGCGAAAACCGAAGCCTACTTTAACCTCCTAAGCCCTGGCGTCCTAGAAATAGGACATCACGAAGAACTTTCTTAATTCACACCCAATGATTTAGTAGGAAGTCCGGAAAGCTTACTGTTCCAGGTCCAATATTTTCCTCATCATTTTTTGGACAACAAGAGAAAAAGTTTTAAAGGACTTGAAGTAAGTTTTACCTCCAGGGCTTAGAAGGCTAGAGCCCGAGATATATTCTAAAAGCGGCAGTTTCATGTCTGTTTTAATTTGATTGAAATTATTAATTTCACGCTGTTCCTTTCTTTTAAAAAGCTATATTGTTTAAGAAGAGTTATTATTTTATGTCCATTCTTTCGATTGGCATCATAAAAATAGAGGTGATTTTTTTTTACATTTTAGTCGGTTCGATTCCCAGACAAGGCAAGTAAATTTTAGAAAATCTTTGAATGCAGAATTACTAACTTTTAAAAATAACATAAAGTCTTCTTTCAGCAAAATACCCCATCTACGATATTTAAGGTACTTTCCCTTCGTGGCCCATAACTTTGGGACGCCCTGTATAACAGTCGTGTCGACAAAGCCGGGTCACTTACATACTCCTCCTGCTGCACGTGCCGCTGCAGCGCCCGCTTCATGTAGACGCAGGCGAGGAAGCGCTGCAGCGGCGCGAGCGCGGGCCCGGGCGGCGCGCCGGGCGGCGGCTCGCTGGGCGAGCACAGCGCCTCCAGCGCCGGCACCGGCAGCGGGCTGGCCACGGCGCCGGCCCACGCGCGCCCGCCCACCAGCACGCGCCCGCCCGCTGTCGAGCATCACACGTCACAACAAACACTCGCTCGCACACGGCACCACCGTTTATATTACGCAGCTTATTTATTACGGTTCTCGTGGAGACTGAGATATGTAATAGGGTGATAATAATATTACACCTATCAAATATATTTGTCCAATTTTGCAGTTCAATATTGGATACAATGTCTTTGAGGTAAGCCTATTCCACTTGTCCAATAACTGTGTCCAATGTTTTTTTAAATAACCTCAGGAAAATTGAGGATGTGGACTTTGTCATTTGTCATCAAATATTTTGTCATTGGAATCGTCTACGATATCTTGTTTGCAGCCATTTCGATTGAAGTGTCATTAATATTTAATCAAATAGCGGTGTTGCCAAGACTCCTTCGGTCAAATTGTACATAGGACAAAGATATGTGATAAGTGTAATATCACCCTTACATGTAGAATTCTATGGCTTCGCTTTGTAAACGTGTGTGCCTTATGTGAATAAATGATTTATCTATCTAATATCTCCGAAACGGTTTACAGCTGCACTTGAAGACGTATTCAAACTTCTTAACTATCTAAGTACACCTGCGATTCGCCGATGGCATATTTATTATGAATGAGCCCCTGGAAAGTTTGAGCTCAATGCTCCATGACCTGAGCTTCTAACAGAGTCGGTCTTAAAATGAACATGGACAAGACAAAGATAATATCGAACTCCCATGTAGCACCGAATCCTATTCGCGATAATCATATTTATTAATACATTAAAGGGGTCTAATCGCGATTATTAAGCGCAATTAAAAAACACAAGAATTTAAACCGAGATAATAGTTTGAAGTACGTAGAATCCAGCGCTAAGTAAATACAAATCATGCGTCTTATCACCGGACCTGTCTGCGGACGTATATAGTGTTGTGTGTTCGCCCGCTGCGAAAAACTAAAAGTAACTACTTGCAATAATTGACTGTACTCAGCACTTCAGGCTACCCGTGAGCACGGCAACTGCAATGCTGCCGAAACGTCGGGAATTAAAGTAATTACGTTTTATCTAATAACTAATCTCGCGATTAGACCCGTTTAAAATATAACTATGTTGGAGGCTCTGATCTCGAAGTAGTCTACCACTATGTATACCTGGGAAAAACAGTCCGTCCAACTTCAAGAAAGAGGTCACTTGTCGAATCCAACTGGCATGGGAAGCGTTCGGGAAACAAACACTTTTTCGCCACTTCCAAAATACCTCAGAGTCTCAAGATAAAGGTGTATAACCTGTATAAATGAGTGTTGCCAGTGATGACTTAATGGAAGCCTGTCCTGGTCGCCTACTATGGGCCTCATAAGAAAGCTCAAAGTTGCCTAAAGCGCAATGGAGAGGTATGTTAAGAGTTTCAATGCGTCTGCGATCTGCTTATATTGCATTTCATACCATCTCCAGACGACGCGTCATACCTTTATGGTCCATATGGTGTCTCGGCGAGGGATGGTGTCCGGGCGAGGGCCGCGGCAGCGAGGGCGAGGCGGGCCAGCCGGTGAAGGGCGAGGTGGGGGGAGGGTGCGGCGACGCGGCAGGCGCGCCCAGCGGGGAGGGAGCCATGGGGGAGGCGGGGGAGGCCGACACCCCCGCGCCGCCCGCGCCGCCCGGCGGGGACGTCAGACCGAAGGGGCCGCCGCCCATCTGGAGGTAGTTGTCGTTGGTGGGTTCGATCGGTGATAGTGATTGGTATAACGCAGAACTTGAAGATCGACTCTTCAGCATCATTTGCGTACTTCTAAGAAGCATTCTTAATGTTTTTTTTTTTATTTTTTGCGTAACAATAATAATGCCTATACACAGGCCCAGGCCTTGACTCAAGAGAGACAGCATGGACTTAATCACGGCGCGTTCCCAGCGCGTATTAGCAATTTCAAGCGCCGATGTATGTGGACATTTCAGTCACTCAGGTTTCCTCACGATATTTTGATTCACAGCGTCACATTTTGCTGCGTGATTGCGTTTACCTATCAATACAGAAGAAACGGTTTCCAGGTTTTGCGTTATTTCAGTAACACGTTATTGATGTATAACTAACACAAAAACACATCTGCCACGCAAATCGTATCAAAGGGCAGAACTTGCCACTTGGAGCAAGGCCAGTACACTGTGGTATATCCGATCAACATTACCGTCACCACAGTCATGCACAGAATGAACCAAGTTCTTACTTTTTCTACTTAATAAAAAGTTATCTACTCTATCCAATTTAGCATTTTTAAATACAAATAAAAAATAAAGAAAAATCAAAGACATACGGCGTGTTGAGCGGGAGAGGCGGGGTGCGGGGTGACGGGCGCGGAGTGCGGGGTGTGCGGCTGCGGGGGGGTCATCGGCGCCGAGAAACGGAGCCCTCCTGCGAACACGATAAGGTTCAAAATACATTGCGTTTAAGGCTGGGTTTTCCAACTGTATCGGCTGAGCTATACTGAGTTATGAATCATAAAAATACTCCAAAATGTTTATCATTGAATGTGCCAGCGCCTTCGGTTTTCAAAGTTAAGACTTATGTAATTTAAAAAATGTCCACTGTCCCCTCAACTATGCGCTTATGCAGAGCAATATTTCCAATAGTAATCGTGCGCTCTACCTTCTGCAAGCTACGGATGAAAATTCGAACCTCCGTGTGTAAGAAGAAACAGTGAACTTCGTAAGAAACAAAGCTAGTTACTTTCTCTAATTAGTCCACCAATACAAAGTGATGTCTTCTTCGTTATTTCAATATTGTCGAGGAAGAACTGTCATTAATGAATGTAGATGAAGCGAAGGCGATCTGTCAGGATCATGGCAAGTGGCAGTCCCTGATCTCTGCCTACCCCTCTGGGATACAGGCGTGAGGTCATATTACGTTACTTGCGCGAACGTAAAATCCTCGGCTGCGATCGAACTTAGGATAAGAGCCGTCGTAGACGGTGACAGTGACTAAATACAGTTATATTATTCTCCTTCCAATTTCCAATATATGTTTGCCTTGAACAATTTACTAATAGGAATTAGGCGTCCAACTGTAGCTCTTGTTTTGCAAATGTTTTATGGTGTTTATACTAAAGAACAATCTTCTCTCATTACCCGGGGGCATAGGTGACACTGGTGACGGAGGGTTGTCATCTTCAGCCAAGAGCCTCGAGCTGATAGGGTCAGTGTCCACGTATCGCGACAGGAACATCTTCAGTCCTTGCGCGGGCGCGAACTCGTCCACCACGGAGCTGCGATCGAATTTGGAGTAAGAGCCGTCGCGGATTGTGACCACGCCGCCGCCGCGAATGCAGACTTCTAGCGAATACACGCCGGCGTAGATTATGCGGATCTGTCGAAAAAGACGGGGTTAGTCCCCCGTTAAAACTAAAAGGCTCTGCACTATTTCACACAAAATTAATTACGTAAGTGTAATCTTAAATGCAATACAATTTACTGCATAGGATCAACAAAAATATCGACATGTTGGACCTCGGTTATAAGCTCAGTGAGTATATGCTATACTTACTTTGAAACAGCATAAATTGAAATTGTGTCTTTCTAGCTGAACATGTGAAGGAGTCCCCATGCCGTCTGTTCAAACCTACACTACATAGCTCCCGGTAGCTCTTTGAGACTGCTGGACCACATTCATCAAAAGTATACTAATTTTATTACTACTAAAAATGTAGCCTCTAAATTGGTTTTTAAAATTGTCTTTAGCACGGGTTAGTGCATTAAAAAGAATATAATCAATTACTAAAAATGTTAAAAATAAAAATAGTATAATTAGTTAGTGTGTGCTCATGGCCTAGGCGAACCGAGTGATTGGAATCAATCACTTGGTTAAGCAACAACAGGCGCGGTCAGGTACAGGATGGGTGAGCGTCCCGTGACTACCGCTAGTGGCATTTTTCCGAGCGCTTCCATGCTTCGCAAGGCACGTTAAGCCGTTGGTGCCGGCTGTCATATAATGGCAGTCGTTAAGCCATGTCAGAGGCCTTATGGGCGGCTTGACAACTTCTGACAGTAAGGCCCGCCACTGTCTTACAATCCTCCACCAACCCGGACCTGGCCCCCGTGGTGGAGTATGGCCTAACCTTCCTGCGATTCCAGGACGAGACCCGTGCCCCATCAGTGGGGACATACAAGGGTTGATAACGACTAAAAATGTTTAACTGTGAGAGCGTGACATCATGCTCGATGTAACAACAACCTAAAAACACTTTCAAAATTGATTAGTGACTATTTCCTATAAGTCAATTCATCAATACAGAAGCTTCTCTAGTCTAGCGGTAGGCTTACCGATAGTTAGTATTTGACACAAGTTGTATGAAAGAATTGTTAGCAAGCTTAGCTATCGAACTGTACTTCATAGGAAAGTGCAAACATGGTGTAATTCCAGCTGTGGTAAAGTATAAACTAGACTTAATCTCATAAGTCAGGTCGTTCCAGGGCGTCACAGCGCTGACCAAGGAGCGCTGTAAACCAGTATGATCACATCCACAGCAACACATCCTATTGGAAGTTTTCAAAATAATTAGTCTACAACTACACGAAGATATCATCTTTTACATGAACAAAGGGTGTCCCAGTTTAAAAAAATATATATTGGGAACCTCTGCCCGAAATAATATGACACTCATCTTGTGCCACGAATGCGCCAGCTGCATGAATGTAAGGACGTGATACAGTTCCAGCTGTTGTAACATAGAAAGTCCAGCGAATATTACCTATAGACCTGTAGGACACTCATCTCGCGTCTCAAATGCATCAGCAGTGTGAATGTAAGTAAGGGCATCTGTGTGCGGATATAGTCTAGTTCCATCTGTAGTGCCGTGGAAAAACAAGAGAGAGCATATAAAACGAGTAGAAATGGCAATCTAGACTCCAACACCTAAGTGGTAAGACACTAACCTTACGCCACGAATGCGCCAGCAGCGTGAATGTAGGTGTGGGCATTTGTGTGCGGACATGGTGCAGGCCGAGTTGCGGAAGCGTCGGAAGTCGGCTGAGGGCCAGCAGGGGAGCGTAGGTCTCACGAAGGACGACGCCAAGAGACATGAGATCTTTGTGCCTGGGAATAAAGAAACTTAAGTTTAGTCTTCGAATATGGTCTGTACGACGAATGCAATCCGCAATTTGACACATATCAAATTTGTCGCGATAAATGAATATTTCCTATAGTATTTGAGGATGTTTGAGCGGAACACTAATACCCATCTGAGAGGACACTGCTTGAAATTACAAACGACCTCATCAAATAATAACCCACACAAGAACTTTCTCTCCAATAGAGTAGTTAAAGAATGGAACAAACTCCCTGTGACAGCCACAAGCATTAATATTGTCGCGGTCCTATCCCGAACCATCTAGAATAGTCGCCGCATGCTGCGTTTTAGTAAACAATAAACGCTGCAAGCAATAATGACTCGTATGTCCACTAGCGTAAGGTTCAAAACTCTTTAAATGAGTAACTGTTCGAGCGACCTTGCCGCGTGTACCGAGTGTAGGTACGTAGTTACGAGAATGTTCTAGAACCCTGGCCGGCGGATATAAATAGCGGCCGCCGCGGCGCGCTGTCAGTTCCATTTGGAATAGCGAAGAGTGAACTTCAAGTGAACATACCTGCGATACGAGCGATAACCTACGACCTCAGCGATACTATTGGACTTCGATTGGACCTGCGATTGGAATCTACGTGTGGACTTCGTGTCG
Source organism: Yponomeuta sedellus (assembly GCA_934045075.1). Classification (NCBI taxonomy): domain Eukaryota; kingdom Metazoa; phylum Arthropoda; class Insecta; order Lepidoptera; family Yponomeutidae; genus Yponomeuta; species Yponomeuta sedellus. The sequence goes on along the minus strand of OW203728.1, from coordinate 13,707,970 downwards.
TGAAGACCTGCAGACCAGACCCTGCGTGAATAAATCCTAAGAAGTTGTCATTGGCGTTTTACATTTACCTCCAGATCTGCCCGTAACATTTGGTGTCAGAATTGGGGATTTGGAGATGCCACTGACTCCGAGAGAGGATACTTCTGGAGTGAGGACCAGGTCCAGAGGTGCAGCGGAGGCCACGCCCACTGCCCCTCAGGCCACGCCCACTGGCCATAGGGACACGCCCACTGGCCCCGCCCCCCAGGCCACGCCCACTGACCAAGCCACGCCCACTGCCCCTCAGGCCACGCCCACCGGCCATAGGGACACGCCCACTGGCCCCGCCCCGCAGGCCACGCCCACCGACCAGGCCACGCCCACTGGCCCCGCCCACCAGGCCACGCCCACAGACCCCGCGCGCCAGGCCCCGCCCACTGGCCTTGACCACCAGGTTTCACCAACCGACCAACAGGCTCCGCCTCGTAGCCACGCCCACCTGGCCACGCCCACCGAAGACATTAAACCTCCGTCACGTACAATGGAGGTTTTGGATATGTCGTGCCTGATGGCAATGTTGAAGGGCATGCGAGAAGAACAGAGCAAGCAGATGCAGTGCCTGCAAGAACAACAGAGCAAGCAGATGCAGTGCCTGCAAGAAGAACAGAGAGGCCTGCGAGAAGAACAAAGAGGCCTGCGAGAAGAACAAAAAGGCCTGCGAGAAGAACAGAAGGCAGATCAACAGGTGATCCTTTCTGCCGTTACAAAGTTCAGTGATACGGTCGCTAAGCTACATGAAGATGTAGAGGTAGTGAACGAACGGGTTTCCGAATTAGAGGATGACCTAAAAAATGTGAAAACCGGCCTCACTGGACTAGAGCAGGAAGTTCGGCGTATTAAAGCTGCTGGAGTTACATCGAGCGGAGTTGTCAGCATAAACCACGGGCCTAAAGTGAAGGTGCCTCCGTACGATGGTACTACATCTTGGGTCGCCTACCGCCAGCAGTTCCAGACTGTCGCTGCTTCAAACGGGTGGACGGACGAACAGAGCCTGACAGCCCTCACCGTCGCGCTCAGAGGTTCGGCTTTATCTGTCCTGGAGGCACTGCCCACCTCAGGCAGCGAGTTCAAAGACTTGCTGGAGGCACTTGAGGCTAGATATGGGGAACGACACCTGGAACACGTTTTTCGTGCTCAGCTACGCGACCGGACTCAGCGCCTGGGTGAAGGACTTCAACAATGGGCGTTGGAAATTGAGAAGCTGGTTCGAAAGGCGTACCCTTCTTCTGATAGTAAGATGGTGGACACGAATATTTTGCAAGCTTTCGTCGACGGAATCAAGGATCTTGAAATTAGGGCTGCAGTAAAGCTTCGCCACCATTCTTCATTAAAAGAAGCTCTGGCACATGCCCTGGAAGTAGAAGCTGTGCGTCAAGATATCCGGCAAGGTTATAAACTTCGAGAAGTTACGGAGGAGGTTAAAGAGATCAAGACACCGCCCAAGAAGAACTCCGGGCCCATGTGTTACAAGTGTGGGGAAAGAGGGCATCTGCAGTTCACGTGTCCTAAGAAGGAGAGGCAAGCAACCAAAACAGATGACAGACTGGATGCGCGTCTCAACAATATGGAGCAGCGTCTTGAAGAATTCGTAAAGAAGCATGACGCTGCGCCCTTCACCGTGAATCAGGGAAACGAGTAAAAGCCAGGACTGCGGGGCGGGTACTGGCTGGAGCGGAGGTAGCCCCAGTAACCAAGATCTCACAAGCATGGAATGGGAACAGTCTACTAATACGCGGTGCAGTGAACAAAGTAGAGTGCAAAATTACCCTAGATACAGGAGCCTCTAGAACAATAGTGAGACCAGACCTGGTGAAAGCTGTAGGGAGACGCAAAGGCACCAGTTTATGCAGACTTCTCTCCGCTTCTGGCCAGCAGATACCCGTCCTGGGTGAAAGATCGGTTACGATATGGGTTGGGGAGGCGTCATATATTCACGACGTAATCGTAGCCGAAATTATGGATGATTGCATTCTGGGCCTAGACTTTATGAAGAAACACAACTGTCACATCGATGTCACTAACGGTGTCTTTAAATGTGGTGATGAGGAGAACTTCATACTTGGCGGTCCCGATGGAAATGTCACGTGCCTGAAAAAAATCGTAATACCTGGACGAGCACAAACTGAAGTAAAGGTGAAGCTGCCTTCGAGTCAGAAGAATCAGCGGAATAGGTGTGTGCTGATTGAAGATACACGAGACAGTGCAGCCAGTCAGAAATTGCTGACAGCAAGAACTCTCGTCTATGGAGGCAAGACCGCTGTAGTGAGGGTTGTGAATATAGGCGATCGTGAGATTACCCTTAGCAAAGGTGACGTTATTGGAAGGTGTGAGGAAGCCGTTTGGATGAGAAGCTGCCAATCATCTCCAAGCTCAAAAACATCGAATAACAGGAGTGAAATTATAGTCACTAAGCTCCTTGAGGATTCTAAGAGTAATCTGAGCTATTCGCAAAGCATGAAAGCTAAGAGGTTGCTACTACGCTTTAGGGATATCTTCTCTGACGAAGGAAATCCTGGAAGAACATCGTTAGTTCAGCACAAAATCGACACCGGACAGGAGCGACCTATTCGTCAGCGAGCAAGGCGCATACCGATTGCTAAAGAAAAGGAAGTACAAGACATGTTGGAAGACATGAAGAGAAACAAGATTATAGAACCTTCTGCTAGCCCATGGTGTTCTCCCGTTGTGTTGGTAAAGAAGAAAGATGGTAGCACAAGGTTCTGTGTAGACTACCGACGGCTTAACGATGTGACCAAGAAGGATAGTTATCCACTGCCACGAATAGACGATACCCTGGACACATTGAGTGGTATGAAATGGTTCTCGACATTAGATCTGAAATCGGGCTATTGGCAAGTGGAAATTGATCCGAAGGATAAAGAGAAGACAGCCTTTTCAACTGGCAAAGGTTTATGGCAATTTAACGTGATGCCTTTTGGATTGTGCAACGCGCCAGCTACATTTGAACGACTAATGGAGTGCGTACTGGCCGGATTAGTTGGGGAAGCCTGCCTTGTCTACTTGGATGACGTCATAATCATGGGTACAGATTTTGAGGACCACTTACAAAATCTAGAGCAAGTTTTTAAGAAGATAATGGGAGCAAACTTAAAGTTAAATCCGAAGAAATGCAGTTTATTTAAGAACAAGGTTAGCTATCTCGGCCATGTGATAACCAGCGAAGGCATACAGACCGATCCAGCCAAAATCGAAGCAGTGCAAAAATGGCCTACTCCCAAAGACAAGACTGAAGTGCGAGCATTTTTAGGGCTATGCTCATATTATAGACGGTTTGTTAAGGGGTTCTCTGAAATCGCCAAGCCTTTACACAGACTGACTGAAGACAAGCAGTCATTTCATTGGGATGACACATGTGAGAGTTCATTTCAAAAATTAAGAAAATGTCTTTGCGAGACCCCAATCTTAGGATTTCCACAGCCTAACGGCCAATTCATTGTTGACACTGACGCCAGTAACACAGCGATCGGAGGAGTGTTATCGCAGAAACAGGGCGACAGAGAGGTTGTGATGGCATATTTCAGTAAATCGCTATCGAAACCTGAAAGGAACTATTGTGTGACAAGAAGGGAGCTCTTGGCTGTGGTAAAGACAGTACAGCACTTCAGCAAATATCTCCTCGGCGTGCGGTTTACGCTTCGCACTGACCACGCCGCCCTGAAGTGGCTGTTACAATTTAAAAATCCAGAGGGGCAAGTTGCTCGATGGATCGAACAACTGCAGGAGTACGACTTTATTATTGAACACCGCAGCGGAAAGGCGCATGGAAATGCTGACGCACTGTCAAGAAGGCCGTGTCCGGAAGACTGCAAGCACTGTGCCAAACAAGAGACAAAGGAACTGCCATTGAGATTGACAAGAATGAGTCCATCGAGATCTTGGGAAGATGAGGCGATGAAAGAAGCACAGGAAGATGACGAAGATGTACGGCTCATTGTCGCATGGAAGAAACGAGGCGAGGACAAGCCAAGATGGTGCGAAGTGGCTCCTACTAGTGCTGTCACCAAGGCATACTGGGCTCAATGGGACAGTTTTATTCTTCGGAACGGAATACTTTACCGAAAATGGGAGAAACCTAACGGCAGAGAGTTCCATCTTCAGATAGTTGTCCCAAGAGATAAGGTACAAGATGTCCTCCGTGAAGTACATGACGGCGTGTCAGGTGGACATTTGGGCGTAAAAAGGACTTTAACAAAAATTCGAGAAAGGTTTTACTGGCTCCATTGTCGAGAAGATGTGCAAGATTGGTGCCGCAAGTGTGCTACTTGCGCCGCGGTGAAAGGCCCGCCAACTAGAAGCCGAGGAAATCTGCAACTTTATAACGTTGGTGCGCCATGGGAACGCATTGCAGTTGATGTGGCTGGACCGTTCCCAGTAACGGAATCAGGAAATAAGTATTTCATGGTAGTTATGGATTACTTCACTAAATGGCCAGAGGTATTCGCCATACCCAATCAAGAAGCCACGACTGTTGCCTCCAAGTTGTTTGAGGAAGTAGTTTGCCGGTTTGGTGTGCCCTTGGAAATACACTCCGACCAAGGCAGGAACTTTGAGTCTCAAGTATTTCAAGAACTCTGCAAAATATTGGGAATGCATAAGACTAGGACCACCCCATATCATCCTCAATCTGACGGCATGGTAGAAAGATTTAACCAAACACTTGAGAGACATTTAGCAAAAGTCGTTGACAGGCACCAGAGAGACTGGGACAAATACATACCGCCATTTCTTCTGGCCTACAGAACGGCAGAACATGAAAGCACGAAGGTAACCCCGGCGCGTGTAAATTTTGGCCGAGAACTGAGAATACCAGTAGATCTGCTGACTGGAGGCCCTCCTGACGACTCACGTTCTCTACACGACTACATTTCCGAGTTACGTGAGAAAATGCGAGAGATTCATGCCATAGTACGGGAAAACGGATTGGAGTCGAGTGAAAAGATGAAGACTAGGTATGACCGCCGAGCAAATACAAGCGGCTTCGAAGAAGGAGCACTAGTCTGGCTTCACAATGTAACTCGACGAAAAGGAAAATCTCCGAAATTGCAGACAAGATGGGAGGGACCGTACAAAGTGGTAACTCGGTTAAATGACGTGACGTACCGAATTCAACGGCAGCCAAGAGGTGCACAAAAAGTGGTTCACATCGACCGCTTAGCTCCTTATCACGGCAGTAATGAAGATGCTCGGGACGAGCATCTCTAAGAGGGGAGCAGTGTCGCGGTCCTATCCCGAACCATCTAGAATAGTCGCCGCATGCTGCGTTTTAGTAAACAATAAACGCTGCAAGCAATAATGACTCGTATGTCCACTAGCGTAAGGTTCAAAACTCTTTAAATGAGTAACTGTTCGAGCGACCTTGCCGCGTGTACCGAGTGTAGGTACGTAGTTACGAGAATGTTCTAGAACCCTGGCCGGCGGATATAAATAGCGGCCGCCGCGGCGCGCTGTCAGTTCCATTTGGAATAGCGAAGAGTGAACTTCAAGTGAACATACCTGCGATACGAGCGATAACCTACGACCTCAGCGATACTATTGGACTTCGATTGGACCTGCGATTGGAATCTACGTGTGGACTTCGTGTCGTGAAGACCTGCAGACCAGACCCTGCGTGAATAAATCCTAAGAAGTTGTCATTGGCGTTTTACATTTACCTCCAGATCTGCCCGTAACAATATGTTTAAAAACAAACTGGATAAATATCTAAAGGAAACAAAACAGACAAGGAGTTAAACACAAATGTACATCTGGATACAGGCTTCACCAGTTCTATAACTGCCTACCTGAATTACAAATAATAATAATAATTTAACGTAAAAAAAGGAAATATATTGATTTTGCTAAGTATGCAGGATGGCTGCGAAATTTGCAAAGTAAAAAAAAAAGTTCCTCGTTTAATTCGTAACGGCTAAAACGAATACCCTTTTTTAATTGTCTTAGGCACATACCAGCTGAGATACAAATGATGCGTGACGCGCGTAGGCAATGGACGCATTCCCGTGCAACAAACCCGTGACATCTTCCTTCTATATAACACAACTAACACATCTACTACTATGTGGCGAACCTCGTTTGTCATCGATAAGCTAAGAAGAATTCACTAGTTTGAAGAAAATTACTGTTGTTTTATCTGTCCTTAGCACTTACCAGTTGAGATAATGATCCAAGTGATGGTGTAGGGCGTGATGCGCATTGGCAGCCGGCTGGTGCGCCGGAGTTGCCACGGTATACCGCTGAGTGGACGCGTTCCACTGCAATACGGCAGTGGCGCGTTGAGCCGCGCCGAAGCCGATCACGAGCGTCCGATAAGTGTAGGAGCGGATGCAAATGCCGCTCCAGAGCGTCTCACGCTCTGCGGGAAATGGAACGATTAGTGAAGGAAGTATAGTAAAACAGCGGTGTAATTTTAACGTTTTTCGTTTTTCAGAGCGTATTACCGTGTCACTGGGCTTTTATGGTTTGTGTTAGAGTTGCGTTTTAGTTCGCTATCTTTAAAAAAGGAATACTTTAGAAGTAAGCGCCCATATTCGAAAATGTGATTGTGTTTTGTTTTTCCAACGAGAGGAAAGTTCGGCTCATAGCAGGCTCATTGTTTCTCGCGTCTTACCCTCCGCGATATGATTAGAGCGTCACGATGTTTGGCGGCCGATTTACGATCATTTCATTTAGGGCACAGGTTATAAAACTCACCGGGTCCACCGGGCACACTGACCTTGTCTGGGCCTCATTGTGAAATCATGCAGCAGCGTGTGCAGATGCACGATGGCCGCCCAGTCGGCGAGGAAGGCGTCGGCCGTGCGGCCCGCGTCAGTGCCCAACTCGTACTGGAGATACACGCACCGTCTTTCGCCTGAAATTTACGTTTCTATGCAGGTTCGATGCCATAACCTCGTAAGTTCTGACTTGAACTAACTTGAAATAACAATGGTTTTCTATTGTCATTTTGTAAATACGTCAGGACTGAGAAAGATAAGGACTCAGGGAATGTGTCGATACTACGGGAGCCCACTTAAAATATTTCCTTCTTCGCGCCTCTGTTATCAAGAGTGTTGGACGGATCGGATACTATGGGTACGTTCCCTTTGTTCTATAGATAAAAAAAAACTAATTAAATTCAAAAACACTTTGCCAAAATCTACTATTAAATAGAATGATAATGATTCACAGTAAAAATCCAATTTTTTCCTATCCAAAAATCGGACATATCTATTTTTCCACTCTCAAAGGAACACCATATTGATTTCAGGAGTACATTTTTGGTCAAGATATCGTTGAGTTACGCATATGTACTGAAGATCTTTTTATTCGTTTATTGCTGAAAATCAGACTTTTTCTGTAATGCCTTTTCGTCGAAGAGAAAGTGTGGTAGTAGCATCACAAGCAATCTTAATGAAGAGAGCTTTCGTCCAACATCACAGCCAGTTTTAAAAACCTATTTAGAGGCTAAAAATTCCACCCATGCCGGGATTCAAATCCGCGACCTCTGGCTATCCGTGCCAGCGCTCTTTCCAACTGAGCTAATGGGCGACTCACCGGCATCAGTGAAATTTCGAACCTCTTTACAATATTCTCTGTATTACGTAGCCAGTTTTCCCTTTATCAAACATAGGACTAACCTTGCTCCTTCGGGTTAGGTGTGCGGACGGGCGAGCCGTGGAATACAATCTCGGCAGTCCACACCCTCGCTTGGTTCTTGGTGGTGAGACGCAGCGTGGCAGCGAGGAGTCGCGAGCGGAGGGCGTTGGCCGCTTTATGACACGCGCCGTCTGGGGTAGGCAGGGCCACTATGCGCATGCCGAGAGCGGAGCCGCTCCACTCCGGTTGGACTCCTCCGTGCGTCACGCCGCGGTTGGCCAGCTAAGAGATATAGTTGTTAAGATTTGCATTGAAGGAAAGATGTCGATTAGTATAGAGACGCATATATTTACATTTTTTACGCAGTTGGGTATTTTAGTTTTTTTTTTCGTAATAATTTACAGCTATTACTTTTTTCACTCAGTTCAATAACGGCAATACGGCCCGAAGGCGGCGGCTTACATTTTACATTGACATTCAGCAAACAGAATGTAAATTCTTTACGTTGAAATAAATTTATTTTAATTTGAATACCCTCATCGCGAGTCCGGCTACCGCAACTTCCAAGATGGCGGTTTTAACGAGATCCTCCTGCACAGCAAATCCTCAATGATTCCAATGGTCTAACTTTCAAATTAAAAGAACCGATTTGGTTATACCTTTTATGCATCATTGTTCTTTATTGTTAACTTTATAGTCTTTGAAATACTGTACTTGTTTAATCCTGTTTACCATTCTTTAGGATTTAAAATTAGGATGAAATTTGACGGGATTGGAATCGTTCAGGATTTGGTCCAAAGTTAAGTCCAGTGACTTTGTTTTCTAAGTTATGTACATTTGTAAAGTTATAGTAGCCATACCACTCGCTAACTGAGAATAAAAACATCGTGAGAAAAACTTAAGGTGTCTGAGGTGTTGAAATACCTCAGCGCTTGTAATTGGCAACTGTGGGGCACGCGTAATTAAGCTCATACTTTATTTATATTTGAGAGAAGGCCTGTGGTGCATGTTGACGTTTATAGGCTAAATAAAAAAGGAAAACGAGGCCCAGACAGGCAACGGGGCACACCTCTTGCGCCAGGTTGACGAAGGGCACCCGCTCGTCGGCGGCGGCAACCACGTGCGCCAGCTCCGGGATGAAGTAGGCGGGCTGCCGGCCGCGCACCGCGCGCGCCGAGCTCGCCGCCAGCTTGCGCTTGCCCGCCTGCATGCCTGGGGGAGATAGCTCGCTCGTCCTACCATTGTTGTAAAATTTAAAGATGTAAAATTTGAGAAAAGATGGTCAGAGTGGAGTTTTTTTCCCCCGCTGCCTTTTTCTCCACTACACTACGGCCCGAAGGCAGCGGCTTTCACTTTCATGTTGCATTGTACTTTGACATTCAGCAAATAGAATGTAAATTCTTTACGTTGAAATAAATTGACTTGATTGATAAAAGGCAGACGGCCATTTTAAGAACTAAATCTTTCCTGAACCCTAAACATGTTCCGACAAAAAAACTAAAGAACCATAACATAACATTTACATACGGGCACATACATTGCTTCCGAGTGCTTAGTGCGAGTTTTTTAACTACTCGATCGCGTTAACGTAAACTCGTATTTCTATGGCATCGGGGAAGCGCCACCTAGCGACAAGTATGGAAATAATGAAAGCACTTCTCAACGTAAACCATTACCTAGCGAAAAGTAATGGTTTACGTTGAGAAGTGAACACGTTTACCAGCCAAAACACGAATAAACGCGAGTGCGAGTTGTACTGTGACAGCGTTTTGACAGTTCGAACGGTTAACTTACTCATACTCACTACTCAATGCTCGATTAACGCGGTAGTAAAGTTATTCGATTGGATCTGTCAAACTCGCACTAAGCACTCTGGCCCCACACTAGGATACCCTGTGCCGTGGGAATCAGAAACAACATCACAAACATGTAAACATCCAAGACCGGGGGTTTTTTTTTCCCAGCCGGGATTCGAACCCGGAACTCTTGCATGGTAGGTAGATGCGCTACCGCTAAGCCACATAGGTCGTTGGAGGAAGACAAAGGACGTAAGTTGATCCAAATGACTAACAGCACCCTTTATAAAAAAAAACATAAGGAAGGCCTATGTCCTGCAGTGGGCGACGAAATGGCTATGGCTGGTAATAATGATGATGACATGTTGATCGTTTCTCAATTTCGTAAAAGCAGACATAAGATGTATAGTGGAAACGCGTACTCCTATCAGTAAAGACGCGACCTATTTTTTTATACTAAGCCGCCTTCAAGGTTTGATAAGTGTGCGCGTAGAATGTAAGCGTCAAATTGACAAGCTCATGCAGTTGTCATTATTACTACATTCCAATAACAAAATGTAGGTCTGTAGTCCATTACTTCAGGTACTTCAAAAATTGTAAACAATATTAATGCATCTTTTTATTGAAATACACACTTTTTTAAATCAAATTCTTAACACTTTACCAATTAAATCTGAAATATAATAAAACTTCATGAAATTCAAGTAAAATGTAAATATTTTTATTAAGTGAATATTTCAACAAAAAGACAAATTAAGATTCATCATCATTAACCCATTATTTCCCCACCGAAGGGCATCCCCAACCCGCATGCCCAGCCTGGGGATTATGGGCATTACCCCCCAATGATGGCACAACCTTGTGCTATGGCGCTCATTAGGGGAGGGCTATGTCCAGCAGTGGACTAATATAGCCTGAAGAAGAAGAAGAAGGGCATGGGTCTATTCCCTAAGGATCGTATAGGCCATACTCCACTACCGGGGGCCAAGTCCGGATTGGTCGAGACTTGCAAGACTACTGGGTGGTTGTACTATTTACATTTATTTAATTGCCTAAATATATGGACTATAGGCGGAAAACATCGCCACCGAAAACGTGCTGCCAGAGGTCAACCTATTGTTAGAGTTACAAATAGTTTTACCTCCTTTTTATTATGCCGTTTTTACTGTCATATTTGTCAACCACACTGTCTCATACCATTTTCTTGCCCACATTTTAGATTAAATCTATTATTAGCATTTTCCTTAGTTTTTATTCCGTTGCTGTTGTAAAGAGGATCGAAATTTCACAGATGCCGGGTAGTTGCGTCGCCGTTAGCTCAGTTGGAAAGAGCGCTGGCACGGATAGCCAGAGGTCGCGGGTTCGAATCCCGGCATGGGTGGAGTTTTTAGCCTCTAAATAGGTTTTTAAATTTGTCCTTAGCACGGGTTAGTGCAGATGGTCAGAGTGGAGTTTTTTTTTCCGCTGCCTTTTTCTCCACTACAATTACGGCCCGAAGGCGGCGGCTTACACTTTACATTGTACATTGACATTCAGCAAACAGAATGTAAATTCTTTACGTTGAAATAAAATTATTTGAATTTGAATTTGAAACGAATATAGTTAGTGTGATACCTGGCGTGTCGAGCGGCGTGAAGGGCCCGTGCGTGAGCGTGAAGGTGTCGAGCTCGACCAGCGACAGCGTCTTGAAGAAGGCGCGCGCGACGCCGGCGGGCGCGGCGGGCGCGGGCTGCCCCGTCAGCTCCTCCTCGCACTCCTCGGGCGTGCAGCGCTTGGCGCCGGCCAGGTGAAACGACAGCGCCACCGAGCACGCGCTGCCCGAGTTGGAGCTGCTGCTGTTGGTCGCCAGCGTGCCCGCCGCCACCTCCTTCATCTCCACGATCTGGAACGCGCTTCGGGGTCAGGCTCAGGCAGGCCCTCCTATTACGTAGCACTCCACTCTATCGAGTGAAGCATTTAGACGACTCCTAAGTGTCAGAAAATGTATGTGTCACAGTCAAAACTCTTAAACGGTCAAAACTAGTTTTGACTAGTACTTTTGTCCAAAGCTTATATTTGAAATAATAATAATATTGGCCTTTTTGCATCTACTTAATGAGATGATTTATACCGCGTCCAGTGGTATCTTCACTCACACTAGATGGGTGAAGGGACCACTCCGACGCTGTAGTGCCTGGGTCATGGTTTTATAGATGGTGTGATGGTGGTATAGGTGCTGGGCAAGCCTACACCATCTATAAAACCATATTTGAAATACCAAATGGTAAAAACAACTAAAATGATGCATCGCTCAATCTGCGACAACAAAAATATAGGTGCGACGAAGCGCGTAGCGTAGCGAAGCGCGAAGGAGCGTGTTAGGTTGAACATGTAAGACCGAAAACCAACTCGACATTGTTGGATACATATTAGAATTTTATTTTTCTGCAGTCAAAACTAGTTTTGACTGATTTTAGCAGTCAAAACTAGTTTTGACCGTTTAAGAGTTTTGACTGTAACATATGCATTTGACAGCCGGAGTAGCTTAAAAAAGTAAACGTCACGCAACTCAGTGGACGCTTACGTATGTAATAATGCCCCTGATGGCATGCATTAGCAGCATGCGAACGTCCTGCTGCTGGGATTAGGGGTGTTCTCGGAGAGTATGGGCATATAATATAACTAGCTTTTGCCCGCGACTTCGTGCGCGTGGACTTTAGTAGCTACAAAACTTTGCAACCCCGTTCACTCCCTTAAGAGTTAAATTTAAAAAAACGGCGAAACACGTGTTCAATCAATTGTGCTGAAGAGTATTTATTTTAGATTTAAAAAAAAATCACAGCATTTTTATACCTCCCATACAAATTTTGGCAACCCTTTTCTTAGGGGTTGAATTTCAATAAATCCGGTAAATTCCTTGCCTAAATTATTTATAGAAGACCCTCTGTGCAAAATTTCAGCTTCCTAAGTCCAACGGCTTGGGCTGAGCGTTGATGAGTGAGTCAGTCAGGACTTTGAATTTTATTTATATAGATAGATTTCAACAAATATAACATAGACATGACATGTTTTTGATTCAGTGGGCAGCAGGTTAACCTCAAACCTAGAAACCTGTAGTGATACCTTTTATGACTCGCGCCTCGTTAAATGTATAACTAAACCAGCAACGCTTTAGGGCTAAATAAAACAATGTCTTTGCCGCTATTCTGGCAAAAGTGTAACCGTGTTAGCTTTAAATGTCTACTAGATCAATATTGAAGATAAACACTAAGAAAAATAACACCTGTACTTACCAGAATGTGGTCAGTATGCCGATGCAGAATGACGTAGAGGCGGTCCGAAGACAGCTTGCTGAGCGGGTGGTCGGGGCCATGGAGGAACGGTAAGTGCTCGCAGACGCTCGCGGGAAGGTGCTGCAGGGTCTTCTCGCAGCGGCGCGCCACTAGCCAGAACCTAATAGTGGAGTAGAATAGTTAAATAACTTATTAATAACAGTTAAAAATGATATCTGTGCAACTTTTTACAAGGCTTTCTCTGTACATCTGCTTGTGTCAATTAATGACTTAGATAGTCTCTTCTCGTCACTTTATTGTACATAAACATTGAAATTACATAAACACCTATCAAAACTTAGTGATAAACGGTAAGTTACTCTAAAATAAATATATAACAAATAAGTCGATTGAAGTCATATTCTGATTGAAGAGGGATTTTATTTACCTTTACAATTCAGTTCTGTGCTCTGCAAGAGTGCATGCAGGATACATGTCACATCAAGTCATACATCGTCAGCGCGTGAGAATATACTCACTAACATAGCAAAAATCTAGCAGTGCATTTGACTAACGGCACACGTATGGCAGTTAGGTCGGCCATCTTAGGCACTTGCGGTAAGCAGAACGCGCACGTTTAGTTGACTCTCGTGCGTGCCTACCGATATGAGCAGTTGTCTACCGGTGCACTCTAACGCTAATAGCATACCTAAGTTGCGTGAGCAAAGCCTTAACCAGCGGCACATGTGTGGCAGCCAATGCGGCAGCCAGATCGGCCATCTTGGGCGCATGCGGGTAAGCGGGCACGCGCGCGCGCAGCCGGCCGCCGTGCGCGCCCACCGATATGAGCAGCTGCTCCGCGCGAAGGCACGGGGAGACCACGCTGCAAGCGAGGACGCACGGCCAGCCACCCACCACGCATTCCACCTGGTGACAAGGTGTAGGGTTTTTAACACAAGTTATGGACGTTAGAAGCGCTCGTGGCCTAGGCGAACCGAGTGATTGGAATCAACAACAGGTGCGGTCAGGTACAGGACGGGTGACCGTCCCGTGACTACCGCTAGTGACATTTTGCCGAGCGCTTCCGTGCTTCGCAAGGCACGTTAAGCCGTTGGTGCCGGCTGTCATATAATGGCAGTCGTTAAGCCATGTCATAGGCCTTATGGGCGGCTTGATAACTTCTGACAGTAAGGCCCGCCACTGTCTTACAGTCCTCCGCCAACCCGGACTTGGCCCCCCTGTTGGAGTATGGCCTAACCTTCCTGCGATGCAGGAAGAGACCCGTGTCCCAACAGTGGGGACATATACAAGGGTTGATAACGATGGACGTTAGAAGTAAGTCAGACAAGGATTTTCATTAGCCACAATTAAGACCGATTCCTGGATATGTCCCTGGTACCCGAAAGGGAACAATCAGTGCGCAATCCAAGCGTCTTAAAAGCGAATATCTGTAAACGTTGTTGCAAATCTATGCCACGGACTATGTTGTTGAAAGAACGGCCGAAAAACTCTGCAGCTGTGAAGTGGTTTTCTGATTTCGACTCTACGATGACCGAGTACTGCTGTGTGGTGTCGGCCTAGAGAATAGCAGCAACCCAATTCTTCCCGCGGGTGTCGTAAAAGGCGACTAAGGGACACAAACCGGGGGGTGGGCAGCAGCGCCCCCTGCAGTACAATCCCACCGATCTGCGATCCCCAACCCGCATGCCCAGCGTGGGGATAATAATAATAAATGTTCATGGACATATTACACAGATCTCATTAGCCCTATACTAAGTACAACTAAATGACTTGTGTTATAGGTGCTAACTCGACAGTAGATGTAATACAATAAATACGTAGATAACATCCAAGACCCGAGACAAACTAGAAAAGTTCGTTTCCTAGTTTGACCCGGCAGGGAATCGAACTCGGGACCTCCGGTTTTACAGTCAGCGTGCCAAATCGCTGCACCACCGAGGCCGAGGATTATGGGCATTGCCTCCTATGGTAGCACAACGTGGCGCTCTTTAGGGGAGGGCTATTTTTTAAAAACCTATTTAGAGGCTAAAAATTCCACCCATGCCGGGATTCGAACCTGCGACCTCTGGCTATCCGTGCCAGCGCTCTTTCCAACTAAGCCAATGGGCGACTCACAGGCATCAGTGAAATTTAAGACGAAGAAGAAGTATATTTATTTATGAACATAAATACTAAAAAACGAACATACCGAAACGGACTAATAACAATGAAATTAAATACGAACACAAGTAAAAACAATAGAAACAATTATATGTAAAAATTAAAATTTAAGAATAAGAATAAGAAATTTATTGGGTTACGAACGTCTGTACAACAAAAATACATGAATTGGATACATACAATTTCGAACCTCTTTACACTATTCATTACTCTGTATTACGTACAGGCAGCGACATCTGGCTGTAGTAAATTGCATCACTTACAGCAATGTGCAGCAGTGGACTAGTATATAGCCTGCCGACGACGACCGAGTGCAGAGTGAACTCACCCCGAGATCGCTTAAGAGAGCCTTGAGGTCGTTGAGCCGCTGCCGCGAGCGCATGTGCACGGTGTGCGCCAGCAGGCGCTCCATGGAGGGCGCGTGCGGCGCCAGCGCGGCCGACACGCGCTCGCCGCCCTGCAGCGCCGGCACGTGCCACACGCACAGCGCCGAGCCCTCGCACCCGACTATCAGACGGTAGCCCAGCTCGCAGCCCAGCTCCCTGTCGAGGTAACGCGGGATGAGACCGCGGCTTAGGCTTACGTTAATCACAGCTGGGCGCAGTTTCTCTCTGACAGACAGCTAGAATATTCCTAATTGGCATGTACACCAGGAAGAGAGAGAGAGAGTCCTGAGAGAGACACAGAGAAAGGAGGAGACCAATTCATGGAGACAGTGTTATGTTACAATATTCATGTAAATAAATAAATAACAATATCTTTCGAGCCGCTGCGAATTGTCAATTGCAGAAAAACTGACCGAGCAACAATGGTGCATGCAACTTATTATAAGAATCCTTGACCTGATTATTACTAGATTACAGATTTTCTTATGTTGTTTTCTATTATCACAAGTCAAAAAATTAGATGAGTACTATACACACTTAACTCCCAACACACTCTCAGTGTCTGCGTTACAGTAGCCGAAGCGTCATGGATGAAAAGCTTGTATCTGTCACTTTTACCGACAATGTACTAACCTCTCATTACACAATACTAACCTCCAATAGGAAACCTGCAGTCGCTGCCCAGGCGTATATCTGTCCACCTGGAGATGCTTGGATAGTCTGTCACGACACAGCCTCAGCGTCTGCGTATACAGCAGCTCAAGCGACAGTGAAAGGCAGAAGAACCGCAGCGCCGCAAGCGCACCGCCCAGCCCGGCTGCCGCGAGGCGCGCCTGCGCCACGCCGCGGAGCCAGTTCAGCTGGGAGGTATGCACTAGGGCTTTGCCCTCTGGAACAAAATATTGTAGAGTAATTATTGATTTTTATTTGTTTAAGAAATTTATTTGACAAGAAATCCAGTTTTCAACTCGACTTTTCTCTCTGCACTCATGGAAAAACGTGTACAGTATATAAGTACAGTATTAAGACTTTTCAGTGATCATACGAAAAAAGTGACGGCCCTGGAATAAAAAAAACACTTTAAGTCTAATTTTGATGTCACAGTTAAAAAGACAGGTGCAGAAGAAGCAGGCCAACAAACTGCACCATGTTTTTATCCAGGATAAGTGCAATATATATCGAAAGAAAATTAAATACAATTTTCAAATAGTATTTAGCTATCGATCGATCGATATGAACACTTGGATGACCCCACTACTGGGGCATGTGTCTCTTCCTGCATCGCAGGAAGGTTAGGCCATACTCCACCACGGGGACCAAGTCCAGCTTGGTGCAGGATTGTAAGACAGTAGCGGGCCTTACTGTCAGAAGTTATAAAGCCGCCCATAAGGCCTCTAGCTTAACGACTGCCATTACATGACAGTCGGCACCGACGGCATGTTTTTATACAAACAATGGCCCACATTTGAACCAGTTATACCTGAGACTTCTGCAACAAGTTGTTATGGCATGTTTTTAAGCTTTATGTGCCCGTTTCAAACTATAATCTGTAAAAGTAAAGTCGTCACTGACCTCCAGTCTCATTATCCTGCACGAGAATGGCAATGTCCAACAGTCGCCACGGCAAGTTGGGAGCGTCGCCCATCACGGTTAATGATACACTGAAGTCATGGCCGACTGTGAATGTCGCGCGGCCGTTTTCCACCTGCAAATTTACTATTGACTTAGTTTTATGCTTTCTTAGTTATTTTTAGTTCTTTTATTAAAGAGTTTTGTAAATATATCATCGCTTGGAATCAAAATGAAACTTTTTAAAAAACCTATTTAGAGGCTAAATAATTCTACCCATGCTGGGACTCGAACCCGCGGCCTCTGGCTAACCGTGCCAGGTAGGTAATAGGTTTTTTAAATTGTCCTTAGCACGGGTTTGTGCATTAAAAAGAATATTATCTAAACGAAACAGTTAAAAATTAAATATAAAAATTATGCTGGATTAGCACTATTGAGCAGCGACGCTGTAGTGAGCCTATGGTGCTTAGCAGGTTTAATTAAAGTAAGTAACTGAAAAACTATCTGTTTCTACGATACTAGTTTCTATGTTCTATGAGCAAGAGGCAAATAGTATAGTATATTGAAGTTAGTAAATAATTTTTTCACTATACTATTTTTATTTTTAATGCACTAACCCGTGCTAAGGACAATTTTAAAAACCTATTTAGAGGCTAAAAATTCCACCCATGCCGGGATCCAACTGAATAAGAATAGTGTAAAGAGGTTCGAAATTTCACTGATGCCGGTGAGTCGCCCATTGGCTCAGTTGGATAGAGCGCTGGCACGGATAGCCAGAGGCCGCGGGTTCGAATCGCGGCATGGGTGGAATTTTTAGTCTCTAAATAGGTTTTTAAAATTGTCCTTAGCACGGGTTAGTGCATTAAAAATAAAAATAGTATAATAATGTGGGTACAGCGATATGATTCCGATGTAAAAACCTAACTGCAAAGTAGGTAGTCGGGGCTGTAAGTAATGCAATCTACTTCAGCCAGATGTCGCTGCCTGTACTTAATACAGAGAATAGTGTAAAGAGGTTCGAAATTTCACTGATGCCAGTGAGTCGCCCATTGGCTCAGTTGGATAGAGCGCTGGCACGGATAGCCAGAGGTCGCGGGTTCGAATCCCGGCATGGGTGGAATTTTTAGCCTCGAAATAGTTTTTTAAAATTTTTTCACTGTCATTAAATAGTCCATCAAATTATATTAAAGCATGTTGACGATTTTACTCTACAATTAATATTTTTTCTTATACTCATATAACTTGTCGAAAAGTAATCCTGGTCACCTGGCACTGAAGCGCTCCATACAAATCGGATAATGTTTTCATTTTTATCACACAGTTTTGTTTGAGACCATATTAAACCTCGATTTATTTGTTTCTTTTTGTAAGGTGTTCTAAATAATTTGTTTGAATAACAGTTTTAACCTTATATAATGTTGAATCTACAGTATACTACAACTCTACACATAAAGACAGTAAGTAATTTTCGGGCCCAAGAAGCATAATAGCCTACACTTAAGTACCTATCAAGAATAGGCAGGCAGCTTGTTCATCCTTTATTATCTCTTAGAGGGCACACACATAAATTGGCTAAGCAACTGCATATTAATTGCATATTGAGTGCGCATTGAAGAGCGGTGGTAGCGGAGCGGTGTAGAACGCCGGCTTCTCAATAGGGAGGTCGTGGGTTCGAACCCCGGCATGTACCAATGACTTTGTTTTCTAAGTTATGTACATTTGTGAAATTATAGTAGCAATACTACTCGCTGACGGTGAAGGAAAACATCGTAAGGAAACCCTAGTGTCTGAGGTGTTAGTGTACCTCATCGCTTGCTACGTACAATGGCCCAACTATGAGGCTAAGTACGGAAATCTCAGGTCTAACTGAGTGCGCATTGAGTAGAGTGGAATGTTACGGCTGGAGGGGGTAGACAGAGGCCAGGCACTAAAGATAGCTAATCTTAGTAAACTGACTATGTTCTTGCTATGAAACTAGTCACTTTACTGCGCAAATGGAACCAAGATCTTGCTTCTATTTGCGCACTATACGAAATGAAGATTATCTCACCTTCAAATTTCGAACATCGTTGGGCAATGAAGCCGTAGTCAACCTCTGCCGCACCACATGAGCTAGCGCACGTAAAGTGGATCGTTTCTCAGTAGCCGTCAGCGACGGCGGCGGAACAAGGCGCTCGCGCACTACTGCTGGTAAGCGACTGTATGTGCCGAGCGTGAGGACCTCTACTGCTGCCGCCATGTGAAACGTGGGAAGTCTGAAAACAAAGATCAAAGATTACAAGGTTACAGAGTTATTTCAACATGTCTCTTTCATTCAATCTACAAAATATGCTCCAAGTGGAAAATAAAAATGTCTTAAGTACTGTTGGACCTCTGAAGTAAATAAATTCAATCAATCAATCAATCAATCAATTAAGTAGAAGTTCAGATATAGCCAGGTGCTTATTATGACAATTTATATTTTCTTACATTACCGGTTATAGTGTGACAGACAGTATGATCATTTCTTATACTTTTTGTCGCCGATTCTGTGGGTGTTGTTATTTGTCTATACATTACACATTGAAATGTCATAATAAACCAAGAATTGTAGTTATACAAACTATGCACAGATGCATAATGAAAACTACAACATTTAAATCCACCCAGTATATAAATCAGAAATCCAGCAGAGCTGATCTCAAAAATAGATTTTTGGCATAATCATCACTGTTGTGCTGTGTGAGACATATCTCACACTGTTTCCACTCCCAGAGAAGTTCCGGAATGACACATGCTTCGACAAATAGAAGAGAAGAATTACCTGGCATGAACAAGAGTCTCCCTAGCAACTCTCGCCAGTACATCAGCAGTCTCCATGAACAGTAAAGCCTGTTTGTCCAAGAAAGCCATAATGCGTGCCGAGCGGTCCACCTTTGTAGCACTGCTAGCCCACTTTACCAATGCCAGCAAACGCACAAACAGTTGACGTGTACGAGCACTGAACTTGTAAATCTCAATTTTACGTTCCATGTCAGTTTTTCTTGGTAATCTGTAAGATTAGTGAAGAAAGTTGTTTAAATTTCAGATTCCTGCATTTAGCATAATATATTATAGTTAGATTTTGTATATGGTAAGACTGCAAGTGAGTATGAGAAGATCAAGTCTTGTGCAGTTAGTTGCTTACATGAATTGATTCTTACTAGGATATACTAGCAACCATACATAATGATATTGTCTTTCATGCAGGGTAGTCATTTCACTTACCAAATAAAAGTCAGAATTGTGATTTATAAATCATCTAAAATCATAAAATAAAAGAATTCTACATTTAGCCTTTAGTAGGGCTAAATGCAGAAATATGTAGCAACTACTAAGATACCTGTATACCTTAGATACTTGGGTTAGATCACAATATTTTCCTTAACAAATAGTAAGTGGTATTACTACATCAAATTTGCTACTAATATTGCTACACAAGTAACCAATCAATCTCTTTTACCTTACTGCATAACTAGAGCACTTAGATAGAAGTGGAAAGGGCCCAGCGCTCGGTCCAAGTTATGTTTAAAAAGAAATATACATATCCCACTGCCAAACTCTATCAAGAATGCCAACTCCATAAAGTCCACAAGAAAACATTCGCCTACTAGCCCAAGAGTAGTATAAATACTTAGTCTAATGTCTCACCAACAGTTAATAAAGATTTTATTGATATTATTAATTCTGCTTTATGGACTCACTGCACCAATTGTCCAGTACAATTTCACCAGTGTCACATCTCATGACTTGCCAATCATAAGTGAATGAGGCTTTGTCTGATTTTGAAGCCATCAGAGCTAATTGTTGTAGGGTTTTGGAAAGCTTACTGTTTGAGGCATTTTGTTTTTAAAGTATAGTTTGGTAATGAAAACTAGGTCATTTGGTACATGCTGGCATGATGGTGAGAAGTTCCAGGAACTTTCGTATGTGAGGCAAGGGTCTACCGGTGCGCTACCATCACTTTGTCACTAACACATGTAAAAGACCTAAAAGGGACAGAAAACTTCCACAGTTCTAAATCGAAATATATAGCCACATTTGGAAACAATACAGAATATACAGGTAGTCTAAGAGACGATTTGTATAGAACTTACAACTCAGCCAAAACTGTGAGCTCATCGTAGGTCCTTTGGACGATGAAGTCGATCAGCAAAGCCAGAGAGATGGAGCCGCCGCGGGCTCCCTCCGTACCCTGCGCACATCCCTCGATCGCCACGGGAACCATGGTCACTGATCACGTTTAAATGTTCCAATTTCTTAAATCGGCGTCATAGAAACCATTTTCAGGATTAATCCAGTGGAGAATAAGATTTTTAGATTTAGCTTAGCAACAAACAACACGTCTCGCTCTTGAGTCCACAAATTAGACAGACAGCTCAGACAGGTCTTGTTGAGTCTTTTTGTCTTTTTAATCTGTGGACTCGCCTTGCTGAGTAGGAGGTTTTTTTTTTGGCGGGCTTTTGAAGAGGATAGGCGCGTTTTTTGAAAATTTTTCAAAAATATTTCTGAAAATTGTTAAAACTCGATAAACTTACGCTAAAAGTATTTAAAACATCGTCGTTAGGTTCGGCGAGATGAAAGATCGCCCGGGGGCAAAGCCCCCTGGGCTTTCCGAGGATGAACCTCCTCCCAAATTAAAGAGGGGGCGAACTGAGGACCATGGACGCGAACATCACGGCGAGCAGCAGCAGGATGATGGATTCATGCCATATCTGAAACCAGGTTACAGGCGGCTGTACGCGGAAAATTTGGTGAGCGATGAATTCATTGTCTTTGTTGAATCCGAAAATGGCAGAATTGGTAATAAAAACCCTGACCAGCTAAACACGATCTTCAAAAATGACGTCAAGGGCGTGGTGGGCATCAAGCGCATCAATGCTAATAAAATTGGTGTGTGCTTTGGACAAGCTTCCAATGCGAACAACTTCCTGACGAATGACGAACTGCTGAAGAAACAGGGCTTTAGAGCCTATATTCCCGCGAGGTCTGTAGAGACTATTGGGGTCCTTCGCTTCGTTCCAACAAGTATCACGAATGAAGAACTGTTTAAGAAACTTGCAGCAGAATTTGAAATTGTAGGCGTAAGGCGCTTTACCCGCAAGGTCGACGGAGAAATTGTTCCGTACAGTTCAGTGTCTGTGACTTTCTTGTCACAGACACTACCGGAGTATGTATACCTAGATCTGTATAGATTTAAGGTCAATGAGTACAGAGCACCACTTCTGCAGTGCTTTAAGTGCTTCAGATTTAACCATGGAGCGAAGTTCTGTAAAGGACTGCAGAAGTGCTCTATCTGCTCTGGTGAGCACCACTTCACAAAATGCGACAAAGAGGATGAATTGAAATGTATCAACTGCCAAGGGCCTCACTTGGCAATTTCCAGAGACTGTCCAGTTAAAAAAAACAAGTTAGAAGAACATGTTAATAGGACTAACTATGCAAAAATTGCTGCTTCAGCCAAAAAACAAGACAATATTGTCAAAAACTACAACTCGAACTTCCCTCCACTGAAAGCCAAGCCTTCGCCAATGATTGCTAGGGCTCCCACAAAACCCATAGTAACAGAACCTCCACAACTTGTGATCTCAAATTCAAATTTAGTCAAAGAAATAGTCAAGAGCGACTTCATCTTAAATGGTTTGGTAGGAGCTTTGGTAACATTGGCGAATGGTAATTTGCCCAAAATCAATGCTTCCATTGTGCAGGAAGTGTTGATTAAATCACTACAGAATAATGGATAAATCATTTATTACAATAGTACAGTTTAATGTAGAAGGAGTTATTAACAAGAAGCCATTATTAATTTCATTTTTATTAAATAATGATGTAGACGTTTGTCTTTTAAATGAGACTTGGCTTAGGAACAATAGCACTTTTAATATTCCTAATTACAATATAATTCGACAAGACGGGAAAGATGGACGAGGAGGTGTAGCAATTTTAGTTAAATCCAATTTGAAATTCTCTACTGTCTCTGTTCCTTTTTACAATTTTATGCATTCTGCTGCAATAATCTTACAAACCAATGCTGGTAATTTATCAATTCTCTGTAGTTATATACCGCCTCCTAATGATAACCGTAGATTTCAGTGCAGAAGACTCAAACAGATTTTGAATATGTTACCGAAACCAATGCTTTTTTCGGGCGATCTCAACGCCCATCACGTCGCTTTTGGGTGTTTGAGGTCTAACTCTCGCGGTAATGAGATCTATAACACACTCGATGAGTATGATCTATGTATATTAAACACTGGTTTTCCTACCACTGTAGGTAGTCCTTCTAAAATGCCTTCTGCAATTGATATTTCTTCTGTCAGTCCTTCTGTTGCTCCTCTTTGCGAGTGGACAGTTCATGATGATGCGATGGGCAGCTATCATTTTCCAACAGTTATAACAATTCACACCACAATTCATAAATACGATATTGGTAATTCCGCTGATCGATATCTTTATAATAAAGCAGATTGGCAGGCTTATGCATCTGAAACAGAGAGAATATTAGGGCAATTTAATATAGACAGTAGTAACCCAGTCAAAACTTACAATGATTTTTGCGAAGAACTTAATCAGATTAAAGATGTCACTATTCCAAAGCTAAGGAAAACTAATAGCATTGTCATTAAAAAGCCTGTTCCTTGGTGGGACAATGAATGCTCAGATGCTGTTAATAAAAGTAAAGAAGCTCTAAATATGTATAGAAGTAATGGTAATATGTCGAGTTACATTGAATATAAAAAATTAAATGCTTTTAAAAAAAGATTATTAAAAGAAAAGAAGAAATACGGATGGACTAAATTAGTTGAATCTTTTAACAGGTATACACCTATAAGCACTATTTGGAATTACATCAAAAGATTCAAACGTGTAACATTACCCAAAATGCCCAAAAACGACGAATGGATTCCAGCCTTCATTGATAAATATGCTCCACCGTCTCCTCCTGAAAAAAACATAGACATAAACTCATTAAATGAAATCTTTAATAACACAGGGAATAGTAATTGTGCTCATCTTTCAGAACCATTTTCCTTTGCAGAATTCACATTTGCTATCAAATATAGAAAAGATACAACCCCAGGATTAGATGACATTCCTTACAAGCTTATTAGGAACATGCATGTTGATGCCCAAAAATCGTTATTGGAAATGTACAATGTATTGTGGATGACTCAGTCCATTCCTGAAGCTTGGAAAACACAATGCGTTATTCCTATATTGAAACCAGACAAGTCTAGTGATGACTTTAATTCATATAGACCAATTTCTTTATCCTCATGTGTAGGTAAATTGTTTGAGTTTATGCTTAAAACCAGATTAGACCATTACGTAGAGCAGAATAAAATCTTACCAGAGCAGCAATTCGGCTTCAGGAAGGGTCGTAGTGCTACAGAGAGCTTTACTTCACTCATCTCTGACATCAGGAATTCCTTTCACAGCCAATCAGCCACCGTATGTGCATTTCTTGATGTACAGGGAGCTTTTGATAATGTTGATCCATCTGTATTGGCAGGAATTTTATCAGAGATTGGTATGCCAGGACATGTCTGTAAATGGATATTTCATTTTCTTTATGATAGGACTATGTATGTTAAATTTAACAACATACTACACGGACCAGGACAAGTTTTTAAAGGTACTATGCAAGGAGCAACCATATCCCCTTTATTGTACAATATTTATACATCTCAGATAAATAAATATCTGACCCAGACTGGAGTTCAATTCCTGCAGTATGCAGATGATTTGTTAATATACTCTGTACATAAGGATGTAAATATAGCTGTAAATAATTTAAATTTAGCCCTCTCTCAAGTGCATAATTATTATTTTAATAAGCTCAAATTGGTTATAAATCCATTAAAGAGTGGAGCTATGCTTTTCTCCAAAAGGCTTTCTCCTTGTAATAGTTTGGTAGAATACAATAATCTCCCTATACCTTGGTTGAAAGAAAAGAAGTTTCTTGGTATATTGCTGGATCATAGGCTAACATTTGAATCTCACATAAATTATATCATCAAAAACGCCTCCAAAGCCCTTAATATACTTCGGTCTCTGGCAGGAGTACATTGGGGGTCTGACCCAAAAATATTATCTATGTTATATAAGAGCATTATGCGCAGCCATTTCGATTATAGCTCAATTGCTTATATGGGGGCAAGCCTTGCTTTGCTGAAGAAATTAGAAGTTATTCAGAATAAAGCTTTGAGAATTATTACAGGGGCTATGTGCTCTACTCCAATTAATGCAATGCAATGTGAGGCTTGCATTCCCCCTTTACATCTTAGACGTCTACAGCTAGCTGAAAGGTTCTGTTTGAAAATGTTAACTAAAAATAATAGAGTTGTCTTAGATCACATTTTACCAATGCATGCCACTGAATTGGGCAATTCAGTGGCTCCTTATGCAAATTTTAATCAGATATTAAATGGTAACATACCAACCTTATTAAGAATAGTTTTACATTTGAATGATTTAACAAAAAATTTGCATCAGGATAATTTGTGGCCCCTCTATAGGATGGATCTCGATATTCTATTGAAAAATAATTTTGTACATAAACCATGCATTACGAACCAACAAGATTTACTTGCTTTCCTGGAAAATAATCATCTGTATTCCATCTATACTGATGGCTCTAAAACAGTTGATAGGGTAAACTCAGCATTTTTTGACCCTCAGTTAAAGAAAACTAAATGTTTTAAAATTGACACTAGATGTAGCATTTTTACCGCCGAAGCTTATGCTATCCATCAAGCTTTAATTTACGTTCAAAATATTGATACTTGTAATATAATTATATTTACTGACTCACTCAGTGTATTATTAGCTTTAGAAGGTAACTGCCTTCGTTATAATGTAAATTATCTCATCTATAATATAAAGAATTTGTTAAATAGTTTGTTAGTTAGTGGTAAGGTAGTTAAGTTAATGTGGGTACCTGCTCACCGGGGTATCACTGGAAATGAAGTCGTCGATCGAGCTGCAAATCTGGACCCTGACGAGGATCACTCTACAGACCTCAAATTGCCATTTACTGATCTCCATGTTCATCTGAATGAGAATCTGAAAGCAATATGGTGCAACTACTGGAATGAGATCAGTAAAGAGAAAGGAAGCTGGTATAGAGACATCCAAGGAAGCCCGCCCGCCCAACCTTGGTACCATCGGAAAAAAGACATAAACTGCCGGAAATACATAACCACCCTAAACAGAATGAGATTCGGCCACTGCCAAACCCAAGCTCACCTTTATAGACTCAGCCTAGCCCAAGATTCGAACTGCATTTACTGTGGAACTGAAAACGCCGACCTAAACCATCTCGTGCTCAACTGTCAAGAATTTAAATTGCACAGATTAATACTTATCACGGAACTTGACACAATCAGCTGCGAAACGGGTGTCCCTACACCAACTCTTCTTCCAAATCTACTTAGCAATCCTACCTTTTTCGCCCCCTTATATAAATTCATTATGAACAGTGGAATAAAAATTTAAAGTGACTGGAAAAACTGAACATTATAGTGAAGTGATACGGAAGTGATAAGTGCTCTTATCTGAAAACTAATACTATAAAAAACTAATACAATACTCAAGGCTCAAAAGGACACGGATCCAGGGCCGTAAAACCCTTTATTAAAAAAAAAATGAGACTTGGTTTTTGTCCAATAGCCAATAAACGTTTTAAAAAAAAAATGAGACTTGGTTTAATACATGCTCTGTGTTTAATACCATTCTGTGTATTACGAGACCCTGAGATTAAAATACAAAACGTAGTGTTTATATACTCTGTGTAAATTATTATACTACATTGTATTGTATTATATTATAGATATTATATTATATTATATTATATTATATTATATTATATTATATTATATTATATTATATTATATTATATTATATTATATTATATTATATTATATTATATTATATTATATTATATTATATTATATTATATTATATTATATTATATTATATTATATTATATTATATTATATTATATTATATTATATTATATTATATTATATTATATTATATTATATTATATTATATTATATTATATTATATTATATTATATTATATTATATTATATTATATTATATTATATTATATTATATTATATTATATTATATTATATTTAGATATTATTGTAGAGGTTCTTATTCTGAGGCTAGCTTGCATTGGCAGAATCAGTCCTAAGACATGCGCATAACAGTACCTATCCTATGAGAACATGCCTCATGGCATGGCATTTCGTACCGCACCATATGGCATTATAGCAGTACGCGGTACGCGGAACATGGCCTACCTGTGATGTCACTTAGAGTCATTGTCATTATGCCTACATAACGTAGCCCGTCTGTATTATCCATAATACTTAAATTACGAGGCGGTTTCAAAGAAATGTAGGCCTTATCAAGAACGTATTGAGTTCAAAACGCTTTATCATAATGATAGAGGCAGCGGAATCTCGATGGCACAATAAGTTACTCGAAATTTTACGATGCCGACCGACGAACGCCCGAACATTGAAGTAGGATAATAATTTGTGCAAAACAGTACCCTATTAACAAAGCAGTAAGGTACGCTCGCCGACCGCCGCGCGCTTTGTGCCATGCATGTGCAAGTACATAGCAACTATTTGCCGCGGCCGGCCGGCCGCGACGTACTGATCATGCCATAGGTCATGCTATATTTTGCCGCGTACTGGGTACTGATCAGGTACGCGGTCGTGCTATATAACGCGTACTGCATAACTCGCAGTACTTACACATGTCTTTGTCTAGTAGACATGCGCAAAACAGTACCCTATGAGAACATGCCACATGGCATGGCATTTCGTACCGCGCCATATGGCAGTACGCAGTACGCGGAACATGGCCTACCTGAGATGTCGCGTTATAACTCACGAGGGCCATGTTTAGAGTCATTGTCATTATTCCTACATGACGTAGCCCGTCTTGTAGTGTATCACGTGTTATACATTATACATAAAATACGAGGCGGTGTCGAAGAAATGTAGGCCTTATCAACAACGTATAGAGTTCAAAACGATGTTCGGGTGTCCGACCGACGGACACCCGAACATCGAAGTAGGATAATAATTTGTGCAAAAAAGTATCCTATTAACAAAGCAATAAGGTACGCTCGCCGACCGCCGCGCGCTTTGTGCAAGACTTCTACGAGTAAAAAATTGGTTTTCAAAACCCCATCAGCTGTTTTATGTTTGTCCTGAATTTAAATCGTACCCAACAATAATACAAACTACCATAAACTTTCCCACAAAAAAACCATCTCTCCAACAGTGTAAATCATAGATAGATGGATTAAGAAAGGTTGAAAGGTAAAAATAAAATGTTAAATGAATGAACATCAAAGCTGTTAGTTTCACAATTAATAAATTGTGTGGTGATCACCTTATTGCAAAAAATATCTGACACATAGATGCAAATTGTACCTTACTTCAAAGTATGTAATTACTTATCAGGATCAGTCAATAATGGAATATTTTATTATTTAAGTAGCTCTCTTTTGTAGGTATGCCTTTATTAAGTTTCTTTTTGTTTTCAGGTCAGTACTGAACATGGAAACTGAGCAAAAATGTCTGTTATCTACCAATGCCACGGTCATATTCTTCTTTCTTGATCAAATTTACTGAAGACTGACGTAGTATAGTCATCCGTTCGAAAATTCCTTCGTTGATGACCAGCCCAATCTATTGTCTAAAATCTGTCAACGAAACTTATTTAAATATCAGCATTCCTCACATGACACATTAAATTACTGCGTGCATCGAATTACTGAATTATTACTTGCAATATAATATTGTGATTATTAAATAAGGTTTGCTGGCAACTTTTAGCGACAGATTGCGGCTGAAGATGGATTTACCTAATCAATATTAGCAATAGTATTTTCCTTTTCGAATTTTATTGCAAGATAAACATGAGTATTAAGTTTTGATAACTTTTTCAATTAACTTATATATAATACAAGGTCCTAGCTCGATCTGTATGTTAACTAAATGTGAGGAAGAAACGTAACGTCAATCTAATACGTCGTCACGGATTTTTTTCTGAAGCATAGGCCTTCAGCAAGAAATTCGAGACAGAGTATTATGTTGAAGTTGACGAATATAATTATAAATAAGCAATTTTGTGTGAAAAAGTGTCGCTTTTTAAATTATTGTTACTTTTTTTGATAAAACATGATTGAAAACTTGTATACAATACAATTTATTTTAATTTATTACATTGCTTAAGATAAGAACATTATTTATTGTACACCAGGAAAAAACAAACAAAACATAATTACAAAGATACATTACAATTAATTCAAGAGTCTTCATTTTTCAACGTTTTTATCGACATCGATGGAGAGTTAGGCCCATCCCTAGTCGGTAGCGTTTGACAGTAGGGCATGTACGCACCTTGAAATCGGTGCATTGATAAACGTAGTGCCATCTCTTTTTTTCTTATGGAAGGTTGGTTAGCGAAAGCAGGACAGCATTACTGTCAAAGGTTTCTGCTAAGTTACTGCTACCCCTTGATCACTGTCGTCGTCAAAGTTGAAGTTTTGTTATCACTGTCGAAGATTTTATTCGTAGCTACGATTTTATTACAAAACAGACGTCATTAAAACTACTTAATTTTAAGTTTTTAACAGTGCATTTTCATGACTTTTCATAAATTGATGATTTGTTGATTGACTTCTTTGATACAAAAGAAAAAAAAAACAAATTACCAACAACCGGTTTTTTTTTATAAGAAATCAATTTGTGAAAGAAATTACTAGAGTTGGTTAAATTGTTCTGTGGTCTAGACGGAACACAGAGTATATTACTATATGAGACGGAATGACAGAAGTTCACAGATTACAGATATATTGTGAAAAAAAAATCAAGTCAAGTTTTATCAGAGCCATCTGTCGGAGTTTAGAGAACTATTTTTTGTTTTTAATTTGCTCTAGGA
Source organism: Yponomeuta sedellus (assembly GCA_934045075.1). NCBI lineage: Eukaryota > Metazoa > Arthropoda > Insecta > Lepidoptera > Yponomeutidae > Yponomeuta > Yponomeuta sedellus. Next base: position 13,678,163 of record OW203728.1, on the reverse strand, counting down.
AAATCCCTCAATGAGCGATTTTCTGACAGCTCCTAAAAAATAGTTCCAATCTCGCTACTAGATGGCGATGCTGTCTACGTACGTAGTTTTTTTTTAATACCGCTGAGAGACCTTATTAGTCTGTGTTTGTATATCACTGTCGTCGTCAAAGTTGAAGTTTTGTTATCATAGTCGAAGATTTTATTCGTAGCTACGATTTTATTACAAAACAGACGTCATTAAAACTACTTAATTTTAAGTTTTTAACAGTGCATTTTCATGACTTTTCATAAATTGATGATTTGTTGATTGACTTCTTTGATACAAAAGAAAAAAAAAACAAATTACCAACAACCGGTTTTTTTTTGTAAGAAATCAATTTGTGAAAGAAATTACTAGAGTTGGTTAAATTGTTCTGTGGTCTAGACGGAACACAGAGTATATTACTATATGAGACGGAATGACAGAAGTTCACAGATTACAGATATATTGTGAAAAAAAAATCAAGTCAAGTTTTATCAGAGCCATCTGTCGGAGTTTAGAGAACTATTTTTTGTTTTTAATTTGCTCTAGGAAAATCCCTCAATGAGCGATTTTCTGACAGCTCCTAAAAAATAGTTCCAATCTCGCTACTAGATGGCGATGCTGTCTACGTACGTAGTTTTTTTTTAATACCGCTGAGAGACCTTATTAGTCTGTGTTTGTATATCACTGTCACAGAACAATTAAATCAATAGAAGAAACGATGGTCACGTGACAGCGTACATGCCTAATTGTCAAAACGATACCTTGATGCCCTGAGTAAGAGTCCAAATTATGATGGTATTGTAACTTACAATAGTGGCAACACTCTGAATGTTTTCAAATTTAGTCGGGTTATCGCAAGTGTAAAATCTGTGAAGACGTCGTCGGATTCTTTTAGAAAATTGAAATAACTAAAACATTTTGGTGCAAACAACTTACCCTGGGATATTGTACGATAAATGCACAATGAGGTGAAAAGTGCGTGGTTGCGGCAGGTCATATAAGAAACAAAGAAAACGCAGTTTATAATATGAACTTCCAAAGGTGAGTACCTAAAACCTATATTTTCTCGCGTAAAAGGACCGAGGAATGAAATATCACTTTGAAAATAAACTTCCTAACGACTCGGTAACCAAAATTACCGTAATTGTAGCTTCTAGAACCCTTCTACGCCCTAAAATTAGGAAAATAAACCAATCCATTTGTAGGTTGTACTAGTGATGACAAAAGCATGGTCGATGAAAATTCGCCATAGTAGTAGTATACTTAGTCGATACTTGTTCATTACTCCTTCTTAGTACTTAATCCATTGTTTATTCTTGTTCAAGTTTTCCCAAATTTATATATGGACGCAATAGCATGCTAAAACGCAGAAATAAAAAGCAGGACAGAAACGACTGTAAACTGCGCACAAGGCACTTTAGACCCGAGTGATTTGAACGAAGAAACTTATTGTGAACACGCCTGAAGGAAGTTGTGGTGCCCACCTTACTCCAGTAAAAATTGAAGTAATGGTAAGAAAGTTAAACATTTGTTACATAATATTTATCGCTACCTTTTCATATACACTTATGACATGTTTTTACAAAATAGGATGCTCCCAGGAGTTTATTTTGATTTCAAGCATAACGAGAATAACTATGAAAGTTTACAAAATATTTTTTTCACCATACTTCCTTAGTAGTCTTCTACATCCAGACAGTGTACCAGGCACCACAGCGTCCGAGTGGTGCCTTTATCCATTTAATAATATCTTTATTTCAGTATTTCTAAATCATATTAAATAAACAGTGTGATGTGAGAATTGATAATATAAAAAAACAGGCCCTAAATTCCCACATCACGATGTTGCTTATATTAAGACTTCTACGAGTAAAAAATTGGTTTTCAAAACCCCATCAGCTGTTTTATGTTTGTCCTGAATTTAAATCGTACCCAACAATAATACAAACTACCATAAACTTTCCCACAAAAAAACCATCTCTCCAACAGTGTAAATCATAGATAGATGGATTAAGAAAGGTTGAAAGGTAAAAATAAAATGTTAAATGAATGAACATCAAAGCTGTTAGTTTCACAATTAATAAATTGTGTGGTGATCACCTTATTGCAAAAAATATCTGACACATAGATGCAAATTGTACCTTACTTCAAAGTATGTAATTACTTATCAGGATCAGTCAATAATGGAATATTTTATTATTTAAGTAGCTCTCTTTTGTAGGTATGCCTTTATTAAGTTTCTTTTTGTTTTCAGGTCAGTACTGAACATGGAAACTGAGCAAAAATGTCTGTTATCTACCAATGCCACGGTCATATTCTTCTTTCTTGATCAAATTTACTGAAGACTGACGTAGTATAGTCATCCGTTCGAAAATTCCTTCGTTGATGACCAGCCCAATCTATTGTCTAAAATCTGTCAACGAAACTTATTTAAATATCAGCATTCCTCACATGACACATTAAATTACTGCGTGCATCGAATTACTGAATTATTACTTGCAATATAATATTGTGATTATTAAATAAGGTTTGCTGGCAACTTTTAGCGACAGATTGCGGCTGAAGATGGATTTACCTAATCAATATTAGCAATAGTATTTTCCTTTTCGAATTTTATTGCAAGATAAACATGAGTATTAAGTTTTGATAACTTTTTCAATTAACTTATATATAATACAAGGTCCTAGCTCGATCTGTATGTTAACTAAATGTGAGGAAGAAACGTAACGTCAATCTAATACGTCGTCACGGATTTTTTTCTGAAGCATAGGCCTTCAGCAAGAAATTCGAGA